>CP092870.1:72780382-74240098 GCA_030710605.1 Cordylochernes scorpioides
TATATCTTTCAAGAAATTTTTAAAGCAATAATTAACTTAGTTGGATGAACATATAAATAAAATAATCTAAATTCCTTTTAATTTTATATAGAGTTTGTCGGTAAAAATAATTTGTTTTATAAATATATTTTACACTTTAGAAATACTGCAAAATTTGCTATAGCAATCCATTTAATTGAGTAAACCTTTATTTTACTATAACAATATTTTAATTATAGCTAATGTTCACTCTATATTATTCACTTGTATTTCAATATATATAAGGGGTTATTCTAGGTTCGCTATAAGGAAAGGTTCGCTAAAAAACGAACTGGTGCATTTAGCGAATCATTCCTTAAAACGAAAATGAAATATTCCTAATATAATTATATAACCATGCAATGAATATACATGACGATGTTATAGCGAGAGGATTGACTGTATATATATACATATATATGGTAATTTAAACCAACAACCCTATGTTGTATAATTACTTATAACAAGATTGTCATGTTGTATATAGAAACACATCTATAAATAATTATGCGCATGATTAATCTGTGTCATTGCATCGCCATATGTAATGTACTTTGTACAAAGTGGATAAATAAATAAACTCTGTAATAGATTTAAAAGTTGAGCTAAAGCAGAGATCGAGCATATAAAATTGCCAAAACAACAAAGTCTAAAGATGGAAATCATAACGTCAAAATCAGGTAGATTTACAATTACCACGACAAGACCACTCACACTGTCACATGTGGTGGAATGCAGAGACCCCTCTCACACCTGGACAGGTAAAGGCCCCCTTTCTCAGAAACGCCCCTGTCACATAAGGTCCCCCCGTCTTTAACCTATAAATACAGTCCTTTTACTTCACTTGACAGTTCAGTTTAGTTCACCCTCAGCGAAGCTCACGTCGGTTGTCACCAAGGTCCTCCTCATTCACCATGTAGACTTGTAAGGACTCTTCTATCTCCATCTTCGCTCCTAGCTCAACTTTTATTTGTTTACGGAACTTTCTTAGTGCAACTGTGTCTTCGTTTTTTGTGTGGACATCCCAAACTTTCCACTCTGCCTTGACTACGACTGCCTGTATTTTGTGAGAACTTTTAAAGGTCTTCCAAGGTGCAGAGAGGTACTGAAAAACTCTACACATGGCTTACCAGAACTTCAACTTATTTCAGTAGTCGACATCTAACTCAACAAATCATTACAGTGAGTCGACAAGATCTCCTTATTACATATACATACATATCATATATTATAAAATGCAAATATTTTATATATTTTATTTTTATTCATTGACTGTTCTACATTTTTGACAATAGATTTAGAATATACCACTTTAATTATTGTTGTAAATATGTATAGTTGAACCTACCTATTTTTTTTAAATCACGATTATCGAATTCATTCTATAAATTTTATATTGCTGTTATAAATAATTTTATGTGTAATTTCCTTCAAGTAATTCAAAATAAAAACTACTTGAAAGGTAAATATCTATCTTTCTTTTTCCACGACTTCACCTCTCTCTCTCTCTCTTTTTCAACAACAAAACAAAAAATAATCATAACATACATATATATATGATTATATGTATATACATACATAAAATTAAAAAAAGGCATATCACTGCTCGTAGTCAGGATATAATTTCTTTTTGTACAAAATGAATAATTTTTGTTTGCGTTATAAGAGTTTTAATATTTTTGCCCAATTTCCCGGGTTTACCTCGATGGCCCTGTATTGATAAATATGAACAGAAAACCGCCTATCCCTTAAAAAATGCGCCAAAACATTGCATATTTATAGGTTTATTTACGTATAAACCCAAATTCACATTCAAACCTATCTCAAAACACTAGAAGCAAAGAAGTCAATGTGTATACCATTATTTGGACTTTGGGAATCTTATCAATACAAGTTCAGTTTCCATTAACAACCATTCTAATAGAGAATTTATTTAAAATCAGTCGATTACTGCTTAAAATGTATTTAAACATTACTATATATTCTTTTTCATATATAATAATTCTTTGAACTGTTTTTTTTATCCATTCGGCTACATAATGACTAAGACCGCAACCCAAAAAAAATCTACGTGCTTGACTTTTATTGATTTATAGAGTAAGAATCATTTGATCAGGAATAACAAATCACCATTCAATTTGATATTTATTCTTATTGATGATGATCAGTCAGCATCAGCGTTTGATTAATTGATCCGAATATCACATTATCAGATCTTTCTAATCTCTTTCCTTTATTTTTACTCTTTAATTTCCATACTTGATCTTCAGGTTACTCCGTTGTATATAGGTTACGGATTATTCCATATCGATAAACTGTAAAATATATTAATGTTGTTGTTGTCGTGTCTAATGAAAAGCCTCAGATGTCTCCATGCATCTCTATCACAGCAGTCCCAATATCCTCATTCTTGGGTGTGAGAATATGTGAGTAGGTATTAGTTCCACATCAGGACAAATATTAATATATATGTGATAAATAAAAGTAATATTGAATTATAAATGAACATTTTTAGCATTTTTATATTTTAATAGACGAATGACCCGGCTTTGCCCGAGAATTCTCCCGAGTGCAATTTCCTTCATACTGAAAGTAAATCAATAAAAATTGGAAAGTGCCATAGAATAGCAATACAGAAGTAACACATAAACCACTAGGAAAAAATTGTGTGGTCGCAAAAATTGTATTATATTTGTGTTTAGGTATTTGATTTAATTATTTTTTGCAATCCATTTAGTTGTTTCAAAATCAATATAGTTTAAATATAGATGGCAGCTTTTCCACCCAACCCCCGAGGTACCCGCCCAAGCGCATTAAGCCCTGAAATTGCCTGAGTTGAGTGAGTAACTGCGATGAATCTTGACTGCGATGCCCATCTTCTCAGTAAGAATAATATTTCCAACATTTGGACAACCTGCTGCGCCCTTTTCAAGTAAACTATATTTGATATTGTTTATTTTGTATTTAAATTCTAAACATGAATTGATATTTAAAAAATAAAAAAGGTTGAAGATACACATTTATAATTTAATTATATAACCATTTTCTCTTACAAAATAAGAATTTTCTATAAAAGTAGATGCGATAAATAAAAAACATTTTAAAATATGTATATATCAAACTGTGTTCTCCTCAATATTTTACAACATAAACCCAACCAAAAGTATATATTTTCAAATCTATATAAATATCTCACTGAAAACATCAAAATATTCTGAATTCTATATTTACAATAGAAATAAAAGTTTAACCGACGTTTTTCCTTTCAGAATAAATGCGTATATTCCAGTATATGTTTCGAATTGCTTTTTAAGATATAACAATGATATACCCGGTAAAGATTCGAACAAATGTCCGCGCATCAAAATATCTCTTTACTATTTCTTGAATGGAATTCCAATTTTTAAATATGCTTGTGTTTTCTAAGCCATATTATGAACGTTTATTTCTATAATTCGAAATATATAAAATAAAAAGTTGATAATAAAGGAAAAAGTCAATCAAAATCACAATCAACATAATTAAATATTTATGTGCAATTCTACTGTTTAAAACCCTATGTATATAGTTTGTTTGAATATAATATCCAAGAATCCATGCTTCAGTGTAGCGATGGCGCGTTATTGGTTTGTGTTAATTTATGCCTAACTGGCCATGTCTTTATTGTTTGCGGAAGAGCATTGCTCGATGCAAATATTTGAATGTAATTCTACTGTCATATAAACTTATTGCCATAGTTTTCTTGAAACCCATTTCTGAGATTCCATCTTTCAGTGCTGCGTATATAAGCAGAATCGTCCAATACAGTATTAGAGCTCTGAGAAGCGGTCTGGTGGTTTAAATTGGCGAAACCGCTGGGAGGGTTCACCACTGATGAGCCAAGAGCCCTCACAATATATATTTTTCATCGCAGTAAGGGCAGTAGAAGTTTGTATTATGTATAAAAGAAACATTCGTGCTTTTAAATCCTTTAATTCTATATATAAGAAGAAGCGTCCAGTATCAGAGTTCTGAAAAGCGGTCTGGTTGTTTAAAGTGGCGAAACCGCTGAGTGGATTCACCACTGATGAGTCAAATCCTTCTAATATATTTTCGTTTTAGTTAGGAGCTTTTTATTAGAGTATAACCTTTTTATCAGTAAAATAAACATTATTGCCTCAATTCTTTCTTTTTATTTACATATATATGACCAATTATTACCTTATAAATAAATAAATTGTGCAAAATATTTCTTTGGGGAAAATACAGTAGGGTTTTACTAAAACCAAACGTGATATAGAAAAAAATTCCCTATAAAGAGCCAATCCCAGTGATGTTGTATTACATTTTTGAAAACATGGTCTTAATGAACTGGTTTTAGTAAACCAAAGGTACAATCCTATTAGAGTTCGCTCTAGGGTTGATTCTTTATAAGAAAAGTTTCGCTATATCCCGTTTGGTTTTAGTAAGATTCTACTATATTTTCCCAAAGATATATTTCAAACAATAACGTGCCATATTTTTTTTTATTCAATAAAAAGGCATATATTGAATCAAAATATCATTTATTTTACCAATATTTCAGTTGGCTGAACGCCAACCATTTCAAGATATTATAACATATTAATGTGTGTCAACAACAAACTCAGCGCCACATAATTAAAGCACGAATGTTTATATATATAAATTGTGAAATAAAGAATAAAATTTATTCAAAATTTATTATTGAATATATTAGAAGGCTTTAGAGAATGCTGTGCATTTCCCAAATAAGATGACAAATAGTGTATATGCTCTTATCTTTGAAGCTTAAGTTAATCTTCTTAAAAAGAGCCTTGTAAGTGGTTCTTCACAAAGTAGGGCATTCAATAGAGAAAGCATACTGGTTGTAAGGATATACATTGTATTATGTTAATAAATATCAAGAAATATGATATTAATTGATATGTTCTATAGTTGAATTAAAAAAGGCATAATCTGACCACGTTTACATGAATGTTTTAGATGGCAGAGCGCCATAAGGTGGAACAGAAATCAACTAAACATTGATTCAGCCTTTTACCTCATATTTGGCCATTCTATTTTCTCGATAAATCAAGAATATCAAACCGCGAAATAGTTTCGTGCTGTTGGCCTACGTGAGCGTGATTCAAATATAGATGTACATTTTTTCGGGTTATTTGAACGTCCAAACCTTTGATGCATCTATTTTAATCCTCATTATAAACCAATATTTGAGTAGAATCACTCCAATAAATAGAACGAATAAGAGTAATTCGTAGCATCACTATGAGATAACAAATGTTACGGTTCAGACCTTGGTTCAGATTAAGTTGAATTGTTGATGCATTCTGATGTGTTACCAGTGAAGTAAGAATGTTTGCATTTATAATGTTGTCCAAAAAGCTCGTATTTTTCTTAAAACGTTGTATTTCGTATTACTTGGCGAATAATAGCATCACGGCGAATACAAAATAATACAATTACTTTATATAAAAATACAAAGATATTATTATAAAATAAATAAAGCTTCCAGGGTTAAGTTTATTTTTAAACATTTTATTTTCAAGCTTTCGGACTTGTCAGTCCTTAAAAAGGAGTATCACGATAATAATTTGATGATATATACTATTTTTCATACGAATTATTATTTACATATTTTAAATATTTATGATATTGAAAGGGGAGAAAAATATATTTGATTCTTTGTGTTTGTTACAAAGACATTATACATAACGGCGAATAATATTAGTATATCAATTTTTTACAAGTGTTTACGAACTTTTGGGACTATTTTATATATAGCATATTATAAAAGAATGGGAGTTAATTAGTTTGCTATGGTTATTAATAAATATATGTCATAATTTGTATATAATTGTATGCCCCCCGACCCACTATGCATGTACAATGTATGATTTTCAAAGATTTAATAAAGAATAAGGTAACTGGAGGAAAGAAAGTGGCAACAAGACATAGGAAGCAGGCTAAAAGCGGGCACAAGTATAAATAACTTGTACAGTCAATACTTCCTCGCAAAGCCCGGACGTATCTGGTATCCGCAGAAGTTATATTAGTATAGAGACGCCCAATATTTCCGGACAAGACCGGACGTATTTGATAACGCGGAAGTAAATAGAGTCGGAACTAACACCCGATACTTCCTATCAGGCCGGGCATATCTTTCACCAAAGAAAGCCGCCGGTCCAATTAGGAAGCAATAACTAAGTAGGTCAACCAATAGAAAAACGGGCACGTCCCATCCTTCGACCAATGGGAAGGAAGACGACTCGTGGTGTTAAATCGAAAAGCAAGAATTGTCAGTAACGTTTTCGCTCGCATAGGAACAACACCTAGAGTAGTGACTTGGCTTCCACCGAGTTCGGATCAGTAGAGTTTTGGGCTTCCAACAAGGTGACATCGGCTCTGGACCTCTCTCCCTCTGCTCATCCCATAGCTAAGTACAATCACCACCATGTGATCAGATAATTAACAATCAAAAATCGCTCCGCTCTTCTCAAGCTTTCTTTCCTCCAACCCAGTTGCCTTTTATTTTCAAACCCCATCACGTGTCCTGATTATTCCTAACTGTTATGCTTCAACTTCCACTCAAACGACTGCGCTTCAACCAATCCTCACCATTCAAATCGAACAACAAGAAATTCCGCAACGATATTGTCACAGAACGGTTAAGTCGACAGGATTCTACAACAGTGTAATACATCAAATATTGCAGTGTAATAACTTTGGATTACATTACATAGAGTCGACAGGATAGTGATATTATGGAGCTTAATCAGGATCAAGATGGAAATCAGCCCAGACACCCGCAAATCAAACGGCAATGACAAACCCAGAGGAAAGAAGCGGCGAGGCGACCAGGCGCCTTCTAGCGGCCATCATATGGCAGTTGACCGCCACCCTTCAAGGAGCAAGATCCACTCAACTACAAACGACGTTCCGTAGCGCCACCCCCGGAGCAGCCCACACCCCCCGCCGACCGAAAGGCGAGATGAGCGCGGCAGCCGACGCACGTGCCACCACCCCAGGCAAGTGTCACCGAGACCGGACACCGACCACCGAGGAGTCATCCACCGCCATGCCGTACCCGTATCACAGCACACCCCGACACCCAGGTGCATGGAATGCACCTCTTCCGCCGTCCAACTGCAAGTTCTGCGGCGCGAGGCACTGGCACAGCGAATCCCGACATCGACCAGTCCCGACGACCCACGAAAAAGTGTGGACGGTGCAAGCAGTCCCAAAATCACCAGTCCCGAGTCCACAACAACCAAGTCAAGCCAGAGACACCCCAGCCGAGCAGACTTTTCGAGACTAAGGTAGGCACCCCCCCTATGGCGTCAAGAATTGACTTTGAACTCTTATCTAACCTACCTACCCCTTTAATCATGTAGCTAACCTTGTACTCAATGAATGCACGCACGGGCTAGGCCAAACCTGTCCGAAAGGACTCGCACTGCAATCAAATTTGTCACACAGGACAACCCTTGCCTGCATTCATTGACCCCACTACCATGTTTATCACTCAACCCAATTACCAGTACTATATGCCCTCAAATACAAGCCACAACGGCTTCAACCCTCACCATGCCCAAAAAAAAAAACGTGTCAGTACAGCTCACACACTTACCACACAAAATCCATGCATGACCATACGTCGCCACGCCATAAAAATGTACCTCACAACAATCCCACAAACGTATTTAGCAACAATCACGACATTCGCAACAACAATACACCGACAACATCCATCCAAAGGACGGTTTTCACGCTAACAAACACGCACAACCCGCCCAACAAGCGCGACACTCACACCAAAAGACGACAACCACCAACAAACGCATGCACCGTCGTTAGTAACAATCATCTCGTCTACCCAAAACACTAACAATAGAAATTTCGATATATGACTTTAATAAATTTGTTGTTCATAGTGAGAACAGGTTAGATTTTGTACAAACAAGGACTTCGCGTGACACCTTTTCATTCACAATTTTTTTTTCTCGATTCGTGTCACAGGTCACCCCACAAAACTCTTCATTTCAGGCCACAGACGCCTTTCACCACGCCTGTGACACGTCTCCACTCAACACGTGTTCACGTCGTAAGCCTCATTTTCACTCAATTCCACTCTAATATCACTGAATAGCATTTTTTACTAAAGTCACAACGACCATTCGATTTAATAAATGGATACAACATCCGGCTTTTCAAAATACAAATAACGTCGAACTTACACCAACTCATCTCTTCACAATGTATTGACAGAACATAACACATGACACAAGACATCGCAAAACAGGTGAAAACCTGCCCCACCTGCCGATTCGCTAGAAGAATCGATGAATCCGACCAACACTACGTAAAACACCGACCCAACCTACAAACAAAACAATTCGTACACAAAAGAAGTCACACTCCAAAAACAAGATGCAAGGCGCACTCAAAATAAATTAGACGGCAGGAAGTGAGAATTTTGAAACACCGCGACAGGAAGTGTAGTCCGCGGCGATAAATTCGGCCTATGCAAACAAAGGGGAGCGCCTCGTCCGATCTCCAATTTCGTTCCCTCTCTTTTGCCCGACACACCCCACTTCCGTATCTCTAATTACAATGAGAAGGTCCCCTATTGAGGTCAACTGGGAACCTCTCTATGCCACCGATTTTGGATTCCAATTCAAGCCTGCGCATCGACTTTTACAAATCGACTGTCATTCGAAAATCAAACAAGGTACACGCACACACATTTCTTACACAACAGACTTCTAACATTTTCCACAACACACACAAAGACAAAAAATTTATAGGGCATAATTGAGCAATTAAAACATTTATAGGGCATGTAGATACAAAAGGGTTCAAACCAATACACCTTATTTTTCATATTAATCATTTTCATTATTTTCTCTCAATTAAAATTTAAAAATATAATCAATTTATCAATTTATTCAACTTATTATCACTTTTAATCATTAATTATCATTTTTTTTCCAATTAGTTTATATTATCATTTTTATTTATCAATTATCATTCTATTTACCACTTAGCTTATATTGCCATAACTCAATTATCAACGAAAACTCATTGATTTTCGGTTAAACTAAAAACATTAAATCATCCTTTATTGTTGAAACCTTTTTATTTTTCATTTTTCTTTTTTAACCAAGCACTCAACTTTGATTTCGCTCAACCACTTTTTATTTTTTATTTGATTTCAAAATACCTTATGAAATTTTATTTTTATTTTTATTTTTTGATTTCTCAAAAGCCCTAATAAAATTCCCTCGATTTCCATTCCCAATTCCGAGCGAGAATATGGTTAGGCATTTTTCCTTTTTTTTTCACCATGCACCAAGAATTCACTTTGATTTCTTCCAACTTTTTATTTTTATTTTTATTTTTGATTTCTCAAAAGACCTTATGAAATTTCCTCGATTTCTTTTCCCAAAATTCGAGCAAAAAATTAGTTAGGCATTTTTCTTTTTTTTTTTCACCGTGCAACAAAGCATTTTTTTCCCCCACCATGCAACCAAGCATTTACTTTGATTTCGTCCAACTTTTTATTTTTATATTATTTTTGATTTCTCAAAAGCCCTAATAGAACTCCCTCGATATTTTTCCAATTTCAAGTAGAAATTAGTTAGGCGCATTTTCTTTTCTTTTTAATCCACTATGTACCATAGCATTCATTTTGATTTCTTACAATTAAAAAATTTTTGATTTCTATTAATTATACTCAACCTATATCATCAACACCATTCTATTTTACTTCTTATATCGCCACCAATGCTTGTATATAGACTCATCAATACCCACAACTAATTTTCCCACAAAATTATTTTTCACCTTACAGAATTCTCTCAGGCTAACCCCTTCTTGAATTCTTCACATGTAGGGGGCGCATCTGTCATAATTTGTATATAATTGTATGCCCCCCGACCCACTATGCATGTACAATGTATGATTTTCAAAGATATAATAAAGAATAAGGTAACTGGAGGAAAGAAAGTGGCAACAAGACATAGGAAGCAGGCTAAAAGCGGGCACAAGTATAAATAACTTGTACAGTCAATACTTACTCGCAAAGCCCGGACGTATCTGGTATCCGCAGAAGTTATATTAGTATAGAGACGCCCAATATTTCCGGACAAGACCGGACGTATTTGATAACGCGGAAGTAAATAGAGTCGGAACTAACACCCGATACTTCCTATCAGGCCGGGCATATCTTTCACCAAAGAAAGCCGCCGGTCCAATTAGGAAGCAATAACTAAGTAGGTCAACCAATAGAAAAACGGGCACGTCCCATCCTTCGACCAATGGGAAGGAAGACGACTCGTGGTGTTAAATCGAAAAGCAAGAATTGTCAGTAACGTTTTCGCTCGCATAGGAACAACACCTAGAGTAGTGACTTGGCTTCCACCGAGTTCGGATCAGTAGAGTTTTGGGCTTCCAACAAGGTGACATCGGCTCTGGACCTCTCTCCCTCTGCTCATCCCATAGCTAAGTACAATCACCACCATGTGATCAGATAATTAACAATCAAAAATCGCTCCGCTCTTCTCAAGCTTTCTTTCCTCCAACCCAGTTGCCTTTTATTTTCAAACCCCATCACGTGTCCTGATTATTCCTAACTGTATGCTTCAACTTCCACTCAAACGACTGCGCTTCAACCAATCCTCACCATTCAAATCGAACAACAAGAAATTCCGCAACGATATTGTCACAGAACGGTTAAGTCGACAGGATTCTACAACAGTGTAATACATCAAATATTGCAGTGTAATAACTTTGGATTACATTACATATATATGTGAATAGCTATTATAGGGTGTAAAGCGATATATTGCTTATTCAATGTAGAATGTTTTATCCATAATAGAAGTTAAATGCCTTAGTAGTTGATCACATATTTACATGATCATATTAGGTATTTTCTAAGTATGCTATTCTATCAGATAATATCCGATTATATGGAATATTTCACAGCTATGCTTCAGGATTTAACATAAGGTATTAGCCCTCCCTTTATATACAAAAAATGAAATAATCAACGCAAAATTATCTTTTTTTTTTCTAAAATGACATACATTCTACCCTCCAAATACAATTCAAAAAATGGAAAATTCTGGCTTATCAGTAATAAATATTTCAATAAATTTTACCAGTTTTATTTACCATACCGTTCTATTATCATATTAGCCGATTCAAGCACTAAAGAGGAATTTTCAATTATTCTCTATCAGGATATTTTTTCATAAATTATATAAACATGAATTTTAAACAATAAAAATGTATACAAATATTTGCATCGAAGAATGCTCGTACGCAAACAATTCACAAAAAGGCATTTAGGGATAGATTAAACAAAGAGTATTCTCATGACTTCTATTTTTGTTTGCCTTTTTCTAGAATTATTAACATATTTTTGAAATCTGTAATACTTATTTTTGACAATGGGTTTCTTTTTACATATGTCATAAAATATTATTTCTACAGACCATACTGCAATTTTTAAAATTAATGAATGAGAAGGCTTGGCTCATCAGAGATGAATCCTCTCAGAGATATCGCCAAATTGATCTACAGATTGTTATGTTATTGTATTGGATTGGTTTGGCCTTTTATACAATAACCTTTCAAATTTTAGAAAGATCTGTAGCAATAATTTATGATAATATATGTAAAAATAACCACATATTGCCAAAGGGTAATCGTCGCAAGTTTTAAAGATAAATATGGCCATTGCATTTTTGAATAATATTTGCTAATCCCTGGAAAAGTCCCTGGAAATGAGGAGGCCAACAGATTGGCTAAGGAAGGAGCAGCTGGACATCCTGATGCGGTGAACTCCGAGACCTATCTTTCAGCAAGGGACCATATCAATAAACTGAAACTACAACTAATAAGGAACCATAGAGATAGTTTCCATCATTCTTGGTACCAGGCAGAAAACCCCAAAAAACAGACCCTCCAACTAAACAGAAGGGAATCGACACAGTTGGCCAGATGGAAATCTGGTCACCTGCGCCCTCTAGTCTATAAAGAGGGAGCCAAAAGCTTCCCCATGTGCACTAGGTGCAAAACCGAAGAGGCCACTCCCCAACATTTACTAAATTGCATTGGAAAGGACAAAAGATCCCTGTACAGAGAACCAAGAAGAGTTCTTGAGCTTCTCTACGAGCACGACCTCCAAGATCTTGTCTAATTTAGACTAAAAGGATAAGTAAAAATATATATATATATATATATTTGATTATAAAAAGTAGTAAATATTTATTTGGTTGGAAATTAGAACCTGACTCGGTAGATAAATAGATATTTACCTCTAATTAAGAAATTTCTAACATATTATTTCGTAAAACATTAACACAGTTGCGCTGTAGATAAGGAAAGTTAACCAGGGATTCCTAATAAGCTACATGAAACCTAAGCTCTTCCATAATCAGGAAACAAACCTTTTTTTTTTACGTTTCACAATCCCATCATTGTAGCGGCCAATTTGACAGCTGGGAGTAGTTTCTCGAAACAATAAAAATATGATTTTCTTAACGTATTTTTCTCAACGGTATCTCTCTCTGACCTTTTCTTCTTCTCATTATTGAATAAATATATTCCCATTATACAACTAATAAACCAAAGATAATATTTACGAAATTAAGAAAGGCAACAATGAGAAAAAAAAAGGAATTCTGGAAATAAAATTGGAATTATTTATTAATGGAATATATTCACAATATTATTAGATGTTCAATCATTTATATATAACCTACAATAATAACTTTATATAACCATATTCCACCTTTGAATTTAATTAGACTATTTAAATTTATTCAAATAGAAGGTATTTTTAAAGAGTAGTGTTGAATTTGAGAACCTATATGTACTATTTTCATACTGTATTATTGAGTTCATTTTTCTATTTGCCACGAATATAAATTGATGTATGTCTATATAGATGATGAATTTCTCTTATAAAATATATTTTTAAAAATTGTATATTTTAGAAAAACTGGGATTTATTAATGAAATAACCAAATTTTCTCTCTTGCTCAATTAAATAGTATCACAACATTAAAACGCATATCTAAAATGCTATTATTATGGTTCAAATATCTAACCACTACCAACATTTGATAAAATTTATTTTATTCAAAAATTATATAAATATTTAATAATGTGCGTGGATTCAAATATTTATGAAAAAGTCATCTCCTTATTAACGGGATATTTTAATGGCGCTCTAAACTTGTGAAATATATGGGTTCAAAAGTTTAGCTTATTTTATTATATTTCCCAAATCTTTTAGTGAACCTAAAAAGGTCAGACACGTGGATCTATTTCAGGTTGTAGGACATGTTGTACCTTCTGTATTTCAACCAGCTAACAACGTCACCCATGGGTCATGGGCAGAAACGGCTTTTAACACTATTCTCGATTGGTAATAAATGAATATATAAAATGAAATGAAATTCCTCTATACTCAAATTATAAAATATAAAAGGTTGACATTGTTTTATTGATTTTAATATAATGTAATTGCTAATTGAATCATTATTGTTTTAAGTTGTATTCTAAAAAAAAATCAAAGCTAACCTGATATCAATTCCGTTTTATGACGCAGTCCATTAACAATTTTTATTTTCGCATTCAAATAATATTTACTTTAATTTTAACATATAATCAGAGGTAAATAATTATTTCTATTCCTTCATATACATTATAAAATGCCGCTTAAATCCACATTGATATATATTAATATATATAATATCTGTTAATTCGCACTTTTCCTTTTATTCTCACCTTTTAACGAACCTGAAATATTCCTCAAAATTAGTGATATTATATGGTGTGAACCATGGCTATAGTGAACACATGACTATGGTAAACCGTATATATAGTCCCAATGAAGTTTGTTTTAAAAAGGCTCTACAGCATTACAATAAAACTAGCATTGTATATAAAATGAGAAAAATTTGAAAATAGGTAATCCAAGAAATGCTTATTTACTCATGATAGTTATCATTGGACACAGAAATGATCATCTGAACGATAGCTTCCATCAAGAAAAACCCATAAGACCCGGAGTTGACATTGTAATTTTTAATAATAATAGAGTGAGAAAGCCATAGATTCTTGAATTGAAGTGATTGAAGAAAATGTATTGACAAATATAAATAATGGAAATAACCAATATAGATTTTCTACGTATATCAATTAGAAAAATATATCGGTGAAGCTTCTCTAGTCCTATAGAAATGCGAAGTTTAGAATGCTTACTTTTGAAAAATAAAATATGTTTTATGTTGACCTTTTTATTGTCAGTTCCTTCATACTATATCATAAAATACCAAATTAAAATACGGCTTAATTAGTTTTCCCATATAGATTAATATGAAAATGATAGAAAAAAAATGAAAAATAAAATTCGTAATAGACTTTTCTTGATTTATCAAGAATTTGGGTTGGCAAAATATCAGGGAATAGGCTAAATCAATGTTTAGTTGATTTCTGTTCCACTAGATGGCGCTCTGCCATCTAAAAAGCACTAGTGCTTCTGGTCAGGATATGCCTTTTATATTTTTATCAGATTAATATATTACAGATTACATTTCAGATTATCAGTTTATTGCGATCATATATGAGAGAGAGAATATATAATTATCCAATCATTGTTGAGTTAATCAGCCAATCAGCGTGATTTGTTTTCTTAGCTTAGTGGTAAAAAATAATATAGAGAGGTACTATTTGAAGTATATCATTGTAACATATAGATCTGAGAGGCGCCTGTGATAATTTGCATTTTCTGAGAAAGAAAATTTTATCGTTGTGATAATAGGTCTATATTATCACATCAGCATTATTCTTTTATGAATCAATATTAAAGGTTAATCATTTTTCTTATTAGAAAAATCAAATTTGTAGGATTAATCTCGAAATTCTTCTTTAATAATAGTTGTAAACTATAAATTTATATTACTATTTTCTGCATTTTATGTTTACTTCGAATGATAATCGCTTTTATAATATTTGTATTATATAGGCATCTCTGAGAGGTTGCATGTGATAATATTCGTTTTTTAGGGGAAAAAGTTTAGCGTTGTAAGAATTGAAAGAGATTATAACATCGGCATTATTTTTTACACTTTAATAATAAAACTGAATATTTTTCTGTGTCTTACAGAATGTAAATTCGACAGGCTGATATCCTAATTTATATATTATAAGAGAAATGGGTTGCAACTTGAAGTTTATTGAAGATAAGTTTTTGTTAAACCCTAGAAATAATTTCAAAATAATAAATTTCATCATATATTTTGAAGAAAAGAAATTTATATTTATTATTTTTGAAATACATTATAAAAATATATTTATTTTTCATTATATAGACATTTTTAATAAAAAAAACGATAAACCTATGTAATTGATTCCGAATTAAGTTATTTATGGAATATTTGTGGAGGATCTTTTGTTCGATGCATTAAAATCTATTTTATAAACGTTTACTATCCTTAAAGTTAATGTTCTATAGTTATTTGAATATCAGCAAACCAATAATTCCTCAACAGTACTTGATATATGAGCAATTCAGCCCAATTCTATATTAGAGTGGCAATAAACATCAAGACATGTTGGTCATTGAGAAACCGAACCTGGCTCTCCCAATATTTTTATTGAAGAAAAGGGGAAATTATATATATTTTTTCGAAATATATCAATAAACTATCGCTAAGATCAGCTTTAAATTTCATGTAATTTTTCTCTTAAGTTTGAATTATTCTCAAAAATGGAAAAATTATAATAATAGCATTTGCGATTGTTGTGAATTTTTAGTAAAAGGGTTTTCACTAAAATTGAAATATATTCAAATAGAAGGTAATATTCCCAACATATTATAAATAACAGGAATTAGCTATTACTTGATAACCACGCCTGATTTATCCTCAAAGTAGGTGAATGATTGGAAATAAATTGCCCAGAAAGAATAATTTTATTTCTGTAATCTATTCTTTCATCTCGATAGTTTCTCATTGAAATAGGATTCTAAATCAATTTAATTTTATAGAAAATGTTTCCGAATATATATCACACACTTCTGTGATTTTCCTTTTTATGGAAGTCTTTATTAAAATAATTAATGAATTTTACATCGAGAGAGATTACTATATTAATATTTTATATTTTATATGAAATATGATTATATATCGCAGTGAAAATATATATATATGTTTATTTATAAATGGATAATTATCGTCATTATTTAGAAATTTTATATTTCTAACAATTCAGTTGTAAAATCCAGACCCTTTGCATTCGCTTTTTATAAATACTGGATATCAGCTCAACCAAAATAATTAGCACAGACACCGGATCCAACTCGATAATTGGTCGAGATCAATACCCAATATTTGTATATAACTACGATGCTAATTTGTTATTTATTTATTTTGTCCTACAGAGAGAATCCTGTATGGCACGTGTGCCCAATAAAGGCTATTGTTGTTGTTGTTGTATTTCTAACATTTCAGATGATATCTTATTATGGCTGAGTTATAATTCTGTGGCGATTGGACATGCGTCGGACTTGGAGGCTGTTGGGTTCTGCGCTGCCTGAAATATAGGAGTTCCATCTATGCTTACTTCTTGAGGTGAAGATGTATAAGACCGATGGTCTTAATAAAGCTGTATGTGTGTGGGTGTTTCACTACCGAATTTCTATAGATTTTTCTTGGAGTTTAAAGGAAATATTTAAAAATGGTTAAAATGCCAATAATAGAAATAGTTAAATATCTATATACATTCTTGGCAGGGACACATAACAACCACTTTGAGTCTGCTTGTTAATTTTTTCACCTTTCAACTACACTTATGAACAAAATATAAGGAAGGTGTACCTTTCAGCATGTTTATTGGGCTTCAAACAATAACTCTGAAATAAATTTGTTACACAGTGACCTTTATTGAAGACATACGAGATAACCAAGTGTGAACAAAATTGTCTTTGTCTCTTAAAAAAAGGGCCTTGAAGAATTTCAATGACCATGGGTGTATATACTCAATTTTCCCGCTGCACCGTACAACTATCTGAACAAGAGAGGTAGTGATCCTAAGGTAATTGGTTAGATAAAGGTTCATGATATGTTATAGATATGAAATAATGTTTAAATAGAGGTAGAATACATCGCAGGCGCAGAGAGAGTGAGTATATTGACGCATCTACCGGGAGTCTACATCTGCTAAATCAGCAGAATAGGTATTTTTAGTGTTTATTAAAGATAATTTATCTGATGTGATATTGGAATAGATTATTATCACTTCAACACTATGCAAACCTGTATACCAGAGTAATCAGTTTCAGCTCCCATCATAAATGTGTAAAAAGGAATTTCCTACGTCATATTAAATAGAAATAATGGTTTATTCAAACACTGCCTAAAATATTAAAGTACATATAATAAAGAGAGATGATTTTTACATATTAATATACTACATTCGTCTTTATTTTATAATATTCATTAATTATGAATCTAATCGTTCACATAAAGAAGTTTCGGATATATTAATATATACAGTTATCAGCGTCATAATCAAGCAACAATTCTTAATCAATTCTGTCACCGTTTGCTTTTGTGAATGGAATAAATACCCAAATATGGCAATTTCTCATAACCATCGGTGGTTCAGCGGTAGAATGCTCGCCTGCCACGTGGGCGGCCCGGGTTCGATTCCCGGCCGATGCACTTTTTTTTTACAATTTTTAAAACTCATTTATATATTATTGAATCAATAATCCCTTCACTAGATTTTAATAACGGACTACTTGATGAGGGAAGAGTATCTTTAAAAGATACTCTTCCCTCATCAAGTAGTCCGTTATTTATATATTATACAAGAATGACATCCACGGCGCCAATTTATAATTGTAACGAATAGTATTTGAATAAAAGCATTTAATCGGGTAAAACCCGGGCGTTGCCCGGGTCATTCGGCTAGTATATATATAAGTTTATTAACGATCACCTCTTGGACCAGTTGAACAAGCAAGAGATTGATATCAATAAAAACAAATTTTGTCAATTCTTCTCTCTTCTATTCCTTTATAGGGGGGAATTATAAGCCCATAGCTGTCGATTGATACTATTTTGTATTTTATACGTTTTCATTTTTTGTAGTGTAAATCTAAACAACGTTTAATGAATGTAATTGTAATTAAAATGGATTATGGTGAGAAACACTCATCACTGAGAAAGGTTCACCACTGATGAGACAAACCCTCTTTTTCAATAAATTTGTTCAACAATAGGAAGGTCTTCAGAGGCAATTCTGATATAATTTATATAATAATGGACTTATATAATAAATTTATATAGAAATATATTATCAATTTATATTTGATGAACATCATTCTAATGTATCTTATATGTGGCTTATGAAATAAAGGTTTGAAAACGCAATATATTTACAATTCGAACTTTATATAGAATGTATTTTATAAAATTCATTGTGAAGCGAAATCCTCTTTCAATTTAACTATAGAAAATATATTTTATATTTTAAATTTTAAAATTTATTCGTAATTATTAATTGATAATATATGAGCTTGATTAAATTAAACAAATACATATACATTTAGACAAAAGACAAAATATTTAACATTTTTTCCCTTTCATTTAAAATAAGTCAAATGTATACAAATGAATACACAAAAAGCCTATCAAAATTTAAAACATTATTTCAGCAGTCTCTTAAAGTTGTAGAAAGGGATGTTGAATAAAAGATGACGTATTTCAACAAAATTTCAGCAGTATCTGTTTTACAAACTGCGTTTTTGACTTACATGATGTCGGTGGAAATAAAATTTAAGACACTCCATCTTTTATATCTTTCTATACAGCATTGTGGAATAAAAATATAAATAAAGATAATTCATTTCGTGAATGAATAGATATTACTTTCCAATATACATTTTGAAAAATAAACAATTGTTTTACGTGTTATTTTCAATATAATGCAATTTTGAGATTAAAAAAGTGCAACAAAATACACGGAAAGGTGTTATATGTATAAACTAACTTCATATACACACAATGAAATAAAGCAAAAATATATAAAAATAGTACATAAGAACCCAATATAATAGCTACAGTAATAATTCTTTCATGATCGGCTACAAAATATCAAATAGAAAATCATGGAAGTGTAGATGCAGACATGATTGTCAATAATAATAGAATTTGGACTAAATTAATAAGTCAATTTATACTAATATTTTGGATTAACTATTTTGGTTCACACTACAACAAACAAAAAAAGGTATTATTTCTAACATATATACACATATCCATAAACTCCAAAAACAAAGATCACGAAACATTATTTGTATAATTAATTACTAACAATATTAAAATACCTATGTGATTCTCTGTTATATGAAAAAACAATTCTATAATAATAATAATAATAATAATAATAAAAGGTCAGGGGTTTGTTATTAAAATCAAAAAAAGTCATATCCTGACCACGTTCACATGAACCTTTAGATGGCAGAAAAAGCCATCTAGTGGAACATAAATCAACTAAACGTTGATTTAACCTGTTCCCTGATATTTGGCCAGCCCAAAATTATAATTATTTTATTATATATATTTAAAAAATAGTTTTCCACATGGTATTAACGTAGGTTTGGCCTTAAATACCGATTTCTTGATTTCTCAGGAAGCCTCTGGGACCTAAATATTTTGGTTGTAGAACAAGTCTGCACCACGCTGCCGAGAGCCAATAGCTCGAAACGCGTTCGTGGTTGACTTTTCTTGATTTATCAAGGAAATGGGTTGGGAAAATATCAGGGAACAGGCTAAATAAACGTTTTGTTGAATTCTGTTCCACTAGATGTCGCACTGCCATCTAAAGGTTCATGTGAACGTGGTCTGGACAAGCCCTTTTTGTTTTTAATAACAACCTGCTAACTTTTTTATTATTATATTTTATTTAATATTTTTTACCTATATATGTAAACACATCGCGCCATCAATATATAAGAAACCATACTATTCATCGTGAATATATATTTTTTAAAACAAATTTCCTGATTACATTATAAACAGTAGGGATTTTTTTAAGTCGCGTAGATTAGTTTTATTACTTAATAATAAAGTTTATTTATCTATATATATATAAATCAATGTTTGTATGTTTGTTTGTTTGTATGTCTGGTATACAAATTCGCAGTAGTTCACTAATTCAAACCAAAATTTCCATACATAGGTAGAAAAATACGGGAAAGACGATAGGCTATTTTAAAAAATTAATAAATCAATTATTAAAACTATATATTCAAATTATTCTACTTAGCTCACGAACAGCGCCCTCTATCAAAAATTAGATTAAATTATGCTGATGCAAACAAATAGATGATGCTAATAACAAACAATTATAAAAAAAATCTTATCTAAATATATATCACTCGGGTAGATATGCACACGGGTCAATCCCGGGGCGAAGCCCGGGTCATCCGTCTAGTATTAAATAATATGAAAATATATCTTCTAAAGTATGTAGTTAGAATCTTTTATATTATATAGTTACTCATTTTATATAGTTTTCTGTGTAACTATTTAACATACAACGATATATATCACACACTCCCACGGCCATCAATTGAAATTCTTACTATTATTAATAGTTCTAGAAAACTGGATTCATGGAGCGTATTAAAAGTCGTTAACTAATTGAAATGTCTGTCTCAAACTTGTATCCTTAATCATATTCCTGGTTTAATTATACGTACAGTTCTATATATGGTAATTAGAGTGTTCATATTTAATTATTCTCTCATCTGAGGGTCGCAGAAAGTTCATTTAGAAAGTTGAGGACTCTATGATTGATATTCAAGCTCTACATGGTCGGTACCAATTGTTGTATGAGTGGTGTATGAAGGAGATTTCTTGAGTGGCTCTCACCCCTTGCTTCTTATTTCTCTACCCCATTTCTTTAATTTTTAAATCTTACAACTAAGTCTCCTAGAACCAACAAGATTAAAAATAATGTACACTAAAACTTCACTATAACGAACCACAAGAGGATTAAACTCTTGCCTCACTATATTATAAAATAAAAATTTCATTATTTTAGGTTCGCAATTTCTTCAAGGTTCTCAGATACTGAAGATACTATGATAAGTATTTTGAATTGTTATTTTGATAATATTAATATTATTGGACATTTTAACTTTTCCACCCATCTGACAGTGAAGCGAGCACCTGGCCCGCCCGTGTTCGAGGCTGTCCTGAATATTAAGTGACCTCCCGAGTCTAGAAGATAAACATTCAGAGAACGTCAAATCTATACTAAAAATGACGTTCTTATATTGGTTTCATTGAGTGTCTATATGCCTTTATTCCAATGGTATACTAGCCTATAATGTTTGCATCAATAACGCTATGCCTCATTATATTTTACGACACATTGAGTACGAAGTCCTTTTAATAAGGCATCTCACATAGACTCTTCCTTATTGTGTCCAAGTAAACTGAACAGATAAAAGGTATCAACACATAAGTTAGAAACCAGATATACAGTTATGATAGTGATATAACTTATCTTCATAAAAAATGTTGTATAGTATAATTCTCAATTTTGAGGAATTTTCACAAATTCTCTGCTCCACTGTATAATCTGAATGAAAATATGTCAAATTAGAACAGTTTTAATTTCAAGTATCCATCAGCAGCACGCGTGAATAGAATTCCAGCACGCACTGAGAGACTGTTAGTTGAAGAGTACACAAATAAAAATATATGTTTTGCTTCTTTTTAATTTAAAAACATTCAATCTATAAATATGTTGTTCTACTTTATTATCGATATTAATAGAATATAATCAATATATTCAATGTAATAAAAATCCGTTTGAACTAGTCTTAAGGAGCTAAACCTTTGGATAATAATAGCTATATGGTACATTATAATTTAAAATAAAATTGGAGTTATTTTAGTTTTGTTATCAGGGAAGGTTTGATATGTTTCCTTCCTCTTAACGAGGTATATGCATATATATAAACATTGATTATTTTGTTTATTTTCTACACAATATAATACATAATTCAACAATTTTGTTCAAAATCTTTACAGGAATTATTATTTAAAAAAAGATTATATAATTAGATATTTAAAAAATAATATATGCCTAAAAGTATGAATATATTTTTATATATTGATGTCTTATATTTGAATTTATGTGAAGGTATATGAAAAACATGAAAAGGTTATGTGAAATTTATTATACACTTTGACAATATTTGCACACATGTATAAGTAAATGTAATATTTAAATAGTTTAGTCTTATCCATATATATATAAAGTTTTTATTAATAATATTATCATATATATTTAGCATATATTTTAGGTATACAAAGATCATACAAAGGAGTTATTCATATTTTTAAAAATATGCAAGAAAAGAAGCCAATCTTTAGTTCTCCAAACTTATGTCAGTCTAAAGGTTCCCCTTTTTTAACGTGATTTTTATTTTTCTACACTTGACCTGGTGTTTGTATGCTTTTTAAACGTTTTTTTTTTAAAGAGGCGGATATCTTTACTTTTTTAGAAGTTCTACTTTTTAAGCTATTCTTTCCTTTCTATAAGTTTGGAAGGTAAAAAGTGACTCAGGGGTTTAGATCTTTCATAAATCGACACGCTTAACTCTATTTTAAACGCGAATAAACAATTTATGTTCATTATTTTGTCGTTGAATTTGCATAATTTTCAAAATATTTTTCAATTATTAATGCAAAGTATTTGTCTGGATTGGAAAAGTAGTTATTTAATAAAATTTTAAATAATTTTAAGTCAAAATAATATGGAAATTTTTGGCTATTGCATCATACTTTTCTTTTTATATTTACATAAATTATATTGAACATGTGCTTTTGGTCAGGATATGCCTTCTTTATTTTTAATATCAACACCTGAATTTTTTATTTTTTCTATTGTTTTACATATTATTCAATATATATACTATTTAAAACTTATAGTTAAGGGAGGAAAATATTCATATTGCGGAATTTACTGTTATATATGTGAATATTTCCTCCTATATCTCGTTTCTTTTATTTTTGTTTTATCCAAAGCAGGCGACATACTTGTTGCTTGTGTACTGGGCTATTTATTCGATCGTCTCGGCTGAGTGGATCGAGACTCTCTTACTAAGAATAAAACTTTATTTAATTTTAACATCAACTTCTTCTCTTTAATTTAATCTACGCGACAATATATATTTGTACTAAACGATTCCTTTTCCTTAAACCGCCTATTAATTGTTGAGGGCAAAAGCCTAAAACCATATTTTACAGGTTGTCTTTTTGTCTAATTTGTCAAATCTTGTGTTCTGGCTCATCCATCATTACTAATAATTAATAAATGTCTATTACTGGCACAGTATCATCTTTCTAATACTGAATTAAAGGAAACGGTGCCTCGTTTGGTACATATACAATTTTAATATATATTTTGACGTGTTCAAATCAATATGATATAATAAATGGATTTTTAAATAATAAAAAAAGGTTAAAATTATTTCAATTCCAAGTCATAATAGACCTAAGCGCCATCTTTTGACCGGTTCCATATTCTGGCAGACTCGGCTCGGTGAAAAAGCCACATCGAATTTGGCCAATTCATAAGTCCCACCTGGGAACCAAGGTTTCAGGCAATGGCCATTTAGATTTCGGCCATTGATTCAGTTCAACTACATTGTCAATTAAACACCTATTTTTCGAATTGAGACGATTGGCCGAATTCCCTGTGATTTTATTGATATCAAATCCCTCAATTATTGATTAATCCAATGTTATTCAATAAATGGCACCTTGTTTCTATTTTAAGGTGAGAGGCGGATCTTTCAATTTTTTTGGATCAATATAATCCTATTAGATATTTATCATTCTATACATTTATTATTATCATCCCTAGTAAACGTTTACGACTGCTTTTTATTGTAAGTGCACCACATGTCAACACATGTGAGAAGCAGTTCGACTTTTAATCAATGCATTTTAAATATTTGAAATTAGATTAGTAATTATATATATATAATAATTATTGCTATGATATTCGAGAACAAAATATAGTAAAACATAGCCGAACAAAACAGAGCTATACATTTTTTTATAACGAGCCTAAAATAAGAAATTAAAAGGGCATCTCCTTATCGTGCAAGTGAAAGTTGCTGATGGGTTGCGCCATCTATCGGAATAAATATCAACTATTATTTAATTTTTATTTATTCCAGAATTAGCCCAATAACCATTCTTGGTTAATCAAGAAAAGCTAACCACGTAAACGTCATCCTAAAAATAATCATCATTTTTTTTAGAATATAGTAAACCATGGCTATATTGAATCAAGAACCTATATTCCTATTAGGGTGTTTTATTTAAAGTATTGAAAAAATCCTCTAAATTCTATCTTAATGACATTATCCCAAATTTAAACGGTGAACCAAACTTTTATTCCCATTAGAGTATTTAATTTCAAATATTAAAAAAAATTATATATATCATATATCTTGAGGATATCCATCTACAAATAAATAAGTTAAAAAAATATTTTAATAATATTTCAAAAAAATAAGCTTTTTTTTTTAATATCAAATTTTGTAAGAGAAACTACAAACTAGGTAAATATGTTTGTGTTATTCGCTTAAATCAAATTCTGTAATATTAGTTTCTAAAAAATATATTTATTAAAAGGAGGTAAATATAGTTATTTTAATCAGCGGTTTTTATTATGAACAAATTGATTGAAAATATTTCAAAGAAACATTAAAGTTGTAAAAAGAATTTAATTCGTGCTGAGAGAAAGATTGAAATATTTATAGGTAACTAGGCGAATTACCCGGGAAACGCCCGGGTTTTACCCGATTAAATGTTTTTATTCAAATATTATTCGTTACTATTATAAATTGGCGCCGTGGATATCATTCTTGTGAAACGTCCCGCTCCAAACTTTGTGTGTTTTTAAAACATAAAAATAGAAATGTAAATTTTCACAACCATATTTTAAAATTGTATTATTCTGATTTTTATATGAATACATTTTATATTTGATATAATACATAAAAAATTATAGCAAGTGATTTCTTGTTTCTACGCAATCATTACGTCACTAGAGGTCGTCACTCGTGCGAAACATCCCGCTCCACCAATTCCCCGTTGCTCCACGTGGTCCATCCTTTCTCAACTTTATTTCTTGAAGTTACCGCAGTGAGGCGCTGGTTGCGAGTGAAATATGGACAATTTGTCAATAATATTTTAATAACCTTAAGGATATTCGAGATAGAAGCCTGATAATTTGCCTATAAGTTTTCCCAGATTCAACTTTATATACTGTTAAAATTTCAGTCGGATTAGTTACGTATTGTGGACGTGTATAGCCGACAAACATACATACATACATACATACAATGACTTCTATATTTATAGGGATATTAATAAATTTATATAATTGGAATATTGAAATAAAATGTATATATATATATATATATATTAAAAAACGAAAGAAAAAAATAAAAGATAAAAAGATCAGGTGTTGAAATCAATATTAAAAATGGCATATCCTGACCAGGAGCACATGTGCTTTTCAGAAGGCAGAGCGCCATCTGGTGGAACAGAAATCAACTATTCATTGATTTAGCCTGTTCCCTGATATTTGGCCAACCCAATTTCTTGATAAATCAAGAAAAGCCATCCACGAACGCGTTTCGCGCTTTTGGCGCTCGTCAGCGTGGAGTAGGCTGAACCATTGCGATCAAAAAATAATTTTTGATCCCAATGGCTTCCTGAAAAACCAAGAAATGGGTATTTAAGGCCAAACTTGCGTAAATACGCTTAGCACATTAAAAAACGAAAGAAAAAAATAAAAGATAAAAAGATCAGGTGTTGAAATCAATATTAAAAATGGCATATCCTGACCAGGAGCACATGTGCTTTTCAGAAGGCAGAGCGCCATCTGGTGGAACAGAAATCAACTATTCATTGATTTAGCCTGTTCCCTGATATTTGGCCAACCCAATTTCTTTCGTGGATGGCTTTTCTTGATTTATCAAGAAATTGGGTTGGCCAAATATCAGGGAACAGGCTAAATCAATGAATAGTTGATTTCTGTTCCACCAGATGGCGCTCTGCCTTCTGAAAAGCACATGTGCTCCTGGTCAGGATATGCCATTTTTAATATTGATTTCAACACCTGATCTTTTTATCTTTTATTTTTTTCTTTCGTTTTTTAATGTGCTAAGCGTATTTACGCAAGTTTGGCCTTAAATACCCATTTCTTGGTTTTTCAGGAAGCCATTGGGATCAAAAATTATTTTTTGATCGCAATGGTTCAGCCTACTCCACGCTGACGAGCGCCAAAAGCGCGAAACGCGTTCGTGGATGGCTTTTCTTGATTTATCAAGAAATTGGGTTGGCCAAATATCAGGGAACAGGCTAAATCAATGAATAGTTGATTTCTGTTCCACCAGATGGCGCTCTGCCTTCTGAAAAGCACATGTGCTCCTGGTCAGGATATGCCATTTTTAATATATATATATATATATATATTATTACATTATATATATAATTCAGAAGTAGTTATAGTAATTAAATGAAGAAATTAAATTGTTTTTGGTGCGTGTTTTTGATATAAAATATAAATAAATTTATATATATTTAGTAAGCATATTATATTGATGAAAGAGAGAGATTTGTGGGCTTAATTTTTATAACTGCATCAATTAATATATGATAATCCGTAACAGCTGTTCTTAAATATTATATTATATATCATTGCATAATTATTTTAATTTTATTGACAAAATCATATTAATCTTAAATTGAATAAGTTTACCTATTACTAATTATTATTTATAATATATTGGAATATATTAAATTAATTTATATATTTAAAGTTTAAAAAAGGGATATTAATGTACTTATGAAAATACTGACTCTTTTGAATAAAAATATATTTTTACTGCACTTTAATGCAATGATAAGATAATGAAAGAGCTTGAATCATCTCTCTAAGTGATGAACGGTTCTCCAACGGTTTCTCCAGTTTAATTTACTATACCGCTATACACGATTGTTAGGGGGGAACTACTACTACAATAGGAAGGACATAGAGAAGAATAAATGACCTCTGTGTAAGGGGCCAAAAATCTACCATACCACTTTATTATTTTGTTGTGATGACGAAACCAATGAGAGGGTTCATCACTAACGCGATCTAGCGCCTTACTATATAATCATCATTTCAGCAAAAAATAACAAATTGCTTTATTTAAAAGATTAAATTTCATCATAAATATTACAAATTAACAATAACAGATGGCACACTAAAGTTAAAAACAATTTTAGCGAAACTATATATTGAAATGTACCAAAGGAGACAACTCTCTATTTAATTTTACATTAAAACGCTGGCATCAACCTAGTAAATAGTGTCATCGTTTGGATGCACAATTAAAAAAAGGTATTAAAATTCTTTTGATACATGAATATCATTCTTCTGATAAATTCACTACTTTATTCTTAACAGGCAAAGGACCCTTCTTAAGTTTCCTATTCAAACTGAATGTTATCAATGATCCAACATGTTAATGCCGCTTAGATGTTGAATCACCAGAGCATCTTCTTTTAACTTGCTCTCTGACTAATCAAATTGTATGTAGATACTTTGAAATATTACCAAATTCTCTTTGTGTATATACTCTATCTTATGAGAATTTTGTTGAGTTTAAAACTTTTTGTACAATAATTTACAAAACACTACTAATCCATCGTGTAAATAATTAACCATATATATGTAAATAATACTGGCACAGCACAATCGTTTTTTGGACTTCGTGTTTTTTGTAAAAATAAATAAATAAATCTTCCTGCAACTTTCTTTTGTTATATATTTAAATATTATCAATAGGAAAAGGAATAATAAACCTTTTTTTATTTTTATTTTTGTTTAAGGAGTTCTCATGTCGGACTATATCAGATGGAGTTCTAATACATCATAATATAATTGTTCAAATAAAAGACACAATTTAAAGTTTGCGGAAGAGCGATTTTTTTCGAAGGATATTATATATTTATAATTGTATGTAATTTTGCAGTCCTCAAAACTTATGTCTATAGGTCATCTAAAATATACCCATTCCAAGAGTCTAACATGAGTATCACTATAAAAGGAATATCGAAAAATACAATATAACAGCAGTATGGTAGATTAAACTTGCGAAACCGCTGGGAGGGTTCACCACTGATGAGCCAGGCCCTCCCATAATTTCTTTTCATTGCAGTAAGGGCAGTAGATATTGTTTAATTTTTAAAAGAATCATACGCGTCTATAATAATTTAGAATATTCATAATCTTGGCAAATTTTAGGACTATGATGTCTTTTAACAGGCTACTGTAGATAAAGAATAAATATTATACTGTATAAATAAAGAAATTCATCGCCATTATCTTTGATTCTCTCTTCCAAACAATTAATATTCATTTAAATAAATAAATAATTTATATAAAAATTCGAATAAAATTCAATATATAATATTAAATATTTATATCTATTATATAATCGATTATTTTTCAAAATTCAAATATTCTCAGTTATTATGTAATAATATCTTGAGAACAAAATTATATTTTAAAATTGAAAATTAATGAAATATTCAGAGAAAATGATTGAGAGATTAATAAACTAAGAGTTTTAATTTTCGACGTGATATCCAAAACTGAAAAATCCAATCTCAGCGATTGAAATAAATAAATTTTAATAGAATTGAAAATCTCTTCAGATATCTAGGAATTACAGAATTGGAGAGATAGCTGGAAAATGGAATCCAATCAATTGGCCGAGATCGATTCTTTGAAAGAAGACCTGGTCAAAAGGTGATTATTGCTAATATTATTTCATAGAATATTTATATATATTACTGACATAAAATTAGAATTTATCACAATATATATTTCTGTTGTGAATCATTATATCAGTTTTTTTTCTGTTTTTTATTTTAATAATATGTTTCGATAGATTTTTATTTTCAAACTAAAATTTACAAACGATTTTATATATATTCAAATATATTTGTCATTAATTTTAACTTCCTATAATAATAATAATTAATAGAATATTTCATAATAATAATTATAAATAAATTTTAAATGGTAAATTTTATATTATTATATATATACACATTTTAATACGCTATGAAATGCTGTTGTGTGTGTACAAGTTAAAAAAAAAAATAAACAAAATATTGATAAATTTAACGAATATAGGTTAACATATATTTTTGTTTATATAATATGAATAATTGTTATTTATATAGCAATTTTTTAAAATTTTGTTCATTGATGAAATTTATTAGTGGTTATCAAATACCTTTATTTTTTGGATAAGAAAAAAAAACTCTATTTTAGGAGGATATAACTCAACAGTGGTGAAAAGCGATTTCGTCGATTCATTATATAACATTAATATATTGTTCTCTTCTACTTTTATATCCGGAACAAAATTTCTGGTTTTAAAGTAAACTATAAACATAAGCTTCGATGATAGTAGAAATACTTACAAATGAAAAGAGAGAAACAGAAAAATTAATCTCAATAAGGGAAGTAGAAAGTTTTTTTTTCGGAAAGATAAATAATGCTACTTAAAAAAACTTCCATTTAATTTATATAGATGGGCCTTTATTACCCCTTACGTTTGTTTATTTAATTTTACATATAGAGGGTTATTTAGAATATTAATTTTATAAATTTTAATTGCTACCTACTGTTATAAATACACAGATACACAAACATATAGATTTATTAAGACCACCGGGCTTATTCAGATTCACCGCAGGAACTGTGGGAAATAAATTTATCTGAGAAAATTAAAACTTTTTAAACAGAAATTTCATAACACTAATAAACTATATATATATATATATATATTAATAGCAATTTTTTTATATTTGGAAAAAAGAGGAAAAGTAAAATATTAAGAACTACAGATTTTGAATTAATTTTGAGTCAGAACAGCAAGCTAATTCTGTATCAAATAGTATAGTTATGAGCAAATATTTGCTCTTCTCTATAAAACTTTCTCTTCGCTTATTCCTTTTTTTCAACCAGCCTATGACGCGTAACTGCCGATGCTTTGCTGGTGTTACCTTTTTTAATTTTTTTTATTATAATATATTCTAACTAATTATTTATTAAAAAAAAAAAAACCTCTCATGTTTAAATTAAATTATTTTTTTTTATAAATCTTAAAATTCTCATAACTACAATATATATATATATATTTTTTTTTTTTTATTTCAACAAAAACAATATATATATATATATTTTTATTAGCACTTAGCATTTAATAAGTGACTCATAAGTGTCGACCACAGAGATCTATTTTTCTACCCTGCTATATCTATCAGATAGAGGTTTTCTGCTTAGTATATATAGAAAATTTTAATCGAAAACTTCAAATGCATATATCTTTTATATCACATTTTCAAATAAACTTAAAAAAAAAACTATAGATTCAGCAGGTTCTGTAGTGGTTTGTAAACAATAAATAGTTCAGTTTTAAACTATGTATATCACGATGTATTTATCGCTGTATATGTAGGGATGTATACAGTAAAAACCACAATATATAACCTCAACGGGACTGAAACTGTGGTTCACTATAGCTATGGTTCGTTATAGCCATATAGTTCGCTATATTAAAAAATTAAAATAAATGATATTTCAGGTTCGTTATATAGGAAGGTTCGTTATATCCTAGGTTCGTTTTAATGGGGATTTTACTGTATACACCAATACCTCGCTTTGCGTCGTTTCGTTTTGCGTTTTTTTCGAAGTTGCGTACCTGCTTAATTTTTACTGATCTTCACTGTTCGTCGTTAGATTTTCGAAGTTGCGTTGTTTTGGATTTGAGTCTTTAATTATTTTTATTTTTTTTTCCTAAAATATGGCAACACCTTTGTTTTTTATTGCGCCTTTACATATTTTCAATTTGCGTCGTTTCAATTTGCGTCATATTTTTTCGGAACGTAACCCCGACGCAAAGCGTATGGGTGTATATATATGTACTAAGAGAGAAAAACCTTCTTTTAAAAATCAATTCAAACAATGCTTTTATTTTCATTAACCTAATAAAATGCAAAGGTAATGATAAAGAATGAGCAAAAACATCTGTTTTGACAAATTCAAACTAAACCAACCTTTATACCATGGTTTCTGCTTTGTCCCTCATCATTACAGGGGCGGCTTCGATTTAATAACATTCTATGGTAGTAGTTATCAGTCCTTCGAATTCAACTAAAGGATTTGAGTTGGTTAAGTTTCAGGAAGTATCATCAGTCTATATTACACCATAAAGTTGAAGGGAAATGGTATACATGTGAAAATAGGAGCATCTTTTCCTTCAAATGTTGAGGCCCAGTATTTCATCACAATCTTTCCCTTCGTACTGGTTAATAAACAATATGCATTATTTTTGTGTTAAAATATGGTGCCTATATTTTTGTATGAATATATTATTATTATTGTATTATTGTGCAGTAAAACATCTCTATAGCGAATGGTACTGAAACTGTGATTCACTATATCTATGGTTCGTTATAGCTATAGTTCACTGTATTATAAAATAAATATGATAATTATTACAGATTCCATATAAAAAAGGTTGGGTATATCCCAGGTTCGTTTTAGTGTGGATTTACTGTATCTACATATAATATTTTTATTTGATAATCAAGTGAAATAAATGTGAAAATAAATTAATGATTGCTTATAAATCATTATATTCGGAATATATGATTAAAATTCTATTATTGATTAAATATAAATTAATATAATTTGTTGTTATTTAGAAAACAATTCACTCTGAAGTGAATACAAAAACTTATTATAATTTCTAAATTATCACGCGCCACGCAATGTTTATCATGATAACTTTATGAAAATCTAATCTGTCAAATTCTTTCATTTTTAGATTATTGCTGTCACAAAATAATTTAATACGAACTATATGTAAAAAGGAGAGTTTGATTAACCAAAAATTCAATCAACCTCATCCAAAAATGCATTCACAAATTCAGGTAGGAGATGTAATCTGGATGATTAAATTTGCAAATTATTTTGTTCGGCAAATATTTCTTCAACGTGAATTAATAATTCACCGAGTCAATATTTTATTGAAATAATCATTAAAAAAATATTGGATAATTTTTTAGAATATATTTTATTTCATGTAATATAAATATTTTTCCACGTTTTTAATTATAATTAACCTAAAAGTCATTTTCTGATTAGAATTTTGATAGAATAAATATTTCACATTGAATTTATGCAACATTTTTAACAATAATATATATATATGGAAGCAATGGTCGCCTTTCCCGTCAAAATAAACGTCAGAATCTGACGCCATCTATTGACCGTCGCCGCAACTAGCGGCATCGGGTCGGTGACAAAGCCACAACACCAACTTTGGCAAATTGATAAGCGTCCACCTAGAGACCATGGTTTCGGGCTAATGACCCTCGTCAGTCTAGAGCGGACTTTATTCCATGAGATCCACACGGGATCTAATGGAATCCTCACAATCTACCAAAGGTGGACGCTTATCCGTTTGCCAAAGTTGGTGTTGTGGCTTTGTCACCGACCCGATGCCGCTAGTTGCGGCGACGGTCAATAGATGGCGTCAGATTCTGAGGTTTATTTTGACGGGAGAGGCGACCATTGCTTCCATGGATTAATTTCCTCCCGGCAAATTTTCCATCTATTAATATACAGTATATATATATAAATTTTTCAGACCACCGGTCTTATACAAATTCAGCGCAGGTGAAGGAATCACAGATGAAGCTGCTATACTCCAGAGCCAAAAGCAGCCTCCAGGTCCGACGCATATCCAGTTGCCATATATTCCAACGTGGAATATTACATAAATCTACAATATAGGTCTACAAAAATCAAGAAGTCATTTAGGCTACCCTGATATATAAACATAATCGCCCAATACATAAGAAGAGCGGTATAGTTTATTAAACAGGCAAAAAATGCAGGGAATTTCAACCAATGTAAAGAACATGTACAATATGTCAATGAGAATGTTATTGAGTTTGGATTGGAATTTCTATGGTGAGGTACGTTTAGTGTTAGTATAACATGGAATGTTTCTTGAAAATAGAACAGTTTGGTATTTAATTTCAATATTGTTTCTTTTGAGAATTCATCTCTTTCTTTCAATATAATAACTATAGGGAAATATGCAATATGGATTCTATCAATGACTACAAGTTTAAGATAAGTTTCTATTTACATAGATATGACTCTTGGTAATATTTTTTTGGATATTGGTTTTTATTTATTTATTATTACAAAAAGCACGACGTCCAAGGGACTATTGTGCTGTGCCAGTATTATTTACATATATATGATTAATTATTTGCACGATAGATTAGTAGTGTTTTGTAAATTATTGTACAAATAGTTCTAAACTTAACAAAGTTCTCATGAGATTGAGTATATACACTAAGACAATTTGGTAATGTTTCAAAGTACCTACATACAATTTGATTAGTCAGAGGGCAAGTTAAAAGAATATGCACTGGTGATTCGACATCTAAGCGGCATTCACATGTTGGATTATTGATATTGGTTGTGTGTGTGTTGCAAATCATTGAACATTTCACTCTTTTTTTAAATGAAATTGATATATTGAGTACATTGAATGAGTAATATGTTGATAATGCTTTATTGTGGATTATTTTTGTTTATAAGGAACCACACAAATGATCAGAGAGAAACTCATCTTAAATAATAATGACACAATAACCTGACTCATTTAAAACATCATTACTGTTGATGTTTATTATTTAAAATATTCATTTTCATTCTGTGATTGAATTAATCTGTGATTTAATTTATTCTGTGGTGTTGATTATGTGTATATATATAGGTATTTTCTTTGAGTGAGTGTGGGAGAGAATATATGTGGAGACGTATGAGTTTCTTAGAGTTTTTTAGACTTATTATAGTAATTTAAATTCATTGTTATTTGTGCCTTCAATAAAGAAGTTTTATATTTATAATAGAGAGTAATTTATTAAGATTCTCCCAACAATTACTTATATATCTTTTCGATGGGAAGTTTACAAAGGTTGAATCCCAGTAGGAGATGGACAAAAGTTTGACCAAAATATTGACATTTGAAGAAAATAATATTAATGCGAATAAGTTTTCGTTTGCTTATTATATTTGTTTAAATTATACATTTTATATTAACGAATAGATTCAAGAAGGATAAGTTTCTTTATTTGAAAAATCAATTCGAGCTTTCGGGCGCAAGCTGCCCTTCTACAGGAATTGTTTATTTCTATTTATATAACCTAATAATCTATAGTTTTATCGATATATAAATATATATTTAATACATACATACATTTTGAAAATAGAGCAATCCATAGATAAATCTTTAATTAAAAAGACATATATTGGATCAAAATATCATTTATTTTACCAATATTTCAGTTGGCTAAACGCCAACCTTTATCAAGGTGTTATAAAATTTTAACGGTGTTCAACCAACTGAAATATTGGTAAAATAAATGATATTTTGATTCAATATATGCCTTTTTAATTAAACATACCTACATATAAATTGTATTTCATTTGTAATTCAATATTTCATGCATAAATATAAATTGTATATTGAAAAATATATAGGGGGAAATAATTTCAAATTTAGCTTTAAAAGAGGATTAAACAAATATATTTATTTATAAAATAAAAGTGGGAATTTATTAATATTTTTTTAATATTATATATATCTAAAATATATATTTCTAAAATAAAATATTCTCGAATGAAATTCAGGATTACTATATCCCACTATATTTTTAAATTTCTAAATTTATGAATAGAAGGACCAAAGTTGGATTATTCCACTAAGAATAATAAAGCGAGGGTAAGAACATATGTATTCTATTTAAAAAAAGAAGTCCATGGTCCAATGGTGTAAAAAATAGTTGTGTCCTTGTATAAGGAAGATCTATAGTTCCCTTGGGCTACTGCAATTGGAATTTATTTATGCTCCGTTATTTTATCTCAAGACATATTCTCGAAAAGAAGATCTGAAACTGGGTGAAAATTGTATAATAGTCTGCTAATTCTTATAATTTAGGGATATCAATCTTTATAGCTTCCTTTGATATCATATTTGATTATTTCTTGCATAAACATCGAATTGTTCCTGCCGAGAAACTGAACAAACTGCTCTTCACTTTATATATCGAACTTTGCATAAGTGAGACATCGTTTTTTTTTTCTAATCTAAATCATTTAACTCTCTTACATCTTCCACTTTGTCTATATATTTTTTTTTAGATTCTGTCGAATAATACATGTAATATTGGAAAATATTTAATTCTAAGTTCTAATTTGTTTATTTGTTCTGTAAAAGGCACAAATATTTCAATATCGCGCCTGGTTGATTAATAAAATGAAAAAAAAAAAAAAAGATTATTTTTGCGATCATATTTAAATAATAATTATAATAGAATTACAGTTATAATACTCTTAGTTATTTTATTAATTGCTTCTCATCATATTAGAAATGTGGTATTTGAGAAAAAAGCATCTCCTGATTTAGTATCGAGTATTATTGTAGATAGCTTGCACAATCTATCAAAGTTTTATTGAAAATAATTTATTCACAATTATTGTTCACTCTAATACATTCCTTTTAATAAGTTAAAGTTTAAACTATAGATAGCTCTATTTTCATATAAAAAGGTAAATAGTAATTATTCTTTAGAAAATGGAAAATTAGTAAATCTATATAACTAAATATGTCAAAGGTTTAACACTACCCATTTTTCTATAAATAAAACCCATTTTTACAAGCTTATTACATAAGAGGAGAATTAAATTGAAATGTATGACTGAGAAAAATGTAGTAAACCCTCCAATCCGTTTCTCTAACGTATTCTTCGTAGATCGCGAAATGCGTGGTGCCGCTGGAGACCCACTGGCGGTTCTCTACCAAACTCTGCAGCGCTGGCAGAGGCGTCATATTCATTGTACATAGTGTATATTATCTAATTATCTTTTTTTTTTAAAGAGTGCAGACTGTGCACTTTGCATGTATTGACAAGATGTTAATAAAATTATTTTAATTGTCAATTGTCTAACGTATTATTCGAACTGATTTACTATTGTGTCTAGGCCAAAATGTAATACTAAAATGGGTTGTAGTTGTGAAGGCGCCGTGATGTATAACTTCTGGAAAACCATGCTTTCTCATTGTATTGGATATTCCTAAATCCATGTTTCGAGTTTACCTTCAAAGAGAAACATAAAATATCGACCTGATTAGTGCCGTATTTATATTATATACGATTTTTTTATGATCATATATTATTCAATAAAAACTCGAATAGGTACTAAGGTGAAGATAGGGAGAGGCAAACTCTATATTTTCATTTTAGAACGATTTTTATTATTTTACTGAAGGCAAGAATATATGTAACATATAGGTTTTATATGTATAAGGTGTTGTTTCCTATGTGATATTGTTCGAAAATGGTCTGTGAAACTCCAACGTATCTCTTAACATCCCTTTAGTGTCATGGAGGATCCATTTAAGGAAGCTATGGCTGAAAGCGCACGCAATTCAGTGCAAGAATTGACAGGTAGATTGAATATTTTGAACAAATATGTCTCATAAAAAACCAAACAAAATATAATAGTTTCTAGAACCCCTTAAATCATTATGGGCGTTAGCGGATGAGGGCCTAGCAGCGATAGCTAGGAATCCTTGCCATTTCCTTTGTCTATAAGACTGGCTAGTACTTTATGTTTTGGTTTGGTAAAGCGTGAACTGTGTCTAGATAAGCCAGACCTTTTCAGCCGATTATTACCCTTGAATTAGTGCCTTTCGATTCTTTATAAAATAATTTGGCTACATGAGCAACATCAAGCCTCTTTGACTAGGTGAATCTCCTAACGCTAAATAATTGGAGCACATGCTCAAAGAACTAGACCGATTCGAAGACTGACTACAAACAAACTGGTTTATTTGTTTAGCTGGCAGTTTTATACAATTAAAATTTGCATAATAGGCGTGATCATATTATATATCGTTATTTTTTTTTAGAAGGGAAAAAATTCCAGATATCCTTTCAAAAATGAACCAAAGGAATTAGCAAATTATATATTTTGGAAATTTTCGAATATTTTCACGAGGTAAGAATCATCTACAGCTTGGTTAAGCTATCTGACACGATGTCTAAACCACAATAAGTAAGTATAAGATAGAAAGTAGATATATGAATTATTCAAATGTAATTTTATGCAAATATGTTAATAGTATTATTAGAGAGAAAGAAAGTTCAGAAACATTTAAAAATGGCATTTGCTTTTCAAGACTTATTTTGTATAATCGTCAGTTTAACACACATCTATCTTACTTAAAGGTACTAACAAGAAAGGTATCCGATAAACAAACGGAAGTTTCAAATTAGAAAAGAGCGCTAGTGTGTAATATATATAATTATAAAAATTTACAATCGCGAATCCACCTTTTAATATTTGCAATTTGTTTGAATAGTTGATAGACCTATAATCATATATGGTAATATGGCCTACCTTGTCAAAATTACACAAGCAATAATTATGAAAATTTATTGTTCTTTACCACACACACATATATATATATATAAATAAATTACTATTAATATATATATATATATTCATAATTATATGTATTTAACTATATACGTTCAAATCTTTTATTCATTTATATAGCTTGATATATTTTACCTTCTATTTTAATATATACTTCACTTTCACCTTATTAATTAGTTAAAATGCATTTTGATATCTATTCTTCTATATGATTCCATCATTTAGGAATGATGTTAATTAGAAATGCTATATTTTATATGTGAGTGTTTTTTCAAATATCTATTAGCTATTTCTATATCTTATTATTTCTGTATGCAAATATGATAGTATTATTCTATTCACACGCTTTAGGAAGTGTAAAAATATATATATTAGAAGTAAATATTGAAATTTTAAAAGGTTTCCCAACGCCTATGTGGAATGAAAGAGCATTTATGAAATTTTCCTGTGGTAGAAATATTTATAGAAAAAAACCTCGATAAAATATCTTTATTCAAATCTAAAATGTGCCATAAAACTGATTGAAATCAAATGTTCTTTTAACGATACTTTTAGTGATATTGGGGAACCGTCAGAATGTGCGCGACTTCGATATTATTGAAATGTGTGGGCATCGATATCAGTTTAATACCGGATATGTATATCACCACTTTGCATATATTCCCTCTGTATAAATTTTAAAGATAATATAACGTATATCTTTATTTCAGTATATTAATATTACAAAATATGATCTATAGATTGTGTGTCACGATGGAATAATTGGAATGACACACCAATATATTTGATCAAACAATTCAACTTCATTTATATGAAATAAAAGAAATACAATAAGAGAAATATTCTGAGTGCCAATTTATCCCTTTTTAATAACCTGTAAATAATATAATGTTTATTATGTTGAAATATAAAGAAATTTACAAATATTTATATGGAATATAATCATTTTATTCCAAAAATTCTATATGTATAAATTCGTCAAAACAAAACCTCAGACCAAACAAAATTATGCCCAAACAGTAGAAAATATCACAATATCAAACCGAATCTTTTTCCAACAACACAGATATAAATAAAAGTGAACAATCCAATTCCTAAATAAAATAATGGAGCGCCAAAAAGATTGAAAATATCTAAATATGCACATGGTATATTTTAGAATTTGTGTCATTATATATTACAAATAAATATACCTTTTGTATTAGAATAATTCAAAATATTCAGTAATAACTTATTCTATATTCTAACTTATTCTTCGAAATATAATTATAAGGCGAATACATCATAAAATATTACAAACACAAATATAATTTTAACATTATAACTCAAGTAATACCCTCGACATATTTAATATCATTCATAGAAATATTAAGAGGAATATTTTTGAATGATAAATTATTTTATAGAATATAGTTTTTTATATTTATAAAATTGTTAAATATATTTTTAAATACTCTAGATTATATATCATGTCCAGAAAAATGTAAATATAATTTTATTCTTCTTTATATATTATATAAATCTTACTTTGTTGCATTTCAATTTGGTTAAGAATTTTCTCGGAGAGAAGTTCACAAATATTTTCTAATGAAAAAAAAAAATAGACTAATATTATTATATACGTATGAATATATATGATGCTCTGTCATCTAAAAAGCTTATGTTAGTGCGGTCAGGATATGCTTTATTTGTTTTTAATAATAAAAAATATATAAATATATAAAATAATAAAATTATTTATTGAAAAATGAAAAGGAGATTGAAGAGAAGTATATAATAAAATTCACACAAGATACTCCTCTTTAATCTCCGTTTTATTTTTCTATTTTAACTCGAAGAGTTTATTTTAGTCAAAATTATTTATAGTTAAATATTTTGTTAATTGTATATTCTGGCCTAAATATTGGCCTTCTATCTAGTCACGAGATTAAACGTCTTTCTAGAAATTTACATCTATTTCATAACGTCTCTTGTAGGATGTTGTACTAATGAACATAGCTGAAACCAGGCTATACAGGTAAATCCTTTTGACTTAATTTTCAAATTTGACTAAATAGGCGACATTTTTTTTTATCAACACCTTTACGTTTTGTTAAAGGAAGATATATAAAATTTATTGTTTTCATTCATTTTAGAGCAACTTTACTCATATCGATATATAAATACACACACAAACATATATATATTATATTTAATAAAGATCTTTTGCTGTTTTGAGATTAATTACTTGTAGAGGAATTATTGGTCATTTGCTTGCTTTTGGTATGCAGTCGTGGAAGAGATTATAATAAAATTAGTTATCAAAAATACCTATAATTGCGCTAAAGGAATATATAAAAAAAAACATAATTTGGTAAAAGTACTGCCTGGCTTAAGGCGAGTAGAATTAGGAAAACAAAAGATTATTTACATAATGTACAAAGGTTTTGAGCCGGCCATTGGGATAAAACAACAACGAGTTTTTATAGGGGAAGAGTGACCTCTGGCGGTCAATTTAGCAGAGTATTTGTATTTTCGAAATATAATTTTGAATAGAATAATATTTTAATATAACATATATTCATAATATTTGAAATAAAATTGAACATTTAAAATGTAGGAATTCACTATATTTGTATTTTATCATAGTTGCAATTATTCTGATTTAAATACTAATACATTTTTATTTTATTTCAACACACAAAACGTGATATCCCGGCTAGGGATAATTATTCAAATTACATTTTTAAACAGAAGCAGTTATAAACATATTAACATATACAAGAAAACAAATATTAAAAAATAAACAATAAAATATATAAATACTAATATATAGAATGATTGAAATAATATAAATTTATAGGAGTTGGTTTGATATTTATAAAATCTATCTGATAGCGATAAATGTTCTGATAAATTTGAAAGAAATCGACATTGCAAAAAATAAAATTGTCGAGAAAATGAGGAAAGTCGAGGCATTGTGAAACTTGTCCTTACTGAAATAAATTACCCCTCAAATGAAATTGTGAATTACTTTTGGCTCTTTTGAAATTCAAAATGTTGTTTACCTTTATTTTTACTTGTAACGCAATTTTTATTAAAAGCGATACACTTTAGCGATACACACATTTCTAATATTAACTTTTCAAGATTTACTGAAAACACGCGCTAACTCTCAGAATCCATAATGGAACTATATATTATAAATTCATATAGAACATATATAACTATTGCCTCATTATTGCCTATATTTATATTTCTTGATAATTTATTTACATTAGAAATATTTTGAAATAAGTGTTCAGAATCTTTCTCTTAAAGGTATAATTGATCTACCGTTTTATAGTCTTAAATGACAATATATATGTGGTAAACCCGGGTAAGACAACAAGTGAGTTGGAAGCAGTCGGGGTTGAGTGGCAAGGCGTGCGTCCGCATGGGACAGTAAAGACAAAGTTTGGGATCAAAGGACGCTCTCCTAGTACGTCTCACGTGGCACCAGGATCAGGGGAAAGTTGAGGATTAACTGAGGAAAGCTCGGCGTCCTGCATGAAGCCGCGGAGGCAGAGAGGAGCCAAAACCGCGGCCACGAGGGCCGCCGTGAGATCTAGCACTCAGCGGGCCTCTCCGAAAATATCCACTGTAACCTAACTAACTCTCAACATCCGGACCAACCCCCTTTTTGTCCCTCTCTGGATCCCCCGGGTGTCCGGTGGCAAGCTGGTGTCACTTTGAGACGACTAGAAAAGACGTCATACTTTATTACTTAAATATCACATTTTTTTAAATTACGATATCTATATTTAAATCTTCAGAGGTAATAAAATATTCAATGTATATATATTCAATCTAATATATGCCTTTTTATTTTCTAAATATATATACATATTTGATGCATAAATATCTTGGAGAAAAGATATATTTAAGCTTCAGTGTAATATATTATAAAAAGTAAAGATAAGGATATGTATTTTATATTTACAAAAATAAAATGAAGAATGTCTAACAACGTCTTCTCATTGGCGTCGGCAGTTACGCGTCATAGATTCGGAATATAAAAATATTAATGAAGCAAATTGGGTATTCAAACATTACAATATCAATACAGTCTTATAATAAAATCTAATTAATAATTATTAATTAGTTATTTATATTTTATATTAAATATGTAATAAAAAACATATAATATCATTATGAAAGGCAAGATCGAATGTGATTTTAAATTACAATAATTTATCAAGGTGTTATAACATTTTAAAGTGTGTCAACAACAAACTCAGCGCCACACTGTTGTTGTTGACAAACTTTAAAATGTTATAACACCTTGATAAAGGTTGGCGTTCAGCCAAATGATATATTGGTAAAATAAAAGATATGTTGATCCAATATATGCCCTTTTTAATTAAAGTTTATCTATGAATTGCTCTATTTTCAAATCAATTTCATATATAAATAATAATTTCATATTTAATAGTGAAAATATATATATTTCGCTTATGGTACATATTGACAGGCACTTCTTTCTTTTGTACACAGTTCTTTTTTCTCGTTTTTTTTTTCTCTTTCTAATTGTTAACATCATATGACTATTCTATTCATGGCCTAAAGGTATTGTATTTTTCGGTTTATTTTCTCTCTTTTTCATTGTTTACATCATATGAATATCCTATTCACGACCTAAAAGTATTGTTTATATATGTATAGACAAATGTAAAGGCATACATGTATGACAGCGCAAGTGTCCATAGGGGGACATAGCGCTTTAAATTGAAATAAAATATTAGTGAAAAAAATAATTATCAAGAAAATGGGTTGGCCAAATATCAGAGAACAGTCTGATTCAACGTTTAATTTATTTCTTTTCCACTAGATGATATTCAGTAATCTAAAAAGCACATGTGCTTGTAGTAAGGATATGTCTTCTTTGTTACTCAATGCTGCAGCTAAAATAAATGTAATAAATAAAAATTCGAGAAGTAACTGGGAGGAAGAGGAAAGAAGAGAAAGAAGTGTCAATGTAAAGAGAAGCCGCGAGAATGTAAATTATTGGAGTAGCCAGAAGTAAATAATGAAATCCTGCGCCCCTTTTTTTCGAACCCAACACAAAATTAAAAGCTTCCTACGCTGTTAATTAGCATAGGGAGATACTAACTGACTTGGTTCGAGTCACTCAATTTATCTTTGCATTTGTTTTAAATCTTCAGCGTTTTAGAAAGTGTTAGAATTTTATCGTTATACTTTACTCTTCGGGTTAAATAAGATAAAATAAACTGCAAATTGTTTCTTGGATTATTTTTTGGAAGAGTGTTCGCATTTTTCGCTTTCCCCTTTTATTTTTCTGATATTAGATTCAATATATAGTTTAACATGTACCTAAAGAGATACCTCTTCTTTTTAAAAATTATAATAAAAGTGCATTTTAATTATAACTTTAGTAAAGAACGTGAGAGTGGTGATAAAGAAGGTATGGCAATACCTAACTTAGCAAATTAAGACCTGTCGGACGTGGAGGCTGTTGGGCTCTGCGCTGCCTGGAGTATAGGAGATCCATTTATATAAAATGAAAGGATTTAAAAGCACGAATGTTTATTTTATACATAATAAAAACTTCTACTGCCCTTACTGTGATGAAAATATATATTGGGAGGGCTTGGCTCATCAGTGGTGAACCCTCCCAGAAGTTTCGCCAATTTAATCCACCAGACCTTTTCTCAGAGCTTTAATACTGCATTGGACGAATCGGCTTATATAGGCAGTACTGAAGGATGAAATCTCAGAAATGGTTTTCAAGAAAACTATGGACATAAGCTTATAGGACAGTAGAATTACATTCAAATAATGATCGGTCGTCTTAATAAATATGTGTGTGTAAATTCTTCATTACCACTACTCAATTCTGTACTGGAGTGTTAAAAACTGCAATCTTCTAAAAACTTTTCTAAAAAACTATGGACATAAGCTTATAGGACAGTAGAATTACATTCAAATAATGATCGGTGGTCTTAATAAATATGTGTGTGTAAATTCTTCATTACCACTACTCAATTCTGTACTGGAGTGTTGACAACTGCAATTTTATAATAAATTTGTAAAGATTTGGTTCCTAATTTGGTATATGAAAATCATCTTCCGGCTGCAATATGTTGTATAGTATTATATGGAGATTATTCTATATATCTAACATGTTTACACAACAAATATTGTTATAACCGAAAAATATGTGAATAAACTCTCGAGAGAGATTACTATTATTCGTAAATTTAAAAAATAGTATGAAAATCGGTTTTCAGTTTTGTTCATCCATTTTTCTTCAATGTATCTTGTATCCTCCGACAAAGAAGGATTGAATTCTCCTCCAACATAACATCTCCAGAAAATACATTCGCTTCTTGGGAAAATTTACTTTAAGACAATTAGATACACAACCACCTGGATAATAAAACCCATCAACGGTTCATAAAAATTGTCGCTTTCCTAAAGGGAATTATTATTGTTTGTGATAAATCAGCTTAAGTACACCACGCTTTCTTTAATGTGTTTACAAGCTTTATGACAAGTTTATCTCTCAGGTATTACATTCATCTACAGAAAGATAAACCCTCACGATACCTTGTAAAAATCGGGACTGAAAAAATAATATTCTTCTTCTCATACCTATCTTTTTTCGACAATATTGTTGAGATTATCCTTTCAGCTATTCACACATATAGTCACCTATTGCACAAACCCTCCGTTGATTTTTAAATTTTCAATATTTCTAACTTTCTTTCTCTATTCATGCTATATATCGCTTCTCGGCCTTTTGGCTAAGATCAAAATGTATATATGAGCATAATAGATATGTAAAAACAGACACTGTAAAAACCCTCTCAAAACGAATATATACACATTGTTCCACATAACTCTCAAAAGATACAGAAACCCAATTTTTGATCAATAAACTCACTTCTAGTGGTTATCCGAAAAACTTTATATTAAGACATTTCCATAATCCCTATCTTATAAGAAATAATCATGTTTATAAATCAATATGTATATTTCCCTATTCCCATAGTAGTACCAATATAGCCAGAATTTTAAGCAAACACGGTATAAGAACATACTATGAAAGCAACCCGAGTATAGCAACCATAATAAGAAACCCCATTACAAGAAACAGTATTCCTATAACAAAACTATACAATAGCATAGCCGTATATTCCATACCATGCAACCAATGTAATAATGTATATGTAGGTGAAACAGGCAGACATATAAAAGACAGAATAGACGAACATAGAAGAAATATTAAAAACAAAGACCCCAAATCTCTAATAGTACAGCATATTAGAAACACAGATCACGATTTCAACCTAGCAAACCCTAATAATCATTATACAAACATAAATAGTAAATACAAAAGATTAATACTGGAAGCACTGATTTCATCAAAATATAATAGCATAAATAGACACATAGATATCCCAGAGACATATGATAGGCTGGTCCAAAAACTAAAATTGAATTATCCGATTTCTCTTCATCACACCACTTAACAATATTGCATATAATAATATCAACCAATTGACTAATTTACATAGCAATAATTTTTCTTAAATAATAAAATATAAAACTTCATAAATAATCCTAAATATGCAAATAATAGCTTATATATATATATGTATAAATAAATATATGGCATATACTGGATATAAATTATTAATCAGCTAGTATTTCTAGGGGCAACACGCCTCTCTTTATCAAGGCTTTTCTTTGATTTAAACTAAATCACGCGGGCATGTGATCCACTCACGCTATACAAGACCAAAGCGAGAAACCATTTAAATAAAATATATATAACTGTACATACATGATTACTTAAAATTGTATCCATTATTCCTGTAGAAGGGCAGCTTGCGCCCGAAAGCTCGAATTTATTTTTCAAATAAAGAAACTTATCCTTTTTGAATCTATTCGTTATTATAATAGAGATATATGCTACTATTTTTTATATATGAAAATATTTAAACTAATTTCTCAAATGTGAATTATTATTAATATTTAATTACTTTGGCCAGGAAATATTTTTATTATCTCGACGTCTCGACAAAATTATTTTGTTCCTGACGAGAATAAAATATTTTTATCGAAACGTCGAGATATTAAAAAGATTTCACTCACCTATAAATATATTATAATTAAGATATATTATTGAATAGTTATCCCTTATTTATATATACATCCATATTTATATATTTTGGGATACGACGACCATAGAAGAGATCCAGGAGAACGACCTAGAGCAGATGACAGGAGACCTGACAGACAAGAATGGATCAAGGCCAGGGGACCATCTTATCGAGGAGCCACTAGTAGAGGCCATAGAAAGACTGCTAGAGAGCTGCAGGACATCAGGGGACCATAACGGCAAGGGCCACAGCACTGAGCAGGAGTCAAGATAGCAAATGTAAATATCTTTGTTAACTTTTAATGTTATCATTTATTGAAGTTGTAAATAAAAATATGTAAATAGACTGACCATTCGCTACACTTTTTAGAGAAAAACTTGTAACCTTTTTGAAAAATAAATCATATATATATTAGAGATATGGATATAATAATAATACACATTTAGAACATATTTTAAACATAAATATGTGATATTTCTATATATTTTAGAATATTTCAATATTTTTATATATATACTGTAAATAGGATAAGAGATTTAAGATAGGTTAACATAAGATAAGTTATGTTAAAAATAAAAGACAGGTTATACAAATGAAACAATCAAATAAGTTAGTATCATCCAAATTTCGTATTTTATCAAAAATATTCTTTATTCATTCTTCTGTAAAGAAAATGTTGTATGTACAGTCATTTTTTGAACAAGGTTTCTCCAAGATTCATCATATGATGACCCACTGTAATTGTTTTTAGTTAAGCTACATTTTTCTTTCAGAATTTGAAATTTATATTCGAGCGCTACAAATGGTTTATTTATGTTAACATTGAATATTTTTCCTACAAATTGTTTTCTAAGTTTATATAATTTGACTAAATCGATTTTTCAATTTTATAACACATATTAATTGCATGTCTATTTAAAATCTAGAATAAAAATCAAATATATACAAATATATATTTTTCATATAAATATGTGTATTATATATTCTCAATCCCTGAAGTGGAAATAAATTGCGTGTCTAAATTATATACATGAATAATTGTAATATGACAGAAACCATAGAATATTTAAATATTGATGTTTTTATAATAGAAAATTAACTGAAATTTATATTACGATGCAATAGCGCGCCACCTGTTATGAAAATTAGAAACTATTTTTAGAGGCGTAAGATTATTTTTGAAATTAAACAATTTTTACTGCCCTTACTGCAATGTAAAAATTAATGGGAGGGCCTGGCTCATCAGTGGTGAACCCTCTCATAGTATATTATCCCGCTGTTATATTGCATTTTTGATCTTTCTTTTATAATGATACTGTTGTTAGACTCTTGGAATGGGTATTTTAGATGAACTATGGACATAAGCTTTGAGGACAGTAGAATTACATACAATTATAAATATATAATATGGAAGTTCGAAAAATGCAATATATCACGGGTATGGTAGATTAAACAGGCGAAACCGCTTGAGGTTTCACCACTGATGAGCCAGGACCTCCCATTAATTTTTACATTGCAGTAAGGGCCGTAAAAATTATTTAATTTCAAAAGAATCTTACGCGTCTGAAAATAGTTTCTATTTTTCAAAACTAAATTTTGTTGACAACTTACATTTATTTCCCTAACATATTCCAAGGTTAAATTTAATGATCTTGACGGGGTTTGAAATGCTTTAAAAAGGGTGAAATCAAGGAGGAAGTTAATTAGGAGGTAGAGTTCCATTAAGGAAATATACCAAGTGTGTGTGTCATGGGTTTTAATAAAATATGCATTTCAACTTTTATGAAAACAATTAAAGATTTATCTTAGATTTTGTGCAGATTACAACATATTAATCTGCACAAAATCTACGACAAATCTTGCGCCACTCAGATACAAAAAAATACATCAAACCAAGAAAATACAGTCAAAGTAATTTGCAAAATTCCCTGCCAAACATGTCAAGCTACTTATATTGGAGAAACCGGTAAATCATTTAAGGATCGTATCAATCAACATAAAGCAGCCTTTAAAAACTATAAACCATTATTCCTCCTAGTTGATCACTCCCTAAACAATAACCATGTACCAGATTTCAAACAGGCATCAATTATATACAAAAATATTACAGAAAAGCATTGCAGATTGTTTTTAGAAATTTGGGCTTCTGCCGAGGATAAACAAAGTATAAACAGAAAAATTGATTTTCCAGACATTTATAAAGAATTCATATCTTAATTATTTGAAAATAACTATGTATATACTTTATATTTATTCATTTATTTTATTTAAAAAAGTGTTCACCATTAATTCATAATTTATATATATACACAATTGTTTACATTAACTCTGTTGTAAATCTATATATTTAGATAAAACAACAATAATTATGTATAATATTATATATATATTAATATTAGCTGTATATATAATAAAAATGTAATATTTAACTGTAATATTTCATTGGTCTTGTAGAACTAGAGTGGTACACGCGTTCTCACGTGTTTTAGTGAGAAACATCCTTGATAAAGAGAGGCGAGTTGCCCCTCGAAATATTGGAAAAATAAATATATTTATAAATCCAATATATGCATATTTTCATTAAAAAAAATATATATATATATGCCTCTACATTTGTGTCTAAACATATTTACAATATAGCAGTATTACAATATAGGTAAGCAGAAGGTTGTGGGTTCGATTCCCGCCCCTGGACACTTTTATTTTTCCCGTTCGCCATTACTCTTCATATTTTCACCTTCTCATACTTCATTCAAAAAGTTAGAAATAGTAAATATTTCTCTTTAAAATAAATATTGATTTTCCATAGAAAAGAAACTTATGCGGTATAATTTTAAGTATTGTTTATAATCACACGCCGCAGTCCTTTATAATGTATTATATTTACAATAATTTTAAGCCGTAAGAATAGTAATATGATTTTAACAAGGAAATAAATAAAATTGCCCTCAATTATTTACACATCAAATATTGTTCATTTAAAGAGATAATAGTTAAGAGAGAAAATATATTTATATGAGAATTTAAACATTCTAAAGAGAAATGAAGTTTAAATATAATTTGAGAATAAAATCACTAAAGTTTAGAGTATTGATAATATACTAATGAAAGAGTTGAAGGTTTCTCAAATATGAAGATAGTAAAGGGTTATAGAGTCCAATCTGAGTTGATGTCTTATAACAGAACGAAGAACCTATTCTCTCCGGAAATGGCCAAACGGGAAAATGATTTCCTGGGATGATACATTCTGTTATGACAACTCCTGAAGATGTTCCTTATGAACAATTGGCTAAGAACTGAATTACTATAGGTAAGTATGTTTAAATATTGTGTGTATTTTTACTTGTGATATATTATATGAAACATATGTATCATGAAGTAGATAAACATAAAAAAGGTTTTGAAAATATTCTATAAAATTAGCATTAATGACCTTTTTATCTCCTATCTATCCGAATTTCAAAGTATTTTGAGACTATTCTTTCAAAAATGAAGCAATTTTATACTGCTCTTACTGCAATAATAAAAAATGGGATTGTCTGGATCATCAGTATTGAACCCTCCCAGTTTTTAAGTTTAATGAACCAAAGAGTTATAACCTCTAGAATGCCTGTACCATATGTGATAGGAATGATAAAAATAAAAACAAAATATATCATCTATCGTCAATATCTTGTGTAATCTGTCAAAGAAATCAGATCTAGGTACACGCCCTTTTTATTTAATGATATTCAATGGATATCTTTTTAACTTCAAATATAATCATGTTCAAAATTATACCTCTTAATACACAAAGAGTGTAATATAATTTTATCTCCCTTTCAAAATTATGAATATTTAAAATGGAAGCAATGGTCGCCTCTCCCGTCAAAATAAACGTCAGAATCTGACGCCATCTATATATATATAGCCCTGGAAGCTTCATTTTTTTAATAATACGTCTAATGTTTATTTATCGTGTCAAATTCTTCTTATCGCTTATTGGTGTTTTTTTTGCCAATTGGCCATAATAGATTCAACTACGTTAAAAAGAGTAAACTGATAAGGTATAAGTATTCACATGTGTCGTGAAAAAATAAATTACCTTTTGCAATATAATTAAACTTAGGGGATCCACAATTATATTTCAGTTAGGTCTTTGAATATAATAGATGGAATTATAGTGTTTGTCTAAATACCAACCAAGAAGACAGTGTCAAATTCTAGTAAAACCATCTCAATTTAAACTAACCTAAATACCTAATTGTAAACATATGGAAACACAACGCACCATTTATATAAAAGAAATGTCATCTATTAAGTGTGTACGGATTTTTCTTTTACAAATATAATACACAAAACTTCTCTCCCTAATGCGATAAAAAAATATTTGGATGGCTTGGCTTATTAGTGTTGAATCTTTCCAAATTTTTGCCAACTTTATCCTGTATATCGCTTTTTAAAACTCTACTATTACATTGGGAGAATATTTTTAAGCCGACACTATAGGGTGAAATATTGGTTATGGTACCAATTACGGTAATCCGAAATTATGGACATAAACTTTGAGGATTGCAGAATTATATATATACATATTAGCAACAGGTAATGTTGTTCCGCGAACAATTCAAAGAAATCAAGTAAAGCGTAAATTAAATATAAAGCAAAAACGCGTCATCTAAATAAAATTTAAAATTATTAAAATATACAAGTATCAGAGTCATTAACAATCAATTATGTCATCGTTTGCTTTTATGAATGAAATAAATACCCAAATATGGCCATTTCTTATAAACATCGGTGGTTCAGTGGTAGAATGCACGCGGGCCGTCCGGGTTCGATTCCCGGCGGAAGCATTTTTTTTTTTACAATTTTTAAAACTCATTTATATTATTAATTTTGAAACAACTAAATGGATTGCAAAAAAATTATTAAATCAAATACCTAAACACTAATATAATACAATTTTTGCCATTACACACTTTTTACTGTAGTTTATGTGTTTCTTCTGTATTGCTATTCTATGCCACTTCTACTATTTATTATTGATGTACTTTCAGTATGAAGAATAATTCACTCGGGGGATTTTTCGTGCGAAGCCAGGTCATTCTTCTAGTAAAATATATTTCTCACAGTGAGTTTCTTCTTATTACAAAACGCTAGCTTTCAAGCGATAATCGCTCTTTAACGGGTTTAATAAAACATCGACTATATTCTACAAGAAATATTTACAAATACATACGCGCGCAGTATATTTTTGTAAATATTACTTGTAGGATATAGTCGATATTGTTTTATTAAGCCCGTTGAAGAGCGATTATCGTTTGAAAGCTAGCGTTTTGAAATAAAAATAAACTCATTGTGAGAAATATATTTCGCAATTTAAAACGTTTTTCACAATTTCATGATGAATATAAATAACATAATTAAGAGAAGAAAACTATACTATATTAAAGTAGTGAGATCCTGGATCATCAGTAGTGAACGCTCTTAGAGATTTCATCAGTGTGTTAAACGTTGCCATTTCAGTACTGTATATCTTGTATTAGAGAATAATGTTTTCGATATTGCATATTTTTTAGATTTGGAAAATAAAATTTTCGAGTGAAATTCGCCTCTCTGAAAGTTTTAATTTATCGATTATAATAATTTCAAAAATTAATTTTGTCACTTTTTTGTATATATAAATTTGTATTTTATATGAATGACTAAACAAATAGTAGAAATATATTTTTGTTAGAGTGCAGTAATATTCGATATAAGGAACCATAGTAGGACTGATCTTTGGTTCATTCTAGCCATGGTTTAATTATATACTACATTAAAACTGGTGAAAATGAACCAGGGCTATAGCAAATCTTACTTTATAACGAACCTGTAATGTTATTGATACAATATAATGAACCAAGAGTATAGTAGATACATGGCTAGAATGGACTATATGTTAGGCCTCGTTATCTTTCTCTATAGTGATGTTCTACTGCATAGAAAATTAGAGATTATTTAAGTTTTATATAAGAGAATGTTAGCGATATCCACACTTTTTATTTAGTTCTTCTGTATGCACTAATGTAAGTTGTACCTTTCAGCATATATATATGGAATTCAGACATTAACTCAAAAAGGTATTCGAGACACAGTTAGATTTATTGTAGACACACGAAATAACCAAGTTTGAACAAAATACCGCTGTGATCATCAAAAAAAGAAAAAATAATAATAATAAATAAATAAAAAAACAAACGGCCGGCGATAAAATATTCTCCATATCTTTAAGCTTTGTTCATTAGTGTACTCAAAAATTATTAAAATTTCATATATTCATTTGAGGAAATAAAATATATTAAACAAGGTTTTCCTTTTATTGCCAACTCTAGGTTTCGGGCATCTTATAGCCCTTCTACAGGAGTACAAATATACAATATCATACCGTTAGATAACTATTATATATATATAATATATGTTTTGGCTGGTTTTTTGCATATTGGCATTTATTGAGCTGATCATTATTTGCATATTATTTGTTGTTATTATATCTTATCGTGTTCGATTATTTGTTGAATTTGACTTAATATTTTATAGTTATACTCTTAATTACAAATTTGAGTTTATTGAACATTTAGAAATATAATAATATGGAGTATATAAATATATGTAGAGAGGTTTATTATTTTAATATGATTATATATCTCATATTGAGTATTTCTCCATAAGTGTCAAATTGTAGGTGCATAAATATACAATAATAATAGACAAAAACACAGAGTTCAACACAACAAACTGTATCGACGTACATAAAAAATCAATGACATATTGATGTATTTGATTAAATGTGACAAAATAGCTTGTTATCAAATTAAAGGTCTCAGATGTCAATACAAACAACGCCATTTACAGTAATATCACTGTAATGAGATGGCTAGAGATGTGACGTAATTAGCTATCATTTAGGAAGCTGTTCTTTCTTTAGAACCATCAATAAAATAATCTCTTTAGAATAATCGATCCAATTATTTCTTTCTCTTTGTCAATAATTAGGTTTAATGAACCTCCACATAACATTCAATTACAAGAAATGATTACCTTGCGATGGGCAGAAAGTGCTGTCAGATTAATAGGATGTGTAAGAAAGAAATTTCAATAGACTTTTTTATTTTGTTGATTTTAGATTGTTGATTATAGGATATATACAAAATACTTGGTAAAATATCCATGTGTATTTATTCCATTTATTTTTATATTTATTTCATCAACAAATCGATATATAAAGTAATTGGATTTTGAGCCAAATAGAAACATTTTTATATAACTAAAATGAATCAGGAAATATAAGGAACCTTCAATTTAGTAAACCATGGCTATAGTAATGCCATGGTTTCATTGAACTAGAAGTTCAGTCTTATTGGTGTTCGCTATAAAGAATTTTTCTTATTTTTATAGAAAACTTACGAAAATATAGTTAATAAATTGATTTAAAAAAGTATGATTACTTTTTAAAAATTCATATCGTTATAATCTCTCTGTATATATACTGACCCTCTAATACTAAAATAATTTGAATGAACCTTTAGTCAGTTCCATCTCAAGATTTATCTACTATTATATTTATTAGAATGATTATCTTCAAAACCCCTTAATTTCTTTTACAGAATACAGTAAATTGTCTTTTTACTGAGAACTATAAACAAATGTTTCAAAGACTGTATATTATTTACCAGAATTAATTATTCGAAAAATATTGATAGAATTATTTTAATCTTTCTCTCACTGGAAGATCAAAGTTAATAATAAGATTAAATTATCCAATTTTGCAAGATAATTAAATAGGATTTATACATTATTTATTTATATAAAGATAGAAAGAGATAAAGATTAATTTTAATAGATTTGCATACACAATTATAAATACCAAACAGGATCATTACTGAGAAAGTTGATCTAATTTAAAATAGATTTTATAAATAAATTACATCGTCTAATGATTTTATTTTTTTGAAATATGGTACAGCTTGAGTCTATAAATACTGTAGGTCTCTTTTGGTGTCCAGGGCATCTCAAGAAATTATCGTGATATATATTTATATATTGTTTTAATAATGATATGTATTTAAAACAAGGTTTATGTTTGCTTTATTAGTTTATAATTTTTATTTTGAAAAATATATTTTATCAAATAAATATTTTGATATATATCGATAAGAGAAAAATATTTAATTAGCACATAGGTTTTCGAATATTGAAATATTAAAGTGAATTATTATTTTAGATTTCCTTTTTACACACATATGAAGAAATTAAATAAAATAAATTGCGTGTGATTTTTCTTTCACCTTTAAAAAAGGTTTTATTATTTAATCGGTTAATATATTTGGTATACAGTAAACTCTCCTATAACACGATTAATGTGTTCCGTGTTGTATGAAATCGCGTTATAGGAATTCGCGTTGTACAAAATAAAACGTGTATAACGCGAATGTTGTTAGGGTAAATTGTTTTATTTTATAACGTGTTATACAAAAACTCGCGTTGTATACATTTATTTGTCGCAATTTTTTTATCGCGTTGTACGAAATCGCGTTGTTAAAAACTCGCGTTATAGGAGAGTCTACTGTATATATAAATGAAAGAGGTTAGATTCCCAAATAGTGTTTTAAAAAAGTATTTTTCTCGAATTGGAACTAGAGGACAATTTTTCAAAATTATTCTACGTGTAAATCAGGAAACAATTAGAACATCACTGCCGAAATGGTCATAACACAAACGTCTAAATAATAGGTTTGAAGCAAGATAAATTAACATAAAGTAATAACGCGCCATCTATACATATAAAATGAAAGGATTTAAAAGCACGAATTTTTTTTTATACATAATACAAACTTCTAATGATGAGGCAAGCCCTCCCAATATATATTTTCATCGCAGTAAGGGCAGTAGAAGTTTGTCATATGTATAAAAGAAACATTCGTGATTTTAAATCCTTTCATTTTATATGCAATAAAAATTAAATGATATGTAACTACAAAGCAATCTATATATAATATCTATATATAATGAATGAAAACATTGAGACGAGAATGTTTCTTTTCACAAATAAATCAAATTTTAATGTCCTTACTGCGATAAAAAAAAATATTGGAAGAGCTTGGCTCATCAGTGGTGAACCCTCCCAGCGGTTCAGCCAATTTAATCCACCAGACCGCTTCTTTAGAGCTCTAATACTGTATTGGATAATTCTGCTTTTATATGCTACACTGAAGGGTGGATCATTGTAGCATATAAAAACAGAATGATCCAATACAGTAGTCGAACTCTAAAGAAGCGGTCTGGTAGATTAAATTGGCGAAACCGCTGGGAAACATGGAAAAATGTACCATCGGGGCAATCAGACTCTCAGAGGGGGTTTGGGAAAATTCTGCCGAGTTCTATGATATCAGCCTGGTTAGGTTCCTGGAGCATCTAACATGGAGCATGGGACAACCTTTGTTGTACTTATCACATTTAAAGTATTGATGGAGAAAAATAAGAATATAAACAGTAGCGTTTTTTTATTCGTGCATTGCTACTGTTTATATTTTCTTATTTTATTTTTTTATTGATTTTATATTCTAATTGATGGAGTAACCTAGAAGCAACCAAGAGACGTTTCTCTTGACAGTCAACTTTGATCAATCTCTTCAGTAAAATCTCGCTATAACTAACTGAAGATATAATATTTAACGAACCTGAATCCTCAATTTTAGTTTTATAATATAGTGAAAAATAGTTATAGTGTTTGTGTGAAACCTCGGTCATAGTGAACCAATATATCAATCTTATTGTGAATCGCTATAGCGAGATAACATTATAATGACATTAAGGTAATAAATGTCCCAGAAGCTTATCCGTATCCAACAATCTGAATCAGGAAGTAAGTTTATCGTGTAACTCATCAATCCACATAATGGTGAATACGTTCGACGATGCTATTAGAACTTGTTGATTCAAATGCCGAATCTTACATGATTAGAAAGGTGTGTTTGAATATTTTAAATCACTTAACTGATAAACTGATATTTTGCTTTGAAATATTCAGAGGTCAGGTATACTAAATATTTACCTTTCCTATCAAAGTTATTTGATTAAAAAGAAGGGAAGGGTAAACTAATTACACTAATAAACACGCCACAAAAAAAAAAAAAAAAAATTAATTTCAATCAGTAAATGACTAATCAATTCTCGGAGAAATGATTATCGACAAAACCTCCCTATTAAGATTAAACGAGGAATTTGATAGAAAATAACCGTAATGTATACCCTATGTATTATATAGAAATAATGGGGATATTATCAATTTATTTTATATATCAAATATCAATTGAAATATCCATAAAAAAGTATTTATTCTAATATAAGAAGCATACTAAAACGATAATTAATTTTTGTATACATCAATTTACTAAAATGATATTTTAAAACAAGAGAGAGAGTGAATATACGTGTATATTCTTTGCTGTGGAACTGTTGATTTGATCAACCAAATGCATTTTTGATGCGTTTAAGAGGTAAAGTATATTTTAATATATTGAATAAAAGAAAGTGGTGGCCATTGTGGTTAATATATATGTTATAATATGAAAATGAGATTTTCTGCTTGAATTTAGATCATGTTGAGGATTATGCCATGGAGTTATTTGCTGGTTCTTTTTAGTACTAAATGGTATTGGTGATGCAGTCGTGGTAAGAATCATGAAAGTAAAATAATAAAAATAGTAAAGATTAGAAATTGCTTTATTTGAGCTTATAAGATATATGAAAACATAATTTGATAAAAGTACTACCTGGCTTAAGGCGTAAGAATAAAAAAGAAAAGCTTATTTACATAATGTACAAAAGTTTTGAGCCGGCCATTGGGATAAAACAACAACGAGTTTTTATAGGGGAAGAGTGACCTCTGGCGGTCTATTTAGCAGTATTTGTATCTATGAAATATATTTTTTTTAATAAAATAATATTTTAATATAACATTTTAAATAATACCTTTATATAACATATATATATATAAGAAAAAATTTGGTATATCAAGTTTTGTTTGTCTAAATATTGTATCAACTGTAAAACTATCCTTAATGTGTTTACGACTATTATCTTAAAAGCTTTGATTGGCTTTTCAATTTAACACGATCTTAATCATCCTATCAGCGTTAATTTCATTAGACATTAAGCATCCAGATTTCTTCAGGTGAATAATTATTTTGAAAAATAAACAAAATATCGTGAAATTTTGAATATATAAGTATTATTCTCTTGTTTGTTAATATTGAGAATGTTTCTATTTTGCCATTTTATATTTACTCCCTATATACCTATCAGTGTTGTATAATTAGTTTGAAAGTTTTTATGAATTTGATACTTTTTTGCACTACGTTTAACAAATAATATTTTTATTTTATACTGGCAAATTTGAGCAGTGTTAGAATGGCTCGGGTTGAAACATCCTTACCTCTATTCACGTCTATATATTATTGTGATACATATATTTTCCAGCGCGTATGCGTCAGTCTATTGGTTTAGTGTAGGTAAATTTTTTCTATATATAATTTTGTTATAATTTATCTTATTTAACGAAAGATTTTAAGGCCTAAAAGAATTGAAAAAAGAAATAGAAGTCCAGACATTGGAGTCTAATGGAGTTAAGCTTGACTTCCCAAGAGAGAAAGAAATAGCTTCAACAACTTGAATTACAGGATGTTCCTTCTTCACAAAAATTTCAGCCATGAATACATTTAGTGAATATTTGTATTGTATATATATTTTTATTATATATATCAATTATATATACGTGAAATGAATAGGAAACTTCTTTCTTGATTGACATGTTAAACCTTTCAATAGAACTGAAATTCTGGTTCGCTATATCCAGGTTTTCACCTAGTTACTAATTTTGGGGTTAACTTAGGTTGTTATAAAGAAAGAGTTAGTGAAGTTTCATTTTGAGTTAATGGATGCAATTATCATATCAGTTATATTACGATGCACTAGCGCGCCATCTGTTATCAAATAACGAAACTATTTTAGACGCGTAATATTCTTTTCAAAATTAAACAATTTCTACTGCCCTTACTACAATGTTGCAATTACTTAAATTAGTTTTTCCATTGCAGTAAGGGCACTAGAAATTGTTTTATTTTAAAAAGAATATTACGCGTCTAAAATAGTTTCGAAATTTGATATCATATCAGTATCATATCAGAAATCTAATTCCGCTTAACGAGAGTCATAGCCTGAAACCATGGTTTTTTGGTTAGGGCTTCTCATTTTTCTGGTTTTGTGGATTTGTCAATGTTCCCAGTTCTCTAGTGTGCGGAGGCAGTCAATAGATTGCGATTAGTTTTAACATCTATTTCGACAGGATAAAGAGAGGCGGCCATAACCTTTTAATTATAATATATTTAAATGATTAAAGCTTATTTTGGATCGAAATATTTATTATAACTTCCAATATTTCGATGAGGCTGTTCGTCTATTTTCCTCTGGAATTCTAACCCTGTAAACAAATCATCCACTTGATGCACGAATGGCGTGGTTTTGAATAAAGTAGATTTTTTTGGTCAAACTGTTCAATCAAAATATGATATTACAGGGTTAGAATCACAGAGGAAGATAGTCGAACAGCTTCATCTTAATATTGGAAGTTATAATTATATAATATTTTTGATCCAAAATCCAAAGTATTTAAAAGATAGCTCAATACACAACATTAAAATATATATATTTTACACTATATATATATATATATATATATATATATATATATAATTTATAATAATAAGATAATAGACCTTTTCATATCATAATCGCCTAGTATGTTATTAAAAAACAAAATCGTAAAGGCTATGTATTAACATTACAATAAACTCTTCGCCATGCGTTTTTTTTATACTAAACCTTTGTGTATTTCGAGATATATTATATAGATAATATTGGCATATATTTTATCATAAAATATTTATTACGTTAGTATGCCTAATTTTCAGTTATATTTCTATACTATTAAATCTTCAAATATTTGATCGTTACTTACCCTTACCTTGAAAATTACCTCGAAGAATTAGAAACTTTTAATGAAGGAATCTCGAAGTTTAGGTAGAAAATGTAAAATTCGTTTTTATTTTACATATTTTTCTAAACAATTCGAATAATAAAATATAATTTACAAAATGGTTGTTATCTTTAATTTTATTATCAAGATTTTAATAAGTGATATATTATCTTGAATTCATGCAACCTTTGAAAATATTTCAATATGAAAAATAGATTATCTGGATGCATTTTCATCTAAATTACATATTTTACTGTTTAGCTATATTGAAATTATACAGATAATAAACAATACAAAAATTTAAAGTTGCAAGATAAAACATTAGGAATATATTTACATAGTTACGTAGCTTTTGATTTTATTAAATCAAACAGGCAATATTCCGAGCAAAATCGATCTTATATATATATGAAAAAATAATAGAAAAAATAAAAATAAAATAACCTGGGTTGGCCAAATATCAGGGAACAGGCTAAACAATGTTTAGTTGATTTATGTTCCAATAGATGGCGCTCTGTTATCTGAAAAGCACATGTGCTCCTGGTCAGGATATGCCTTTTTATTTTTAATGAATATATATATACATGCTTATTTTAGATAAAGGTATAAAAAATATTAATTCATATTTATAAATTTAATTGACATCTATAAAATTTGATTCAATTAATTTTCGGCAAGTTGTTTTTTTTTACCTTATCATAAAATAATTTCTCTACATACCTTACTGAAATGATAAAAATTATATCAATCAATAATATTTATCATTGCATTGAAGTCTGTAGAGATATATTTCGACGATAAAATAAAAAAGCAATTTGCAAAAATTAATTGTTTCAAATAAATTTTTAAATTATAACTACATTACTATAATAATAAATATTCAAAAGTGAAAATTTTATTTTTATAGTTTCTATCTTTTTCCCCAGATTTTAGATGATCCCATGAAAACTATTGTTATCACAATTTTTTTTTTGGTTATAAAAAATATTTTAAAATTTGTTCCGCAATTTTCATAAGACCCTTCAATATTTCACCTAATTCTTATTATTTGTCACAACGATATTTCTATCAAATTGGTTATTCCTTATAGATAAATCGAAAGAGAATCGTGGAGAAGATATATGTATGTAGTTTCAAATTGAGACGTGGATTTAAATCCTTCATTTTTTAAATTCTGACCTTCTTGGAAAAACACCTAAATCTTTAATCTTGTAAAGTCCGAATGCTAAATCGAACTTGGAAGAAATGTTTCCGAAATTGTTTCTGACTCAGTTTATTTTTCTCTCTCAGAATATATTGGTTTGCTTGGTTTGTTGGATAGTTGATTATAGATTCTGTATAATCTCACACATTTTAAACTACTTTATAGCTTAAAAAATAAAATGTTTTATATTTTTTGTACGAAATACTCTTTCCTTTGTTTTTCTGAATAATATGTAACGAGTATTATTCAGTATCCATTAATAAATAAGTACTATTATTTAAATGGGAATTTTCTTTTGGAAATAATCAATGTATGTGTCTGTGTGATGAAATATAAAATTATTAATTTGTATATGTATAGATTTCAAATATTATTTACATAGATTTACACAAATATTTGTTCGCCATACTTATTTATATTAGATAGTTTTATTATCATGTAAAGAGTCAAATTTATTTATGACACATATTTTTCTAAGAAAATAATATAGATTCAACTTTATTCAACTATAAATACAAAGCGCGATGTCCCGCCAAGGACACTGGCGCCCAAAGGAAAGCAATACAAGAGAGAGAGAAAGGGAGAATCTATTTATATATCCAAAACATATGCTCAAGGCATTTACCATATTATAGATGATTTTTATATATTTTTTTATATTTTAGGTCGTGGTTACAATTACAATTATATTATTTTCAAAGCGCTATACCCCGCAAGGGATACTTGCGCCAAACAAGAAGAAAGGTTTATTTACAAAATTTATTTACATTATTCAACGCATGAAAACATTAGAGATCCAGATTTTGTAGTATGTTTAGAATATTTTTTACAATATGAATTGAACTTTAAATATGATTTTTTATCGAAAATCAAATCGTTAAGTTCACAAAAAACTAGTTCATTCTTTATTCTATAATCTTGAAATGCTGGGCAATCGATCAGTAGATGTCTTGAGGTTTGTTCCTCAATACCACAAAAGCAACTTGAATCCTACACTGCCTTTATTCTCTTTTAAAAACTTTTGAAATTTCCGTGGTTTGTAACAAATTGTGTATTATAAAAATTTGGATAATAGTACATTTGAATATTTAAATTATATTAATCACAGAAATAAATTAATAACAAAATAAATAAATCAATATATTGAACAATAAAATTTAATTTTTCTTTAGTGATTTGTTTTCTAATACATTATATATATATTTATATAAATATCGCTATTTATTTACATAGACTAGATATTTCCTTGAACTAAATATTCCATTAAAATCTATATGCAAATTCGTGTAAAATATATTAAAATTTTATTTGAGAAGATAAAATATTTTAAAATGAAATATTTTTATTGGAAACTACTGAAACATCTATTTAAATTTGCTTAATACTTTGAAGTAAATATTTTTTCAATGGGGACGGTTTGTAAAGAATTCAAATATTACCCATGTATAAATATTGCGTGGTCTATTTCTGCTCCAAAGATTTGATAATTTATCAATAGGTACCTACATATAGATTCTGTTATCAAATACAAATAACAATTAACTATATAACAAAGATAATTAATAAATAATCATGTTTTTATAGGAGATTCTTATTCTACCTATGAAATTTGAATTCGGTGCGATTTATAAATATTTTCAAATCAATTTAAAGCATTCCAAATTCGTTCAAACGTGTTGTTAAATACGGTTATACGTAATAGTTTATTGAAACCAAAATTCATGATTTCTTTTAGAATAATGTTATCTCTTTCCACCTCCTATGATATCACTTTCAAAACATGATCCATTCGTTGGACACCTCGAATATGAATACTGGATACGTTAAATATACGCCTAGAAACATTTTAATATATATATGTTATGAATAATTTGTTTGTTGTTGTTAGATAAAGGGTTGATAAGACAAAGGATCGATAAGATAAAGGGTTAAGGTGCAGTCGTGATTTAAAAAAAGATAATTATTTACCGTCAACAAGCTTTTATTTTCAATTACTTGAGGAAATATTACACGTTAGTTATTTTCACATTATATAGAATTTATAAAGTTAATCCTATATTAGTGATTTAAAGGGATAAATATTTTAACGACGCATATTTAAAACAAAATTATACAACAAAACTGAAAGTCTTTCTAAAAACGATGATAACAAAAGTAAAATTATCAATGAATAAAATAAAATATATATTTTTTTAAATATAGAAATATTTGAGTTTTTAGATTATATAATATATATATTAAAACATCAAATAGGAGAGCCATTGAAAGATAGAATGGAAGTTATAGAGGTACATGTTATATATCAATATATAACATCTATATATGTATTTGTTGATATTGTTTGGGAAAACATATATTTATAGAATTACAACGTGCAATAGAATATATAATACAGTAAAATTAAATCATTAAATTGAAGGTTATCAGAACATAAGGTGTAAAAAGAAATATATCTACATCAGCTGTTCTATTACTATTATTTCCTGAAGTTTTTTCGTCTCACTTTCCTCAGGGGAAGAAGTTTTGGAATTCAAGCTTCTAATCATTTTCACGATTATTTACACTGATATAAAATCTATTCATTAATTAATAGTAAGATATATATATATTAAACACATTTGAAATGAACCAGACGATAAGGAAGATGGGTGTCTTTTTTATATAAAACGAGAACAACATTTCGGGTGAAAACCCTTCTACATGATGATCATGATAGCCGCCTGTAGAAGGGTTTTTACCCGAAAGCTTGTGTTCGTTTAATATAAAAAAAAACACTCATCTTCCTTATCGCCTGGTTCATTTCAAAGTTTACTAGGAAGAGTTCCTTGCAATTAAACACATTTAATGTCAACATTTTGCGATGAAAATGATCATTAAAAAACAAATTAATAAGGGTTTTAAGAGAAAATGATAAGTATATATAAATATATACTATAATTCATAATTAAATATAGATCTAGTTTATAATATTAATTTAAATTTTAGAATAAATTAACGTCTCTGTTTTGTTAGTTAATATAAAATATTTCTTAGTTAATCCTCTTACCCAATTGAAAGGAGTTTATTAAATACCTGTTACCATAGTAAATGTTAGAGAGTAAATTATTTAGTATCGCGATACAAGGCATCATTTTAGAATTGTTTAAAATATTTATCAATAATTTTTAAAATATAAATTGATTTGAATTTCCTGGAAATTAATCAAACAAATGCTACATATTTCTAAAGTTGAGTTTCTTTTTATTTTTATTAATCATTCTCAAGCTTTCGGGCATCTCTGCCCTTCTATAAGAGTACATATAAATATAGGAAGTTAGGGTTCTTTTATCTTCATTAAGCATTTTCGAGCTTTCGGGCATCTCTGCTCTACTACAAGAATACATAGAAACATATGAAGTTAAGGTTTCCTTATCTTCATTAAGCATTCTCGAGCTTTCGGGCATCTCTGCCCTTCTACAAGAGTACATATAAATATAGGAAGTTAGGGTTCTTTTATCTTCATTAAGCATTCTCGAGCTTTCGGGCATCTCTGCCGTTCTAAAAGAGTACATAGAAATATATGAAGTTAAGGTTCTTTTATCTTCATTAAGCATTTTCGAGCTTTCGGGCATCTCTGCCCTTCTACAAGAGTACATAGAAATAGATAAAGTTAAGGTTCTTTTATCTTCATTAAGCATTCTCGAGCTTTCGGGCATCTCTGCCCTTCTACAAGAGTACATAGAAATAGATAAAGTTAAGGTTCTTTTATCTTCATTAAGAATTCTCGAGCTTTCGGGCATCTCTGCCCTTCTACAAGAGTACATAGAAATAGATAAAGTTAAGGTTCTTTTATCTTCATTAAGCATTCTCGAGCTTTCGGGCATCTCTGCCCTTCTACAAGAGTACATAGAAACATATGAAGTTAAGGTTCTTTTATATCCATTAAACATTCTCGAGCTTTAGGGCATCTCTGCCCTTCTACAAGAGTACATAGAAACATATGGAGTCAAGGTTCTTTTATATTCATTAAACATTCTCGAGCTTTAGGGCATCTCTGCCCTTCTACAAGAATACATAGAAATATATGAAGTTAAGGTTCTTTTATCTTTATTAAGCATTCTCGAGCTTTCGGGCATCTCTGCCCTTCTACAAGAGTACATAGAAACATATGAAGTTAAGGTTCTTTTATCTTCATTAAGCATTCTCGGGCTTTCGGGCATCTCTGCCCTTCTACAAGAGTACATAGAAACATATGAAGTTAAGGTTATTTTATCTTCATTAAACATTTTCGAGCTTTCGGGCATCTCTGCCCTTCTACAAGAATACATAGAAACATATGGAAGTTAAGGTTCTTTTATCTTCATTAAGCATTCTCGAGCTTTCGGGCATCTCTGCTCTTCTACAAGAGTACATAGAAACATATGAAGTTAAGGTTCTTTTATCTTCATTAAGCATTCTCGAGCTTTCGTGCATCTCTGCCCTACTACAAGAATACATAGAAACATGTAAACGCCGTATATTGATATAACTCCTTATTTATTAACATTGAATGATATATAATATGAAAGGATTCAAAAGCACGAATGTTTCTTTTATACACATTAAATATTTCTACTGTTCTTACTGCGATGAGTACTACAATAGAAGCTTGTATTGTGTATGAAAGAAACATTCGTGCTTTTAAATTATTCCGTCATATATATATATATATGTCGCGTTATTGCTTTGTATTGAATAATATTTTTCGAAGAATAGGTTTGAAATTTTCGGATAATATTACTAGAAAGCGTTGAGGTAGTTTTTGGTCAAATACATTAAATACAACTATATTAAATTCAGAAAGTTCTATAATAATAAAAATTGTTAAGCATGTTAAGATATATTCGCCAATAGACAAATAACTTAGAAAATATAGAAGATGATTTATTCTTTCGGGATTTATTTGTAAATATTATTAATGTTTCAATTCACAACCCTCTTCGTCCTTACTTCCGTCGTTTCAGCGACCCTTGTGGCTCAGTTCCTCTTTTATGGAAATGTTTTTATTTCTTGGGAAAGGCGAAAGTGGGTCGCTGAAATGTCACAAATAAAGACTGAGAAAGAATGAAATTTTATTTATCATATTTTAAAAATTTAAAAGGGAATTTTCGTTAATCATAAGAACTGCATATTGAAGAAAACTGTTATAGAACGAAGTTTGGCAATCATACCGCAAATGTTTCTTTTTAACGAAAAATCGAATTTATTTCTCTTTTTAAAAAAATTCGATTTTTCCTTCAAAAGAAACATTTGCGGTATAATTGCCAAACTTCGTTCTACAATCATAATACGCATTATATTGCATTATAAACCTGTTATATCTGAAAAGACAACCTACATTCTATGTATTCAAAGATCTAGGTATTGCTATGTATTTAATGCATTCAGAGAGTACTATTCACAGTTCTAAATATTAATTTCATGGTTGGTTGCAAATCAATGTCAATATTTTATATGCCTCTCGATTAAATGACTGGTTTTGAAATAGATATATATATATAAATATATCTATATATAAAATAAATATAAACGATTATATATTCTATATTTTATATGATAGGTTTGATATATATTAAAAGACGATTTCATTTATAATTATTAGATAAAAAGGCATATATTGGATTTAATAAAATATTTATTTTGCCAATATATGCCTTTTTTATCTAATGAATTAAGTATGGATTGCTCTATTTTCAAAATTTATAATTATGGTAAACATGTTTAAAATAGCGTATTGATTCACATTTTTCAATAAATTCCTATATTTAATTAAAAATGTGATATAGGCTACTGGATAAAGAGAGAGCTGGAGAGAGGTTGGAAGAAGAGGAAGGTTGAGAAAATAATCTATGGATAATTTCGGGAGAAGACCCTGAGATACTAATAAAAGACTATCCATAGAAAGGCAGCTCTGAGAATATATAAATATTATCATCACCAACATTAGTGAAAAAATACTAAGCATCTTAGTGGTTATATAACGCATAGATTGCACCACGATTTCCATTTTCGATAACCAAAAAGGCATTCATGGATTGCTTTTCTTGTTAATTACATACATTTAGCGGTAAATTGAATAGAATCATTCCAATGGCGCTCCCCCATCAACAACGTTTAAATTGAATGAACAGTAAATGCCCCTTCATTATATATTTAGCGATATAAAAATACCTTAATTATTAAAGATGCATTAAATCAACAAATAATTCGATTATATCTGTACAGATTCCAATAGACGAACCTACCACAAAACTGATATAAACAAATTCAGAGATAAAGCAAACGTTTGTATCTTATTCAGAGAAATGCCACTAACCAGTACAAAAGGCATAAAACCCCAACGATAATACACCATATAAGAAAACTGAATTATAGATTTTAAAGTACAATAATTTGCACACAATATACAATATTTCTTTTCAAATCTACTATTGATATAGAGTTCAGTTTACCTATTGTTATACATTAAAACTTCCCTAAAGCAGGAACATGGCAAACATCCTCTTATATCAACCTAAAATAATATTATCTTTACCTTTAATATAGCAAACCATAGTTATATTAATCTATTATATATTATCATCCCTAGTACATGTGGTGCAGGTCATGAATATCACATGGTGGGTAGAATTTGACGACTGTTTTACTGTAAGAACACCACATATTTACGCATGTGAAAAGCAGTTCGACTTTTGCACTTACAAATGTGCCATAGCCCCGTTTAATTACTTGCATTCACTGGTGGGGTTTTGTAAGTGCAAAGTCGAACTGCTCTCACATGTGTAGACATGTGGTGCGCTTACAGTAAAAAGCAGTCGCTAACTACCCTCTATGATTATCATAGCCTGTACAACGTGTACAAGAGATAAGCAAAAAAAAAAAAAAAAACTGGTGGGGTTGGAATTTTGTAAGAATCGGGGGCCAATGGTGTATTTTTTAAATCAGAAAAAAAGTGACCAATGCGGTATTCGATCCCGGGTCGTAGCGGTCGAAAACCAACGGTTTAGATCATCCTTCCCTCTACCCCGCCACCCAATATTAATCTATGATTATATTGACCCAAAATATGAGTCCAATCAGTATTTGTTATAACAAGGTTTTACTGAGATGTGTGTGTGTTTCCTTTAATTTATAATACACTAAATAATTAATTATTTTGTAGAAATAATGGTTATATTATTTTAAAGATACCAGTACGTAATAAATATATTTTAACTTGAAGAAAGAGGTTGCCTGGCTGGCATTCATTGTTCTTTAAATTAAAAGACACTTCGCCTTGTGTTTGAATGATTTTATTCTCTCAAACATTTACTAACCGAGGTGTGTATTCCATAGCCATAACATAGTTAAGTTTTAAAGCTGGACAACACGTGAAGTAAGATGAGTTTCTTTTAATAAACGAAAACGCGAGCTTTCGGGACGTACGCCCTTCAACAGGCAATTATACACGCAAAGATACAAATGGTAGGTAGGAGCGAATCCCATAATATAGTTAAGTTTCATTTTGTATCAATTTTACTGTAAAAAGAGCGTTATCCCGAAAGCTTGAAAACGTTTAATAAAATATAATCGTTCTTAGACCTTTACTTTATTATCTATAGAGAATTATGTTCTATATAATTTTATTTTCCTTTTTCAATACAAAAAAAAAAACTCAAAGTTTGAAATAGATTCATAAATGGAACGTATATTGCGTTTTCAATTTAAAAGAGAAGTGTGTTATTGGAAAGTAAGCCGCTAGCGAGAATGATTCTAAGCTGAAAAAAAATCTGGTTAAAAAGAATTATTTTCAATTAATAAATAAATAATTACATCATAGAGAATTCGAAAAAGGTATTGATCGTTGAGAACAAGTTATTTAATGAGAGGATCCTGTATACATAATTAATTACTATTCATATTGTAGTTTTTGCTTATATGTAAAAATATTCTGAACCTAATTATTGATTTGAACAGTTTAGTTTTTATTTTAGAAACGGCGAAAACATGTTTTTCAATCAATTAAAATATATTATAGAAGTATTTAAATTATTCGAAACTAAAAAAAAAACATTTTGATAAAAAAATCGCGATATATATTTATAATTTCTTTTTTTTTTTTGCTTATTCCTAGTACACGTGGTACAGACCATGATAATCAAGATGGGTAGAAATAAGCGACTGCTTTTACTCTAAGTGCACCACATGTCTACATATGTGAAAAGCAGTTTTTAATAGCAGTTTATATTTTCTAATCGAATAATTCAGATAAAAAGAATCCCCTTTTTTAATCTATAAATATATTTGCTGTATATAAACTGAGGGCAATAGTTGAGTCAAAGATACAGTTCTTTTATTGGCCTTGTAGAACGAGTGTGGTGTACGCGTGCGCGCGTTTTCTAGTGAAAAACACAAACATCCTCGATAAAGAGAGGCGAGTTGCCCCTCGAAATATTGGAACAATAAAAATAATTAGAAATCCAATATATGCATCTTTTTTAAATATATATATATATATTATATAATCTAAATGCAAATATATATATTTTTTTCAAAACATATATTTCATTTTCATTCATTGACTGTTCTATATTTTTTTACCATAGATTTAGAAAATACCACTTTAATTATTGTTGTAAATATGTATAGTTAAGCTACCTATTTTTTAAAATCACTATTATAGAATTCATTCTATAAATTCTATATTGCTGTGATGAATAATTTTTATGTGTAAATTTACTTCAATTAATTCAAAATAAAAACTGCTTGAAAGGTAAATAACAATATTTCCTTTTTCACGACTGCACCTTCAATTCCCTACCTCTTTTTCAACAACAAAACAAAAAATAATCATAACATATATATATAATTATAATCTTTCAACATTTATAAAGAAAAAATAGAAATATATCTATATACTCTTGTAATTTTATCGCTATATCAAAGTGTCAAAATACCTAGTGTAGATTAAGACAGGGTTAGTGTTGGTTATAAAATATAACTGTTCGAAGAAAGCTCCTTTTACTCCAAGGATTTCTACATCAATTGTGATTTAAGTAAAATGGATTGGCTTCATAAACCTTTCTCTTTTTATGGTCTACATTGTATCTCGTCTTCTGAAAATGCCATTTATATAATACTTTATATAACAAATCTGTTAATTCTCAATTAAAAAACTATTTTATTTTACGATAATTAAGTAAATGTATAAGTATGAGTATGTTTTTTATTTAAATGTTTTTCGAGCTTTCGTGATAACCCATTTCTACAAGAAAATTGATGCAAAATGACCAAAATTTTGTATCAATTTTCCTGTAGAAGGGCGTTATGCCGATAGCTCGAAAAACGTTTGATAAAAAGATTTTCATCCTTAGATGTTTATTATCTAAAAATTAATAGCAAAGGATTATATTCTAAAACTATTATATATAATGTATTTTACAAATATATTCTCACAATGAGTATCTTTTTTATTTAAAAAACGCTAGCTTTCAAGCGTTAATCGCTCTTCAACGGGCTTACTATAATATCGACTTTACACCACCAGGAATATTTACAAAAACAAACGCGCGCAGCGTGGATATTTATAACTGCGTGCGTTTGTTTTTGTAAATATATCTGGTGGGATCAAGTCGATATTATAGTAGGCCCGTTGAAGAGCGATTAACGCTTGAAAGCTATCGTTTTTAAATAAAAAAGATACTCATTGTGAGAATATATTTGTAATTTTAATACTTTTTTTCATAATTTTATCATGAATAATGTATTGTATATATACCTTTATTCTATACAATATATTATTTGTTATCCTATAACTTTCAATTATTCCGTTGATTTAAGAAACTATAAGGTTGTCCCAAAATTCGTGTTTTAAAACGTTTTTTATTTTCATATCACATGGCCAATAATATTTTTCCAGGGAATACATAATAATCCATAAATAAATTACTCATATATTACTCTCCACAATTCATCCTTTCATACTTGATACCTAAGGATAAGAATAGTCGTTATTTCTACTTAAAATGATTAAAATTACGATTTTTCGTTCTGTGTAAAAAGAATCATTTTCGGTAAGACTTGTTAAACGTCGGTTTACAATTACTTTATACATAATACAAAGACATTATACATAACGGCTAATAATATTGGTATTTCAATTTTTTACATGTGTTTACGAACTTTTGGGACAACCTTGTATGTCATCAAAAATTGATTGAATCGATTACATTTCCGTTTTATTGAATATTTTGAAAATACTTGTGCTATATTAACGTGAAAACAGAGAAATGTCAAAACAATAAATTAAATATTATAATAGAATATAAAATTAGAAAATAAAATTATTCTGTATATGATATATATCACAGTTTTGTGAAATATATTAAAATTTATATCAAAAATATATTATATATTATATATATTTTATTATATGATATATAATATATATAGTCAGAGTAAAAATGATATATATAATAACTAGATTTCTGAATAAATATATCGTCTGATAGAAAATTGTATATGTATTCTATATAGATATAAAATGTATTATTTTAATAAACAAAAGATAAAAATGCATATCGCATTTATTAAATATATTGTGAATATATATAAATACAATAAAACTTTAATAATAAAAATCAATAATTATAATATTATATATATTTATTTAATATATTAGCAGGCAGAAGTATGTTTGAATGAAAAGAATTGTTGGTGTATATAATTGATGACAAGCCACATTGTCACCTACGTACCTTGTGGCTTCTTTAGAAACCAAAGATATAATCTAACGAGCCCGAAAACCGAGCCTTCATTACTCTGTGAGTGCTAAAAGATAGCTGAGCTCTCCATCCTAAAAGAGCTTTCCCTTGATCAACTGCTGGAATAATCCCGGCTAGTATTGCCGCAGGTGCAATCTCTTCATTGGTCATTTTATTTTAACAATTAATTTAGAAACACACGATTCAGTTAACATAGTGAAATATATCGTTTAATAGTTAACATTCACCTAACTATATAATCCGTGGATAAAAACTACGATATAGATTTTATATAATATCATAAAGCGCTATATAGAGGTAGATTTTACCATGGTTAACGATAGATTCCAATTTGAAAAGATAGTTATAAGACATTTTGACGCACTGATTGTTTAATGCATTTATCATATATTTCAGCAATTTTATTCATTATGACATTATGTTTTGAATTGCCATATATATTTTTAGAGCGGTTATTAATAACGTTGTATTTATATTTACTCTGTAGGTGAAACTATTGTTTACTTTAATGCAAAAAAAATAATTTTAATTATTATTCTGCATTTAGGAAATTTTTCTTAATTTTATTCTTAAAAATTTGACAAATAAATCATTTTTAATATGTAAATGGTGGGTTAAGACATTTTGAGAATTATTTATTCATAGCAATGTTAAGATACATATCTGAATGTAGCGCATAAAACATATAAGAAAAATAGAATATGCAGATCTGTTAAAAATATAATTGGAATTTTAAATTTGAGGAGGAACGTATAGATCGAATTATATAAAGGAAGAGGTATGACGAACGGTGTGATGCGGAAAAAGTGAGAAAAAAGGAGTAAAATGTAAAGAAAAGTTAAATAAAAAGATCCCACCTTGCAGAGGTCCAACGAGGACACAAATCCCAAGTAGGGTGAGCCAGAACATGTCTGGGACGCACACAACAACACAACGTCGCCGAGCTCGCCTGCTATTGATTTACTATTTCAGCCAGGGGGCGTCGGAGCGCCCTGCTCCACGTGGTCCGCCACCGCCGCTCTGCCATTACGGGACATTCTTGTGGTCCACGCACATCACCCATTCTCTACCTGGATATTTTATTCTGACTTGGGATACTCCGAGGTTTGCTGCAGCTACTGACATTACGGGACATTTTTGTAGTCCACACACATTCAGCCATTCTTTACCTGGATATTTTATTCTGACTTGGGATACTCCGAGGTTTGCTGCAGCCACTGCCATTACGGGACATTCTTGTAGTCCACACACATTCAGCCATTCTTTACCTGGACATTTTATTCTGACTTGGGATACTCCGAGGTTTGCTGCAGCTACTGCCATTACGGGACTTTCTTTTGGTCCACGCACATTCAGCCATTCTTTACCTGGACATTTTATTCTGACTTGGGATACTCCGAGATTTGCTGCAGCTACTGCCATTACGGCACATTTTTGTGGACCACGCACATCCAGCCAATCTGTACCTGGGCATTTGATTCTGAATCTGGATACTCCGAGGTTAACCCCAGAGTCTGCCGTTACGGGACATTCTTGTGTTCCACGCACATTCAGCCATATTCATTTTCTACCTGGACATTTAATTCTTACTTGGCAACTCAGAGGTTTCCACCTACTGCCATTACGATAATGCTTTTGTCTACTTATATACAAACTTGTTAATTCTGTAGCCATTTGATACGTTTCTATTAAATGTTGAATATTAATGGTGAAAATTATTTTATAAGAAATTGCACTTTATATATATTTAAAGATAAATGAAAGATACACCATTTTTAAGCTACTATAATTATTTTATTATTTTACATTTCTTACACACGTGCTCATTATATGTCGAACTGTTGGAATACTTTGAGAATATATGCAGTTACTGCCACTACGAGACATTCTTGTGGCCCGCGTACATTAAGCTTTAATAATTGTGTACCTGGATTATGTCTTGGATGCTGGAGGATCGCCGTAAATACTTGTATTAGGAATATTTCTCAGAAATTAAGCTACATTTATGGCTTATTCTGAGTACTTGGAAAGCTCAGATGCTTACGTAATTTTATGCCAGGGTGCATATTTGTGGTCTACACAAATCAAGCTATATATACTGCTTCTGGCATCTTCGATTTTACTTGGAATTCCAAAACATTGCATGGAGGTTTTCTTCCCTTCTACCATCTTGGTTCATTCATGTATAGCGCATTTTCAAGTAATTTTATAGTTATTTAATACGACAGGGCATTTACTTGGGGTTCTTTTATATTCGCCTTTCGCTTTGAACAGTTTTTGAATTCAGAAATATTTGCCGAAATCGTTTTACTTTTAATCATGCACATAAAATATAGGTATTTTTATTTAAATTTTATTATATAAAAAAATATTCAACGCTATTTACTTTAAATATTATATTTTCTGCACTAGGTATAATTTTTGAAATTTTTCATTTTTTCTACTTGAATAAAAATAGATATTCTTACATTTTTAATTTTTATTCCGTTAAAGCGCTTTTATAAAGGTTATATATATTATAATACTTATTTTTATAATTTAATTGAGAGAGCTAATATATGTTACCTACGTATACTGTACATTTTAAAGAGTGTTACTCTTAATTAATTATTATTTCAATCAAATCTTGCAATATTTGTTTCCAAATCGACCTTTATAAATATCGTCCTTGTATTATACTGAAGGCCCGGAATGTCTCTGTTTTGACGTAAGTATATTATATAAAACCCTTTTCTTTTACACGCATCACCTTAATTGTAAAAATATTGTCAAATAGAGAACAAGAAATTAAAGCGTGAGAGGATGGCAAAGCAATTTATTTGTATCACACCAATTTCCAACTTACTAACAACTATTGAGAGTCATAAGAAAACATACCTAGTAACAAAATATATAGGCCACAACAATCCCTTGATTAAACATTAAATATTGAGCTGCCAGTCTCTATGGAAGTTGTGGCCCACAGCTTGAAAAGATTATTGCTACTGAGATGGATCTTAGGTATTTCGGTCAAGATTTCCCTCAGCATCTTATATATGCCCCTTTGAAGCTTCTACGTCCTTTTTCTTGCGACGTAAAGAATGGCTTTATCGTCTCTGCGTCTTTTAAGGTATTTTGAAGGTTTGAAGTTTTAATATTTTCACGGCGGTAGAATTCTGAATTCAGTGGTGTGCTCACAACACTTACGGCTTCAACGACTTTCTACGATCTTTAGCTTGTGATCTCTCATCCATCTATCATCTCCACCAAAATGTCGCGTAGAAAATTAGGAAAGGCGAACCTCAGAATGACGGGAATTTATTTGATCAAAAACCTAATGAAAACTTAAGAAATAGCAAAGAGGCAATGTGGAAATTAAAAATAAAAATTATTTATATAGAGTAGTACACCGCTAAAACGTACCTAAAAACCATCCCGTTAATCAAACATAAAATTATCCCTATTTTAATTTTATAATACAGTTCACGATGGCTATACATATAACTAACAATGGCTATAGTGAAGCACAGGTTCAGTCTCATTGGGTTCGCTATAAAGTTTTTTTTTTGTATTATAAAATAATAAATTATCTGCGACATTGATCCTTCCGTATGGGAGCTGCGACCGCCAGATTGGAGGTACCTCTTGGATTGTAGAAGCAAAGGTCTAGGAGAAACTTGTGGAGTGTGGTTCTTTGCAGAATATCCAGCTGGGAACGTCCAGAATTACGCGATGCTATCCACATAAAGCAGCTCGCAGCGGAGGATAAATTGAAGGTTTGGTGCAGGATGATATCATGGAGAACCAACACTTTACGTTGTTAGCAGATCTGGAGAGCGTTGAATTGAACGAGATATTCTAAATTAAAAGATTTGGTCAGCGTCACAATTTTCCATACTGCAAGTTCAACTATCCTGTCGGCTATGGCAAAGTTTCGTTGCAGAACTAGTTGGCAAATAATTGTTTACCGTAAAAATATGAGGTGGACGAAGGGAATCTTTTGATAAATATAGAGCGTTATTAAGACAGATAAAAAAGAAAATAGGTTTCACGTGATGATAAGCGGACTGTCTTTATAGAAGGTAGGGCTGAAGTTTATATGTACAATCATTTAAATTTAGAGAAAAATTTAGTTTAACATTCTTGAAAGGAATAAGAGAGGGTAAACTATTTACATATAAAAAATTAAACATGTTACAAGTGAAACCTTTTTAGTTCAAGAGTTTCAACAAAACGTTATAAATGAAAAAATGGTTATCCACAAATTGTACAAAAGACTAGAAAAAAACAGCAAAGAAAATATATAATATATTTGACCCAATAAAAATCACTTTTCTATTTATCTATCTCTATATATATAGAAATATTTCATATCTACATAATTTGTACAATTCGAATAATTTATTCTTAGTACATCGTTACCTTGTCTAAGAGTATTTTTAATATTTCTAGTGACATATATATATAAATATTTCCCAGATATATATATTCGCGCGGCATACTACTTGTTTAATCTGTACTATAATAGCACGAACCAGTAGCGTATAAAAACCAGTAATTACTTTATTGAATTTATTGGGTTTTTTTCATTAATATACTTGTATTTAATCACCCATTTTCTCTCTCCCACTTAAATTCTGATGAAATATAAAAATCGGTTTCAAAATATTTCGCGAATATATCAATAAAGAGAGAGGGAGAGATATCAAAATGTAGTCATAAAATTTTAAGAAAAAAACGTTTTATTTGAATTTTATTTCTCTGAAATTGTTGATTTATTATTACTATTTAATATTATATCTTTCAATCGAATATAGGTAAACTTTATTTAACGTTACATTGATGCGTAAAAATTAATAAAATATACTTTTATATGACTAACTGTTTAAGTAATTTATGTACAAATTTCCTTTAATAAATTTTCTTTATTTTCTAAAAATATATAACCATCATTTCATTGTTTATTTCATAACTATCGCACACTATGATTTAATCAAATAAACGCCAAAAGAATATTAGATTTCTGTTCATTAAGAAAAACATTTCTGTCAACAAAACTAATTAGAAGGTTCGGTTGGTGAAACTAACAATTTGCTTTATGAGTCCATGACTGGAAACATTGTTAGTTACTGGAGAATTCGCCCAAGGCTCAGATGCCTTGCTATCAGAGAAGCGGAAGAAATAAATATTTATCTATTTATTATAAGCCCAAATGATTTATTTATATTACACCCAGTTCTACAGAGAGTTATGAACACTATAATTCTATCTTTTATTGCTTTTTAATACAGCATGAAATATTGAGGATAAATTATTCTATAACAGTGAGATGTTACGAGAGAGTGGATACTATTTATCTCTTTCACATCAATATTGTCCTTTCACACAAAGACAGTGTTTTTTTTATTTTATTTAAGCCTAGCCAACTAAGATTCTTTGAGTTTTTTTTTTTTTTTAATAATCACGAATGTATAGCTGTATGCCCATTTATAAGATAAATATGTGAAATATTCTTCATATATATCAATAGAATGAAGTATATCAATATCAACGCATATCATATGTTAAATGAAGAGCTATTACCTTTTGAAATGAGGTAATAAGCCTAAGTGAATTCAACATATTCTGTTTTTGAATATCAACGAAGAGATTGTGCATATTTAGCTTTGTAAGGGTAGACGTGCGAGAGTAACACTTTATATGTTGCCATGTTTATTCTTTGATTGTCAATTATTTATTGTTACTAATAGTCAATGTGAGATTTTGTAAATCTCGCAAAGATAAATCGTTGATATAGCGAACATTCCTTTATAAAGAACCTGAAATAATCCCCATTTTTATTTTATAATATAGTGAACCATGGCTATATAGTAAAACTATTGTAATAATAAGTCAAATATTCAGTTTCTTTGAAGTTTTATGAGTTTTACTGTTTTATTTATTAGGTTATGTAGGTTACCTATGCTCATCAAAGATACACTCCTTAGTCGAACCTTGAATTTCTATTCTCTTGTACAATTGCGCGCCGCTTATATATAATACGAATATTTACACTGTTTTTATTTTTCATAATAAAGTTATCGTCCTTGTTCATATTGCAATCAAACATTTGGAAAAGCCTAGTTTTCAACAGTTTTGTGTATTTAGTTTAATTAAACATACCCGCTCTATATTATCTTAGACCATTCTGCCTATATACCCTGTAGTTGAGAATGATTTTTGTTTAAGGCATCGAACAAAGTTATTGAAAAAGTTTAGAGATCATTGCAGGAAGATATTTTAATATTTTCTTTTATTGACTCAAAATCCTTCGATTAATATAAATTAATAGAAAAATAAAAATAAAATCACTAAGAGAGGATGAGTATCTTATATTTAATGCTTTACGTTCCAAGCTTTCGGGCATAAACAACCCTTCTACAGGGGTAGGGGAGGAATAATAACTATTAAATTCATTAGTTCTTATCCAGTAGAAGGGTTGTTTATACCCGAAAGCTTGAAATGTGAACATTTAATATAATATACTCATCCTTGGTGATTTTCCTTTTCATTTTCTATTTTCCTTTATTCCCAAATTCCTCAAAACACAAACATACATACATACAGCTTCATTAAGACTCCCGATCTTATATTTACCACAGGAAAAACATAGATAGAGCTCCAATACTCCAGGAAGCGCAGAGCCGAAAATAAATTCCTCAAAGAAAATCCCTGCAAAATATGATTTATAATTTAAAATGTATATAGGTTACCCCCCCTTCTAAATCGTATAAATAGTGTTTATAGATGAAGAATCCGTAAATTGGAGTTTTACAATTTAACAGGTAAGGGAAGTTTCACAAGAAGTTAGATCAGGGATGTAGGGAGGGCGTGCCGATTATTGGAATTAAGCTCCCCTTCAAATATGGGCGTACATTGTCGTGTAGAGACCTTTTGTTTCCCTCAAATTCTTATCTTCTTTTCTGCTCATCTTGTTAAACATATATTGAAAAATGCTTAATTCCTTAAATATTATATCCTATACAAAGTGATAATTACTCGATTCGTAGAAAATTTTTTCTCTTTATTTATCCGATATTACTTTGTTCTCCAATAAAGTTATTTATACTCTCTTCAAATCCATTTATTACCTAATAATACGAATTTTATTTTATGAATAAACCTATTTCAATTTGATTTCTAGAAGATAGGCATTTCAAATTGAATATGTAAGAAAAATATAATGATTGGATTTTTATATTTTCATAGATAGATTCCCTAGATATATTGATATCAATTCTCTTAATTCTAAAAATATATGTGAATATAAAATATAATATTTTTTTGTACATATAATCCTCAGGATCATTTTGAAGCTGAGTGAGGCTTTATATATGTTCGTTAATTCTAGAGTTGATTTTAGGTAAAACTGTAAAGTTTTTATATATATAAAATATTCTTCACATTGAATCTCTTTTTGTTTCAAATGTTTTAAGCTTGTTTGAAAACATCCCATTTCACCATTATCACAGTTTGCATTATAAAATGACACTGGTGTTGATATATTTTCTTTTTAAATTTGATTATTAAAAATATCAATATTTTTAATAATCAAATTTAAAAAGAAAATATATCAACACCAGTGTCATTTTATATTGCAAACTGTGATAATGGTGAAATGGGATGTTTTCAAATAAATATTTTAAATAAAACTTTCATCTATGTGTTTTAGTTATCGAATTAGTCAACAATTTGTCAATGGACAAAACCTTTTTTTACCGAAGGCCTTGTGATTACGTTATTCCTGTGAATTTAAGATAGATCAAAAGATGGCGTTTGAGTATATTGGCGTATAGGTGCTATTACCTTTCTCAAAATACCTTATCTACAGATTCAAAATTGATTTATAGTTATCAAATGTAACTGTGAATATAACAAAACCTCTTAGAGAAGCCTTGAAATGTGCTCACCTAAACTCTAGATAAACTAACTTCCTGAACGACTGTACCTTCGTAAAATAAAAAGCCTGGAAATTCATCTAATCTATCTTCAATGAGACGATCATTTTGAGATCTTGGTTGTAAAATAAAATATGAAAAGCCTGGACATGAACTTATTCGATTTCCAATGAGACCAACCTTCTAGGTGAAAACTTTGTAAAATAAAAAGACTAGAAATGAACTTTCTTAACATACAATGAGCTACATCTATGAAAGACAATCCTTATTAATGTTTAAAGCAGTCTATAAAATATATTCTAATTTACAAATATACCTAAAATCAATCTTTAAAGCCGTCTATAGAATATATTATAATTTACATATCTACCTAAAATTTAAAAAATAAAATGAATCAACAAAGACTATTTCAAAAAATAACTTCAATTATATAATGAATTTCCGGGTTGAATAAAAGCGCAGGTATGTATTTTAAATAATAGTTTACAAGTAGATATTAGTATTACTTGTGGATACAACTATACGTTTTTTATTCTTTATCTACTATTCTTTATTTTTATAGAGTTCTTTTTACGATTTATTATATAACGCTCTGAACAAAGATACTCAAACTTTGAAGAATTAACTGAATGAAGTATTGTATTGTATAAAATATTGGAAGTATAAAAGGTGCATGAAGAGAATTATATAAATTGAAAGGCTACTAGTTCCGAAAAGGGAAAACATATCACTATATAGATATTTCTATAGAATATTATAAAATATTCTTGATTTATCAGGAAGCCTCTGGGACCAGGTTTTGGTCATTAAGGTATAGTCTGCACCACGCTGAAAAGGGCCAACAGCCCGAAATGCGTTCGTGGTTGTCTTTTCTTGATTTATCAAGAAATTGGGTTGGCCAAATATTCACGGAGAAAGTTAAATAAACGTTTAGTTTATTTTTGCTCCACTAGATGGCGCTCTGATATATAGAAAAGCTCATGTAAGCCACTGGTCAGGATTTGCCTTTTTTGTTTTTAATATAAATACCTGATCTATTTTATATTTTTATTTTTATTGTTTTTTCACATTATAAAATATATTGTCCCAAGGAATAATAACTAATAATTACAAACAATTGTTAAAGAACTTGAAAAGAATATTCCGTTGTAAACGTAGCTAAGGTCAGAAAAGAAGAATGACAAAGAAGAAGAGATATTTGAATGGTTTTACACGCCAGGATTCCAATTTATATACCACCAGCCGATTGTAAGCTCCAGTTTTTTCTACTCTGGTAATAAGCGGATTAATACTTTTCCAATTTGTACCTTTCCGGAAAAATAACCGTTTTGTGTTTGATTTATTTGAACGCCTATGGATAAACACCTATTAGATAATTTGAAATTATTATGAAAAATAATTTGAGAGATTTTTATACTTATATAAGAAATTTAAATGACATTTTAGAATAATATGTCTTTATTTTTCTTTCACTTGAAAAAATAGTTCAATTCATTTTTGTTCTGTCTCTATGAGTATTTATAATTTATTTTTAAGAATAGTGTTTTCTTACTATTTTATTATTTTTGAAAATTTATGTTTCAATTATTAGAAGTCATGAAATAATTTGAATATTATATATAGTATACTATATAAAAAATAAATACATATTAAAATAATTAACAGTGATCATCAGGATCAAATTTGTCTTTGATATTCAATGATATTTCGACACGAGGTACTTTTTATCGTAGTAGATCTCCAGACAAAAAACCAAGAGTCAAATCTCAAATAATATGGATGTTAAAAAGTATAATAAATCATTATGTTCAAAATTAACAAATATATATAAAGGCAGAAAGACAAATACCACCAAATAAACCCACGACACCGCTCACACGAATATTTTTAGATGTCAGTGCGCCATCTAGTTAAACACCCTGCCTCCACCCCGCAGACAAAGGTCTACACTCCGAAACGGGTTCAAAGTTGGCTTTTTCTTTATGATATTCCCATGTAAGGATTACAAGATTTGCATATTTTGTTTTTAATATCAACACTTGACCCTTTTTCGGTGTATTTTTTTCAGTTTTTCACTTATTAACACATATGAACAAAACTTAAGAAAGTGTCATATAATGATGAACTCGCCTTCTGTTTTTTTTAAGGAGACAGAAGCTGATTTGTTCAAACTTTGTTATCTCGTGTGCCTTCAATAAAGGTCACTTTGTGCCAAATATCTCTTTCAGATTTATTGTCTAGATTCCGATTTGCATTCTTGAATGTCAAAATTCTTTGAGTTCTGTTAATCAGTGTAATTCTACAGTCTTTTCAATAATCCACGTGATTTGAATTTAAATAACTAATTAAATATTGTGGGAAGAATAAATGATTCGGGAAATCCCAATAGAATACATCAATAAGATGAAGATTATTTTAAGAGAATAAATTTAATTTAACACTTTCTTAATTTCGAGAAGTTACGAGTCGGTTTATTCCCTGATTCATCACAAGGTAAATGTTGTTTGTTTTCTGTTTATAGATATATAATTTAATCTTTAACTATTTCTCGTTTAAAAATTCTCAATGGCATTTCAAAACTATTTTCAAGGTAAGCTTGAATATGAGTAAAAAGCTTGTCCTTAGAAAAATAAATATTTTTTCGAATATTTTGAAATATGAAGTGAAACTCTCCATAAAAATGGATATTACAAATCCCACCCAACAATTCAGCAAGATCTATTGAACCTGGGGGCCATTGAGCTTGAAATACCTCCCCCAACTAAAACCCAATTGCCTTGAAACAAAATAAAATTGGAAACCCGCGATATTTCTCAGTGTTTCACCTGAAATTTCTTTGTTAGGTCAGGTTACCTCCAAATTAAATTCCAAAGAGAAACCATTGTGTAATAAATACAACAATTCTTTTAGAAGAAGGTAATAATGGAAATGTAGTTTTAGTATTGAAGCAAGTTTAGTTTTATTTTGGAAATATCTCTTGATAATATTTTATATAAATATGAAATAGCAATTTAATATTTTTGTTCAACATGTATTGATTGTGAACTCATTGTTCTGAGTTGTTTTTAGCAAATTACGGGGTATTTTTAGAACAGCAAGTTAAGTATAAAATCTGAGAAACTATAGAGATTAGTATTTATTGAGAAAAAATATCTGAGAATAAATATATACATTGATGTAAGGTTGACATAGGCAAGGAATATTTATTAATATATTTAAGATAAATTTACAATAAGTGTCAATATTTGTATACATATATACATGTTATAATAAATATTATTTTGAGATAGAAATTAATTTCTGGTTCTTTTGAGTACATGAGTACTTAATGGTATCGTTTTCAGTCGTGTCATTTTGAAAGAAAAGCAGAAAAATAACTATTTACTATCGAGTAGTTTTTATTTTAAATTACTCAAAGAAAATTACAATAAGACATTTTTCACAGTTATATAGAATTTATGAAATAATATCTATATTAATGATTTTCAAAAATAGGTTAGATAACTACATATTTACAACAAGTATTAAAAGTCGGCGTATATCTAAAACTATGATCAAAACACAAGTAGAATTATCAATGAATGAAAATAAAATATATTTTTTAAATTATAGAATATTTTTATATTTAGATTATATAATATAATAAAGGATGTAAGGTTGAAATAGGCAAGGAATATTTATTAAGATTATAAGATGAATTTACAATAAGTGTCAATATTTGTACACATATATATACATAATATTTGAGCTAGCGTGTTTAGAGCTAGTGTTTAGGCCAGATGTCGGCAAATTGCGGCTTGCGAGCCACATGTGGCTTTTTAGACGTGAAGTTGCGGCAATTTGTATAGCTCCATACACAAATATGCGAGTTTATATATAATATTGTGAGTACTATTTATTAGACGAAAAAACATGGTGAGGCATGGATTTATTTTTTTAAAAATACCATTTTAAAAAAGCACAAGAGTAAAACACCGAAGGTACAGTAAAAACTAACCTGGGTAATAGCGAACTTCCACTTATAACGAACTTTAAAAGAAAACAAAATTCCTTTTTTTATTTGTTCATAGTGAACAATGGTTATATCATGAACCAATGAACTATAGTGAACTAAAATTTTAGTCCCGTTGTGGTTTTTTATATAGAGGATTTACTGAATATTGTATCTTATTCACCATGTTTTTTCATCTAATTTCAATTCAGGAAGAATCCTTTAGTACTATTTATTGTTGGAAAGAAAAAATTTTGTCGCTCTTTAAAAACTTTGAAAGTTTCTAAATTTTGGCTCTTCCGGTTCCTCGTTTAGGCATTAGAGAAAGTTCGATATTAAGCCATATATATTCAAAGTGATTAAAACACACTTAGTTCAATATATTATTTTACCTTTTTTCAATAAATGTAAAAACAATCATAAGAGTGATAAAAATATAAATATGGCAGAAGACTATGTATAGAACTATGAATATTATAAATAAACAGCCATTAAGAAATTTGCAATATTAATGGAGACAGGTAAATACTAGTAAAATTATATTCTCAACTATAGGTCCTTCCGATATCCTGAAAACTAGAACTCTTTAACTCTTACTCTATTATGAATTTTACTCTCTTCTATAAATACAAGATAATTAAAAAAAAATAGAAAAGATCAAATATTAGAAATAAACTCTGAGAGAAGAATTACCAAAACTATAAAAGACTGAGAACAAAACATTATAAAGGAATGACAATACATCCAGATGGCACAAGAGCCTATAAGACATGCAAAAACTGTCCTGGTTAGGGAATTAACACCTACCTACATATTCTTATGTCCAGAAATGGCTGCAGGCTTGCAGAAAATTGACATGGACCCAGAGCAGCAGCTTTACACACCGAAGATAGTGGAAATTGCTGCTGCTATGATAGAGATGCATGGAGACATCTATGTTCTTCATTGGACACGACAACAACAACTCTCTTCTCTCCAGCCTGAAGGAAAGTTAGCTTCTCTAATTAGTCTAACATCCACAAAGAGATAAGTAAAATCAAGATAGAGCTTTAGAGGTTATCTAATATAGGCTCCTAGCTAACCATATGCGTGATGTGATCTCAACCTATGGTTTTTACCTGTCTTAAAATGAATCTTTTTTCTTATATTTTGAAAACAATATAAGATACAATATTCAGTAAATACTTTATATAAAAAACCATAACGGGACTAAAATTTTGATTCACTATAGTCCATTGATTCATCATATAACCATTGTTCACTGTGAACAAATAAAAAAATGAATTTTGTTTTCTTTTAAGGTTTGTTATAAGTGGAGGTTCGCTATTACCCAGGTTAGTTTTTACTGTACTTTACGGTGTTTTACTCTTGTGCTTTTTTTAAATGGTATTATTTTCTTAAAATAAATCTATGCTATAGAGAACTTCCAATGAGGAGGGGAAGGGTGATCCTTTAGTACACTATAACCATGGTTTCACAATGGACATAGTACAGTATAAAATATTTTGAAATTTGGATTATTTGAGGCTCGTTGTTGTTATTGTCGTGTCCAATGAAGAGCCTTAGATGTCCTCGTGCATCTAAGGCTCGTCGCAATGCCCACTATCTTGGGTGTGTAAAGCTGTTGCTCTAGATCCATGTCAATTTTCTGCAAGGTTGCGGCTATTACTGGGCATGAGAATATGTGGGTAGGTGTTAGCTTCACACCAGGACAGTTGTTACATGTCCTGTAGGTTCTTCTGTCATCTGGATGTATTGTCATTCCTTTATATTGTTTCGTTATGAGTCTTGTTATAGTTTTTGTTATTCTTTTCTCATAGTTTATTTCTCATATTTGATCTTTTCTCATTTTTTGTTGAATCATCTTGTATTTTGCCAAATCATCAGCGTCAAATACTGGCATTTTCTATTTAATTTATCTCAACTTTAAGGCTTCCTTTGCTAATTCATCTGCCATTTCATTACCCCCGATCCCTACATTAGCAGGAATCCATTGTATAATGCAGTTCTTCTCCAATGGGTCCAGTTGAGTAAGTAACGAGTGTATTTTCTGCGTGGTTTTAGTATTGCCTTTCTGAATTGCTTCTAGTGCGGATCTGTAGTCACTCTATATTATAATCCTTTCTGCTTGATGCAGGGATGGTTGGTTAGGGCATACATCAAGGGCTTTCCAGATAGCTGTCAGTTCACAAGTGAAGTTTGACGAAAATTTCCTGCTCCTTCTTTAACTTTATGTATGTTCCATCTTGCAGTTTTATGTTAAATCCGGCCCCTCCATTACTCAGGGTAAGATATGATGTTCGTTTAAGGTTAATATAACTATATTATTATATCTTAGGGATTGCTCCCTTTTTTAAATTAAAAAAATTGAAGTATGTTATAGAGTTTGGTATTACTAGAATATATATTTAAAAAAAACCTTCCGAATTCTTTCTTTATATTGATATTATAAATACACTTTTATTACACTATAAAATTGAGCAAGACGTTGTAATTGACACATAACATAATATTAAAATATTAAATTCTAAATATATTTATAAAAGTGGTAAGAATATATATTAATATATATATATATATTTATTAACACCATATTAAAACACTTTTCGTAATTAAATGGGGCAGGTAAATTTGATCTAAAAGAGGAAGAAGGGTATCAAAAACTCTCCTCCAACAAAACTTCAAAATTCTTTTTATAGTTCTACGTTTAATTATCTTAACTGGTTGTTAATTATGTTGTCATTTAATTACTCTTCTTCCTTCTTCTCTCTTTAAATACACTCAAGTGAACTGTACGCTTCAATGGCCAAATATTAATTACTAACTTGATGGATGGACATTGTACGCAGGTTGGGGAGAGATGGTCAATTTATTAACTTCATTTTATAACCTCTTTTTATTGATCTTCACGTGAAAAAAAATATACTTATCCACTTTCAATTTTTTTACTAGATATCAAGTAATCTTGCGCATTAACAACATACCAAAATATTTCTGGCCAAACTTCCATAATTAACAGAGTTTTTTGAAAATAATTGAAAAAGCAGAAAACACGAGTTGTTTTTGTGGACATGAGGAACAAACCTCAATACATCTTTTACTATATTGTCCTGTTTTTCAAGACTATAGAATCGACAATAATTTGATAGTAACAGATCCAAGTATTATTATTTCCAGTAAATAAATGTATATTGATATAAATACCTTTTGTAGATATATTTTAAATTATATAACAACAAATATATTTAAGAAACTGATAATTTATATTATGCTGATTGTACATTGTTAATATCATATGACTAATCTATTCACGGCTTAAAAATATTGAATATATTTATGTTTAATTGAAAAGGCATATATACAGGCATATATAAAGGCATATATAATACAGTGAACTATGGTTTTACGAATCGTGGATATAGTGAACCAAATAGTTAGTCCCAATGTAGTTCGATTTAGAGGAGTTTTACAGTATTCAGTCCCATTAGATTTCACTTTAGAGAGGCTTTATTGTATAGATGTACCAAAATAGGTAAACGCCGCTCTCTTTAATTGTTAAATAAAAATGCATCAAGTTAATAAATTTCGTTAGAAAGGTTACTGATGGTGATGAGGAATATATCTCAACACCAGATTTGGAAAATTCATGAAAAATTTCAAGCTGCTTACCATGGTTTTGAGCTATGGAATTCATTAGTAGAGGGCCGGCGTCGATTTTATAACATTCTGAGAAGAGAGTTTTGAAATCGGTTGATTTCAACAAATATTAATCCAAAATATGCCTTCAATATATATATATTTATTGTATATATATACAATAAAAAAATCCAATTAAATTCTTTAAATGTATTTCAAAACTATTTTAAATCCAGTTTTTAGACAACAAAAAATATAACCGCAAAAATATTCTTGAGTTTAATTTGAATTTTGAAAAGTTCGGAAATAATGATTATATATAGATTTTTTTTTAAAATTATATTTCGCTTGTTAGACAATAAATATTTTTTTATTGAAAGAAGATTATTTACTTTGTGCGTGTATTAGGTTAGGAAAAAAAAACAAAAACCTTTTTCTATAGTCCAAGAATTTGTATATATTCAGAATTTATAAGAAAAGCGTAATTATTACAAGAAATTTGGCAATCTATTTTCCCTTTAATCTCTTTATAAATCGAATTTTCTCTGTGTGTGAGGAATACTAAAAGAACAGCTTATTTCTAAAGATATAAACGTCTGTAAGTAATATATTTTAGCCAATTTCTCTTTTGAAAATGAATAATATTTGGTGTTCTATCATTTGTGAAGTAATTTTAATTTCAATCAAAAATGTTTATTTATCTTTTAATATATTTAACCTTACAAATATTTGATTAAATGAAATTAGAAATATCAAAGTTGTTGTTGTTGTTGTCGTGTCCAATGAAGAACCTCAGATGTATCCGTGCATCTCTATCACAGCAGTTTTAATGTCCTTTATCTTGGGTGTGTAAAGCTGTCTCTATGGTTCCATGTCAATTTCCTGCAAGGCTGCTGTCATTGTGAGGTCATGTATTTAGAAATCAATAAGGTTGAAACTGATGATAGGGTGAAGATAATACATAACCAAATTATTGTTTTCTTGTAGGTTTAAACACCCAGAGTACCAAACCCAGGATATACTTGTTCAATCTAGAAAATAAATTATTATTTTCAATATTTGAAAATATGTAAGATATCTAATGATAAAATTAATAAAGATATTCTTTTTTTATTCTCTACAATACATTAACCAATTTTTTTTTTTACACTCTACCTTTCTTTTTTAAAAAATAAAACTACAACCTTTCGCAATGAGTTTCTTTTATAAAAGAAACTCATTGCGAAAGGTTGTAGTTTTATTTTTAAAATTTGTAGCGCAACTTTTTCGTTTACTCTACCTTTCGTTGATTTCTTGTTACCTTTATTGAACTCCTTTTATAAATTCACCTAAACATTGAGTGTGAATTGAAATTTTAAAAAAGGCTAATGCAATTAACCATTCCTAAACAAAAAAAAAGATTTATCTAACCATCGGAAGATCACAAATACTGTTAACTATATTAAAGAAAGGGTGTTTATTGCCATAAATATATAAACTTTAAAGTCTGAATAAACAATTCTAGAATTAAATAAATCTGCCTTCATAATATTTACTGATAATTCCTTCTGAATCACTAAACTAGAAAATATTCATTTAATGTACGCCGTTTCTATTATCTCTTTAATTTATGCAACAAATTTTCCATTTCTCTGCTATAAGTTCATATGTATACTTGATACTCAATATTACTTTTCTCAAAAGATTTCAGAAGAAAAAGACTGAAAATATATTTATATTAGTTCTTAGAAAGATTTGATTTAATGTGTTGACAAATTCACGATTTATTTTACAAATGGAATTATATATACAGTTAAACTTATAACGGACACTAATGGAATTAAGCAATTGTTTCACTTTAGATATGGTTTACTATAAAATAGTACTAATAACGGGAATAATTCGGTATATTCCTGGTTAATATTATCAAGCTTTTACTGTAAATATGTATATTTATTTATTCCAATAGATGGAGCAAGCTATATGCAACTTTCAGCTGCGCAATTATTTGATGAATCTTTCTCAACAAAATGGTTTTGAAAATAGTTTGAAATATATGCTAAATACATGTCCAAATTTGAAAATATTCTTTTTATTCAGAAAACTCCATTTGATGTTCATAAAACCCTCAATCGCCGCTGGGTCTTAATTCATTTTTAATCATTGAGAGAGAGCCTGTGTGACTCGTCTTTTTTTCTCTTTAATTAAGTTCCATTATCCTCTCCTCAATAAATGGAAGAAAAAAATGAAAGCAGAGATTGGAATTATGCGTACTATTTCCTTTTTGCCTTTTTTATAAATCCATTTTTAGAAAATAATTTGTAGTTTTCTTTATCAATTTTTTTATTTTCCGTTTTTTTTTTTATTTTGAGGTTAGCATATGTTGGATATCTCACTTTTTATTTTAAAAATAGGATTCTAATATCAAAGAAACTTCCCATTTGTAAGAATTTAATCGTTTGAGCTAGATTTATCATAACTATTCCTCGCTATAGAAAACCCCGATATAATAAATTTTTGGTTCATTATCACCATGATTTCACACTATAGCGATAGAATATTTAAATTGAAATAATAAGGTATTATTTAGCTTATAACTTAAACAGAAAATGGAAAGGGATATATTTCAGTGATTTAAAATATTTTCATAAACACTAAAGCCAAATACAAGGTAATAAGACCAAATCCAAATAAATAAATAGTGTGTGACGTTTCGGTAACAGCGTTACCATCTTCAGACAAAAGTACTGAATGAGAAATTTTACCACAGCATGTTTTTAAATAGTTCCTGTTTTCAAGTGTGTAAACAAGATAACAGATAAGAAGAAGAGTCTTGTTCACACATTTGATAACAGGAACTATTTAAAAACATGCTGTGGTAAAATTTCTCATTCAGTACTTTTGTCTGAAGATGGTAACAACGCTGTTACCGAAACGTCACACACTATTTATTTATTTGGATTTGGTCTTATTACCTTGTGTTTATATTCTATAATCCAAATTGTGCCTTATCACTAAAGCCAAATATTTAAAAAATAGCGCTTTTTGTAAATATATGAAAATATATCATATTTGTAAAAATAATCAAAAAATAGTTTCCGTTTATTCCGATAGATGGCGGAAGCCAGCAGTAACTTAGTTTCCCGATAATGAAGTACTTGTTTTCTTAATTTAACTCCTTATCCTTGTACAATTACTTTTTATAAAATATTTTTAATTATAATTTATTTTAACACAAAGCAATAACGCGCCATCTATACACATAAAATGGAAGAATTTAAAAGCACGAATGTTTCTTTTATACATAATACAAACCTCTACTGCCCTTACTGCGATGAAAAAATAAATTGGAAGGGCTTGGCTCATCAGTTGGGAACCCTCCCAACGGTTTCGCCATATAAAAGAAACATTCCTGCTTTTAAATTATTTCATAATTTATTTTATCGTTATGATAGAGGCTGCCTGACCGGCATTCATATTTCTTGAAAATAAAGATACTTCGGGCAGTAAATCTTTTTATTACCTCGACGTTTCGACAAAAAGCTTTTTTCCTCGTCAGGTTGCTTGCTCCTGACGAGGATAAAAGATTTTTGTCGAAACGTCGAGGTAATAAAAAGATTTACTACCCGAAGTATCTTTATTTTCAAGAAAAATAATTCATTTTAGGTCCGATAATGATGTTTGAATGGAAAACTAGACTGTTTATAATGAATAAACTTATTTCCTTTGTAAACTGTTCTAACCTTTAGATTCCTATTAATATAGAGATAATAATTTATATATAAAATAAAAAAATTAAGTTTACAATATCCTGATATTGTATATACATTAACATCCATGTATCACAAATATATTTGTTTAATTTTGTAAATAATAAAGAGGAACACAAGGACAAGAATTTCTCAAATTTACTTCATATTTTATTTAATTAATTTTTGTTTGAAGGGATCTTCGAAACAAAGTGTGATGAGTTAACATTTTTTTTTTCAAAATTGAAAAAAAAAAACTGCTTCTTCATTTTAGTAATTAGATTTCTTTTTTTTTTTAAGAGAAAATCCCATCATTTAAATTTTTTAGAGAGATTGTATAATATATATTTAATTCATATTTTAATTTATCCCCACCTTTCCTATTTTTATTTAAATTATTTCTAAATCAACAATGTGAGTGTTGTCTGGGAAAAAATTAATTATATAAAATATGAAAGGAAAAAATATATAATCTTATATAACACATTATTTTGACAAATATCTTACATGCTTTTTTAATGTTATATTCAAAAATAACTCTCATCATAATATTAAAAATTAAATTAATAGATGTATATATAAGATTTCTGGTTTATATTATTTAAAAATAATAAAATTAATATTTCCCCAATTTTATATAATATCATATATCTAGTTTAGCTCACATACATAGATATAATTGTGTTGTATATAAATGTATAAGTGTTGAATATAATTTAAAAAAAAAAATAAATAAAAAAAAAATTTAAAAAAAAGAGAAACTCAGGGCCTATTATATAAACTTGGATAAATATTCTGAATACTTATTTAAATATCTATGAGTTTATTTATAAAGAAAATTCCCCAGGAGGATATGGATTTATATAAAGAAAGCTCACCTTTCCTTTTAAAAAAGACTCAAAACTATACGCTCTTTAACGACCGTCTATTCATATTTTGAATCAATATCCTTCCAGCAATTTTTTCCATTAATATTTAGACCTTAGAATATATACATCAAATTTCGATTCCCATAACTATAATGAAAGATTATAAACTCAAAAAGAGCTTCTTCTAGAGAACTTCTTTTGAGTTTATATTTTTTAATTTAGACCTTAGAATTCACCTATCCAATTTACAAACTAAACATCATTTTTCAGTTTCTGAAATTTGATAAATTACATTTAGAAATCATGAAAACAATCATGTCCTGTACTAACGAAAGCCATTGGCACGAAACCACTGTGTTAATGGAGGGACTTAAGAATTTATCAGAACTGGTGTTTTTTCTTTGTTACTGAAATAATTCTATCAACTTGCAGAGACAGCCTATAGATATAACAGATATTTTGGCTACTTAGATAGGTAAAGTAATTTTATCTTATAGAAGTTCCAATATACAACAAATCCTTCAATATGGAACACAAATGGAATTGAACCTGTGGTTCACTATAACCACGATTCGTTCTAGCCATAGTTCATTGTATTAAAAAATGGGGATTATATCAGGTTCTTTATTAGGGTAGGTTCGATATATTACTAGATTCGTTCTATCGGGAATTCACTGAATATTTTACATTAGAATGAAATTGGAGAAAATATGATAGGGCAACCAATAGAAAATAATTCGCAATCATTTTATTTATAAATAATGAGACAGTATGTTTAATCGCTGTGGTATATACGCCGTATGGGATAGAAAGATTGATTTGTAATTATGTTGGGATGAATAGCTGGTTCGACTAGGTTCCTGTTGTGACGAGGTAGAATAGTTACTATACTAGACGTATTTGAATAATGAATAATAACAAGGCCCAAGAAGGAAGATAACACTACTACCTCAGCAAGATTAGGGCCGAGGTTATGTAACTTCGCAGAACAACTACACTAATAATTGTACGAAGTCTTCAAAAAAATAGATTTTTTATGACGAGTATTGAATGAGATTGGTCAGAAAATTAGTCATCTGGATTTGGGAGATCTATTTTCTCCTAGCCAACATCTGGACGTCTATTGTAAATCTAGCTGTTTTTGTCGTTTTCCATCTTAGCCGAACGATGCGAGTTTTTAATGTGCTAATTGGTGCCTCCAAGGATACATTCATTTATTTATTTCGAGAAAAACTATATCAACAAATACCATAATAAAACTTCGCCATAATGGGTCGTACCTTGTTTACTATAACCATGATTCCACTATAGCTATGACTTACTATAAATAGGCATTGTTATAAGTATAAATTAAGTTTAAGTTACAGGTTGCCTGGGCGTTATTTATAGTTCTTATAATAAGAGACACATTCGGCCAGAAAACATTTTGAACGCCTTTCCAATAAGAATATTTTTAATTTTTTACTGACGAGAAAAAAACTATTTTGTCGAAACGTAGATAAATAACAATTCTTCTGGTCGAGGTGTCTCTTATTATAATTACAATTATAAAATAGTTATAAGAAAAAATACAATATAATACACTGCGGCCTGTGATTGTAAAACGACACTTGAAGTTACACTGCATGAGTATCTTTCAAACGAAAAATCCTAATTTTATTTAAAGGTGAAATATCGATTATTTCTATCCTTTTTGGATGAGGTATGAAAGGGTGAATTATGAAAAGTAATGACTTCAAGTTATAAGAAATGTTGGCTCTAAACTACTACTGTATTTAGTTTATTAGTAGTAGTTAAACATGTAGTTTAATAATTTAACAAATATATGGCTACATCATCCAATTTATTTATTTATTTATATAGTTCTCGACCTCTTTCGACTTGCTGTAATTCCCCCTGTAGAGAGTGGAATCGAATTACTGAAACGTCGGAAATTAATTTTTAAGCTAACCACTTACACGTTTCAATTGGCCAATTCTGAAATAAATAAAGATCAACGCATAGTTGATATTTATTACAACAGATGAAGCAAGCTATCAACAACTTTCAGTTGCATCAAAAGAAGATGCCTTTTTCTTAATTTATTCACCTTATCCCAGTACAATTTCAAATTTGTACTATTTTTCACCCAAATAAATGATATAATTTTTCTAACAAACTTCCAGCCAACAAATTATCTTCAAATATTGATTAATTATATTATGTTGATTAAAATAACAAGTGTTGGATACAGAATGTAATTTAAAATGATCAATATATCAATCTGATTGATTTTGTTGTATGTAGGATCCTGTAATTGTGAAATAAATTGAAACATACAAAGCTCAAAATCTAAATCTAATTAATTTTAAAAATTTATTTTACAAATTTCAAAGTGAAATAAGAAAATAAAACGGTGTAATAACTCTTTGAAAGTTTGCATAAGAAATAAAATGAGTCTAAGAGTTAATCAGATATTTTGAAAACATACTTAAAGTTTCTTGAAAATAAAGATATTTCTGCCAGTAAATATTTTTATTACTTCGTAAGTATCTTCATTTTCAAGAAATATAAATGTCTGCCAGGCAGCCTATATCTTTATGATACTTAGAGTTAATATAAATATCTTAAATCATAATATAAAAGAGAAAATATAAAGTTGCATAGCTTTGTTTTATCATTCGATCTTCTCTATGATATGTATTTAATATTATAAAGATTTTCCTTGTTACTTATCATTTTTTTTAAGTTCTAACATAGCTATCTGAGAATTAATTTTCAATATTTAAAAATATAATTAAGGTAAAAATTCTCTAAAGTCAATTATAATCGAGTGACAGATGTTAAAGACAACAACAACAACAACAAAAAGCCTTTATTGAGGACCCCTCGTCCTATATAGGATTCGCCAGTTTACAGAGTAATTGAAGAGAAGAGAACTAAGAATACAGAGAGAAACCTATATGTAGTAGGTATAGTATAGTATTTTCTACACTGTGACTATATACAACAGCAGCAACAAGCCTTTTGACAGATGTTAAAGAAATAATCATAGAAAAAAATAATAAAGCGACGGATATATATAGCAGAAATTAATGTATGACCAAAGAAATTGTGAAGATTGTGAACGAATTTTATTACATAGTCTATGTAAGGTTATATACACGGGTTAATACACGGGATAAATATATAAACATAAATAAAAAAGAAAAAGGCATTTCCTTATCGTCCAACTGTAAGTTTCTAATGGCTTGCGCTATCTGTCGGAGAAAATATAACTATTCGTTGATTTTCAATTATTCCAGAAATGGCCAAATACCCATTCTTGATTAATAAAAAAAAAACCTAACCACTTACGCGTTTCAATTGGCCAATTCTCAAATAAATAAAGATCAACGAATAGTTAAAATATTTATTACGACAAATGACGCAAGCTATCAGCAACTTTCAGTTGCACGATAAGGAGATGCCTTTTTCTTAATTTATTCACCTTATCCCAATACAATTTCAAATTTGTACTATGTTTCACCCAAATAAATGAGTTTATATAACATATGTATGCATAATAGCAAAAATATAACATTTTAAAAAAATATTCATATATTTTTGAAAATAGAGCAATCCATATTTAATTCATTAGATAATAAAAAGGCATATATTGGATTTAATAAAAGATTTATTTTGCCAATATTTCGGCTGGCTGACGCCAACCTTTATCGAAGCATTACATTTTGTATGTATTTTTGTATCAGCCAGCCGAAATAATGGCAAAATAAATATTTTATTAAATCCCATATATGTCCTTTTATTTTATCTAATATTCATATATATAAATTTATAGTCTTGATTGGTGGCGTCCACCATGGGAAAGACTCATTACAGATGGACTACAAATGTTTTTCTCCCACAGAGGGGGGAAGGTCGATGTAATGACTGACATTGTACACCTCAAAACCAAGATAGTAAATTTTAGCCTTCGCACGACATGGGATGGAAGCCGACGACGAAGAGCCAGGCCTGTAAATACAAAGACAGGTCAGATGAGGTGAACACCTCCCGGAGCATGGGTATCAAGGCTCACAACTCTAATATTTGTGGCAATGGACTCAGTGGCCGCACAGTTGGCACCCCTCGAGGTAGAATGGTCAGGAGGAATATAAAACCTCGCTTTAATAAACCAATGGTATAGCGAACCTTCCCTTATAACGAATATAATATAACTCTCATGTGTTCAATTTATAAAATATTGTACCATGACTATAGAGAAACAAATTTTCAGTCTCATTGAAGTTCATTATAGAGTGGTGTATCAACTGAAAATAAAATGGCATGGTGTTATATGTTCACAAATAACGAATAAATGTATACATATTCTCGTGAAATTTGATTTTTTTTTCTCTTTTTATACACCAAAATTGGTAAATTTACAATTCACGCGCGCGATATAGAACTTAAATTGTCCGTCAATATTTTTATTGTTGTTTTAAACTATTTTCTGAAAATTTCACAGAATTACACACTTAGAGTTATTGGCTAACTTAGAGATATTCATTAAAATTACGTTAAGAAAGAGTATAAACAAGTGATAGGGGAAATATATTTATTGATATTAATCAATTTTTAATAATTATAAACAAATTATATATGGTGAATATTATAAATATTGAATAAAGTAAATATATATATAAACATATAGGAAAAAATGGTGAAAGTATTTTAACTCAATTAACTTAGAAGGCTGTGTCATCCGACAGAGAATCTACTGAGAAAAATTGATAATATTGTTTATAAAAAAAAAAGCTATCGAGAATTGTTAGTAGACTTATTGTACACATATTTATATACTATCGAGTTAAAATAATTGTAGTATATTAAAAGTAAAGAATGATTCAGATGTGTAATATTGTAAAGCTAGAGAGTGGATGATCACGCCTGAGGGTAGGTAGCAGCTATCCCACCCAGACTTCACACAATCCCCGGAATACTCTGCAGCAGAATTTAATGGCCAGAGAACCATTAATCTGAATATTGACGTGAATTGCCTCTTAACAATGCCCAACTCATTATCTAACCTGCGAATTCCTCTCCGTGCCTTTCCAATTGAACAAATCTTCGCCTCCTTATTGAACAAAATACCGCGACCCCCATCTTATATCTAATCTATCCCTTTATTTCTTCTTCAATCAATCAACTGTATCAGACCTATTTATTGGAAGAGAGCTGTGTATTTTATACATCTAGGTGAGAAAGAGAGGGAGATATTGAGATTGAAACTACTTTTATTATATCTTTCATATAAGTTTATATAAGGTTATATTTTGAAAATTGAGAAATCCATAAATAAATCTTTAAATAAAAAGGCATATATTGTTTCAAAATATAATTTATTTTACCAATATATTAGTTGGCTGAACGCCAACCTTTATCAAGGTATTATAACACATTTTAATATGTTATAATACCTTGATAAAGGTTGGCGTTCAGCCAACAGAAATATTGGTAAAATAAATGATATTTTCATCCAATATATGCCTTTTTAATTATAAGGTTAAATATAAATAAATATATGTAGTAATGTAGTTGTTGTATCCTGTTGGATGACTGTAGTGTGTCATGTTGGTTTGCAGTCGTGGTGGCCACAATGTTTAGAGTGGTTTCAGGCGTGTTTGGGATTACACAAAAGGACGAGGCATGTTGGATGGCACCATAGAGATGGTCAGAGAGCCAGTGTAGCCGACGCCAGTCAGGGGAGAACTGTCTAGAGGGGTCTGTCCATCATTCTCAAAGCCGACTAATCTGTTTGAGTAAGAAAGGGCACACCTAGGAACCCGACTTGTTTTTCGGACCTCTTTCCTGCTTTCCGGCGTCGACTATCACTCACCTGAAATTTTATTTGTCACTTTGGCAATTACATATACATCTATACAATACATAGAGACATAGATATATATTGGAATATATTACAACCTATATATATATTATATAATCAAAAATACAATTATTTTATTTTTTAAAAACATATTTTATTTTCATTCATTGAATGTTATATATATATTTGACCATAGAGAGATGCAAAACATACCACTTTTAATTATTATTGTTGTAAATGTGTAAAGTTAACCCTACCTATTTTTAAAATCACGAATATAGAATTCATTTTCTAAATTTTATATTACTTGATAAAAATAATTTTATGTGTAATTTGCTTCAAGTGATTCAAAATAAAAATCTGCTTGAAAGGTAAATAATTATTGTTACTTTTTCACGACTGCACCTCTTTTCAACAACAAAACACAAAAAAATTCTAATCGTAATATATATATATTAATAAATAAGAGAGATTATATATATAAATAAGGATAAATATAGATAAATAAACGTAAATTATTAAATTGTATATATAAAATATATACAAGGTCTTCATTGGTAGTGTCCACCAGATTGCGAGAGACTCAACATAAAACTTAAGGAGGTTTCATATTTAAAGTATATTTATTTGCTTGTGTGTATGTGTGTGTATGCCTTGCCTGCTTTCTACATATATAGTGAACCAAAGGTACAGTACTATTGATGTTCGCTATAGCGAGGCCCTTTACCTGTGTAATATATAATTGCTTTTATTAAAAATTATATGCCCAAATAATTATTCCATTTGATAAAGGAAACATTTTACATAAAAATATGATATTATTTTTTATTTCTAAAGCGCTATATCCCGCAAGGGATACTTGCGCCAAACAAGGAGAAAAGTTTATTTACATAAGTTATTTACATTATTCAACGCATGAAAACACTAGAGATCCAGATTTTGTTGAAAGTTTAGAATGTATTTACAAAATGAATTGAACTTTAAATATGATTTTTTATCAGAAATCAAATCGTTAGGTTAACAAACAACTAGTTCATTCTTCATTCTATAATTATGAAATTTTGGGCAATCAATCAATAGATGTCTTGAGGTTTGTTCATCAATACCACAAAAGCAACTTGAATCCTCCACTGCCTTTATTCTATTTAAAAAACTTCTGACATTTCCGTGGTTTGTAACAAATTGAGTATTATAAAAATTTGGACGAATTTTAGAATTTTAGAATATGATTTTTTTTTTAGAAATTTAATTTTCACAACTTTAGAGAGCTTTCAATTCTAAAATAAAATACGAATATTTATTTTTAGAATGTATTTACTATACACAACAGATAAATTAGTATGTATTAAATTGAATAATGTTTATTTTGATAAATACTTACATATCAAGAGGTACGATATGCACAAGATATTCAGACATAGTTTGCTGACTGCTTTCTGTTTTTGCTCCGATGCCAAATATCATCATCGGTGGAACTTTAATGACATTCCAGAATTTTAGCCGAATAGCTTTTCGTAATAAATCAAAAAAGGTCATACATTTAGATATTCTGGGCTGTTAGCTTTCGACAGCGTGGTGGGCTCTATATAAATAAATCAATATATATGTGTCAAAAATTACATTAATTGCGCTAATAAAACATATTCAAATATAAATAAATACCTGATTTTAGTTTGTTGATAATAAAGATACTTCGGCCAGTAAATCTTTTTATTATCTCGACGTTTCGACAAAAATCTTTTGTCCTCTTAAACATTTAGCAAGGCGTTAAAATCTTTCTAAAGTTCCAAGGGCGTTCTCACGCGATATTTAAAATTTTTGTACAACAACTAAAGCACGAGTCAAAAATAAATATTTAACTCACAAAAGACTATGATCTTTGAAATAAATTATAATATAAATGACATAATAAAAATATGATTTTTATTATTCATTAATATAATTATAATTTAAATAATCATAGAATTAACACAGAGTTAATTCTTTAAAATCCTTAACAAAAGGAGTACAACCCAAGATGTTTTTTGTATATACTTATATATATAATGAGAAATATTATAAACAAAAATAAATATAATAAAAAGATTTACTGGCCGAAGTATCTTTATTTTCAAGAAATATGAATGCCGGCCAGGCAGCCTCAATATTTACGATACCTGATTTTAGGTCTAAAGAAGAAAATAAATGACTATGTATTTACATATTTGCAAAAAGATTTGAGCCGGCCAACGGGAAACAACATCAATGGGTTTATATAGGGAAAGCTCTGACTTCTGGCGGTCGAGTTAACAGAGTATATTGGTTTAAGACGAAAAATCCTTTCAATAATTATAATAACGAATAGATTCAAAAAGGATAAGTTTCTTTATTTGAAAAATCATTCGAGCTTTCGGGCGCAAGCTGCCCTTCTTGAAATTGTATCTAATATTCCTGTAGAAGGGCAGCTTGCGCCCGAAAGCTCGAATGATTTTTCAAATAAAGAAACTTATCCTTTTTGAATCTATTCGTTATTATAAGAGTATATTGGTATAGAAATTATAATTTTAAAATATATAAAATTTTCATATATACCTGATTATTTAATTCTTTCAAGTTACAGCAAAACATTGTTATTGTGAACATCAATAAGAATAAACTTTTGGTTCAATATATCCATTGTGTTTTAGTATATAATATAATATATTAGGGATTATTTTAGGGGAGGATTAGTTATATTATATTGTTCCTTTTTGTAAGGTTTTATTGTATATTGAATGGCAACATATATATAGTGTTAAAACCCACTATAGTTAGACCCTATATGACTGGACTTTTGTTTCTCTTTAGCCTAATCAATGGTGTATAATATATTGGAGAGATTAATCCATTATAAGGTAAGTCTCGCTATATATATTTAGGTTCGTTTTTATTTAAGTTTAATTGTAAATTAAATGAAAGCCTATTCAAGTCATATTTTTATAACTTTATTTCATACGAATATTGGCATTTTATAATTTAAAAATTACAAACATGAATATTTTTGGAAATATAATGTGCCTGCCTGTGTCTGTAAAAGATTGCGATTATGGATTATCGAATAAAAATGCCCAGTAAATTTCATTTTTTTTCAAGAGGCAGAATTATAGGCCTCAGAGAGAATCTGAAATTTCGACTAGATAAATTTCTATGAAATTAGACTGTAATTGAAGTACTGTTGTAAGTATTTGGTCTCACTGGTCGAAGAAAGAGAAAAAAATCAAGAAGAACGGACTTTGTTCGCTCCAGAATAACAATAGCAAAAATACTCGTATATAAAAAGATAAGATAATTTGAAGAATAGTTTTAGCAGACAAGACAACCATTGTACCAATGATTAAAGAATCTCTACATGTGCAGAATGAATCTGGACCATCTCTGAACACCATCAATAACCGTCTTGTCGAAGCAGATGTCCGTAGATTGCCTCCTTTATTAAGAATTCCACACTCTGCCAAGCGAAAGTTGAAGCGATAGTTCAAGATCTTGTTAAGGTAGACGTCTTTAGGCTAAATAAAGACATTCTTTCATTTTTTTTAATGAATCCAGATTTAGTTTTGGGGTTCATGACAGTTGGATACATGTTAAAGGTAGATACCAAAAAGGATCCAATGAGGACTTCCCCATATCAGCATATATAGTACGTGATAGAGCTAAATAATAAGCATTCTCCACATCAAATTAATATTCAGCAGCTTCAAAAAAATTAAATGACTTGTATGACAATATTCATCACTGTGTAATTGCTTGTATAAGTGCCAAAGGAGGATACCTCAAATACCGATATAATCTGTGGATATTAATAAATTTGCATAACATTTTTAAATTTCAATCATTTTTTTTATCTTACCTTTATATAGCTATCTAATATTCATAGAATTTACCAAAATATTTTAAGGTGATGTAACTTTTTGTGGCCAATGAATAAAAGGAGTCTTTCGAAGTAATTCATGTTGTTCATATCAATCAATTATACATCAATTAGCTCTAACACTCGTTTGTAATATATTTATAAAAGGCTAAAAAGAAAATGAACATATCGCACACATTTAACAACTGAATATATCATCCTTTAAAAAATGATAATTCCTTTAATATAACGATCTTTTAGAATCATATTTATATTAGAATATAATTCTACTGTCCTATAATTTATGTCCATAGTTTTCTTAAAACCCATTTCTGAGATTCCATCCTTCAGTGCTGCGTATATAAGCAGAATCGTCCAATACAGTATTAAAGCTCTGAGAAGCGGTCTGGTTGATTAAATTGGCGAAACCGCTGGGAGGGTTCACCACTGATGAGTCAAGCCCTCCCAATATATTCTTTCATCGCAGTAAGGGCAGTCAAAGTTTGTATTATGTATAAAATAAACATTCGTGCTTTTAAATCCTTTCATTTTATATATTTATAATTATTCATTCATTTATTCGAATATCAAAAATTAAAGCGATATTCTGTAGCAGTTAAACCTCGCTAAATCTAATCTGGTATTTAGAGAACCTTTACCATATAAAGAACCTGAAATAATTCCCAATATTAGTGAGGAATTACTGTATCTATTGACTAATACACATAGGAAATGTCTAGAGCTTCTTTAAACATAATTACATATGGTGGCGAGATGGAGCAAGCCCTCAAACACTTCTATTTGCAAGATCAGAAGATCTTTTTTTCTCAATATATCCACCTGATACAATATCACTTTTGTACTATACTTTCACATTGATTGGCCGTCTCATGCCCTTCCGGCCTGAATACCTGTTTCATGGTTTTTTAAGATGACCCAAAGAACAGCTTTTTTGGTCGTTGAGGTACAGCTTGCACCACGCTGACGAGGGCCAACATTCCTCAACGGGTACATGGTTAGTTTTTCTTGAATAATCAAGAAACGGTATTTGGATAATTCTAGGATAATTTAAATCAACTAATAGTTGATATTTATTCCGATAGATAGCACAAGCCATCAGCAATTTTTAGTTGCACCGATCAGGAGATGCCCTTTTTTCTTAATTTATCTAATTGATCCAAGTACTATATCAATTCTGTACTATTTTTAATAACAACATATTTCATATAAACATAACACTCTTTCATTAATTATAGATTTGAAAAGAATGTTCGATCTTATTTTGATATTTGTGAGGAATTTCAATCTCAATTTACTGTAAAACCATCCGCAGAACACAACCAAACCCTAGCTCAATAATAAATCCAAAGAAATGAATTTAATATTTACGTAAAATTAACATTCTGAATAATTTATCTCTATGCACAATATATAAATATTCAAAGATATTTATGAACAGAGAGTATTTGTCATTAAATATTCAAAGCTAATCCGTAATACGTTTTTTTACTATCATCAACCCTATATGTAATTGAGAGATAAAATTTAAAAAATATATTTCTAAAAATAGTTTTAAAATGACAATTTTTAAACATTTTAAACAAATCCAAATACACACATACAGTATTATAAAAATCTATTCTTATGGAAATATATCGATTTTTATTCATTTATTTTATTTATTTGTTATATTGTCAAAATATCGATCACTCAATAATAAATATATTTGATCAGATACAAATATTTGTATAATACACTGCGGCCTGTGATTGTAAAACGACACTTGAGAAGCTACACCGCATGAGTTTCTTTTAAACGAAAAATCAAAATTTTATTTCAAGGTGAAATATCGACTATTTCTATCCTTTTGGGTAAAACGACGCTTGAAGCTACACCGCATGAGTTTCTTTCAAACGAAAAATCAACATTTTATTTCAAGGTGAAATATCGACTATTTCATAATATTTTGATTTTTCTTTTAAAAGAAACTCATGCGGTTCAGCTTCAAGTGTCGTTTTACAAATATTTGTATTAGATACCAAAATTTATAACCCAAGGTAATTGATAATCCTCTTGACAACACACAACAAACACAACACAAACACAACGCAAACAACACTTTGTATATTTTTCTAACAGTGATTTTTATAAATGAAATATGCAAGCTTTTTTCATATGATTATGCAAACCTTTTTTATGTATATAACGAAAAACTATCTAAAATTCCCCCCCAAAGTTTATATTTATATATTTTTTATAATATAATCATATCTCTATAATGAACAATGGCTATGGTGAACCAAAATTGAGGTCCTATTGAAGTTTCCTCTATGCGAGGTTTTAAACTGTATATAAAAAATGTATTCCAATTTTCAAATAAATGAAGAAAATATACATATTTTGAAAGAAATTTCTAATTTTTATATTAGATAAAAGACGTGTTATAAAGATTTATCATTTAGAATGTGTTGTGTGTGATGATATATTGCCACGTGGAAAATTAGGAAAAACAAAATTCGGGATGACACAGCAATTTATTAAAGGCAAGAACAAACTATGAATGATAAAAAATATATATGTTATGAATAATTTTCTGTTTGTGTTGTTGAAAAAGATAGAGAATTTAAGGTGCTGTCGTTAAAGGTAGGAAACACATTATTTACCGATCAAGTAGCTTTTATTTTGAATTACTTGAAGTAATTTACACACAAAATTATTTAACACAGTAATTTAGAATTTATGAAATGAATTCTCTATAATCGTGAATTAAAAAAAAAGATAGGTTCAACTATACATATTTACAACAATAATTAAAGTGGTATATTTTAAATCTATGGTAAAAAAAATGTAAACAGTCAATGAATGAAATTAAAATATATGTTTTAGAAAAAATAAAATATTTGCATTTTAGATTATATAATATATATATATATATATATATAAGCAATGATGGAAATTTACAGAGTAGCAATATATAAACATCAAAGTAATGCTCTGTTAATAAAATAATAAATACTTTTCTACAATATATGAATAATTAAGATATATATTAAAAACATAAGAGGCATATACTGACCAGGCTCGCATGAGCATTTCTAGATGGCAAAGCGCTATCTAGTGGAGCAAAATTAAGATATATATATATATATCTAAATTAAAGCTAAATCTAATATATATAATCAATCTTGATCATTCTCTTCACGACTGCATAACAATAGCAAAACCATATCTTAAAATATTCATGTATACAAAAGCAAAAACTTAACTATAAAAAATCAACAGCAGAAAATACTTTATATATAAAATATATATGTTAGTATTGGAGTAGAGATATCAATATAGTATATCGCGATTGATCAAAACATTAATAAAATAATCAAATACCGCTCATAAAGTTTAAGTTTAAAAGTGCCTTAAGAAATAAAGGTTAGTATTTGGTCCCTATCCATCTAAGGCAATATGGCTGGCATTTGTAGGCTTCTCATATAACACAAGGAGGTTTGGATTCCTGGAATTATGGGTGATATATGGCTGCCATTCGTATAAAGCCTTGGTCAATTCTTCATCGTCCACATAGATCTTTGCCCGGATTTCTTCCTTTCCCTTATTCATCATCCGGCTCTTACTTGGCCAGTATTTGGGGCATTACACAATTAACTAGATATTCTAGATATATTTTTAGCTTTTATTTTAACTCTCCTATAACCTATATTGGCTTATATTTGGATCTCATATCTATTTATTCTATATTTCGAAATTACAATCGTATATATTCTACCTAGTAGTTCAAATTATTATCTTTTTTTTTATCTTTGTGTTTTTTTCTAAATTACATTTTTAGAAAATAAACTCCGTAAAAATAAACGATCTACTTTTCTATGAAATATTGATATATTTTTTATTCACCCAATAAAAACTTAACTTGTGAATATTATAGAAGAAATTGTGTGCAAATCTTGCTCCTATTGAACAAATTATATACATATATAGTTAATAGTTTATGAAATATTGGAACATATTTGTGACTTCTGATAATTAAAACTAAATATTTTGAATAAAAAAATTCTCGCGGCCAGGCTGCAGTTGTATCATTTTTGTTTAAAGCTCAGTTTGTTTCCTATTTTAATAGTCAATTGTTCTTTTTATTACCTGTTGAAGGGCGTGACTGCCCGAAAGCTTGTCACAAGTTTAATTGAATAAAAATCTTTTCTCCTTACTCTTCCTTATCGTTTAAATATTTTGAATATTAGAGAAAATATGGCAACACATATGTAATTCCTATCGAAACAAATTCAATATTTCTATGTAAAATTCGTACTTCTAAATTATATATCATGTGTAGAAATGAATGGTTGTTTTCTATTTTTGAAAACAAATAGGCGTGATAATAACCAGCCTGTTGTGTGTCCCATGAGAAACTATAGCCTTAAAACATGGCACAACTAGGTCTCTCTTGGAAGTAGTTTCTCTATCTCTCATCAGATATTCTGTTTAAGTTGAAAGACGTCTCATGTGTATGTTTGAATAAGTTTTGGCATGGCAAAGTCTACGATATCCCGACTATAAGGAATAACGCGGGCTTAGTCGTCCATGTAGACTATATTCTCTCATGTGAGACTCTCTTCTATTTCGATAAAGTTTCTTTGATGTGTGTTTGTTATCCTATTAATGCTTAATTATATTTCTGACATGAGAATATCAATTATTATTTTAAAAATGGTATCCTCCCAAAATCCTATTAACTTCCTCAGCGCGTCAGGAAGGTAACTATAGGCATGGAATGCGAAGTATCTCTGGAATCTAGTACTCTTGTTAGGACCACAATAGGTATGGAGGCTGTCCTACTAAGCCCATCTAAATGTTGACAGGCAAAATCGTATTTCTGCCTTTATGTGCCTCAGATGTTTCCATCAACAAGAAACGCCCTCGATTACTTCGTATGAATATAAGGTGATAAGGAAGGATAAAAGCCAGACGATAAAAGCCAGACCTCTTGAGCTCTGGGTCTTGATCGCCTGATCTCGATCCCTGAAATGATCTCTTAACTATTTTTGAAGCCTGCGGCGCCTTAGTTGTGCTTGGTGCTGCCTTGGTTCCCTCAAAACGGCGCGCACTAGCCCTCCTCTCCCCCGGGGTGCCCACGGCCTCGCCGTCGCCTCTCCAGCCCTCTCCTTGGCCCTCCATTGCGGCGGGCGCTTGGAGACTCCTAACTATGAGTTATGCCTTAAAATGCTTATCCTAAAGCATGTAGAAGGCACAATAATAGTATATATATAAGGTGATAAGCCCCAACACCACAATAGATATACTGATAATTGTATTTTCCAACATTATAATTTTTTTTACCACACCTGTCAGCATACTGAATACCGCAAACCACTCCTAAGATGTTTCCATATATATAGCTATAACCTTCTCCTACATTTATATTTATTTATATATTGATTCAAAATATATACAAAAACCCACACAAAATTAATTATTCAATTAAAATAAATTATTGATAGAAACACAACGAGCATAAATATTTATCATCCGACGTTTCAGCGACCAATTCTAATTGCTTACAAATGTCAAAAAAGAAATAATAAAAAATAATTCTATCCTTATTGAATAAAATTTATATGATGGATCAGTATAAATATATATTTTACCAATATTTTTATTTAATAATGCCAATATTTATCGCGGTTCCCATTTATTTCATTAGGTATTGTGTGTTCTTAGAAAATTGTTGGCGATCGCAAATACAAAAAAAATGAATTGAATGGTTATTAAACTAATGTATATTGCTTCCTCATATATAATGAAATATACAATGTGTTACGGTTTATATTATCTTTAATGTTGTACCTTCAAAATTAGTTCTAATAGAAGCGCTTAAATCACTTGAAACACAAGATGAAAGAGGCTTCACTCAATCATAAAATTAAATGGAATGAAACACCGTTTACATATAATCAAATCAGGACTAAGACAAATAAATTGATATATTAGAATAAATTTGAATCAAAAAGAATATTGTGGAACTAATTTTAACACAATACCTTCGAATATATAAATATTTGAAGTTCTTTCTAGAGACATATTGTGCTGAAATGAATATAAATTGACAGAGAGAAGGCTTGGATCATTAGTGGCAAACTTTCTCAGCCACACATACACAGGCCTTCTTTTTTCAATGTGTATACATTGCAGTATGAGTTCTGTAGAAATAGCTCTTTCTCTTTCAATTGAATGTTTTTTTTTTAGAAAGGTAGTACCAATTATAAGCGATATATGGCGTAAAGTTGATTTTGATGTTTTCAGAATAAGGATATTAACACGATTACATATAAAGCTATATATATATATATATGTGGTGTGAGAGAGTAGCAATCACCTGGAGCACGGGAAAGCCGCCGACATCAGAGCCAATCTCGCGCTCGGGCGACTTCTCGATCCGCCACCTAATGAACGGCCTTATCGTTCGCGACCTTTATTATATCGCCGCAGACTGCTCGGTGGCCTTCTGGGAGCGCTTCTTAATCAGCCTGCGTCCGACTGCTGGATTGGTTACTCTATGGATAGTAAACAGATTTGTATCATGCCTTCACCCCATCACCTTGATTGTTAATATAGTTTCCTATTGTTGGATGTTTCTTTGCTCAATATGACGTCCGACTGCTGGATTGGTTTCTCTATGAATAGTAAACAGATTTGTATCATGCCTTCACCCCATCACCCTGATTGTTAATATAGTTTCCTATTGTTGGATTCGGGTGCTTCTTGTCTCAATATGACGTCCGACTGCTGGATTGGTTACTCTATGGATAGTAAACAGATTTGTATCATGCCTTCACCCCATCACCCTGATTGTTAATATAGTTTCCTATTGTTGGACTCGGGTGCTTCTTGTCTCAATATGACGTCCGACTGCCGGATTGGTGTCTCTATAGATAAGTGAACAAATTTGTATTATGCCTTCACCCCATCACCCTGATTGTTAATATAGTTTCCTATTGTTGGACTCGGGTGCTTTTTTGCCCAATATGACGTGCGACTGCCGGATTGGTTTCCCTATGGATAGTAAAAAACTTTATATTATGTCTACAACCCATCACTCTGCTTGTTTATATAGTTTCCTATTGTTGATTTTTCTTTGCTCAATATAACCTCCGACTCCCTTATTGATTTCTCTATGGATAGTAAACAACTTTGTATTATGTCTGCACCTCATCACCCTGATGGTTGATATAGTTTCCTATTGTTGATTTTTTCTTTACTCAATATGACGTCCGACTGCCTTATTGGTTTCTCTATAAATAGTAAACAACTTTGTATTATGCCTAAACCCATCACCCTTATTGTTGATATAGTTTCCTATTGTTGGACTTGGGTGTTTATTTGCTCAATATGAAATCCCTCTATAGCAAACCCTAATAGGACTGAACCTAGACTTCACTATAGCCATGGTTCACTATAGCCATAGTCCACAGTATTATAAAAGTAAAAATGGGGAATTATTACAGGTTCGTTATAAGATAAGGTTCGCTATATATCATGTTCGTTTTATCGAGGCTTCACATAATATTTTATAAATAAAACAGCATATATATTTATAACAAATTTAGAGTCATAATGATGATTAAATTAGACGAATTATGAAAACAAAAATATTTAAAAAATCCTAACTGCTATAATTAACAATATAATTTTGAGTCATCTTTATATAGGGGTGACACAGATTTGTGTGGGCTGGAAGCTATTCAAATCAGCTAACAAGATAACAGGTTAGCCGTGTCAGTCTTCATTTAAATCACAGACAGTAAATTGATGCTGATTGGTAAACATATTTAGTCTGTTAGGTATTCCTGGAACCAACAAATAGTGGGTTGACATTTCCCGACCTAAACTGGGACTTGCCTCGGGGTGACACACTAATTCTTCACTCTATCATCATATATTATAATAAATGTCTTAATATATCGATTTATCATCATTATATATATTTAATTATATATCATTATAAGATTCGCCTCATTCTCTGTCAAAGTAACACGACAAAATACGTTTTAATCTATATATTTAATTATAATATACGCGCCTCAAACATATTAGATATCAGAAAATATAACATTTAAGCACGGTTTCTTTTTTTACACACCAATCAAATTTATACTGTCTTTACTGCAATGAAAAAATATTGGAAAGCCTAGGTCATCATTTGTGAACACTCTTGACGTTTTTGCCAATTTGACCTACCAGATCGCTTTTTAATACTGTATTGGACATTTCTGCTTATATATGCTACACTGAAAAATTAGTAATATATTATATATCACTATAATTTACGGATTTACAAGTATATTGTCATTATGATTTGTAATTCAATATTACAAGTATAGTTATTTTTTATATACATCACTTTTTGGATATATGCAAATAGAGAAAATTTGATCCCCGCCTTCACGCTGGTAACACTATGTTTCTTGAGATGAAACCTAGGGAGAAATCTATACCAAGATTCTTCATTTGTTCAATATATCCTATGTTTTCAATAAATTCAAAAAATATATAAAATCTAATTCCAGGTTTATGCTTTTGTATTTCTTCAATTTTATCTTTTGTTTAAAGTATATATTCTATACATTAATAAATTTAAACTAATATTAAAACCATCAAGAATATGCCTATTTTCTAATAATACCAAGTAGATATTAAAATTTCTAATTATTTAATTATTTTTTAAAATACTCAACATCACGACTACAAAACGAAAATAATAGAAAATTCGCATAAATTGAAAACCTATCAAAAATATTCATATCGGTAATTATTAAAATTATCAATAAATAATAGGCAATGGCTTAATATATTATATCTTTTTATAATCCACATATGAATAGTTATATGTGAAAAATTACTAACAAATATACAAAACATAGTTACATATATAGTTAGAAAAATTGTTAACACCTTATTTTTTCCTTATCAGCACAAAACAGATACTTTTCAAAGTTTCAAAAAGTTTTTTAGAAAAACCTTTCTCACTGAATAATTATTTCTTAAATATCAAGTAATATATTTTGAAAATATATATCTTTCTATCCTAAGATGTTCAATAGATGTCAATATTTGAAGTGAGAGGTGTCCATCAGTGTATATATTATTATATATACAACAACAACAACAAAAGCCTTTATTGAGGACCTCTCGTCCTATAAAGGATTCGCCAGTTTACAGAGTAATTGAAGAGAAGAGAACTAAGAATACAGAGAGAAACCTATAAGTAGTAGGTATAGTATAGTATTTTCTACACTGTGACTATATACAACAGCAACAACAAGCCTTTTACTGGAATCAAAGTCCCATACAGGATTCGTCATTCTAGTCCTGGCAAAGATTATTTACATATAATTATGTACATCAATTAGATTATGTGTATAGCTTTCTCTTCTCTTCAGCCGTCTTCCAAAATTTGAACAACGCAAACGCTCCAGCTTTGTTTCTCACCACCTCCTTCAACAGGAACTCTAAAGAGAGTCCCTCAAGGCCTATTTCACTGAGGAGCACTTCTCGTTCGTCTTTCAGCCCTATACATGAGAGTATATGGTGATGTAGCCCCGGCTCCATTCTTGTCCCGCAAATCTCGCATGTCCATCCGTCTGTTTATATCCGTATATTATTATATATAGTATTCACATATAGAGTAAAACCCTGCTAAAACGAACCTGGGATGTATCCAACCCTATCTAATAACGAACCTGAAATAATTCCTATTTATATTTAATAATACAGTGACCTATGGCTATAACGAACCATGTCTATAGTGAACCACAGTTTTAGTCCTATTTGGGTTCGTTATAAGGAGGTTTTAGTGTATAATAAATAGGGCATATGAGAATATGAACATAAAAAAATATTTTTAAAGATTATTTTAGATTAAAAGAAAAATCAACTCTATTAGAATTATATTACCATTATATGAATAAAACAATTTGAATGTGATTTTTTTTATTTGTCTTTTTTGCCAATGAAAATTGATATAATTATTTTTAGAAAGTCTAAATTTGTCTTATCCATTTTAAATATAGAATGGTACATATCTAATATAATAACATCAATCAAATTTATGTACATCTAAATTTTTAACAATAAATAATTAAAAAGCGCCGTATTATATAAGTCATAAATATTTATTAAGTTTAATATATTTGTTTCCATGAGATAAATCCCAGCTATTTAAATTTCCATTAAAATGGAACATGTAGCTGATAATAAAATGTGGAAAAAGAAGAAAGTTTGTCCTAAAATTGAATAGTCATTAAATAGTGTTCTCTCTGTCAAAGTTGGAAAGAAAGAATTCTCTACACCATGTTTTATATCCCCCAGTAATTATATATGTGACTAGAATTAAATCCTGATCGAGCTACAAGATAATACATCCGGCAACATTTTCTAATAAAAGTTTTCGTCTGCCCTTTTTTTATATATATAATTAATCGCTTCACACGCAAACTTACAATTGTAAATTTTATTTTAATCTCTGTAAAAATAAATTGTGTTGAAAAAAATACTTTTTAAAGGAAGTCTTAATCTTTTTATTGTATTTTATTTTTCTTAGAGAGATAGAAAATATTCAAATGTGTGTTGTTCGTTTAATTTCTTTATATTAAACCATTTTTGAAATTATTAATTTCACTGATTAATAAGATGTTTTTAAAGAGTATATATGTAAATTTAAAACTGCTATGCAAATTAAAAATTAGATTTTATTGAATATTTATGAATCTTTATTATAGTTGGTTCTTGATATAAGAAAATATTTTGAAACTTCATTTACAATTATATGAGATACACGAGATAACCAAGTTTGAACAAAATCACTTGTGTTCTTAAAAATAATAATAAACAGACTATCGGCGACATCAAAGACGTTCGACTTCCTTATGTCTCGTCTCATAAGTATATATTGTCAATAAATTAGTACAGTACTCGAAGCTAATTTATATATTTCCTCAAATATATTAACAAAGAAGACCTCAACAGTTTTGGCTATATTCCAGACCGCTCTAATATTGTATAAGACAATATTTTACATAGTCAACACTGTTGAGGTCTTCCTTGTAAATATATTTGAGGAAATGAGGTACATTATCTTTGAGGTCTGTTTTAATTAATTCACAATATATACTTAGGGGGCAAAACTTAAATAAGTGTAAATTCTCTGACACCACCTTTCGTCTGTTTTTCTTTTTGTTATTGTTGTTGTTTTTTAAGGCAGAGGCACTTTTGTTCACACTCGGTTATCTCCTGTCTCTTCGAAAAATGATACTGTTTATCAAATATTGTTATAAATGAGTTATTGTCTGAATCACGAAATACATGAAAAAAGGTATAACTTCCTTAATTTTTTTCTCTTCATGAGATAATATATATTTGAAAGAATCGAGAAAAAGCTTTTCCGAAAACAATTCTCAAGCAAGCCAGTTACACATTAATTCAGAGAGAGAGAGAGTGATGTGAGATCTGGTTGAAGTATTGTTTGTATTTGACTACTTGTCGTTTTTCTTAGATATCTCTAGACCAGTAGAAGCAAAATTCCAGCTGAAGTGCAGTACAGTATAGAATTAGGCATAAGTAGGCTAAATAGGTTAAGTAATATACCATTTTATTATATAATTAATGATAATCAGAATTTAACATCTACATTCTTTAAGAATAGATGTTTAACATAATATATACTCATGGACAAAACCTTAAGGAAGTTGTACCTTTAAGCATTTATATAAGGATTAAAACAATAAACAATTCCTGGGCCATTCGACTAGTATTATTATAAAATCTCTTTATAGAAAATCCTATTAGAACTGAAGGAAAAGTTAACTACAACCATGGTTTATTAGCGTAATAGTTCATCATAGCCATGTATTCACACCTCAACTATAGTTTATTACATAATATTACAAATATTGGAGGGGGTCGGTGGAAGGGTGGCCTAAACAGTTGGTTTTCGACCGCTACGAACCGGGAACGAATACCGCACTGGGCACTATTTTACTAATTAAAGTAAATGCTCCAATGACCCCCGATTATTGCCAAAGTCCAAGCCCACCAGCGAATGCAAGCAACCTAACGGAACTCTGGCATGTTTCTAAGTGCAAAGTCTAACTGATTTTCATATGTGTAGACATGTGGTGCACTTAGAGTAAAAGCAGTCGCTTACTACCCCCACCCACCATGATTATCATGGCCTACACCACGTGTACTAGGGATAATAATAATAATAAGACTAATGATGAGGAATATTATATTATTCATGAGGGATGGGTCGCTAAATACACGTTTTGTTTCAGCGAGGTTTTACTATATATTATGTATAATGACCATGGCTATAGTGAACCAAAGTTAAATCCAATTTTAGTTTGCTAGAGTGAGGTTTTACTGTACTAAAAGCTTTCTCTTACTATCAATTATGTTCATAATGGCCTGTTCCGTGGCTATAAAGGCTTACTACAAATCAAACAAAAGTTCTGTGTTTGTCTGAAGTCTATCAGAAGTTGTGAGAAGAAGGGGTAAACGGAAGACCACCGTCATATGGTGCCGGTCCCTCTCGCCCAGTCATTTACCTCCCTACCGGCCCCAATATGGAAACGCCCCTCGACTGAAATTAGTATATTGCCTTCATCAGCACGAATAAATGGATTTTTAATTTTTTTCCGATACTTTCTGAAACACGCATTTACTATACATTAGAGACTGGACGGCAGCCATAGTGTTATACAGTAAATCCACGTTCAAATAAACCGGTATATATATAATATTGCCACGTGGAAAATTAGGGAATACAAGCTTTGGGATGACACACAATTTATTTAAGGCAAAAATAAACTATGACTAATAAACAGAATATAAGCAATATGGGAAGTTTACAGAGTTGAAAATAAGCAAAAAATAATACTCTGTTAATAAATAATAAATACTTTGCTACAATATGAAGTTGTCGGAGTGTGATATTTATTTACCTAGATAAGTGCTTCTTTCTTTAATTGTGCATCAGAATGATTCACTGTGCAATCATTCTAGTAAAAAGGATGTTTTAGCTCAAATCAGGCAAAATCCCAACCAGTATACCATGGTTCTGGGCTTTGGTTGCCATCAGATGCAATTTGATATCTTCCTGATATACGTAGGAAAAAAACGCCGCCATATTGATTTCACTTTTCAATTAAAGTATAATATTCAAAGTACTAAATACAGTGAATATTCGCACTAAAAATAAAACCAAAGATAAAGCGAACATTCCTTAGTAACTAACCTATAATAATCACCTATTTAATTTTATATTTAGTGAACTATGGTTATATTGAAATCATGGTTAGAGTAAACTGGAGGTTATTTCCCAACGAGATTCGTTTTAGCAATGTTTTCCAGTTATTTATTTATTCCAATTAAACTCTCAAAATATCAGTAAAGCTTGAAGAAACAGACAAATACCACCAACGAAATAGGATCCAATATAGTTTACGGCATAGTAATTGAATCGATGATCTTTAATCAAAAGGTGGAATCTATCTGCAGACTCAGCGGGAAGATATTTCAATTTCATCCTCTTTATTTGCTCCTATAGCGTAGGATTTGTTTCCAATTTACACTTGCTGGCTCCGCCCTATGCCAAAGACTGATTCCTTTCCCATAGCTCGATAAAATGGCTATCATCAACGAAAAACCCAATTTTCTAGATGTATTTGAAACATACGTTTAATTTTGCAAATCAAGCATTTCATTTTTCCCCATATAGGTAGGTGTATCTTCGATATTTTGTGAGAGATCAAAAACTTTCCAATATATATATGTGTACCATATAAAATTAAAGGATTTAAAAGCACGAATGTTTCTTTTATACATAATACAAACTTCTACTGTCCTTACGGCCATGAAAAATATATTGGGAGGGCTTGGCTCATCAGTGGTGAACCTTCCGAGCAGTTTCGCTAATTTAATCCACCAGTCCGCTTCTCAGAGCTTTAATACTGTATTGGACGATACTGCCTATATACGCAGAACTAAAAGGTGGAATCTCAGAAAATTATGGACATAAGCTTATAGAAGTGTAGAATTACATTCAAATATTTGCATCGAGCAATGCTCTTCCGCAAACAATAAAGACAAGGCCAGTTAGGCATAAATTAACACAAAGCAATAGCGCGCCATCTAAACATATAAAATGAAAGGATTTAAAAGCACGAATCGCTGTAGGGGCAGTAGAGGTTTATATTAGGTATTAAAGAAACATTCGTGGTTTTAAATCATTTCATTTTATATGTATATATGGCGCGTTATTGCTTTGTGTTAATATATATATGTACCGAGAGAGGCATACTTCCCTCTAAATTTACATTAAAACATTGCATTTTACTTTAACCCCTGTAAAGAAATGGCGCTAAAGTATGAACAACAACACTTCTGTAAAATATCATACAAAAGTCATCCTATTTATTGGTTTCGAGCTATCGCCTTCATCGGTACATGTTTTATGTTGTATCATAGCCTAAATATTGGCCATGCCCTTTCACCAGCTTATACACCATCCTCGTCGCCATTTGTAATAACTTTAGTGGAACGAAGAAAGAAAACTTTTATTGTTATATATATTTATTATTATATTTATTTATATATATTTGAATATTTAATCAAAAGAAATAAAAACAAAAATATAAAATTAAATGAATGCAATAAAGAAGAATATAATGCAAATTATATAATTTCAAAACAACTATGATGATAACAACTTGTGAATTACAGAAGCAAACAATCTTCACAGAATATTTCACGCTGATATATTACACTCATCAGTACATGTTTTATGTTGTATCATAGCCTAAATATTGGCCCTGCCCTTTCACCAGCTTATACACCTTTGTGGAATTTTCGGCCTATTTCATAACTCTTCTCATTAGATGTTTTGAAATCAAAGCCGTACCTTGATGTGGGACATAGCCCTGAACCATTGTACACAGGGTTAGCTCAGGTTTGAATTTTCTAAATCAGTTATTGTTGCTCTTTCTTTATCAAAACCTTTAAGTTTTTAACGATTATAATTAACAAAATAAATTGTTGTTAATGCATTTTAAATATAGTGTATTTTTATGTATATGAATACCACTCCCACAAAAGACGTATCCTAACGGGTCACAATGAGCAATTTAGATGACAGAGCCTCAATTTAATTTCTATTTTTCGCTATTTTTCATATATGTATGTGTATTGTTGCAACACAAATTGCCAATGCTTGATGAAGTGTTATTTGTGAAAATAAATGCAGTAAGCAAGTGGTAAGGGTTTCATTTTTTAGCGTATATATAATTTTAAAAATTAACTATAAAAACATTTTTATTGTAGAAATAATTCTAGAAAGCTAAATTGTCGTTCCAGAAGGTGATAAAAGAACCGCTGAAGATGGTAGACTGTCCTTGAGGTAGGTGGGATCAAGATTATATGTACAGCCATAGGATATTCCCATGAAAATTCAGCGTAACTCTTCCTGAAAAGAAAAAGAGAGGAAATTCTATTTACATTGAAAACAAGTATACAACAATTCATAACATGTAAAATCGGGTGTATTAATGAAATTTTACAAATTGATAAAAATGTATATTCAAATGTATAAAGGATAAAAAAACATATTAATATAATTTATTCAGAAGACAAAATATTTTTGAGAAGTTATTCAAAGATTATAATAATATTTTTATTATAAGAAAAATTGATCTTCTAATCGTGCAACTGAAAGTTCAGGAAATTCCTATCTTCTTAATTTATCCATCTGAAACAAGTATAATTTCATATATATAAAAATTATAGTATCTTCAGAAGTAAAATGACAAGTAATAGAGAGATGTTTTATATAAATCACACACCTGTTCACTATATTGACCCCTAAATAGATTTTTACAGCAATTTAACGTTTGAGAAATAGTCGGGATAAACTTTATAAAAATGTTCAATTTCTACCAAAGGATGGAAGCAATCAAAAGTTAGTAGATGTGGGTTGATTGGTGAAATGGATTCTATCAAACATTTATTGCTCAGATTTGAAGGATTTTTCTTTTTCAAAAAAATTAAAATATATAAATTAATATTTAAAAATTCATTAAATTTATTGATAAAATCACTATTACATTTTAATATTCCTTTAAAAATTTGTTTCAAATAAGAATAATGTGTAAAGTAAAACCGATATATCTATAAAAATAAAATTGAATACATTGTCTAAATTATTATGAAATTAAATAAATTATTTTGAAAATAGAGCAATCCATAGATAAATCTTTAATAGAAAAAGGCATATATTGGATCAAAATAAATTATATGTTAATTATATATATATTATATATTTTATGTTAAATAAATTATAAAAATAAATTATATGTTTTTATTTGTACGAGAAAGTATCTTTTTTGTTTTTCAAATCTTGAAATCATTTCGGATAATTCGAAATAATTGTATTAATTCTTTTATTTTCTATGCATCAATTATAATTGATGTGATAAAGGCGATAATGGATATAATATATTTGAATTTTATTCATACGATTGCACCTCTTACAGGGAGGGGGGGATAATTACACTACACCTATATATATATTTTTATAAAGTTTTTCAAATAAATACAGTAAAGTCTTGCTATAGCGTGTAGTTAAATTTCCCTCACTATAGCTCATTGTTCGTTTATAGCTATGGTTATTTCTATGTAATATACAGTAAAACTCCGCTAAAACAAACCGGAGATATAGCGAACCTCTAAACGAAGCTGAAACAATCTCCATTTTATTTTATAATACAGTGAACTATGGGTATATAAAGAACAATAGCTATATAGTGAACTTCAGGTTCAGTCTCATTGGTTTTTTAAATTTTATTTTATTAATTAACCAGGCGCGGTATTGAAATATCTGCGCCTATTATATAGAAAAACAAACATAAACAACAACATAATTAGAACTTAATATTGAATATTTAAAAGTTTACATATATTATTCGACAGAGTTCATAATATTTATAAAGACAAAGTGGCAGATGTAAGAAAGATAAATGCTTAGATCAGAGAACAAACGATGTCTCATTTCAGCAAAGAAAGGTTTAACTGTAATAATTTTGAGTTTTAAAGTCTTTTCAAGTAAATGTTCACTCTCTTTGTTACCAATTTAATTTTTTAGGAGTGTGTTACTGTATATATAATTATGAATAAATATATAGGTAAATATTGGATTTAATCGTTTTAGAGTAATGAATATTCAGACGAAATTTAAAAGTAAATATATTTATATTACCATTCTATCATATATATTTATCTCTTACACATCTTATCATATATATATATTATTTCTTAATCTTTTGTGATTCTCTCTCTTTTATAGAGCCAGCATCTTTTCCCACTCGATCCATTATCTTTTTCTTGGGCCTGTATCGATCTCATATTTTCTTTAGTGTTTCCTCCATGTATTCGTACTCTAACATTATCCCGGACTTTAGTTGATTCTTTTTTGATCAACTCCACTTGATGACTGTTCTTGCTGCTGCATTTGATCGATCGAATCTGATTATGACTGATATGGTATTTAGGATTAAAGCAGATATTTCTTTGGGATTTATTCCACATTGTTTCAACCCTTCACTAATAGCTACTATGTATTTAATCCTTAAATATATTTGTTAGATTTCTATTCTTGTTTATAGGTAACGTGTTTCACCTTTTTACTCTGTTATATCAAATTATTAGAATATAATTTCTTTTTAAATAATATAAACATATTGTGTATAAAAAGGATGGAAATCCATTTTTACCTTTCAAAATTAAGATAAAATAAAATATAAATACAAGTGTATGTTGAAAAAAATACATTTAAAATTCTATTTTATTTATTTATTTCAACACACAAGACGCGATATCCTCGCTAGCGATAAATGAGACAATTTACAATTTTAAACAGAAACAGTTATAAACTCATTATACAAGAAATAATGATAAAAAGGAAACACGATAATTTAAATTAGGAACCTGGTCCTTTCAAATTGGAAAAATAGTCATAAATATATTTACAAAAGTGATTAAATCTGTGATTATTCTCTCTGGTATTTATAGATTGAAACAGATTTACATAACATCATTAACTGTCTGTTGTTTAGAGTTCTATATTATTTTTGATAAGGATATAATAATGGTCTTTGGACACAGTATATTCATGGGTGACACTTTAATAGCTATTTATTCATTAGAAATTAAATTATAATATATTATAAAGTAATGAAGACTATTGTTAGAGTTGAAAAACAATATATAAATGTATTGTATAATACTATCGTTATTATATTCATAATATTTCTCTTTTTAATTATTGTCTCGCAAAATTTGAAGGAATGATTGCGAAGCCAACTTTTTTTCCAATAGAGAAAAAAATTCTAATTGAACATTTTCTTCTACATATTGTATTTAATCCTGTAATACATCTTTATATTAATTCCACTCACGAGACACTAAACCAGTTGCCAACTGGAGATAGGCTTGATTTTCTGCCATCTGAATTATATTTGATAACGGCATGAAACAAGGAACTGAGAGAAGGAGTATTCGTCATCGTTGTTTTTGAAGGTATTTCTATTGTAAATATATAAATATATCTTGTGATATATATGATGTATTTTATTTATTTATTCGTTTTGTTTATAAATGATTAATGAAAATGATAATTTGATATCTCTACGTATACAATAAGACCTCGATATAGCGAAACCCAAATATACTGAATTATGGTTGAATATAGCATTAGTTTAGTGTATCTCTATTGATTTAGTATATAATAAATCAGTTCAGTTTTGCGAGGTTTTGCTTTATATTTATCTATAATAATCTATTTTGTACGTATATATACTTGAAACTTAATATGTAAATTACCACTTAGGATTTCAACTAGTGAAATTATACGAGATTTATTACCGCTTTCAAAATAATGATTGAATCGCTTTAAAATTGATTTAAAACCCCCATCTCAAAGGTATAAATTCGCCTCCTTTTAACTATCATTCAAAACTAGAGGTTTGTATTACCGATGCGACTCTTTTGCTAATCCCTAATTGGCCAGCCATCAAATCAATGTGCAGGTATTAAATAAATTACGCGTCAATATCCTGTACGTATATATACAATCGGTATCTAAGAGAACAGAAAAAAAAAAACTAAACAGATTATTTGTAGAGTTACCGTTAGATACATTTGAACATTTATACCCTTCAATGTGGATAAGGTACCTGAAATAAGAAAAATAATATATAAATGGTTGCTGTATAATTCATGTGTTGTGACATTTGATGTAACATTTGATATATTTGAGCATTAATACTTATTAATGTAAATGTATATTAAATTCAATGCCTTTTGTAGATATATTTAAAAGTATATAGCAACAAACATCTTTTTAGAAACTGATAATAATATTGTACTTATTGTACATATTGCTAGACACTTCTTTATTTGGTACACAGGTCTTTTCTCATTTTTTCTCTCTTTCTCATTTTTAACATAATATCATGACTATTCTATTCACGGCCTAATATTTATTGTAAATATATACAGGGTGTACCAGGTAAATTGGGACTAACTTTGACAGTCCATAAAACAAAAACTACTTGAGATTAGAAACTTGTTTTTTTTTTCATTACGTAGCCATATTCAGTAAAATGCAACAGTACATGTGTGCGCAGTGTAGTGATGAAGAGTAACCGAGAATTTGAAATTCGAGCTGCCATCATCGTTGCTCTGCGCGCCGGAAGGAGCCCCAAAGAGATAGTGGAGATTTTCTTAAGTTGCCCAAAACCACTATTTATCGTGTCAAGAAGCAGTTTGATGAGGCCGACAGTAACAAAGAGGGGATAGCTACAAGGAAAAAGCACTCGCGTCGATCGGACAGGGTAAGAGGCGAAGAATTTGTCAAAAATGTCAAGGAGAAGATTGATGGAAACCCTGGGAAGAGCATGAGGGCCATAGCCAAGGAAATGGACGTTGGCTCTATGACAATTGTCAGAACTATCCATGAGGACCTTGGTCTCAAGTCTTATGCCCTTCGGAAAGGTCAGTTGCTGACTGAGAATATGAAGAATAACAGAAAAGGAAAGGCTGCTGCCCTCCTCAACAACCTGAAACACGACTCTTTTGGCATGCTAAGGTTCTTCTCTGACGAAAAGAACTTTGACGTGGACCAAAAGGTAAATCCCAGGAATGATCGCTGGATCTGTAAAGACCCCTCAGAGATACCTGTCGTGATGCACACGAAATTCCCTGCCTCCGTAATGGTCCTTGGCGTTATCAGCAGTGAAGGTAATGTCATGCCTCCCCATTTCTTTGAGAAGGGCCTTAGGATGAACGCTGGCACCTACATCAATGTTCTGGAGACCGTTGTGAAGCCTTGGATGGACATGGTGGCCGCAGGAAGGAAGTATGTCTTCCAACAGGACTCAGCTCCAGCCCATAAGGCAAAAAAGACACAATCGTGGCTGACACTTAACGTCCCTAGTCACTGGGGTCCTGATATTTGGCCCCCTAATTCTCCAGATTGCAATCCCCTCGACTACTATGTATGGGGCGTTGTTGAGAGAGATGTCAACAAAGCTCCTCATACCACCATCCAGTCTGTCAAGAAAGCAGTTCACACGGTGATGACCCAAATGGACAAGGTCATCGTCGCCAAGGCCTGTGCTTCATTCCGCACTCGCCTCGAGACTGTTGTAGCTAATAATGGAAACTACATTGAATAAATAAAAACTATATCCTTTTATCTACTATTGTGTCAAATTTCATTCGGATATTTTAATTTTTACTTGCAAAAAATTTCAGTTAAAATACCATTGTTAAAATTCCCAATTTACCTGGTACACCCTGTATGTATAGACAAATGTAAAGGCATACATTTATGACAGAGCAAGTGTCCCTAGGGGAACATAGCGCTTTAAATTGAAATAAAAGAAAAGAAAATGCAAACCATATATGGTATTTATAATTTCACATTTAATAAATTTTAGAAATAGAGTTCCTTGAGATAAAAGAAGAATATGCAGAGGGTAAGTGGACGAATAGTTTAAACTGTCGATTTTATATAGTCTCTACCTGTCATCGAATCCGGTTTCAGTCATTTTTTAAAAATAAATTGCTTCATCGGCATCGATTCTTGCAAAGGCCCAACTTCACCAGTAAGTGCAAGTTACCATACTGGGCTCTGGTGCACTTATAAGTGAAATAGCCTCTACCTGTCATCGAAACCGATTTCAGTCACTTTTTCCAAGAAAAAATTGCTTCATCGGCATCGATTCTTGCAAAGGCCCAACCTCACCAGTAAGTGCAAGTTACCATACTGGGCTCTGAGTACTTATAAGTGAAAAAGCCTCTACCTGTCATCGAATCCGGTTTCAGTCACTTTTTCCAAAGAAAAAATTGCTTCATCGGCATCGATTCTTGCAAAGGCCCAACCTCACCAGTAAGTGCGAGTTACCATACTGGGCTCTGAGTACTTATAAGTGAAAAAGTCTAACTGTTGTATATATACGTAAACATGTGATACACTTAAAAGTACTGTAAAAGTAGTTGCTAACTACCTATCATGATTATCTTGGCCAGTACCAAGTGTATATGGGATAAGTAACAGAAACAATAAACAATAACCAAGGATTGCTAAGGAATTTCTGGAATAAGCCCTGATATATTTGAGCAATTGGACCAACTAATGAATAGAGCTACCAGAGGAAGACGAATATGTAGTTGTTGCTAGGTAATTAATTCTATATCATTTCGCTAGTCTTTGATTGAATCATATATTATATGTTATTTTTAGCATTTATATTATTTCTAATCATAAATGACAATTGGTATTAACTCAAAATAACTTCTCAATAAAATTTTATTGCCGAAATATCAATCTACATATGTTAAAATAATGTAAAAATATCGAATCTATTTACATATGGGAGTATAGCATTGGGACCAATGCCAGGAATGTATAACAAGAGCTTTTTATTCGCGGATTGTCTTCTCTTCTTTTTTAACTGATTAATTTATAGAACATCATATATAAAACTGTGTGAAAATTTATCTGCATTATTTCTTTAATTTGTATGTGTTTTGTGTTGTGTTTGTTGTTTGTGTGTGTCTTTTGTGTTGTGTTGTATGTGTTGTCACTTCTCAATGTTCAACTATATTCTACTAGGCGCTCTCACCCTTGATTCTGTTTGCATAAAGTAAATGTATATTGTTCATAATCACACATATGTAGCTTTATTAAGACCATCGGTCAGATACAGATTCACCACAGGAAGAAATCATAGATGGATCTCCTATACTCTAAGTAGCGCAGAACCCAACAGCCTATTGTTCACCATCATTGAAGGATATTTCAAGAGTAATAATTAGTTCTTTAGAAACCAAGAAAAGAATAAAATTAAATCCATAATTCGGTGAAAAAGATTATGTTATCCAACGTAACAGTGTAATATAACTTAGGAATTATCATTAGCATCTATATAGAATACTGACATAGAGATTTGTATCTATATAAAAGTATAATGGTGAATATTAATATATTTTAGATCTATTATTTTATATATTAAACAATTATATAATATCAATGATATTTATATTAGTATGACAATACCCAATAATTAAGATAGGTGAAAGACTAATAGAAATTTATTTCAAAAATAGTAATTTTACAATACATACAGTGAAACACCGCTAATATGAATTTAGGATATAACGAACCTTTCTTTATAAAGAAACAGAAATAATTCATACTTTTATTTATAATATAATTAACAAGGCTGGTTATAGTGAACTACCGCTACAGTCCCATTGGGGTTACCTATAAAATGGTTTTACTGTATATGGATTTTGTGAGCAATACACTGAAAAATATATTTCAATATTAATATAAGTTAAAAGTGAATTTTCTGTAATCGATTTTATTTTATAATACCCCATCTATTGATAATTATTCATTTTAAAACTTTCTCAGAAAACTTTATTGCTTTAAGCTTTAAAGCTTTATATAAGAGAAAAATTAACTTGAATTCCACAATTTTTTATGATCACAATAAAATCTTCAGTTAGTTTTTAAATAAATTATTATAATTAAGTTTGTATTTGGTGTATAGATATTATAGGAAATTTTTTTTTTATTTTTTATTTTACATTAATAGCAAACGAAAATGTAAAATAATATTTTGGTCAAATTTTATATTCGAAATAAAAACTATCCAAGAAGGTTTATTACTAACATTTTATTCTGCGACAAATATATCATTTGGTATTAAATATATCCAATAAGAAAACCTCAAGGGTTATAATATAGGGAACAGGTATTGGACACTCCTAGTTTCATGGGTCGAATCACAAGCTGGTTCTTCAATATATTTAACTTTAGACTGAGTGCGTGATTGGAGAGTTATTTTTTGATATTGATTCTGGTTGTGAAAACATGGGTTTGTTTAAATTTAGTTCCGATAAACGAAAAGATATTTCTTTCTTGTTTTGAAAATGTATCGTATTTTTATACTCTTTTTTCTTGTTTGAAGGAAATTCTGTAAAGTGATATATAGATTGTTTGTTCTCTGACCTATATTGTGTAGTTGAAATTGTGAATATTTACTATCTTATAATTGTAGAAATTGTTTTTATTTAATATGCCTACCCAATTTATGATTTAGTAAGTTATTGGAATATAATCTATCTATATTAATAAAATGGAAATTTCATAAGTTTACATCACTAAAAACTTTCGTTACAATGCATCAATTTCAACCAAATTTTCAACATTTATGTAAAACGAGATGGAGCAGGTTTTGCTTAACATCAAAATATATTTCCTAACATTAACATGCGTTACTTCGCTGTTATCGATTAAATACAAAAAAAAATCAACAAAGTTAATTTTATTTATATATAAATACAAAATTAAATTTCAACAGAGTTAATTTTTTTACATACTAGCTAATAATCTCAATCTAAAAAATATTCAAACAATAAATTTTAAGATAACACCATATGTAAAACAGTCGGCCAAGAAAACAACAACGATATTACATCTTTCTCACATATTCACACACAATCTTGATTAATAATTAAAACTAATATTTAACATTGTTTAATATACTTCAACTTTTATTTCTACATTTGTTTTTAAATACCCAATTGTTTTATCATGTTTCTAATTTCGCCTAACAAATATACAAATTTATAGTGACCAACATATGCAAATTTTATCTTTGTTTTTATTTAACTTGATATCGTAAACATAACATCCATTGTAAGCATTTTTCTGTTCACCTTCCGTGGTTTCTCTTTTCTCTGATAGTTTTTAGGTGTAGTATATTTTCTTATTACTAGACTACAAATATTCCCTCGAGAAAAACCTGGGCGAAGCCGGGTACATCCGCTAGTATATATATAAAATTGAATGTCTGTCTGTACTCTATAGATTCAAACACCATACATCCAATCGCCGTGAAAAATTTGGGATATTATTAGGAATATCCCTGGGAAGATTTTTGAAAAATAATTTCTTGAATATCTCGAATATCCTTAGAGTTATTTGCAGATTTGTAGATTTAACTAAATGATGATGATTATTTATCAAAAGTAAGATTTTCTACCTATTAATTGCGCACAAGTCAAAGTTGTTTTTATCATTTATCTACAACATATATATTGGGAGAATAGATAAAATGATGATTTTGTAATGTAGAAAATTAGGAAAGAGAAAATTCAGGAAGACTCGGCAATTTATTTGAGACAAGAATAATGATAATTATTAATATATATTGATTCTTGTTGTGACATCATGGAGGTTTGTTCAAATATAGGTACAGTATGCGATAAAAATTTTCTTTTGAATCTATCGCGTTTATTTTGTTTTAAAAACGATATTCTGTGAAGTAAATTTGAAATTTGTTTTGGTAAAATATAAATATCAATTGCTATAACAGTATGGAATGTTTTTATGAAATTGAAAAAATATATGCAATATTTCTCTTCATGGATAGAAACATAATTTTTATATTGATTCGGGTTGTGAAAAATATAGATTTGATTAAATTCAGGTCTGATAAACGAAACGTATCTTTTGTATCTATCGTATTTTTATTTTTTAAATATAAATTTGTTTGAAATATCAGAAATTTAAATAAAATATTCAAATTTGTTTTTAAGATATATATTTTTTATTTGTGATTATTACAGAAACCCTGAATCTTAGCTTGTATTTTAAATTAATTTGCAAATTACGGTAACAAAACTATGACAGAAGTATTCTAAATAATGAAAGGGTTTCATCCAAGTATGGCAAATATTGTATAAAAGTATACAGAATAAATAATTGTGAAAATTATTCTGTAATCGAATTAATTAACATATTACGACAAATGAAACTAGGACAGTTCTTTCGATCAGAAGTATTCTATATGATACAAATATTTCATTCGAATAAGCCGGATATTGCCGTATGCAAAAATATAGAAAATATGCATATTATTCAGTAATCTAGTTAATTTTCATATTACGATATTGGAAAAAAATCTAACTATCAATAATCGTTCTTGGAATTAGAACGAACAAACGTAATTTGAATATTATCAAAGTTTAATTCATATAGGTTTCAGCTAGGTCAAAAATTGCTAAAACGTGTGACGGGATAAACGCACAGTCATTACTTCTTTATTATAACGTTATATCAATATTTTTAGTAGTAGAGATTTGAAACAGTTCATAATTTCGGGAAATGTGAATAGTTTGCTTTAGGTAATTAACTATTTAACCAGAAGGTTAGTTTAGAATAGTGAACACCGTTTCTTCTCGATACCCACGGCCCTTGATGATCGATTCCGGCTTTAATACCCTCCATATTTCGCAAATGTCCAGCTTCACCAATGGATAGGATCTTAAACCTTGTAAGTGAAAATTTTCTAATTCCTTCTCAAACATGGCGTGACAAGATCCTATATGATTTGGTATTCTAGATATCCAAGGTTCTAAATCATTTTCTATGAGTTTTTCTTATTATCCTATTGTATAATTATACCTTCCCACTGGCATGGGTATAAGTTGATTGATTAAAACTTACTCTCCTGACCTCAGGGTCTGTAGATTTCGCTTCGCTAGAGAGAAGGATAACGGCTTATGGGCCTTCTAGGCATTTGATCCTTTAATGTATAATTATACAAGGTCGTGAAGATTGATACATAAGTCTCCATGATGGGTAACAAGAACTGCTGGCGTTGGTTGGCTATAAAAGGGGCATCACATGGGCGGTGCCTAGAGTATCGCCCACCTCCTAGAGCGTGGGGGAAGGCGTGCTGGTCACCTCCTTGGAGTGTTGGTAGGTCGCTAGGTGGGGAACTGGAGCCGTCGTCCGGGTGGAGCCTCTTTAGGCCGGGTGTTATTCCCCGTCCGGCTAGGGCACCAAAAAGTTAAAAAAAAAAAAAGAAAAGCATCACATGGAGGTGACAGTCAGACTTTGCCCCTCTTTCTATGAGCAGACAGGTTGGTAAAGGTAAATGCAGCTATATACCATTATTATAAGGGCCACAACAATGATATAACTTATTATTATAAGTAAATAATATGAATCAACACCCATTTATGGCTGTATAAATGCGAAATTTATGACAGAAAAATTATCATATATTTGATGATACATAATGATGGTAATATAATGGTGTAATGATAATATATGATGATACATATATTCTAAATATATATTGATCATTAATAACTCTCTTTTCAGTTTCAAAGGATCTTAAAATTGAATTTAAAAGCATAAAATAACCCATATTTGACTTCCAAACAGTATTTTCAAATAGAGCGAAGAAGCATTTACAGAATTTAATATTTCTTAATGGAAGCTAAAATGTAATATTATAGGTGTAGGAGAAAGGTTTTTCTTTAAGCTATATAATATGAGATCTATATAAACATATTAAATATTTATGCTCAAAGATCACATTTAAAATATAATGTATTTTTTTATAAGGTTTACCTTTCAACTTGGTTTAAATTATTTACAGAGGAAGCTCTATTGTCCAAACTATTTAATATATTGAAATATAATACCAGTTTTTTATATCTTTTATTTACGTATTATTGTATTTAGAATTCTTTAAATTAAAAAATGAAATTCTTTATATTTTTATTTTTAAAAGTATAGTTTATAAATTGTTAGTTTACCTATTCAAAATAAGTCATATTTTTTTAATAGAGAATTTATCAAATAGGTTCAAACCATATACATTTGAGTATACACTGGATTAATCATTCCACAAATATGATTATTATTATCATTAATATTCTTTATAATGGTAAAATATGGTTTATTTTGTATAGGTTGTGAATACAATTTGCATTATTTTTTTTAATATTGTTTTTTTATATTTAATTAAATCTAGGTATTTAATATTTAATCTAGGTGTCGTTGTATCAACTCTGAAAATAGAAGGAGTTGATAAGCTAAACATTATATATATATATATATATGGTAATTTGAACCAACAACCCCATACTGTGTATATAACTTATAATAAGATTGTCATGTTGTATATAGAAACACATCTATAAATAATTATGCGCATGATTAATCTGTGTCATTGCATCGCCCTATGTAATCTAATTTGTGCAAAGTGGATAAATAAATAAAATCTGTAATAGATTTAAGAGTTGAGCTAGGGCAGAGATCGAACATATAGTATTGCCAAAACAACAGAGTCTAAAGATGGAAGTCATAAATCAGGTAGATTCACAATTCCCACGACAGGCCACCCACACTGTCACATGTGGTGGAATGCAGAGACCCCTCTCACACCTGGACAGGTAAAGGCGCCCTTTCTCAAACGCCCCTGTCACATAAGGTCCCCCCCCCCGTCTTTTAACCTATAAATACATCACTTTTACAGGAACTTGACAGTTCAGTACAGTTTAGTTTAGTTCACCCTTAGTGCAAGCCGCGTCGGTCGTATGTTATGTCGATCTCATCCAACATGCAGTTAGGAAGAACTCGTCTATCTCCATCTTTTCGCTCCTGGCTCAACTTTTATCTGTTACGGGACTTTCTTAGTGCAACTGTGTCTTCGTTTTTTGTGTGGACATCCCCAAGCTTTTCCACTCTGCCTCGACCACGACTGCCTGTATTTTGTGAGAACTTTTAAAGGTCTTCCAAGGTGCAGAGAGGTACTGGAAAACTCTACATCCTGACTGTTCCTCTTGGTCAACACAGTACAACAAGAGCTACCAGGACTTCAACATTATTTCAGTAGTCGACAGGATCTCTACAAAAGCTACTGGAATTCTCATCATATTACATATATATATTTGTTTTTAAAAGCTATCTAGTACCAATTTTATTCTTTTTTATATTTTCAAAATTATTTTAAGGTTATAGAAGTTATTTTAAATCGATATTTTGTTTGAAAAAGAAATTAAACAAAATGAATTGTAGAATTGACTAGAAATATTCCTTTTTCTAACCAAGAAACTAGAAAATATACTTTTAACTTATTTTTTTTTCAATTTTCAAAAGTCTTTACTGTAAAAGCAACATTTGGATATTTGTATAAAAATTGTTGTATATTGATTAAAAATTATTTAAAATCAATACTCTTAACTTTTATTTATAATAACATAAATTTACCCGATCAAACTATAGTTTATTAGCTTTTATAATATCCTAATAGTCGACAAGATATCAAACAATATGAATGATATGTAAAAATCACCAAGATTAAAATAGAAGAAAATATTGATTTCCTGAAAAGGTAAATATGTATATATCATCAAATATATCTAAAGAGATAAATATTATAACTAGAGAAAATGGCTAACAATACATTTTGAACAACCAATTAATTATTCATAAAAGCAGAAATAACATACTATTTTAAAGATTTAAACAATATTCTGGGATGAAATAAAGGAAAATCTCATCAATGAATTTCATAAATAGAATAAAGCACTGCAGTAAGCATAATAAAAATATCAAAAAAGTTGAATAGAATCAATTACAGAATCTCTCTTTAGAAAAACGATAATATTTCTGGTGAAAACACCATTGTAAATGGTAATTAATTACTATATGAAAAGGGAAAATATAGAAATATAAACCCATTCTAAACTCTATCCATATCAAATCAACTCGATCCATCGCCAGCTAAGCTCCAGCCATGTCCAACTATCTTCAGCCATCTACAACTACCTATAGCCATCTCAAACTAACTCCAGCTAACTTAACTAAATTACATCCATATCACTAACTACAGCCATATCAAACTAACTACAACCATCCTAAAATAACTCCAGCCAACTACAACTAAACTCTTATCTCCAACTAAGCTCCACCCAACTCTAACTAAACCTAGCCATTTTCAACAATCTCCAGACCTTTCCAACTAAATTCAGACATAGCTGACCAATACCAGGGATCATCAAGCAATCCAAGCCATATCCAACAATTTAAACCATCTTCAACAAACTCCAGCTATCTCCAACCAATTCCAGCCATCTCCAACCAGTTTCAGCCATCTCCAGGCAACTACAGTCATCTCCAGGCTGCCTCAGCATTTTCAAAGTACCTCATTTTTATATCTTATTATCAAAAATATCTATTACCCAGTTATTTTATAGATAATCCAATGTATCACTAATGTCGATTAATATGTTCAATATTTCAATATATTAACATAAAGCAATAACGCGCCATCTATACTTATCAAATGAAAGGATTTAAAAGCACGAATGTTATAAGGCATGATATTGCTTTGTGTTAATTTATGCCTAACTGGTCTTGTCTTTATTGTTTTCGGAAGAGCATTGCTCGATGCAAATATATAAATGTAATTCTACTCTCCTATAAGCTCATGTCCATAGTTTTCCCGAAAACCATTTCTGAGAACTCACCCTTCAATGCTGCGTATATAAGCAGAATCGTCCAATACAGTATTAGAACTTTGAAAAGCGGTATGGTGTATTAAATTGACGAAACCGCTGGGAGGGTTAACCACACTGAGCCGAAGCCTCCCAATATAAATTTTTCATCGCAGCAAGGACAGTAGAAGTTTGTATTGTGTATAAAAGAAACATTCGTGATTTCAAATCCTTTCATTTGATATTTCCATATATTATAAAATAGGTTATAACTATTCTCTCATGCAATGTCAATAAAAAATAGTTATCACTCTATCAAAATAATAACGATTTCACAATTTATAAATTCTTACATTACTGTTGAATTCATTTAGACTACATATCTTAAAACATCACTTGTACATCCAAATCATTTTGAAATATTAATAATTTCAACTATTTTGCATTTTAAATGGCACCACACCTTTTTCAGGTATCAATAAAATATTATCAACTTATCACTTTTATATCGCACCATATTTATACAATTTTTAAATTTAACCATTTACACTTACCGAGTTGAATATTTCTATCTTACTGACACTTTTAAAATAATACACCAAATGCAAATAAGTGATTTAAGTAAGATACATAACATAATATTAAATTTTTATTACATATATGCTTATATTTGATTGTGAAATACCGTAATAACCTTTTAAATATACTAAAATTCTCTATTTTGGTTATCGTAGCTCATTTTCAAATACGCATTATTACACTACTTAATTCCATGGGTTTAGATAATATTGAACCGTTTCCCTACAAATTTGTAAACCTAGGGGCCAACCTATATAAACATTTAGCTATATATTTCCATTTATCCTTCATAAAATTATTTTGTTCACCTAGTTATTCTTTATTAAACCTTTCAATCTTAAATAGTTACAAATATTTGTTTTTGACCTTCTCATTTTTGTGTATATAATTATTAAGTTACAAAAGGTTGCATCACCTATAAACACTCTTCAGAAACCTTCCATAAAATTTGCATACTTAAAAGGAACGTCAAGGATCAATTTACTGAACGGGGAACTAGAATATAAGTACATAGAAAATTGCCTTGTTAAATCATGAAAGGGTATTCAAATATCTTCTTATAATGTATCATTTATTAATTATTTTAACCATTTTTTTTCTTGAAAGCTAGAATTTATAAAATAATAAACTCATTGTAAAAAATATACATAATATAAAGCTCCTCTGTCTTATTAAAATTTTAAATTTATTTCTATTTTATATACAACTTTAGTAGTTAGAACTTTGATATATCATTAAAATGATTTACGAATAAGGTTGATTCCTTCGAAAGAAAAATGCAAATTTCGCTAAAGCATGCACCAGGAATATAACTAACCTAAAGAAATGTCCATTATATAGCATATAGTTAAGTATTAAAGGGCTATAATGAGATTATCATAGCGATAGTGAACCTTATGTAAAGTTTTATTAGTGTTTACAATAGCAAGGTTTATATTCATCTAAATTTCACACTCGATATATGTAATGGGTAAATTCTATGAGATTACTTTCCTCTTTATAATTGAATTTGATTAACTAATAAACCTTGGTGAGAGGTAAGGATTTCAGATTATGCCTCTGTCAATAAATCGAACTTAAAGAAAAGAGATGATCAGACAAAGCATATACTGCTTGATTTTTAATTTGCTTTGAAATAGATATTTATGTTATCATGACTATTGTTATAAAAAGCAAGAGCCATAATATTTTTATATATAGATCAGCCAACTCTCCCACAAGTTTTTTTTTATTTCTAATCATATATATTAAATGTGTATTACTTACAAGAGGTATTATTTTAAGAAATATAGATAGCTTAATTTTAATGAGAATTATTTTAAACACACATTGTTTCTTGGAAATTTTCTAACATTTATTTGTCCAACTTGGGTGTGATAATACGATCTGAGGGTGCAATGACCAGAATTTCCTATTTAAACCGCTATACTGACTTTCTGATAGATATGTTTGGGTGTTTACCTTGTTTTCTTTTATAGCTCTTATACAATTTTCTAATTTTTCAGTTTTGATTCGTTTGCTAATTTAGATATAATGCAATTTCTAATCTTATATTTAAGAGATTGCTACTCCCTAGGTAATGTATTTGCTAATCCAATAGGTTAGACATCTAATATTCCAGAGATAATAAACTTTATATTCCATAAATTTATACTTTATTTTTAAAGATCACGCATCTACTTTTCCAAAGGTTACCAGTTTAAATATATAATGTTCATATAAAATAAAAGGATTTAAAAGCGCGAATGTTTCTTTTATACATAAAACAAACTTCTACTGTCCTTACTGCGATGAAAAGATATATTGGGAGGGCTTGGCTCATCAGTGGTGAACCCTCCCAGCGGTTTCGCCAATTTAAGCCAAGCCCTCCCAATATATTTTTTCATCGCAGTAAGGACAGTAGAAGTTTGTTTTATGTATAAAAGAAACATTCGCGCTTTTAAATCCTTTTATTTTATATGTATAGATGGCGCGTTATTGCTTTGATATAATGTTCATATTAATTCGAATAAAACAACAAATAACACTTGTTAATCCAAATACACATTCTAATCCTTAGTTAATACACTTACAAATCCACGTTTATTCACCTGGTAATCCACTGAGCAATGAATCAATCCCCTATTCGAAGTGTAAATATATCTACTTGCCATTATTAATTTACTCACCCGGCAATAGCTCTGTCCTGAATAAACCTAATATAACCCATAGAGAACATTATTTGCACGTGTTACGGTCTTGTGATTAACTTTGGTGAATACAGTTGAAATTTCCTGATTGTAAATGGAGATAAACTTGACACAGATCAAATGATCGTCATCGTAACAAACAAATCGACTTTAATCTAATTATTGAATTAATACTCTATATTTTTGTTGTTAAAATATTTGACACGATTACAGCAAAACCTCACTAAAACGAACCGAGACTATAACGACCTTTCTTATAAATAACGTGAATCAAATCCAATTTTTAATTAATATATAGTCAAATATGTAAAGGTGAACCAAAATTGCATCTCCAATGTATTTCGTTATACCGAGGTTTAAATATACAGTAAAACCCCTCTAATACGAACCTGGAATATAACGAACCTCTCCTTATAACGAACCTTAAATAATTTCCATTCATTTTTTTTATAATACAGTGAGCTATGGTTATACAACGAACCATGGCTATAGTGAACTACAAATTTAGTCCTATTGGATTTCGCTATAGATGGATTTTACTGTACTTATCTTGCATAATAAAAAGTGAAGTATGTATAATGTTATCGCGTGTGGTTATCTTGTAGGTTGGTGTATCCTCCGTGTTATCCACTATAATTATATCGACTGAATGATCGGTATTTATATTTATTGATATATGGTGACATCGTGTCATAAAGAAAATCTTTATTCTCATCGACGTTTCGAAAAATGTCATTTCCCATATCAACGATTGTAATAAACATCTTCAGTCATAAAATATTAAAGGTTACGCGTAGAAAAAAAACGTGTTTTTGTGTCGATGGTAAGATTATCACTCTTACTTCTTGGTGTTTCTTCAAAAAGTGATATTTTCAATCCCATTTGGACAGGCCTTGAGAATTAGCAGCGATTGACGATAAGGTTAACAATAACAATATTAAACTAAAACTCCTAAAAAAAACTGATTTTATTAACCAACATTTCAAATTTGTAACTGTAACCATATAATATGAATTTTGCTTGCAAGCTACATGAATTCTTCATTATTATTTTATTTTATTCCACACAAAACATTATTATTTTGTTTATTCAAAATATATTCGCCTGAAAATATCGAATTGAATGATAAATTAATAAATTAACCTATATAGGTATATGAGTTAAGGTATTTTTCAATTTATAAGTACAATTTAGATCTTAAATAGGACATGTGTATATATCGGGATGGTCCTGAACCAACAGGCCGGCAGAACTGGCAAAGAACCAATGGTTTATTACCCGGAATTCAGGAGGACAAAGTTATTACAGAAAGCGCCGAACATGGTTCTCTACTTTAGGTCAGACTTCGTTCTCTCTTTTCACCTTTTAAAATTTAGAACATTATCTGTCGTCTCTCTTCGATAAAATATTTATTCCCATTTACACATATTTCAATAGAAAGTCTTAAGTGATATTGGGTTGAATCATATTAAAGGAAATTAAAATTGTCTTTCATCTGTCTGAATATATACAATTTTATTTGGTTAGCTTGAACTAAATGTAATTTTTACTACAATAGGAAGGCCTCTAAAATGTTTATTTCTTATCTTCATTATAGCTATTGTAAATTACATATATGATAGCGGATTTTTGATTTTAAAAATACCTTTTACTTGTTTTAGTGACGGGAATACGAGAGAAGGAATCGTTAATTTTGTATTGTAATAATTACAAGTATTTGTACTTGTATTCATATTCAATTTTATGTTTATTTATCATATGTTATTGTGTATGGGTTTTCTCGCAACGAGCCTGTTAAACATTCATGTCTTACCTTCATCGCCTAACTTGATGCAATTTCAAAACAAATAACATGTAAAAAGGTGAACAGTCCATCGAGAGAAAAATATTGGAATAGGAGAATTAATTATAAAAGTTTGAAAACATGTATTGCGGTCTATATTCAGAGTGATTTGCATATATAACTATGGATATATCCAATATGTATTGTTCATATAAACCCTCATTTTTAGATAATATTTAATATATAAATGTATGTTTATTCTAAAGAAAGGGGCCTCTCCTTTTACCAATACGATGTTTATCACCCAGTAAAAATCTTAAAGGCAGTTATAAATAAACAACACCAGTTAAATAAATTCCAAAAAAAGCAAATCTGCATACCTAGATTTCGAATATGGCCTTCAGAACAGGGACAGGTTCGATTTCAAGAGCTATGAAATTGTTCGAATTTTCCCAAAGAGAGTGGTTCAGAGAGGTGGATATGGCGTTTACCAAATTGCTTTTCCAAGTTAGCAACAACTCTTTATTAAATGTGTACAGTTTGAAATATTATATTAATCTAATATACACCTGTAAAGATGACTGTCAGTAATTATCCTATTCAGTTTCAGTTTTATAGTTTTTCATAAAAAGGTTGATACCGATTGTGAGTTATTTATGACCAAAACCTGGATTTACTATTGTTGTGTGTGTAAATATTTTGTTTAGATTATGTATATATTTTGACGCTTGTCCCTGGTGTTTTGTAAATTTTATAAATTTCGTGAGATATATGAGTTAATCAATTATCTTAACTATCATTCTAGATATTGTGCTGGAGAAAGGTAAAATATATTACATTGATATACATATAAATTGTAATGAAGTAAAATAAACTATGACTTCATATATTATCTTAGCTCACTAACATATATTTCGCATTTATTTATTATGCATATATATGGTCGTTCAATGGAACTACAATAATTCTAGCATTAAGCAAGTCGGTTCTCATATTTCCGAAAAAAACCAAAAGGAACCTGTATAGTTTGTGTGAGGCAGAATAAATCTATTTAAAGGCACAGAAATAAACCCATCTGGGGTCCTGTCATGTAAGATGGGGAAATAAAATTGGCCTTTTATGGGCACTTCGGCGCCGGGCTCCTTAGAGCTCCCAATTTGGTTACAATTATTTTGTGCGGTGGCGAGGTTATTAGCTGGGGAAACAGATGGAGGCCAGCTTGTCAACTAGCTGCCTACTGTCGCTTGGGGTAATTGATGCTTCTTTATATGGTCCATTCTTTCTTTAACTCTGTACCATTATATATAGCCCCCGTAGATATACATGTTAGGTGAATTCTTTGTAATGTTTTATTTAATGCATATTTGTAGATATATAGTCATAGAATGTTTTTATATTTTTAAAATATATATTATCTTCTTAAAAATAAAGAAGGTATATCTTAAACAGGATCACATTTGCTTTTTAGATGGCAGAGCGAATGTATTCCTGGTCAGGATATGCTTTCTTTATTTTTAATATCAACACCTGACCTTTTATTTTTTTCTATTTTTTTTTTTACATATTCTTTTATATATTTAATATCCACAATAAGGTCATAAACACCATAATTAGTAGTATTTTTATACCAAAATCATACATACATTTTAAAGCCACGTACTAAATATGATGGAGTTGCGATGAGTTGAGAGATATAGAGTTGAGAAGTTGTGGAGAGGATTGTAGGACGCACCAAGAAACATAAGCTTTAAAGAAAGAACATGAAAATCGTTGAGCAGGATAAGGAGAGGGTCAGCTGTCCATATGGTCGCTTCAGACTTTAACCCGAGTAACATGTAGGCTGCGTCTAGTCCATCAAACATGTTCCATCAAACTATGTCAGGGTCTCTTATTTTCTGGACTTATATTTGGAATGTCCGGAAGAGACTGTCACTACCCTACGGAATTTCCTATCAAAAAGGCGCCGCTGATATTAATTTCTGGACCCTAAAAATAAAATGCCTAGCCAAGCTGTCTCTTTCCTTCTCTGTCGCGCGCCTGATCTTCTTCAATTTTATACAATAAATAACCCGATATAAAATTATATTGCAGGTTAGAGAATAGAAGACTTATGATATGTAATACAATATAAAGTAAACCCCGCTGAAACGACCTGGAATATAGAGAACCTTCTCTTATAACGAACCTGAAATATAATCCCCATTATAATTTTATAATACAGTTAACAATGGCTATAACGATCTATGGCTAGAGTGAAACACAAATTCAGTAATATTGAGGTTTACTACAGAGGCATTTTACTGTATTTATTTATGCTTATATCAATTTTCTTATCATATCAATGCAAATATTATATATCGAAACCATATATATAATTATTCTTTCTCATCGTTGATATATTTGCAGAAGTAGATTGACATTATGAGAAAAATTTCGTTGAAATATATATTTAAATTTCAATATTTCTGGTCTTTTCAATATATATATATACCTATCCCCCGATTTACACGGTAGATACGTTCCTGAGAAAAACGTGTAAATCGGGAGATAGGTGTACACAGAAATAAAAATAAAATGCATTGACAGGTTAAAAAATATGTAGTCAGCACATAAGCTCGGGATTCCTCGTGATATGTGTACACAGCGCATGTGTTCAATCACAGTAGCATTTAGAATAGTGCGATAAAAACAAAAAATATATATATTTGGAAAACCGTGTAAAAGCAAAAACGTAAAAAAAGTACCGTGTAAATCGGGGGGAGATATAGGTGTAATATATATTTGATGATTGACTATTGAGAAGAATAAAAGTAAATACACACTGAATATATGAGAAATTTGAAATATTTTGACGTGTATGATTCTTTTTGAAATAAATCAATTTAAATTTACAGTGGTATGGTAGATTAAACTATCGAAACCGCTGGGAAGGTTCACCACTGATGAGCCAGGCCCTCCCATTATTTTATTATTACGCAGTACGGACACTAGAAATTGATTTATTTTAAAAAGAATCATACGCGTAAAACACTAGTTCAATTTCTCATAACAGATGGTGCTTAATTAAAACACTGAATATAGCGTTATTAAGTTGAAATAATTAGAAAAAAATCTCTATATATATAAAAGTCAATGTCTGTTTCGCGATAAACTCAAAAACTACTGAACCAATTGGTACCAAATTTTGCATGTCGCTTTTTATAAACCTGAGGAAAATTTCCGGCTACATTTTGATTAGTATTTTTGGCTATTTCTTTTTTTCATTTAAAGAACTTTTTTTTACGCGGAGTAAATACGAGGCGAAGTAACAACACGAGGCCAATTAAGCGACCAATGAGCGTTCTGAATTTCTTTTCAAGTTGCTTGCGTACTTTTTTTAAAATATATTTTTATACGAGTGTCACTTTTTTACAAAAGTATTGAGAGAGAAATTTATATTACTAAGCTACGGTAAGTGCACACAATGCAATTAAAAAAAAAAACTTAACAAAATTAGCGTCACTGTATGTAAACAATGGCTTTCGTATTTTTTATTAATTTTTGTTCTGGCTTTGTTTTTTTTTTATATCTTCTTATATAGAAAAGTCAATGTCTGTTGTCTGTTTCGCGATAAATTCAAAAACTACTGAACCAATTGGTACCAAATTTTGTATGTCGCTTTTTATAAACCTGAGGAAATTTTCGGCTACATTTTGATTAGTATTTTTGGCTATTTCTTTTTTTTTTATTTGAAGAACTTTTTTTTTTACGCGGAGTAAATACGAGGCGAATTAACAACACCAGGCCAATTAAACGGCCAATGAGCCTTCTGCATTTTCAAAGTTGCTTGCGTACTTTTTTGAAATATATTTTTATAAGAGTGTTAATTTTTTTTACAAAAGTATTGAGAGAGAAATTTATATTACTAAGTTACGGTAAGTGCGCGCAATGCAATTAAAAAAACTTTGTAAAATTAACGTTACTGTATGTGAATAATTTCAATATGTAAATAAACTTCATATTTTTATTAATTTTTGTTCTGGCCTTTGATTTTTTATCTCTTTTTTAAAAAACTTTTAAAATGCAGTCGCAGTCATTAGCAAACACATATGTTTGCCTAATTTCCATGTGCTCTTTTATTTTTTTATAGAAAAATATTTACATGCCACTATTTTGCATTAATATTTTTATAAACCTATTTATCTTATTCTTATTGAGAAGATGGGCATCGCAGTCAAGATCTATCGCAGTCACTCACTCAACTTAGGCAATTTCAAGGGTTAACGCGCAGGGGCGGGTACCTCGGGGGTTGGGTGGAAAGCTGCCATCTATTTAAACTATATTGATTTTGAAACAACTAAATGGATTGCAAAAAATAATTAAATCAAATACCTAAAGACTAATATAATACAATTTTTGCCATCACACACACTTTTTGTCTGAGGTTTATGTGTTACTTCTTTATTGCTATTCTATGGCACTTCTACTATTTATTACTAGACGAATGGCCCGGGCAACGCCCGGGGTTTACCCGAGTGCGAATATATTTTAAAAACGTTGACTTGGGTGAAGAGTGTTTTTTGTTGCATCATGCTGTGACTCACACGATGACCCAAGGTCAACAGGGGTGGCGCAGCAAGCTTTAGCCTATCACCGTCTGGCGGCGCTGCTTGCGAGTTATATCTACAATTCTGCAAATAACTCTAAGGATATTCCAGATATTCAAGAAATTATTTTTCGAAAACCTTTCCGGGGATATACCTAATAATATCCCAGAATTTCATGGCGATTGGATGTATGGTTTTTGAATAACAGGGTTGTCTAGAGGGGGGCAGGGAGGACACGTGTTCCCTGTCAGCCAATGAGCGCGCAATCTATCCGTGAGCTTCAGACAAACAGACAGAATAAGGCAAATATATAAGTAGATTGATGTAATACTTTCAGTATGAAGGAAATTGCACTCGGGGGAATTCTCGGGCGAAGCCGGGTCATTCGTCTAGTAGTAAAAACATATCAATTCACTATATAATATTTACCATATCTTATATTAACGTTGGCTATAGACATTATTAATATAACTAGTGTTTCTCAACTTTTAGGTTGATACTGATATATTTGGTAAATAAATGAAGAGGAAATCTGTTGGAGGAAATTTGTCGCCGAGCTAGTTAAATATTGCCTAAAAGTTAATTCCCTTTAAACATATTTACATGTCTAATTACTCTGATATTTATTTTCAATATTTACTATATTAAACTAAAGAAACATATATTTCAGTCAATTACCTATACGTTTACAGAGATCCTAGGAGTAGGAAATATTGGACACTTTTTATACCTGAAGAGTATGCGAGTTGAAATACGATATATATAATAAAAAATCGTATAATAAAATACTCGTATTTTCAGACTTCAAAGATATCAAAGTGGTCGGTAATATATTAAATTGTAATTTTACTTTCACATAAATTTTGTGATTAATTTATAATATTGCCACTTAGAAAATTAGGAAATACAAACTTCAGGATGACAGAGCAATTTATTTAGGAAAAGAACAAACTATGAATGATAAACAAAAGATAAGGAATGAGGAAGGTTCACAGACTTAATATCGAAATTGATAATCTGTTGTTAAAATTTTAAAAAATACTTTACTACAATATACATACAGAGCTCTACTCTAAAAGTATATATATGTAATATTGTTGCAATGTGCCGACGTATGGATAAGCTGGAGGTCGTGTACGTGAGGCGAGTGTTGATGATCTTCCCACACGCGGACAACAAGAAGCAGAGGCAGGGCTAGATGTTAGCAAATAGAGGGATCGGGGACAGCCCACGGGACAGAGGTAGAGGCCATGACACCAACTTCGATGCTTATCACCGAGACATGGAGAGCGAGTGTGTGTGAGAGCGTAAGGCTGAAGCGGACTGCCGAGCAACACCTCTAGAACATCTGCTGACCCCCTGTCAAAACTTGTCTTGTTTTTCAGGGGTCGTCTATAAATTGTCCCTGGGGGCCCCATATGGGCTGGGCGTTGCCATTCCCTTCTCTCTCCCCAGCTGTCCCCAGCTGACCGCTCTTTGGATTTTTATTTAGACGTCACTATTTTTAGTTTAAATACAAATAAGGGTGTACAGGTTATATTAATAAAGATATAGCATATGTAAAAAATATGGGGAGGGTAGCAAATAGAAACTATACATTTTAATAGAAGTTTAAAATATACTATATATATATATAAGGTAAATTCGCTTGCCGACCAGTTTTTCTCCAGTTGGATCAAAATTTTCGATGGAAGCTAGAGTTATTTTATAATTTACCATCTCACAATTATTGAAATAAATAAATTATTTAAGTAATAGTTTGATCTCAAGAATTTAATAATTCTATTTGATTCGGAAATAATCCTATATTGTGTTTTTACCTCTAAAATAGTTTGCATAATCAAATGATGTATTTTTAATGATAAAATAATTTATATAGAGAGTTTGCATCAATAGCCAAGAGTGATAAATATGTTTAAATGAGTGGCTCGTAAATGTTTAATCATAGTTGATAAAATGTATGATACTAAACGTTTTAAATGCCATATACATTTTTAACACAAAGCAATAACGCGCCATCTATATACATAAAATAAAAGGATTTAAAAGCGCGAATGTTTCTTTTATACATAAAACGAACTTCTACTGTCCTTACTGCGATGAAAAAATATATTGGGAGGGCTTGGCTCATCAGTGGTGAAACCTCCCATCGCAGTAAGGACAGTAGAAGTTTGTTTTATGTATAAAAGAAACATTCGCGCTTTTAAATCCTTTTATTTTATATACACATTTTTACTCTTGTAGAAGGGCAGAAATTCTCTGAAGCTCGGCTAAATAAAAAAAAAAAACTTACAAGAAAATCTTCGCATCAGGATTTTGTACTTTTGCAATAAATTGTATTGATTGTTAAAATATAATTTGAATTTTAGAGAAAATAAAACAACGTATAGGTTAATGAAACTGTGTTTGTAATAATGTGAGTAGATGGAATTAGAGGCGCTGAGATTGTAATTATCGTTACAACAAAATTGGAGTCGTTAGCTGGTATGAATGTCGGGAATTGTCGCGCTAAGACAAGTGTGAAATGTCACATCAAATCCCCCCTTGCCATTAGAATTATCTCCCCAAGACCCATGATAATCTTTTTTAATCTTATTTCGTATTGATTAAGTCCTACGTCATGGTTTTATACCCTGGGTAAAAGTTTACTATACATTTATACTTAACACGTTCAATATTATTCAGAAGGAAATATATTTATTTTAGTATGATATAAAGTAAATATATGAGAGAGAAAAATATTGATGAGTGAAATAAAAATATGATTGTTTTAACTGATTATTAGGTGCTAGCGTGTATGTAGAGGATATTATTTTATTAAATAATAGTTTAGGTGTTTGTACAGTTTATATTTGTTTCCATGTCTCCATGAAGGTATTCTATATACAGTTACGAGCGTCATGCGTTCTTAATTCTTCATCTCTGTCACCGTTTGCTTTTTTTTTTGGAATGGCGCTCTCCTATTGGTTGGCTACGATCACGCCACCTTTGACCCCCCCCCCCCCCCACTCGCTTTTTGGTTTTTGTAACTATTGTGTTGGAGCGCGGGTCGCTCCTTAAATAAATGCATATATTAGTTAATAACTAAATAGAATCCTCTCTTTCTTTTTCCCAGTAAGAGACGCCTACGGAAGCCAACAGTACATAGACAGATAAAGCACATAGGCTATAGTTATTAACTAATATGACTGATTGATTAGGATTAGGATATGCATTTATTTAAGGCGCCAATTTATAATTGTAACAAATAGTATTTGAATAAAAACATTCAATCGGGTAAAACACGGGCGTTGCCCGGGTCATTCGGCTAGTATTTATATATGAAATACACTAGTGAAAATAGAAAGTGGCACCAATCAGAGGGAGTTAAATTGAAAAAAAAAGGAATTAGGCACAAATTGATTTCATCTAACGTGTAATGAATGGATACATTTTCAAAGCAAAGAGAGAGAGATCGTTAAAAATAAATAAACATATAATTTATTTTTATCATTTGATATTTGAAATAGGCTCTACATTCATGCTCTATTTAAATAGTTCAATATATAATATATATATATAATATATATATCTGGGTAAAACATATTCATTTCCAGATTAAGAAAAAAATACTTCTCCTTATCGTGAAACTGAAAGTTGCTGATCGCTTGAGCCATTTCTTGGAATAAATATAAACTATTCATTGATTTTTAATTATAATAGTTAATATTTATTCCGATATATAGCACAAGCCATCAGCAACTTTCAGTTGCATGATAATTAGAACCCTTTATTTTTCCTAATTTAGGCACTTTTTCAACATTACACACACACAGTATCACATTTTTACTATTTTTAAAATTTATTTCCGTTAGTGAATTATAATAATTTAATTCTCTCATCTTTATTTTTTTATATAACATTTATTGAACTTACTAAGTGCAGTAAAACTCCGTTAAAGCAAAACTAGGATATAGTAAACCGTCCCTCAGAACGAACCTGAATATAATCCACATTTATATTTTATAATACAGTAAACTATGGCTATAACGACCTATAGCTATAATGAACTACAGGTTATGTTCCATTGGTGTTCCTCATAAAAGGATTTCACTATATAAATGAAGTAAAATTGCAAGACATTCTGAAGACTTCTTTGACATATTTTAGTTGAAATTCGGTCAGCTAGAAAATATTGGTTACCAGGAAAAATCCAAAAATGCACCAATACTGAAGAAACTTAGTTTGTAATTAATCTGTGAGAACGAAAATCGTCAGGGAATGATGAATATAATTGAAATCTTAAGCAATTAATATATAAAATGAAAAGAAATAAAATAACACACAATATAGTCGATTTTGAGACGTAATTGAAAAAACAATTTTCAAAAAAATATATTAATCGTAAATAGCACATACAGTAAACCTCTCTATAGAAAAGCCTAATGGGATTGAACCTGTAGTTCATGGTCCATGGTTCGGTATATCCATAGTTCATTGAATTATAAAAATAAAAATGGGGATTTTGTATCAGGTTCGTTATAAGGGAAAGTTCGCTATATCCCAAGTTCGTTTTAACAAGGTATTTTACTGTTTTTATAAAAATATATTTAACATGTATTATTTAATTAACCTCTAGCATTTTAAAATATATGCAATATATATATATATATGATATTGAATAAATAATATATGAAATAACATTATATATCAAGTAAATTAGTCCATAAAAGTCATACAATAGAATTTCGCTTTAGCGAAAACGCCAATGGTAATAAACTTAAGTTCACTATAGACAAGGTAGAAAATATTTAAGATTTATTTTAAGGGGAGGATCGCTATATTTTAGGGATTATATTAGTGATGTTATAAATTCCTAATCTACCTTAAAATAATTTGCCCATAATTTGGAATTATTATTTCCTAAATATTTAATTATTGATTAGGCGCTAATAAATTTTCTAGGCTCTCGCTATACGAATGAAAATGTAAAATATTAATATATAATTCGTATGTAAACTTTGAAACGATGAAATAATTTTCAGAATTCTGCTTAACACAAATTAAATAATTTACCGACAAAACCAAAGAACATAATAATCAAACACAACTGTAGTTGAAAATTTTGCCGTTAAGATATGATCACAAAGTATAATTTTTACCCCCTCCCCTTAAAATAGACTCAAATACTATACTCCATTAAGAATAAATGTGTTTATATAAATTCTATATGCAAACTTCTATAAAGAGAACCCCAATGGCATTGAACCTGTCATTCACTATATCCATGGTTCCTTATAGCCATAGTTCAGTGTATTAAGAGAAAAAAAGATTTTTTATTCAAGATTTGTTATAATAGAAGGTTCGCTTTATATTCCAGGTTTGTTTTAGCGGAGTTTTGTTATAATAACAGACATGAAAACAGACTCGATAACATTCCGAACAAGAATACATATTAGGCAATTTCTGATCAACCTCTTTGTAAAGAAACAAGATGAGACAACAGAGCTGAAAGGTTAATAAAAAGAGGAAATAAATGATAGCAGGGAATGCTATGTGAACATGTTCCGAGTGGACATAAATAAGGTAAGACCCAATCAATAGAGGGCGGTGTGTTTACACGATGGACATTGCCATTAATGGCCACCCCGTGTGTAATTGAATTCCACAAGGTCAAACGTCCTTAAACTTTTTTTTTCTGTAAGCTTACCGTACGCTCTGTTTCTCTGCGTCAGCATTCTATAGGTGATGATGTTAGATACATTCTCCCTGTGGGGATAAAATAGCCTCTTTTCTTTATTCATCAATGTTCATATAATTATATTTAAAGTCTGTTGTGATTGTTCATATTGAACTATTTATAATAATTAAAGATTTACTGGCCGAAATATCTTTAATTTCAAGAACTATAAATGCCGGCCAGGAAACCTCTATCTTTATGATATTTATAGGAAATATGATATATTGATACATAATATATTTAAGACGAATAATCCTTTCAATAATTATAATAACGAAAAGATTCAAAAATGATAAGTTTCTTTATTTGAAAAAGCTTAAGAAGGGCAGCTTACGCCCAAAAGCTCGAATTTATTTTTCAAATAAAGAAACTTATCCTTTTTGAATCTTTTCTCTCGTTATTATAACATAATATATTTATTAATTAAGCAAAAGGGAAATAAGTGTCATCTGTGATTTATTATTATAAATTGCACTCATGGAAACAAACTTAAAGAAGTTGAAATTCTTGGATGCCACACGTCGACCTTTTTTAATAAGACAGTATTAGAGCTCTAAAGAAGCGGTCTGTAAGATTAAATTAGCGAAACCACTGGGAGGGTTCACCAGTGATAAGCTAAGCTTTCCCAATATTTTTTAATCGCAGTAAGGATAGTAGAATTTTGATTTATTTGTGGAAGGTAACATTTGCATTTTAATGTTATCATTTGTTATATATAGATGACAAGGTATTGCTTCGTTGTCGTTGTTTAAATATTCACTCGAGAAAGGTAGATTCATTCATTATAAATTATTATAAAACCAATATTATCAATGGATTTTATTGTGTTATTAAAAATTTATGTTTTTTTTTTCGGTTCAGAAAGTCTAAAATTCATTATTGACTTGATATGTCTATATGAATTTTGAAGGTTGACATCATCAATAATATTTTGTAAGTTTTTCACTTAGAATAGTTTACCTTGAGATAAACATGTGATGTGAAAATAGCTGATAAACATATTATTCACTGTTTAAATTATCATGAACTAGGTTGCTCTTGTTGAGCGGTACCTATTAATGTGATTTTGAACCAGGCAGCTGATAAATATAGTAAATATTTAAATGTTATTATATAGAAAATATATGAATATACATTTACAACAAAACCTCGCTAAAACGATTCTTATTATAAAACGAACCTTCTCTTATATAATGTATCTAAAATAATTCCCAATATTAGTGATATAATGAGACATAGCTATATAGTGAACAAATAGCTCAATTTCATTATATTTATCTATTGCAATGTTTTACTTCATATAAATATCCTCAATACATCAGATTTGAAAATAGGTTCGTTAAAAAGGCTCTACTATATTTTTATTATTTAAATTTCAAAGCACTAATACACCAATACCTCGCTTTGCGTCGTTTCGTTTTGCGTTTTTTTCGAAGTTGCGTCGCTGCTTAATTTTTACTGATTTTCACTGTGCGTCGTTAGATTTTCGAAGTTGCGTTGTTTTGGATTCGAGTCTTTATTATTATTTTTTTGAATTATTTTCCTAAAATATGGCAACACCTTTGTTTTTGATTGCGCCTTCACATATTTTCACTTTGCGTCGTTTCAATTTGCGTCGTGTTTTTTTGGAACGTAACCCCGACGCAAGACGAGGTATGGATTGGATTTATTTATATCAAAATTAGAATCCTATTGGATAGGACGCAAGTATTCTTCACAAGTTTATTTATCTATTTATAGAAATATTAATTAGAGAGAGTGTATCTATTTGAAAGAAGCAGAAACAGCATTTATCAGGAACATCTTTACGTTGAAAATAGATGCAAATCAAAAATGAAATAAAAATATGACATATACCAAATAATCATCATCGGTTATAATATATATAAATCTATATAATTATATAAATTTAAATCCAGTAGAATCCAGAGCTATATGGAAAATATAGTGTTGAAATCTCACACAAGACGAATGGAATTAAACATGATCTAAAAAGTGAAAGCTATCGGTGTGAAATTGTACGGAAGAGATTTAATGGGCCTTCAAGAGTTTCCTGGGGGGTCGTGTGATGGATGAATGGAAGTCAGCGCCATTCCTTGGTTACCATAGGTAGCTCACATACAGCTTCTGACAGCTTGGATAGATGACAATAGCTAAGATATTTTATTCTCATGTTGTATTGATATTTGAAACAAGTGATAAATTCGTTTTAAAAAATCAGAAAATTGATTGTAAATGTAGTTTTCTTATTTAATATTCGACATACTTTTGAGCGATAAATCTTTTACAGGCTTGTAAGGGCATAAAAGGAGAATAAACATTCTAAGATTTGCCTAAAATTTGATAAAGAAGCACATTTACAATTCGTCATTTTATTTTAACTTGGATAGTTTGAATAGATAATATTTAGGATCTTTTATTCTCATGTTGATTCGTTATTTGAAACAGGTGATAAATACGTTAAAAATAAAAAGACTGATTACAAATGTACTTTTCGTATTGAATGTTCGACACACTTTTGAGGGATAAATATTCTGCGAGCCTGTAAGGTCCTGAAAAGGAATAAACATTCGAAATTCTGCCGAATATTATAATAAAGAAGCATATAGGTAATTCGTCATTTTACCTTTTTTTTCTGAATTAACGATTAATATCAAAGAGAAAGTTTATTGACTGGTAATAAACTTATTTACACAAGTTTGCATTTTTTTGTCTTTCATCAGATATAGAGACTATTATGTAGTCATTACTTCTGTTGGAAATCAGAGCTGTAACTCTTGCCCCGACACGCCACATTTATATCTACATTTATCAAAGCGGATTATATCCATCTGAATACCTTCATCTATAATTTATAGACACTATTTGTTCCATTTTATAAATTTGAGTTTTTTTTATGAAATTCTCAATGTTAATTTGGTAAAGGAAATTGCAAGCACATACATCTATACAATATAATATAATGCGGCTTATGATTGTAAAACGACGTTTAAAATACTATCCTGCATGTATTTCTTTTCAACGAAAAATCAAAATTTATTTCAAGGAGAAATAACGATTATTTGTAACCTTTTGGATTAGGTATGAAAGGGTGAATTGTGAAGTGTAATGATAAACGAAAAAATAAAAGTGTTAAGGGATGGGATTTTTGTTTATCATTACTCTTCACAATTCATCTTTTCATACCTCATCCAAAAGGTTATAAATAATCGTTATTTCTACTTGAAATAAAATTTGATATTTCGAAAAGAAACACATGCGGAATAGTATTTTAAACATCGTTTTACATACATCTATACACTGAAAAAATAAATTGTGTACCAGAATATATTTTCAGAAAAAATATAGCCTCATCAAATGTGACAAATGTGACAATCCCCTGTCATTCTCTTCAGGGGAATGTCATAGCAGGTCATTGAAACGTCGGAAGTTAAATAAATCATTGTTTGATGAGGCTATATTTTTCTGAATCAACTTCCAACCGACAAATTATAATCTGTAAATATATTTTGTTTTCAAACTATTAGTTCTCTATAATGTCTCCTTTTTATCGTTCGGTTCGTAGATAAGCCATTAGCTTGAAAACTATACTAGGATGAATAAAAGAAAAATATTTTTGAGAAACATCTTATTGTTTTTGCTGTAAAACTGATATTCTCTGTCTACAATCTATTTCAAAATATTTATTTTAATTAAGGTGGCGTTAATGGTATTTTTTTTTAGGAAGATAACTCTTTCTCTCTTGAACTTTATGTTTCACAATATAAAGTTAGAAAAGAAGAAGATTCTATTATGATAGAAAGTTTAATAATCAATCTTGTGTGATCGTATTCAAAACTCATTTTTAAAATAAAATTATTTATTTTTAAATGTAGGGAAAAGAATTTCTTCAAAGCCGTTTTTTCCCTTTCGTGACATATTTTAAAAACCCCATAAAGAATAGAAATATTTGGAGATATCTAAATTACGCCTTCTTTGCCGATGAATTCCTCATTAGTGCCATATTTATTTCACGCTAACAATTTATTCGTTTTCGAAAACAAGTGAAAATTACTTCGGACAGGTCAGATGAATACGGAGGCTATTCATTAAGCAATTCTACTCTTGCACAGCGATAACTCTGAATGAATGTGCAGGTGCGTTTTCATAGTGAAAAACATATGAAAAAATGTATTTGACACATATTAATGCTCTTGAATACTCTACTATAAGAACACACATGTTAATTTACAAACATGTTGGCTGTATACATTACACCAAAATCTGGAAACAACTTCCTTTGAATCCTATATTCCATTAACCATGATTTCACATCCCTGAATACCAAATTAACACCAATTATTTACTCCAGCAGTCATGCATCAAATCTTTCCATTAATAACACACGCCAAAGTTCCAGAGAACAATATTTAATATTAAACAAGGGAGATTTACAACCTTATTCTATTAAATTCATTCAATAACAACAATTATGAAAATATATAATCCCAATATCTGAAAATAAATAAATAAATAAATATACCAATTGCGCATATACATTTATAGAAATCAGATAAATGGAGATCCCTATAATTAAAAAAAATGGTAGTCTACATTTTTATAAATAAATTTTCCTAAATTGATAATTTGATAAAGAGAATTTCCATCTAGAGCTTGTAACTTTAAGAAAATATATGAAATATCGTTACATTTGTTTGTGTTTTAAAGCTCGAGTAGGTTGAATATTTTTGTAAAATACATGTGTATGCGTTGTTTAATTATCGATTATTAATTTAATCGGGAATACGAAATTCGAGATGCTTACATCGTTTCTTTGTATCCCGGAAAAAAACCCAAAAGAGATATTGAACTTTATTAAGCTGCGCCAAACACGAATATACATCGTGTCAAGAAGCAGTTTGATTAACCGATAATGACAACAAAATTAACGCCTACAAAGATAAAGCAACTCGCATCATTCGGAGAGGGTAAAAGACGAAGAATTGGTTAAAACTGTCATGAAGAAGATTTCTGTAGACCAATAAAAAAATCATTAGGGACATAACCAAGGAAATGAGCGTAGACCCTACGACAGGACTGTCTTTGAGGAAATTGCTCTCAAGTTCTATACCCTTCGGAAACGTCAGTCGCTGGTTAAGACTATGAAGGAAAACAGCAGCATACGTAAAGTTATTCTATAATAAGAAGAAGGTTGAGACAAGGCTCAAAAGGTAAAATCCAGGAAGTATCAATTTTATTTGAAACATCTTACAGAGATTCCATCTGTGATTCTCAAGATATTTCTTGCCTTTCCAATAATCCTAAATGTCATATCATCAGTAGGTTGATGTTATACTTTCCTACTTCTTTGAGCAGTACTTCAAGATGAACGCTCTCGCGAAAATAAATGCCCTTGAGACGGATGTGAAGACTTGGACGGATCTGGTAGCCGCAGAAAGGGATAATGTTTCCAAAAGGATTCAGCCCCAGCCCACAAAGCAAAATGACACAAGAATGGCTGACACTTAACGTTGTTAGGCACTGTAGTCCTAATATTTAGACTCTAACTCCCTAGACTGAAACCATTCGACTACTGTGTATGCGGCGTTGTTGAAAGATGAATCAATAAATTCAGAACACCATTCAAACCGTAAAGAATGCGTTTTATAAGATGATGAACAAAATGGACAAGGTCATCGCCAAGGCCGCCATATCGCCTTGAGTCTGTGGGGGGTATCTAATAATAGAGAATAAATCGATTAAATTTAAAACTATTAAATTTTTCAACTATTTCTACGCGCTCACCAATTTATATTTTTAATAAATTTTGCTTAAAATAGAAATATTTTGAATTTCATTGTGGGTTTTCATAATTTATCTGAACACCCGCGTGTTCTGTATTAAAGAAGATCAAACGTCTCTAAATAATATTTAAATTTAACCGATAATAGAGACAATTATACTTAATATATATGAAAATATGATTTTTTTCACTGATATGATTATAATAAATGGTGAAATTATATTCTTAATAGAATTATTTGAAATATAAGTAGATTAATATTATCCTGAGATGTTATATATACATACATCAATAACGAATCCATTCCATTCTTAAAATAATAAGTGCATATGTGTATAATGATAGAATTAATGCATCACATATAACAGAGTTTGATAGCAGGATCAATGACGCAACTAGAGAAGTAGGTGAGCAGGTGAACAAACAAAAGAGTTGATTCAGAGCAAACTAAGCCGTCTCAAAACAACAACAATAAACCTCGCGGTTGTTTGATGGATTAGATGAAGATAGCTTAATTACCTTAAACAACACACTGAAGAAAATGACACTTTAATTTGGGCTTAAAATTATTATTGATCCAACCGCTTTGTGCCTTTACACACAGCGTTTGCTTTGTTTACTCCTCCTATTCAGGTATCCAGTTACTCTACCCTATTTGCCTATTTCGTATAGTTTTGGAGAATGTTGTATTACAAACATTAATCATTAGATAATAGGTTCATTCTGATTAATTATATTTTCGTCCAATTATTTATAGAAGGTGGATATTCAAATTTGTCAAGATGAACCTATTAATACTATAGGTAAAGAATGATAATTATTTAAATATCATGGCTTCTTCTTACTATTCAAAATTTAAGGTGATATAAATGTCTTGTATTGCCTATTGTTCATATACATATGGTAATTTGAACCAACAATCCCATATTGTATATAAATTATAACAACATTTTAATGTTGTATAGTAGAAACACATCCTTTTAAAGTAGTTTATTTAAAGGTGCTCGTAAGCGGGCATAATCTGGTATAAACTTATTATACACGTTCACTGCTCCTAAAAATGATTGTAACGTCTTTTGATTGGTAGGTGGTTTGATGGCACTTATGGTATCAAGGTTGCGCGTCTGAGGTGCATAAGTACCTGCGGTAACAGTGTATCCTAAGAAATCTATATTTGTTTTAAAAAACGAACATTTGTTATAATTGAGTTTGATGTTTTCGTGTTGACACACCGTTAGAAATTGTTGTAGGTGTTGTAGATGATCCTCTAAGGTGTCGGAAAAAAATAATGAAATCGTCGAAGTAATGGGTAACAAAATTTAGTTTATATTTTTGCATGACCTGGTTTATGGCACGATGGTATATCTGTGGCGAATTTTTAAATCCGTAAGGAAGTCTACAAAATTCGTACTGACTATCTAACGTCACGAAAGCTAGTAGATTACGTGAGTTAGGTTCTACTTCCACTTGCCAATATGCGGATGTTATATCTACAGAAGAGTAGTATTTGGCTTTCGACAATTTGTCAAGAATGATTTCTATTAAAGGTAAAGGATGTACGTCTGGAGCGATGATTTCATTAAGTTTTCTGTAATCAATACAGAAACGTTTCGTTTTGTCACGTTTTGTAACAAGAGTTATTGGACTGGCATAAGGTGAGACTGACGGGGCAATGATTCCATGTTGGAGCATTTGCTCTATTGGGTTTGTATTTCTTGTTGGTCGTGTAGTGGCACTCTATATGGGCGTAATGCTATTATTTTATCTGTGGTGGTATTGATTTTTACCGGTGGTATGTTCAATTTGGGCACATTGTATTTATTAGTAGAGAACACTTGCGAGAATTCATATAGAATTCGGTGGAGTTCGTGTGGACAATGTTCTAACTGAGGTGCCGCATTAGAAGGTATAGAAACCTCAATATCATAGGTAGGAGATATAGTGGGTGATACAATGGTGGGGGAACATATAATTGGGGTAGGGTCCGCCACGTGTAAACAGGACTGGTCCGAAGGGAAGGTGGTAAAAATAGCTGTTTCCCTCGGTTGAGTGGGACATTAATCCTGTTTGCACTTGGTGAACTTATAGACATTCGTTGATAAATTTGGAGATTATTAAAATCTATAATTAATTTAAATATTTTAAGGGTATTAATAGATAAAATACCAAAAGGTAGTGAAGCTTCTATTATAAAAAAAAATAGTTTTTGGGTGAGGTTACCTATTTTAAGTTTTAAAAAAATATATCCAAGGGTATTTACATTGTGGGCTATTGCGTTTATAGTTAAACTGTACTGATGGATAATAATTTTATATGGTAATCTATTTTCTATGGTTCTTAAAATATCCAAGTTAAGTATGTTAATAGATGCTCCCGTGTCTATTAAAAAGGGCAAATTTAAATTTGGTGACAGTTCAGTCCATATTACGAGCTGTTCAACGAAAAAAGGTTTCAGGTTTTCCTACCGTTGAGTTGCTCGCGGGGCTTGTAGAGTCATCTTGGACTTGGGGAACAGGGCTCCGAGATTGGACCTTGGGCCGGGTACCAGATTTTGGTACAGTGGTTGTGCGTGGTCTGGCGCTGTAGACTTGGCGTGTTCGGTCCTTTTGGAACCGTTGTTCACACTGGGAGTGCCAGTGCATAGCATTGCAATACTTGCAAGGCGAGGGTGGGGGTGTAACTTGGTAGGTTACACGTGATGACCGCTGATTGTTCTACCGCGGTGGTGGGTTGTGGTAGGTTGGATGTGGAGCCTTGTCTACTTGGCGCTGGTACGCTGCACTGGTGGCACACTGAGTTCTCCTTAATCTTGACACTAGGTCGAACCATTCTTTAATGGTGTTTGGCTGCACCGTGGCGATTAAGCGCTGGTCTGCGACGGGTAGTCCTTCGGTCAGAGACTCTATTAATATGTCGGCGGGTAGGTTTAATTTCATGCCCATTGCCGTTTTGTTTTGGTAGTAGTCTTCTAGGGGCATTTGGGGTGTCAATTTGATGGCTAGGAAGCGTGAAAACGACGCTTCTGTCGTTGTTGGGAATAAATCTATCAAGGTTTGGCGGGCTTCATTATAAAATAACCTATCTAACCGTAGGCTTCGGAAATATTGGAGGGTCTTACCTTGCAGGTAGCAAGGTAACCTGCGTAGGCGGTCCGTGTAGGTCAGCTCAGTTCGGTCTGCTTGGGCATCGAAGTTGTCGAAAAAGCTCTGGGCTTCAAAGGTACCATCGTATGGACTCACGTCTATCTCCCTCGGAGATCGGGCGATCAGCAGCTTACTCAGGGCATCGGCGATCTGTGTCAGCGGGTCTGCGGAGGTCCCTTGGGGCGGCGACGTTTCCTCCTCTTCAAATGTCGTCTCTTGTTGGGGGACAGATAGCCCGGTCGCATCGTTGGACTGTTCGGTTTGCTCTTCCATCTTTGCACTTTCTCGCTTTTATCTGGACTATCTGGCCTTCTTCGTTTGGTATCCTTCGTTTTGGTTATCCTGTCGGCTAACTTTGTGATGATGAAGTGTTGACTCTCGCTATACTGTGTTAACCGAGAGGAACAGCCAAGATGGGGAATTTTTCAGTACCTCTCTGCACCTTGGAAGACCTTTAAAAGTTCTCACAAAATACAGCCTGTCGTGGTCGAGGCAGAGTGGAAAGCTTGGGGATGTCTACACAAAAGACGAAGACACAGTTGCACTAAGAAAGTTCCGTGAACAGATAAAAGTTGAGCTAGGAGCGAAAGATGGGGAGATAGAAGTTTCTTACTAGTCTACATGATGGATTAGGAGGATATAAGGTACAACCGAAGTGGGCTCGCACAGATGCTGAACTAACTGTATATTTAGCTAGGACGGGGCTTTATGTACCGTTTCTGAGAAAGGGGGTTTTGTATGTCACCAGATGTGAGAGGGGGTCGTCTGGTCATTCTACTGGCGCCGTTGCAGTTTCCAATTTTAGACCTTGTTGTGGGAATTCTAAATCTATCTCGATTTTAGACGTTATGACTTTTATCTCTTGCTTAGCTCAACTCTTAATCTATTACAGAGTTTTATTTATTATCCTCAGTTTGTACAAATTACATTACATATGATGATGTAATGCCACATGTCAATCATGCATATAACCATTTACAGATGTGTTTCTACTATACAACATTAAAATCTTGTTATATGTTATATACAATATGAGATTGTTGGTTTAAATAACATATACATATATATGTATAATGTTATAATCATGAAATAATATCTTAGAGCGTCTCTGAAAATGATCATATTCGAATCTGTGACAAACTCTCAACACCTGCTTTGATATTGCGTACAGTTTATTAATTTATTTTGACAAGAGACCAGGATTACTTCGTCACGGTAAAGTTTCCTTCGCTATTCCGATTATAGAATTGACCTAGCAACTCATTTCTAAAAACACACAACATTCAAATAAACATCTGTTTGGAAAATTCTTAATTTTTAATGGATTATTCTGTCGTTCTCTCGGGTGTGTAATATATTATCTATATATTTCGGGCTCTTCTACATATATTAAAAAAAATCTTTGAACTTTGTTGGAAGTTTGATTTCTCGTGACGAAACACCCTACGAGAGGGTTTATTACCACCCTGTGATAATAGTTCCATGTGTGTGTGTGTGTGTGTGTTTCCGAAGTTATAATTTAGTATATTGTGGATAATGCCTGAGAGCCCCTCCTATTCCACTCTAGACCTATAAATATTATTTTTATAAGGGGATATCTGGTTTTGATTATAAAAAAAATAATATACTTCTGAAAGATCCTGGCTTCTACTAATTCACATGTATTTTTTGGATTTAAGGGACTCTTTGACTGTTATCTCTAGTTTATTTGGGGATTATGGAGTAATAGATTCAAAGTTCTCATATATGTTGAAGGAGTGTCCTATTTTGCCTATATGTTGGAAGATTAAGTATTATATTTTTATTTATTACCAGTTGCAAATAAGACACGCTATATCCGATCTGGATAATTGCGCGTGAAAACTATTTACAATAATTCATATTGTAGTAGAGTAGATAACAGAAATATCAAAAGAAAATACACAATTAAGAAAAAGAGCATTAAATAAATATATGCATTGAACAAATAAGTAACAACATAAGCAGATAGATGAAACTGAAAGGTAGTTATTTACAATATGTTAAGCAATGATAGAAGTTGATTTAACTAAGTATTATATGTCATGGCTATCAATATAGTGTGGATATTCTGGTTCTTACATATCTTCCAGTCCATCCATGTTATATGAAATTATGGTTATTAAAAAAGATAGTAGAAATGTTATCAGTTGAAAATATTTATTAGGCTTCCTTTAAAGTTCGTGTTCACACACACATCATTTATTTTATTAATATAACTTAGAAAATAGTTCATATATGTCAAATACAGCCTTCTATAGATTAAAATGGTAAATATAATGTATATATATATTAAAAACAAAGAAGGCATTTCCTGACCACGAGCACATTTACTTTTTAGATGGCAGAGCGCCATCTAGTGGAGCAAAAATAAACTAAACGTTTATTTAGCTTTCTCCGTGATATTTGGCCAACCCAATTTCTTGATAAATCAAGAAAAGCCATCCACGAACGCGTTTCGCCTTGTTGGCGCTCGTCGGCGTGGAGTAGGCTGTAACCACTGCGACCAAAAAGGTTTTTGCTCCAAGAGGCTTCTTGAGAAATAAAGAAATGGGTATTTGAGGCCAAGTTTGCGTAAATACGCTTAACACATAAAAAAAACAATAGAAAAAAATAAAAGATAAGTGGGTCAGGTGTTGATATTAAAACTAAGAAGGCATTTCCTGACCACGAGCACATATGTTTTTCAGATGGCAGAGCGCCATCTAGTGGAGCAAAAATAAACTAAACGTTTATTTAGCTTGTTCCGTGATATTTGGCCAACCCAATTTCTTGATAAATCAAGAAAAGCCATCAACGGAGCAAGCTAAATAAAGGTTTAGTTTATTTTTGCTCCACTAGATGGCGCTCTGCCATTTAAAAAGCACATGTGTTCGTGATCAGGAAATGCCTTCTTTATTTTTAATATCAACACCTGACCCACTTATATATTTTTTTCTATTGTTTTTTCATATATATATATATATAAGGGACTTACAATAAAACAACGCTATATCTAAACCTGATGGCAATGAACTTTTAGTTTACTCTAATCGATGTTAATGTTGACATGGGGTTCACCATATAAACAAAATACAAATGAGGATTATTTTTAGAATCGTTATAAGAAAATATTTGGCATACCCCCGGTTAGTTTTAACGAGGTTTTATTGTATTTGTCAAACTCAACGCCTTAATTCAATAAAGTGTGAATAGAATATTAACGGATGTACCCGGCTTCGCCCGGATTTTACTCGAGTTAAAGTTAGCCTAACGTCAAAATAAAGTGTAGAGCTCAGGAGAGTATTCCGAACAGAAAGTGAAAAGATTTCAGCGAGCTAACTGTTCTTTCCCCTATCTGACAAACGATATCAAATAGGAAGGAGGAAACCATCACCGAGAATTCCATTAATATATTCTACGTTTTTTATGTGACACTTGATCCTCACCTATACCGTGTTTTATTTTACCGTTTCCCTAAGCGCCATCCCTTTAAAATACTGCCCCTTTTCTTAAATTATATTGAAGTCATTGACTTATTTGTATATAAATGCTTTAAATATACAGTAGAATTTGGATAATTCGAAGCCCAAGGGAGCAAATAAAATTTTTCGAATTATCCAAAAATTCGAATTAAAAACCGATATTATTTTTATAGGAATTTCTAGGGACCAAGATAAATATTCGAATTGACGACGTGTTCGAATTAAAGACATGAGGATTATCTAAGTTCTATTGTATTATGTACATTCATTCAGATCATCCTAACTTCTGCTAAAGTATTCTATATACAGTTACGAGCGTCTTTCCTAATCAATCATCTCTCTATGTCACCGTTTGCTTGTTTTTTGGAATGGCGCCCTCCTATTGGTTGGCTACGGTCACGCCACCTTTGCCCCCCCCCCACTCGCTATTTATGTAACTATTGTGTTGGAGCGGGTCGCTCCCTAAATAAATGCATATATTAGATAATAACCAAATGGAATCCTCTCTTTCTTTTTCCCAGTAAGAGACGCCTACGGAAGCCAACAGTACATAGACAGATAAAGAATATAGGCTATAGTTATTAACCAACATATGCAATTATTTAAGGCGCCAATTTATAATTGTAACAAATAGTATTTGAATCAAAACATTCAATCGGGTAAAACACGGGCGTTGCCCGGGTCATTCGGCTAGTTGCTATATAGGTACATTCAACCCACAGTTTATACTTATAAAATTATATTTCTAAAATTTAAATACCAGAGATAGAGTGGGGGTTTATGAAGGGCTATACAAATTTGATTTCGTTATCCATTCCCGGTCTGCAGGTGAATATTTGTTTTTAACAGAGTTAAAAAATCCGAATTTTTCATGTAGACCACGCTCTAAGTCTAATTTGTATTCTTTATCAAGAAAATGGTTTGGCCAAAAATCACAGAACAAGTCAATTTAACGTTTAGTTGATTTTTGTTCATCTAGATGGTATCTAAAATATTATCTTCATGAAAAAATACTAAAATAATTGGCATCAATTATAAATACTAGTCAAATTAAAGTATGATTTATCTGATTAGAATTTCAAATACAATACCCGATTTGAAAAAAAAACCTGAATAACACTAAACATATTTCTTATTTATATATATATGTCATAAAAACTTGTGATAGGTATAGGAAATTATTTGATTGCTTCGGAATACGGCGCTTACTGTAATAATAACTTAATTGAGGGCGTCTGTTCCTCATGTTAGAGGCGGCCATTTAATACCAGGTCAAAGTCCAAGTTACACCTCTCTGTAGGTGACCTCGGGGAAATGTTGGATAAAATCAGCGCTCTAACGTAACTGGCATATAACCTATATGGAGTCGTGCACAAAAGATTCCTGTACAGAGAACCAAGAAGAGTTCTTGAGCTTCTTTACCAACACGACCTCCAAGAGCTTGTCTAATTTAGACTAAAAGAATAAGTAAAAAATAATAAATAACTTGAATGAGAGATACTATTTATAAACTTGCTTGTATTGAGAATACAATTTTAACAATAGTATTGGTATATACACACAGACAGAGAGAAAATAATAAAGTAGTTTTAATCACAATTTGCTCAAATTGTGAAATTGAATGCCTGATTTTAAAGAAAACAAAAGACGTATTTACATATCTACAAAAAAAGATTTGAAACAGCCAAAGGAAAAAAACAACAATGAGTTTATATAAGGCAAAGCGGCGATATCTGGCGGCCGATTTCAGAAAGCTGTTCTAAAAAAATATAATATTAAAATAAAATAACATTTTTATATAACATAAAAGTTCACTTTTTAGATTACTTTTTTTCTATTTGATTGAAGAATATTTGGTTCGTTATACACCAGTTTTCTTTTTGGACAAGCTTATGACGTGTTAAAGCCGAATTGAATGCTTAGTTCTGTTGTTAAATCTTGCTGTTAAACATTTAACATATTTATTGATACATCTACTTATATATTTGCCTTATTCTGTCTGTTTGTCTGTTTGAAGCTCACTGATGGGATTTTTCATAACCATCGGTGGTTCAGTGGTAGAATGCTCGCCTGCCACGCGGGCGGCCCGGGTTCGATTCCCGGCCAAGGCATTTTTTTTTTTTTTACAATTTTTAAAACTCATTTATATATTATACAAGAATGACATCCACGGTGCCGAATTATAATTGTAACGAATAGTATTTGAATAAAAGCATTTAATCGGGTAAAACCCGGGCGTTGCCCGGGTCATTCATATATAATAATAATTGTATAAACGAATGCAAGACAAAATCACCGCGAATGTTTCTTTTTTTTAAGGCAATATCTTTTTAAGGCAATTATCGTTATTTATCGTTAATTTTTGTTTCGATTTTATTGAAAAAAAAACGATATGGTGCCTTTAAAAATGATCTTTATTACTATGCAGTTTTCTATTTAGTCAATATACCTAAGTTCATGTTGCAAATGTAATTATCTCTATCGATTTAGTAGGTGAAATGCAAAAAAAAATCGACATGATGAAATCTTTATTAAAATTCACATTTTTATTTTTATATTTTCAAGACACACACAGTTTGGGGCGGGACGTTTCACAAGAGAGACATCCACGGCGCCAATTTATAATTGTAACGAATAGTATTTGAATTAAAACATTTTAAAAACACACAGTTTGGAACGGGACGTTTCACAAGAGTGACATCCATGGCGCCAATTTAAAATTGTAACGAATAGTATTTGAATTAAAACGTTTTTAAAATATATGCGCACTCGGGTAAAACCCGGGCGTTGCCCGGGCCATTCGTCTAGTTTATTATATTCACCTAAAAATAATAATATAAACCAATCTTAATTATATTATTTCTCTTTTCTTCATCAAATATCAATTATATATATATATAACATCAGATTATGAAATCAAAGCGTTTCAAATTATATATTTGATTTTTACTTATTAAATAAAGAGAGAGATTTAAACTCTTTTATTACATAGTTCATATAAAGTCATAAGGTTAAATACAAAATTGAATAAATAAAATCAAATATATGTAAATACATAAAATAATTGCTCAATATATACATGTAGTAATCCCGATGTGGAATGTACTGGGCAGTCGTGGTAGTGGGTGCGTGATGGGATTCCCGTACTGGGACAGCAAAGAACAGAGGCAGGTCTAGATGGTAACTCCAAGAGAAAGAGGTAGACCACGGAAGAAGGCAGCGGACCACGGCCGACGCGGATAGAAGGGGGGTGAGAGGTCCCACTGACCGTATAACGGCGTCGCTCTGAAAACAACTGCTTTGTCTAAATTCTGGGCGTTTATATACTGGACGCCCGCATATGTGGTGACTCCTGATTGGCTACTGTAATCACGCCACTTTCTGGCGCCGGGTTGTTTTCGTCTGGTCTACCTCGTCCCCTTTGTTTTATTTGTCACTTCCATTGTTCGATACATATTTTATATAGATATGGGGTTATATAATAAATATCAGAAGAAGGTTGTGACCTATCTAATTCAAAATATACTACATACATATATATACAGAGGGTGTTTCCTTTCAAATGAAACGATTTCAAACGTCCGTTAGAACTTTATTTTTCGAACGTGAATTTTTTTCATGTGTTCTATGTGCTTCCCCTTCTTCTTGGCTATCTCCCTGCATCGGACTTTCCAAGCTGCGAACACTTCCTTGACTTTGGAGAGCGAAACATTCGACCACTCCTCTTGTGCGGCTTTCCAAAGTCCGGCCTCAGTTTTGGGACGTCGGTTGAAGAGCCGTTGTTTCAACATACCGAACCCGTAAAAATCCAGTGGGCTGGCGTCGGGAGACTTCACTGGAATGTCCGAGTTCCTGATAAAATTTAGGCCTAGGGTGTCCTTCATTTCTTGTAGGAACTGTTGGGTTTTGTTGGAGGTATGGGAAGAGGCTTTGTCGTGATGAAGGAACACTTTGTCCATTTCCCCTGGGTAAAGGTCCTTCAGTTGTTCGATGACAGGTTTCAGAACGCATTCTATATAGAATTCTGAGTTCACCTTCACCTTCGATGGAACCTTTATGAGCGGAAGGACTCCACGGCCAGTCATTACCCCGACAACCATGAAACCTTTAGGGAAAGTTTCGGAGCATTGGTGAACCCAATTATCCGGGACCTGATTGCCTCTTTTGATGTAACAGATCTTCCGGATTCCATTGCAATACGTCACATACATCCATGCTTCGTCCAATGTTGCAGTATATTCCGATCTGGAACCGGCCAGGTGTTCCTCGTAGAGCTTCCGGGCATTCGTTGCACGGTTTTTCATGTGGAAAGGGGTGAGCTTGTGAACCTTGCCTTTTCGTCGGGTATCCAGTTCCAAATCTTTGTGAATGATGTTATTTATCGTTTTTAGCGATGTTCCACACATTCTGGAAAGTTGGCGCTGAGATGGTGGATTTTCAGTAGTTGCTAGCCGCTTTACCTTGGAAACCGTGGCGGGGGTCCGCACCGGACGTGGTCGATCGACTTGAAATTTTTGCCCATTGGATTCAGCTTCCCTTTTCTTTCCGATGCCATTTACTACCCTACATATTGTAGCTTTGCCAACATCTAGTCCTTCTGCTTTTAGCTTTTTCACTATGACGCTATAACTGTTTCCTTCTTTGGAAAGGGTCCGAATTGTTTGTTCGACTTGGAGCGTTAGTCTCTCTCCCCCCATGTTGCAAAAATCATGATACCTGATGAAAATGAATTCTCCAGAAGATTCTAGATCTATTGGAACCAGTGTCGTGTGCAGCATGCCTGCACGTGCAAAACGCGAGCGCGCGAAAATCGTTTCATTTGAAAGGAAACACCCTCCGTAATAGAGATCGAGAGAAATTATTCGCTTTTCTATAATTTATAGTGATATTTTGAATGGTATTCATAAATAGATGTTAGCGATTATTATATAATATTAAATATATATGATATCTTTTTATATATTTGATAGAGGTTTATAAAACGATATCGCGCAGACATTTCCTGAGAGGACGAAGCTTCCTTTCCTATGATGACGATGCCCTGCGGCGCCTCTCATAGTCGTCTGCCCACCTTTCAATTCAAATATTTTGATATTTGACCTTCCCCATATATAAATATATTACAGATATATTGATAGCAAATTTTTCATATATTCTTTCCGTGTTTAAATGAGTTTTAAAAAGAGCTATGCCTTTTCTTTTTACACACAGAGGTATCAGTTAATATATTGTGAAATCAACAGGGATAAAATTAGATTAGAGTTTAGTTGACATTTATTTCGACATTTGGCACTCTGCCACCATATTTATCTTTAAAATATCGTTTGAGCGGTTTGTATATGTACTTTATATTTATTATATTATTTATCATATTTATATGATAGAAGGTATTTACATTGTAGAGAGAGAGAGAGAGAGAGAGAGAGAATTGTATATACTTTTAAAACACTTTTTAACATATTATTTTCCAACCTTTTTACTATTTATATATATTACTAAACGGGTGACCCGGGCTTCGCCCCGGGATTGACCCGTGTGCATATCTACCCGAGTGATATATATTTAGATAATTTTTTAAATAATTGTTTGTTATTAGCATTATCTATTTGTTTGCATCAGCATAATTCAATCTAATCTTTGATAGAGGGCGCTGTTCGTGAGCTAAGTAGAATAATTTGAATATATATAGTTTTAATAATTGATTTATATAATATTTAAAATAGCCTATCGTCTTCCCCGTATTTTTTTACCTATGTATGAAAATTTTGGTTTGAAATAGTGAACTACTGCGAATTTGTATACCGGACATACAAACAAACATACAAACATTGAATTTTATATATAGAGATATAGTATACTGTATGTAAATAGAGTACTGATAAACAGAATATTTTAAAATAATAATTAAAATATCAATTTTATTTTTCGAAAACATTATTGAAAAATAAAATTATAATTCATAATTTAGATTAATGTTTATACTTTCACAAAGCTAAAATATTTGATAATTTTAAAGATAATTACATTATCGATTATTTTATTGGAATATTATTTCAATCCTTTCAGGACTCAATTTTATTCACCTTTATTTATATTGATATAATCCTATTTTCCTTTACGAATTCAATGAGGTGTATAATATATTTCATATGAAAATAATGCAGCGTGAGAGAATAGAGAAAAATCACAAAAAGAGAATTCAATTCTAATCTCCATTCGGAATCTCTCAAAACAATCTGTTCCACATCCAGGCAAATTGTGTCTAGTAGCTTTATAGGGCCATGATGGCGTTGTAAAGGCAAGTTTATGATGGTTTAACGTGGGCTTTAGGGCCTCACGATCTGCCTCCATCCAACTTCAGGGGATTGCCTCACTGACGCAAAAATTCATTTACAAGTTCCATTAGTGAACTAATCGCTATTTACCCGGTATTTGCGTCCTGGAATGTAAATAGATGTCTAGGCTCGTTTTAAATTTAGAAGATCTTTTTAATTAGATTCTCTTTCACCCCATTCAATCTATTTCTTCGATTGCATTTCATCCTCTTAGGTGCTTCATCCTTTTTATCGTTTCAATTAGATTCTATATGTGTTTTCCATCATACATCTACTATTATATGTGTTATCCCATTTTATTTAATGGAAATAAATATTATACTATTTCCATTTCAAAATGCGTATATAAAATGTATCAAATTTACTTTTTTTTTATCTATATATCAATATATGTATATATTTTTTTTATTAAAAAATATTTTCTCACAATGAGTTTCTTTTTTTTTTTAAATGCTAGCTTTCAAGTAATAATCACTCTTCAACGGGCTTAATAAAAAAATATCGACTATCTTATATGGAATATTTACAAATACAAACGCGCGTAGCGTGGATATTTACAACTGAAATTTTAAAATTGATATATATATATTTTTTTTTTCAAATTTTCATCATTCATGAATAGAGAGATATATATAGAGGCTTTAGAATAAAGAAGTACTTGCACTTTCATTTTCAAACGGCAGGAAAAGGTAAGGGATCCCGAAAGATGGTACATAAATTATTGAATAACATTTGATTGAATAATATTATAATATACCTGAAGCAAAACATCTCTAAAACGAGCGTGGGATATAGCGACTCTTCCCTTATAACAAACCTGTAATAAAATTTTACAATACATTGAGATATATGAATATATAACAAGAAATGGCTATAGTAAACCACAGGTTCAGTCCCATTGGGGTTCGCTATATGAGGGTTTTACAGTTTATATATACTGAAATAAATTTGCTTCAAAATATACAATTTAGCCAATGATAAAAAAATGTAGCATAGATTAAGGTATTGGGCAAAATACTATGTGATATTACCTCTCAGTAGCATAACTTCTACAATCATTAGGCTAAAGATTTCCAAGTATATCAGGCTAATGGTGTTGGGTGGCAGTGGTAGCGATGCTGCTCCTTTAAACCATTCCATCACAGTTTCATCTTGTATATATTTACGTTTTATATTCCTATAGAAATATTTGAAGATAATTAATGACTTTGTTAGTTTATAAGACTTGATTGAAATTTGAATTATATGGCAATATTATTTGTCAATTCAATATTTATATGATCATATTATAGAATGATGAATGATGTAAAGTTTAAAAAAACATATTTATTTTACATATCTGTGAATAAAAATATATAATAAAAAAAAATAAATCATATTTAAGGTGTTTTTAGTTCATTGGTTGTTTTATAGGAAGACTACTAATCCGTTTTTAATAATGTGGTAGAAATATTTTCAAAGCTTTGAACAGATAATGGATATAGATTATCATCTTACCACGCATACTGTGCCATGGATAAAAATGTTATAAAATTTTAAAATCTAGTACTAAATATTCAAAGAGTATAGATCAAGATTGTGCGACTCTGTCAAGATCTCATTCTAGAAATTAAATAATCTAATAAATCGGAAGATGGAATAATAATTCGGGGTCCTTATCTCAAATATAATTATCTCTCATGATATATTAACAATTATTTTAGACAGTGAAACTGGGAAAAGAACGAATTGAGAAAATATCTAACTTCTCCTCTAAACAAAACTTAAAATTCAAGATAATATGGTTTTATTGAATCAATAATTAGGTCTTATTAGGGTTCGCTATAGCAAGGTTTACTGTATATTGATAATTTTGAATTTTTTGAGAAGAGGAATACGTTAGGTATATAAATATCATCCTCCTTCTTCTTATTCGGGAAATTAAAATTCACTACAATATATATAAAATATAAATAAAACGCCCTCGAAGATGAGTTTCATGCTTTAAGCAAAACAATAAACACATACTTGGAAGCCGTGTTATTTATAATTCTATTGTATACCCTTCGGCATCAAAGAATGATCTGCATGTTCATTGTCTTAGCCTAATGAACGTGAGCTGATTCCCTGAATGGTTGCCAAGTCAAAACAATCTCATTAATCAGTGCGTGATTTGGTGCGTGCGCGTTTAAATAATACCAGCACAATATGGTAACAGTAGCTTAATTTAACAACGCCATCTATCTCTGACAATAGAAACTATTGAACTTCTCTTACATAGATTATATATTATTGGTTATATTAGGTAATAATATGAATTGGATTTAAAACTGTTTCTCTATCTCTCAGCCAAAAACTCTCACTCTATTTAAAATTAAATTTGAATAATTTAAGATTATTTTTAATAAGAACACGCACACAATACTTTATATTATATGAGTATGAGTTATTTAAATTCGTTTGCATCAAAATATAGTTGTTCTAATATACTGTAGCGTAGAAATCAAGTCTTGGAATATTTTAAGATGTAAAAGTATGTGGGCGGCATGGATTTCTAAGCGGAGTCAGATAACAAATTATTTATTGTAAAATCAACTTTTAATTACATTTATTTAATACAAATTATCAGAAGTGGTTAAATTGTTGTATATTTCATGTTGAAGTTCTTTTTGTATCTGTGTTTGTGGTCAAATATCAATTCTAGATTATATAATGTTAGATATATGTGTTTGATATATTATAGATAAATATCTACATTTTATATGATTTATAATTTATATTTAGAATGATGTATAATTATTTTATTATATTGATATGACAACAATCAATATGATATTAATGTTAATTCATATAAATTTAATAAAGTATATTTTATGAGCATTATATATTTAAAAGATAATTTAATTTAATATTTGAATTAAATAGTTATTAAACAAATTAAAACATATAAATAAAATATGAAAGTTAATATTTGGGAGCCGCTACAAGTATTTATTAATGACTTCAGTACAACTAGTTGATAATTATTAACCAAACTATCTACAGCTAGAGAATATTGAGCAAGTTAGCTAGGCAACATATATGATGATTTTACAAATATAAAGTAATAAAAATCTGTTTTAAATATTTTCATTGAATAATCAAATTAAATAATAAAATATTAATTATTTATACGTTACAATATTCAATATATAAATAATAGATTCACGCGCGAACAAGATTTTAAAAAAATGCTGTATCGTTTAAATCTCATTAAGCTATATTCTTGACTTACAAATATATAATTAAAAGATAACACAATATCTTACACAAACAATGTTAATGATGTTTGAATCTTTGTTTACGAAACGTACATTATAAAGTATAACAATCAAATACAAACTTAGTCAGTTATTATTAGCATTTCTCCTATTGTTATAAAGAGAATAAGAATTGTGTGTTCCTCTAGAAATGTAAATATTACACAATCTGCTTGGCATACATAGAGATTCAAACAAAAGAATAAATTTTCATTTAACTTCAGAGAAGTAAATTTGAACATTTAATATAAATTCTATTGTTTTATATCGATTTATACCTGTATATATATTTCTCCTTATAATCAATATAGGTGTTGTTAACATCTTTAATATATTTGCATATTATTGTTATTTTACTAAAATTTTTGTGTTTTCATTATAAATTATATGAAGTTTATTTATTTATTTATTATAATTTACAAAGCACGCGATATCCGTCTTGGATATTTGCATGCATATACAAGTTTGGGAGCTTTTACAGTAATTATTAATATGATTTTAGTATATATCTATTCAACAGAAATTATGTTGATCGAAATATATATTATTTGCATGAATTAAATATTTATTCAAGATTACGAAGTTACTGATGTTTGTTTTATTCAATTTTCAAGTCGTTTTATTAATTAGAACTGAAAAAACATGTATATCGGTACTTTTTTAGTATAAACACTCTTGAATGAATGAGGAAATTATTATCTAATATGAAACCTTTAACTAAACGTTGCTTATTGTAATAAAACACCATTTGATATCGTATGAATAAACGTTACTAATGGTAAACCCATACATTTACCCTGTAACCTAACGTGTTTATGGTCAAAACCTACATTGACCTTGTAACTGAACGTTTCCTATTGTAAAAAGACACCTATTGATTAACAAAATGGTTGTGGTGTCTTGTCCTCCCATGGAAGGGGGGGGGGTATTATTGCTCCGTTAGTCAGCCACATTCCAGAGTTCCCTATAGGCCTTCATGGTTACCGTAGCAGCTCGGGGCTCACGACACCGTACTTCGCCCTACAGGGCAGTCCCTTATTTGGATCAACCATATAAACGTTGCTAATGGTAAAACCATAAAATATACACATACATGTATATTGACCATAATTTAACTACATTACCTATTCTCTAAAAAGCTTCTTATGAATAATTTACTATATATAGTTTTATGCATAATTTAAATATAGTACAGATTAATTTGATAATCAATTACTTAAAAAATGTTATTATCTTTCACCTTCTCAATTTTTTATAATATAATTTTAATCATATATATTAATGTGATTAATGTATCATAAAATATGAAATAACCCATGTTTTTCACATCAATTATATTATAAATCATCATCTAAAAAGTTAATTGAATGGTGGTTTCTGTAAATTTGTTAATTTAATTTTAATTTTTGAAAAAATCGAAAGTCTTCAATTTTTAAAACTGTTAATAAGTATTCAAGATTCTCGAATATATATATATATAATTAACGGATTAATTACAGATAATATCCGGAGAGGTAATATATATAAATATATGGGAGCAATGGTCGCCTCTCCCGTCAAAATAAACGTCAGAATCTGACGCCATCTATTGACCGTCGCCGCAACTAGCGGCATCGGGTCGGTGACAAAGCCACAACACCAACTTTGGCAAACTGATAAGCGTCCACCTAGAGACCATGGTTTCGGGCTAATGGCCCTCGTCAGTCTAGGGCGGACTTTATTCCATGAGATCCACACGGGATCTAGTGGAATCCTCACAATCTACCAAAGAGGTGTTTTGCTGGCAATGTGGCTGGGCCAAATCTATTGGCAAAACAAAGATGGAAAATTTGCCGGGAAGAAATTAATTCATGGAAGAAATGGTCGCCTCTCCCGTCAAAATAAACGTCAGAATCTGACGCCATCTATATAGTATAAAAAAAAGGGCACCTGTCCCTCCATAACTGGCGCAAAAACTAAGCTCCTTCTATCGACCGTTTCTGAAAACTGATAGATTAGGATCGGTGTAAAAGCAAAAACACTAGTTTTAAAAGGTAGAAAATGGAAATTGAAGGATTTATATATGGTTCTATGAAAAAAACGACGATTGATCAAATAACTGAATAAGCTAACTATATGAAAAAACATTAATAGAGAAAAAGATAATTTTTCGGATAAATGGCTGTGTGTCAACAGAAATTTTATGATAGCATAGATAGAATGATAAGAATGTTTCTATAAAGCCTCGATAAAACGAACATAACGAATCTTCACTCAAAGTGGACCTAGAAAATATTTAACCAAAAGCAGTTTCGTTAGAGTTTGATGTAGTAAGGTTTATACAATCCTATAAAAATGGGTATTGTCATAATCTGAAGGGAATTTTAATATCAAAAATCTTTTGATTTTCCCTTTGTTGATATTGAACTATCAGAATCATTCAGGTTAATAAACAGACCATATCCATTTAATATGTATTTAAAAATCATTGAAGCGAATTCAAAGTAACTTGACATTTGTTCACCATAAACGTGGGTAACTATACCCAATGTTAACTACAAAAAAAAACTCTATAGCAAACCTCAATGTGACCGAACCTGTGGTTCATAATATAGCCTTAGTTTACTGAATTATGAAATAAAAATATATTACAGGTTCTTTATAATGGAATTTTCTCTTTATCATAGGTTCATTTTTCAGCGAGGTTTTACCTTACATGACATTAAATATACAGTTATCTCAGCGTCATAATCCATTCTTTCTCAGTAAATTCTGTCACCGTTTCCTTTTGTGAATAAAATAAATACCCAAATATGGCCATTTCTTATAATCATCGGTGGTTCAGTGGTAGAATGCTCGCCTGCCACACAGGCGGCCCGGGTTCGATTACCGGCCGATGCATTTTTTTTTTTTACAATTTTTAAAACTCATTTATATACAAGAATAACATCCACGGCGCCAATTTATAATTGTAACGAATAGTATTTGAATAAAAGCATTTAATCGGGTAAAACCCGGGCGTTGCCCGGGTCATTGGGCTGGGCTAGTCTTACATATTGGGGATTATTTTGGTATCATTATAAGGGATTTTTCGCTATATTTATGATTCTTTTTAGCGAGTTTTCCTGCATATAAATAACTATAGCAATAATGAACAATGGGTACCTAAATTCAGTCCTATATGAAGTTCGCTATAACAAAGTTTCACTGCATTTTAAATGAATGTTTAGGAATATTTCTTTAACAGAAAATGAGAGGCTATATCTCAATATTTGATGTTCATTCACCTTTTAGTTATTAAAGTTATAGGTCAAAAACCCATCCGGGGATATAGCTAAATTTCCTTAAAACTAACATAAAATGGTTTTCAATATAAGTGATACCATATAATGAACCATGGCTATAGTGAACCAAATGTTCTATTCTATTGGTCTCTATTTCTTGTTCTTAACTATATACAGTAATACGCCAAACTAACCTTGATATATAGAGAATTGTCATTTTTAAAGATGCTGATATAATCTCTGTTTTATTTTATCATACAGTGAACTATTGGTATAAAGAACCTTGGCTATAGTTAACCACAGGTTCAATCCTATTGGGGTTCTCTATAGAGAGATTTTACTGTAGCTATATAGTAGACCCTCGTTATAGCGAACAACAATACGAATCTTTTATAAATATTAATAGAGTATAAAGATTTATTAGACCACATACAAGATACATTTATTCGTAGGTTTTTGAATTTGCCTAGATATACACCAGGATACATAATAAGACCAGAAACAGGCCGCGTCTCATTAATAATAACAGCTCTGAAATTGACCTTGAAATATTGGCTGAGGGTGCTGAGTGTGGATACAAATAGATTGCCTCGAATATGTTTAAATAGAATGAGGCAATTATCCTGTGCTACAGGTGCGCCCATCGGGTTTATAAAACAATTAAGCAATTTACTCAATAATAACGGATACTCGTGGCTTACTTATTGTAATGATCCTGATTCACTAAGGAATGCTATCCCAGGAATATTAAGAACTGCGATAGAGCAAACAATACAAAACGACTTAACAAGAATAACACAATCAAAGTTATATTCCCACTATAGAGATATATATACAACGTTTACCACCGAAGAATATTTCTTAAGTGAACTCCCTTTTCCTGTCATCAGATTAATCGCACAATTTAGAACCCTTTCAATTTTTTTCAGAGAACACCATCTGATTTTATTGAGGCGTGAAGACCTGAAATCCACTTTCTGTGGATCAGGAATAACAACGGAGATGTTGCACTACTTATTTGACTGTGCTGCTCTGTCTGAGGAAAGACGAAAACTAAATGATAAAACGGGGCAACTTTGTCCTTCATTTCCGGCACTAAGTAATGAAATATCAAAGAATAGGCATATAGCGATGGCGATATTTGGATTCCACAAGACTATAGCCCGGAAAAAGGCCACACAGTGTTCTCCCCATCCCTTGTGAACTGGCGAATCCTGTATAGGGCGAGAGGCCCTAAATAAAGGCTTTGTTAGTGTTGTTGTTGCATAAATATTAATAGCACTATAAGTAGGATTACTTAAATTTCTGTTTAAAATATCGAAAAAAAAAATCTGAATTTTTTAGAAGAATATTACTCGATACCTTGACTTATAACTCTATGTTTTCTTTTATTTCTGGGACTCTCTAAAAGCCTTTTTTCATAAATATCATATGGGTGTAAGTGTAGGTCATCTATAGATGTAGACACACGATGCCAATGCATCTATAAATAGATTATGTTTAATAAGATATTTGAAGGAGAGTAAGAATATCGAACGCTTAAATGGAATGAATGTAACTCAAGGCATAAAACCAAATCCAAACAAATGAATATTGTGGGACGTTTTGGTACAAGCATTGTTACCATCATCAGACAAAAGTATTGAATAAGATTAAAAAAAGCACTGAAAGTTTGAATAGTTGGTACTGTTATAAGTTAAGTAAAGAAAATACTGATAAGAAGAAATTAATTCTATAGTCAGTTGAATATAGCCTAGTTTCATTATAGCTATTGTTCGTTTTATGGTATTTAGAGATGGTAGATTTTACTTATTAATTTGTTATGAGGGAAGATTCGCTATGAAAATAGTTCGTTTAAACGAGGTTTTACTGTACGAAGTTTCTTGTTTGCCTATACTGTAGATGGCTGCAAGAAGAGAATACTTCTCGATAGGTATCAATTATCAAATCGACGTTGGTTTGAATTTTTAACCTTCTGAAGCTCTCTATATTATGTGTTGTGTGTGTGCGTTTGTGTGTGTGTGTTTCGTGTGTTTGTGTGGCAATTGAAAGATCTTTATTGACTTCTTAGTTAATATTTACAGAATAAAAATTACACCGATAAAATAGTTTACAGTCAGCCGTGTTAGATATAGACACCGCGATAGTGTCCGCCTTCAGGCGATGATCTCGATGGCCTCACCCAGTCCAACCTGGACGAAGTACCTGTAGATTCTCAACTTCGACAATGCGAGGATGGCCAGCTCGTCGTCCTCGAGGCTGGCTCCGAAGATCCAAGCCTGTAGGTCAGCCGATCTCCCGATGATTTTTATGGCTTCACGGACGAGTATCCTGATTTTGCGGCATCCCCAGTGTCGGTGACCCAAGGAGCCATCGACGGACCCGCAGACAGGGCAGGACATGTATGTTTGTGTGTTGTGTGTGTGTTTTGTTGTGATCACGATACTTATACCTTTTATCTAGAAACTTTTAAAAGTATTTGAAAAAAATAGTAAAATATTGATAGTGTACTGAGATCAGGTAAATCAATTAAGAAAAAAAGGCATCTCCTTATTATAAACCTTTAACTACACAATCAAGAAATGCCTTTTTTTCTCAATTATAGAGGTATAGAACCACGGATTCTTGAGTATAATAATCTCTTTTGGGTTGTTTTCTTTTATCACTTTTTACAATGAACAGCTCTCCAAGAAATCTCTCCAACTTGCCAAATGGCGCCGGCATTTAATTTTTAACCGCAAATGCTTTCAAAACGATTTTATCCCGGCGTCACTAAGGCTGAAAGATCCCGTCAAAAATCCCTATAGAGGTATAGTTGCTCTTGTATCATATATCATGAGAGGGAATCACACTACACAACGAAATTATCGATTACCACGTAACATTTCAACTTCTCATGCGGAAGGAATTGCAAGTTGTGAGCCTCAGGCTGAATTTATAATTGAATTCTATAACAAAGAATGGAAGCCGCAGAAGACGGTGAGCAGTTAGTTATGTAGAATAATAGTTAATTAAATTAGAAAGCGTTTTATTTTGTCCCCTACTTAATTATATTAACCACCTATATATTAATTAGGTGATTTATTTTAAAGGTTCTTGTTTGGCTAAAATTTGATGGTAATTGCTTATATATATATGACGTAGTTATTTAGTAAATTAACTTATTTGAATTTAATTATATTCACACATTCACTATTTCAATTAATTTTAAGATTGATTTCTTAAAATGAACCATATTACCATCCGATATACCATTGTTTGATATTAAACACACAGTTCTTAAGCATAAAAATATTTTTTCCTATTTTGAAGAGTTAATAAATAATTCATGTTGAGCGCAAGATTCTTTATTATAATACAAAATAAGCTACAGAAAGAGCTTTCATGTAGCTAAAATCTTTCTAAAATAGGCTATATAAATTTTATAAAAAGCCTGTAGAAAATATTTTAACTTATAAGTTTGACTTATAGTTGTACTCTAAAATGTAATTAAGAAACTCTATTGTAGAAACGTGATTTATTTCATATGAAATATCCGAAATTTTCAAAAATATAGTTTTTGAATATAAACATATTTATTTGATTGATTTGCAAAATATTTATGATATGCGAAAGGTGTTAGGAGAAACGGTGTTTATGAAAAGCCATTTATTTGTTGCTGATCATCACCAAACATGGAGCATAGTGATGACATTATAGACAAAGAAATGAGTCCAGACGTCTCTCTTCCACAAAAACAGTAAAACCTCTCTATAACGAACCCCACTGTGATTGAACCTGTGGATCATTATAGCCATGGTTCGTTATAGTCATAGTTCACTGTATTATAAAATAAAAAGGAGCATTATTTCAGGTTCGTTATAAGATGAGTTTCTCTATATTCCTGGTTCATTTTAGCGAGGTTTTACTGCATTTATGTGCGTTCTGACGTAAAGAGGAAATTGCCCACTTCTTCAGAAACAGAACACGACAGATTTAGACTGAAGAATCTAGAATTGAAATCACAGATAGTGACAATTAAAAATTATTTATTGTCTTCTAGACAATATTACATCTCAAAGAGAGAGAGAGAGAGAGAGAAGAGAGAGGTATATACATGAAAATGAAAAATCACAGATAGTGGTATCTATCAGTACTATGAAAGACATTGGAATGTATCTTATTAAATTATAATATTGTTATTTTAGAATACAATACTGTATAATCCCATACAATACCCACCACGTTGACATTTTCTTTATATATATTGTAATAAATAACCATCTATAGAGGAAATGAAAATATTAAGCACCATTTTTTCAATTAAAAAATTTCAGTTTTTACTGTGATAAAAATTAATATTTAAAATACAATATAACGCGGCTTATGATTGTAAAACGAAAATTGCAATTATACCTCGAATATTTCTTTTAAACGAAAAATTGAAATGTATTTTAAAGAGAAATAGCGATTATTTCTAACTTTAAGGATGAAGTATGATAGATGAATTGTGAAGAGTAATGATAAACGGAAAAATAAAAGATTAATATTATTTCATCGCAACAAATACAGAATGAAGTTTTTCTATTTGAAAAAGAAAATGTAGTACGTGTGTTTAATGGTAATTTATTAAATATTTTTCAAAGTCCGAAATTTTTGTAGAGATAAGATAGATGTGGCAGATTTTATCATCCAAATTTCTCAAGACTGAACTCGAATTCCCCACATCACGCTTGTAATGAAACCCTCTAAAATGGGACTAAAATAAGAATAAGTTATATGAATAGACAAAAATATTAAATACATTATAATTTTATAATATGATACAGTAGCGTGCCATCTCTTATGAGAATTGGAAACTATTATATACGCGTATGATTCTTTTATAAATTAAAAAAATTTCTACTGCCCTTAATGCAATAGAAAATTAAACTGATGAAACGGCTGGGAGGGTCTGGCTCCTCATATTGGTGAACCCTCCCAGCGGTTTCGACAGCTTAATTTTCCATTGCATTAAGGGCAGTAGAAAATTGTTTAATTCCTAAAAGAATCATAAGCGTCTATAATAGTTTAGAATTATAATATCATGCATTCTGAAACCTGAATAATTGTGCGTAATCTTAAGTGAAACATACATACAAAAATGCATAGTAATAATAATTATACAGATATTCATTTTTGATTGAGAATAGTTTTATTGATATGCCTAGTTTGTAGTAATGCATATAAATATTATAAATTATGAAATTTTGATGTTTTCAACCAAGGTATTTTTTACAAAACGAAAAAACAGATGCTCTTCCCCAATAATGTATTTATTAAACCTTGGCGAGCTTTTACAGAGCCATTTTATATAGATAAAAATTCTGAACAATGTAAAATTATAAAAATACAGGTAAAATTAAAAATTGAGAAAGAAAGACTTAAATATAAACGATATTTTTAATATCGTTTTACCCGTATCTACTTTTTTAAATTTTGCTCAAACATACAGACAGAAGAAGAAATTTCTTCATCAAAAGATAACCGAGATTTAATATATATATATATATATATATATATATATATATATATATATATTATACATAGTTATCATCTGATGATTTACCGTAGTTTATACCGCCTTCAAGTCAAATATTGAAAATTCAAGGTTTCATAGCAAATCGATTTGAACAATCGAATTAGAGATAGAGCGAAACTTCCCTTATAATAAGCCCTAAATATTCTATTAAAGATACATTGAAATGGCTATAGTGTTGCAGTAAAATATAACGGGAATCAATGTCCGTAGTTTCGTTAAACACCATGACTGAGAATAAAATCTCAATTACACAGATTATATAAACCAAAACCTCTAATTATTTTTTATTCAGTTCACTATTTGTGGTAAAAAATACGTTTTATGAAAAATAAAATATAGATAAAAATAATTCTATCCTAAAATAATATTCGCAATGTGTGCACTGTTTAATTAGCATCTAATGTTAGTTAAGATTGTCAAATGTAGTAATTCCTCACAATATATAAATAGAATAATGAGACCTGACGATTTGTTCACTATAGTCATGGTTCATTCTATGTTATTACTATTTAAAGGGATTATTTTAGGTTCATTTAAGGGAAGGTGTTTCGCTTTTTTTACCGGGTCGTCCTAACGAAGTTTTACCTTAGAATAAACCCTTGCCATAGAAAACCTCAATAAAAATGAACTTATGGTTCAATATTACTATGTGGTCAGATTGATATTTAACTTCTACCTGTTGTTACATAATAGTTAAAATTCTATCTGTTTTGCATAATGTTATTTTGTTTGTAAAATTAATTAATTTTACCGCGTGCCAAGTATGTAAATTTTGGATAGCTTTGTAAAATAAAATCAGTGTGTTTGTCAACTACCCCTGTGTGTAGGATTCCTTTAACGAATAACTCTCCCTTTGTGATTCAACGAGTATTCGCCTCAACTCAAAACAATTACAGTCCTGAAGGTGGCGGAGGCATAAACCCTTGGTATTACTTGTGAGCAGAACACCGCCTCCAGCCAAGGTTAAACACTATGGTTCATATTAGTCATAATCATATGAGAGAGAGAGAGAGAGAGAGAGAGAGAGAGAGAGAGAGTAATAAGAAATAAGTTTATTAATCACGATTCATCTATTTTAAATAATAATACAAACTTTCTTCCGTCCTTGCTGTGATGTAAAAATATTCGAAGAATTTGGCTAATCAGTAGCAAACCCTCCCAGCGCTTTCGTTAATTTAATCCACCCGACCGCATTTATTAGAACTCTAATAATATATTTGTAGATTCTGATTATATATACGACAATGAAGGATCGATTCTTGAATAATAAGATATAATATTGTGGAAGTTTTTTCAGTTTCGAATTATAAGAAAAGTTTTGCTATTTACCCCGTTCATTTTAACGAGGCTTTGATATAGACGATCATTTGAAATATATATTAACTTACAATCATATAAACTAAGTAAATAAAATATTATGGTAATATAGAATAATATGTTTCATAGTAATTAATCCTTAATAAGATTGCGACAATGAGTAAAGAAATTTCCCTCCTAGGAGACGATGATATATTTAAATACTCAATTGGATCTTATAATATTACTAGCCGAATGACCCGGGCAACGCCCGGGTTTAACCCGATTAAATGCTTTTATTCAAATACTATTCGTTACAATTATAAATTTGCGCCGTGGATGTCATTCTTGTATAATATATAAATGAGTTTTAAAAATTGTAAAAAAAAAAATGCATCGGCCGGGAATCGAACCCCGCCCGCGTGGCAGGCGAGCATTCTACCACTGAACCACCGATGGTTATGAAAAATGGCCCTATTTGGGTATTTATCCCATTCACAAAGCAAACGATGACAATTGATTAAGAAAGAATTGATAATGACGCTGATAACTGTATATATTAATTGTTAAACAGAGTCTGGAAAATAAATATTATTATCCTGTTACACCTTTCTATTATGTATTACTGTAGAAACAGTATTTTTCATTCAAATACCAATTTTCATGTGAATTATAATTTACCAATTAGATAATATCTTGTTGTTATCTTCTTATTACCCAATATCACATTGATAATAAATGGAGTGCATTAAATAAGATTTCGGACGAGTATTTCTTTACCTAAATAAAAACGTATGAAAAAAGGTAATGTAAAGAGATGATAACTAAATTAAAAATATATCTGTGTTTTATACTTTCTTGTAAAATAACCATTCCTGTTTATAAAGGTAATGGTTCAAAACTACATATTGTCGCGCTTGAGCCCTTAGGTCCTATGCGACGACGCCGCTTTTTCCTTCGTGGATCACCTACCCGGGCTCCTGTTGCTCTTCCTCTGCAGCTCTACCCTGCAGACCACCCAAAGACGTCCGAGAACCATCGCTCAAGTGGAACTCCTTTCCTCTGGCAGTATCTCTCGGCCTTACCACTGGTGGGGGGACACGAGAGACTTACCAGAAGAGTAGCAGCAGCGATGTGGCGATGGCGAGAGTAACAACAGCAACCGGCACCGAGACTTCTAACACTACTCTTTTATTGTCATTTATACTACAAATTACATATAACTAAAATAACATCCAACGGGTATTTACATTTATTTACACACCAGAACCAATATTAACACATATTTACAACGACACTATGAAAGAGAATAACAATATAAAATTGTGTTTGACAAATGCATACAATTACATCGTTTAAAATGTAAACAAAGTGTTCAAATATCTGTTATAGTTGATGCAGATAAACTCTATATAACATATCTAAGTTATTTATAATAAATTGTATTGGCTTTCTCAAAATATTTTTTTATAATTTTTGTTTAATATAAAGATGTACAAATTATAGTTGTATATGTATAAGACAAAAATAAATATTATCAAATATCTATAATCGCTTTTCACATACATTAATATTCATAAAACTCTCATATAAAATGAATTTTCGAATAGAAATTAAACATAATTCATTTTCTTTCACAAATATAATATCAATAAAAGGGTATCCCGAAAAAATATGTTTTTAACTTAAATTATAAGATTTTTTCTAGAATATTGAATTAACTATTTGAAGATTTTCATATTGACACAGCAATTTATTTAGGTATGTCTAAATTATAATTTGTAAAATACAAGATAAGCAATATGGCAGGTACACCCATACCTCGCTTTGCGTCGGGGTTACGTTCCAAAAAAACACGACGCAAATTGAAACGACGCAAAGTGAAAATATGTGAAGGCGCAATCAAAAACAAAGGTGTTGCCATATTTTAGAAACAAAAAAAAAATTAAAGACTCGAATCCAAAACAACGCAACTTCCAAAATCTAACGACGCACAGTGAAAATCAGTAAAAATTAAGCAGCGACGCAACTTCGAAAAAAACGCAAAACGAAACGACGCAAAGCGAGGTATTGGTGTATATAGAATAGAAAATTCAAATATCAAAATTGATACTCTGTTAATAAATACTTTGCTACAATATTGTATATTCACTGGTATTATCCTAATGAACATTGTGAAGTGTAATGTAAAAAATAAAATATTTTATATTTCAAATAATAAGAGAATGGATTGAAATTTTGAATAGATAACAACATGGCCTAGAAATATATATATCTTAAAGAAAAAAAAATTGTTTTGCTTATCCCTAGTACACGTGGTACAGACCATGATAATCATGGTGGGTAGAAGTAGGCGACTGCTTTTACTGTAAGTGCACGACATGTCTACACATGTGAAAAGTAGTTCGACTTTTCACTTAAAAATGTGTCAGAGTACCGTTTTTTTTTACTTGCACTCGCTGGTGGGTTTGGAATTTTGCAAGATTCGGAACCCATTGGAGCATTTAAAAGAAAAAAAAAACGATAGATCTATCGAATGAACAACAACCTCTCGTGTTGCTTTTTATTTCTAAAAATAGAAAAAACATTGATATCTCATGTTCTAATATGGTTCAAATTCCTTATATCCGTTCTTATTTATCGAACAAGTATGACGCGATTTTCAAACCCATACTGATCAAGACGAAGGAGACTCGTTTGTTAGCGAAGGTACCTAGATATCAGATTCTCGCTAATTCACAATTTAGGTATTCCTTTGATTATTGAGAAGACAAGATAGTATCTTAGGTAATAATATAGCGTTAGCCTATGATAGGAGGAAATCAAATTTCATTCAATTTATAGAGAGACTTTTGCTTTAACTCTTTTAAATAAATGATTTAAGCAAGAGAGTAATAAATCCATAAAGAGGATTAACTTTATGAAAGGTTAGCTTTTGTTAAATTAGAATACAGTATTAGAGCTCTTAGAAGCGGTCTGGTGGATTAAATTGGCGAAACCGCTGGGAGGGTTCACCACTGATGAGCCAAGCCCTCCCAATATATTTTTTCATCGCAGTAAGGACAGTAGAAGTTTGTATTATTTATAAAAGAAACATTCGTGCTTTTAAATCCTTTCATTTTATACTTATTAATATATATATATATAGGTTTTAAAAATATTTTTTGTTGATTTTAGAATATTAGAGTTATAGAATTATTACTTGCTGATGCTGATTATTTGTTGGACCCTATGAGTATTTTATGATATTACACACACACACACAGTCGTGCTAATAATAATAACAATTAGAATCACAATTAGATTTATCTGTGTTGATAGACATAATTAAAAAGGGAAAACCTAATTTGAGGCGTAAAGAAGAAAATGAAAGATTACATATTTACATATGTACAAAAAGATTTGAGCCGGCCAACGGGAAACAACAATAATAGATTTATATAAGGAAAGCCGCGACATCTGGCGGTCGACTTAACAGAGTAGGGTTTTCTAGAAATTATAATCTTAAAATAAAATAACACTTTTCTATATAACATATATATATTCATATGTATGCAACAGAGTGGTGAATTAAATATTAAAGAGAGTCAAGACATGGATTATTCCAACACAGAATGACTTTTTTTCTAAATGGAATTATAAAATGTTCAGAAGAATGCGATCCATTTAAGTTTATCACTCCTCTCTCTAGAGGGCGACTTAAATGCAATTACATCTCTTGGAAGCATTGGAATTTAGTTTTAAATTTACTCAAGGAGAGAGATGAAAAAGTTGGATTTTAAAATTTTTATTAAAATTTTATTTTTAATATTTTTGCGCAAAAGGGAGGAATAAAAACTCATTTTTATTTATGATTTAATAGAAAATATAATTTTATTAATGTTTATATATGATTGTGTTTATATATAATGTTGTTGTCATGATTTCGGTTTTGTTCTTCATTGGAAAATGGATGCCCTTGCCATGTTAGTCACCTTGGATCATAATTTGGTCAAATATTCCAAGGATCCAGGGGGGACCGCAGGAAGGTATGATCTGACTTCTCCCCCCCCCCCCCCCCCCCCCCCCCCCCCCCACCCCCTCGTTTATATTTAATAAATAGAGTAAAATATATAGTGAATTTTCCTCCCTCTTCAAAATAATTGAACTTTCAGCCCACTATATAGCCCTGATTCACTATTTTTAAAAGAAAAATGGCAATTAATTCAGGTTCTGGAAGAGGGGGTATATGGGGAAGTCAGCTATATCCCTAGTTCGTTTTATCACCGTTGTACTTTATAAATATAATAAAATAATGAAAATATAATAAATGTATACAACAGTGTAGTTTTATAATAATATTATTTTATAAAGATATTATTATAATGTTCAAGTATAGAAAATGTATTTGTGTCGACGTTTCGCAATTAATAATAATTCACCTAGCTATTTTCATTCCATTGTCTTATTGATCTATGGCTATAATGGACCTGGTCTAATGTGAACTAATATTTCTGAGGGTTCTCACATTAGCGAGGTTTTACTGCAAAAATATCTTCTTGCGCACGCGCCGAGGTGTCAATTTGCTACTGATAATGAAAAACGATCAGAAAATATCATTCTAACAATAAATAAAAACGCGCGAATTTAGAATACTCCCTAATATGTTATTTATTATAATCTGAATATAATATACAATATAATGCGGCTTGTGATTGTAGAACGACTTTGGACAATATTACCGCAAATGTTTCTTTTGAACGAAAATTCGTAATTTATTTAAAGGAGAAAAAACGACTATTTCTATCCTTAGGGATTACGTATGAAAGGATCCCCACTCCTGGACACTTTTAATCCTTTCATACCTTTCATACCATCCTTTCATACTTCATCCCTAAGGATAGAAATAGTCGTTATTTCTCCTTAAAATAAATTACGATTTTTCGTTCAAAAGAAACATTTGGGGTAAAATTGTCAAACGTCGTTCAACAATAATAAACGATTTTAATAGTAAAGTTCAGTACCATTGAGACCATTGCTATGGCGAAGTGTTACTATAGTGTAAAAAAATCATCTGTTACACGAGCGGATATCTTACATTTACCGCTAAAACTAAATATAAATGACACAATAAAAGAACAGAAAATAACCATTTTCGATTAATAGTCTAAATATTCCATCAATAAATACTGCAAACATTATGTCAAACTCCGCTCTAAAACGAAACGCGTGTGTATATAGTTAACCTTCCTTTCTAACAAACTTTCAATTTTTCCACACACACACAATCTCATTTTATTTTATAATATAGTTAAATATAAATATAGTAAACAAATATTTAGTTCCATTAAAGTTCGCTTTAGTTTTTTCTTTATAACTAATATTTTTACAAATTGAAGAAAAATTATACTGATATGTTTATTTTCTCTAAGAACGTAAAATTATATTCAATCTATGTATTCTAATGACGTTATTTCTATTTATGCCCATTCTGTTAAGATTCTTATTACACTACATATAAATTATTTGTTTGCTAATAGATTCAAATATTGCAAATATTAGGAAATTTATATATTTTTTGAAGAAAAATTTATATCTCTCTCCTTACATTCCAGATAGAATTTTCCAGATGACTTGCGCCATCTTAATTAATCAAGAAAGAGTATTCGGCCAAGTCTGGAATAATCAAAAATCAATGATTAATGATATTTATTCGAACAGATGACTTAGGTTTTAGTTGCATAATCAGGAGATGCCCCTTTCTCTCAATTTATTTTCATCTCTTTTTCATCCTGATCTATATAATATTGCGTACAATATTTCATATATATATATTTGATATTTTCATCTATCTTCCTAAATTGTTATAGTTTATTCCTCAAAATGTAAAGAATAGGTGTTTACCTTGATGAATCTTTTATTAACAAAATGAATTTTTATTTCCATGTCTTTTTCTACTACGATTTCTAAATTTAAAAACATGTTCTATTATATCGAATCAGTAATATAAATAAAATTAGATAAAATTGCAATTTTCTCCAACTAAATAATTTATATGTAAACAGAAAGTTTGATTGTGTTCCAATACCTTATCAGAAATCCTATCACCTCACCACTAATTATAAGAAACACATAGAGGAGTTAAACACCAGATTGTGATCAAATACAATATAATGCCAGTAGGAATAAACAGAAAGGAAACCTCTATCTAGGCATCATATCGGTGCAATTACAACGGAATAACCACTGAGTAGTTTTCAATTGGAACATTGGTGATAAGAGACAATTACAGAACTCTATTCACCCCCTCTACACTATTCATTGTCTTCCCAAACTGCTTTCGAATTGACGCTTTCCCATGTCGAGTTGCCTAAGTATTTTATATTTAGGGGTCACATCCAATCCTTACTCTAAATACAATTTATTTATTCATTCTACCCTTTTTTTATAAGTATTCTTTTATGAAGACATAAACTAATTATTCTCTCAATACACATGTCTTTATTTATATTATGATATGTGAACATGTAGTCTAGCTTTCAGGCATGACGCTTCTAAAAGGTCTGAAGACAACTATATGGACCAAGTATTTATACTTGCATACATATCAATTATATAACTAATTTATTTACATATTAGCGAAAATTTTATCTAATTAAATATTTAAATAATTTCCGAATTTCTGTTATGAAATTAGAGAGAGCGAAAATATTGTCGAAAAGGAAATATAATTTAAGATATTAACACTTAGGTAAGTATTTTTTCTATTTATTCTCACACATATTTAATATTTTAAGGTAGCTTGTTTTGATTTTCAAATTCCAAGCAAAATTATTTCGACATATACATGATAATTTTTAGCAAAAGTTATTTAAACTTAGTATCACATTGATATACCTTTTTAAAAAAGGTATGTTAATTTTTTTTCAATATAAAATAAAGTATTGCTAAAGAAGTTCATTTGGAATTAAATATTAGTTCAAAATAGGCGCATGGTTCTTTCTATACCTATGGTTATATCCTACGATATATTGGGGTCTATAATTCAGGTTCTCTCACTTAGGAGAAGAAGACTGCTGAGCCTATTGGAGGCTACTTCTAGCGTCTATGAACTGGAGCACAAGGTTATGCACCCGCCATTCTGAAGTCTCAGAGGCGACAATAGGTCACAGTTGCCGCTATACTTACTGGCTACAAGCGATCGCCCGATACTTCTCTGATGGAGCCCTGCCTTAGCGGTCAACGCGTGCTGCGATATCGGACTCATATCACAGAGCGACCTTCTTACAGCAGGAAGACGCCAGCTATCATGCAGATCACTCGGCCGAGACCATCGTCCTGCGCGGCTCAACATCTCTTATTACCCACCTCACTAGGCAAAGGGGGAGCCGGGAACTGGACTCGGCATGGCTGCTGGAGCATCCTTCTGCTTGCTGGCTGTTCGAGGGACCCTCATCTTGGAACTGCCCCACTCCATCCTCTGAGACGATCTGCGTTACAATTGCTTCTTTGGGCACTATGCAGATGTCGTAATACTACTGGCTATTCAAACTTATCCTGTTGGTCGAACAATGGCTCGCATACAAACAGATATTAGAGATACCGAGCTGTGCGACCCCTGCTCCTGGAGGTGTTCGCTTCCTGCGAGGTTCCCCTGAATCTTCAGGCATGGCTCTTCTTAGTCGGCCTACATCCCGAGGCAATGAAGTCAGCAGCATTGGCGAAGGCTACTATCTATAAGTTCTATCCTGGTCTTAAAGTGAGTAATGTCAGCAATCACATCGACCTGCCCACTCTTTGGGAAATAACTCAGGATTCTACTTTAAAAGAATGATTTCAGTGCTTTATTCAAATAAATTATAAATGTTGGTACAGCTTTACGTTTTCTACGTGCAATCTTTATGACGTCCTGTGAACGTCAAAAAGATTGCACATAGAAAACGTAAAGTATAGCGCTTCGTCTTAGAATAATTTCGTCAATACAATTCCAACAGTTAACTACTTTCGATTTAACAACAGACTGAACTACTTTCAAGGCACCATTTAGCGTCTTCAGTTATCAAGATCTAAGGACAGTTTTCAGCAAGCCAAAAACACACGAATCTATAGGTGCCAAGTCTGGAGGTTTGACAGGAATATGCTTAAAAGAGATTTACAATATGTCGGTTTTATCCATCTTTTCATTCAGTTATTGAGGTGTTGACTTGAGATATGACTCGTTGTTTTATTCTAGGGTAGCGACGCGGATCTTAAGTCACTTGGATACAAAAATTGAACCTCATTGTCGAATAATGGGTATAAGACAAAGTCTTTGTTATATGTACTAGTTTATCATGATCTTTGGATCCACTTTCTCTATAGGATTCTTCCTATTGTAGTAGAAACTTGCAACGATCATAAAGTCATTTGATGTTTGAATCAGTTCTGAAAAGTTTTTACAAGAGGGTTGATGTAAATGGTATAGTAAATGGCTCGAATTCAGTTGCTCCTATTAGGGTAAACCCATGTCTCGTTATGTATAACAACATTCTTCCATTTTCACCTGCCAGGTACTTTTTATAAAGGGACTCTGCTGCAGGTTTGCGTCCTCCGATATGGTGCGGCTCTAGAACATTACCTTAGCCTTTTTGTGTATTTTAAAACATAATTTTACCTGATAATAAGGTTAACGTTAGAAAATGGTACGTTGGTTATTTTGAAAATGTTCCCTTGATAAGGTGGATTCTCTCTTGTAACCATCTCTTTTATCTTTCTTCAAGTTGGAGTTTCTTCAGGCCCCTTTTGTCAGAGATATGTTTTCGCTTAATTTAAAGGATATAAAATGCTTCCTAATAATCCTTTATCATTTGACTTATTGTGCACTTATTAAAAGCAAAATTTATTTTAATCATATTTATAATAATTTAGGTAAATCAGTATTTCCCTTCAGAGAGTCTAGAAAAATTACCTTTCTTTTACAAAATCACGTATAAATCTATACATACGCACATATATAAAATTTTAAAAATAGTTTTTAGTAAAATATAATTAACAATGCATGCGTATGTGTGTTCTTCCGAATAATTAAAACATCACTCGAATCTCGCACGATTCTTTTACGAGCTACAGGGTGGCAAAAATGTTCTTTTAAAAATGGGACGCACTCTGTATTCGGATAGAAAAAAATGTAAATATCACTAAAAAATAAAACTTTAATAGATTTTACTATTATCACACAGAATGGTTTAATATTAAAAAGGTTTTGTAACGTAGTACGGAGAGTAGAAGTTTTTTATGTATAAAATAAACATTCGTGTTTCTAAATATTCTACAAGGTTGTCCCTAAAGTTCGTTAAAACTTGAAAAAACATTCAACTACAAATATTATACGCCATAATATTATTCGCCATTATGTATAATGTCTTTGTATTATGTATTATTATGTATATTCGCCGTAATATTATTATTCGCCAAGTAATAATAAAAACAACATCTAAAGAAATAGACGTGATTTAACACGAAAAAAGTGATTAAAAATAAAAATAAAGTAATACCCTTTGAAGTTTTTAAGGTTGTTTATTTATTCATCTAATTTCTTATTCTTAGGGGATAATCACAATTCTTTAGCATCATAGTTCCTGACAAAATTGCTCTGTCTTCGCACCAACGTTCAAAGTAATGTCTAATTCTTGTGGCGTTAAATATAATTATTAACAATATGATTCATACATGTAAAACGAAAATTGAAATTATACCGCGAATGTTTCTTTTATAAAAATCGAAATTTATTTTCAAAGAGAAATACCGACATTTCTAACTTTGAGGATGAGGTATGGAAAGGTGAGACATGAAGAGTAATGGCGAACGGAAAAATAAAAATTCGATTTTTATAAAAGAAACATTCGCGGTATAATTTCAATTTTCGTTTTACAATCATCAGCCGCGTTATATTGTATTTTAAGTGTTACTTTAAGTATTAGTTACGAACGGAAAAATACGTCCAGGGTAGCCGAGTGGACAAGGCACCTGCCCGGTAAGCAGAAGGGTGTGGGTTCGATTCCCGCCCCTGGACACTTTTTATTTTTCCGTTCGCCATTACTCTTCATGTCTCACCTTTCCATACCTCATCCTCAAAGTTAGAAATGTCGCTATTTCTCTTTGAAAATAAATTTCGATTTTAATAAAAGAAACATTCGCGGTATAATTTCAATTTTCGTTTTACAATTATCAGCCGCGTTATATTGTATTTTAAATGTTACTTTAAGTATTAGTTACGAACGGAAAAATACGTCCAGGGTAGCCGAGTGGACAAGACACCTGCCCGGTAAGCAGAAGGGTGTGGGTTCGATTCCCGCCCCTGGACACTTTTTATTTTTCCGTTCGCCATTACTCTTCATGTCTCACCTTTCCATTCCTCATCCTCAAAGTTAGAAATGTCGCTATTTCTCTTTGAAAATAAATTTCGATTTTTATAAGAGAAACATTCGCGGTATAATTTCAATTTTCGTTTTACAATCATCAGCCGCGTTATATTGTATTTTAAATGATTCATACATATTCTGTCGATATTGAACATCATTTGTTGATTGGTAGTTTTCTTGAAAATATATTCAGTTACATCAACGATATTTCAATTATATCCCGTTGTTTTAGTGACTCTCTGCTACTCCCCTGTTACTCACCTGAGGTAACGTCAGGAATTAAATAAAATTGGTTGATGTATCTGTATCCTTTTCAAATATTCATTCGAAATATACAACCAACGAAATTTAAATATGCTTTTAATATTATAAAACACATTATTTTTAAACAATTATTCAAGTGAAAAAATAGTACAAATGTAATATTGTACTGGGATAAGGTGCAGAAATTAAGAAAAAGGCATCTCCTTTTCGTGCAACTGAAAGTTGCTGACGGCTTGCGCCATCAATCGGAATAAATATCAACTATTCTCGTTGATTTTTAATTATTCCAGAATTGGTCAAATACCCATTCTTAATTAATCAATAAAAGCTAACCACGGACGCGTTTCGGGCCAGCAACTTTCAGTTGCACGATAAGGAGATGCCTTTTTCTTAATTTATGCACCTTATCCCAGTACAATATTACATTTGTACTATTTTTTCACATTGTGTAGCGTTCTCACGCAATTCTGGCCTTAACTACCCGTTTCATGATTTTTCAGGATGCCTTAATGACCAATTTTTTGGTCGTTGAGGTACAGCTTGCACCACGCTAATGAGGGCCAACAGCCCGAAACGCGTCCGTGGTTAGCTTTTCTTGATTAATCAAGAATGGGTATTTGGCAAATTCTGGAATGATTAAAAATCAACGAGAATAGTTTATATTTATTCCGATAGATGACGCAAGCCATCAGCAACTTTCAGTTGCACGATAACGAAATGCATTTTTCTTAAATTATTTAAGTATTTTAATAATGGAGGCACCTAAATCATGTAAGAGCAATATATATATAAATAATAGTTAGACATCCAGAATTAGTTAATTAATATATTTCTTATATGAGATCTCTCAAAATCATTATTTTAATCATTTGAAATAAGTATGATGATTTCTAGAATCTTGCTGTTCAAAAGATTCATCATTCGAATAAAAACGTTCTAATCGTCTAAATATCATTCAATAAAATGGCAGATTTTAAAAAATTCAAAATGTGACTTTTTTCTTTGAAATATGATGATTATAATTCAATTTTTTGCATGCCCAAATAAAAAACTAAATATGAGCTTTCAGATAACTATTTCAGAGGATAAATAGGAAAATTTATGTTTTATTATTATATTAACAAAGAAAAGATCATACATTAGCTTTTCCATTATACTTTTTGTATCAATAGCAAATGTTAGAGAATGGCCTGTTAAGTCAAGTCAGGCTTGTAGATCGATTTGTACGATTCTATATAAATTTTGATCGTCTTTCCACCTGAATGATAATGGAGAATATTCGGAGCTATCACAGGGGTCATTAGGTAGGACACTGCTCTGTGGGGAGTTGGCAAAATTAACTGGTGGTTAATGACAAACCTGATTCTTTGCCTCAATACACATGATGGCCCCATTGTTTAACTTTTAAATAGACATTACATCAATCTTCGATACCTTTTTGTTGAGATTGCTTCCTTTTTATTTGAAAATGCTTTATGGAGCTATTAATGTTTTTATTCATATCATCTCAGTTTATAATGGCAACTTTATAATGATGTTTACCTTTATCTGAAAAAAAAAGGGAATTATATTCGGTTATTTTTAGGAATGGTTGGCTATATCTTCAGTACACCTAGCGGGTTTTACGATAATTTATTTCCATGTGTTTAAATGTATATAATAAATATAATGTGTTGATACAGTAAACCCATGTTAAAACGAACGTGGAGGATATTGCGAATCTTCACTTATAACGAACCTGTATTTTATAATACAATGAAATATGGTTATATAAGGAACCATGGCTATAGTGGACCGCAGGTTTAGTCCCACTGAGTTCTCTATAGAAGTTCAAATGTATACCTATATGAATACTCGAAACTATTATAAACGGGTATGACTATTTTAAAAATTAACAATTTCTACTGCCTTTACTGCAATGAAAAATTTAAAGGGAAGGCTAGGCTCATCAGTGGTGAACCCTTCCAACGGTATTTCATTGCAGTAAGGGCAGTAAAAATTGTTGAATTAAAAAAAAAATCATACGTGTCTATATTAGTTTCGAATATTCATAACAGATGCCGTGCTAATGCATCATAGTATGCTGATATAAAAATAATTATTTTCATTCGATTTATTATTGGTGGCATTAGACTTCACTTATATTAGTTAACCCCATTAAAACGATCCTGGATGGAATAAACGGTCATTTATAACAAATTTCAATAATCTATCTTTTTTATTCTATATAAGTGTGGATAGGGGATAGTTTTTGAAATGGTTATAGTGAATATATATTAATAGTTGTTCTAAATATTTATAATTAATATGAGAACACAATTGTAACTGATTTATCTTCATAATAATCGATCACATTTTCACAGATAAATGGTTCTGTGTGGTCGTAAAATAAATAATTGTAAACTTATATATATTTAAATATATATATATTACGTTTATTATATGAATAAAAAAGGTTTTTCTCATCAAAATAATTTATATAGTTGCGAAAAAAAATATTTTGAAATTCCTGCTTTCATTTAATTGAATTGTTCATCTTTTATTCCATCTTTGACTCGCTATTTATTTATTTAGCTGGAGTTGTTCAATGACTTTTCTATTCTGTGAGCAACAACGTAGCCGTTTCTCTTGAGAGAAGCTAATTCTCAACTCGTGGAAATAACCGTTCGCTTGGTGAAATTTTGATGAGGTCGGCTGGGCGTTGGCACTGGGAATTGGCCGAATAATTTATGAATTACCTCAAATTAGGCAAAAACTCTAATCTCTAATTTTATATAAGAACTCTATATCTCCTCCTAATTCAAGCCTATTACACTAATTCTAGCCATTAGCTCAACTGTAGTTACCTGCCGAGCTGAACTTTGCCTTCAGATGCTAGTTATTTTCCAAATTACCATTATCTCTGTAGAACTTCATTCTTAAATTTTTGTTTCAAGGTTTTCATCAAAATTATATATTTTAATATAATAACTTGTGTTTATTCAGAAAATATTATTTGATATATTTTAGATATATTTTTGTAATTTTTGTTTCAAAGACACAATAATCCATTTTCAAAATCCAAGTGGGGTTGATATTGTTATTATTTTCTGAATATATTGAATTATATTCTGAATTATATATATAGTATATTTTAGGAAATCAAAAATATATTTATATGTTAATATTGCCTTAAATCGTTTGCTTGTTTAGTACACAGTTCTCTATTCCGAAATGGTTTAGGAATTTCATTTGTGCTCGGAATTTGTTTAAACTCTTACATATAAATAATTTAATAATATCACTAAAATATATAATTATACTAATTTTATTATAAATATTTAATGACAAGTCATCCTTTTTTCTTTCTTTCTCATTGTTAATATCTTATGGTTATTCTTTACGGCCTAAAGTTGTATTGTAAATAGATATAGACAACTGTAGTCCTTAAGGGAATAAAATGATTTTTGCTAACATTTTGTATTAATATTATAAAATAAATGAAGCTTCCAGGGTTAAGTTTCTTGTACAACTTTTTATTTTCAAGCTTTCGGACTTGTCAGTCCTTCAACAGGATTATCACGTTAACAACTTAATAATAAATATAATTTTATATACATATTATTATATACATACTTTAAATATCCTATTATATATTGAAAGAAAAATATACTACATTATTTCTGTTTGAAAATCAAAATTTTGAAAATTTTGTATTATTCAATAAAATGAAAAAGAAGAGTCAAACCTTCTAAATATTGAACATTTTTGTCCTTTCTACAATATATATATTGATATTAGGTATTGTAATTCCTATTTCTAACATCAATCAACTCAAACTCTCAATTATATAGAACAAATTAAAGAAAAAAAATATTCATAGAGCAGAAATTATTATATCTTAGAACGGAATTTATTTTGAATTCTTCATACACAATGTTATGCTATTTTATGTTATGGTTGAATGCATTTCCTAAAGGTAACCTGAAATATTTTATCAATAAATGTTGAGAATTTAATTCCAACACAACCAATTTGCACGATCCATTAATTTAGGCCGATCTCTTAAACCAAAACACTCCATTCTATACTTTCAAATCAGAAAATATTGAGAGGGCCTGGCTCGTCAGTGGTAGGTACTCCCTCGGTTTGGCCAGTATAACCAAAAACCCGGTCATTCTATTTTTAGATAAGTACATATATACAAGAATATCAGCCCTCAATATACGCTATTATAGCGTTACTGTCGAAACCATTTGAAGTTAGGATTTACAAATATTTTACCATTGCCGTCAAGACGGTAAAAATATTTTGTTAGAAAAAAAAACAAATTTTGTAATAAATATATCAATAAACTCAAACATTACATTTGAAAATAAACATTCTTCCTTGATTTATAATTTTAAAAAAATTAAAAATGCTTTCAGGGTTAAGTTTCTTGTGTAACCATTTATTTTCAAGCTTTCGGAAAATAGGCCTTCAACAGGAGTAACAAATTAATGATAGATATTTTTATATATAAATTAATATTTACCTATTTCAAATACTTATAATATTGAGAGAAGTAAATATATATTTATATTGTACATATTGCCAGACACCTCTTTCTTTTGTATACAGTTCTTTTTTCTATCTTTCTCATTGTTAATACCATATGAATTCTATTCACGGCCTAAAATTATTGTATATATATATGTGGTAATTTAAACCCACAACCCTATATTATATAATACTTATAACAAGATTGTCATGTTGTATATAGAAACACATCTATAAATAATTATACGCATGATTGACATGTGTCATTGCATCACCATATGTAATGTACTTTGTACAAACTGAGGATGAATAAATAAAACTATGTAATAGATTAAGAGCTGAGTTAAAGCAAGATTGAGAAGTAAATCACAAAGCCACTTCTAAAAATAGATTGGGAGCCGTCAGGTCGGCGCCAGTGTCCAGTAGCAACACGTGCTGTAATGCAATTCTCTTTGTCGGAGGCGTTATATAAGGCCTCCCTCGGCTTAGCAAAACAGTCAGTTACTTCACCGTCTGCGCGAGCCCTTGTCCTCATCGCCATGTAAATCAGTAAGATCTCTTCTATCTCCATCTTGCTCTTAGCTCGACTTTTATCTATTCATGGAACTTTCCTACTACGTCTGTGTCTCTTCGTTTTGTGTGTGTGGACATTCCCAAGCTTTCCACTCTGCCTCGACCACGACTGCCTGTACTCTGTGAGAACTGTTAAAGGTCCTACAAGGTGCAGAGAGGTACTGGAAAACTCTCCACGCCCTGACTGTCCCTCTCGGTTACTACAGGTTTGACCCTCGGTTACCATATATATATATATATATGTATAGATAAATATAAAGGCATACATGTATGACAGCTCAAGTGTCTCTAGGGGCACATGGCGCTCTAATTTGAAATAAAATTTTAAAAAAATAAAAAATACACTCAAACATATTAGATTTGAAAATAAAAATTTTTCCTTGATTTATAATTCAATAAAATGAAGGGATAAGTTTCTTATATAACTTTTATATTTTCAAGCTTTCGGACTTATCAGTCAAGAGTATCACAGTAAAAGATTGATGTTATATATTTTTGTATACACATTAATATTTACATATTTTAAATACTTATGATATTGAGAGAAATATATTACAACATTTGGTGTGGGTGTGTAAAGAAGCAAGTTTTTTGAAAATATATACAGCATAGATACACGCATGAGAATATAGATAGAAATATTAACCTCTTTTTATCTGTATATATATCTATATATATATAAATCAATGTTTGTATGTTTGTTTGTTTGTATGTCCGGTATACAAATTCTCAGTAGTTCACTAATTCAAACCAAAATTTCCAAACATAGGTAAAAATATACGGGGAAAACGATAGGCTATTTTAAAAAATATATAAATCCATTATTAAAACTATATATTCAAATTATTCTACTTAGCTCACGAACAGCGCTCTCTATCAAATATTATATTAAATTATGCTGATGCAAACAAATAGATAATTCTAATAACAAACAATTATAAAAAAATCTTATCTAAATATATATCACTCGGGTAGATATACACACGGGTCACCCGTCTAGTTGTATTATAAAGAAGTCTGAGATAGTGACAGAAAAAGTAGACATTTCAAATTAAAACATTGGGGATTAGACTTGGCTAACAAGTAAGTCATTTGTATTGGGCGAGATCTCTAACCTGAAACTCAAACAAAACAAGGTGAGAATGTTTACCGAATTTAGAACAAGGAAGGTGAGAGAAACTTAGCAACGTTACATTGTGTCCGGATTTTGAATTTCCTCTCTAAAAGTGTTTAAATAACTTTTCAACTAATTTCTTTATAAAATTATATTTTACAGGTAAATATATACTCGTATAATAAGATAACTCTATATTTATATAGAATTAAGGTAGATAATATTCAAACTTTTGATTAAAATAGTATATCTATAATATATTCATTCTTTAGATGAAGTAACGAACCAGGGATATAATAAACTTCAACATTTAACAAAAACCTGATTTAATCTTCATATTTATTATATAAAATTCATAATAACAATGACTATATAATAAACCAAGGATTCAGTCTCATTGAGACTTACCATAGCGAGGTTTTACTATACTTTGATATTAGAAATAATAAAATGGCCATGAAAAAATGTATTTACCGCTATAGGAATTGATGAAGTTTGTTATCAAACGAATATGGCACTCTTATCAGCTTAAATCTATCTGATTAAATACTCTTTTATCGTAAAGATAGAGGCTGTCTGGCCGGCATTCATAGTTCTTCATATAAATATACTTTACAGAGTAATGTTTGTTCTAAAATGTATAATTTAAAAAAATAAAATAACATTTTCACATAACATATATATTAAAAATAAAAAGGCATATCCTGACCAGGAGTACATGTTATTTCTGAAGGCAGAGCGCCATCAGGATATGCCTTCTTTATTTTTAATATCAACACCTTACCTTTTTATATTTATTTCTATTATTTTATATATATATATATATATAATAATAGAATAAATTTATTTGTATAAAAACAAACATACACACTTTTCTCAATCAAATGACTTTTCTTTAATATAATATTTCCATTTTTGATTATCACAGAGATGTTATTATGAAATAAATTTTAATTATTCAATTATTTTGAGTCATTTACTCTGGGTTCGTTAGAAGGAAAAGGTTCGATATTTCCACGGTTCGTTTCAGTGAGTTTTACTGTATTCTGATAAACTGAAAATAAATAAGATATCAAAAATTAGTTACAAATATATAAATGTGAGAAAACTGGAAAGCACCATATTACTTTCCGACGTCCAATTGTATCAACCATTTCTTTAAAAAGACACGTTAATAAAAATGCCATTTCAAAATAAAAATGTAAATTCGGCGGCATTTCAAATTTCCAAATATTTTAGGAGTGAATAAATATTTCTTGCGCCACTTCAATAATATAATGTTCACTCCCCATACTCAATATTTTCTTCCCCGCGTCCAACACTTACTTTAATATCCTCTTCTGAAATGGTGGTACATTTGGTGCTCACAGAAATATCTTACAATGTAGAATACGCTATTTTTGATTCTATATGATTTATATTTATAATTTATCAATGCAGTTTGTCTATAGCTGTATATTTGTTTTTTTTTTGGCTTATCCCTAGTACACGTGGTACAGGCTATGCTAATCATGGTGGGTAGAAGTAGGCGACTGCTTTTACTGTAAGCGCACCACATGTCTACACATGTGAAAAGCAGTTCGACTTTGCACTTACAAATGCCAGAGCCCCGTTTGGTTACTTGCACTCGCTGGTGGGGTTGGACTTTTGCAAGAATCGGGGGCCATTGGAGCATTTTTTAATAAACAGAAAAAGGTGCCCAATGCGGGAATCGAACCCGGGTCCTAGTGGTCGAAAACCAAACGGTTTACCCAGCCTTCCACCGACCCCCATTTGTTCTTTTAATGTAGGTAAAAATAGAGGCTGCTGCCTGGCCGGTATTCATATTTCTTGAAAATAAAGATACTTCGGCCAGTATAAATCTTTTATTACCTCGATGTTTCGACAAAAATCTTTTATCCTAGTCAGGAGCAAACAAAAATTAAACATTTAGCAAAGTTTTGAGAATGAATTTTCACGCTTTGCTAAATGTTTAATTTTTGTTTGCTCCTGATGAGAACAAAATATTTTTGTCGAAATGTCGAGGTAATAAAAAGATTTACTGGGCGAAATATCTTTATTTTCAAGATAATATTAATGTAGGTATATTTAACATATTTGAAGTGTGTCTATAGTTAGTTGAGTATTTTTTTAATGGCGTAATATAACAGTAATCATATATTTCTATGGGGTTGGTAAAGAAATATCTCACAAAAATGTCGTTTTAGAATTCCTACCAGGAATCGATTCCCGCATTGAGTATTTGTCTGCTTTCATGATGCCCCAACTCTTGCGAAGTTTCAACCCCACTCTAATGAAGGTAAATAACCAATACAAGTAACTCTGGAACCTTATACGAGTAAAATGTACAACTTATATCTACACGGGTAACATGTGGTGTACTTTTGGTAAGAGGATTCTTTATTTCGACTTAGAACGCTATGTCTTCCTAGGGACACTTTCACTTTAAACATAAACAAAAATATGAAAGAAAAGAAATGAAAGATATTTTAAATATTTACAGGATTAGTATTCAAGTTAGTTAGATGAAAAGATATAAAAAATATATCAACACAATTGATATATGTACAAAGGGTTGGTATGCAAATTTAGTTAAATGAAATCAAATTGTAAAGTATTGTGTGTATTCGAGTAAAGCAATTTACAAATTAGAAAAAAAAAATTAATGAATATTTTAGAATGAAAATATGCTAGATATTAGAGAATTATTCAATTCAAAGAGATATCTCTAACTACTCACCATTATTATCATGGTCTGTGCCACGTGAATTTGAGATTAGTAGAATAGAATGTACAGTATAACCTCGATAAAACGAACCCGGAAAATAACAAACTTAAAATATGTGTCATCTCACAAATATTATTTGAGCTATTAATAAGCGAAATTATATTGAACCATGGCTAGAGTAAAAGATATTGAATCCCATTTTTATTCGCTATAACGAGGATTTAATCTAGAACTGTGGTAAAACCCGTATAAAGCAAACCCCAATGGGACTGAAGGTATGGTTTAACATCTTTGGGTTCGCTGTATTGTAAATATAATAATGTTATGACATCACAATATTAAAAAAAAAATCTACAGCGAACCCAAATATAACCCAATCTTTATTTCATTATAGCCATTGTTCGTTATATCCATAGTTCACTATATACCAAAATAAAAATGGGGATTTTTCAGATTTCCAATTGGTTTCAAGGGAAGGGTTGCTCTAAATACAAGGTTCGTTTTAGCGGTGTTTTACTGTATTAAAATTCTTAAATATTATTTTTATTCTTGGTAGTGCATCAATGTCCTATATTTAAAATATAAAATTATATTTATTTCCACTCTTACTTCAGTTGGCTTAGTCACCTAAGATAGGCGTGTCTCATTAATCAGTCACCTCAAGTCAATCGATCTACACCCAGAAACTGGTTGGCTATGTCAATCCATTGAGAGTTTTCACGGAAAAACTAATGGAGCGGTTTTCTATGTTTTATTATATCCATAACGTATTTCATGAAGTTTTTATTCATGATTATACACACTATTCGAATGATTAATTATTTAATATTCTCACACAAACGTTTTTTTTTTTTTAGCTAAAATAAGGATAATCTTCCCTTTAAAGGGCGTTACCGGCTTCAAAAGAAGTGAGCCCCTTCTTCAGTGTCCTGTTGTGGACTTCAGTCCTCTTGTCTAGGACGCCCTAAAACGTTATTAATCCGTAGAAACGTAGGAACGCCAAGTTGACAAATTTTGTCATGTTTCAATAATCATTATCGATATGTTCGTGTGGTTTTTCTCTCATGAGAATGTCAAAATGAATAGTTTTAATGACCTTTTCTGAAAATAGTTGCCTTTTTTACATATAGTAAAACTTTGTTATAGTAACCTCTAATGGGACCACATTTTTGGTTTACTATAGGTCATGGACTATAAGCCTATAGTCATGGTTCACTCTATGATTATAGAAATTATAGGGATGATTATTTTAGCTTCGTTATAAGGGAAGGTTCGTTATATCTTCGATTCGTTTTAAAGAGGTTTTACTGTACATATCACCTATAATATTTCAAAAATTTCTGTAAAATCTGAAACTATCTCTCTGCACAAATCTATAAATATCTTAAGAAACGATGTTGGCATATGAATGATATACATAAAATCTTATCTGCCCTGCCAGATCCTCTAGAAAGGTATGGGTGATTCAATGTTAAAATGTAAGATCTGGTTGAGATGGATATTTTCTGTCAGGAGAAAATTTATAGGTAAAGGTATAGTATAGTATTTTGTCGTAAATGGCGTCTAGTTTTGACGTTTACTTTGGCAGGAGAGGCGCCCCATGCTTTTATAGATCTGGTTGAGGTATTGCCAGTATTTTTCTTGCGCCATTTGTAAGGGAGTAGAATGCAGAATAATTGATGTTAGGTTAAGAAGGATGTCTCAGGAGGTGTTCAAATCCTATATTACCCTTCATAGAGGATTTATCATATCATAGAGGGTATATGTGTTCTTCTGAAATCAAATAAGCATATTTATATATTTAAATGCATAATTAAATATAAAATTCGATTAGTTTTCTTCGCATATTTGATGTTGAACTCTATATATATATTCAATAAAATTAAAATCACAAAAAAAAAAAAACAAGCGCAGTTTCTCTTCAGTTTATATTCGATTTTCTAATATGATGATAATGTGTGTAATCCCCATATATATAAAAGTCAGTGTATGTATGTGTGTTTGTTCCTATGTCGGCTATACACGTCCACAATACGTAACTAATCTGACTGAAATTTTAACAGTATATAGAGTTGAATCTAGAAAAACTCATAGTGAAAATTTCAGGTCTCTATTCCCAATATTCGTTGAGTTATTTGCAAATTGCGTTGTAAATTTGCCATTTCGCTCGCAAGCAGCGCCTCTAGCGGTGAAGATGGGAGGTAATATCGGCTGACCTAATGTACATGTAAAACGTGTTTTAACAGGACATAGAGAAAAATCTGGAAGATATATTTATCGGATTTTCAGCCAAGAAAAATTGAAATTGACAGGTTCTGGGCATATATAGTTGTTTTTTAATCAGAAAGTGATGATGACAATATTGCTGTATCATGTTTGATTATCAGATACAAAATTATATCGGGAAAAATTCCAAAAAGCAGAGACCACGGGTGAAGCCAGTTCATTTTTAATATGCAGGAACAAAATTTTAACAGAAAAACATTCATTCGGGCAGAAGACACAAAGCCAGATCATCTCTCTATAAAAATATCGCTTCTCAGACACAAAGTTGGAGCGGGACACAAGAGTGACATCCACGGCGCCAATTTATAATTGCAACGAATAGTATTTGAATAAAAACACTTAATCGGGTAAAATCCGGGCGTTGCCCGGGTCATTCGGCTAGTTATATATAAAAATATTTATTAAAATTTATATTAATTTATACGTATATGAAATCATAGTACCACTTGAGGATACCTATCAACAGAGGACACATATTGCTAATTTTATATTAAATAGATGTTTCTAAATGAGAGAAAATATTAACTACCGATTAAATATACGTAGATATTAGAAAATATCCAATTGAATTTTTTGAATGTTCAAATAAGATTTTAATTTTTAAATAGAAACATGTTATATACTTATACAAAATTTACACAAAAATTACTTATGTTGAAAAAAACAAACAAATTATATACAAATATATATTAAAAACTTGTAGATTGATATTTATAATAAGAACATGTGTAATAGTTAGTCGCATGTAATTCCAAGGTGTAATTAAATTGTAACCATCTAACGTTGACTCCAAATAATTCCGACGCTCTGTGTCTAGTTAAACTTAGCAGAATTAGAGTAATTCGAATACCCTCAACATGAATAGGTCGTAAAAAATAGTACAAATATGAAATTGTACAGGTATAAGGTGGATAAATTATGAAGGAGCCATCAGAAGCTCTCAGTTGCATGATAAGATTATACCTTTTTATTAAAAAATAGGTTGGTTTTGGAAACGGATGAGGCGAGAAAGCCTTGTAGAGCTCGGGCCCTCATATTGTGTTTTTGATGCTTCTATATAGATAATTTTAAAATTGTTTTTAACTTGTAACTACAAGGAACTTTGAGATGAAAACATGATATTCTATATTTACTACTTCTTTGTGGTCATGAGAGATCGCTCCAAAAATCCAGTTTCAACTTCCAACCGTTTCCGAGTTAACACCGTGCATTATACACAGAGGCAAAATTGTTCACACTTGGTTGTCTCGTGTGTCTTTAATAAAGATCACTTGGAATCAAATACAATACAGAACTATTGTCTGAATATCGATATACATGCTGAAGGGAGAATTTCCTTAATTTTTGTCCATGAGTTTATATATTATTAAGAAACAATGGTTCCTGCCAAATGTCTTAGTCATACCAACAAACTGGAATTATATATAAACACCACCATATCTTGTATCACTTTGATGATAATTTTACAAGATCGTGGGTTATATAAATCGACCACACCCCTCCCCCACTTCGAGCTTTTCATAAATTTTCTCCAGACGATTATATTATTGAAAGAAATACTGTATTTTTTTTTCGTCATATAGTTTCGCGCTTTTTATGAATTTTACAATAGTTGAATACTAGAAGAAGATGCGCTAACCGCTTCATCACAAATTTCCATTTTAAATATATAATATAGCAACACAAGATAAGTATTTGCTTTCTAATATATATTAATGAAAAAACAATAGAAAAAAATAAAAGATAAGTGGGTCAGGTGTTGATATTAAAAATAAAGAAGGCATCTCCTGACCACGAGCACATTTGCTTTTCAAATGACAGAGCGCCATTTATCACGGAGCAAGCTAAATAAATGTTTAGTTTATTTTTGCTCTACTAGATGGCGCTTTGCCATCTAAAAAGCACATGTGCTCGTGGTCAGGAGATGCCTTCTTTATTTTTAATATATATTAATATATCTTTTTACGGAAGAGATCACTAAAAGTATAAATAAATACAGAACTATTTAATATATATAATGTCATAAACCAGAAATATTTCCTCAATTTCCCAAATAAGTAGGTTATGTGAACATTAAAGAGTGTATTTGATCAATTAAGTTTTGAGATGTTGTTCTATATATCACGGAAATATAAGGTAGATAGATATAAAGCTCTGCTAAAAATAGAAATGGGTGAGGAAAGAAGTAAAAGTAAATAGATTGTAAATGGAAGAAGCAGTACCGCAAATCTCCAGGGGTACAGACGAATAAACAACGTTTCTTTTTTTATAATTCTCCACATTCCAAGTGATATAAACGGCGAGAATTTATTGCAGTATTTTATAACACATTTTCTTCTTATATTTCTACTGCTTATATCTTTATTATATTTATTGTGCGTGTGTAGAGTTATAAAAGATATCTCTCCTTACAATATACTTCTTCACTCTTCTCACATTAACTCTCTAATGATATCTCAAGCCAAGTCGTTTTATTGTTAACTTTTTATAGATATATATCGCTATATATTTTTTTATTTATAAAATTATTATACTTTTATATATATATATATATTTTTAATTGCGCAATCTATAAATATATCTTTAATAAAAAAGGCATATATTGGATCAAAATATCATTTATTTTAACAATATTTCTGTTGATAAAGGTTGGCTATATATTTTTTTTATTAAAAAGGCATATATTGGATCAAAATATCATTTCTTTTTCCAATATTTAAGTTGGCCTAGCGCCAACCTTTATCAAGGTATTATAACATATTAATGTGTGTCAACAACAAACTCAGCGCTACACATTATTATGTGATAATAAATTAATAATAAATGACCACATTAATATGTTATAATACCTTGATAAAGGTTGGCTTTCAGACAAGGTATTATAACATATTAATGTAGTCATTAATTATTCATTTATTATCACATAATAATGTGTAGCGCTGAGTTTTTTGTTGACACACATTAATATGTTATAATACCTTGATAAAGGTTGGCGCTAGGCCAACTTAAATATTGGAAAAAGAAATGATATTTTGATCCAATATATGCCTTTTTAATAAAAATATATATATTCTCATGGAATATCCCTAATAGTATAAATAAATACAGAACTATTTAATATATATAAATTTATTATATATTCAATTTTATAGTAGTTGTACATACTCGTGAATTGATACGCGAGCATATTAAAACAATCTTGTTCCCCGAAGAAATTTGGCGAGTTGCCATACGAAATTTTAGAAAATAAAAAATATATATGATCCAAAGTAAACATTTTATAATAATAATAAATAATATATATATATATATGTTATATTAAGATATTATTTAAAATGTTATATTAAGATATTATTTAAAATGCTATATTAAGATATTATTTAAAATGTTATATTAAGATATTATTTGAAATGTTATATTAAGATATTATTTGAAATGTTATATTAGGATATTATTTAAAATGTTATATTAAAATATTTTATTTAAAATTATAATTTCATAGATATAAATACTCTGTTTAAATCGACCGCCAGAGGTCACGCTTTCTCTATAAATACCTATCGTTGTTGTTCCCCAATGGCCGACCCAAAACATTTGTACATTATGTAAATACGCTTTTCATTTTTTTTATTCTTACGCCTTAAGCCAGGTATTACTTTTATCAAATTATGTTATTCATATATATTACTCAGCTCAAATAAATAAATCTATGATCTTCAATATTATTTTTATTTCAAGAAGATTCATGCCACGACTGCACCGCAATTGCAATAATCCTCAACATGATCAAAAATACAGCAGAAAATCTATCTTTTTTTATATATTATAAGATATATATATACCAGGGGAAGGTGCGGTATCAATTCAGGTGTAGGCTATAACGTTTATCTACTGCCTGTGTTGATTTACAAATTCCTTAACCCTTTTTAATCCTTATTAACCTTATATACGGCAAAACATTGTTAGAATGAATCAGGTATACAAGAAACTTTAACCATTAACGAATCTTAAAATAATTCTCAACATATATATATTTATCAGTAATTTTTCACCCAACAAACAAAACAACACATTTCTTTTTAAATGTAAAAGAATATGTGAAACAAATCTATATTTGGAACACTTACAAATTACAATGCGATACCTGAAATAGAAATTTATCCTATCAATATAAATAAATGATTTTTATTATACTAATTCTATATAATTTTCAATTTTTTGTTAGAAATTCTAAATACATATTTCAAATACAATAAAATTAATTATAATCTTCAATAAAAAGTTCTTAGAATAAAATACTGTTTTAAAATATGCCTTATACAAAATTATTGATTATTCGTATGTAAATATTTAATTTGTTTATTTGAATTAATTTTTAATTCGTAGAGAATTTTGAAAGTCTTCATTAAATATCAAACAAGTAAGGAATATAAAATTAGGTAAACACAAATTTATAAAATCAATTATTTATCAATTAACCTAATATTTTCTCTATTTACTAATTATAAAAAGAGTATTTATACAAATATATTAATTTATAAATAGGCACACAGGTTTTTCTTCACGGTCAATAGGTATTGAAATTTCAAATTAAGTTTCAGAAGGAAGTTGAGAGCTTAAATTAATGAGGTAATTCTAAGCCCTAGTGGACCTATCATCCGCCATGACACTTTCTTAGGTTATCAATTCTGAGAGGTATCGTTTGGGCGATAATATTAATTACACACCAGGGGGAGGTGCAGTATCAATTCAGGTGTAGACTATAACTTTTATCTACTGTCTGTGTTTATTTACAAATTATTTAACCCTTTTTATTCCTTGTTACATCAATATACAGTAAACCTTCGTAAAAATGAATCAAGGATACAAGAAACTTACCTTTATAACGAACCTAGAAGACACTTTGAATGCCGGCCAGGCAGCCTCTATCTTTACAAGAACCTAAAAGAATCCTCATTTCTATTTTATAATAGTCAATAATTGTTTAGTCACAATGGGTTTAGCTATAGTGAGGGTGTAAGATTTTTGTTATTTTTGTAGAATTTATTTTGTTGTTCAATGGAAAGGGAGGAGGGGAGTGCCAATAATGATAATACCGGAATAACCAGATTTATTGGTACAGTAAAAATCTCTTCAAACTATATTGCTGAATTATTGGCCATCAAAGAAAGTCTGAACCTTTATATTTCCCCAGAAGAAAATAAAACCCAAGGAATTATTATCTTAACAGACTCTATATCATCCCTACAGGCAATAGAGAAGGGGGAAATAGACCTAACTCTCCAAATTCATGAAATCCTAAGCCGACTTGACACAAAAAGCAAATGATGTACCATGCAATGGATACCAGCTCATGTTGGAATAGAGGACAATGAACAAGCTTAGGGTATGGCGAAGGAAGGACTAAAACAGGCACTAGAAACCGGTTCAATAACATTTAATGACGAAAATACAATAGCAAAAGCGAAACTCATTAAGAAAAATAAAATTTCTCTTACCCATATGCAACCTCAACATTTACAGAGAATTAACAACAACAATTTTAAGAATCAGAACAGGCAATTTAAAGAAATAAAGATAAATCCAGACATGAATAGAGCCTACAGAAACTGCAATAAATGTCACAGCATCCAACTCACTCAAGACCATATATACAGTTGCCCGGCTATCCTTGCAGCCTTCTATAACTCGCAATAACAATTCTCTGTCCTCTAACACAAAATATAAACGATTATAAGTGTACGAATATTTTAAAAATGAACCAACAAATGTAAGAGAAAATTCAAAACCCTAACTAAGTTTATATTCACAGAAAATGGTCTCTATAGCGAATTTTAATGGGAATGGACTTTTGATTCACTACAGCCTTGGTTTCCTTCTATCCATTTTTCAATCTATTATGAAAATGGAGATTTTAATTTTTACATTTCGATATAAGGGAAGGTTCGCTATATTTTTTCTATGATTTGTTTTAAAGAGGTTTTACTTTCTGAAGATTTATGACACAGGTAAATCTAATACATAATCCTGTTTATTAGATCAAATATTTAAACGGTTCTCTTTTTTTCATCTTGCCCATTTTTACATTCATATTTATATATTTGAAAAAAATAGTTTGACTCTATTATCTTGATATAGGTATCTAATTAGATATAATTCTATCAATATTCATTTTTCTAATAAAGCAACATTGATATCCTAAATATATTTCATGGAGAAACTTTTAATTAAATTATTAGATAAATTGAGTTATAGCGGAACTACAAATTTGATTATCATTATATAATGTATTGTTTACTATGTATACATCCCCCTTTTTTACAATAAAGATTAATCATTTCTTTTAGAGGGTAATTTTCAACACACTTGGCAAAACCTTTTTTTTTTCATATCAAATCCAAATATGTACAAATAAATCTACTACTGTGATATATTTATCAAATTGGCCACTGAATAAAATAATATTTCTATTTGTAAATATTTCTTTAATCTATATTTTAAAAATCGAGTATCATTTGATTAATAGATAATACAATATACATTTTATGAATAGAATAAAGAGTCTAGGGCTAAGTTTCTCGCTCAAATTTTTATTCTCTAGCTTTCGGACCTGTCAGTCCTTCCACAGTAGTATCACAATATACATTTATTAATAAAATTATATTTTAACATATTTCAATTGAATGTGATATCAAAGATAAAGCTAGTATAAATATCTTTTTGCTTCTACAATTGTAAATATTTGGGGAAGAACCTATGTAAAAACAGTGACTTACTATTCGCTAAGATTAGCAAGGTCTTTACTGTCAGGTGACCACTTCGGTAGAGTAAAAAAGCTCCTCAAATGAATTTACTCTTTTTGAAATCATAGAGATAATTTATTATTAGAGATATCCAAAGTTATCTGTAATCAGATAATGCTAGATAATGTTCATACACACAATATTATTAAATATCTAATATAGATATGAAGTAAAAATCAAAATCAAAGTCGTAAAAATAACAACTCTCTGCAATTAACATATTTCTCATATATAAATTATTCTCCAATATACCTATATTAATATAAATGTGAATATTTCATGGAGCATATATATATACACATATTTATATATATATTTCGTATCCTTTTGAATCCTTTTTAACCTGTGGTAATTGTTTCCGCGAAGGTGCTGTCAACTGGAAATTTGGGATTGGATTGGGGTGATTTTACAGTCGTTATTAAAGGAGTGAAGACACAGGATGGGTTGATCAGGGGAACCGAGTACGACAGACAGAGAACTTAGGAGAAGAGTGAGTTTACGCTCCGCTCAGAGACGCTACTACGGCTTGCCCAGTCGTGTGTGGTCACGTGACCTATAGTGAGATTTGAATTAGTCACTCATTACGTTATGGAATATGAATAATTGCTTTGCTGGGTCCAAACGACTGCGAAGCCATCTTTGATAGTTATAGCAGAAAATGTGAGGATGCAACGTTGACCCAAATAAAGTTGTTTTTAGTGAATTCAACTCCGGGGTCCTTTGTCTTGGTGTTCTCTGGAATGGAAGTGTCGTTGACCTAGCGCTAATGATGTGGGGTGGGAATCTTTCCTCTTAACTCTAGGCCTAACTGAAATCGTTTATTAATATCTATAATTGTATTATCTCCTTGTTTTTCCCTGTCTGTCTGACAGTCCGTGTTTTATTTGGCTCTTAACACAGTACATCATATTATACAGTAGCAGATTTAGTTTGGTACAGGGTATAAGGTGGTTGGACATATGCAGGGACATGGCAGAATGACTGGAATTCTAAATTATCAGATATATATATATATCTAAAGAGACGAGGGTCGCCTCTCCCATTAAAATAGACGTCAAAACTAGACTTCATCTATTGACCGTCGCCGCAAACTAGCGGCCTCGGGTCGCTGACAAAGCCACAAGACCAGCTTTGGCAAACTGAAAAGCGTCCACATAGAGACCACGCCATCAGCTGGTGTTGTTTTTTTGTCATCGACCCGAGACCGCTAGTTTGCGGCGACGGTCAATAGATGGCGTCTAGTTTTGACGTCTCTTTTGTCTCTTTAGATCAAATTCCTCCCGACAAAATTTCCTTCTATATATATATATATATATATATTAAAAATAAAGAAGGCATCTCCTGACCACGAGCACATGTGCTTTATATATATATGTTGCTTGAATGTTATTACAATAAATTCCCGCTATAACGACCTTAATATAGCGAATCTTCCATTATAAAGCACGTAAAACAATCCCCATTTATAATACAAGGAACTATGGCTATTAACTAACCATGACTATAGTGAACCACAGGGGGTCAATCACATTGGGATTAGCTATAGAATGATTTTACGGTATATACTATAATATAAGAACATCAGAGATCTCGATGCTTCGATCATCGTGCTTTCGAATAACTTAGAAACAGCCTGGCATACACAGTATGGCACAAAATGGTACAAAAGCACGAAATCGAGAGAAGAAATTCTTTTCTCGCGTCACGATTTCGTGTTTTTTATTATTTGATTCAGGCAATTCTAACCTAACAAAACGTACCTTTTCATGTTTGCTGACATATATATTTCTTTGGTAATTCATTCAATGAATACCTAAATAGTTGTCTCATATATTCGCATACATTTTGTGTCAAAACGTTAGATAATTTTGTACTCTTTAATATTGCTCTCTACCTAAATATATATATGAAAATATAGTGAGCGAGTAGTTATGCTACATAGATATTTGAGAATGTCAACTCGAAACACATTGAAAGTAATGGAAAAGGAAATTTTCCAACTGTGAACAGAACAAAAAGCCGTGGCTGTAGGAAGGCGAATATACCAATGAATCAGGACCTAGGAGACTCAATTGACGACTTTCAGGGTAGATGGAATATTTAACCAACAGCCTCGTAGATATAACGAATCTTACGAAACGCCAATTCTTTATTCATAAAATTTGTTATAGAAATATTTATTATATCTTACACTAGCGGATGTGCCCGGCTTCGCCCGGGTTTTACCCGAGTGAATGTTTGTCTAACGAACATTTGTTAAAACAATTCTCTTTAAACTTATAAAACGTACTCGGCTTCGCCCGGGGTTTTACACGAGTAAAGGTTTGTCTAGCGAACATTTGTTAAAACAATTCTCTAAAAACTTATTTAAAAAAAAAAGATATATTTTGATAATTTGAAACTCATAAATTTGAATCTCTCGATAAAGTGAACATTTTTCCCGGTCCCTGTGTGCCGTGTCATCCTGAATTTTGTCTTTCCTAATTTTCTACATTAAAAATTTTAGTTTTATCTAGTGAACATTTTTTCCCGGTCCCTTGAAAAATACTCGATAAGTTGAATAAAATCAATATTAATTGGTTCCCTCGGTAATTGGAAGTTAAAGGAATAGTATCTTCGCCTTGGAATTGTATCATTATTCTTGTCGCAAATAAATTGCCGTGTCATCCTGAGATAATCTTACTTTTGATAAATAATATTAAGATAACAAACTTAGTGATAAGAAAACTTGTTATCATCGTCACAATGGGGGCGCTGCTTGCGAGTTAAATCTACAAATCTGCAAATAACTCTAAGGATATTCAAGATATTCATGAAATTATTTTTCAAAAACCTTCCCGGTGATATACCTAATAATATACCAAAATTTCACGGCGATTGGATGTATGGTTTTTGAATCTATAGAGTACAGACAGACAGACATTCAATTTTATATATATAGATAATATAAATGAGTTTTAAAAATTGTAAAAAAAAAATGCATCGGCCGAGAATCGAACCCGGGCCGCCCGCGTGGCAGGCGAGCATTCTACCACTGAACCACCGATGCTTAAAAAAATGGCCATATTTAGGTAATTCCATTTCGGATTAGTCCGCGTAAAAAAAGTTCTTCAAATGAAAAAAAGAAATAGCCAAAAATACTAATCAAAATGCAGCCGAAAATTTTCCTCAGGTTTATAAAAAGCGACATGCAAAATTTGGTACCAATTGGTTGAGTAGTTTTTGAGTTTATCGCGAAACAGACAGACAGACAGAAATTGACTTTTATATATATAATAGAGATATAGGTAGAGAGATTTACTCTTCATTGTTGGCTTTTTAACTTACATTCATTCTTCATTGTTGGCTTTTTATATTACATTCACTCTTCATTGTTGGCTTTTTATCTTACATTCACTCTGTTGGCTTTTTATATTACATTTACTCTTCATTGTTGGCTTTTTATCTTACATTCACTCTTCATTGTTGGCTTTTTATATTATATTTACTCTTCATTGTTGGCTTTTTATCTTACATTCATTCTTCATTGCTGGCTTTTTATATTATATTTACTCTTCTTTGTTGGCTTTTTATCTTACATTCATTCTTCATTGTTGGCTTTTTATATTACATTTACTCTTCATTGTTGGCTTTTTATCTTACATTCACTCTTCATTGTTGGTTTTTTATCTTACATCCATTCTTCATTGTTGGCTTTTTATATTACATTCACTCTTCATTGTTGGCTTTTTATCTTACATTCACTCTTCATTGTTGGCTTTTTATCTTACATTCATTCTTCATTGTTGGCTTTTTATATTATATTTACTCTTCATTGTTGGCTTTTTATCTTACATTCATTCTTCATTGTTGGCTTTTTATATTACATTTACTATTCATTGTTGGCTTTTTATCTTACATTCACTCTTCATTGTTGGCTTTTTATCTTACATTCATTCCTCATTGTTGGCTTTTTAGATTATATTTACTCTTCATTGTTGGCTTTTTATCTTACATTCATTCTTCATTGTTGGCTTTTTTATATTACATTCACTCTTCATTGTTGGCTTTTTATCTTACATTCATTCTTCATTGTTGACTTTTTATATTACATTCACTCTTCATTGTTGGCTTTTTATCTTACATTCACTCTGTTGGCTTTTTATATTACATTTACTCTTCATTGTTAGCTTTTTATCTTACATTCACTCTTCATTGTTGGCTTTTTATATTATATTTACTCTTCATTGTTGGCTTTTTATCTTACATTCATTATTCATTGTTGGCTTTTTATATTACATTCATTCTTCATTGTTGGCTTTTTATCTTACATTCACTTTTCATTGTTGGCTTTTTATCTTACATTCATTCTTCATTGTTGGCTTTTTATATTACATTCACTCTTCATTGTTGGCTTTTTATCTTACATTCATTCTTCATTGTTGGCTTTTTATATTACATTTACTCTTCATTGTTGGCTTTTTATCTTACATTCACTCTTCATTGTTGGCTTTTTATATTATATTTACTCTTCATTGTTGGCTTTTTATCTTACATTTATTCTTCATTGTTGGCTTTTTATATTACATTTACTCTTCATTGTTGGCTTTTTATCTTACAATCATTCTTCATTGTTGGCTTTTTATATCATATTTAGTCCTTATTGTTGGCTTTTTATCTTAAATTCATTCTTTATTGTTGGCTTTTTATATTATATTTGCTCTTCATTGTTGGCTATTTATCTTACATTTATTCTTAATTGTTGACTTTTTATATTATATTGTTGTTTTCTTGGCCGACTGTTTTACATATGGTGTTATCTTAAAATTGCTTGTTTTGAATATTTTTTTAGATTGAGATTATTAGCTAGTATGTAAAAAAAATAACTCTGTTGAATTTTTTTTTTTGTATTTATCTATATTAATAAAATGGAAATTTCATAAGTGGACATCACTAAAAACTTTCGTTACAATGCATCAATTTCAACCAAATTTTCAACATTTATGTAAAACGAGATGGAGCAGGTTTTGCTTAACATCAAAATATATTTCCTTACATTAACATGCGTAACTTCGCTTTTATCGATTAAATACAAACAAAATCAACAGAGTTAATTTTATTTATATATAAATACAAATTTAAATTTCAACAGAGTTAATTTTTTTACATACTAGCTAATAATCTCAATCTAAAAAATATTCAAAACAAGCAATTTTAAGATAACACCATTGTAAAACAGTCGGCCAAGAAAACAACAACGATATTACATCTTTCTCACATATTCACACACAATCTTGATTAATAATTAAAACTAATCTTTAACATTGTTTATTATACTTCAACTTTTATTTCTACATTTGTTTTTAAATACCCAATTGTTTTATCATGTTTCTAATTTCGCCTAACAAATATACAAATTTATAGTGACCAACATATGCAAATTTTATCTTTGTTTTTATTTAACTTGATATCGTAAACATAACATCCATTGTAAGCATTTTTCTGTTCACCTTCCGTGGTTTCTCTTTTCTCTGATAGTTTTTAGGTGTAGTATATTTTCTTATTACTAGACTACAAACATTCCCTCGAGAAAAACCTGGGCGAAGCCGGGTACATCCGCTAGTATATAAATAAAATTAACTCTGTTGATTTTTTTTGTATTTAATCGATAACAGCGAAGTTACGCATGTTAATGTTAGGAAATATATTTTGATGTTAAGCAAAACCTGCTCCATCTCGTTTTACATAAATGTTGAAAATTTGGTTGAAATTGATGCATTGTAACGAAAGTTTTTAGTGAACAACACTTATGAAATTTGCATTTTATTAATATAGATTTGTTGTATAAATAAATAAAAAATCAGATTTTAATATATATCAGGGAACAGGCTAAATAAACTTTAGTTGATTTCTGCTTCATTAGATGGCACTCTGACCATCTAAAAAGCTCATGTGAGCCTGGTCAGTATGGCCTCTTTTGATTTTAGTAGCAACACCTGACTTTTTTTTATTTTTTTTTCACTTATAATATATATATTTATGTAATACATACAGTGAGCCCCAACGTTCGACACACAACAATGATCATGGTACATATTACACATGGTACAGACAATGATGATTGTTGCTCATAATTATATTGACTGCTATCATATATCTTAACAATAATTATTCTGGAATAATTAAAAATCAACGAGAATAGTTTATATTTATTCCGATAGATGGCGCAAGCCATCAGCAACTTTCAATTTGACGATAAGGAGATGCCCTTTTCTTAATTTATGTACCTTATCCCAGTACAATATTACATTTGTACTATTTTTTCACAATAATTAATCCATAAAATGTTTTCAATTTAAAATGTGATTAAATAAAATGATTTATAGTCTTAGCGCTCAAAGATAGGCTTATACTCTATTAAAACAATTATTTCTCCCAAAAACACGCGATCATGATAATCACGGTGGTGAGTTTGCGAGTTTGCTTCACGGTAAGTTAAACCAATATATTGAAGTAGATCGACATTTCGGATTGTAAGATACCGGAGTCCAGTTTAGCTAATTGTAATTGGATATTTGGTTTGGAATTTTAAAAATATTTACAGCCATTGAACAACAAAAAGGTAATATATATAAAGAACCATGACTATAGTGAACCACAGACTTATCACTATTACGGTTCGTTATAGAAGGGTTTTACTGTATTATAAAAGGCAATTTTGTCATATATACGCCTATTTTTATAAACATTAATTCAAATATTTAAAATATATATACAGATATTGCTTTATAGCTATAAATTTTCAAATTAATTTACTATATCAATAGAGATATTGTCTGCTGTCCATACTGGAGAGATATAACTTGAATGAGAAGCAAACTGAAGAATGAAATTTTAAAAATATCAAATAATTTTATAGAATTAGAGTATATAAAGAAATGGAAAAATAAGGAATTCCATAATGAAAGATTTCGTATCAGGTAATGACACTACAGGAAGATGTTAAAAATAACTCTTTTGCGATATATAAGAAGATGAAAACAAACTTTTTTTTACAATTTATGAATAATAATACACCAATACCTCGCTTTGCGTCGTTTCGTTTTGCGTTTTTTTCGAAGTTGCGTCGCTGCTTAATTTTTACTGATTTTCACTGTGCGTCGTTAGATTTTCGAAGTTGCGTTGTTTTGGATTCGAGTCTTTAAATTTTTTTTTGGATATTTTTCCCTAAAATATGGCAACACCTTTTTTTTTATTGCGCCTTCACATATTTTCACTTTGCGTTGTTTCAATTTGCGTCGTGTTTTTTTTGGAACGTAACATTGACGCAAAGCGAGGTATGGGTGTATATAGATAAATAATTAACACAAAGCAATAACGCGTCATCTATACATATAAAATAAAAGGATTTAAAAGCGCGAATGTTTCTTTTATACATATCGCGCTTTTAAATCCTTTTATTTTATATAGATAAATAATATTTAAAAAAACCTTTTGAATGCCATATTTTTAAGATATAGAGAACTGAATAAAAATTAAAAATAATCGGCTGAAAATCTGTGTTTATACTATTTCCTTTACTAACAGAGTTATAGTTAATAATTCCCTCTGGAACACTCTGTCTTCATGAAGATATCATTAAATAGAGAATTTAATTTTGAGTAAGTAATATCATAATAAGCTTTGTATTAATTAATATTTTAAGATAATTATAGATGCTCCGGGAAAATAAATAGTTTGATATACATCTGGCTTAGTATACTTGTAAATAAAGGTTCATACAAGTTGAATAAACTGACATCATTCCCTCATTTGATTCAGAATCATATTAAGTACGGTACACGTAATAGATATTAATATTAATTTTAAAATAGAGCACTGAAAATAAATTAAACTATATATTAGTACTAGCCGAATGACCCGGGCAACGCCCGTGTTTTACCCGATTGAATGTTTTGATTCAAATACTATTTGTTACAATTATAAATTGGCGCCTTAAATAAATGAATATGTTAGTTAATAACTATAGCCTATGTGCTTTATCTGTCTATGTACTGTTGGCTTCCGTAGGCGTCTCTTACTGGGAAAAAGAAAGAGAGGATTCCATTTAGTTATTAACTAATATATGCATTTATTTAAGGAGCTACCCGCTCCAACACAATAGTTACAAAAACGAAAAAGCGAGTGGGGGGGGGGGGGGGGGGCAAAGGTGGCGTGATCGTAGCCAACCAATAGGAGAGCGCCATTCCAAAAAAAAAGCAAACGGTGACAGAGATGAAGAATTAAGAACGCATGACGCTCGTAACTGCATATAGAATTTTCTCTCTTTTTATTCGAGGTATTATCATTATTCAAAATAGTTATGAAACATTTTTATCTATTCAATTTACCAATTATTTTGAATTATAAATCAGAGAATCTTATGTAGATTGACAACTTCTATTAAAACGAATAGGATAAAGAACGATCTTTCCCTTATGAAGAACCTAAAAATAAACAAATACTTATTTAAGAAAAAAGCATCTCCTTATCGTGCAACTGAAAGTTGCTGATGGCTTGCGCCATCTATCGGAATAAATATCAATTATTCTCGTTGATTTTTAATTATTCCAGAATTGGCCAAATACCCATTCTTGATTAATCAAGAAAAGCTGGCCAATTCTGGAATAATTAAAAATCAACGAGAATAGTTGATATTTATTCCGATAGATGGCGCAAGCCATCAGCAACTTTCAGTTGCACAATAAGAAGATGATTTTTTCTTAATTTATGCAACCTATCCCAGTAAAATATTACATTTCTACTTTTTTTCAAATACTTATTAAATTTATCATATAATTATAGCTATAGTGAACTAAAGTTATAATGAATCATATTACCGAGGTCTTACTTTATTTTTTTAAATATATTTAAATTTTGTTGTATTTATCTTATGCTTAAGAATAATATACGTAACAAAGGAAGGTTTGCAGTGAGTGATATTTGAAGTTTTTCCTGTTTTGCCTTATCTCGAACTAAACAGGTAATAATTTTGAATTCGAAAAATCGCAATTATTAATGTCAAGAGAGTAAAATTCAGTCTTATATACTCAATATAATTTATTGAATTCAAAACTCTATGAATTATATACTAATTATATATATATATATATATTTTTTTTTTTTTTGAAAAGAACATCAAACAAAAGGTGCCGGATAAATTAACAAATTAGAATGGTATTTCGAACAACATTTGTTTTATTTTATATATAATCATAAGGTCAATTTAATTAAGATATTATTTTAATCAAACAAAAATCCAATAATTCGATAAAATAATCCCTTGAATCAATATTAAAATAAAAACATAAAGCTTCCAGGGAAAATATTCTTTTAAAATATTTTTTTATTTAAAAATATATCTCGAGCTTTCGGGATAGTAAGCCCTTCTACGGGAGAAAATGCTTTACATGATTAATACACCAATAAAATATGATTTAAAATTAAATAAAGTCCTTTGATTGTTTACATTTGTTTCAAGGCATAATCAACGCGGGCTTCTGTTGCGCGTGTTTCACTTGGGGGTTATTGGGTGGGCTCAGGGAATATAATGTTATAAACTTTCCGGAATATCTATTCTTCTGTTAATGCTACTGTGCTTTATGGATTTGATGGATTCTATGATAAGTCTCTATAGTCTATTGGGGATGTTGGAGTAATGGGTCTTTGTTTCTGATAGGGAGAAGGAATGGCCTGTTTCTCTTATATGTTGGTATAAAAATTATTATCCTTCCAATATTAAGAATGCCATGTACTCCATAGAATGCAATGAATGCAAAACCAAATATGTAGGCGAAACTGGCAGATATTTAAATATAAGAGTATCAGAACATAAACGAAATATCGATAAACAAGACAGTAGATCTTTAGTATACCAACATATAAGAGAAACAGGCCATTCCTTCTCCCTATCAGAACCAAAGACCCATTACTCCAACATCCCCAATAGACTACAGAGACTTATCATAGAATCCATCATATCCAGAAAGCACAATAGCATTAACAGAAGAATAGATATTCCGGAAATTTTTAACATTATATTCCCTGAGCCCACCCCATAACCCCCAAGTGAAGCAGGCGCAATAGAAGCCCGCGTTGATTATGCCTTGAAACAAATGTAAACAATCAAAAATCTTTATTTATTTTTAAATCATATTTTATTGGCGTATTAATCATGTAAAGCATTTTCTCCCGTAGAAGGGCTTACTTTTCCGAAAGCTCGAGATATTTTTTAAATAAAAAATATTTTAAAAGAATCTTTTCCTGGAGGCTTTATGTTTTTATTTTAAAAATCCAATAAATTAAAAATTTCCTCTGGACATCAATGACATAAATCTTGTTTTAAAAAAGTAGATATGCGCGAATACTTTTACATTATAATTCATAAACCATGTAATTTGCTTCAAGTGATGATAATATATTATTTTCTTTTTTTTTTTCATGGCCAAAACAAAAGGATCAGAGTATATAAAAATGGAATTAATAATCTTGGTGATCTTAATATCAATATTACTCACTTCCGAACTTGGGCTTCAATTCAAAATATCAAATTCTTGATTTATTAACTATTTTAATACATCTATTCGTTTTATAAATTTAATTCGATTCTTCAATTCCATATTTAGTATCTATAGACCTCCATATGATTATATTGTAGAAATTAAACTCTTAAAATCACGATCATTAAAACAATAATAAACATTAAGAGGAGCTTCTTATGTAAATTTCTTTAATACCGCAAGCTTTCGAACAGAACGTTCTTCAACGGGCGTGGATAGTAAAAACGTACTAACATGCTATTAGAGGAGAAAAACTAATATATACACCAATAAATTTACATATTGAAGAGATAATAGCGTAAAAAGAGAATACAACATAAATATTTAAAATGAAATTTGCATAATACAAACGTGACGACTAAAAAATAAGCAATAAACTTGAATGAGACTAAAAACTAAGGTAAAAATTATTATTAAAACGGCGACATCCCTACACCAAAAGAACATAGAATAAAACAGTAAATGGAAGTTAAAATCAACAAGACCAAGGCAGGGGAAAGGGAGGGTCCCACCCAGTGCTACCACTATCTTTGAGATATAAGAGGGGGGGGGTGAAAGACAAGCTATTTATAGAGTATCTGGTAAATGTCTGGGAGATCTATTCTACGGTTACAACTATTGTTTTGTGTGGAAATAATAGATTCTAGGCAGAGTCGGTAATGTTTGTTATGTATGTTCCGGTATTTAACTTGAGGATGGACGAGATCAAAACTATGGCCTGTTTGTGCTATATGTGTGAAAATTAAGGATTTAGGATCTTTATTGCGGATGTTGCGTCTGTGCCCTGAAATACGGATGCCAGTAGTTCTGCCTGTTTCCCCAACATAAGAAGTTGGGCAATAGAAGACCTCCTTGATTTACAACCACCACCCCTACACAGTATGGTGTCTTTTGATGTCACGTCCTTATACCTCTCACTGCCACACTCTCTCATTGCTGACAAATTACAATCGTTCCTTGTTACCAATAACATTGACACACAAACGGCTTCCCATATCCTGCAACTGGCTTCTCTCTGCCTCTCGATTTGCACTTTCACCTTCAACAAGCAGTTTTATAAACTGACCAGAGGAACGCCTATGGGTAGTCCCCTATCGTCAGTCATCTCTGAAATAGTCATGGGTTCTTTGGACACATGGATCAATCAAGCCCTCCCTTCCGATATATACTATTGGAGGAGATATGTAGACGATATCTTTTGCATTATTAAAACAGACAGCCTTCAACTCACATACAGTACCTTGCACAATTTCAACCCCCACATTAAGTTTACATATGAAACTGAAATAGACTGTGTTTTACCTTTCCTAGACATCCTTATTATTCGCACCCCTCAGTCTTTTTACACCTCTGTTTTCCATAAGAAGCACATCCCTCCCCAATATACGCATTTCTCCTCCAATAGTCCCATCTCCTTTAAAATTAATACAGTCAGGACCTTAACTAAAAGAATTTTTACCCATTGTTCCTTACCCATTTTTAAAACAATAGAAAGATCTAGAATCCGTTCCTTATTAACAACCGCTGGTTATCCCATAGATTTTATAGAAAAACATACTTTTGATCCATGTGTCCACAGAACCACTACAATTCATAGGGCCACATGTTGGCTCCCGTTCTCCCCTGCCGCAGTATCCATTTCCAGAGTCCTACGCCCATACGGCATAAAAGTTCTCTACAATAGTCCCCCCAACTTAGCCACCATCCTTAGACACCACATCACCAAATCTGATAAACCCACCCTACCCATAAACTCTACCGGCGCAGTTTATTCCGTACAGTGCCTGAATTGCCCAACTTCTTATGTTGGGGAAACAGGCAGAACTACTGGCATCCGTATTTCAGAGCACAGACGCAACATCCGCAATAAAGATCCTAAATCCTTAATTTTCACACATATAGCACAAACAGGCCATAGTTTTGATCTCGACCATCCTCAAGTTAAATACCGGCACATACATAACAAACATCACCGACTCTGCCTAGAATCTATTATTTCCACACAAAACAATAGTTGTAACCGTAGAATAGACGTCCCAGACATTTACCAGATACTCTATAAATAGCTTGTCTTTCACCCCCCCCTCTTATATCTCAAAGATAGTGGTAGCACTGGGTGGGACCCTCCCTTTCCCCTGCCTTGGTCTTGTTTATTTTAACTTCCATTTACTGTTTTATTCTATGTTCTTTTGGTGTAGGGATGTCGCCGTTTTAATAATAATTTTTACCTTAGTTTTTAGTCTCATTCAAGTTTATTGCTTATTTTTTAGTCGTCACGTTTGTATTATGCAAATTTCATTTTAAATATTTATGTTGTATTCTCTTTTTACGCTATTATCTCTTCAATATGTAAATTTATTGGTGTATATATTAGTTTTTCTCCTCTAATAGCATGTTAGTACGTTTTTACTATCCACGCCCGTTGAAGAACGTTCTGTTCGAAAGCTTGCGGTATTAAAGAAATTTACACAAGAAGCTCCTCTTAATGTTTATTATTGTTTTATATGATTATATTATAAATAATTGTTTAAATGCTTGAAAACAATGAGACCGAATTATTATAAAAATTACACAAATGTATTTTGAAATATATATTCAATTTTTATTTTGAAAAATGTATAGGTTATTATTAATTAGAATAATTCTTTTTTGAATAATATATGTATTATATATATTCTCACATTCGAATACTCTCAGAAAAATCGTTGATATTTTAAAGCATTCTAAATTGGTAATCTCTTTCATCAAATCAATTTCAACCATATTGTGTAGAGAAAATTACAAATATTATTAAATACACTTTGTAAAAGAATCAACAAGCTTCAGGGCCAAGTCTCTTCACCATATTTTATCTCTTGCTTTCAGGCCAACATGCCCTTCAATAGGAGAAATAGAAGTATAACTTCCAGATAACTATACAAGCCGCTTTACCTTGATGTTGTTGTATTGTAAAGTCAGGAATAGACATGTATTGTAAATATTTATTATAACTTACTAAATTGTGCAATAATATCCAAGACGATACTATTTAGTATTCAATGAATATCTTTTATTCACTTTTAAAATATTTTCTTTTGAGTCGAGGTTCTTAATCGGGCACTTATCAATAAATAAAATATTATAAACTAAAATATATCGTATTATGCTAATTTTATTCCCATCTATGCAAATATAATTGATCTATTGATTTAGTGTAGCCCTGCTGAAACGAACAGAGAATTAGAGCGAACTTTTACTCAAAACGAACCTAAAATACTCAACATTGTTTGTTGATATTAAAGTGAAACATAGCTATAGTGAGCCAAATGTTCAGTCAATTTGGAGTCCGTTATAAAATGGTATTTTTTTGTATTAGAAGTTTGCTAGTTTGGAGAATTATTTTGATAATATCCTGGTCCTTTCTGATAGATATTCTTTTGCAAGCTTATTGTGAGTTTGGGTTTTGTAATTTTATAGATATTCTTCAAATTTGTTATTATGAGTTCATAATTTATTATTTTGAAAGCTGGGAAATATCGTACCTTTCTATATAACGAAAATGTTTATAAGACAGTCAACTATGGCTATAACGAAGCATGTCTGTAGTAAACCACAGGTTCAGCCTCATTTGTTTCACTATAGAGGAGTTTTATTGTATAATTATTGCAAGCACTATTGTCAGTTCCTCTTTTTGTATTTTGGGGCCCTTCCTTGTAGCTATCATTGTCTCCATACTATATCGACGTTGAACCATATATTTCAACACCAAACATACCTAGCCTCTAGTCCACATAAGTCGTTATACAAACGATTCTGGGTGTTCTCTTCAAATGTTTAGAGAAAACGTATAAGACAACATCGTAAACAACATCGTCTATAGTAAAATTGTCTTCGTTCCCTTAAGTTATACGCGTCGCCGAAGGCTATTACAGCACGACAGTGACTAAAAATCGACGGCGATTAGAAAAAAATGATCATAAAAAAGAATAAAGCTGATTTCATAAGTCATTATATGCTACTAGTCCTTATTAATATATTTAGAAATAGTTACAATATTTGTAATACAATTATTTTTGGCAATATGTTTCTTTTAACATATCAAATATTATCTTTACAAACCTTTGTGTACAATGATATAAGTTATTGAATGAGAGAACTTTGCTCATCTGTGGTGAACCCTAACAGCGGTTTTGCCAAATTAATCACCAAATTGCTCTATTTTCTACGCCTTCTAATAGACATCATATAGGCATGTAGATGTGCATACATATAATTACAAGAATATGCATCTATGATGCACCTCTACAGACCTATAATCTCATGTCCATAGGTTTCTTAAGCCCTAAGCTGCCTTTCATAGTATATGCAGGGTTATTAGAAAACCAATCCAATATTATAGTAGAGCGATCTGGATATTAATTTACCAAACCGCTGAGAAGGTTTGCCACTGATAAGTCAACCCTCTCATCCTTAAAATTGTAGTAAGGTTTGTAAAGATAATATTTGATATGTAAAATGTAACTTCTTTAAATTACCAAACACACGCTATATCCTATGGGGATATTCGCGTGTAAATGTTTTAAACTATTTTATGTACATAGTTTTTAAATATAAATTCAAATTATTTCTAGTTTTAAAGAGAGAGTTAAAGTTATTTAAATTTACATTTTAAAGCAATAATTATACAAGAAATATAGTTTATTTACATATATATTATCATACAATATTGTCGCGTATAAGGCCTCAAAATGACTACAACCTCCGCCATTAGATGGCGCTTTCGCCTGTTTCCATCTGAAACTGGTGTGGGAATCGCCGGCTGCTGTGGTCCTGTTTCCTGGGGAAATTGTTTGTAAATACACTTTTATATTGGCCCTAGGAGGTAACATAATGTAAATACCTGTTGTTTATTATCCCATTTATATGTAATGTTTAGTAGTAAATGACAATAAAGAGTAGTGTTTGAAGTCTTGGTGCCGCCTGCTGTTGTTCCTCTCGCCATCGCCACATTGCTGCTGCTACTCTTCTGGTAAGTCTCTCGTGTCCCCCCACCAGTGGTAAGGCCGAGAGATAATGCCAGAGGAAGGGAGTTCCACTTGAGCGGTGGTTCTCGGACGTCCTTGGGTGCTCTGCAGGGTCCAGCTGCAGAGGGAGAGCAACGGAAGCCCAGTTAGGTGATCCAAGAAGGAAGAAGCGGCGGCGTCGCGAAGAACAGGAGGATTCAGCCGCGACAATATAATCCGGCTTATGATTGTTGAACCATTTGGCTTAAACTGGATCTGTTCATTTGACATTGTACTCTCAAATCTGCAACAAACGGGCACCGGATTAGAATTGATATTTATCGAAACTTAATCCCTAAGGTTAGAAATGATCGTTATTTCTCCTTTAAATAAATTTATATTTTTCTTTAAAAAGAAACATTTGCGGTATAATTTCCTAATTTCGTTCTACCTATATTATCGTTTAATATATTGTTAGAATTATAACCACAAATTAATGGTATAAATATAGAATATTTTAAAATATAATAATAGTAATAATAATAAAAACTATACTAATTAAAAATAGAATTTTCAATTCATTAATGTAATTTAAGTCCACGGCATTTGAGATAGAGTCTACAGAATTTGTTAACTTTTCTATATTCTTCTCTACTGGAAACTATTTGGCTTAAACTAGAACTGTTCATTTGTCATTGTACTCTCAAATCAGCAACAAGCGAAAACAGGATTAAAATATACTCAGGGTTGTGAAATGAAACACATTGCTAAAAATAATTGCCACAAAACATTTAACGATTGATGGCAATTGGATTTTAAATGTAATTTGCTTATGAGAAATAGTATTTAAATCAAATTCAACAATAATTCAAATATTAAAATCACTTGTTATATATATTTTTAAGGTCAAATATATTAAAACCTCGTTATTAAAGACTAAATTATGGCTATTATTCTTTATATTCTCTTTGTTATATCATATAAGTAAATATATTATGGATCAATTCAGTTTCATTATATGGCAAGATTCACTATATCTCGGATTATTTAGCGTGAATAAGCCTGAAATGGATACTTGATTTAATGATTTGGATAATTCTCTAAATAAACATAATACAACGCTCAGTTGATTTACGTTCCGATAGGTGGTATTTTGCTACCTATAAATGCAACTTTAAGCATTAAGATATGACATTTTGTTCATATTAGTGTCTTGATAGTTTATTTTAACTGTAAAATTGTTAAAACTGGGATTTCACACCAAATAAATTATTTCAATTTAAAATGTATAATTTGCATAGAGAGAATGAAAAGTGAGTGGTAAAGATAGTACTTTTTATTGATCTAAATCTATACTGAATTTGCAGAGAAAATCAATAATCTGCATTTGTCATGATTTCCTTTATTTAAACTCAGAAATTGCCTTTCTATTTCATTTTATTGAAAAACACTTTATCAAATAGTTATAAAATAGTGTTTCTTTATATAAATCATTTTTCCTTTTATAAAGATCAAACTTTATACAATTTATAATATAAAAAAAACTTTCAAATATTTAGATATTGAAATATCTATGATTCATTATAAAATCAAAAAGGATCTTTGATTGAATTTTAATTGGAAATTAATTGCTCATTAATGGAAGCAGTAATGAAGTTTAAAAATATTTATTGGCCACGCATAATTGGCCAGGCTGCTGGTGAAATCCGACTTTTTCTCTCTGAGCCCTCATAAAGAAATCTTTAATTAAGATAGAACTCAAAGCCAATAAATTTCTTCTGGTGAGATTTAAAATGGTGATTGATTTTTGGGGTGAAAATTAATTTTTTAAAATTGGGTAATATGAACTGACACGTATTTCTATAGAGCAGTTGCTTGAATTTTATAAGTTAGAAAATTTATTAGTGATTTGTTGTATATATATATATTTTCTTTATATACATTTATATTTCAGAAATATTATTGCTTATTAAATAGTTGAAAAATAGTAGTTGAATTATCTGTTATAATACACTCTTTAATTAGAGCACAAGAAACAAAAATATAAATAATTAAACGTCACTAAAACGAACCGGGAATATGGCCAATCTTCCTCTTATAGCGAACTTAAAATAATCTTAAATTCATTCCATTATACTATTGAACCATGACTATAGTAAACCTAATGTGTAGTCCATAGGGTTTCGTTAAATTTGGGATTTCAATTCATTTTCATAGAATGAAATAAATGTGTTATATATATATATTAAGCTTGATCAATATATACATCTTGAAAATAGAGGTTGCCTGCCCGGCATTCATATTTATTTTAAAATATAGACACTTCGGCCAGTTAAAGTTTTATTTTCTCAACGTTTCAACAAAATTATTTTTGTCTTCGTCAGGAGAAGTAAAATATCTCTTTGCCAAATACTTTATTTTATTCACACTTTCATACCTCATCCAAAAAGGTTATAAATAGTCGATATTTCACCTTGAAATAAATTTTGATTTTTCGTTGAAAAGAAACTCATGCGGTGTAACTTCAAGTGTCGTTTTACAATCACAGGCCGCAGTGCATTATATTGTATTATAAGTTACTTTATGTATTATTTACGAACGGAAAAATACGTCCAGGGTAGCCTAGTGGACATGGCTTCTGCCCGGTAAGCGGAACATTGTGGGTTCGATTCCCATCCCTGGACACTTTTATTTTTCCGTTCATCATTACTCTTCATAATTCACACTTTAATACCTCATCCAAAAAGGTTAGAAATAGTCGATATTTCGCCTTGAAATAAATTTAGATTTTTCGTTGAAAAGAAACTCATGCGGTGTAACTTCAAGTGTCGTTTTACAAAATAATTTTGTTGAAACTTTAAGAAAATAAAACTTTAACTGACCGAAATGTCTATTAAAAAAACATTATATAGATATTAATTAGGACACATTAGTCCGTCGCATGTCACAAGAAAAATAATTTATAACAAAAAAACTATAATAATAGTTTCTGATATTGTGTGTGTGAAATATTTGATTGCCACATAAATAGCTTTGATGTGAACATGATCTAGTCATACGCTAAGAAGGTTAAATAAAAATTCCCATATTATAAATATTTTTCAAAAAGCTTAATATCAAAATGATTCATAAATATAACTGAAAAATCATATATATATTTCTGAACAGTTAAACGCATGATATAATAATATTTGCATTCTTTTAGTCTTTAATTTTTCAAAATTCGTTTTCAAGTTTTAAAATCTAAGAAATATTAAGTGGAAGAAATAAGGGATCAAAAAACAGTAAAACCCTTTTATGGCGAACTCCAATAGGACTGAACTTGTGGTTCACTATAGTTATGGTTCGTTATAGCCATAGTTCACTGTATTATAAAATAAAAATAGGGATTGTGTCAGGTTGGTGAATAAGATAGCTATATCCCATATTATTTTTAGCAGAATTCTAATGTATTCATTCCTAGTTTTGTTCTAGAGTCAACATAATCACATCTGGTAAACCGGGGAATTAAAAAAAACTATATAGAAAAAATGATTGGTTGTAATAATTTGACTCTTGTTAAGAACGGGTTTATACAATTGTGTATGTTAAAGTTCCCCCTTAAAAGGTTTCCAATCCTCTTATCTTCCACATGCACTTACCAGCAGTGAAAATAACTCTGTTTATAACATCAAACATTAATAATCGAAGGTATTTAGAGAAAGTTGTGAATTCGGTATATAGTTTTTTTAATACTAATTATTAAGTTTAATATTAACATACACACATTCAATATATTTCTATTTATTTCTAATAGAATTCAAATACGTGTATTTTATAAAATTTGACATTCAAAATTTGTGAACTGAGAAAATATAACAAAATATATCTATATATATATATAAATGAATGTCTGTCTGTGTGTGTGTACTCTATAGATTCAAAAACCATACATCCAATCGCCGTGAAATTTTGGGATATTATTAGGTATATCCCCGGAAAGGTTTTCGAAAAATATTTTTTTGAATATCTTGAATATCCTTAGAGTTATTTGCAGATTTGTAGCTTTAACTCGCAAGCAGCGCCACCTTGCGACGGAGATAGGCTTAGGTCTGCCCCACCCCCTGTCGAGAGAATGTAATGGTCCGGCCGCCGGCTGGATGGACAGTCCAAGTACCCACCGACCAATCAGAGGAGTCAAGAGATCCTGGCGCACGCGGGCAGAGTTGGTGACACAGCTGTGCCAAGTAGACAAGAAAAAAGCCTCGCGGGGGCTTGCCTAAGATGACCTCCGGGAACTTCGTCCATCTTCCATAAACGACCATGATTTTATTCAACTTATCGAGTATTTTTCAAGGGACCGGGAAAAAATGTTCACTAGATAAAACGCTGATTTTGTAATGTAGAAAATTAGGAAAGACAAAATTCAGGATGACACGGCACACAGGGACCGGGAAAAAATGATCAATTTATCGAGAGATTCAAATTTACGAGTTTCAAATTATCAAAATATATCTTTTTTTTTATAAGTTTATAGAGAATTGTTTTAACAAATGTTACATTTGTACTATTTTTTCATAAAATTGAATGTATGTGTGTGTATGTGTCCTTTATGCCTGACCAAACCACTCATTGGAACGCCATGAAACTTTGGGAAGTTATTTAGTATAGTACTGGGATGGTTTCTGAAAAATAATTTCTTGAATATCTTGAATATCTTTAGAGTTATTTGCAGATTTGTAGATTTAACTCGCAAGCAGCGCCACCATTGCGACGATGATAACAAGTTTTTTTGTCTATAAGTTTTATTATCACTAAGTTTATTATCTCAAAGATTATTTATCAAAAGTAAGATTATCTCAGGATGACACGGCAATTTATTTGAGACAAGAACAATGATACAATTCCAAGGCAAAGATACTATTCCTTTAACTTCCAATTACCGAGGGAACCAATTAATATTGATTTTATTCAACTTATCGAGTATTTTTCAAGTGACCGGGAAAAATGTTCACTAGATAAAACGATGATTTTGTAATGTAGAAAATTAGGAAAGACAAAATTCAGGATGACACGGCACACAGGGACCGGGAAAAAATGTTCACTTTATCGAGAGATTCAAATATACGAGTTTCAAATTATCAAAATATATCTTTTATTTTTTTTTATTAGTTTATAGATAATTATTTTAACAAATGTTCGTTAGACAAACCTTTACTCGGGTAAAACCCGGGCGAAGCCGGGTACACCCGCTAGTATCATATAATTGAAATAGATTTTAATTGAACTCACATATAAAAAATATAAAAACCTTATAGGGTATCTATAATATAAGCATATAACGTAGTATATATGGGAAGATTAATGTCATGATGATATAGAAAATATTTAACAACTTATTAACAATATAAACAGAGAAAATAAGTCGAATATTCTGACACACAATACAAAATAATGAGTTTTTATACATATTTCAATTTATAAAGATGTTCTATCTCTATTAGACATTTCCACTCATGGACAAAACTTGAGGAAGCTGTACCTTTTAATATGTATTTCCCATTATTTATTATTATATTTTATTATTAATATATATTGTTTTGAAAATAGAGAAATCCATATTTGAATCATTAGATAATAAAAGGAATATATTGGATTTAATAAAAGATTTATTTTGCCAATAGTTCGGTTTGCTGAACACCAAACCTTTATCAAGGCATTACATTTTTGTATACACAAATTCAGCAATTATAACATTATGCGGCGCTGAGTTTGTGTATACAAAAATGTAATGCCTTGATAAAGGTTTGGCGTTCAGCAAACCTAAATATATTGGCAAAATAAATCTTTATTAATTCCAATATATGCCTTTTATTATCTATTAATATATATATTATAAAGGTGAACTTTGGAATTTACATATATGGGAAATCCGCTATTATATAGGCAAAAAGGAGAGAGGTGTTGGCTTAAAATATAAATATTATTTAGGCTATTGTCCATAAGTGTATGTAGAATGAACTCTTAAACTCTATGCAAAAGGATTTTATATAGCTTCAATTAATTTTGACTAAGAAATTTCAATTTATAAATATCTCATTTTTTATTGGTTATCGTTTGTACCCATATTCAAACTTCATGGATAACAATTATTGTATTTAAAAACAGAACAAAAATGAGCAACATGTAATATATATTGAGTCACCCCCAGAAACATTACGGTATAAAGAATTTTCTAATAAAGATATAGGGAAAGTTATATCTATCTCTTCAGAACTCGTTGTCTTATGTAATATCTTTACTTTTCACACTAAGGTGTCTGAACTCTAGGAATTAAACGGTCACTAACCTGTCTTTTTTCAGTAATATGAATGAAATATATGAAATTATTTAGATTCAATGGTCGTTGGACAGAACTCACTGACCCGTCTGCCTTAGATGTTCGGGGTGAAAACTATATAATTTTATGGATTCAATTGTTATTGAATAACTTTCTCCAAATTTCTCTATGACCCACTGACTCTTGTCTAATCTACACCTTAACTCCTCTTTGATTTCCTCTTACAGGTGAAGGCTCCTGAACCTTCTGAACACGTTTGCGACCTTGCTATTTCCATCTCTATTGCTTACAACTCAGTACAAGTGATTATTCCTAGGATCGACAGATTATAATGATTTTTCTGTAAGAAGGCAAGGTTAATATTGGATCAGAAAACCTGACCTGATGAAGCCTAGCTTATTCTCTCTCTCTCTCTTTATATATATTCTGTATTTAACCTTATATAATCTTATATGTTATATTAATAGAAGTAGATTTAATCTCAATATCTCTTTATATATATAAAGTAGAAAAATGCGTTCAATCAGTTGACTTAATTGAAGTATAGGGTCATATTACGCCACTCTATCATATAGGTATAAACATTCATGAAAATACCTAAAGCTGATGTTGAGAAAAAAATTATCTAAAAAAGACTATTTTCTTTTAAATGTTTCAGATTTTAAACTTATTTTCTCAATATCATACTGCTTTAATATTTTATAAATTTGATAATAAGACATGACTATATATAAAACTTTAGAATATAGGGTATCTAGAATATAAGCATATAACGTAGTAAATATGGGAAGTTTAATGTCATGGTGATATACAGGGTGATCCAAAAGTCCCGCACAACTTTAAAAATTAATAACTCCGCGAATATTTGCGCTAGAGCAATGCGGTAAACACCATTGTGTTCAGGATGCAATGGGATTTTTTATGGCAAATAATGAAAAATTCGAAATTGATTTTAGTTACAACTTTATTCGCTAGATGGCGCCCTACCAGAATCAGCGATTCAGCGGCCAAATTGTTTGATAAATTGAAAAATATAACTGAACGACACGTATTTTTACTTTTTGAATACCAGGAAAGAACCCTAATAATATCAAATGATAAATTAATAAAACACCATTTCGCCAAAAGTTAGAAGAAATGGTTAACGATTTTTAAATACAATCTGAGATATGTAAAATAGGTATATGCAAATTAAAACATGTAGCAAAAAAAACTGATATTTTAGATGCGGTTTGCTGGAATCCTCTCAGCTATTTATATTTCGAAAATAATAATTTTCTATTTTTTAAAATTCAACTCTCTCTCAGTATCGATTATATTTATTTTAATACATTTGAAAAATATTTATCTATCTCTGATGATTTATTTTACTCTGGAATGCCGCTGTTGTTTTTTTCGTGTCCAATAAAGAGCCTCAGATTCTTTTCGTTTGGCCAACAAAAAATGTCAAATTTATATACACATATATTCTTACATAATGAGACTTTAAAGAATGCAAATAATCTTAATCTATTTACATGCACAACACATCTCCCCCCTTAATAATACTACAGTCGGTCTAGGGGTTTCCTGGCTCTCTGAGGTCTAGGACTGCGGATGGGCACTTGCACAGCGGCAGCCTCCGGTTTAGGAGTGCAAGAGGGCACGTGCACAGCAACAGGCCCTGGTATAGGAGTGCAAGAGGGTACGTGCACAGAAGCAGGCTCCACCTACAGGCTTCTCTCCTGATGTTCGAGGAAGTATCAAATTTCTTGTCTCCACTTGTTTCTTTCTCACAGGTTGCAATTGATTGATATTCCTCTTATACACGTCGCCCTCGCAACTTATAAGGTAGTAAAGGTAGCTCAATAATTCCAAAATGGTACCTTTTCACCGTTTAGGTCCAGTTGCATAGTTGCGGAAATAAACCTCGCAACCTGTAGTAAACTGCTCCTGCCTTCTTACGGTCTCATGAAATACCTCTCGCGGATTTCTCATCTTGGTATTAAATTCGAGAATCTTGATCTTAAACTTCTCTTCATTAGCAGTTCCGCCGGGGAATTCCTTTATTACAGTTTGGGGGAATGCTCTATGAGCAAATAGGAAACTTTGTAGATTCGTCTCTAAATCATCCTTCCCATTATTCTTTCTAAAAAGGTTTTTAAACTCTCTTACATATCTCTCAGCTAAACCATTTGTACTAGGATTATACGGACTGGTCTTAGTGTGCCGTATACCATTCATTTTGGTAAATTGCTCGATTTCACCGGAGACAAACTGTCTTCCGTTATCTGTAACAAAATATTAGGTCAATCCAATTCTGGCGAGAATTTCTCTAAGATGACTTATAATCGTTTTTCTGGTAATATCTTTGATGATAAAAATTTCTATCCACTTTGAGTATGCGTCCACGAGAACCAAAAACATTCTTCCCATTAACGGACCCGCTAGATCAAGATGAAGTCGATGCCACGGTTTTTCGGGCCAAGTCCATTCCGAGATGGTAGCCGGGGGCATGCTTGCCGATTCTTGGCATACTCTACATTCTCTAGTTAACTTTTTGATGTTACTGTCTATGCCTGGCCACCAGAAAATACCCCGTCTGGCAATCATCTTCATTTTAACAATTCCCATGCGTATTTCATGCAAGTCATTTAAAATTAAAGATCTTAATTTTTGGGGAATTACCACTCTTTCACGCCATTGAAAACAATCAAACTCCAAGCTTAATTTCTCATTGATCTTATAATAAGGAGCTAGTGGGTTTTCCCTCAGTACCCTTGTGAATTTCCACACACACACAGTTGCCTTCTCTAACATTCCTTAATACTATAGACAGTATTTTATCTCGGGACGTGTCATATGCCACCTCCCTAAAAGAGAACGTACCTCTTTCAACTTCCTGAGAAGAAGTACCTGGTCTTCATCAAGAAACTCCCTGACACTCGATTCTAAAGGAAGACGTGACAATGCGTCAACATTGGAATTATCACTACCTTTTCGAAACTCCTCAGTATAAATAAATGCAGCTAATTTTAAGGACCATCTTTTAATTCTGTAGCTGCACATATGGGAATTGGTTTCTAGGGTGAAAATATATGAATTAAGGGTCGGTTGTCTGTGACTAATACGAATTTTCGTCCCAGTAAGTATTGTCTTGATTTCTCATCGCCATAGGTTATGCCCAACGCTTCCTTTTCTAGTTGAGAGTACCGTTTTTCCGCTTCAGTTAATGTTCTAGAAGCAAAAGCTATAGGGCATTCTTCCTTTCTATCATTTCTATGACTCAGAATTACGCCTAGTCCATAGTCCATTAATAATGATTTACATTTTTAAAATAACATTCGATATTTTTTCGTCCAATTCCATCTACAATTTTTATTCAAAAGTTTATAGAAGAGCGCTAAAATGTTTGCTATATTCTTTATGAATCTATAAAAATAAATTAAGAGTCCTATGAAAGATCTCAATTGCGAAACATTCTTTAGGTTCAGGCGCCTCTATCACTGCTTTCATTTTATTTTCTAAGGGATGCAGTCCATATTTATCCATTTTAAACCCTAAATATTCCACCGATTTCTTTTTAAATTTACATTTATATCTGTTTAACTTTAAACCTTTTTCTAGCAATCATCTAAACACTAGATCCAACTTTTGTTCATGATCTTCAAAGTATTTTCCTGCAAGCAAAATATCATCTATGTAGCAGGCCACACCTGGCAAATCAGAAAATAGGCCTTCCATAATCCTCTGAAATTTATTTGGTGCTACCGCTACGTCATATGGTAGTATTTTATAAGAAAACAACATCTTTGTTGTGTTTATATCAACAACAGCTTTGGCTTCTTCCGCTAACATTACTTGTAAGTAAGCCTGTGATAGGTCTTGAGTCGAAAGTACGGTGTGCTTGTAGATAATTTTGAAAAGATTAAATCGATCGATGGAATGGGATATCTATCTAATTCTATTGCTTTATTAGCTGTACATCTAAAATCACCACATATCCTTACACTACCATCCTTTTTTGATGCCGGTACTATTGGAGCGGTCCAATATGCATGAACTATAGGTTATAAAATTCAAGAATTCACTAAACGATCAATTTCATTCTCTACTTTGTTTTTGGAGAGAAAGTTAAACTTCTGGCCTTACAAAACACAGGAGTCACATCCTTTTTTAAATTAAAATTTATTCTAACGTCCTTTAGACAGCCCAAATCTTTGTTAAACAAATCTGCATACCTATCCATCAAATTTTTATATATTTAAATATATTTCTATTATATTCATTATTTAAAACTTTAATGCTAAACAATATAGAATAATCAAGTTTCAGCTGTTTAAGCCATTCTCTTCCTAATAAAATTACCTGGATTTTTTCATTTACAACTATTAATCGTAAATATTGGTTGGCTTCTTTTACAAAAACATTTCTTTGATCTATAATCACTATTGATTTACCACAAAAAGGATTTTAATCTTAAATTTGTTGGAAATAATCTTTTACCTTGCCAATAATTCTTATAAATATCTTTAGGTATTAACGTAACTGGACTTCCTGTATCTATTGTAAAGCACAAAGAATAATCATCTACTTTTAAATTTATTGTGTCATCAGTTTCGCCCTGTACAGAATATATAGAGTCCTCTTGTACAAATTTACATCCCCACAATATTTCACTAGCTTTGCAGACCCTACTTAAATGACCCAGTTTATTACATTTTAAAACAAGTCTTTGTTCTATGAGGTAAAACAGATGCCACGTGTGAATGTCTTTCACCACATCTATAACACACTATTTTGCCTTTGCCACTGTGCCTGAAAGGCCTATACTGCGCCGTACTATTATTGTACTCGCCCTTTTTATCCTTTCAATTCACAAGGGATATCTTGGCCACAAATTTATCTTGTAATTCTCTTGTATTTATCTCCGCCAATTCGAACGAGATCGCCACTGCAAAAACTTTATCCAGGGTGACATCGTCGTCCTCTTGTAGTAGCTTCTTTTGCAAGATTTCCGACTTGATTCCAGCCACAAAACGGTCTCGCATCATGGTTCCCAACATATCGACGAAATTACAATTTATTGCCAAATGTTTCAATTCTCTAAGATATTCCGAAATTGATTATCCTTCCTGATGAATTCTCTTTAAAAATCTGCATCGCTGTGGTATCACTTTCTTCTTTGGATCCAAATGCAGCTTAATTCTTTGAATGATAGTATCATAGGGTTGATCTTTCATTAGACCAGGAAGAAAATGTCGTTTCCCTGCTTCAAAGTTTCAGAATATGGTAGCGAGGTAAAAATCAGCACTTTAATCTCCTTCTTCAGATGCCAAAAAGAAAGCCTCAAATTTTTGTACAAAAAGATTGAAGTGTCCTCCACTGGGCTATAGGATCTAAAAGGTATTATTAACTTTAAACTTGTCATGCTGATCTTTTCTACTCCTTTGTTTTCTTGATTCAGATAGTTTAAAAGATGTAATCTTAACCCATTTTCTTATTTTTCCTCTCCATAATCCGAGAGTCAGATTTGTTTAAAAGATGGAGTTGTTATACTTGCATAGACGCCGTTTTCCTCAGCTTTTTACTGGCTCTGTAGATCGCGCATCTTCGTCGCCACATTTGTTGTGTCGTAATTAGACGTACAAGAGCTCAAACTTGACCATGGCCAACAACAAATGTCCAATTTATATATACATATATTTTTACATAATGAGGCTTTGAATAATACAAATAATATTCATCTATTTACATAAACAACAGTTAATATATAGCGAGAAGAGTAGAGGACTGAGCAGAGATCCCTGAGGTACACCAGCCCATGTTCTTCGGTCCTTGGAAAATGTTCCATTGACCCGAAACTTTATCCTTCTTCCCCTTAAGAAGTCTGCAATCCTGATTAAGGTTTTTCCTCTTACTCCGATGTTGTTCAGCCTTTCAAATAATTTCTACACTCGAACAAAAGCTGAGGTCATTTCCAGGAATACGCCGTTGTCTTCTTTGGCGGTTTTTTCCTAGAAATCTATTATTGATTGACAGAAGTAGAACAGTTTATCAGTTGTACAGTGTCTGGATCTTTAGGCAGTTTGGTAGAAGTTTATTTTATTATTGTTAGTGACCCAGACTATGAGCCTAGAGTGGATAATTTATTCTGTTATTTTACAAAGTATGCTGGTAAGAGCAATTGGCCGATAGTTCTTGCATTCCTTAGCATCTTTGTTTGGTTTCAGTATTGGCACTATAATTGATATCTTCCAATTCTTTGGTAGTTTACCAGTTTGCAATGAAATGTTCAGTATTCGTAGGAGTTGATTTTTAGCTTCGTCTCCAAAGTGTTTAATCATTTGACCAAAGATAGAGCATCTCCAGGTGACATCTTGGATTTAACTTTTCTATTGATGAATTTAGCTCATTCAGTGTGAAGTCTCTCGAGAAATATCCTGTTGATGGTAATTTCTTGCTTGTTTAACTAACTTGTATATATTATTTTTCATAGTCCTGCCTTCATTCGTATAGCTGAGTCTGGAAGTGCTTGAAAGATATTCAGAAATTATGTCAGCCATCTGTTTGTTCGTTCTCGCTGTTCATATCGGTTAGAGTATTGGAGGATTAGTGTTGGTTTTGAGTTTTATAACACTAATTATATTCCAGTGATAGCTTTCCTTTTTTGGATCCATTTTCTTCGCAGAATTCTGCCCATTTTTCTTGTTTGAATATCCAAATTTCTTGTTCTATTTTGTGACTAATTTCAATGAGTTCCTTTATGATTTCTTCTGTTTTATTTATTTTAAGAAGTTCATTTTTATTGTCTCTTTCTGCAATCATTGCCTCGATATTGTGGTCCTTCCAGTAAAGTATTCACAGGTCTTTACGTCTACCTCTACGATACTTTTGCAGCTTTAGATATGTTCAAAGATAATTTTTCCAAGTTTTTGTCAATCGTTCTGTGATTTAATTCTTCGTTGCACAGTTCTTCAAGCTTTTCTGTAAATTTTTTTCCAGTGTTCTTTTATTCTGTTGAAAATTCTCAATTTTGAATTTTAGGGTTGTTAAAATTGGTCTGTGGTCACTGATTGCACTTTTCAGAATTTTCCATTGTGTTGTGGGTACGATGTTGTAATTTATCGCTGTGGTGTCTATTGCGGATTCTGTGCCTGTGGATTTGGATATATAGGTGTTCTTTTCGTTATTTAACGGCGTAAGGTCGAGGTCGGTTAGCATGTCCTCAACCTGCTGACCTTTGTTATCCTGGACAGGTGATCCCCAAGTTGGTCTTTCGGCGTTAAAATCACCAAGTATGATTGCGATATCCGAAGACGCTTCACTTAATGTCTCTATCAGGCCTGTATTGATGCTAGTATTATCGTGGTGATAAACATTTATGATTGGAATTGTTTTATCTGTAAGCTTCTGTCGTGCTTTCTCTAAGCTTACTCTGATTATAGGCGATTTCCTTAAATTTGATTTCTAGAGTTTTAATCAAAACGGCAAGTCCTCCTCCGAATTTTCCCGGTCTGTCCATTCGTAGTTTTGTATAATCTTTGATATTGAATCTCAGATTCTGATTCAATTTTGCCTCCTGAGGACAATTAATATGTACATTGTTGTCACAGATAAGACAAGTCAGCTCTTCATTTTCCTCTGGGTACCATTTATATTGAGTTGTAGTAGATTGAATTGTGTCTTCGTAGTAGATTTCTCATCATGAGCTCGAGCTGCAGCTCCTGACGCGGCGGTTACCCCGGACGCGGTAGCATTACTGGAGATATCAGTTTTGCTCTTCATTTGAAAATGGATGCCGTTGCAACGTTAGTCATCTTGGAAACGAACCAGAATTTGGTCAAATATTTTAAGGGTCCAGGGGGGACCGCAAGGAGGTGTGGTCGAACTTCTCCCCCTCCCCCTGGAATGCCGTCACTACAGGATAAAGCACTCTTGGTGAATTGTTTTAATTGTGATTCATAATCTGCCACTGAATCTTTACGAGCGTTTCGTTCCTTTAAAGATATTCGAAGCGGTAAAGGACCAATGAGTTGCTACTCTCTAAAGCGATTGATTAAATGTTTTGAGGAAACTGGATCTCTGGAAGCAAAACCTCGGAGTGGAAGACCATCGACATGCAAGTCAGTGGCTGTTACGGTTTTGCAGAATGCTGAAGCTATTGAAACGTTATACACGTATAGAGAAGTTAGTGCTAGACAAGTTTCTCGACAAACGGGGATTTCGTATGGAACAGTTTGGAAAGAACACACATTTAGAATTTTTCTATAAAAATATCCTAACAAAATTCAAAGTTTCCACGAGTTGAAAGTCAGCGATTTTGAGAAGCGTCAAGAATTCGCTGCATGGGTTTTCCGGCAAATTGATATTGATGAAAACTGGCTGTGAAATGTTCTAAGAACAGATGATGCTCACCTTTATCTGGAGGGAGAATTTAACATTCAAAACTGCCTCATTTTGGCAACAGAAAACCCTAGGATTTTTACAGAAATACCACTTAATCAGCACAGAGTTACAGGTTTGTGTGGGTTCACTTCTTCTTTTATTATTGGGCCATTTATCTTTGAAAAAATCAATGGAAGAACTTTTAAAACCGTTTTTGTAACTGGTGAACGTTATGTTCAACTTTTGAGAGAAAGGGTTATTCCCATATTGCAGGACAGACAAGTACTAAGCGAAATAACATTCTTGCAAGATGGAGGACCTCCTCATATCTCCCGCGGTGCCAAACAATTGCTGAAGGAAACGTTCGGTGAAATTCGTTGATAAGTCGCCACTTTAATATACCAGTGGCCTCCAATATCACCAGACTTGACGCCTTACAATTTCGGTTATGGGGGTACATTAAGTCGCGTTTTTATCGATGCCGGCCTACCACAATGGCCATGTTGAAGGCTTCTATCAGATGGCACGTTTTATAAATTTCAACTATTTAATTGTGACCATTCTGTCATCTATCGTCTGCAGGCGGTGTTTGAGAATAAAGGGCGCTACATTGAGCAAGGATTGTGACCTAATACAAGAGAGAAGGCAGTTACCTCATGTGTTATATTTTGCAGCTCTTTGTTTTGGGTTATGGGAATAATAAATGCTGTCCTCACATCTTGACTCTTTTTTTTCTGTGAACGGTAATTATTTTGTTTGTCATTTGCCCACATTTTATATTATGTCGTGCAGGCCAAAGTGTTATAACTTCTCGAATAACACTGGTATACACAATTTTACCCCTTATGTTTAGTTTATCGCTTTTCGCTCATTAGAAGAAATAGCATAAGGAATAATCTCTGTTTCCCCCCATCTTTAGATGTTTTGCGCAAAAAATAATACAAAATGATTTTACTACCACGTTTTTCAACGCAAAATGTCGATTTAAAACAGATTTTTTTTTCAGGGGATACATTTTCAAAATTATGTACAGTATAATAAACAATGATAACATTTGAAAAACCCATAGGATATTTGGAATAAAGTACGACAAATATATTTTGTCACTCCCCTCTATATTTTATTTTTGGATCATGACAAATATCCAGTTAAATAGTCAAGTGTCGACAATTAGTCAAGAAACTATACATTCCTTATAGCACGAAATCCTATTAGTAGTGCCATCATAGTTTTTGGTACTATATTAACATTTCAAAAATCGTGTATTGATATCAGTAGTTATTTTCAAACATTCAATTAATTTCACAAAACTCCATCTAAAATATAAATATTTTTTGCTACATGTTTTAATTTGCATATACCTATTTTACATATCTCAGATTGTATTTAAAAATCGTCAACCAATTATTCTAACTTTTGGCAAAATGGTGTTTTATTAATTTATCATTTGATATTATTAGGGTTCTTTTCTGGTATTCAAAAAGAAAAATACGTGTCGTTCAGTTATATTTTTCAATTTATCAAACAATTTGGCCGCTGAATCTCTGATTCTGGTAGAGCGCCATCTAGCGAATAAAGTTGTAACTAAAATCAATTTCGAATTTTTCATCATTTGCCATAAAAAAAAATCCCATTGCATCCTGAACACAATGGTGTTTACCGCATTTCTCTAGCGCAAATATTCGCGGAGTTATTAATTTTTAAAGTTGTGCGGGACTTTTGGATCACCCTGTATATAAGATAATTACCAACTTATTAACAATACAAACGGAGATAATAAGTCGAATATGCTGACTAAAATATATATAATTTTAATAATCATTTTTATAGTTATAAAATTGAATAATATACTAAAATATCCTTCCCGATGAGACCTGTTAGCCATAGCTTCCAAACTCATTGTTCAATTCAACAATTGAACAATTCGTTCTAGGTTTTTTATAGCATCTTGAAAGTGGTCTGTTGTAGCTGTACGTCCTTTCTTGCGTTGTGAAGAGCGACTTTATCGTCAAATAGAGCTATCGTTATCTTGAAACAAGTCTTAGGTTTTACAAGGCGGTAGAATACTGGAGCTAACGCAGAAATGATAGTTCCCAATCCTCATTGCCTCAAGGTTTACTAAAGTACTTCAGTTTGTCTTCCATAATCCATCCAACATCTCTACCAAACCTTCACGTTGAAAATGATGGAAGACAGCGTAGAATCACAAGGCAATTTATTTTATCAAAACAATCACCAACATACTAACAATAAATGAGAGTAATATGCTTAGAATAAATTATTTAAATTAATAAACAGTTATAATTAAAAATTGAATATTATGCTATATACAAAATATTCTAGAAAACAGAAAATATACAAGAAAGATGTAAATTTAATAAACATTTTATCTTTATTAATCTTTAAAATTGACATTATTAAGATGAAATATCTTTTAAATTCTCCCACATTGTCACAAAAAATAGAAATTTCAAAGAAAAAAACACTCACAAAAAGAGCATTGAGGTAATTTGGTACCGGCTGAATCAGGGATTCTCGATGTATTAATAATTTAAGGGTTAAATTTAATAGGCGTTTCTTAAAGTTGGCAGAAATGATGAGACGGTGTTCTTGGAAGGCTATCCATGTCACTGGAGTAATAAATCCATCACTCGGTAATAGCTGGGTGGATCCTCTTTTTTATAGTACCAGATCTCTTACACATTCTCTTTTGTTTCTCCATTTATACAGCTATAGAACGTATATGTCCTCGTAGATATGCTACTGCTTTAGTTTAGTGCTTTTTTCAATCATTGACACAATCATAGTATCATAGGTTTTCAAATGTCGTTTTACAATCACAAGCCGCATTATATTGTATTATAAATTACTTTATGTATTATATACGAACGGAAAAATATGTCCAGGGTAGCCTATTGGACATGGCATCTGCCCGGTAAGCGGAACACTGTGGGTTCGATTCCCATCCCTGGATACTTTTATTTTTCCGTTTATCATTACTCTTCATAATTCACCCTTTCATACTTCATCCCAAAGGTTAGAAATAATCGTTATTTCTCCTTTAAATAAATTTTGATTTTTCGTTGAAAAGAGGCACATGCGGGATGGTTTTCAAATGTCGTTTTACAATCACAAGCCGTATTATATTGTATTATAAATCATAGTATCCTTAAAATATTCAATTTATCGTTTAAGTTAACCCTTTCGCTGCTAGAATTGGTAGCGCAAGATATTAGCCGGTGCGGACTTTCGTTTTGAACACAGTTTCCCCAATAAATAAATTCCTATATGCAAAATTCGAGCGTGGCCCGTGTTATTCGTCTAGTATCGATGAAAAATGAATAGAAAAGTTCACCCTTAAGTACGTTTTATTTTTCTCTTTGAAACCTCTTTGTTACCATTTTATTTTATGTTAAATCTCAGGCCTACCTCGTGTTAACATCCTACAGTCGTCAGTAGGAATATTCTTATCCCATTTTCCTTGATATTTGCGCTCCATATTTTTGATGTCTTGATAACCTTTTACCCTGATCTCTTCGCTGACTGATCCTAAATTTCTTGGGGAAAAATTAACATCTATGTGAAGGTAATGTAGTTTGGTTCTAATGGAGTAGCCTAACGCTGGAAATCTGTACTGCATATTCATTATAATTTGTTTGTAAGAAACAATACTGTGCTATCATGATCATTTTCTAACCTAAAATAGAATAACGGGTCCGTTTTTGGGCTCGAAACTATTAAGCGTGCTTCTTCCAGATAGAGTTCTAAAACCTATGAAAATTTCAATCAAATTAGTCACATACAGGGTGCGGTAGATAAGTAATGAGACTCAGTCTAGAAAAACAAATTTATTGATCCGATTTGTACAAAACGTTAATATTCTTCAAAGAACTCGCCTTGGGCGTCGACACAACGTTGCCAGCGCGTTTTCCAAGCTTCATAGGCCCCACTGTAGTCCGTTGGAGTTATCCCAGTTAGTGCCTTCGTGACAGCACGTTGGATGTTCGGGATATCGTACGAAACGATTGTAGGAATGCATTCTAGTAAGGAACAAATACAAATAAACAAATATTTATTTCTAGTCAATTTATTATATATTGGAAATATTAACGAATAACTCGTTAAAGCAGAGTGCCAATTGATTTATTGGTTATACAAGTTTAGAGAAAATCAAAAGAGAGATAGAATGACAGTTGTAAACAGCCAGCAGCTTGGCAGGCAGGAAGTAGGGGTTAAGTAGTGACGTCACGCTGGTATAGGTGGCGCCGCCTCACTGTACACGTGTCAAGGTCGACTTGGGATGAAAACAGCGACTCTATAAATTTCACAATTTCTAACACTCCCTCTTGAAATTTATAACGTTCAAGTTTTCTAGGAGCCGCCTGAAGTGTTTCGGTCCCAAAGGTTTCGTCAGGAGGTCAGCCGTCTGCTGAAGAGTGCTGACATATCTTGTGATCAGCTCACCATCTTCCTGTTTAGTACGAATGTAGTGATATCGTACATCAATGTGCTTCGTTCTCTTATGGAACTCGGGATTCTGCACTAGCTTTATGGCTGCTTGATTATCCATGTTGAGTACTGTGGGTCTGTCCATCTTAATCCCGATATCCTTAAGAAGTCTGCGTAGCCAGACCATTTCTTTAGTAGCAGCACAGGCAGCAATATATTCACTTTCTGTTGTCGAGAGGGCAACTGTCGATTGCTTTTGGCTTGACCATGAAACAGCACCATGGTTTATCATGAAGATGTAACCTGTAGTACTTTTCCTTGAATCAATGTCCCTAGCATAATCGCTATCTGAGTAACCTGTTAACTCTTGATGGTTAGCGTACAATATTCCTAATTGTGGTGTTGCTTTCAAGTAGCGAAATACATTTTTAATTGCTGTCCAGTGTGTCTGTCCTGGGTTGTCAAGGTATTTGACTTCGTCTAGGTCACCATATAAAAATGCAGTCTTTACGTCAAATTGTTTTAAGAACATTCTTTCTGATGCCGCGTTTGCTAGTAACACTCGAAGTGAATCATATCTGACAACAGGACTGAAGGTGTCGAAATAGTCTACGTTCTTCCTTTGTGTGTAACCCTTAGCTACAAGTCTAGCCTTAAATTTAGGTACCGTAGAGTTGGGATGGGATTTTAGCTTATAAACCCATTTACTTCCTATTGGCTTATATCCGTCTGGTAAGGTTTCGAGTGACCATGTGTTATTAGATTCAAAAGCTTTTATTTCTTCTTTCATTGCATCCAACCATTTTTCGGCATTTGGACTTTCCATAGCATCTTTATAGGTTGAAGGCTCATCGACAAAATGGTAGTTACAAGAATCTGCTTTCTTTTTAGATCGAGTTATCATCGGGTGGAATCCCGACGGCGTGGGAAAATGTAGCGCTGTAGGTGATTCATACTCGGTCGGTGCTGGCGGATCAAGGTCAATGTTAACTGGAATAAGGCTTTCTCCCTCTAGTTCGTAATGTTGCAGTTTTGTCTCGTTAAAAGTAACATCTTTAGAGATAGAAATCTTTCTAGTAGAAGGGTTCCAGAGTCGAAAGTTAGTGCATGTTTTATCGTACCCTAAGAAAATCATCTTTTGTGATTTCTTATCCCATTTCCTTCTACGTTCTTTAGGTGTATGCAACCATGCTTCACAGCCGAAAATCTTTAGATTATATAAACTAACTTTTCTTCCGAAAAAGAGTTCATAGGGTGTGGTATTGGGAGCTTGTTTAGTGAATGTTCGGTTTAGAATGAAGGTTGCAGTATTGCAAGCTTCTGCCCAAAGTTCTTCGGGAAGATTTCGTGCGCACAGCATCGATCGAGCTGCTTCGACAATAGTTCTATTGTCTTGTTCTACGCGCCCTATCTGTTCGTGAACATATGGAGCTGGCAATTCATGCACTATTCCGAACTTTCTGCAAGTATTTGTGAAATCTTTACTGGTATATTCTAGTGCATTATCGGTTCTAATCACTTTAATTTTATTGCCTGTTTGATTATAACTGAATCTAGCAAAGTTTTCAAATTTGTGTAAAATATCGGATTTGTGTCTAATGAAATCTATATGGCGAAAGCCACTGGAATAATCTTTGAATAAAATGAAATAAAGTGATCCTCCTATTGATTGTGTTGGCATAGGGCCGCAGATATCACTTAGAATGAACTCACCAGGATTGTACTCCTTTGTTTCAGACAAATGACTAGGCTTTCTGTGAGCTTTTCCTTCTTGGCAGCCTTGACAGAAGAAATCGTCTTCTTTTATGTCCTCGGGTTGCAAACCGTTGATCAATCCTTTCTTGGCCATTTCTCGAATAGTGGTGAGTGAGATGTGTGCTAGTCTTTCGTGCCACAGTTGGAGGTTGTTGATCTTTGCAGAAAATCCTTGTGAAGATGAAGTAACTCGGAACATCATCTTGTAGAGCCCATCTTGGCGTTGTCCAACTGCTTTCAGATCTTTTCTTGAGTAGATGCGCAGCTCATCCTTGTCGATGTCTACTCGGTATCCCTTTTCAGTGCACACTCCCAGGCTGAACAAATTTTTCTTGAGCTTCGAAGAGTAGAGCACATTCCTGATTGATGTTGCAATCCATTCTCCATTCACCATGGCAAGGATTTCAATGTCACCTGTACCTTCTGCAAGGACGGAAGTGTTGTCTCCAAGGTATATTCTATGATCGTTGTGGATCGGAGTGAAGGACTTGAACCATTCACGTCGGAAGGTCATACTGCAGCTAGCTCCGCTATCTGCCCACCATGTGTCGCAATCATTCCACTTTAGGATGGTATCAGCGTTGAAACCTTTATGATCACAATCTCCTGCTTGGTTCTTCCGCTTCTCGTTTTTCTTCTGCTGGTCGGCAATCCGTTTCCGACATTTCCGTGACCAATGACCAATCTTGTGACAATAATGGCATTCAGTCTTTTTCTTTAGTTCTGATATCTTTCCTGAATCAGTCTTCTTTATGTTGTCTTTGATTCTTGGTTTAGTCTGTTGGTAGAATGCTGTACCTTGCGAGGAATCGGCCTGCTGGTTTCTACATTCTTCAATCAGAAGACGTGCTGATAAGTTCTCTAGAGTCTGCGTAATCGGCGCTTGAGACTCCCATGCTGGAATGAAATACCGCATGCTCGAAGGAAGAGAGTTTATTATCTTTGCCACTTTCTGGTCATCTGTAATCGTTCCTCCTGCATCCTGAATTCTTGCACTAAGATTTTCAATCTTGGCGATATAGCTGCTGACATCCTCTGATGACGACATTCGGGCGTCAAAAAATTGTTGCCACAACATGCCAATTGCGATCTCTGATCTCTGTTCGTGGATAGACATGAGCCTTGTCCACATTTGAGCGGCAGTTTTACAGGACATCAAAGGTTCTAGAAATCTTAATTCAAGTGCCTGTGATATAAGAATTCGGGCTTTGATATCTTTGGCGTGCAATGCATCCTGTATAGCAGAGGTAGCGTCACTTACCTCTGGTTTGATTTCTTTGCCGTCCACGATATCCAAAAGTTGATTTTGCTCTAATAGTAGTCGGAACTGAAATTTCCAAAGGGAGAAGTTTTCGCCTTTGAACTGGCGGACTTGATTCTCAAGGTGCGTCATATTTAGCACGAGTTAGGCTTAGCAGTTTCACTTTAGATTTGCTTCTTCAAATTTGGGGCGTAGTCAGGACCCATAACCTATTGGAAATATTAACGAATCACTCGTTAAAGCAGAGTGCCAATTGATTTATTGGTTATACAAGTTTAGAGAAAATCAAAAGAGAGATAGAATGACAGTTGTAAACAGCCAGCAGCTTGGCAGGCAGGAAGTAGGGGTTAAGTAGTGACGTCACGCTGGTATAGGTGGCGCCGCCTCACTGTACACGTGTCAAGGTCGACTTGGGATGAAAACAGCGACTCTATAAATTTCACAATTTCTAACATTATATATATAGATTTTAAGAAAATGTCTTAGGTAAACCCAACAGAACTTATTCTCTTTAACTGTCTACTTTAAAATCTACACGCATTTATATAGCTATATGACATAAAATTAAAAACGTATATAAATCAATACAATCTAAAAATTATGCAAATAAATCAACCACGCTACAATATATTCATATCCAATTAATCTGATTGCTAATTATATATTATATCCAAAATATTCAATTACTAATAAAACTTTCTGTGAAAATAAATTTATATATATGTGGTGTGCCTGCTGTGTCGTAATTTAAGATGGTGGTTGCGCAGTCTTGGTGCGCTGCTGTCGTGATCCTGTCGACTTTCTTGTGATGAGGTTTCCTGTCGTGGTGTGCTGTGTCGTAATCCTGTCGACTTTACATGTGGTGATCCTGTTGGTGTCTCTGTAATGATCCGCTGTTGTGGTAGTGATTGTGCAGTCGTGGTGGTGATTGTGCAGTCGTGGTGGTGATTGTGCAGTCGTGCTGGTGATTGTGCAGTCGTGGTGGTGATTGTGCAGTCGTGGTGGTGATTGTGCAGTCGTGGTGGTGATTGTGCAGTCGTGGTGGTGATTGTGCAGTCGTGGTGGTGATTGTGCAGTCGTGATGGTGATTGTGCAGTCGTGGTGGTGATTGTGGTAAAGCACACAGAGACGAATCAAAGGGTAAACCGAGGCATCGGGAGAGAGAACGCAGCGACCTTGCGGCCGGCCACCTAAATAACGGACTATCTGTTCTGCTGCTAACGAACTTTCTAACTAACTGTCTAACGAACTTCTAACGACTGTCTGCTATGTTGCAACACTCAACCGTCTACTCTGACCTTGAGTCTGATTGGCTGCGCGGCAAGCCCTTTGTTAGCTCAGGCGTAACGGCGCGCCTCGGTGTCTAGCGTTTGATCTTAGGTTTTGGTTTCTATAGTCTTGGCCTTGGTTGCTACGTTCTCTAGATGCCTTTGTATTTATTTAACACACCAAATCGATACATACAAAGTTAATGGTTTAAATGAGGATGGGTACAATGACAATTAGAGTAGGGGGTGTAAGAAGGGGTGAGGAGTATATACACAGGTGTTTTCATCCTTAAATTACCACATATATTAACATATAATAATCTCTTTATTTATTTCTAATATTGTACCTAGCAAAAAATTAAAAATATTTAAAATTCCAATAGAGTCATCGAAAAATAAATTTCTCGAGAAGGTGTGTAAGGAGTGTTATTTTAAAATAAAAACATATGTGTTTATACTTGTCTTATTTATATATTTATCTTTTGATATTTAAAACTAAACGTTCTTCACTGATTTATAATATAATAATATTGAAAGCTTCCAGGGCTAAGTTACTTGTTCAAACCTTTTAATCGTAATGATAAAGGCTGCCTAGCCGGCATTTATAGTTCTTCAAATTAAAGTCGTTTGTCGAAACGTCGAGACAATAAAAAAGATTTACTGGCCGAAGTGTCTTTGATTTGAAAAACCTTTTAATATCAAGTTTCCGACTTATCAGTCCTTTAACTGTTAAAATCCAAAAGCGTGGAAATAAAAGGTTTGTACAAGAAACATAACCCTTAATACTTTATTTATTTTATTATATCTCTATGTTGTTGACACACATTAAAATGTTATGATACTTTGATAAAGGTTGGCTTTCAGCCAACTGAAATATTGGTAAAATAAATTATATTTTTGTTGCAAATATGTTGCCTATAATTTTGTGTAACATTTTTATTTAATATTTAAAAATATTCCTTATTGTTTTTTTTTTTAATTTTAAGTATGATAAAAATTTACATTTACTATTGTAAATAATATTCTATGAAAGAAGATAAACAACGAGAGAACACAAAAAAAAGGTAAACAGAAGAACAAGCAAAGAACAGATACTTTACGTGGTGCTTATATATACTTTCTTTTAATTTTATATGTTAATAAATATTTTAATGATTATATAATTTACGTGATCCCTATCTTCCCCTTTAAACACCCACAAAAACAAACAATGGTTATGGGCCCAGCACGCTTCCACTGCGCCCAAAAAAAGGCCTAGCGTCGCTAATACCAAAAGACTAACTTCTTTGGGATTCAACGGAAAGCTGATTACCGAAAAGGTATAGGAATATCTTCAGAAAATGGAGAGCAATGTGCAAATACCAAAATTTGATGGCAAAATTTTCGCCTCTTGGAAATTCCGAATTATTTCAATTCTGGAAGGAAAAGATTTGGACGCCATTTTGGAAGCTGATCCACCCAAAGAAGAAGAAAAGTTTAAAGAATGGAAAAAAAAGGACGCACAAACCAAAGGTATTCTTACCTGTTCTATGACTGATTCCTTAGTTGCCTTGATTTTAACATGTAAAACTAGCAAGGAAATTTGGAAAGCTCTACATGCCAGATATGAGGGCGATAAAAGGAAGATAATAATTGAAGCTAGAAATGACGTTTCTAGATTAGTAATGAAAAGGGAAGAAAAATGGGAAGATTATCTCTACAGAGCAGAAAGACTTTTGGAACAAGCCAGAAATCTAGGCGCTGATATTGAAGACGAAGAGTTTATCACTTCAGTTATAAGAGGTTTACCCCACAAATACAATCTCATCGTACTTCAACTCAGCAACCAAGAAAAATTAACAATTTTTGACTTAAGAAACTCATTAAAACTCTACCACGAAAGATTTTCTAATGATACAAAGGAAGAAAATCCCTAGCTTTTAAGGTCTACAGCAAGGACAAATATAAATATAACAAAGAAATGAAAACACCAAAGACATACAAATGCTTCATATGCCACAAACCAGGACACAAGGCAGCTGAATGCTGGCACAACCCTGAAAACAAGAAAAATACAAATGTAAAGCAAACATTTGCATCACAAGGATCAAGTGGCTACAAAGCAAATACACCCAATAAAAATTCAAAGGCTACATTTGCCAAAGATGAAAATAGAAAGGACTTTGCTAAACTTGTGAAGCAGCAAGACAATCTGGAACAACAATGGATTCTTGACAGTGGAGCTTCCAGTCACATGACTTTTCACCTTGACCATCTGAAGAATATCCAAGCCATGAATAAGAAAATTACCTTGGCTGATGATAGCTACATCACATCAGAATCAATTGGAGATGTAGAAATAAAGAACAGTGATGAAGAATCTATCATTCTGAAAGATGTACTCTATGTACCAAAATTAAGTGACAATTTAATATCTGTAAGCGAGCTCATTCAAGACAAAAAGCAGATTCTTTTTGACAATAGGGGTGGACACATTCAGAATGAAGAAGGAGACACTTTATTAGCAGCATCAAAGATTGAAGACTTCTACGTAAACAATGAAGCTACTGATACATATCTCCCACCAACCCCAAAAACTTTAAAAATCAGTGACACATCATGGGATATATGGCATAAAAGACTTGGTCACATCAACGAAGAATACATGAAAATGATGCAAAACAATGCACTAGTATACAAATTTAACTGCAATACAAGAAAAGATCTGAATTGTGTAACATGCACCCAAGCAAAATTCTCCAGAAAACCTTTTAAAGAAGTCAAATTTGATCAATCATCCCAATCTCTTGATCTGCTACATGTTGATCTCATTGGCCCTATACAACCAATCTCAATTGGCAAAGCAAAATACATTCTAACAATAGTGGATGATTATTCAAGAAAAATATTTACAAACTTTCTTAAATCTAAATCTGACACTCCAGATGCCATCAAGAATTTCATTTAAAGAATTGAAAATTCTTTAGAAAGAAAAGTAAAATCAATAAGAAGTGATAATGGCCTGTAATTTGTCAATTCTAATCTAGAATCATACTTTACAACCAAGGGTATTGAACACCAGAAAACAACTTTCTATTCTCCAGAACAAAATGGAAGATCAGAGAGAGCAAACAGATCTCTTATAGAAGGCACCAGAGCACTCTTGATAGAAGCAGAACTGCCAACTTTTTTTTGGGCTGAAGCCATGGATGCATTCACATACATTAAAAATAGAACCCCATCAAGACATAACAAAAGGTGCACTCCAGAAGAGCTTTTTACAGGAAGAAAGCCAACAATTGGACATTTGAAAATCTTTGGTTGTTTAGCAGAAATGTGGACCCCCAAACACAAAAGATCAAAATTCGAAAAAATCACCAAAACTGCAATTTTTGTGGGATACTCCAACAATAGAAAAGCCTATAGAATTTGTAACCCCCAAGATTTCTCTATTACTGAAACCAGAGATGTAAAATTCTTTGAAACAAGAAAAGGATCAGAACTTTTAAATCAAGAAAAAGATAAGGTGGCCCAAAATTATACCCTAATTAACTTGGGAGATGAAGATTCTGAGGAAAATTACCATCCATCTATAACAGAAGCAATCTTACAAGAAAATGCTTCATCACCAATTCAACAACACCATTATGATCTGAGACCTCATCATCCTGGACCTGGATTCTATTATGAACCTTCCTTAAGTGATGTTGAAGAAATGGATAATGACTCACCTGATTCAAGTTACCAAACTGGTGATACTGTTTTAAAGACATCTCATCAAGGATATTCTATACCCAACTGCTACAAAGAAGCTATGAATTTACCTGATTCTGAAAAGTGGATAGGAGCTATGGAAAGGGAGCTTGACTCTCTAAGGGAACATAAAGTTTGGACACTTCAACCTCTTCCCAAAGGCTCTAAAGTAATCAAAAGTAAATGGATTTACACCATCAAGAAAGATGCAACAACACAAGATAGAAAATACAAAGCTAGACTAGTTGCAACAGGCTACCAACAGAGATATGGCCAAGACTATGAAGAAATCTTCTCACCAGTCATCAAGAATGACTCACTCAGGGTCATACTAGCATTTGCAGCCATCATGCAATATGACATCAAATGTTTTGACATTGTTACTGCATACCTCTATGGGAACCTTGAAGAGACCATCTACATGAAACAACCTGAAGGATTTGAAGTGAGTGATAAAAGCTTAGTTTGTAAATTAAACCAAGCTATATATGGCCTGAAGCAATCAGGTAAAATATGGTATAACACTTTTACCCATATCTTTTAAATAATGGCTTTAAAATATTTTCTGCTGATAAATGTGTATTTTGTTACCAAAATAATAATTCACTCTTAATTCTTGGAATCTATGTAGATGACATAATTGCAATTTATTCAGATGAGAAAATATTGTCTAATGCAATCTCTAAAATAAAAAATAAATTTACTGTTAAGGAAAATATTGGAGACATCCATTTCCTTGATATGGATATATTTAGGGATAAAAATAATAATAATATTTTCATCAATCAAGAGAGATTTGTTAATGAAATTTTATTAAAATTCAATATGCAGGAGTGTAAACATGCTTTAACACCACTTGATTTAAACACTAATTTAGCTATATTTGAAAATTCACCTAAATGTGACATTAAAAAATATCAGGAAATTTTGGGCTCATTAATGTATTTGAATGTAAGAACTAGGCCAGATATAGCTTTACCTAACACTTTTATCTAAATATTCAAATGACCCCAGAGAAATTCATATGTCTTCCTTAAAAAAATTATCAGATATCTAAAAGGAACTAAAAGTTTAGGCTTATGTTATACAAGTGAATATGGTACATTTATTAAAGCATTTTGTGATGCTAGTTGGAGAGATGGAATAAATAAAGAAAAATCTATTACTGGCATTACTACTCATTTAGGCTCATGTCTCATATCATGGATGTCAAAGTCACAAGACAATACTGCTTTATCAACCTGTGATTCAGAAATGAATGCTTTATTGACCTGCTACAAAAGATGTGTATATTTGAAATACTTAATTGAGGAACTTTTTGCAAAAGTATATCAAAAAATGTTAATTTTAATATACAAATTAATTGTGATAACCAATCAGCAATTACCCTTTGCCAAACTGGAGTTACTTCTCTTAAAAGTAATAATTTAATTAGAGCTGTTAATATTTTACATGAATATCTGATTGTTAATAATTATACTATATTTTACACACCTTCATCTGATAATTTATCAGACTTTCTTACAAAGGCGGTATCCAAAGATAATCTAAGAAATACTTTAAAAATGATTAATGTTGTATAAACAATTTTAAAAAGAGATTGTTTACTTATTTGACTATATATATTACTTATGACATATTTTGATTGTATTAAATATAATTTCGATTATATAAAATATGATTATTTTGGATATATTTAATATGTGTGTTTTAAACTTTATTTCATACTGTGTATCATAAAATTCCAAACTTTGTAATCATTCTATTTGTAAACGAAGCAGCCATTTTGAAGGCGCGTTGAATTATGAGAGACAACCATGAGGTGACGATGACGTCACGACCTGTCGGCCACCAGCCCGACGTTCTCATTGTGTACCATATTTGAACTTTAAACTTTAATTTAATTGAATTAATGGAAAATATTCCCCAAAATTACGGGGGGATTTGTTGCAAATATGTTGCTTATAATTTTGTGTAACATTTTTATTTAATATTTAAAAATATTCCTTATTGTTTTTTTTTTAATTTTAAGTATGATAAAAATTTACTATTGTAAATAATATTCTATGTGAAAGAAGATAAACAACGAGAGAACACAAAAAAGGGTAAACAGAAGAACAAGCAAAGAACAGATACTTTACGTGGTCCTTATATATCCTTTCTTTTAATTTTATATGTTAATAAATATTTTAATGATTATATAATTTACGTGATCCCTATCTTCCCATTTAAACACCCACAAAAACCAACAATTTTGATCCAATATATGCCTTTTTATTTAAAGATTTATTTATGGATTTCTCTATTTTCAAAACAATATTTATCTTTGTTGAATATATGTTTATTTCACACAGATGTATCTTAAGAAAAGGAAATCCGTGCGGTAAGGTGAAGAGGACCAAGAATGTATAGGAATGACTAACTCAGAGCTATTCAATTACTTCCAGGCCCAATAACACCCACCTACACAAAGCTTGGCCAAAGAATGGAGAAGTGTCTAAACAAAACTCTCCTTTGTTGTAAGATTTGGGTATTGGAACCACGGAGTAATATTAGGAGATCAGGATATATTAGATAAAGATCTATCAAAGAAATTGTTACATTAAACATGATATTAAAAGCGCCATCTATAGATAAGTAATAGAACTACGGTGAAATCCGTAGAACGAACCTCAATTGGAAAGAACCTTTGGTGGAGTATAATCATAGTTTCTTATAGCCATATATTGTTATGTTATACAAACTAAACATTATTATATATGTTATAAAAACAAATGAGATTTGATTTTCTGCTTGATTTTTGATCATGTTGAGGATTATGGCAATGGCGATGCAGTCGTGGTTAAATCTTGAAAGTATGATAATAAAAATAATTTTAATCAGTAATTTAATTGAACTAAAGGAATATATAAAAAAAAATAATTTGATAAAAGTAATGCCTGGCTTAAGGCGAGTAGAATAAGGAAAACAAAAGATTATTTACATAATGTACCAAAGTTTTGAGCCGGCCATTGGGATAAAACAACAACGAGTTTTTATAGGGGAAGAGTGACCTCTGGCGTTCGAATTAACAGAATATTTGAATCTATGAAATTATAATTCAAAATAAAATAATATTTTATATAACATATTGTCATAATTTTATTTAAGTAACCTAGGTTCCTGGAGCGTACAGAAGTCGCCAACTACCCGAATTGTCATAACCAAAAATGTACATAGCTTGTAACTGTAAAGCTTGGCAAGCACGTTACATTCTCTGCGCGCGCGCTCGAGAATTAACGCTGTTTACCTCTAATTCTTTTCATCCCTCAAACTTATTCACTATTTAAAGCTATCTAATAAACTATTATTTTATTCTATCCAAACGACTCGTCACCTTCATTGCTGTGACATTCTGGTGGAGACAAGCTGGATCATCCCTTCGCTGCCCAAGCTATAAAAAGAAGTCGTAGAATCCAAGGATTAAACCCATTGGAATATTCTAAGATGCAACACGAAGGAAGAGAGACCCCACAGGGTGAGTACCATTTCAAACATTTTTCGGGGGAACCGGGCCAAAGCCCGGAGAAGTGGTTGAAAGAGAACCATCGTGTAGCTCGGTACAACTGCTGGGACACTTTCATATGCCTAGCAAATGTTTACTTCTTCCTCTCAGGAACGGCCAAAGTCTGGTTCGGGAATGTGGAGGAACAAATAACCTCATGGGAACTTTTTGAGACAATGTTGTCTCAGGTCTTTGGGCATTACGTAAGCGAAAAAGATCAACTTTTAGAAAAACTAAAAGCCAGGGCCCAAGGAAAGGGAGAGTCTAGTGAGGCGTATATTCAAGACGTCCTCTATTTATGTCGGCAAATTAACCCCAACATGAATGAAAATGAAAAAGTTGCTCATTTAGTCAAGGGGGTCTCTGAGGAAATTTACAGGGCAATTGTAACCTTTGAAATTGCCACCACCCAGGAGTTTATAAGGTGGTGTCGAAAAATAGAACTATCTCAAAAGAAGCGTGTGAATACGCGGATAGTTTTTGACAGACTGCCGAATGCTGCCGCCATCAACCCAGCAGAATCGGAATCTATGGAGGACCTCATTAGACGTATCGTCCGAGAAGAAATCCACCATGCATTGAATCCCGAGCCAGCCACTCTCAAACCATCTTTCCTGGATCTAATTATTCGAGAGGAAGTTGAAAGGAACCTGTCTGCAATTTCGCAGCCCGTTCAAAGGCCAATGCCACGACAGCAGTACTCTAACCGACCCCAAATATTCAAACAGACGCCACGACAGCAGTTCCTGAACCAAAGTACACCGGCACCCAACCAGACACCACCACAGAGAAGAACTGATGAATGGAGGACACGCGAAAACGTTCCAATATGTTTCCATTGCGGTCGCCCGGGACATGTAGCCCGATATTGCCGAGACAGAAGGCGTGTTTTCGAGGAAGCCAGGGTAAAGAGGCCGACCTACTCCAATAATTACAACACCTGGTTCAATCAAAATGCCGATGAAGTTGAGTTTGTAGATCGCCGCTTTCGAAACCCGTCGCCCTATCCTGGCCGTGGAAGATCCCCCTCAAGACGAAACGCAACACCGTCGCCCTCTCGCCGATCCAGTCAATCTCTTCGCCGCCTAAGCCAGGGAAACTAAGGAGAGCGACCGAGACTGGAGGTAAGGCCGCTGACGAAAGTAGAAATCCTCCCCCTATTATAACTGCGAACATGAAACGTAACTACGTTGTTATCATCATAAATGGACAGAATGTTGAGGCCTTAGTCGATTCTGGAGCCGATTATACCGTAATCTCGGAAAATTTTCGCCGATATTTGAAAATTCCCTTCTTTGCAGAAAAAGGGCCTGTACTGAGAGTCGCCAATAGAAAGCATATCGAAACTCTGAGGCGCTGCAACTTAAAAGTGTCGATTGAAAAACTTGAGATTTATTTTGCTTTTGTTGTCTTCTCTGAATGTAGCCATCACATAATCCTTGGTCTTGATTTCTTTCGAGCCACAAGTGCAGTGATTGATTGTGGAAAAGGTTGAATACATTTGAAGGAAAGTGTGAACGACGGCCTAAAAGAAGATCTCTCTGCACATGCATTCGAAGACTGTTTTATTCCAGCTCGCTCAATCAAGAAAATCACGATTATTAACGAAGATAATAGAGGCGGAAAAGATCTAATGATAGAAGGAAGCAAAGATCTCATCTTAAAAAAAAAAGAATTGGTCATACCATTATCCATAATTTACTTCCATCACGGCAGAGGGGAGATATGGGTAACTAATGGGACTTCTCAGAATCAAATAATCCCTGCTGGTATGCTTGTAGGATACTTGAGGAAAATCGGAAATAGCGGAATCTACAGTTTTGAAACAGCTGAAGACGATAAAACTCAATCAAACATTAAGAGTGAGGATAGACGCCAACAAATCTTATATATATATATATATATCTCAGGTAGACGAGAGATTAGATAAGAACAAAAGTCGATGATTGCAGAATGTCTAGAAAAGTATTCGGAGGATTTTGATTTTGAGAGAAAATAATTCAGTACAACCTCCAATGTGAAACATAAAATCGACACCTCAGACAGCCGTCCTATTAAACAACGACCATACCGGGTGTCTCCTGTCGAAAGACGAGCTATACAAAGTGAAGTCGATAAAATGATAAAGATGGGAATTGTACAACTGTCCGAAAGTCCTTGTCGTCTCCAGTAGTTTTGGTTAAAAAGAAACATGGGTCCTGGAGATTTTGCGTAGACTACCGAAAGCTTAAAAAGGTCACCAAAAAGGATGTGTATCCTTTACATAGAAATGATGATATTTTGGATAGCTTAACAGGAGCTAAATTCTTTTCCAGCATGGACCTACGTACAGGATACTGGCAGATAGAAATCGACGAGGAAGATCGGGAGAAGACAGCTTTCATCACCCCTGATGGCTTATACGAGTTCGGGGTGATGCCCTTCGGTCTATGCAACGCACCGGCAACATTCGAAAAAATGATGGACAAGCTACTAGCAGGATTGAAATGGACAATTTGTCTTTGTTATTTAGACGATATAATTGTTTATGCTACATCCTTTAAAGAACATATTGAACGCCTAGGGAAAGTTCTCAGATGCATCCAGCAAGCAGGCTTGTGTATTAATCATGAGAAGTGCCGTTTTGGGTCAAGAGAAATCAAAGTGTTAGGACATCTGGTTACAGAGAGCGGCATTCGCCCTGATCCCGACAAAATTGAAGCAATTACAAATTTCCCCACTTCAAAAACAGCACATGAAGTAAGAAGCTTCATGGGATTGTGTTCATATTACAGGCGATTTGTGAAGGATTTTGCAAATAAAGCAAAGCCGTTACACGACCTCCTGAGGAATAACGTGAAGTTCTTTTGGTATAACGAACAAGAACAATCTTTCCAAATATTAAAATCAGCCCTAACTACCGATCCTGTGCTTGGCCATTTTAAGGAAGATGCTGAGACACTTGTACATACCGACGCGAGTGGATATGGCGTCGGAACAGTGTTAACCCAACTGGTAGAAGGAAAAGAAAAGCCTATCGCCTATGCATCAAGAACCCTTAACGCCGCAGAAAGAAATTATTCCACGACGTAGAGGGAATGCCTGGCTGTAGTTTGGGCCATTTACAAGTTCAGACCATATTTGTTTGGAAAACACTTCACCGTCCTCTCCGACCATCATTCCCTGTGTTGGCTAGCTAATGTAAAGGATCCATCGGGAAGGCTAGCCAGATGGGCCTTGCGACTTCAAGAGTTCGACATATCTATTGTGTATAAGAATGGTAAAAGAGACAAAGATGCGGATTGCCTCTCAAGAAGTCCTCCCCCCCAATCCAACGAAGATAACATACCAGAATTGTCTTCAATTATCGACATAAGAAAAGAGCAAAGAAGCGATGTCCAGACCAAAAAAATAATTCAGGAAATTGATTCCAAAAGTGAAAGTGGATACAAAATAATCGACGGGATCCTCTACCGCAAAAACTACGTTCCCATGGGCAAACCTTGGCTCTTAGTCGTGCCCAAACAAATGAGGGTTGACATTCTGAGTGAAGCCCACGATGCACCAATGGCGGGACACCTGGGATTTGCAAAAACATACGACCGCATTAGAAGAAAATATTTCTGGCCCGGCTTGCATAGATCTGTGCGACAATATGTGGCTCATTGTCGAGAATGTCAACGGCGAAAAGGTTCTACCGAACGTCCACCAGGACAACTTGTGCCAATTTCGCCGGTTGCACGACCTTTTCAGAAAATAGGGATAGATTTGTTAGGAAGATTCCTTACCTCGAACGATGGCAATAAATGGACCGTGGTCGCGATAGACTATCTAACAAGGTATGCTATGACCAAAGCCATACCAAATGTAAGTTCGGAAAAAGTTGGAAAATTTATAGTAGAAGACGTGATCCATAAACATGGAGCCCCCAGAGAATTGATTTCAGACCGAGGTCGAACGTTTATATCTCACACAATACGGGAGATTAACAACCTCTGTGGAACCGCACATCACTTTACTTCTGCCTACCACCCCCAGACAAATGGCCTGACCGAGAGACTCTACAAGACACTTGGTGACATGCTGTCAATGTATGTTGACGTAGACCAAAGAAACTGGGACTCAGTTCTCCCTTACGTAACTTTTGCCTATAACACCGCCAAACAGGAAACCACTGGGTTTAGCCCTTTCTATATTGTACACGGACGCGATGTCGAGACCCCATTGGACACCATCCTGACGTATAGAGAGGAAGCCAATCTGGAAGACTACGTGGAGTGTTTGGTGACAAATGCCGAGGACGCACGCCAGCTGGCCCGTTTGAACATTTTGAAGGCGCAAGAAAAAGACAAATCTCGATATGACAAAAGCCACAGACCTGTCCAGTATCGCGCGGAAGACCTTGTGTGGGTGTTTACATCTGTGCGTAAACAAGGACTGTCGGAGAAGCTATTTAAAAGATACTTCGGCCTCTATAAAGTTGTGAGACAACTGTCTGAAGTAACTTATGAAGTAGAGGCCTTGGAGAGGAGACCCGGACAACGGAATATCAAAGACATCGTCCACGTCCTGCGGATGAAACCATACAGAAGCCCAGAAGAACAAACGCAGGACTTATCTCAGAGTGAATTATTTTTTTTAAGCAGCGGGTCGCTGCTTATTTTTGAAAAGGGGAGTAATGTCATAACCAAAAATGTACATAGCTTGTAACTGTAAAGCTTGGCAAGCACGTTACATTCTCTGCGCGCGCGCTCGAGAGTTAACGCTGTTTACCTCTAATTCTTTTCATCCCTCAAACTTATTCACTATTTAAAGTTATCTAATAAACTATTATTTTATTCTATCCAAACGACTCGTCACCTTCATTACTGTGACAATATAAATATAAATGGAATTATTATTTGCTCTATCCCAGTTTCTTTTAACGATGTTTTACTCTATTTAGAGATTCATCCATTTCACAAATAAAATAATTTTTATACAGCAATGGTCAAATTTTGGGAAGGCCTTGGCTCAACAGAGGTTAACTTCTCAGAAGAGTACTAAGCATAATCTGCCATACCTTTCTAATATTGTGTTGGTGTTATCTCTCTGATTATATAATCAGAACTATAGAAAATATTGGGTATAATATATAAGGAAACTAATATAGATATAAGCTTTGAGGACAATAGAATTATATATACAGTAAAACCCATCTAGAGCAAACCCCAATGGGATTGAAGCTGTGGGTTACAATAGCTATCTTCTTCTTCTTCTTCTTTATTATCTCCAATTAATCATATTAGGATATCAAGTTGTGACCCGTGATGGTGTCTGTTTGACAACTATCATGACTGGGTGAAGTAGAATGCCTCTGCCTTTGTCATTAAGACTGGGAGCACTACTCAGTGGCAGGCCGACTTAGCTCCAAAAGAAATGACCGCCTCTGACATGAGGAACAGACGCCACGCGCAGCTGCTCCTAACATTGAGTACAAACGCTGCTCATCCGGTATCCCTGGATTAGGAGCCCTTACAGGGTACTATCAGCCGGGCCAGCTGAGCCCAGGTTTTTTAGTGAGCTTGTTGCTACTCCCCCTCCTCCTTTTTTATCCGGGCTTGGGACCGGCAAAGGTAGAGTTACAATAGCTATGGTTCGTTATAGCAATAGTTCATTTTAATATTAAATATAAATGAGGATTATTTAGGTCCGTTATATCTTAGGTTCGTTTTAACGGCGTTTTACTGTCTATATATAACCCTCGTAAAGGTGTTTACTTTGTTGATGCACAGTTGATCGTTCTGATGCACAAATAAGAAAAGAGGTGTAAATTTGGTACACACATCCTTATATCTATAAAAATGAAATCCAAAATCAATGTTTGTTATCGCGTTGCGCAAAATATAAAGAATCAATTATTATGAAATTTCGCATGTAGGTAGCTGAAAATTTCGTTTAATATATAAGCTATTCAAAAAATTAAAAAGTTTATTGTGCTTTTTTTAAAATGTAAAACCAAAAAGCGTTAGTTACAGCCTTTTACCGCTTGGTGCAGCACTGGTCACGACGATAAATGAATTTGATTGGTTAATAATTTTACACGTAGTTTGTTTACACGATGAATGTTTTTAAAAATTTAAGATTATCCAATAGCCGTGAAACTTTAGGAAGTTATATATATTGACTATACTACTGGGAAGGTTTCTGGTTTGAATTTGATTTGAAATAAATATTCGTTGCAATTTTATTTGAAAATTTTCTACTTTCACTCACAAGTTGCGCCTCTCGCGACATTTGGTAAAATTACATTTTAAATTGTAAAAATGCTAAAATGTGTTCCAAGTATAATAAATTCAATATTTAATTTGAGGATTTAGCAATATATTATTCCAATTGTATGAAAAACTTGGCATTTCAACATTAATATATATTTAAAGAAAATATCTTATTTAAAATTTAATGTTTTCAAAATTATTATGTGATTCAAAAATATATTTAAACGCATATAACAATATTCATATACGTTTATAAATCTATATATAGGTGGATTGGATGTCTTCTAGAATTGTTTTAACTAATGTTTGTTAGGCAAACTTTTACTCTTGTAAAAACCGGGCGAAGACGGAAACATTCGCTAGTATATATATAAATTTTGTAATGCTTTTCATAAAACAATTTCCAAAGGGACAGATAGATATAAATTAAACATAAGGCCTTCATTCAATAAATGAAACTATTAGGCGCGATTTATTTTAACTATTAATGCAAATGTCTACTTTCCTTCTGTAATGGAAAAATATTGAGAGGACTCCTGACCATTCTAACCCATTTCATCACTTAAAATACCTATTACTAATGATGTTGGTATACCTCACTTCCATAGGCAATTTTTATATGAATTTCTATAGTTTATTAAGTAAATTCTAAGGAATATTTAAATATTTAGCTAATAACAATAGTGGAAAGTTATTTCTGATTAATTCCTGACCATAAATATATTGTTTAATCAATAAAATACAGTAAAAAACCGCTAAAACTAACTGGGATATAGCCTGGGATATTTCTTTATTATATGGTATAATTTATATTGAAGATTATTTTGGGTTTGGAATAGAAGTAGACTCGCTAAATCTCCGGTTCATTTAAGCAAGGTTTCAATATACACCTATCCCCCGATTTGCACGATAGATACGTTCCTGAGAAAAACGTGTGAATCGAGGGATAGGTGTTTAATAAACTGTCAAATCTGAATAGGTGTTCGCCCCCTCATGAATCAGAGCTTCCCAATATTCTTTTTAACATAGGTAGTATAGAGTAGAATATCGCATTTTAGTATAGTGCGATAAAAACAAAACAAAAAAACTTATTTGGAAAACCGTGTAAAAGCGAAAACGTGTAAAACAAGTACCGTGTAAATCGGGGGATAGGTGTATACAGTAAACCCCGCAAAAACAAAGATGGAATATTGCGAACCTTCCCTTATAACGACTTGAAATAATCACCATTTTATTCTATAACATAGTAAACTAGGAATTTTCAACAAACCATGGCAATAGTAAACCACAGGTTCAGTCCCATTGTTTCGCTATAGAGGGGTTTCACTGCAATTTCTTAAAATAAATATTTTAAAATCATTTTGAATCGAAACGGAAAAATATATAAGCCCTATACTAGTATTTCTTCGAATGCCGATTTTCCTTTATTTCTTGATTGATTAATATATTGAGGGCGTTAATAATCAGTGAAAATATGCAGGTTTTCCAGTTTAATCTGGCAGAAAGATACGTTTACCTTTTCAATTATCCTACTTTTATACATTTAAACCTTGCTAGATAGAACTCCATTGGGACATAACCTTTATTTAATCTCCATCATTGTTTCCCTCAACCATTGTTTAATATATAACAATAGTAAAATTGGGATTATTTTAAGTTTGTTATTCAGGAAGGTGTTCTATATCTACGGTTTCTTTTATTGGTGTTTTATTGTGGTTTGCGATTGATAATTTACGTTATGGATATATATATTTTTGAATCACTGAAACAGTTTTCTATGAGTCAAACTTCATAGGTTTAAAATAAAGACATTCTATATACAGTTACAGCGTCATTCTTCATCTCCCAATAATCAGTTTTCAGCTCTGTCACCGTTTGCTTTTTTTTTTGGAATGGCGCCCTCCTATTGGTTGGCTACGGTCACGCCACCTTTGCCCCCCCCCATCATGCCCCCCCCCCTCCCCCACTCGCTATTTCGTCTTTGTAACTATTGTGTTGGAGCGGGTCGCTCCCTAAATAAATGCATATATTAGATAATAACCAAATGGAATCCTCTCTTTCTTTTTTCCCAGTAAGAGACGCCTACGGAAGCCAACAGTACATAGACAGATAAAGTACACAGGCTATAGTCATTAACTAACATATGCAATTATTTAAGGCGCCAATTTATAATTGTAACAAATAGTATTTGAATCAAAACATTCAATCGGGTAAAACACGGGCGTTTCCCGGGTCATTCGGCTAGTAGTTATATAGGCAAGAACTGAGAGGCCTGATAGATCAAATTGGCGGACCAGTTGAAAATATAAGAATATTATGTATAAATTCAATCTAAAATATATTCTATTTTTCCCTTCATCATTATACTACTCATATTTTTATATAATCTAAAATAAAACAGTACAAAATATCGGAATAAAATGTCAAGAATCTAATTGATTCATTCGATAAGTCAATCTCATGGGAAATTTTATTCTAATTTATCCAAAAACTTTATTTGTTAAAATTATTATTATTATTATTTTTTTTTTGCTTATCCCTAGTACACATGGTAAAGGGCATGATAATCATGGTGGGTAGAAGTTGGCGAATGCTTTTACTGTAAGTACATCACATGTCTACACATGTGAAAATAGTTCGACTTTGCACTCACAAATGGGCCAGAGCCTCTTTTGGTTACTTGCATTCGCTGGTGGGGTTGGACTTTTGCAAGAATCGGAGGTCATTGGAGCATTTTTTATCAGAAAAAAAGTGCCCAATGCGGGAATCGAACCCGGGTCGTAGCAGTCGAAAGCAAACGGTTTAGACCATTCATCCACCGATCCCCTAAAAATTATTTTAAATTGTCCAAATATAAAGGCAATTGTAAATGCGAGCTCGCGCGCCTCAAAATATCATATAATGAATCACGTATTGATTATGGTCATTATTATATCTGTCTGTAAGAAATTTCTGAAAATTGGTTTGAATATAGTTCATTTGATCTGTAGTTTTTCCCAATGAATTTCTGAATATAAAAAATAAATGCGAATTTATAATCATAAATATGACAAAATAATATACAATTTCGTATTTATTAGAAAATATATTCATTAATATATTTTTAAAGAAACAAATAAAATATATTTAAAAGGCTCACATCGAGAAAAATATCTGTTTTTCTATTTTCTCAAATTATCAACACCAAATGTCCTTCTAATTGATTTAGAAATTCGAGAAAAAAAAAGTCATTTCAAAATCAGTTGGGGTTTGTTTCTTCGTCTTGTTTCTTACAATTCTTAACTTCTTGTTTCAATTTCCTGATTTTATATAGGAAATAGATACTGTTGTCAAAGGGACATTGTTTTGAATTTATTTGCACTTCAATTATTTCTATATGGCACTGAAGCTGAAATATTTATGACAAATTTCAAATAATACGTCATTTTATTTGATTTCAAACCTAAATTGTTATTTAGTATTTTATATATTTATAAATATCTAAAAGATAATATTTTATTAACTGTAAATATTTATGATTATCGAAAGCATATTTGAGAGAATGTATTTATTATATTCATGTAAAATAAAAAAATAGTATCTTCAACATAATGGTTTAACGTATTACTAATATTAATAATATTATCAGAAATCTAACTTTAATTTTTGCTACATAGCCAACTTGTAGCGGCTCGCTTTATAAAGTACTAATCGTAATGAATTGGTAAACGAGTTGTTAAATCTATATTTTATATTAGTTACATTTTTATACCTAAATAATGTTTTGTTCAATATGTTTAAAGAATCGATCATATAACTTTTTATTTTCGTAATATTGATGATAAACATGTAGCTAATTATTATATAAATAAATTTAAAATCGATAAAATGATATATTTCTTGTTATTCGCAATATAGGTTTCTGAATATACACGAATGGTTAAGGATACCTTTAAGTAAAAAAAATGATACAATAAATATAATGAGCAGTTGCGATTTCTGTTATCTACAAAAATTGCTTTTATTTTTACCCTATACCACTGGCTATTATATATAATTTCATATGCTTGCAATAGTTTTCCAAAATTTTATAATAAATTTATTTATATATTAAAAACAAAATAGTCATAACCTGACTGCTCACATGAGCTTTTAAGATCGAAGAACGCCATCTAGTGGAACAAAAATCAACTAAACGTTTATTTAACTTATTCTTGATAGCTGGTCAAACCTTTTTCTTGATAAATCAAGGAAAGCCAACTACGAACGATATTTATATATTTAATAATAAAAAGGCATATATTGAATTTAATAAGAGATTTATTGTCAATATATCGGTTGGCTGAACGCTAACCTTTATCGTGGCATTACATTTTTGTATAAACAAACTCAGCGCCGTATACTGTTATAATATATCACATTTGAAATAAATTTTAAAAATACAAAGTAGGTGGGGGGAAATTTGTGCATGAAAAAAACTATTATAAAAATTACTGTCAGAATAAGTTAAATATCTTAATATCGAAATATTGGCAAATAAATATTTTATTTAATCCAATATATGCCTTTTATATTATCTAATGATTTAAGTATGGATTGCTTTATTTTCAGAACAATATATATATAAGCATATATATTTATAATTATAATATTAATAATTATATTCAAAATTGTATTTCTCAATGCGAATAAGAAAGGATGTGGAGACCAGAAGATATTCATTTCTAAAATATTCTAGCGAGTAAATGATTTGTTTAAATTTTGAAATAGAATTTACTGTACCATATAAATTCTGATTATTAAAATATATTTTAGAAAATATGCATATGTTTCATATTATTTATAAAAATATATTACTTTATATATAATGCTCTTCTATTATTATATTAAATAAATAAATAGATCTTTGGGGGAAGAGTATTTTTATGCATTCATTATTCACCAAAGAAACAATTTATATTTTAATTTCTAAGATTTTAAATTAAAATAGTTTATATATCGGTGTTATATATATATAATATAAATATTGTAAATAATTTAGTTATACTTTTATATACATATATAAACACTTTAAATTCAAAAAAAAGGAAAGGTTTACATTTTTTATTTTAGATTTCCGTGAAATTGGAAAGCGGCTAAAGAACATGCAAGTATTTTAAGCGCTTTTTAAATTGTTGCCTGAAATAAATTCCTGGGAAAGAATTTGTTTAGATCGACTGCTTTGGGAACTCGAATTTGCTGATGTCCTGGCAAAATTCGAACCAGCTTCAAAAATTATTTTAAATTTTCACATCGTTGAATTCAGATTTAATTATTTCAAATTTCCGTTGAAATATCATATTATGTTTTTTTAAAGAGAATATATATTTATGTTTTCTGAAAGATTCATATAGAATAAATACAATTTAATAATAATTTTAATAGGATTTTATATATTTTTAGTTTTATGTGTGTCATTTCTCATTTAGTGACAATTTCAATATTCTAATTTAATATCTTTGTACAGTCATAACCATTCACATAAATTATTTTAGATGCATGGAATTCAAATCTTCAATATATATATATGTTATATAAAAGTATTATTTTATTTAAAATTATTATTTCATAGATATAAATACTCTGTTTAAATCGACCGCCAGAGGTCGCGCTTTCTCTATAAATACTCATTGTTGTTCTTCCCCGTTGGCCGGCTCAAAACTTTTGTACATTATGTAAATAATCTTTTGTTTTCCTTATTCTACTCGCCTTAAGCCAGGCATTACTTTTATCAAATTGTATTTTTTTATATAATATATATATATATATATATATATATATTATGAAATCATATAAATATATTTTAGCTCATTATATTCCTATCTTTTTTTTTTTTTTCAAATTAAATATTTCTGGTTTTACTTTTCCGGGAGTTAAATTTGGATTAGTCTAAAATTTACAATCAACTTCTAATAAATTTGCTAATTAGAAATTTAAAAGTTATTAAATCTGTACTAAAAAGAACACTATATTTTAGTTTAAAACTTCTCTTTGCTTCTTATCTAGATACAGTAAAGCCTTTTGTATTTCTTTATGGTGATGGTGGTGTCTTGTCCATGGAGCAGATCGGTCCAAGCAACCTGATGACGCAGTAGCATGAACGGTCAATTACTGATTTTGTTGCTCCATAGGAAGGTGTAGGGTGCAATTGCCCGTTAGTCAGCGACATTTCGCTGTAGGCTTTCCCGGTTACCGTGCCGGCTCACGGCACCATATTTCGCTCTACAGGGCAGTCCCTTACTTTTTCTGCTTCTCCCGCCCGCCACGTAAAGAAGGGATTGGATTTCTGGGCTGTGTATTACTTTATAACCGACCTGAATAAATACCCAGTTTCAAACCATATATCACATTACCATGGCTATATTGAATACATTACTGTAATCAACCAAAGGTTCAGTCCTATTAGGGTTTGCTTTAACATGGTTTTATTGCAAACGTATCAATATAAAATATTCGATATTAAGTCAGTATTAAAAATCCTCTATTATTGCTTTGAACTATGAATAATCTCTTTTTTAATAGAGATTTTCTATTGTTGCATAAATTTGAAAGTAACACTCATTTCCTGTGATATGTGTTCAACATAAATATGACTAAAAAATAGCAGAGCTGCCCACAGAACTGAGTGAAAGTTTCTAGATTAATAAATACAAATAAAGAAAAGAATGCACGCATGCGCATGAGCACTTGAAGAGTTCGTTTTTTTCTCATTATAATTATGATAACTCCATTGAAGTGCGATTCTATTTGATAGTTTGCTTTTGTTTGTAATATACTTTTAGCAATCTGTTTTTTTTTCACGTATATCACATATTATCTATACAGACTCTACTTCAATGTATATATATATTTGGTGATATGTGTAAAAAGAAAAAATCCTATCTATCTCTCTCTTTGCCAAAAATAATCAATGCAAATTTTATCGAGTGATCGCATTGACTTTTTAAATGCAATTTGCTTGTGTTTTTTGATTTAAATATATAAACCTATTGCTTATTTCCTCTATCACAACTATCAGAAAAAATATATATTTAATTATAAAAAGGTATATATTGAGTTAATGATAAAATATTTATTTTCCAATATTCCAGTTTGTACATTTTGTATAAACAAACTCAGCTCCGCATATACAGGGTGATCCAAAAGTCCCGCACAACTTTAAAAATTAATAACTCCGCGAATATTTGCGCTAGAGCAATGCGGTAAACACCATTGTGTTCAGGATGCAATGGGAATTTTTATGGCAAACAATGAAAAATTCGAAATTGATTTTAATTACAACTTTATTAGCTAGATGGCGCTCTACCAGAATCAGAGATTTAGCAGCCAAATTATTTGATAAATTGAAAAATATAACGTATTTTTCCTTTTTGAATACCAGGAAAGAGCCCTAATAATATTAAATGATAAATTAATAAAACACCATTTCGTTAAAAGTTAGAAGAATTGGTTGACGATTTTTAAATACATTCTGAGATATGTAAAATAGGTATATGCAAATTAAAACATGTAGCAAAAAATATTTATATTTTAGATGGAGTTTTGTGAAATAAATTGGATGTTTGAGAATAACTACTGATATCAATACACGATTTTTGAAATGTTAATATAGTACCAAAAATTATGATGGCACTACTAATAGGATTTCGTGCTATAAGGAAATGTATAGTTTCTTGACTAATTGTCGACACTTGACTATTTAACTGGATATTTGTCATGATCCAAAAATGAAATATAGAGGGGAGTGACAAAATATATTTGTCGTACTTTATTCCAAACTAGCCGAGTGACCCGGGCAACGCCCCGGGTTTACCCGAAGGACCCGCAGGTGAGAAACTATAGAAGAAAAATTTTAACAAAGCAGAAAATGAAATTGCAAACAACAGAACTACACTACTTTAAGGACATGAGAGCACATGCACTGTATCACCATACGTGTACCATTTTCAAAGACCCTGCTTAGGATTAAAACTTCTCAGAAGCATAACAATAGTACCAACCTAGAGGTTAACTGGTGTGGATGCATTCCTCTGGGAGTGAGACTATTGAGAAATTCAGTAGGGAGTTATTTTGCTTCTCCGCATTCTAACACTCCAACTGTTAACACTGTGGAAACACTGACTCATGTTTGGTAAGCAATTTCAGGGAAGAAACTATAGACATTGGATTAAATAAATTATTAATTAAATTGCATTAAATAAAAATTATTAGATTTAAATAAATATTATTAGAGTGAAAAAAAAAGAAAGAAATTAACAAATTAGAAAATAAAATTTCGAAAAATACAACTATATTGCAGATAAGATAAGAGGACCTTATTAAAAATACATAAACAAACTGTAATTCGACACTCGATAATTCGACACTTTCGATAATTCGACCCTTTCGATAATTCGACCATTTTAAAAATCAAATTTACAAGGTTGATTGTTGTTTAAATACAACTTTGCTTTTGCATGCATAAACACAGGCTCTTGTAGCAAGAACCCAAATATTATTTATAGTCATAGCAAAAGCAAACTTTAGTGAAAACTGATGCCTCTTCAGAATGAATGGAAGACTGAAATCTGAAGGAGCAGAATATATGGGTCATTTATACTTTCACCAATGCCTTTAGGATCTTTGCGATGGAACGCGTATGGTGTTTCAGCGCATGTGCTCTCATGTCCTTGAAGCACATATACTGACAGTGCCCAAAGTTGAACACACTGTATAGTGTCTGAAATATCTTTGGCCCCTTCGGATACCAACCTTCGCTTCATTCTAGAGAGGCGTTAGTTTTCATGTCATATCTGTAATATAGTTTTGTTGTTTGCAATTTTCTTTTTTTTTTTCCTTTCAAATATGTATCCACTCTGAAATATAGTTTGTAAATTTTTATTCCAATTTATTTTCTTATATATATATGTATTTTTTGTTCATTTCCAAAATATTTATTTATACTTTCACCAATGCCTTTAGGATCTTTGCGATGGAACACGTATGGTGTTTCAGCGCATGTGCTCTCATGTCCTTGAAGCACATATACTGACAGTGCCCAAAGTTGAACACACTGTATAGTGTCTGAAATATCTTTGGCCCCTTCGGATACCAACCTTCGCTTCATTCTAGAGAGGCGTTAGTTTTCACTAAGGTTGGCTTTTGCTATGACTATAAATAAGGCTCAAGGCCAAACCTTGGCTACAAGAGCCTGTGTTTACGCACGGACAACTTTATATGTAGCTTTTTCAAGTGTGCGAACATTGGATAGCATACATGTAAAGATGACCCATATCTTCTGCTCCTTCAGATTTCAGTCTTCCATTCATTCTGAAGAGGCATCAGTTTTCACTAAAGTTGGCTTTTGCTATGACTATAAATAATATTTGGGTTCTTGCTACAAGAGCCTGTGTTTATGCATGCAAAATCAAAGTTGTATTTAAACAACAATCAACCTTGTAAATTTGATTTTTAAAATGGTCGAATTATCGAAAGTGTCGAATTATCGATAGTGTCGAATTACAGTTTGTTTATTTATTTTTTAATAAGGTCCTCTTATCTTATCTGCAATATAGTTGTATTTTTCGAAATTTTATTTTCTAATTTGTTAATTTTTTCTTTTTTTTTCACTCGAATAATATTTATTTAAATCTAATAATTTTTATTTAATGCAATTTAATTAATAATTTATTTAATCCAATGTCTATAGTTTCTTCCCTGAAATTGCTTACCAAACATGAGTCAGTGTTTCCACAGTGTTAACAGTTGGAGTGTTAGAATGCGGAGAAGCAAAATAACTCCCTACTGAATTTCTCAATAGTCTTACTCCCAGAGGAATGCATCCACACCAGTTAACCTCTAGGTTGGTACTATTGTTATGCTTCTGAGAAGTTTTAATCCTAAGCAGGGTCTTTGAAAATGGTACATGTATGGTGATACAGTGCATGTGCTCTCATGTCCTTAAAGGACATTGTTTGCAATTTCATTTTCTGATTTGTTAAAATTTTTCTTCTATAGTTTCTCACCTGCGGGTCCTTCGGGTAAACCCGGGACGTTGCCCGGGTCACTCGGCTAGTTAACAACATATTAGACTGCAGAACGCAAAAATGTAGAAAACTGTATGTATATAATTGTATGCAAATAATTGTATGTATAGATCAATGAGTAAAATAAATTTTTTTTGCTTATCCCTAGTACACGTGGTACAGGCCTTGATAATCATGGTGGGTAGAGTAGGCGACTGTTTTTACTGTAAGTACACCACATGTCTAAACATGTGAAAAGCAGTTCGACTTTGCATGTACAAGTGTGCCAGAGCCCCGTTTGATTACTTGCGCTTGCTGGTGGGGTTGGACTTTTGCAAGAATCAGAAGCCATTGGAGCTTTTTTTTTTTATTTTTTCAGAAAAAAGTGCCCAATGCGGGAATCGAACCCGGGTCGTAGCGGTCGAAAACCAACGGCTTAGACCATCCTTCCACCAACCCCCAGTAAAATAAGTAAATAAAAAGAAGACCAAAAATAAGTGATAATAGTTTATTGAATAACAAATAAAAAAAAATCTTTCAGGTGAAAAATTATAGGCATTGGTAAAAAAGTAAACAAGAGAAATAGCCTAGCGGTCAGGGGAGTGAGTCTTCCACGGCCTTTCCGAGGCATGACAGAAGACGCTAAAAAAAAAAAGGTAAAATAAGAACCAAGCAGAGGAAATCTATAAAACTGAAAGCCAGGACAGGCATAAAAAGAAAATTCCAAGCATGTGAGGAAACAATTGATGAAAAAAAAAAGGATTCCAAAAAAATAATGCAAAAAAGAAACCAGACACAAAAAGCAACAATTGAGTACACAAATACAGCATCAGCCAATTTATGAGATGAAAAAAAAAGACAGACACAAAAATGGAGCTAAATTCAAATGAAAAACTATAACAAATTAATAAAAGAAAATAAGACCTAATCCAAATAATTTAATTAAAAAAAAGCAACAATTGAGTACACAAATACAGCATCAGCCTATTTATGAGAAGAAAAAAAAAGACAGACACAAAAATGGAGCTAAATTCAAATGAAAAACTATAACAAATTAATAAAAGAAAATAAGACCTAATCCAAATAATTTAATAAAAAAAAAAGTCACACACTATTAAATTATTTGGATTAGGTCTTATTAATGAGAAAAAAAAAGATGCCAAAGAGAGATGAAAAGTGAGTCTTCCACGGCCTTTCCGAGGCATGACAGAAGACGCTCAAAAAAAAAAGGTAAAATAAGAACCAAGCAGAGGAAATCTATAAAACTGAAAGCCAGGACAGGCTTAAAAAGAAAATTCCAAGCATGTGAGGAAACAATTGATGAAAAAAAAAAGGATTCCAAAAAAATACTGCAAAAAAGAAACCAGACACAAAAAGCAACAATTGAGTACACAAATACAGCATCAGCCTATTTATGAGATGAAAAAAAAAGACAGACACAAAAATGGAGCTAAATTCAAATGAAAAACTATAACAAATTAATAAAAGAAAATAAGACCTAATCCAAATAATTTAATAAAAAAAAGCAACAATTGAGTACACAAATACAGCATCAGCCTATTTATGAGATGAAAAAAAAAGACAGACACAAAAATGGAGCTATATTCAAATGAAAAACTATAACAAATTAATAAAAGAAATCTTATTAATGAGAAAAAAAAAGATGCCAAAGAGAGATGAAAAGTGAGTCTTCCACGGCCTTTCCGAGGCATGACAGAAGACGCTCAAAAAAAAAAAGGTAAAATAAGAACCAAGCAGAGGAAATCTATAAAACTGAAAGCCAGGACAGGCATAAAAAGAAAATTCCAAGCATGTGAGGAAACAATTGATGAAAAAAAAAAGGATTCCAAAAAAATACTGTAAAAAAGAAACCAGACACAAAAAGCAACAATTGAGTACACAAATACAGCATCAGCCTATTTACGAGATGAAAAAAAAAGACAGACACAAAAATGGAGCTAAATTCAAATGAAAAACTATAACAAATTAATAAAAGAAAATAAGACCTAATCCAAATAATTTAATAAAAAAAAAGCAACAATTGAGTACACAAATACAGCATCAGCCTATTTATGAGATGAAAAAAAAAGACAGACACAAAAATGGAGCTATATTCAAATGAAAAACTATAACAAATTAATAAAAGAAATCTTATTAATGAGAAAAAAAAAGATGCCAAAGAGAGATGAAAAGTGAGTCTTCCACGGCCTTTCCGAGGCATGACAGAAGACGCTCAAAAAAAAAAGGTAAAATAAGAACCAAGCAGAGGAAATCTATAAAACTGAAAGCCAGGACAGGCATAAAAAGAAAATTCCAAGCATGTGAGGAAACAATTGATGAAAAAAAAAAAGAATTCCAAAAAAATACTGCAAAAAAGAAACCAGACACAAAAAGCAACAATTGAGTACACAAATACAGCATCAGCCTATTTATGAGATGAAAAAAAAAGACAGACACAAAAATGGAGCTAAATTCAAATGAAAAACTATAACAAATTAATAAAAGAAAATAAGACCTAATCCAAATAATTTAATAAAAAAAAAGCAACAATTGAGTACACAAATACAGCATCAGCCTATTTATGAGATGAAAAAAAAAGACAGACACAAAAATGGAGCTATATTCAAATGAAAAACTATAACAAATTAATAAAAGAAATCTTATTAATGAGAAAAAAAAAGATGCCAAAGAGAGATGAAAAGTGAGTCTTCCACGGCCTTTCCGAGGCATGACAGAAGACGCTAAAAAAAAAAAAGGTAAAATAAGAACCAAGCAGAGGAAATCTATAAAACTGAAAGCCAGGACAGGCATAAATTAATAAAAGAAAATAAGACCTAATCCAAATAATTTAATAAAAAAAAGCAACAATTGAGTACACAAATACAGCATCAGCCTATTTATGAGAAGAAAAAAAAAGACAGACACAAAAATGGAGCTAAATTCAAATGAAAAACTATAACAAATTAATAAAAGAAAATAAGACCTAATCCAAATAATTTAATAAAAAATAAAGTCACACACTATTAAATTATTTGGATTAGGTCTTATTAATGAGAAAAAAAAAGATGCCAAAGAGAGATGAAAAGTGAGTCTTCCACGGCCTTTCCGAGGCATGACAGAAGACGCTCAAAAAAAAAGGTAAAATAAGAACCAAGCAGAGGAAATCTATAAAACTGAAAGCCAGGACAGGCATAAAAAGAAAATTCCAAGCATGTGAGGAAACAATTGATGAAAAAAAAATGTGCAAATAATATGTATATAAAAAAGCAAAGCGCAATTCTAAACCCAAATATTTTTTTTATGAGAAGAACATCAACATATTGAATGATTATGGCAGTTCATAGCTTCCCTGACAAAAATTCACTAAAAGAGTTAAGTATCCAAAAAAATATTTTGGTATATATATTGCTAAATGTGTAACAAACATGTATATGAAAAAGCAAAGCTTAATTCTAAGTTTTAATATTTTTTTCAATATACAGAAGAAATAAGACACAAAAATGGAGCTAAATTCAAATGAAAAACTATAACAAACAGTTATAAAAGATAATTATTATAGAATAAAGTAATAAAAGGTAAAAAAAAAGGTAAAATAAGAACCAAGCAGAGGAAAACTATAAAACTGAAAGCCAGGACAGGCATAAAAAGAAAATCCCAAGTAAGTGAGGAAACAATTGATGAAAAAAAAAATGTGCAAATAATATGTATATAAAAAAGCAAAGCGCAATTCTAAACCCAAATATTTTTTTTATGAGAAGAACATCAACATATTGAATGATTATGGCAGTCCATAGCTTCCCTGACAAAAATTCACCAAAAAAGTTAAATATTCCAAAATAAGTAAGGCACTTTTGCAGCCCCCCTGACAAAAATTCACTAAAAGAGTTAAGTATCCAAAAAAATATTTTGGTATATATATTGCTAAATGTGTAACAAACATGTATATGAAAAAGCAAAGCTTAATTCTAAGTTTTAATATTTTTTTCAATATACAGAAGAAATAAGACACAAAAATGGAGCTAAATTCAAATGAAAAACTATAACAAACAGTTATAAAAGATAATTATTATAGAATAAAGTAATAATAATTCAATCTACAAATAGAAAAATGTATATATTTAAATGAAAAACTAAGTTTCAATATTTTTTTTAATATACAGAAGAAATAAGACAAAAATGGAGCTAAATTCAAATGAAAAACTATAACAAACAGTTATAAAAGATAATTATTATAGAATAAAGTAATAATTCAAGCTACAAATCGAAAAATGTATATATTTAAATGAAAAACTATAACAAAGTACTTACATAATAAATTAATCAGATATATATATTATTTCAAAACACTTTCTACGGAATTTCAAAACAAATGATTGATGATGATAAATGCAAAAAATCTACGATTGTAAAATAGATTAAATTAAAAAATAAAAATAACTGTTAACATTAGGAAAATAAAAACAGGCCTATGACACGAAGAAAAAAATAACGAAAATTTTGGTATATAGATTGTTATGTGTAGTTCAGAATCTTCGGAGGAGATAGCTCAGGACTTTACAATGGAAAACTCTGTTACGGTATTATCTATATAGATATCCTATGGGTTTGTCAAATGTTATCATTGTTTATTATACTGTACATAATTTTGAAAATGTATCCCCTAAAAAAAAAATTATTTTTAAATCGACCTTTAGCGTTGAAAAACGTGGTAGTAAAATCATTTGTATTATTTTTGCACAAAATATCTAAATTTGGGGGGGGGGGGGGATACAGAGAGATTATTCCTTATGCTATTTCTTCTAATGAGCGAAAAGCAATAAACTAAACATAAGGGGTAAAATTGTGTATACCAGTGTTATTCGAGAAGTTATAACACTTTGGCCTGCACGACATAATATAAAATGTGGGCAAATGACAAACAAAAAATTACTGTTCACAGAAAAAAAAGAGTCAAGATGTGAGGACAGCATTTATTATTCCCATAACCCAAAACAAAGAGCTGCAAAATATAACACATGAGGTAAACTGCCTTCTCTCTTGTATTAGGTCACAATCCTTGCTCAATGTGGCGCCCTTCATTCTCAAACACCGCCTGCAGACGATAGATGACAGAATGGTCACAATTAAATAGTTGAAATTTATAAAATGTGCCATCTGATAGAAGCCTTCAACATGGCCAATGTGGTAGGCCGTCATCGATAAAAACGCGACTTAATGTACCCCCATAACCGAAATTGTAAGGCGTCAAGTCTGGTGATATTGGAGGCCACTGGTATATAAAGTGGCGACTTATCAACGATTTCCACCGAACGTATCCTTCAGCAATTGTTTGGCACCGCGGGAGATATGAGGAGGTCCTCCATCTTGCATGAATGTTATTTCGCTTAGTGCTTGTCGGTCCTGCAATATGGGAATAACCTTTTCTCTCAAAGGTTGAACATAACGTTCACCAGCTACAAAAACGGTTTTAAAAGTTCTTCCATTGATTTTTTCAAAGAAAAATGGCCCAATAATAAAAGAAGAAGTGAACCCACACAAAACTGTAACTCTGTGCTGATGAAGTGGTATTTCTGTAAAATTTCCAGGGTTTTCTGTTGCCAAAATGAGGCAGTTTTGAATGTTAAATTCTCCCTTTAGATAAAGGTGAGCATCATCTGTTCTTAGAACATTTGACAGCCAGTTTTCATCAATATCAATTTGTCGGCAAACCCATGCAGCGAATTCTTGACGCTTCTCAAAATCGCTGACTTTCAACTCGTGAAAACTTTGAATTTTGTTAGGATATTTTTATAGAAAAATTCTAAATGTGTGTTCTCTCCAAACTGTTCCATACGAAATCCCCGTTTGTCGAGAAACTTGTCTAGCACTTACTTCTCCATACGTGGATAACGTTTCAATAGCTTCAGCATTCTGCAAAACCGTAACAGCTACTGAGTTGCATGTCGATGGTCTTCCACTCCGAGGTTTTGCTTCCAGAGATCCAGTTTACTCAAAACTTTTAATCAATCGCTTTAGAGAGTAGCAACTCATTGGTCCTTTACCGCTTCGAATATCTTTAAAGGAACGAAACGCTCGTAAAGCTTCAGTGGCAGATTCTGAATCACAATTTAAAAATTTCACCAAAAGTGCTTTATCCTGTAGTGACGGCATTCCAGGGGGAAGGGGAGAAGTTCGACCAAACCTCCTTGCGGTCCCCCCTGGACCCTTGGAATTATTGACCAAATTCTGGTTCGTTTCCAAGATGACTAACGTTGCAACGGCACCCATTTCCAAATGAATAGCAAAACTGATATCTCCAGTAATGCTACCGCGTCCGGGGTAACCGCCGCGTCAGGAGCTGCAGCTCGAGCTCATGATGAGAAATCTACTACGAGGACACAATTCAATCTACTACAACTCAATATAAATGGTACCCAGAGGAAAATAAAGAGCTGACTAGTCTTCTCTGTGACAACAATGTACATATTAATTGTCCTCAGGAGACAGAATTGAATAAGAATCTGATATTCAATATTAAAGATTATACAACACTACGAATGGACAGACCGGGAAAATTCGGAGGAGGACTTGCCGTTTTAATTAAAACTCTAGAAATCAAATTTAAGGAAATCGCCTATAATCAGAGTAAGCCTAGAGAAAGCACGACAGAAGCTCAGGCAATAGAAATCTATCTTACAGATAAAACAATTCCAATCATAAATGTTTATCACCACGATAATACTAGCATAAATACAGGCCTGATAGAGACATTAAGTGAAGCGTCTTCGGATATCGCAATCATACTTGGTGATTTTAACGCCGAAAGACCAACTTGGGGATCACCTGTCCAGGATAACAAAGGTCAGCAGGTTGAGGACATGCTAACCGACCTCGACCATACGCCGTTAAATAACGAAAAGAACACCTATCTATCCAAGTCCACAGGCACAGAATCCGCAATAGACATCACAGCGATAAATTACAACATCGCACCCACAACAAAAGGGAAAATTCTGAAAAGTGCAATCAGTGACCACAGACCAATTTTAACAACCCTAAAATTCAAAATTGAGAATTTCCAACAGAATAAAAGAACACTGGAAAAAATGTACAGAAAAGCTTGACGAACTGTGCAACGAAGAATTAAATCACAGAACGATTGACAAAAAATTGGAAAAATTCTCTTTGAACATATCCAAAGCTGCAAAAGTATCGATACCTAGAGGTAGACGTAGAGACCTGTGAATACTTTGCTGGAAGGACCACAATATCGAGGCAATGATTGCAGAGAGAGACAATAAAAATGAACTTCTTAAAACAAATAAAACAGAAGAAATCATAAAGGAACTCATTGAAATTATTCACACAATAGAACAAGAAATTTGGATATTCAAACAAGAAAAATGGGCAGAATTCTGCGAAAAAAAATGGATCCAAAAAAGGAAAGCCATCACTGGAATATAATTAGTGTTATAAACAATCAAAACCAATACTAATCCTCCAATACTCTAACCGATATGAACAGCGAGAACGAACAAACAGATGGCTGACATAATTGCTGAATATCTTTCAAGCACTTCCAGACTCAGCTATACAAATGAAGGCAAAACTCTAAAAAATAATATAAACAAGTTAGTTAAACGAGCAAGAAATTACCATTAACAAGATAATTACTCGAGAGACTTCACACTGAATGAGCTAAATTCATCAATAGGAAAGTTAAATCCAAGATGTCACCTGGAGATGCTCTAATCTTTGGTCAAATGATTAAACACTTTGGAAACAAAGCTAAAAATCAACTCCTACTCCTACAACAACTACCAAAGAATTGGAAGATATCAATTATAGTGCCAATACTGAAACCAAACAAAGATGCTAAGGAATGCAAGAACTATCGGCCAATTGCTCTTACCAGCATACTTTGTAAAATAACAGAATTAATTATCCACTCTAGGCTCATAGTCTGGCTCACTAACAATAATAAAATAAACTTCTACCAAACTGCCTTAAGATCCAGACACTGTACAACTGATAAACTGTTTTATTATTATTATTAAACAGTTGGGAGAGACACGCCCTATCCACAATTTGGATAATTGCGTGTATATTTTAAATTATATACAATTAATACAATTGAACATTGGAAATCATTAAAATTAAACGTTCGATGTCAAATTTTACATATAGCAATTATAAGTAGTAGCTTGAAATATGTACAGTCATCACTTTCGCCTCAAAATATACATCCTGCAGAATCTATTAAACTTGATGTATTGGTCTTTATTGCGCAAGCAGCTTGTTTTGTATTAGTCAGGTAAAGTTGGTTTTCTTCCCTTAGATCAGAAGTTAATGGACAGTTTATCAGAAGGTGTTCAGGGGTTTGTTGTTCGTTTCCACAAGTGCATTCAGGTGAACCAATTTTGCCAATTCTAAACAAATATGTGTTGAAGTCACCATGTCCAGTAAAAAACTGAACTTTATAGAAGTTGGGTTGAACATGGTTAGGAATTCTTGAAGTATCAAAGAATCCCTTGAAATTATCATTGGCACCTCCATAGTATTCCTCAAATTTCTGGTTTATAAAATTAGATATAATTTTTCTTCTAGTTGGATCTGATTTTTTGTATCCAATATTCATTTTTAGTATATTTGTTTCAATAAATTCCGTGAGCTTTGGTGTTCTAGCAACAATATGAGTACAGTTTGAAGATGTTGAATTATAAACCTTTGTACTGTGCTTCAAAATTTTGTACTGCAGAGAGTTTAGTTTATCTTTTACTTTTTTGGGTATAAAGTTGTACCAGATCGTGAAACCATAAGTTAGTGAACTTCGAAACAGTGTCTTATAGAGTTCTATTCTTCTTTTACTGTCCAGTCCACATGCTTTCCCGGTTAATCCAATTAGGTATCCACTAGCTCTATTTGTCTTAGTAATAATCTCATCAATATGGGGCACAAAATCCAATTTGTTTTTATTTCTATGATTTTTAAAAGTTATTCCCATAATCTCCAGTTTTTCCACCCGATTGGCAGTAATAGTGTTAGGAATTTTTGCAGCTATTCTGCTATTAAACAAGTATAAGATTTTCGTTTTCTCTTCAGATACGGTCAACTTATTGTTCCCACACCAGTCTAATATTCTCCCCATGACCTTTCCTGTTGTATTCCGAAGTTCTGTCAAGTTGTTTCCCCAACATATCACAGTTAAATCATCCGCATAAGCAATGATTTCACTGTTTGATTCTGAATAGTTATTCAATAAATCGTTTAGAATAATATTCCATATTGTAGGGGATATAGGCCCACCCTGTGGGGACATCCCTTGCTTAAATTTTTTGTGGGTTTCATTTGTATCTTTTGTATCATGAGTATCTAAATCTCACTCTTCTATTATTAAGAAAAGACTGTAGTAGTTTTATTATTGAAGCTTGAACGTTGTCCTCATCTAGTCTTTTCAGCACCATCGGCCACCATGCATTGTCGAACGCTCCACTTATATCAACTGCGATTATAGCTGTATATTCTTTGTTTTTATGTTCTAGAGCTATTTTGACAATTTCATTTAATACAGAGATAGTAGATCTTGATCTTCTAAATCCATGTTGACGATTGTTAAACAGATTTGAGTCTTCATAAAATTTTATTAGTTTGTTGTTAATTATTTTTTCAAATATTTTGGAAATGTTTGAGTTGAGACAAATGGGTCTGTAGCTTTTATAAATTTTCATGTCTGTTTTACCTGGTTTGGGAATAATTATTACCTCAGATTGGGCGTTATTATTATATTTTCTTTATTATGAAATCCAAGAGTATAGTTCCTTATGTTTTTGTGGAAGGTTGTGTCTTCATGATCTCTATCATCGGGGAAAAGGTTGTTCAAAAGTTCTACTGTGTGTCTTCTGGAATCGTTCTTCATCTTTATTCACTTCAAAGATTTCCAAAATTCCCTTTCGGTTAGAACCGTTTTTTATATTTTTATATACCCTGTATAAATTTCATTATGGGTTTTTTGATTTGATGTCCTCTAAGAAAAACCTCCAAGACATTCTTTTAGCCTTATTTATTTCCCTGACGTATTTGTTTCTTGCACTTTTATACTGTTGTTGAATATGGATTCTGTCAATCAATAATAGATTTCTAGGAAAAACCGCCAAAGAAGACAACGGCCGTATTCCTGGATATGACCTCAGCTTTTGATCGAGTGTAGAAATTATTTGAAAGGCTGCACAACACCGGAGTAAGAGGAAAAACCTTAATCTGGATTGCAGACTTTTTAAGGGGAAGAAGGATAAAGGTTCGGGTCAATGGAACATTTTCCAAGGACCGAAGAACATGGGCTGGTATACCTAGGGATCTGTGCTCAGTCTTCTACTCTTCTCGCTATATATTAACCGTTGTTTATGTAAATCGATGAATATTATTTGTATTATTTAAAGCCTCATTATGTAAAAATATATGTATATATAAATTGGACATTTGTTGTCGGCCATGGTCAAGTTTGAGCTCTTGTACGTCTAATTACGACAGAACAAAAGTGGCGACGAGGATGCGCGATCTACAGAGCCAGTAAAAAGCTGAGGAAAAAGGTGTCTATGCAAGTATAACAACTACATCTTTTAAACAAATCTGACTCTCGGATTATGGAGAGGAAAATAGGTAAATGGGTTAAGATTACATCTTTTAAACAATCTGGATCAAGAAATCAAAGGAGTAGAAAAGATCAGCATGACAAGTTCAAAGTTAATAATACCTTTTTTATGCTATAGCCCAGTGGAGAAAACTTCGATCTTTTTGTACAAAAATTTGAGGCTTTCTTTTTGACATCTGAAGGAGGAGATTAAAGTGCTGATTTTTACCTCGCTACCAGATTCTGAAACTTTGAAGCAGGGAAACGACATTTTCTTCCTGGTCTAATGAAAGATCAACCCTATGATACTATCATTCAAAGAATTAAGCTGCATTTGGATCCAAAGAAGAAAGTGATACCACAGCGATGCAGATTTTCAAAGAGAATTCAACTGGAAGGAGAATCAATTTCGGAATATCTTAGAGAATTGAAACATTTGGCAATAAATTGTAATTTCGTCGATATGTTGGGAACCATGATGCGAGACCGTTTTGTGGCTGGAATCAAGTCGGAAATCCTGCAAAAGAAGCTACTACAAGAGGACGACGATGTCACCCTGGATAAAGTTTTTGCAGTGGCGATCTCGTTCAAACTGGCGGAGATGAATACAAGAGAATTACAAGATAAATTAATGGCCAAGATATCCCCTGTGAATTGAAAGGATAAAAAGGGTGAGTACAATAATAGTACGGCGCAGTATAGGCCTTTCAGGCAAAGTGGCAAAGGCAAAATAGTGTGTTATAGATGTGGTGAAAGACATTCACACGTGGCATCTGTTTTACCTCATAGAACAAAGACTTGTTTTAAAATGTAATAAACTGGGTCATCTAAGTAGGGTCTGCAAAGCTAGTAAAAGAATGTGGGGATGTAAATTTGTACAAGAGGACTCTATATATTCTGTACAGGGCGAAACTGATGCCACAATAAATTTAACAGTAGATGATTATTCTTTGTGCTTTACAATAGATACAGGAAGTCCAGTTACGTTAATACCTAAAGATATTTATAAGAATTATTGGCAAGGTAAAAGATTATTTCCAACAAATTTAAGATTAAAATCCTTTTGTGGTAAATCAATAGAGATTATAGATCAAAGAAATGTTTTTGTAAAAGAAGCCAACCAATATTTACGATTAATAGTTGTAAATGAAAAAATCCAGGTAATTTTATTAGGAAGAGAATGGCTTAAACAGTTGAAACTTGATTATTCTATATTGTTTAGCATTAAAATTTTAAATAATGAATATAATAGAAATATATTTAAATATATGAAAATTTGATGGATAGGTATGCAGATTTGTTTAACAAAGATTTGGGCTGTCTAAAGGAAGTTAGAATAAATTTTAATTTAAAAAAGGATGTGACTCCTGTGTTTTGTAAGGCCAGAAGTTTACCTTTCTCTCTAAAAAACGAAGTAGAGAATGAAATTGATCGTTTAGTATATTCTTGCATTTTATAACCTATAGTTCATGCATATTGGACCGTTCCAATAGTACCGGTATCAAAAAAGGATGGTAGTGTAAGGATATGTGGTGATTTTAGATGTACAGCTAATAAAGCAATAGAATTAGATAGGTATCCCATTCCATCGATCGATGAGATCTTTTCAAAATTATCTACAAGCACCGTACTTTCGACTCTAGACCTATCACAGGCTTACTTACAAGTAATGTTAGCGGAAGAAGCCAAAGCTGTTGTTGATATAAACACAACAAAGAGGTTGTTTTCTTATAAAAGACTACCATATGACGTAGCTGTAGCACCAAATAAATTTCAGAGGATTATGGAAGGCCTATTTTTTGATTTGCCAGGTGTGGCCTGCTACATAGATGATATTTTGGTTGCAGGAAAAGACTTTGAAGATCATGAACAAAAGTTGGATCTAGTGTTTAGATGATTGCTAGAAAAAGGTTTAAAGTTAAACAGATATAAATGTAAATTTAAAAAGAAATCGGTGGAATATTTAGGGTTTAAAATGGATAAATATGGACTGCATCCCTTAGAAAATAAAATTAAAGCAGTGATAGAGGCGCCTGAACCTAAAGAATGTTTCGCAATTGAGATCTTTCATAGGACTCTTAATTTATTATTATAGATTCTTAAAGAATATAGCAAACATTTCAGCGCTATTCTATCAACTTTTGAATAAAAATTGTAGATGGAATTGGACGAAAAAATATCGAATGTTATTTAAAAAATGTAAATCATTATTAATGGACTATGGACTAGGCGTAATTCTGAGTCATAGAAATGATAGAAAGGAAGAATGCCCTATAGCTTTTGCTTCTAGAACATTAACTGAGGCGGGAAAACGTTTCTCTCAACTAGAAAAGAAAGCGTTGAGCATAACATTTGGCGTTGAGACATTCAGACAATGCTTACTGGGACGAAAATTTGTATTGGTCACAGATAACCGACCCTTAATTCATATATTTTCACCTCATAAACCAATTCCCATATGTACATCATCCAGAATTAAAAGATGGTCCTTAAAATTAGCTGCATTCAATTATACTGTGGAATTTCGAAAAACTAGTGATAATTCCAATGTTGACGCATTGTCACGTCTTCCTTTAGAATCGAGTGTCAGGGAGTCTCTTGATGAAGACCAGGTACTTCTTCTTAGGAAGTCGAATGAGGTACCGTTCTCTTTAATGGAGGTGGCTAATGAGACGCCCCAAGAGAAAATACTGTCTATAGTATTAAGGAATGTTAGAGAAGGCAACTGTGTGTGTGTGTGGAAATTCACAAGGGTACCAAGAGAAAACCCACTAGCTCCTCATTATGAGATCAATGAGGAATTAAGTTTGGAGTTTGGTTGTCTTCAATGACGTGAAAGAGTGGTAATTCCCCAAAAATCAATATCTTTAATTTTAAATGACTTGCATGGAATACACATGGGATTGTTAAAATGAAGATGATTGCCAGACGGTATTTTCTGGTGGCCAGGCATAGACAGTAACATCGAGGAGTTAACTAGAGAATGTAGAGTATGCCAAGAATCGGCAAGCATGCCCCCGGCTACCATCTCGGAATGGACTTGGCCCGAAAAACCGTGGCATCGACTTCATCTTGATCTAGCGGGTCCGTTCATGGGAAGAATGTTTTTGGTTCTCGTGGACGCATACTCAAAGTGGATAGAAATTTTTATCATCAAAGATATTACCAGAAAAACGATTATAAGTCATCTTAGAGAAATTATCGCCAGAATTAGATTGCCCTAATTTTTTGTTACAGATAACGGAAGACAGTTTGTCTCCGGTGGATTCGAGCAATTTACCAAAATGATTGGTATACGGCACACTAAGACCAGTCCGTATAATCCTAGTACAAATGGTTTAGCTGAGAGATATGTAAGAGAGTTTAAATACCTTTTGAGAAAGAATAATGGGAAGGATGATTTAGAGACGAATCTACAAAGTTTCCTATTTGCTCATAGAGCATTCCCCCAAACTGTAATAAAGGAATTCCCCGGCGGAACTGCTAATGAAGAGAAGTTTAAGATCAAGATTCTCGAATTTAATACCAAGATGGGAAATCCGCGAGAGGTATTTCATGAGGCCGTAAGAAGGTAGGAGCAGTTTACTACAGGTTGCGAGGTTTATTTCCGCAACTATGCAACTGGACCTAAGCGGTAAAAAGGTACCATTTTGGAATTATTGAGCTACCGTCACTACCTTATAAGTTGCGAGGGCGTCGTGTATAAGAGGCATATCAATCAATTGCGACCTCTGAGAAAGAAACAAGTGGAGACAAGAAATTTGATACTTCCTCGAACATCAGGAGAGAAGCCTGTAGGTGGAAGTCAGAAATAAAGTGAAGAGGAGGTTCCAGAGGTTACATCAGGAAACAAGGAGGAGACTGCTTCTGTGCACGTACCCTCTTGCACTCCTATACCAGGGCCTGTTGCTGTGCACGTGCCCTCTTGCACTCCTAAACCGGAGGCTGCCGCTGTGCAAGTGCCCGTCCGCAGTCCTAGACCTCAGAGACCCAGGAAACCCCTAGACCGACTGGAGTATTATTAAGGGGGGAGATGTGTTGTGTATGTAAATAGATGAAGATTATTTGCATTCTTTAAAGTCTCATTGTGTAAGAATATATGTGTATATAAATTGGACATTTTTTGTTGGCCAAACGAAAAGAATCTGAGGCTCTTTATTGGACACGACAAAAACAACAACGACATTCCAGATTAAAATAAATCATCAGAGATAGATAAATATTTTTCAAATGAATTAAAATAAATATAATCGATACTGAGAGAGAGTTGAATTTAAAAAAATAGAAAATTATTATTTTCGAAATATAAATAGCTGAGAGGATTCCAGCAAACCGCATCTAAAATATCAGTTTTTTTTTTTTTGCTACATGTTTTAATTTGCATATACCTATTTTACATATCTCAGATTGTATTTAAAAATCGTTAACCATTTCTTCTAACTTTTGGCGAAATGGTGTTTTATTAATTTATCATTTGATATTATTAGGGTTCTTTCCTGGTATTAAAAAAGTAAAAATACGTGTCGTTCAGTTATATTTTTCAATTTATCAAACAATTTGGCCGCTGAATCGCTGATTCTGGTAGGGCGCCATCTAGCGAATAAAGTTGTAACTAAAATCAATTTCGAATTTTTCATTATTTGCCATAAAAAATCCCATTGCATCCTGAACACAATGGTGTTTACCGCATTGCTCTAGCGCAAATATTCGCGGAGTTATTAATTTTTAAAGTTGTGCGGGACTTTTGGATCACCCTGTATATTCAATACTAGCCGAATTACCCAGGCAACGCCCGGGTTTTACCCGATTAAATGTTTTATTCAAATATTATTCGTTTCAATTTTTAATTGGTGCCGTGGATGTAACTCTCGTGAAACGTCCCGCTCTAAACTTTGTGTATTTTTAAAATATGAAAAGGTGAATTTTCAAAACGTTTTTGAAAATTGTATTATTTTGATTTTTATATGAATATATTTAAATTTGATATATACATGAAATGATAGAAAGTGATTTCTTGTCTCTACACCATCTTTAAGTCACTCAAGATCACTCTTGTGAAACGTCTCGCTCCACCAAGCTCCGTAACCCTGGTGGTCCATGCTTCTTCAACTTTACTTCTCGAAGTTACCGCAGTGAGGCGCTGGTTGCGAGTGAAATAGGGAAAAATTGTTAATAATTTGTTAATAACTTTAAGGATTTTCGATATATAAGCCTTAAAATTTGCCTATATTTTTTTCCAGATTCAACTCTATATACCGTTAAGATTTCAGCCAGATTAGTTACATATTGTGGACGTGAATAGCCGACAAACATACATACATACATATACTGACTTTTATATATATAGAGATATAATGATGTATATATAGAAAAATTGAAGAGAGGAACAAAAGGGGTAGAGGAAGTTAGAATAAAATAATTTCATAAATAATTAACATATATATTCAAATTTTTAAATTTTATTCTTTATAAGAGATAAAGTTTAATTATCATTTTTATGGCCTTATTTAAAAAGTTAATACATTTGTTAATCAGTTAGTTCGTAAATATTTTATGTGAATAATTATCCTTAATTTATTATTCACCATAATATAGAATTAACTCAACAATTTTTTTATATTAGATGCGATATTTTATATTATATTTTAACCATGAGTAGAAAATAAACTACGCGATAAAAAAAAAATATATATTTTATCCTATTTTGAAGATATTTTATCAAAACGATACTGCACTTAGGTATGAAGCCTTTAAAAAAAGCAAATATTTTTAAGTACAAATATATATCACAACAAATATATATCTTGTGAAATATCGCTTCTAGCAGAGTTTTCCTATAGAAAGGCAAGCCGTGGGCCACGTCGAAATATTGGAAGATTTTAATAAAGAATTTTGATCCAAGATAAGCGCTTCGTAATTAATATATATTTAGATCGGAATTTTGCCGGAGGATATTGATCTGTGGATGATGCTTTAGAGTCTCTATTCTAAAGGGAAATATGATCTCTTTCTTTATATATTTATATATTACATGAGAAGGAATAGCCAGATATCATCCTGAAGAAGGAATCAAAATTAATCGCGACGAGTTTCTTTTTTGTTGGAATATTACACAGAGTAACAATGGCTATAGACAAGCTCGTGTTTGAAAAGGAACTAGTATATAATAATTATTGTTTATGGTGTTTTCACGTAAAATATATACCAAGATTTGTTTTGTATAATTGCTATTAATAATAAATAATATGCAAAGTTAAATTGGTTACGGATTCATCCTTCTTACTTATTTTAATAAAATTACAGAAAAAAATTGAGGAGAGAGAGAGAAATGCACAAAAATAATCATTTGAAAGAGTAGTATACTTACTCTGAATATTTTAATATAAATAGAAAATAATGAAGAGTAAAATAGGTAAACATATTATTATTTTTGATATTCACATTCTGAATGTATCACGGAAAGATTTAACAACATAAACAAACTATTTCAATCTTTATTATATAAATTTATGACACTCTCTCTGTTCCCTCTTAAATGCTCATTTAAGCGGTCCTTTTTGTTTTAAATAAATATATATAGGTAATGATGTTGCAATGTGCCTACGTATGGATGAACTGGCAGTCGTGTACGTGAGGCGAGTGTTGATGATCTTCCCACACGCGGACAACAAGAAGCAGAGGCAGGGCTAGATGTTAGCACAAAGAGGGATCGGGGACAGCCCACGGGACAGAGGTAGAGGCCATGACACCAACTTTTATGTTTATCACCGAGACATGGAGAGCGAGAGTACATGCAAGACAGAATACGTCTATCGATGGCCACCCTCTAGAACATCTGCTGACCCCCTGTCAAAACTTGTCCTGCTTACAGGGGGGTCTCTATAAGAATGTCCCTCGGGACCCCACATGGGCTGGGCGTTGCCTTTTTCCACCCCTCTGTCCCTGCTGCCACCAGCTGACCGCTCTCTCTTTGGATCTTTATTTTGACGTCACCAATTTTAGTTTATATACAAAAAGGGTGTACAGGTTATATTAATAAAGATATAGCATATATACAAAATATGGGGGTGGTAGCAAATAGAAAGTGTCATTATTATACAGTTAAAATATACGATATATATATTTTAGCTTTCCTTTAAAAAGGCATTAAAGCAGATGTTTTTGTTTAGTACTCCAGTACAAAATCAATTTTGGGTAATAAAAATGTTTGATAATATCAGGTTTGGCCAATTAAGACAAAAAGCCAGTCTGTTTACCACGGTTTAAAACCAAAACACTTATTGACTGAATATTTTTAACCTGGTATTTTTAGCACATTGTTTATCACCAATTGAACATTTTTGCTGGAATTATAATCGAAATGCATTGTTTTTATGTATTTTTAAAGTAAAAGATTCCTGTTTTGATACAAACTTGTTATCCACCAGAAAAATTCAACCTTGACACTCAACAAGTTTAGTAAATTCAGTGGATTTCATCATTTCTCTCTTCGGATATTATTAGGTCTAAGCTATCACCATATTGAAAATAACCATAGCCCCAAACCATTTCAAACAAGTTTGTTTTGTCTCAGTTCAACAAAGCTGGTTTATAACTCATTCCTTTTACCACCATCATGTGTTTTTTACGCGTGAAAGATAATCATTTAAAAATTATTCTAATCAGAGAAAGGTGCCTCTTTATAGTCATATACATCTACACATATAAGATTTTTATTAATATTTAGCCTTCAAATAATTATTGCTGAATAAGAATTCTGATATTATTGTTAAGTTTATTTTTGTTATTATGTTTTGGTTCGTAATTTGGATGTTTAGAAAATTCTGAAGGATACCTCAAAAGACAGTTTTATTACTAAATATTTTATATCTGATGTATACATAGTTTCAATCCTGAAGAAAGTGAGGAGGATAATTATTGAAAAGTTATCAAAATGGAGAATTATTTTCTTTCTGAATTATCAATTCAATACCAAAAGGTACTGACTCACCAGTTTATATTTCGAATCTATTAAAAAAATCTCCTCTATTATCATAAAAAGTGTGAACTGTTCTTTATATAATATTTTGTGAATGAAAATATTTCACAAATACAAAATTATTCAATTGAATAATTCTTTGTATTAATATTGATTAAAAATATCAGGCCTCCTGGAAAAAGTATCTTTTCAAAAACCTTTTTAATCATTAGCTTTCGGGTACGAACGCCCTTTTACAAGTGAATACATGGAATAATCTTATACCATGTTTGTTTCTGTAGAAGAGCGTTTGTGCCCGAAATCAAGATATTAAATATGTTTTTGAAAAAGTACTTTTTTTCTGGAGAGCTGATATTTTTAATCAAATACAAAACTAGTGAAAAATATTGAGGTTTTCTGGCCGATATTCATATTTCTGTGAAAAATATGTCATAAAAATTTATTTTTTACTATAAATAAGGGTGTTAGAATAAGAATGTTCAGAAATACTTCTCATTCAATATTTGAATACAAGGGTTTTAAATATGAGGTGAAATGATGTTGGTGAAGAAAACTTATTTCAATTGACAGCAAACGCTGGGTGTAATTTCCTCCCCTCACCGGCTCTGATTGAATTACAATTTTATTATTAAACGAATTCCGTGATTCCTATAGGCCAGTAATCATGAAAATGCTTTCAAGAAAATTAACTATAAATTATCTTTCTACATTTAAAAAAAATTGTAAGATGAAATCCATTAAAATTTTTCGGAAATATAATTTATTTTGTATGCGCTTGTAACTTCAATTTTTCTTCCTCGAAAGAATTAGAATGAATTTTCCTTTTAAAATTTTATTTATTTGAAAAGGAATTAATTTTAGATTTCCTTCTCTTCATTTTTTAATATATATTTTTATTATATATATATTATGAAGTTATATATCTTACATGGCAATATGATTTACATTTAGTCGTTCTGTAAAAAAAGATCATATTTACATTGTTTTATAATTATATATATAATTAAAAAGTCATATATTGGATCAAAATATCATTTATTTTACCAATATTTCAAATTGCTAAACGCCAATCTTTATCAAGGTATTATAACATATTATTGTGTGTTAAAATCAAACTTATTGCCACATAACGTCAACAGAATTAATTTTAAAAAATATATTTGCTTATAATGAATGGAAAGAAAATAAAATTGATATATAAATTTTATTATTGAGAAAATAAAATTTGTAAAATAAAGGTGTGAATATCTATATAGATAATACCGTAACAGAGTTTTCCATTGTAAAGTCCTGAGCTATCTCCTCCGAAGATTCTGAACTACACATAACGATCTATATACCAAAATTTTCGTTATTTTTTTCTTCGAATGATAGGCCTGTTTTTATTTTCCTAATGTTTACAGTTATTTTTATTTTTTAATTTAATCTATTTTACAATCGTAGATTTTTTGCATTTATCATCATCAATTCTTTTGTTTTGAAATGCGTTCTTTTGTTTACCTTTTACTAATTCTTATTTACTAATTTTTACTAATTTCTGCTTCATTTGATTATGATTATAATTTGTAAGTACTTTTTTATAATTTTTCATTTAAATAGAGCTCGATTTTTGTGTATGTTTCTTATTTGCATTATCTCTCCTAATGTCTTTGGCAACGTTTTTTTTTTCTCATAAATAGGCTGAGGTTATATTATTTTTCGAATTGTAGATTGAAATATTTATTTATGTCTTTCTTTTGCTTAATTATTTCTTCTTTATATTTGCTCTTATTTACTCATTTTTTTACTCTTTCACAATCAAATTTTGAAAATGGCTAAATGGCTCCACTTCTCCCTATTTGCTTTTGTAGCTTTTATTTAAAAAAAAAAATATTAAAACTTAGAATTAAGCATTGCTTTTTTATATACATGTTTTTTACACATTTAGCAATATATATACCAAAATATTTTTTTGAATACTTAACTCTTTTAGTGAATTTTTGTCAGGGGGGCTGCAAAAGTGCCGTACTTATGCAGTATTTTGATGCTTTTCCTGTGACAAGGATAATGAAATTTAAAATTAAGCTTTGCTTTTTTAAATACATGTTATTTCCACATTTAGCAATATATACACAGAAATATTTTGGAATATTTGAATTTTTTGGTGAATTTTTGTCAGGGAAGCTATGGACTGCCGTAATCATGCATTATGTTGATGTTCTTCTCATAAAAAAAATATTTGGGAATTTAAAAAAAATATTAAAACTTAGAATTAAGCATTGCTTTTTTATATACATGTTTGTTACACATTTAGCAATATATATACCAAAATATTTTTTTGAATACTTAACTCTTTTAGTGAATTTTTGTCAGGGGGGCTGCAAAAGTGCCGTAATTATGCAGTATTTTGATGCTTTTCCTGTGACAAGGATAATGAAATTTAAAATTAAGCTTTGCTTTTTATATACATGTTATTTACACATTTAGCAATATATACACAGAAATATTTTGGAATATTTAACTTTTTTGGTGAATTTTTGTCAGGGAAGCTATGGACTGCCGTAATCATGCATTATGTTGATGTTCTTCTCATAAAAAAAATATTTGGGATTTTTAAAAAAATATTAAAACTTAGAATTAAGCATTGCTTTTTTATATACATGTTTGTTACACATTTAGCAATATATATACCAAAATATTTTTTTGAATACTTAACTCTTTTAGTGAATTTTTGTCAGGGGGGCTGCAAAAGTGCCGTAATTATGCAGTATTTTGATGCTTTTCCTGTGACAAGGATATTGAAATTTAAAATTAAGCTTTGCTTTTTATATACATGTTATTTACACATTTAGCAATATATACACAGAAATATTTTGGAATATTTAACTTTTTTGGTGAATTTTTGTCAGGGAAGCTATGGACTGCCGTAATCATGCATTATGTTGATGTTCTTCTCATAAAAAAAATATTTGGGAATTTAAAAAAAATATTAAAACTTAGAATTAAGCATTGCTTTTTTATATACATGTTTGTTACACATTTAGCAATATATATACCAAAATATTTTTTTGAATACTTAACTCTTTTAGTGAATTTTTGTCAGGGGGGCTGCAAAAGTGCCGTAATTATGCAGTATTTTGATGCTTTTCCTGTGACAAGGATAATGAAATTTAAAATTAAGCTTTGCTTTTTATATACATGTTATTTACACATTTAGCAATATATACACAGAAATATTTTGGAATATTTAACTTTTTTGGTGAATTTTTGTCAGGGAAGCTATGGACTGCCGTAATCATGCATTATGTTGATGTTCTTCTCATAAAAAAAATATTTGGGAATTTAAAAAAAATATTAAAACTTAGAATTAAGCATTGCTTTTTTATATACATGTTTGTTACACATTTAGCAATATATATACCAAAATATTTTTTTGAATACTTAACTCTTTTAGTGAATTTTTGTCAGGGGGGCTGCAAAAGTGCCGTACTTATGCAGTATTTTGATGCTTTTCCTGTGACAAGGATAATGAAATTTAAAATTAAGCTTTGCTTTTTTATATACATGTTATTTACACATTTAGCAATATATACACAGAAATATTTTGGAATATTTAACTTTTTTGGTGATTTTTGTCAGGGAAGTTATGGACTGCCGTAATCATGCATTATGTTGATGTTCTTCTCATAAAAAAAATATTTGGGTTTGGAATTGGGCTTTGCTTTTTTGTATACATGTTTTTTACATATTTAGCTCCATTTTTGTGTCTTATTTTCTTTTTTGCAGTATCTTTCATAATGCCTGATTTGATTACTTGATCTGTTATAGTTTTTCATTTGAATTTAGCTCCATTTTTGTGTCTGTCGTTTTTTTTTCTTCTCATAAATAGGCTGATGCTGTATTTGTGTACTCAATTGTTGCTTTTTGTGTCTGGTTTCTTTTTTGCAGTATTTTTTTGGAATCCTTTTTTTTTTCTTCAATTGTTTCCTCACATGCTTGGAATTTTCTTTTTATGCCTGTCCTGGCTTTCAGTTTTATAGTTTTCCTCTGCTTGGTTCTTATTTTACCTTTTTTTTTTCAGCGTCTTCTGTCATGCCTCGAAAAGGCCGTGGAAGACTCACTCCCCTAACCGCTAGGCGTGCTAATATGACTCGCCGCAGGAACAAAACCACGATTGCTATTTCTCCAGTTTACTTTTTCACCAATGTCTATAATTTTTCACCTGAAAAGATTTTTTATTTTATTTGTTATTCAATAAACTATTATCACTTATTTTTGGTCTTCTTTTTATTTACTTATTTTACTGGGGGTTGGTGGAAGGATGGTTTAAGCTGTTGGTTTTCGACTGCTACGACCCGGGTTCGATTCCCGCATTGGGCACTTTTTTCTGAAAAAATTTTAAAAAAATGCTCCAATGGCTTCCGATTCTTGCAAAAGTCCAACCCCACCAGCAAGCGCAAATAATCAAACGGGGCTCTGGCACATTTGTAAATGCAAAGTCGAACTGCTTTTCACATGTTTAGACATGTTGTGTACTTACAGTAAAAGCAGTCGCCTACTCTACCCACCATGATTATCAAGGCCTGTACCACGTGTACTAGCGATAAGCAAAAAAAAAAATATTTTACTCATTGATCTATACATACAATTATTTGCATACAATTATATACATACAAATATATGCATACAATTATATACATACAATTTTCTACATTTTTGCACTCTGCAGTCTGATATGTTGTTAATAATAGGGGTTTTACACAAATATCAACTGTTGAAATTTAAATTTCAAATTAGTTGAATTATCGAAAGTGTCGAATTAGTTTGTCATATGATAGGCCGTAGGTCGAGACATCAAAAATGGTCGAATTATCGTGTGTTGATTTAATTAGATTATATTGTATATATAAAAAAATAGAATTGTTGTTTTTAATGAGGTCTTTTAAATGAATTTATTCCTTTAATATGTTGTCATATCTGCAATATAGTTGTGTTGTTTGCAATTTTCTTTTTTTTTTTCCTTTCAAATATTTGTGTCCACTCTGAAATATAGTTTGTGAATTTATATTCCAATTTATTTTCTTATATATATATATATATATATGAATAAAACAAAGCATCAATTTTCAATTGATATATATATTTTTTTTTTTATTTCCAAAATATTTATTTAGACTTTCACCAATGCCTTTAGGATCTTTGTGATGGAACACGTATGGTGTTTCAGCGCATGTGCTCTCATGTCCTTGAAGCACATATACTGACAGTGCCCAAAGTTGAACACACTGTATAGTGTCTGAAATATCTTTGGCCCCTTCGGATACCAACCTTCGCTTCATTCTAGAGAGGCGTTAGTTTTCACTAAGGTTGGCTTTTGCTATGACTATAAATAAGGCTCAAGGACAAACCTTGGCTACAAGAACCTGTGTTTACGCACGGACAACTTTAAGTGGCTTTTTCAAGTGTGCGAACATTGGATAGCATACATGTAAAGATGACCCATATCTTTTGGTCCTTCAGATTTCAGACTTCCATTCATTCTGAATATTTGGGTTCTTCCTACAAGAGCCTGTGTTTAATTTCAAAGTGGCTGCCTTCGCCTCTGTAATACCTTTTTACCGGTAAAGTTGTATTTAAACAACAATCAACCTTGAAAATTTTATTTTTAAAATGGTCGAATTATCGAAAGTGACGAATTATCGAAAGTGTCGAATTATCGATAGTGTCGAATTATCGATAGTGTCGAATTGCAGTTTGTTTATTTATTTTTTAATAAGGTCCTCTTATCTTATCTGCAATATAGTTGTATTGTTCGAAGCACATATACTGACAGTGCCCAAAGTTGAACACACTGTATAGTGTCTGAAATATCTTTGGCCCCTTCGGATACCAACCTTCGCTTCATTCTAGAGAGGCGTTAGTTTTCACTAAGGTTGGCTTTTGCTATGACTATAAATAAGGCTCAAGGACAAACCTTGGCTACAAGAGCCTGTGTTTACGCACGGACAACTTTAAGTGGCTTTTTCAAGTGTGCGAACATTGGATAGCATACATGTAAAGATGACCCATATCTTTTGGTCCTTCAGATTTCAGACTTCCATTCATTCTGAATATTTGGGTTCTTCCTACAAGAGCCTGTGTTTAATTTTAAAGTGGCTGCCTTCGCCTTTGTAATACCTTTTTACCGGTAAAGTTGTATTTAAACAACAATCAACCTTGAAAATTTTATTTTTAAAATGGTCGAATTATCGAAAGTGACGAATTATCGAAAGTGTCGAATTATCGATAGTGTCGAATTATCGATAGTGTCCAATTGCAGTTTGTTTATTTATTTTTTAATAAGGTCCTCTTATCTTATATGCAATATAGTTGTATTGTTCGAAGCACATATACTGACAGTGCCTAAAGTTGAACACACTGTATAGTGTCTGAAATATCTTTGGCCCCTTCGGATACCAACCTTCGCTTCATTCTAGAGAGGCGTTAGTTTTCACTAAGGTTGGCTTTTGCTATGACTATAAATAAGGCTCAAGGACAAACCTTGGCTACAAGAGCCTGTGTTTACGCACGGACAACTTTAAGTGGCTTTTTCAAGTGTGCGAACATTGGATAGCATACATGTAAAGATGACCCATATCTTTTGGTCCTTCAGATTTCAGACTTCCATTCATTCTGAATATTTGGGTTCTTCCTACAAGAGCCTGTGTTTAATTTTAAAGTGGCTGCCTTCGCCTCTGTAATACCTTTTTACCGGTAAAGTTGTATTTAAACAACAATCAACCTTGAAAATTTTATTTTTAAAATGGTCGAATTATCGATAGTGTCGAATTATCGATAGTGTCCAATTGCAGTTTGTTTATTTATTTTTTAATAAGGTCCTCTTATTTTATCTGCAATATAGTTGTATTGTTCGAAGCACATATACTGACAGTGCCTAAAGTTGAACACACTGTATAGTGTCTGAAATATCTTTGGCCCCTTCGGATACCAACCTTCGCTTCATTCTAGAGAGGCGTTAGTTTTCACTAAGGTTGGCTTTTGCTATGACTATAAATAAGGCTCAAGGACAAACCTTGGCTACAAGAGCCTGTGTTTACGCACGGACAACTTTAAGTGGCTTTTTCAAGTGTGCGAACATTGGATAGCATACATGTAAAGATGACCCATATCTTTTGGTCCTTCAGATTTCAGACTTCCATTCATTCTGAATATTTGGGTTCTTCCTACAAGAGCCTGTGTTTAATTTTAAAGTGGCTGCCTTCGCCTCTGTAATACCTTTTTACTGGTAAAGTTGTATTTAAACAACAATCAACCTTGAAAATTTGATTTTTAAAATGGTCGAATTATCGAAAGTGTCGAATTATCGATAGTGTCGAATTATCGATAGTGTCGAATTGCAGTTTATTTATTTATTTTTTAATAAGGTCCTCTTATCTTATCTGCAATATAGTTGTATTGTTCTAAATTTTATTTTCTAATTTGTTAATTTTTCTTTTTTTTTTCACTCTAATAATATTTATTTAAATCTGATAATTTTTATTTAATGCAATTTATTTAATAATTTATTTAATACAATGTCTATAGTTTCTTCCCTGAAATTGCTTACCAAACATGAGTCAGTGTTTCCTCAGTGTTAACAGTTGGAGTGTCAGAATGCGGAGAAGCAAAATAACTCCCTACTGAATTTCTCAATAGTCTTACTCCTCGAGGAATGCATCCACACCAGTTAAACTCTAGGTTGGTGCTATTGTTATGCTTCTGAGAAGTTTTAATCCTAAGCAGGGTCTTTGAAAATGGTACACGTGTGGTGATACTGTGCATGTGCTCTCATGTCCTTAAAGTAGTGTAGTTCTGTTGTTTGCACTTTCATTTTCTGATTTGTTAAAATTTTTCTTCTATAGTTTCTCACCTGCGGGTCCTTCGGGTAAACCTGGGTCGTTGCCCGGGTCACTCGGCTATTTATATCTATATATATCTATACTTTTAAAGTCTCTGCAGGCCCTTTGGGTAAACCCTGGGCGTTGCCCGGGTCACTCGGCTAGTATAGAATATTAACAATAACGCCTATATTATATTTACAATTATTTGTACTCTGTATAAAATATTTTTATATAAAAATAAAATAAAATAACATATTATATATAAAATAAATGCTGAACTATTTTTTTTTTATCGAAAACACAATGCGCATAAATGTTTGAAAAGTTGGTTAAATCAAAACATTAATTATAAATTATAAATGTAAAATTGTGAAATTTAAAATAAAATATAGGTCAAAATGTGAAATATATATATTTTTAAAATGATATCACACAAATAAAACTTTGAAGAAATTGAACGATCAAACAAAACTACAACCTCATTTTGTATATAATATGACAAGATTTTCACGTTGTATAATAAACTCATTTATAAATAATTATACACATGATTGACATGTGTCATTACATCATCATATGTAATGTACTTTGCACAAACTGAAGATAAATAAATAAAACTCTGTAACAGATTAATAGTTGAGCTAAAGCAAGAGATTGAGATAGAAGTCCAACGAGGCCTAGAAGATCTCAGGGAGTTGCCAGTGTACAATGATCTCTTCCGATCCACGCTCTTGTTGCATCCGCTGAAATCCAATACTTCCTCTCGGCAAAGATATATAAAGCTGTCAATTCGCGGAAATAAACAGTCACTTCATAGTTACTTCATCATCGGCGGAAGCCCTCGTCAGATGTCCCCAAGGTCCACCTCATCGACCATGTAGACCAGTAAGATTCTTCTTAAATTTCCATCTTGCTCCTAGCTCGACTTTTATCTGTTCACGGAACTTTCTTAGTACAACTGTGTCTCTTCGTTTTTGTGTATGGATATTCCCAAGCTTTCCACTCTGCCTCGACAAAGACTGCCTGTACTCTGTGAGAACTGTTAAAAGTCTTCCAAGGTGCAGAGAGGTACTGGAAAACTCTCCACATCCTGAATGTTCCTCTCGGTTAACACAGTATAGCGAGAGTTGACAGGGACTCACACCATAGATTGAGTCGACTGGATTCCACAACGACAGGATTCGACAAGAGTCGACAGAATTCGACATATATATATACAGAAGCTTGAACATATAGCCAAACTACCTTTGTAAAATATTATTTTTTTAGATAAGATATGTTTAAGAGAATAAAAATACCAATGTATACACATTATATTTATTTAAAAAAGATGCATTGGCACAAAAATTGTTTTCTTATTGTTTTACAACATGTTGGTCAAGAAATCATAGAATTGAGTGTTAAGCATTATTTTTTTCAAATAAAACGAAATTCATATTGTCTGATGAAAACTCTTTTGAAGGGCATGGCTCATCATAAGTGAACCCTCTTAGCGGTGTCGACAGTTTTACCAATCACACCACCTGTCTTTAAAAGACAGCACCCATGTTTAGCCCACCGTGTAATGTAATGAACCACAATATCTTCAAAGTCGATTGAATTATATATTTATAACACATTTTTCTAAAATATTTCTACGTTTTTATTAGATTCATGAAAGTTTTCTAAATGAAAAAATTAACTCATATGTGTGAATAAACGTAAAGTGTTGATATAATTAGCCTGATTTTTGAAAAAAATTCCTGGCCTGAATTATTACTTATACTCGTAGTTACACTGTGACAAAGGATAATATTTATTTACTCATTTTTAATGCAATACTTATTCTATCTTCGTCTGATTGGGATATATAAATTGAAAACTTATATCGTATAAATAGAGGCTGCCTGGCCGGCATTCATATTTCTTGAAAATAAAGATACTTCGGCTAGTAAATTTTTTTAAAAAGATTTACAGGCCGAAGTATCTTTATTTTTTGAAATGAAAACTTATAGTCATGACATATATGTAATATAGAGACATATATGGTATATGTCAATATGTCTGTGTATGGTATATGTCTGTGAGAACTGTTAAAGGTCTTCCGAAGTACAGAGAGGTACTGGAAAACTCTCCACATCCTTACTATTCATCTCGGTCAACACAGTATAGCGAGAGTTGACAGGGACTCACACCATAGATTAAGTCGACTGGATTCCACAACGACAGGATTCGACAAGAGTCGTCAGAATTCGACATATATATATGCATAAGCTTGAACATATAGCCAATCTACCCCTTAGGATTAGTTCTACACCTTATATATAGTTTAGATTTTGTGTTATTTGTATATATATATATTTTTTTTGCGAAATCGGCCTGAAGATAGGCTAACGCCTGAAAGCTCGCCAAAATTTAGAGTAAAGAAACTCTTTGCAATTTTTTCTTCCTTTCATTCCTTGCAATGCCTTTTGTTTATTACCTTAGTGAAATACTTCAAAATGGTAATAATAAATGAACCAAAGCAGAGGTTTTGACAAATTCAGATCAAAGCCAACCTGTATACCATGGTTTTGAACTATGGCCTCATCAGTATTGGAGATCCGCATCGATTTCTTAACATCCTAAGAAAGGAATTATCAAATCAGTCGAATTTACTGAAAGCCTAGTGGACATGGCATCTGCCCGGTAAGCGGAACATTGTGGGTTCGATTCCCATCCCTGGACACTTTTATTTTTCCGTTCGTCATTCCTCTTCATAATTCACCCTTTCATACCTCATCCAAAAAGGTTTAAAATAGTCGATATTTTACCTTGAAATAAAAAAAATTGATTTTTTGTTTAAAAGAAACTCATGCGGTGTAACTTCAAGTGGCGTTTTACAATCACAGGCCGCAGTGTATTATATTGTATTACTGAAAGTTGTTTAACCTAGTGAAATGGCAGGTTAGGTGCATATGTTCGCAAATGTCTTATTTTAAACTGAGCAGCGATTTCCCTAGAGATCATCTATTTTAATAAAACCAACAAGTTTAATTCACATATTAAAATAAAAAGATCAATTGAAATCAAAAACAAATCACACATTATTTTTTAAATTATTTAGAAAATAGAGCAATCCACAAATAAATCTTTAATTAAAAAGGCAAATGTTGGATCAAAATATCATTTAATTTACCAATATTTCATTTAGCTGAAAGCCAACTTTTATCAAGGTATTATAGCATATTAATGTGTGTCAACAACAAACTTATGTGGCGCTAAGTTTGTTATTGACACACATTAATATGTTATAACACCTTGATAAAGGTTGGCTTTCAGCCAACTGAAATATTGGTAAAATAAATGATATTTTGGTCGAATATATGCCTTTTAATATAATATATTAAATTATATCTAACATCTTTATAAAATAACAAAATGTATGTTGAGTTTAGTTTATATTTATTCTTGATGAAGTTAACAATAGTAACGTAAATGTTAATAAAATAATGTATTTTATTTGGTCCAAAAACTCTAAATAATATCTTGATTCTGTCTTATTTGTTTTCCAATTTCTAAGTTATATAAAATAATTAGATTTTCTGCTTGTATTTAAATATTAGAGCTATACAGAATTAATACTTGATGCTGAATATTTAGAGAATAGAGATATTTGTTGAGCAGTCGTGGCATAAATATTGAAAGAATAATAATAAGAATGGTTTTGATCAGAGATTGCTTTAATTGAGGTAAGGAATATATAAAATACATAATTTGGTAAAAATACTGCCTGACTTAAAGCGTAAGAATAAAAAAATGAAAATATTATTTACATAATGTACAAAAGTTTTGAGCCGGCCAATGTGAAACAACAACAATCGGTTTTATATAGGGTAAGCGTGACCTCTGGCGGTCGATTTAACAGAGTATTTGAATCGATGAAATATAATTTTAAGTAGAATAATATTTTAATATAACATGATGATTAGTTTCTTATATAATAGACCTATATTATTCTCTAATCATACAAAGAAGGACAATGACATGACAAGGCTGTAGGGCTGAAGTTTCCTATATTTTCCCTAATATCCAGAGTCTCAGCACATCTGGATCGATTGAGAGTGGAGTAAATAACTAGTGCGTGAAATTGGAATAACCCACCCTTATGTTTACCCCACTTTTATTTATACCGCCTTTGTTGATTTTATCTTTTGGATTTATATTCTAATATTTATAGTTTATTTAGACGACCTTGAGAAATTTAAATAACAATTGAAATTCATATCTTATATTTTAATACATTTAAAATTATTCTTAAACATTGTTTGAAATATTGTTCGTAACGTGTGTGCGTGATGTGTAGAGTAAGGTATTCAGTTAATATGTTTATATTGCACATCATAAATTATGATTATTAATTATTTATTTATCAACTCCTCATATTTATTCTAAAAGACGTTTGAATTCAAATACACACATATATCACTAACACTATATATTATCTCTCTTCTATAGTTATATTTCAAGTTTGCAAATCTAATAATATTAAAGTTATAAAGCACATATCAAATTAAGCATCAACACCAGTAAGTACACCAATACCTCGCTTTGCGTCGTTTCGTTTTGTGTTTTTTTCGAAGTTGCGTCGCTGCTTAATATTTACTGATTTTCACTGTGCGTCGTTAGATTTTCGAACTTGCGTTGTTTTGGATTCGAGTCTTTAATTTTTTTTCCTAAAATATGGCAACACCTTTGTTTTTGATTGCGCCTTCACATATTTTTACTCTGCGTCGTTTCAATTTACATCGTGTTTTTTTGGAACGTTACCCCGACGCAAAGCGAGGTATGGATGTATACTGTAATCTTTAAAGGCTCTTGATATTCGTGTTGGATTTATTAATGACTTGAGCAATACATAAGAACAGTTTGAATAAAATTTTATTTGAATATTATGTATTAGCGCAATCTGTATTATGATAACTAAACTATTTAGAGCGTGAGCCTTTTAATTTATTATATCTATTATAATTTCTACTGGTCTTACTGCAATGATAAAATAATAAAAGAGTTCGCAATATTTTCATCACATTGCAGTAGAAGATTAGATATAATTATTTATTCTAAATTGAAACATTCGTGTGAATTGTTTGTTTCTTCAAAGTTGCTTATCAAATATAATACAGTGAAAACTCGCTGACATGAACCAAGGATATATCGAACCTTCCCTCTTATAACGAACCTAAAAATTCCCCACTCAATATTGGATATACCAAATAGTGAAACATGACTATAGTTAATCTAGGGTTATATTGAATCCAATATTCAGTTAACATTCGTGAGTTTCACTGTGTATTTATTTTCTTCTAAAAAAAATATTTTCAATCAAAATATACTTCAAGATATCATAAATTTAACACAATTGAACTTGTATAACCTATTCTATTAATTTATAGAATTCCACTCCGAAAATATAATGACTCTGTAAAATTGTTTGCAGAGAATTTAGACAGGTATCCCATTGTATTAATTGATCTTCCATATTGTTAGGAGAGAGGTGCGCTCCTGGAGATGGTTGTTCACGTGCCACTTTTTAAACTTGCTACGGATCTACCGCCACTTTGTTCAGGTTGGGCTCGGTGGAGTGGAGGACCCGCTCATCATCTGGAGGAGAACACTCGCACGCCGAGGATGCCTCCCCTCATCCTCTATTATCTAACTTTTTGTACATATTTTAATTTTCCTAGTTATTATTATATAATTTTACTATTATAACTCTCTTTGAGTGTAAATATTGACAAGATTTCAATAAAAGTTGTTTTAATTTTCACCTTTTAAACTTGCTTGTTTTGGCTACATCTTTTCTCATGGACTTAACTATAACTTTTTAAAACTTATTTATTTTTATTAACTTTCATGTATAATTATTTCTACATAATTTTGTTTTGTATAATTATTTCTACATAATTTTGTTTTGTATAATTATTTTCCATAATTTGTATCATTGAATTTGCATACTTTCTGTTCTTAAAGATTATTTAAGACAATAATATTTAGTTAGAAGGTGTTCTTTCTAAAACCATTAGTTTTTAAATAATCCTCAAAAGTCTTCTCGGATGTCCTAGTACATCATATCACCAGCGCAACAATATAATAGACATTATCCTGTGTTTGTATGCGACATATACAATGAAACTCCTCTATAGCGAACCACAAGGGGCTGAATCTGTAGTCCATATTGACCATTGTTCGTTATATAGCCATAATTCACTATATTATAAATTAAAATTATTTCAGGGTAGCTATATGGGAAAGTTCACTATATAGCAGTTTCGTTTTGCCATGTTTTTAATGTATTTTTATTAAATTAACAGGCATCCATCGTTAGGAAACAGATCTCTTAATCACAAGATTCTGTTTTATTCTATAATCTGACTACCAATACTTAAAAAAAAACGTTAAATAGTTATATCTAATACTCTATTTATCTACTTTCACATAGGATTTGGTGTATTTTGTTCCACGTATAGGAGAGAGCTGGCTGTTCCAATTACACCGCAGGGAAGAAGTAAAGTGTCCCAATTAATTCGGGACACAACCAGGCCCATTACGGCCAGAGAGACGTGGGCCGATTGTCAACTCCAGGCCTAAAACATTTTGACATTTCTTCCAATGTCTCGATTGGGTCCGACAACACCGCCACAGTCTAGGCACCCTATCAAGACATATCAAATTACTGAATCAAAGCACTTTTCGATTGAAAAATAACGCTCTTTAAACTTCATTTTGTTCAATATATATTAATACTTTTAATAATAAAATATATCTATTTTGAAATAAGGTCCCGAATAATCATATTAGAAAGGTAATGTAAATATTAATTATAATCCAAAAATATCTATGTATTATAATATAAATGAGAAAAATTTCTTGAAAACTACTTTTATTATCCTATTTGAAATATAGGTAATTGGGTTGTAAAGAAAGTTCGTTTCTATTCTTAAGGGCCAGGTTCGAACCTACTTTCATCAGCCCATTTTTTAAATTATATTTTATTCATTCTAATATAATAATATTTCTTGAATAATGTAAAACGAAACATTTTAGAGTTATTTACATTTTATATTTTAAAATATTCTAATAAATATCAAAATTTGCCTTTAAATTTTTTTATAAATATTATGAAACATATGAAGGTAATTATATTTTTTATGCTGAATGACATCGAAATATATTATAATGCTGATAAAATTATAGGTATAATCAATATTTTGTTATGGAAATATTCTGTATATATGAAGTGTTTCATTTATCTATGATATGCTTTAAAAAACAAGGCAAATATATATACATCATTGACAAATCGTTCATCATAAATACCACCCTACAGTTATAAGTATTATACAATACAATACCATATAGTACCAAAAAGAACCAGCAAATAACTCCATTACCATAATCCTCAACGAATATCTCTATTCTCAAAATAATCAGCATCAAGTATTAATTATATATAGCTCTAATGATCTAAATTCCAAGCTGAAAATCAAATCTATTTTCTTTTTATAAGATATATATTTTTTTAGAGATCTAGGAACAACAACAACAAAAATAAGATGATTATAATACATCAGTATATATCATCATAACTTTAAAGAGGGGAAGAAAAACAGAAAATTCTGATAAGAATTCAAAGAGCCGGTGGACGAGTGGGTAACACCCTCGATACCTGACAGTCATGAACCGGGATTGAATCTCGTTTTAACATTCTGTTTAATATGTGAATAACCTTCATATATTATTCACTGTTTCAATTATAATAAACTAGGTTGCTCTTGTTGAGCGGTACCTATTAATGTGATTTTGAACCGGTTAAAATTTAGTTTACAATATATTATATTCACTGTTATAAGAGTTAAGTGTTATCGGAATAAGACTCATTTCATCTTTACAAGTTGAACTGAATGTTTATTTCATCCAGTAATCTCCTTTTATACAAAATATAAACATGGACGTAAAAAAAGAGGAAATATTTTACATAATGTTAAAACAATTGACAAACGCCATGATTTTGTATAGTCAATAATAAATACACTACGCAACATTATTATAGGATATTTAACATATCACAACATTCACTAGACACAGAAAAAATATGCATCGCCTATAAACACCTTTGGCATATTTTCAAAAAATTTACATATTAAATAAGAGAATTAATGTATGTAAATGATCAATTTTCTGAAACCGTAACTAGAAAATAAGTGCATAATAAATAGCCTTGTTTATTCATTGAAAAATTGTATGACAGTAAACCTCTCCATTCAGCCCTTGTATACGTGCCAAAAGGGTACATACCAAATATTGATAAAAAGCTGTGTGTCTCAATAAATTTAAATAACCTTTTAAAAAAATGCAAGTATTTATCACACTAAAAGTATATATAGAGATAATTTTTACCTAAGTATTTATAGTTGAGGCAATTTTTTCTATGGTCATTGTACTTATCATTTATCTCCAATAAATGTTTATTTACATTAATTATATTGAAACACTGCGTACAAATTACATTTAGTTGATAGCGAAATCTCTCAACTCACCTTCAAAATAACCATTAAAATTATTTCTTTTGATACTATTGTATGTGTGTGAATTGCGTATTTTCAAAAATTAAGTGTAAAATAATTTATATAAAATAAAATAATTTAAAAGCACGAATGTTTTTTTCATACATAATACAAACTTCTACTGCCCTTAATGCGATGAAAAAAATATGTATTGGGCGGGCTTGGCTCATCAGTGGTAAACCCTCAAAAGAATTTAAAAGCACGAATCTTTCTTTCATACATAATACAAAGTTCTACTGCCCTTGCTGCGATGAAAAAGGAGGGTTCACCACTGATGAGCCAAGCCCTTCTAATACATATTTTTTGATCGCAGTAAGGGCAGTAGAAGTTTGTATTATATATGAAATAAACATTCGTGCTTTTAAATGTTTCATTAGTACGAGGTCATCATGAGTATCCTTAAATCGGAATAAAATAAGAGAAATTAAGAGCAGTCTGGTAGATTAAACTGTGTTAGATCACCACTGATGAGCCGAGACCTCCCAATGCTTTTTTTTTTCATCGAAGTAAGGACAGTAGAAGTTTGATTTATTTGTGAAAAGAAACATTCACTTAATATTTTCATTTGTTATATATTGATGGCGCGTTATTTCTATATGTTTTATACTGTTATCACATTTATCTTTGAAAACCATTTTCAATTCCAACCTCTTTTGGTCTACAAAATTGAACGACAATTTTCATTACTTACTTCTTTATAACATGATTTAATAGAAAATAAATGTTAACAAATCACCCCCCCCCCCCCCCGAAATCTCACAACCTGTTATATAAATATTATATTTTTGTTGTAAATATGTTCTCCTGTATAGATAAATGAAATCGAATAGCCATAGAATCTTATCCCTGGAATCCTGATGTTTTAAACTTAATCTAGAGTAATGTGTCACCTTCGACACAGGTATGAAGGAAATAGTGTTTATTCATTTACCACTAAAATACCGATTCTCCAATATCGTTATTACATCCCCATAAATATAACGTAGATCTAGGTTGTTATCTTCAGGAAAGAACATGTTTTAATAATTCAATAGCGCAAAACAAACAAGGATTTCAAACAAGTTAGAAATGAACTGAGAAACATTTTGTTTGTTTTTGAAACCTCTGAATTATTAAAAGATACCTTTTTTCATCTATTTTATTTTTGGATTATTGATTTTTATTTCTATCTTTCTTTTCACCAATGCCATACACAGATTCCGATTTTTTGTTAGGTATTTTTGGTTTCAAATATATGGTTGCTTTGTTAATTGAGTTGAATAAAACTCATAGATATTATATATGGAAATTCAAATAAATTGATATCTCATTTTACCTATAATAAAATTAAAAAGTATAGTTTATGAAATATATAGGATTGATACTTCTCGAAACGTAGTATTAACACAAAAGATATTCCAACCTTTATCTCGAATAATATGGTTATTTATAAATAATGGTTTGTCTGCTTTCAGTTTATCATAAACTAATGTTGAAAGATACTCGCTGAAATTAACCGAGAATATAACGAACCTTCCCTTTTAAAATCCATTATAGGATCCATGGCTATAAGAAACCAATCGTTCAGTTCCATTAGGATTCGTTATATAGCGAGGTTTTACAGCAATAATAATAATTTTCAAAAAATATTATTATTTTCTTATATGTCAAAATACATATAAGAGAATTATGAATCGCATGTTTTTCAGTTCTGAAATATCACATTTTGTGCTGAATCGTTAATAAAGCCAAGATAATTTCTTCTTGATAGTAGTTAAATGTCTGTTCTTAAGCATTCTAAATTTAAAAATATATTTTATAAACCGAATGGAATATATTGAATTTTCTATAGTCTCATCACAATGTTCGCGGATTCAAGCTTTCATTTATATAATATAAATTTAAAATGAGTCTTTTAATATCTATAGTAATATACATACATATAAAATTTATTTCACAAACACAATTAACACATTAAAACACTTCTCGAAACACGCAAATATAATAAAAAGTTATAATATATACAATCAGCAATCTTCTTTCTTGATATCAATTTTTCGAAAAAAATATATATAGATATTTAAAATATTACATGTTTTAAACATGATTATATGTTATTAATGATATTTAAAAAACGTAAAATTAACAGGATGATAAACTCTAATAAACATATGCGAAAATATTTAAAATTATCAAGCCTTATCTCAACAAAGATAAACAAGACTACAATTCCAAAGCATAGAGAAGATGTAAAGATGATACGAAAAGGTAACAGGTCAGAGAGAGTTACAGAATTTAATGAGAACAAACTGGTGATATCAAATAGAGTTCTTGGTGCAGACGTGCTTGGCATTATTTACTGTTCAGGAGAACTCTCTTTAATTTGAAAAATAATTCCAAATTAAATCTTTTGCTCTACCTTAATGCTAAATGTGCTTTAAATGCATCTAAATAACTTAATAGATAACGATAATTTTAAAATTATTTATTTAAGAAAGAAATAATTCATTTCAGATTTACTATTTATTTTATGGAGAGAGACGTGTATTTAACTATAAATTTTAAAGAATATTTTAAGTAACTAATGGTCTCTTGAAAGGTGCAAGATAAATATTTATATCTTCAGATCTATAAATAATATACGAATTTATTAACACATTTTTAAATAAATATGAACATTGAAATATTGTGGTTATATCAGCCGCATTCGAAGTGGACGAAGTTGGGAATGTCATTGTATAACGATGCCAAGACCAGTAGAAGACGAAAAGTCAGCTCATTCGTACAGAAGAGACCTCGTCCAGAATGTTGGTCACTTGATACGATATTGATCCTTCAGATATAAGACAGACAGTATGGCTATGCAGCTAGAAATGTCCTTATATTACAAGAAGACGCCGAGTTTTTATTAAATTCAAAAACATCAAAAAAGTATGTAGAAGGAAGCATGCGTCCAAAAACTTGCTAATAAAATTCGTACAAGATACTTCTCTTCAATCTCCGTTTTATTTTACAATATTCAAAAATAATCTATACCATTATGCATGCAGTTTTAATATCAATAAATACGTCATAAATCTCTTCTATAAGAGGCCGTTTGATTCAATAACGAGTTTCAAAATATTTTGGTGAAAAAATAAAGTTATATCTAGGGAGAAAACAACATTTTATGAAACTACATATAAATTTAAGTAAAAGATAGATTAATTCAAAACAATAACGCGCCATCTATATTCAGCAAATGAAAACATTAAGAGAGGAATGTTTCTTTTATACATCAATTAAACTTCTACTCTCATTACTGCGATGAAGGCGCACAAGTATTTCTTTGTATGCCTGTTTATTAATAGTAACCCCCTCTTCAATAAACACACACACACAAAGTCTTTATTAAGACGTTAGTCTTATACAGATTCTCCGTACAAGGTGCAATAACAGGAAAAGAGCAGCACAGGAAACCAGTAGTTCCGCAACTATATACAATTATTAGTAATAAGGAAAAGTAAGATTTAATATGAAAGTTCGACGCCATCGCCTCAAGTCTTCAATTCCATAAGCGTGGAGCAGTAATAGGGATTAAGTTATTTAGTTCGCCATAAATATAGCATCCAGACACAAAAAGGAGGTTTACTCCAGCACAGCCATCCCTATCACCAGCTCCGCAATCTCATCGTCGACCAACACGATGGCCCCTCGATGTTTCGTCATCATTCTGAGGTGTAACAACAATAGCTTCCGAGTTCTCTTTTCAATAAATACATAATAGACAAGTCCTTGATAATCGAAAAAACACTACAAGCATTACTTTTCCTTTGGACTTGTCAAGACGAACTTTCTTCTTCCTAGGAGAACTTGGTAAGTGCATTTCGAGTGATTAATTTTTTGGTTTGTAGATCAAAAAGAAAGCACCATGTTTCATCACCAGTTATTATTGTTTTTAAAATATCATAATCATTATTTGCAGTTCCAATTAAATCTTTGCAAATTGATAATCTGGTTTCTCTTTGTTGATCTGTTAAATTTCTTGGGACAAAATAACCACAAAGTTTTTTCATGTTTAAATGTTCACCAATAATTTTTTGGCAACCACCATACGAATTTCAAAGTATTTCTGATATAATATCAATAGTGATTTTATTATCAGCAACAATTGAATCACGTACCTGTCCAATATTGCGATCCGTTTATGGCGTCAATGGCCGACCGGACCTTGAATCATCTGCGATGCTTTTACGGCCATCTTTAAAATGTTTATATCAGAAATAAACTTGCGTTCGTTACAGTTTTTCGTCTTCATAAGCTTCATTCATTAATTCTAATATCTCTGTGGAAGACCTTTTAATTTTAGACAAATATAATATTTGCCCTTGCTCAAATAATGACATTGCAGAAACCGACGCGAGCTAAATACTTACAACAAAAATATGCCTAAAATGAAAACTACGCATGCGAATTTACTGGCGTTGCTAAATTAAATTATGGTTTAGGCTTTGTTCTTTACAGTAAAATTGATTTTACGTTTTTCAAAAGTTGTTTTATATATTTTTTTTTTGAAAGTCCGGGAACATTTTTATACTATCTGTGTATATTGCATTACTATTCATAAACCATTCCTTGCTATAGAATAACTTACATATTATATCATACAATATTTATAATAATAAATTATAAATATATATATATATTTGTAATTTATTATTATAAATATTGTATGATATAATATGGAAGTTATTCTATAGCAAGGAATGGTTTATGAATAGTAATGCAATATTCATATATATATATGGAAAAATAGTACAAATGTAATTTTGTACTGGGATAAGGTGCATAAATTAAGAAAAAGGAGATGCCTTTTCCTTAATATATATATATAATTTGAGAGAGAGAGAAAATTAATTATACATTAATAAAATTTGCATATAAAAAAATATCAATAAATATATAACCTATTATTCAGGATACCATTAGGTGTTTGCTTCTATGTAATAGCTTTAGAATATAGGGAGGACAGAAGTGTATTAATAGAGCCATCCATAAATCGGAGAGACATAAGTCTTATCTACAGCTGATAGTGACCATATTTTAAAAACTTCAGAGATGTTCCTATCTCACAGAAGATACCTAATCTTAAGTTAAACTTTCACCCCATGTTCCTAAAATTCTCAGAAGATAATTTTCCTTTAAACGATCAATCAACCTTACTTCCTATTTAATTTTTACTTTCAAACTTAAACATACATTCTTAAAAGTATATTTACACGTGTGACAACTTTCAAACAAAAATATTATTTATTACTACCATTATTTATAGATTTTTACAAAAATATATTTCTATTTACTTTGACGACAAAAATAAACTTTGTTATTTTTCAACGTGTTTAACATTTTGCGTGACCTCCCATTTTAATTCATTCCAAAGATTTTTTTTTTCAAGTTTGAACTCTCTTATCTTTTGTTTTAAGTTTTTTTTTTTCAGTTTAAACGCTTAAAATGGATCATTAAGATAGAAAATTATAAAGTAAAGGCTTCATTTAGGTGACTTTAATTGCTTCATCTAAATAGAATGTAGTTAAATCTTTAAAAAATATAATTGTTTATTTTTCAAAAGACAAAAGATTAAATAAATATGTGAATAAAATTGTTTAAATATTCATTTTTATGTAGTCTTTGAAAAAGCGCATTTAAAATGTAATTATATTTTCTATAAAATATTATTTCCCTCTAAATAGAAACAACCTTAGCATTATAAATTGTTCTGTAACGTTTTAATAAAAATGTTCCTTTATATTATTTAAAATGAAAAATACTCTTTCTTAAATGAATAAATATAATATATAAATGTGAAATTTGCGCCTTCCATGTGAGTACATGAAAATAATTTATTTTATATATTAGATATTTATCTCATTTTATTTTTTATTTATATATTTTAAGGTATTTTATTTATTTATTCATATACACAGCTCACTGTATATTGAGAAAAATGTTGAATGCTTAGATGTTGAATCACCAGAGCATTATCTTTTAACTTGCCCTCTGACTAATCAAATTGTATGTAGATACTTTAAAACATTATCAAATTTTCTTTGTGTATATACTCTATCTTATGAGAACTTTGTTAAGTTTAGAACTATTTGTACAATAATTTACAAAACACTACTAATCCATCGTGTAAATTTTTAATCATATATATGTAAATACTACTAGCACAGCACAATAGTTCTTTGGACTTCGTGATTTTGTAACAATAAATAAATAAAAATAAGAATATTTAGAAAAATGGATTTTAAAATGTGATAATAAGTGAAATTCTAGCTCTTTACTTAGAACCAAATGTAAACGTGTGCATTATAATTTAAGAGGCAAGAGGTAATCCTATTTTTTAGAATCGTATAATACATCTTTAACCGGTTAAGAGATCATTTAAACAAGATAATTTTATAAAGGATAACCGGCTATTTATTGAGATAACTACAGATATTTATAATAAATATAAACTCTAAAACCTATGACATGATAGAATAGTTATATTACTTGTATATATTGTTCATATACATATAGTGTAAATAGCAATATTATTCTTTAAATGTTATATTATTTTTAATATTCGCTTAATTGTTAACTTTGAATATTAAAATATTGTATGTATACATCAATATAGATGATGTTTGTGTAGTACTTTAATCTCTTTAATTTTCTGATTGACTTTAAAAAAAAAATAGATAAATAAACCGGGGTTGAGAAGATTTATAGAGAACTGACTTTCCTGTCTATATTAAAACTACTCTGTACTAAAGTGTGTCAGATCCCTAAGCTTACAAGAAGCTCTAAAATTTCACAGAAGATGTTAAGGAGAGAGAGAGAGAGACATTTAAATTCAATATGGTTATAATTGTATATAGGCTACTGGAAGGCGTATTCGGTCAATTTGAACGAAAAGAGAGCATTTAAAAAGTTTTCACCTGACAGATCATATACAATATGTATATATGAAAGATTTCTCTTCTAAAAAGGAAATGTAAACCAATTGGTATTTTTACCTTCTTTTTCCTTATAACGGATGATTATATTTATAATTTTCTATTATTTTATTTTTTGATATTCTTGGAAATATATGATTTGATTATGCCTCTTTTCGGATATTACTAAAATAAAATTTGACATCGCGTTCAAATTTTCCAAAGAAGTGATTCAACTGGAAAGATGAGAATATTTCGAAACCAGCATTTTTTGCAGCCGTTGTGTCGTCTGATCAATTCCTTGAGTCTTCGCGCCGTGCGGCCGCTGAAATATCTTTCTGATCATGTATGAGAGGTCTCTAAAAATTAACGGTTATACCTTTCGGTAGTAGTGCCGCTCTGATGAATTCCTTTAGTTTTCGAAACATCCATATATTAAAATATGAACAAAAATCTTGTCGCCGTTGACCCTTCATGATCAATTCCTTCAGCCTTTGCAACGTGCGGTCTTTAAAACTAGACCTTGTAGCCTCCCTTATCAATTCCTTGAGCTTTTGCAACGTTCATTTATCAAATTCAGATATCGGAGCATAGGTATTGCAGCAGTAGAACCACCATGATCAATCATTTGAGCTTTTGACACGTTCGGCCTATAAAATCAGAGGCCAGATCTTATAGCGACCCTGATCAAGTCTTTGAACTTTTGCTACATTCAGCATCTGAAATCAGCGGCCAGATCTTTTAGCCGCTCCGATTAAGTACTTGAGCTTTTTCCTCGTATGACCTTTAAAATCAGCGGCCAAATCATATAGCTTTCCTGGTCAAGTCTTTGAGCTTTTGCTACGCTCGGCATCTAAAATCAGTGGTCAGATCTTATAGCCGCCCTGACCAAGTCCTTGAGCTTTTACCACGTTCAGCATCTAAAATCAGCGGCCAGATCTTATAGCCGCTTTGATTAAGTCCTTGAGCTTTCGCCATGTTCGGAATTAAAAATCAGCGGCTAGATCTTATAGTATCTTCAAGTACTTGAACATTTGCAACATGCGGCCTCTAAAGCCAGATATCAGCTTTTGAATCTTATACATTTCACAATTCATCCCTTTTTGGGGTCATTTTGGTTAGGTCCATTGTTGCCTTTTTGGCTTTAACATAAACAATTGAAACATTTCAAATAGCTTTAATTTCAAATACTGATTACCTTGTCCCCTAAAACATTTAACCAATATACTAATAGCTTCTATTAGAAGAAATAACTCAACATAGTTCTTGATATTAAACCGCTGAGTCAGATAGTTCATCATATCCCATTCAACTTGACGCGTTTATATAGAATTCGGAACATTGGTATACTTGGAGTTATGAGATAAACCTAGATACATATACATATATTTAAAACAAAATAGGCATATCCTGACCAGGCTCACATGAGCTTTTCTAGATGACGCTCTGCCATCTAGAAAATCTCATGTATCCTGGTCAGGATATGCCTCTTTTGTTTTTAATATCACTTTTCCGCTAGGTGGCCAAATCGAGCGGACGTGCATCGCATCGCTCCTCGAATTGGGTAAATATTTAACTTAGATAGTTTTATAATAATATAGGACATTATATATTGAATTATAACAATAAGTATAGTCGATAAAACTTTGCTTTTTTATCTATTACAGATATTTTCTTCAATTAAATGGACAAAGAAGGGAGAAATTTGTATAAGATTTTTGAAAAATGGATTTGCTAATAAGAACACTTACCGTAAAATTGGATGAAATATATGAGTATTTTGACAATAAAGTCAAACAGAATATATAAAAAAAAAACATTACAAAAAATGATCTTTCCTTTTTGTCCACAATGGTAAAGCAGACAAAAGATGGTATTACGGCCTTAAAGGATATTAACAATCGGGATTTCGTGGATCAACTTTCTGTTCAAGTGTCTGACGTCCTTGATCAAAAACTAGACAAATTCAAGGGAGAACTCAAGACACTGAGGCCCTCTTTTTCAGAGGTTTTGAAAACACAGACATCGAGAGATACTATAGAGAGTAAACAAATTGGTGACAAAGAATTTTTAATTATAGCGCAGCCATTTGATGAAGGAAAAAATCAAGATGTACACCACGCTATTGTTGAAAGGATCAGAGTGTTAAGAGAGGAGAATAAGAAAGTTCGAATCAATAAAATTATAAATACCAAAAAATCCATTATTATAAAAACGTCGGATGAGAAGGAATGTAATTTTCTAAAAGAGGAATTATGCAAATCAACCCAACTAACAAATATATGCAAAACATTTGTTCCGACCAAAAGAGATCCTACGATAATGGTTAAAAACGTTAGTAAAATCACCGAAGTAAATTCCTTCGAGGAAACAATCTGTCAGATGAACGACGAACTAAAGGAAATAAAGCGAAATTAAAGTGCTATTCTGCACTAAATCTAACACCTCTACCCACAACATAGTTTTACGAGTTTCCCCTAAGGTTTATCAAACCATTAGGAAATTAAACAATAAAATATACACTGATTGTGAGCGCTGTGTTGTTGTAGATAAGATATTGGTGAAACAATGCCAGAAATGTCTGAAATTCAACCCCACCCACAAAACGGCAGAATGCCCTAACACCTCAACATGCAGGACATGTGGAATCAGTGGAGTTCATGATTGTTCAGGAATTCCCAAATGCTTTAACTGTTACCAACATCCTAAGTATATAAACAGGCCCTCATCACACAGAGAAAACTCAGAGGAATGTCCTATATATAAAACACAAATAGACAGAATAATTGAAGGAACAAGTTATTCCCCAACTGAACAGTCAAGTAACTAACTAGTACTATTAGTACTATTGTATATAATGCAAGCTCCATTAATTAAGTGTGTGCTACAAAATTTAAGAAAAAGCATAAACGCAACAAATGAGCTCCTGGCTCAGATAGCTAACGACCCACCAGACATATTATTTATTCAGGAGCCCTACACAGTGAACAATGTTGTTATTTTTGGCGGAGACGAGCATTCAGTTTTAACAGCTAAAGGAAACAAGATAAACTCGGCAACAATAATTTTAAATAAAGGATTAAAATACAATAAGATAGATCAATTCACCAACTCATTTTGTACTACAAGCTCAATACTTTTATCAAAGTCAAATATTATTATAGCGAATTTTTACATTCTCCCCAATTTTTTTTCGGAAACCCATCAAAAGTTTATTGAGGAAATTTTGGAAACTTTCAAAATTCAACCGATTCTGCTTTGTGGGGATTTTAACTCTAGGCATCTCGTCTGGTATGATCGAAAGACAAACTCAAATGGTCACAAACTTCATTCAATAGTGAACCAACACAATCTCTTCGTCCATAATATTAAAACTACAACGTGTCGTAATTCTAGCGTGATCGACCTCACTATCTCCAACAGAAATTCAATTAGTCTATTAAAAAACTGGAATACATCCATAATGACGGACACCTCCGATCACGTGACAATAACCTACGAGATCGTTAGCAAAGACAACAGTCATATAGACGGATATAAATCAACGTGGAAATTCAGCGAAACTGTCGCAAACTGGAATACATTTTATGAAAAATTTTCCTCCCCCGAATTGCTAAGCCTCGTGGATGAAACAAACCAAATAAAAAATTCAGAAAGTGTAGATAGAGCTGTTTTAAAACTCACAGATATTATCAGTGAAGCAGCTTACGCATCCCTCAAGTTAAAATCAACCATAAACAAAAACAAAGTCAAATTCAAGTGGTGGACGAATAAACTTGAAAAAATGAAAAATGATTTTAATTATATAAGAAATTTATTCTATCGCGCGCGCGAGGCAAAATAATTAATGAAAAATTTTTTAAAGCTGCTCGTAACAAATATAATAAAGCCATTAACAAGGCAAAATTTAAAAGCTGGAGATTCTTTCTCGAAGAAAACGAATCAACTAATCCTTTTGGGAACACTTATTAAACTTTCAAAACTTTAAAAGCATCATTTAACACAACAGGGATTCCATTGATAGACAACGCACCGGATTTTGCTAGGACTTCAAAAATGGAAAGTTTATTGAACGATCTTTTCCCGGACGATGATATTTCTTCCGAGGAGGAACTTCACAAAGCAACTAGATATTACTCGCCAATTTACAATAATAGAAACAAAGTGATCATAAGCCTAAAAGATATTGAATCAATTATTGTATTATTGAAAAATAAGAAAGCACCTGGATCAGATAATATTAGCAATAATATGATAAAATACGCCTACACTAGGATTTCCATAATCCTCCATCAAATATTCGAAAATTGTTTAAGTTTGGGATATTTCCCAGATTATTGGAAAAACTCTCTCTCTTTTGTGAAAATCATTCCTAAAGTAGATAAAACTAGTTATGATGTTAGTAAAAGCTACAGACCAATTTCCTTGCTATCAAACATTTCAAAAATTTTCGAAAATATAATTAAAAATAAACTTACTACCTTTTATGACGAAAACAATTTGATGAGTCATAGACAACATGGCTTCTCCAGGCATAAATCAACAATTACTGCTATGAAAGAGCTGACTGAAACTATTCTGGAACACAAGCAAAGAGAACTGACGGCGTTGATCGCAGTGGACTTATCAGGGGCTTTTGATAATGCATGGTGGCCAGCTATAATAAAAAGAATGGATTTAGACAACGTTCCCAGCTCTCTGATTCAAATCATCCAATCCTATTTGAATAATAAAAGGACAGTTTGTCTGTCATACGGTGGCAAAACGGTCTCCAAAAACCTTACTAAGGGATGTCCTCAGGGTAGTCCACTGTCACCGTTATTATGGAACATCTTGCTAAACGATATTTTAATTAATTTTAAATCAACAAACGCTGATATTATTTGCTACGCGGACGACATCTCTATTATATGTTGGCATTATAATTTAGAGGGTCTAAAAACTGAGTTAGTGAACACCCTAAACTATGTCACTCAATGGTGTCGCTCAAACAAGTTAAAAATAATTCCAGAAAAAACAAACTTGATTCATTTTCACAATTTCCATAGGTTACAGTTGGAATTTCAAAAAACCGTCATAAAGCCTTCAAATGAAATCAAAATTTTGGGAATGAAATTATCTAATCATAGGGGTTCAAAACAAAAATAAATTTCACCCCGCACATCAATGAGATTTTGCATAAAGCGCATCGCATGAAAAATCTGCTTTTTTCCCTCAGCGGCAAAATATGGGGTATAAACTCTAATAAAAGGTTAATTTTGTATAAGACGCTAATTAGACCTATTCTAACATATGGAGCTGAAATTTGGTTTTACCAAATAAATAACCGCTGTAAACAGAAATTAAATTCGATGCAATACCAAATTGTTCTTTGGGCTACTAGATCGTTTAAAACATCTTCCTCAAATTGTGTCCACTGTCTGGCAGAGATCCCATTCCTGACTGATTTTATCGAATCAAGATTGATTAAATATGAATTGGACCAACTAAGCGAGGAAGACCAACGAACGTTCAGTCCACATTCTCCTTCAATAATAAATGGATTTTTAAGAACAAGAATGGAAGATATGTTTTCTAATACAAGTGATCACTTTCGTCTCTTTTTCCCTTTGGGCATTCCAAAATATTTCCGCCCTGACTTTTACAATGTGCAATTCGTTACTGGACATGGAAATTTCGGAGATTTTCTGTTTCGAATAGGAGCTATAGACGATCCGGGATGTTTATGTGGAAAGAGAAAGCAGGATTCCAGTCATCTGCTTCTTGAGTGCCCAATCTTCCAGAGCTACAGAAACCGGGAAAACATCGAATGCAAGGATCTTTTTATGTTTGTAAATAGTAGGGACTCGTATTTTAAATTTAGAAAATTCTGTAAATATATCTATGATTTTCTCTCTTGGTTAAAAAACCTTAATTATTACCTATTTGTATATTTTGGTTTGTTTATTTTGTTGGTTGTGATGTAAAATCAAGAATGATTTTAATGTCCTCTTTCTTATCTTTTCAAATCTTGTAATTATTTAATTTTTTTTTTTTTTGTAATATAGTATCTGAATTTAGTGTTGTTATTGACGCAAGCATCCCTTGTAGGGATATCGCGTCTGATTTGATAAATAAATAAATAAACACCTGACCTATTATATATTTTTTATTGTCTTTTCACATATACATATATATTCAGTGATATGATTGTCTTGCAAAGCAATATTAACAGAGTACACTTGGTTCTTTTTTTATGCGGTAGATGCGTTCCAGGGGAATCCGCATAAAAAAAAATCGCACAAAAAAAGACATACATTTATATGTAAAATGATGGATACGTTCCATTTATTTAAAAAATCGCATAAAACCTAAATAATGTTTTAAAATGCACCAGAAATCGCATAAAAAAAGATTTATAAATAATAAGATTTAATTTTTTCTCATCATATTTTAATAAATGGCACATATGTGTGTTAATAACAAAAACAAAACTTAATATGTAAAAAAAAAAAAAAAAAACATAAACAAAACTTTATTTAAAATCATATTAAGAATGTTTTCATCATTATTCGCTGTCTGATAATGTGCGAACCCGTTTGTGGATTGGTGCAAGATCACTTTCATCACTTGAAGATAAAATTACGTCATCAGATCTACATGGTAATGCTTCTTTAGGAACTTCAGTGATTTTTTTTTTCTTTGACAAGGTAGTCAGTAATCAAACGCTGTGATGGCTTGACTAGTTCTTTGTAGAGTTCTCTGTAGCCAGACATACAAAATTTCAGATCACGTTGGAATTTTAAGGCGCGTTCTACATCATTATCATTTTGAATAAAAAAAAATTCCAATTTACCGGAAAGTTGAAGGCCTTCCCGAAGTAATTTTTCGTCCAGTGGAGTAACATCTTCCAGTTCGCTATCTACACACACTGTTTCGAAATCTTTAGTAGTATCTACCATACTTTCCAAAATATCATCATCATTTAGGGCTTCGTCCACAAGCAATTCTTCTATATCATGCTCGCCAAAATCATCAAAACCTTCCCCACCTATTTCCTTAGCAATTGAAATAATATCTGATGTTACTATTGTTGTTCTATTTGATTCATTTCTCTTTGATACGCATTCAGGCCAAGCAGCTTTCCAACATGCATTTAAAGTTTGTGATTTTATCTCGGCAATTGCTAACGCAACATGATCTACACAGTTCAAGATATTAAATTGTTTCCAAACTTCAGTAACTGTTATTGTATCGGATTCCAGTTTATCGAAAATGAATTGGAAAGTGAATTTTACATAATATTTTTTAAATGTTGAAATAATTCCCTGATCTAATGGTTGAATTAGGCTCGTTGTGTTTGGAGGGAAAAAAACTACCTTTATATTTGGATGCTCTAAGTTTGGATGACCTGGTGCATTGTCAAGAATTAATAAGATCTTAAATTCGAGACCCATCTCTTTCATATAATTTTCTACTTCGGGTACGAAGCATTTATTGAACCATTCAGTGAAAATAGCCGTTGTTACCCAGGCCTTCTTGTTTGCCATCCAATGTACGGGCAGTGTATTTAAGTCTTTTCCTTTTAATGCACGTGGTTTTAAAGATCGATTTACAAGCAGCGGTTTTAACATTCGATCGCCAGATGCATTGCTGCACAGCAATAAAGTAACTCGATCTTTAGCAGCTTTAAAACCACTGGCATTTTTTTCGGACTTTGCAATGTAAGTACGGGTTGGCATTTTTTTCCAAAACAATCCTGTTTCATCAGCATTGAAGATTTGATGTGGGCACAATATCCTCCATCTTTAATAATTTTAGCCAACTTTTCAGGATATTTTCTAGCAGCTTCTTCATCTGCAGAAGCCACCTCACCTTTTATTTTTAGATTATGAAAAGAATGTCTTTTTATAAAACCAGTTAACCACCCTGTGCTGGCAGAGAATTGTGGATTACTTTCACGTGAAGATGTAGATGGCTCTGATTCTTTTAACTCCTTGTAAAATTTAAGGGCTTTCATCTTGATTAAATGTCCATCTAACGGAATTCTTTTTTGAGTTAAATCTTCAATCCAAATTACGAGAGCCTTTTCTGTTTTTTCTATTAAAGTGCCTCTTGAATATGATGAAATTTTAGAACTCAAATTTGTACCAGATCTGACTGATCTTCTTATTGCCGCTTCATTTTTTTTTAATTGCTCTTATAGTAGATTCGCCTAAATTATAACGTTTACCTATTGCTGTTGATCTTTCTCCTTTCGCCAAGCAATCGAGAATTATAATTTTGGTTTCTAGCGAAATTGCACTTCTTTTTTGTTTTTTATTATTGTCACACATTTTCTTTAAGAGGACTAAAAATTATGGAAAAACTTAATGTACAATTACGCACTAAAATTATTCAAAAAAACTTACAATTCACTTGAGTAAATTTATCTTCCGGTTTTCGGTAGTAACCTTCTTTCACAAAGTTTTATTTTCTAATGCTTTCCAATATGCAGACTTTTTTTTAATTAGTTTCATACAAAAACAAAATGCAGCATAAAAACACGCAATTTTAACGAGGTATTTTTGTTTTTGTCTCTTTTGTTTTTAAGAACAAATCAAGAGAAAACATGTCAATAAAAGAAAAAAGAAATTTGTAACGGCAGCTGGCACGCCGGCGGGTTTTCAGTTTTGATTTCGGTTTTGCACGAGTTGTGTAAGACACCGGCAGGCGCGGAATAAAAGACAATTGGAACTTCCCCTCTACTGTTTGTTGGATAACTTAACATACAACCAGGACGTTACAAAATTCTTTCTTTGTATTGATTGCGTAATAGTAGAGTTGTAGTTGTTATTCTTATTCGTTTTCAGAAAAAGTGAATCACCAAAAATTTTTTTTTCGAAATTCGAATAATTTGTTTTTTCTTGCACCGCATAACTCCAAAACCGCATAAAAAAAAACCGCATAAAAAGAGAACGAAGTGTATTTTATTTCGAGGGAATAAGTATGTGTATGAAATATACGTGCGTGGAGATGGTATTTCTGTGCAAAAAGGCATCTCTTTATTCTAAGGAATTAAAAATAAGCATATATCTTTTAGAAGAGGCACCATTCTTCATATAAATATGTATGTGAAATTGACTCTAAAATTGCATAAGAATAATGCCTGCCGAAAGAGTCAATATTTAAACATTAATATATCCGGCTCTCTCTAGACCTCATTGTGAATGGTCTAATATATACACATATACATTTATTGAAAAAAAAAAGACATATCCTGACCGCGCTCACATGAGAATTTTTACATAAAATAAAATATATTTATATTAAAAATAAAGAAGGCATTTCCTGACCACTAGCATATATATATATATGTAGTATATTTTTGATGTTTATTGTAATCCCATCCCTATATAAAATATGTATCAACCTTGTAAGATGGATATCAAATAAAGCAAAGAGGGAGGTAGACCCGGTGGCCGGCCAAGGTCAGACTATTACAACCAAAACCAATCTATCGAAACCAAAACCTAAGATGAAAGGCTAGACACCGAGGCGCGCCGTTGCGCCTGAGCAAACAAACAGCTTGACCAGCAGCCAATGAGATTCAAGGCCAGGTAGGCGGCTGAGAGTTGCTATATATAGGGGTCGTTGGAAAGTTGGACAGTCAGATAGTTGGAGAGTTAGATAGATAGTTGTAGCTGTTTTCAGAGCGACCCCGTTACAGTCGGTCGGATCCCTCACCGCGATGTAGGGCATCCGTGGCGTCCGGGTCCGCTGTCTTCGTCCGTGGTCTACCTTCCTCTTGGAATTACCATCTAGACCTGCCTCTGTTTCCTTGTTGTCCCAGTGCGGAAAATCCCATCACGCACACACTACCACGACTGCACCCAGCACATTCCACATCGGGTTTACTACATATATATATATATATATATATATATATATATATATGTGTGTGTGTGAAAAAATAATTAAAAGGTCAGGTGTTGATATTAAAAATAAAGAAGGCATATCTTGATCAGAGAAACATGTGCTTTTTAGATGGCAGAGCGCCATCTAGTGAACCTGGTCCGGATATGCCTTTTTTATTTTGTTTCATTTATTCTTGATTTTTGATTAGAATTAATAAACCGTTTTAATTGTAATTGTCCATCTCTCTCTCTCTCCCTCTTTTCCTATATATATATATATATATGTCGTAGCCAAATGAAAAGGCGCAACCGTTATGCCAAGCGAACAGCGCACCCGCGATGTCTTTCACTTTTATTTTTTGTACAGCTTTTATAGATGGATGAATTTACATATTTACATTTTAACACAAGCGTAACATATTTACATACTTATTTTGACGAAAATAAATTATATCTCTTGGCAATAACTATACAAATTATGACATATATATTTAAAAAATCTATTATAAAGAGATAAACGCCTACATATTATTAATAACCATATTAAACATTCACAATTTCACATAACGCTATAGAAATATAAGTGTGATTGAAGTGAAATAAATATTAATATTTTTATATAAACTGAGAAGATTGTTTAATTTCATCATGGAATCTCAACATTGATTGTGCCACAGTTGAGCGAGTTACACCAACAACAGTAAAGAATAACTCAATAGCATCTTTCCCAGAAAAATAATTTTTAAAAAGAACACCTTCTCCTCAATATCTGGAATTTCTTCAAATCAGACCGCCCAAACTTTGGGCCAAGTTGGAGAAAGATAAACCGCCTTAAATGCTCTCCACCGAGGGGCAACTTCAAATTCTTTTGTCAAAATGGAAGAAAGAAAAACCGTTATTTATTTAATTAGTTCTACCACACACCCCACTTTAGAAGAGAACTCATTAGAGCTATAAAAGTACTCTAATTAACTTAATTGGCTTTAAATTAAGATATTTAAGTGAATAGGTGTGTGTGGATGGGGTAGTTTAAAGAAGATACAAGTTATATTAACTAATTTGCATAAATTATAAAATAAGGTAGATAGAGCTATAGAGAAATATGGCTTTTAAAGATGTCTCGAAATTCGGTCTTTCTCTCTCTTAATTGACACATTTTGAAAAGCTAATTTCTCAGGATCGACTATAAACCGATCTTAAAACAAATTATTATGACATTTTGCAAATAGATTTACATTTTTATTACATTTTGATCCCATAGAGTTGGGATCCCATTGGGATCCCATTATGTAAACAAACACAGGTCACTTGATTAATAAATATAAAAAAATCGTAATATTTTACAATATATGTTCAGAATACGTTAGAACCTCGTTAAACGACCTGGTGAGATATCAAAACTTTCCTATGGAAATTCTAAAATAATCCTCAATGTGGCCACATAAAAAGCCTTGTAGAATCTTACAAGCATATCCAATACAGTGCACATTTGTGAATGGAAAAGAAATACACATTATGCATTATGACCCTTAAGTACGAACTTTAGAACAATTTACATTAAGACACGGAGAAAAATATCTCAATATTCTATCAACAATTCTGATTTAATGCCTTTAATAATTCGTGAGTTTTTTGATCTTATACAAAATTCAGATTAAAATTTCTTTACTGTGCTGAAAGAGTTTAATAGGATGTGGTTATTATAAACATCTAAAAACACACCAACACAAAACCTATCTTCAATAAATAAATAGATATATCCAACACCCTGAAAGAGAAAGAGAACAGTTAAACCTCGCTATAGCGAACCCTAATGTGATCGAGCTTTTCTTTCACTGAAGCTATGTATTCAGAACAGTCATAGTTCACTTTATGGCATCACCATTATTGGGAAATATTTAGGTTCGTTATAAGGGAAGTTTTGCTATTTTAACGGTTAATATTATGGAATTTCCCTGTTATATGACATTTCTAGAGTTGTAATACTGTATTGGACTATTTTGCTTATTTATGCTACACCGAAAGGTGAATTCTTATAAATGGTATTCAAGTACACTATGGACACAAGCTTTTGGGACTGTAGAATTACATTTAAATATTTGCATCGAGCAATTCTCTTCCGCGATCAATAAGCACAAAGCCATTAAGCTTTCTTATATAGAGATTTCGCGTTATTGTCCAATACTTAATATAAATATATGTTTTGGATAAAAGGATAACATTTAGAAAATTGGCGCGTAAAATCAAGGTAGTGTAGAATCTAGCCTGTCGGTGTTTCTCGTGTCTGATTTTAATTGAAATTGTTCTGTGTATTTGCAGAAAACCCTACTAAAACAAACCGTAGATATACCGAACCTTACCTCAGAACAAGTATAAAATATATATAATCCTCAATATTAATAATATACTCTATACATTACAATATAGCTAAAGAATTGTATAACAGTAAATGCATGGGTATGGTGAAGTAATATACTCTATATATTATATACAATATAGCTAAAGAATTGTATAACAGTATATTCATGGGTATAGTGAAGTAATATACTCTATATATAAATATATACAATATAGCCAAAGAATTTTATAACAGTATATTCATGGGTATAGTGAAGTAATATACTCTATATATAAATATATACAATATAGCTAAAAAAAATTATAACAGTAAATTCATGGGAATAGATAGTGAACCCAATGTTCAATTTCATGGAGGTTCGCTTTAATGAGATTTCGTTTTAAAAATGAATATTGAAGAGCAATAGTCACTGCATGGTAAATAGATTCAAGAATTTATAGATATTTTTTAAAATTTCGAATTATATACACAGTACACACAAAGATTTCCTTTAATAAAGCATTACTAATTTTTGCACTTTATCGTTCCTTTACACCGTTACTGACTCATTAACACTAGGATGTTCGCTGTACCTGTTTAAAAATGATTGTGTTTCAAAACTATTACGCCAATGTTTTATTAAAGAAGCGCTTCGCCTTAGAGTTTAAGAGAGTTCATCTATTTATTCTTAATCTAAATATTTAAGCAGTGAAATCTCTCGCTATAACGAAAAAATGACATATAAAAAGACTTAATTTTATCCTCGATATTAGTAAACCTATGAAGCGAATCATGGCTATAGTGATAACATGGTTATGTTAAATCAAGAGCCGTTTACATTAGGGATCTTTATAGAGAGGATTTACTGTATTTGTGTGTAACTTCGCCTTTTCCGGTCTCCAGCCCGGATGAAAAAGGACGAGAGGGAGAAGTAGCGAGCTCACTAAAAAACCTGGGCTCAGCTGGCCCGGTTTATAGTACCCTGTAAGGGCTCCTGATCTAGGTATATAGATTGAGCAGTGTCTGTACCCCATGTTAGGTAAGGCTATACAGGGTGTGTGTTCCTAATTTTAAAGACGGCCATTTCATATTGGAGCTAAGTTGGCCTGCTACTGAGTAGCGCTTCCAGTCTTAATGACAAAGACATTCGCATTCTACTTCACCCAGTGATGATGGCTGCGACGCTCTACAGGCTTGATACCATAATATGATTGAGTGGAGATAAGAAGGAAGACTGCATTTGTATTTCTAAGTGAATGTCTATGCTAATATGTATTGAAAAGACAAAATAAGACTGTAATATCATCAAAAATATCTGTTAACAATGTCTTACAGATGGTAATTTTATCAGGCAATGTGTCATGAGATATGATGGGTTGTTGGCCCACACAAAAAAAAGAAATAGAGAGTCTTGGGAAGCGACGCCAAATCAATGCTAAATTCACTAGCATTTTGTAGCGATTCTCAAAAACATGATCTCAAATAGATGATGATGATTACACAATATGTAGGTTGCATTCTCTGCAAAATATTCTCTTTCGACAAGCATAATACAATGCCTTTTTTAACTAAAAATATTAAAGTAAAAATTCCATCCTCTTAAAAAGAATGTTTAAATATTTTCTGTATATCAATTGGAAAAACTGTATGTTATTTTTCATTTAGTGTCTTCGGCGTAGTATTTGATATTCTTTTGTTTAACATATTGTGAGATCACTCTAAAGTTGGTTTTATTGTGAGCAAGTAGGGTTTGGAATATATCGCGTGAATATTCAAAGAATTAGTTGAGATGCCGAACCTGAAATATCCAGAATAGTCTTATTAGAAAAATCTTCACATAGGGCGACCCTGATCGACCACTCTGCATGTTCTTTAAATCTATCCGAAAATACAATAAAACTCCGCTAGAATTAACCTGGAACATAGCAAATCTTCCCTTATAACTAAAATAAAATATTTCTCATTTTTAATTCATAATACAGTGAAATATGAATATAACGAACTATGGCTATAGTGAGTAAAGGTTCTGTCCTATTGGGGCTTTCTATAGAGGGTTTTACTGTATATATATTATAATGAATTTCATTTATTTATCGATAAATTTAATCTGATTTTTCTATAGCAAATATTATGAAAAATAATACAATATAATATAATGCGACTTGTGATTGTAAAACAACATTTGAAAATTATATCGCAAGTGTTTCTTTTCAACGAAAAATCAAAATTTTATTCTTTAAGGAGAAATAACGATTATTTCTAACCTTAGGAATGAGGTATGAAAAATAAAATTTTAATTTTTCGTTGAAAAGAAACACTTGCGATGTAATTTTCAAATGTCGTTTTATAGTGAAAAATATACGATTCAAGTATCTTTCGAGTGTATGAAACCGATGTACTATATATTATTTATATTATCTATTTATAAAAAGAATTAAAATGCTAAATTAAGCTCACAAACTTTAAGATAGAAAATAGGTTATATAAATAAAACTCTCAAAAGCTGATTGAATATTAATATGGAAATTTATAAGATACGATTCTAAAATATTTTCTGGTTACTGAATTATTATTACATTTTCCTTTGTGGTCGAATTAAAGTGTGTATTTGGCGTGGAGGGTTACAATATGCTAGACATCTTGTAATAGAACGCCTGTGTTTTTATGTTTATGAAAACAATTAAAGATAATATGTACTGATATGAAGTATTTTATATTCGAAAAAAAATATATAATTATATTAAAAAATATAGTGCCTTGTAGTCATTTGTTTTAAATTATGCCGTCAATATATATTCACTAGAAGAATGACCCGGCTTCGCCCGATAAAATCCCCCGAGTGAAGTATCCTTCATACTGAAAGTACATCAATAAGAAATAGTAGAAGTGCCATAGAGTAGCAATACAGAAGAAACACATAAAGTACAGGGAAAAAAGTGTGTAATGTCAAAAATTGTATTATATTAGTGTTAGGTATTTGATTTAATTATTTTTTGCAATCCATTTAGTTGTTTCAAAATTAATATAGTTTAAATAAATGAGTTTTAAAAATTGTAAAAAAAAAGTATCGCCCGCCTGGCAGGCGAGCATTGTCGCCATTGAACTACCGATGCTTATAAAAAATGGCCATATTTGGGTATTTATTCCATTCACAAAAGCAAACGGTGACAGAATTGATTAAGAATTGATTGATGTGACTCTGATAATTGTATATTTTAATTTTAATTTACAGTGAAACCTCGATATAGCCTCAATGGGACAAAGTTTTGTTTCAATTTAGCCATTGTTGACTATAGTATAAGTTAAAAATAGGAATTATTTTAGGATCGTTATATAAGAGAATGTTCACTATATCTTCGGTTGATTTTAAAGATGTTTTACTGTATATATGGTATAAATTATTTTGTTTTGTTGTTGAAAAAGATAATTTAAGGTGCAGTCGTGAAAAAGGAAAAGATAGTTATTTACCCATCAAGTAGTTTTTATTTTGAATTACTTGAAGTAAATTTACACTTAAAAATTATTTATCACAGTAATATAGAATTTATAAAATGAATTCTATATTCGTGATTTAAAAAATAGGTAGGGGTTAACTACATATATATATATATATTTACAACAATATTCAAAGAGGAATCTTCTAAATCTATGGTCAAAAAATGTAGAACAGTCAATGAATGAAAATAAAATACATGTTTTAAAAAAAATAAAATATTTGCATTTTAGATTTATATAATATATATAAATTATTTTTTATTTGCGATCGAACGTTGTGGCCCACTGTACATATTACATCCAAGCACGATGCGACACCAGCCACTGTATATTTACTGTATATTCATATACAAATAGGCATAAACTAGATATAGTTCACATTTATACATAAATATGACCATATAAAATATTCCCCAATATAATTTTTATCTATTATAGGATGTTTGAGAGTTAATATGAATTGTCGGTAGAGACAAGAGTCTCCTTTGTTGAGTAAGGAGGAAGGGTGAATTTAATTGGCTCCAGATCGGCACGTGGGGGAGGGCGTGAAATCCACTGAACATGATAACAAGCAGTCAGGGATCTTGTTACCATCTTCTGAAATGGAATGACATCATACCGCTGAAATAAATCCTTCTTCCTCGATCTGCTATTTCCTTCTGAAATATGGAGCTTCCAGTCATCATATTACTTTAGGACCTATCACAACTAGGTGTATAATATTTGTGGATTCTCACTGATAAAAAAATAACCAACATTCGCGGATTTGATTTTCAAAAGTGTGTAGAGATTTTTATTTAAATTAATTTTGTTTCTGTGATTTCAAAGCTGTGTGTAAAAATGTGAAAATATAAGAAAAATATGAAATATTCTAGGTGTATAGGTTTTAAAAAAAAGGACATTTCCCGATAGCTCATATGAGCATTTTAAATGGTAGAGCGCCATCTATTAGAACAAAAATCAACTGAACGTTGATACAACTTATTCTATATTATGTCAACTCAATATGTTTAAATCAATAAGCTTGAGGGATAAGTTTCTTTTAAATACATTTATTTCAAGCTTTCGGGCTCAACCGCCCTTCGACAGGAAAAATTCTATTAGCTACTAAAGTTTTCGGATCTAAACTATAAATACATTTGTGAGACGCCTGAGTCTCGAGTGAATGCGAGGCTTGCCGCGGGAGGGGATGAGATCTTTGAAAAAGATGGCCGTTTAGCCCTTTGAAATATCGGAAATAAGAGATCATTTATTGAATCGCAGAGTTCATGATACTGAGGGGGGTTTGGTGGCTGCAGGGAATATTACATTGTAAATTTCAGGTAAATCAATTTTTCTATTGAGGCTATGAAATTTGCTTGATAGGATAGATTCAATTATTAGTCTTTGGTGTTTGTTGGCAATATTGGAATAGTGAATTTTCGGTGATGTAATGTTGAAGGAATGGCCAGTTTCATTTATGTGCTGTACTATTAAGGATCTATGGTCTAAGTTATCAATATTTCTTTTGTGTTCATGAACTCTGCGATTCAATAAATGATCTCTTATTTCCGATATTTCAAAGGGCTAAACGGCCATCTTTTTCAAAGATCTCATCCCCTCCCGCGGCAAGCCTCGCATTCACTCGAGACTCAGGCGTCTCACAAATGTATTTATTGTTTAGATCCGAAAACTTTAGTAGCTAATAGAATTTTTCCTGTCGAAGGGCGGTTGAGCCCGAAAGCTTGAAATAAATGTATTTAAAAGAAACTTATCCCTCAAGCTTATTGATTTAAACATAATATTATGGGATTACCTATTAAATGTCAACTCAATATCTTATTAAATCAAGAATGAATACCCACGAACAAGTTAAATCAACGTTTAGTTTGTTTTTTTAGCACTAGATGGCGCTCTACCATCTAAAATGTTCATGTGAGTGGTCAGGATATGCCTTTTTTGTTTTTAAAAAGTAACAATATGATATAAGAATTTGTATAATCTTTTTTCGAATATGTGTTTGATAAAATATTCAACGTATATACGAGGGTTGTCCGTTAAATAAGTTCCACGGGGCACCACTATCATGAGGATCGCTTTTAGGCTCGAGCCGACTGCACGGGTTCGTAGCTTGTTCTCCCCACTCCAATTTCCCCATCAAGGCCACGTCTAGGGCCTCCAATCCCGGAGCCAAATAATGATCCCGAAATCCCGGGATTCTGCTCGAAAAATCCCGGGATTACTGGTTTGTCCATGAAAACCAGCGCAAAAATATATTTTTCTTATCTAGCATTTTGATAATCAAACAGATGATGAGATAGCACACTTTTGACGTTTTGTTTATACAGCTGCATTTCGGGTCTTTTTTTTTTTTCTGAGAGATTTGAAATTATTTTCATGCACTAATAACGTAAGGTTATTCTGCAAGATCTTTGCGGCAACTACATGCGGCAAGATAATCGCATTTCCACCAGAATGTGTCTCATTCTCGACTGCAGAACGCGCTGGGGTAGTTTATTGAACATGTTGGAGAGACTTCTCAGTGTGAAGTCAGCGATTCAGAAGGCGCTAATAGATGTGAATGCAAATGTCCGTCTAACTGATGAAGATTTTGATATCATGACGCAAGTAATTTCCGCACTGAAACCATTTCGAGCAGCTGTGGCGGCTATCTGTAGACGCGACGCTACGCTTTTGACTGCAGAAGCAACAGTAAAGTTTCTTCTAGAGGAGCTGCAAGCACAATCTCATTCTCTTAGGAAAGATCTGCAAAAATCTTTTCAAAAGAGAATTTTAGAAGAGCGATGCAATAAAACATCTTTAGTCCTCCAATATCTGCACAATCCGCAAGCACAGTTAGAAAAAAAGAAGATGGTCAAAGACTTTAGCGTGAAATTGCTTTTGCGTCTTAAACCGTTACAGGAACAAATGGCCGAAGTAAGAAAATTCAGGCTGATAATTCGTAACTTCCTCGGAGTTTACAAGAACGCCATGAGCCATCACAATCGAATGACCATCTTACAATTGAGCGCCGATTGCAAGAAGCTATTGAGGCTGCCTCTTCAACTTCAATTGCAATACCTACACCAGACCCCGCATCCTACTCAACTATGATTAACCACGAACTTAATATTGCTGCTCAGTCAGGCAAACGAGGACCCCATTTAGAAAGTGTGTATCAATACTTGCTGACAATTCCTCCAACGTCTGTGGAATCGGAAAGAGTCTTCTCTTCCTCTGGATACCTATGCAATAAGATACGTTCTAGTTTGCATGATGACACTCTTGACAAATTATCTTTCCTACGCTCAAATCTTTCTCGAAATTGAATATTTATCCTTAAAATAAAGTAATTAATGGTTTTTAAAACGGTGCTGTCTTCTTTCTAAACATTAATACATAGTTGGGCAAAATGCAATAATGATTACATTTGCTATAATTACAATTACAAGTAATTTTAATAACAATTGCTATCATTATATATAGAATTACGAGTAATTATGTTTACATTCTAATGCAATTATTTTTTTTTTGCAAAGTAATGCATTGCAAAGTAATCGTAATTACAAGGTAATGTATTACTTTGAATGGATTACTGCCCAACACTGCATTAAGAGATGTGGTCTAAGAGTTCCAAGAACAGTATTTTTTTCCAGATGTGTGTACAGTAATTGACAGATAATTTCAAACTGTAACCCAGAAGCAATGATTTAGTTCATAAGCAGGCGCAAAATATATGGCTTTCAGGTTGTTTTCATCGAAGTAAGTGCCACGTCATTGGCACTATATAAAATAAAAAATTAAAAATATAACGAACGAAACGATATACCTCTTGGCGTAGAAAGACGAAAATGTTTTTCAATCCCGGGATATCCCGGGATCCCGGGATTGAGAAAAAAGCAATCCCGAATCCCGGGATTGAAAATATGTACCGGGATTGGAGGCCCTAGCCACGTCGCTGGTAAGCTTAGTCTTGGCTGAGCCGTTTGTGATGGAGCTTACCCTCGTGTCTCCCGTCAGCTGCGAATTACGGCCAGTAATGCGATTTGGTTCCTGATGTCAGTAAAACCACAATCGACAAGATTTTGCGTGAACATTTAGGGTATTCAAAGGTCTGCGCAAGATGGGTTCCGAAAATGCTGACTAAAGACTATAAACGACAGCGGGTTGAAGCGGCCCTGAAATTTCTTGAATGCCACGAAACTGACGGAGAGGAATTCATGGATTCGATCGTTACTGGTGATGAGACCTGGGTACACTACACCATACCAGAGATAAAGGAGCAATCCAAGCATTGGAAGCACACTTCTTCGCCGAAACCTCTAAAGTTTAAACAAACGCTTTCTGCCGGGAAACTTATGGCTAACGTCTTTTTGGACCGAAAGGAACTATTGTTGTGCGACTTTATGCGTCTGGGTACAACAATCAATTCCGACTGGTACTGTAAGACCTTAAAACAACTTCGACGCGCGATTCAGAACAAGAGGAGAGGGATGTTAACCAAAGGGGTGCGTTTTCACCACGACAACCCTCGGCCGCACACCACCCGTCAAACCACCGCCCTCATCGAAGAATTTAATGGGAATTGGTGTCACACCCACCTTACAGCCCGGACGTAGGTCCTAGTGAATTCATCTCTTCCCCGAGTTGAATAAAAACCTGTGTGGGACCCAATTCCTGAACGATGACGAGTCGAAAGAAGCGGTTTTAGGCTTTCTAAGCGGCCAGGCGGCAGAGTTCTTAGACTCTGGGTTCCATAAGTGGGTGTCCCGAATGCAAAAATGCGTCGAGGGAACCGGGGAATATGTGGAAAAATGAAAAAGTATGATATTTTCGAAAATGTATAGTTCAGGGCAAATAAACCTGTTTTTCTGTATGAAAAACCTCTGTTGAACTTATATAATGGATAATCCCTCGTATATATATAAAGGGATGAAAGTTTTCCCGATATAGAATTAACTTCTGTACATTGTAATACCTCACCTATATACTTTTGAGGAACACCGAGACCATAGTACACAAGTTTGATATTGTCTGAATTCCTAAAATCTGTTGTTGTACTACATTCCATCACTCAATTTGTGAGCTATATACAATGTTTAAAAATAGATTGTTTTTTTGGTCAAAATTTTAAAAGGAAGAAGATAAATGCTTTTCGTTTATGAAGAGAGACATCTGAAACTGACCTATATTTGTATAGCCTATAACAACAAAAGCTATCATTATTAGGTCATCTAGACATCTAAATATAGCCTATAAGTTAGTAAATATATGTATGTCATAATATATACTCTTCCAGGAATAATAAAGCAAACCTACAGTTGACCCAGAGAGAGACGGGAGGGTAAGGACCAGTCACTTTAGACATCAGCGACATTACAAGGGGCTCCTGGGGGCCGTCACTTAACCTTTCGGGACTTTGAAGACAGTTGGGGGATTGGGGGCGATAAGAACGAACGGCCGGCCGCTCAGCGGTGGCGGGCCCGTCTCTCCTCTCTCTCTGGTTGCCTGGGTTCCTCTACCAACTTGTGGTGTGATTATTTATCTTTCCCCACCTTATTATTATTATCATATTGTGTGTCACATGTATATAACATATTTATATTTGAAAATATCATACCTAGGTCTAAAAAGATGTAGAATAAAAAGAATATTTACAAAATATTTCTAGAGAATGCTCCCTCTTCATCAATATATTGCACAGTGAACTTAAAAGGATGCATGAAAAATGCGCAATAAATTGATAACAAGCGAGAGAGATACCTCGAATTATTTTGTAAAAAATATTTTACGCACATTTTAAAATAAATATATTCAATGAGTAATTTTTATTCAAAATATATAGAACAGTTTTACGGTAACTTACCTAAACTTTATTTTATAATGGAGATAATTGAAAATTATAAAGTTCTATATTGTTTAGGGATATTACTTTCTATGTTCTATTTAGATATGATGTTTTCTTTTACTGATTCTATATTAACTACTAAGGGCAGTCTTATAATTTTGTTTAATTGTGATTGATTCTAAACATGGTTAATGGCTAGCGGTTGTGTAGTATTGATACAATTGATATTAGTTAATATTTTTGTTTAATCATGGAATAGCTTTGTTCCTTTATTCAGGATGAAAGTCCTTTAGAGGTTTCTCATATGTAAGAATATGCGCAGCTACTACAAATAAATTTGATTTACCAGACAGTTTTTACTTTACCTATTGATGAATATTTTTTGCCTATCTCTAGTACACGTGGTACAGGCCATGATAATTATGGTGGGAAGAAGAAGGCGACTGTTTTTACTGTAAGTACACCACATTCTACACATTTAAAAATCAGTTCGACTTTGTATCTACAAATGTGCCAGAGCTACTTTTGGTTACTTGCAATCGCTGGTAGGGTTGGACTTTTGAAAGAATCAGGGGCAATTTGAGCTTTTTTTTCAATCAGATAAAAATTGCCCAATGCGGGAATCGAACCCGGGTCGTAGCAGTCGGAAACCAACGTTTTAGACCATCCTTCTACCTACCCCCTATTTATAAAACTGAAATGATAGAATCTCTCTGAGGGCCGATATTTCAGTTAACATTAATTCACATTGTTATGGTGTCCGAAATCCGGATTAATATTTAACACTAGTCTTCTCATATAGTGTAAGTCAGGGTGAATACAACAGGCTTGTGTAATACTTTTTCCATATTGAAATTCGAATTGTGTGCGTAGTATAGTCTTCGCATAGACAATATATTCATCTTTTTTTTAGATCCTATCTTTTTCGTGATACTTCTGAATGGTTCAATAAATATTTGACATGGGATCTTCTATGTATATACAGTAAACCTCTTCTATAAAGAGAGCAACAATGGGACTGAACCTGTAGTTCACTATGATCATTGTTCGTTATATAGCCATAGTTTACTGTATTGTATCTTGAATATCTTCTGTTTAACCATCTAAAGTATCAATATTGAAGAGAGAGAGAGATGGATGAAAAAACTGATTTTTCTTTGAAATTCAATGGTTTTAATAATTTCGCGTAGAAAAGAAAAGGAATTGAAATCTAAGGAGGCGAAAAACCTTATTTTGACAAGTCACAACCACATTTAATTTACATAAAGTAAGAGATAACAATGTTAAAGATGATGGTAGAATTTCGTTGGTTATTAATTATTCAATTTTTTAACCAATTTTATTTCTGTTAAAAGCAGTGAAATACAGCTTTCATACCTGAAGGTTTCATATTTGGACTTGATGGGCTTCTAATAAATATTCCATTGACATCTCGGTTAAACCTCAATACATTAAGAGGTCATCATTTTTCTCTGGTTTGTAAATAGAATTGGAAAATTTTATCGTGATTTTTTTCTCTTGGACAAGTTCTTTGATGGATATGACGGTGAAAGTTTGGAGTGGCCTCAGTCACATGGAGAAAGATGTATCCTTATCATCAATTGTCACAAGAAATGCTCAATGACTTGTATTCGCCTACTGAAGCCTACACATTATCTTACATTATATAATTTGTTGTTAGTGGTGTCTATCTAGTCCATTTCGACTTTATCTACTGTTGACCAACATTCGCAACTTACCTAGTGACCTTTCGGTAGCTTTCTTGACCCCTTCCAGCCAGCTCATTGAAGGTAATTTCAATTTATTTTCTTCTCCTAACATCCCTCTCCCCCACAAAACATCTTTTCTAGATCATTTTCTCTCATTAGGTGTCATAAATAGGCCAAATATTATTTGAATAATTAGGTTTATAGAGATCTACCATAAGCAATTTTATTTGATTATATAAAAGGGCGTACCTGGATCTGTAAAAGAAAAAAAAAACAATTTTTTCTTAAAATATTTCGAGAGATTGCTCCCTCTTTGACTCAAACAATTTTATTTGAGTTTTAAATATTTGTTTTTTTTTATCTCTCCATGGAACTCTATAGAGCTATCTCCGTGTCCACACATTTCAAAATCCTCATTTATTAAAAAAATAAACAGACACCGGTAGCCAGAATCGTTCTGTTCAAAACATGTCTTAAGCGAACCCGATTCTAAACATGAGCCACACAGATACTTATCCTTAATACATATATTTTAAATTGTATTCAACGAGAATGTGTGTACTATACATCTCTATTTGTCTTCACAATGCAGTTTAAGAAAGGTTTTAATATCACATTTTATTTACGAGAAAAATGTTGAAGATATCTTTCAATATTTCCTTTTATTAGAACTTGGCAAGCATTCAGGAAAACCCTTTTCCACGGTCCAAAAGTTAGGATAAAACAAGTAATAACAGATACAAATTAAGATATGTTTTGAAACTAAGATAGTTTTACTCCATATATTTTATAGTGCACACTCCTAATATTGTATATTTTATGAAAAATGGTGAGATATTGATCATATATATTGATTGAAAATTTTAAAAGAGGATATGTAAATTTTTATTGAGATGCACAACTTTTATCAATATTTGATGTGTCCTCCTTTGGACAACTTTTATCAATACTTTTTGGCATGAATACAAGCACTTACACAGTGAGGCATGATTATTTATGGTTATTGTTGGAGGCTCATGAATCTCCAAACCTAATCTGTAATCTGAATTTATTAGAAAAAATATCAGAATGACATTTTGATCTCAAAGATATCTCTATTCACACTAGAGGAGACTGCTACTTCTGTGTCTGGCATAGACAGAAATTCTTAATAAAGACCAGCAACTACGGAGATCTGATTATAAGACAGCATTAATGGTGTTCAAAGATGATTCAGATTCATTTTGCATATGTAGAGCTGCTTGAATCATTAGTGCAGTTGCTATCCTGTCTGCTACAACCATCCTTCCAATCCTCCTATATATATCTCTCTTTCTCAGTCTATGCATGGTGTCGCTGGGGACCCATTGGCGATCTTCCATCAAACTCTGCAGCGGTGACAGAGGCGCCATGTACATAGTTGTATTTTTAATCATTTTTAAAATCATTTTTTATTATAACCATCATCTTCATTATAAATTTGTCATTTTCTCATAATTTTTGCGGACTGTGCACTTTACATGTATTGACAAGATGTCAATAAAAATATGTCAATTGTCAATTGTCTCAGTCTCTCTCTCTGTTGTTACGCTAGCGTAACCTGAGCCAAGTTATCTTGAACATTTCTATTTCTCTGACTACTGACACCAAATTCGAATTTGAGTACTTTCATTGCCGCCTATTTTCTTAGGAATTTTTCTAGTCAAATTTCCACCTTATCTGAAGGCCTATGATTCTGCCTCATGTAAAATTATAATTATGCTTGTTTGATGCCCTTTTTCTTGCCTTGGTATTATATAGATTATAGATAACACACTTTAAAATAATAAAAAAAAAACAATTAGATAACCTCTTAATTAGTGATACACAAGAAGAGAGGATTTAACTACTATTTCATGAATATAATAATTCTATTTTTATAGGTATATTTTAGTTACGGTTTCAGAAAATATATCATATACATTCCTTAATTTTCTTATTAATCATTTATATTCTCTGAAACTTTTCTAAAGTGTTTTTAGGTCATTCCTTCTTTTTTATTTATTTTTGTGGGGCCAGAGAGAGAGAGAGTAGATTGCAAATAATAAACATTAGCAATTTTATCCTCAATTACGTTTCGTTTTAAAGCAAAAGCTATATCTTTATCCATTTTATATTTATTGTTTCTCTTTTTTATCATAGGGGAATTGATATTTATTTTCAGATCAAAATTGATAAAAACTAAAACATCTTTTTACTATATTACCGCAATTATAATGAAAGCAATTTTAGGTAGGTCGCAAGTTTAACTACTATATTTATAATAATTAGTAAATTACCAAAATATGATTGTTTTTTATAAATGATATATGAACAAAAAATTAGTTTATTTCAAATATATTATTTTCTTTATAAATATTTTTGTTTTCTCTTATTCTATATCTTTTTATAAGAAATTCGAACTATCTTTGATGCGTATGATTATTTTCAAATAAAATTTCTACTGCCCTTACTGCAATGATAATATAATGGGAAAGCCTGGCACATTACTGTTATTGAAAATGGTATTTCAAATGAACAATGAACATTCTCTTTTAAGGCAATAGAATTACATATAATGAAATATATGTTATATATAAATATTATTTTATTTAAAATTATATTTCATAGATACAAATACTCTGTTACAAATACCAACGCTTAGTTCTTGAGGCCCTTGTTTCTAATACTACCCCCAGCCTCAACAGAAAGATTGACCTCCCGCCCCAATATTCTGTTTTTTATTCTACCTCAGATACACCTTCTTCGTAACTTTTAACTTTATCTTTATTCCGCTGATTTTCTATTTTTATTTTTTATTTTTATTTTTGTTTTTTCTTGCTTTTGTCTTCGCCTCTCGTTGTCCGCCTTTCTCACTTCGTCTTAGGTATGCAGATTTTCAACGGGCTGATATTTATACACAGTAAAATTGAAAATAATTTTTTATATTTTTTGTTATTAGCATGTGCTCTCGCGTGCATCAGATTGTTTTTAATATTTTTAAACTGTCGCTTATAAATATAGCATCTCCTTCTTATTCATGTCAACACCTGATGAAGGACGGGTGACGTCCGAAAGCTTGTGTACCGCTCAATAAAGAAACTCACCACGTTCCTCTTGATCTCCCTTTTACTCTGTTAAATCGACCGCTAGAGGTCGCGCTTTTTTCTTTATATAACCCGTTGTTGTTGTTTCTTGTTGGCCGGCTCAAAACTTTTGTACATTATGTAAATAATCTTTTGTTTTCCTAATTCTACTCGCCTTAAGCCAGGCATTACTTTTATCAAATTGTTTCTCATATATATTCCATGGGTTCAATTAAAGCAATATCTGATTAAGACTATTATTATTATTTCAATAATTTTAACCAAGACTGCATTACCAATACTATTTAGTCCTAAAAAGAACCAGCAAATAATTCCATAGCATAATCCTAAATATAATTCCAAAATACAACAGAAATCTGATTCACCTTTATTTATAACATATATATAATTTGCTTCAAACATTGCTCTTCCACAACTTTCAAGTGAAAGATTTTAAACACAATATTAATGTGATGTATTAACGCACGAAAATCATAATGGGACTGAAATTTAGTTCACAATAGTTATTATTCTTTTAGCCTTTGTTATAATATATAATTTAATATAACTTTTAGATATGTTATATGGGAGAGTTTTCTTTATCTCCAAAGTTCCTTCCAACAAAGTTTTACTGTATAGAATTCTTTGGCTATCATCCAATACAATAAAAACCCTCTATAGCGAACCCCAATGGTGCTGAAACCTTTGGTTCACTAAACCCATGGTTCGTTATAGCCATATTATAGTTCGCTGTAATTATGAAATAAAAAAGGGGATATTATTTCAGGTTCGTTATAAGATAAGGTTCGCTATATTCCAAGTTTGTTTTAACAGTTTTACTCTAGTTTCCAATCTACTTCTACCCAACTAAAATCAAATAAATTCCATGAAGCACATAGAGTAGAGATATCGTGATGATTAACATATAAATCCTGAAAAGTCACGTTAACAGTTACTATATTCTATTTTTCGGAATATAGTCTTATAATAATTGAAGCCCATATTCGGACCCATTTGTACTTCTTATTTCTTAAAATAAAAGACACTTCGGCCAGTAAATCTTTTTATTGTCTCGACGTTTCGACAAAAATCTTTTGTCCTCGTCAGGAGCGAACAAAAATTAAAACATTAGGCAAAGCGTTAGAAATGTTTTATTTTTTGTTCGCTCCTGACGAGGACAAAAGATTTTTGTCGAAACGTCGAGACAATAAAAATATTTACTGGCCGAAGTGTCTTTTATTTTAAGAAATATGAATATCGGCCAGGCAGCCTCTATCTTTACGACCATTGTACTTGGCTTTTAATGAGAATTTTCAAAAGCTCTAGTGTTATATTTCGTAAAACCAGTTGAAGAGCAAGCTTACCTTATAGCGATTCTATGATTATCCGCATTTTTAAATTATAATATAAGAAGTAAACACCATCCGAGTTCGCTACTGAAATTTCTTTTGAAAATATAAGTACTGCCTGAATATGATAACCAAATTTTATTGTTTTGATGCATTTTTAAAGATGAGATGTGATTTTTTTTGAACATGTGTATGCAAAGAAAATATCCTTATTTATTTATTTATTGTTACAAAAAGCACGAAGTCCAAAGGACTATTGTGCTGTGCCAGTATTATTTACATATATATGATTAATTATTTACACGATGGATTAGTAGTGTTTTGTAAATTATTGTACAAATAGTTCTAAACTTAACAAAGTTCTCATAAGATAGAGTATATACACAAAGAGAATTTGGTAATGTTTCAAAGTATCTACATACAATTTGATTAGTCAGAGGGCAAGTTAAAAGAAGATGCTCTGGTGATTCAACTTCTTATAGAAAACTAAATAAAACTGAACTTTTAGTTCTTGATAATACTGGTTTCACTCTAATCATGGTAAACTACATAAAAATTTAAAATAAGGATTATTTTAAATTCTTTATACGTTTTGCAATAGCCCTCGTTCAATTCACCATGGTTTTATGCTTTTACAGAGTAAATAGAGTTGTTGTGCCTTTGATGCATTTGCGTTTTATCCACTAATAAAAAATATAGAGGGTCAATTTTGAACATTAATATGATTCTATCTGTACTATTACTATTGATTATAATATCGGTCCTTTGATTTTGAGCATCTATTCAACGTCTTAAATGCTACATGAAACATATACAGTAAAATCCAGCTAATATGTATAAGGATATATCGAACTTTCAATTATAACGAACCTACAATTATTCCTAGTTCTATTCATTTTATTATATTAAAAGAGGGAAAATTGCTATAAAGTATAAATGTAAAAAATGTAAACGATATAAAAATGCGTATATTCATTCGTAAAAATCTTTGCAAGCTTTCGGATCTTCACATTCCTTCCATAGGCATAGCTTTGAGCTGAGAGAATGAGTATATATAAGTATATATGAAAAAACAATAGAAAAAAAAGATAAGTGGGTCAGGTGTTAATATTAAAAACAAAGTAGGCATCTCCTGACCACGAGCATATGTGCTTTTTAGATGGCAGAGCGCCATCTAGTGGAGCAAAAATAAACTAAACGTTTATTTAGCTTGCTCCGTGATATTTGGCCAACCCAACATGTGCTCGTGGTCAGGAGATGCCTTCTTTGTTTTTAAAAGGTATATATGTATAATCATTCTCTAAGATTACAGTTATGCTTGTGGAAGGATTATAAAGATCCGAAAGCTTGCAAAGATATTTACGAATAAAGAAACGCATTGCTATTGTTTACATTGTTTTACATTTTATTATATAACCATAGCTTTAGTGAACCAAAACTCCATAGGAGTTGTTTCAGCCAAGTTTTACTGTGTATACAACTACAGAACTGAGTAGTAAATGTCCCAATATATCAGAATGGGTATTGATTCTTTGTTTTAATGGGATCTCTCAAAATTTCTAGGGCTCTCATTGTTATTTATTTTATGGCTTGTGTTATTTGTCTCTGTCGTGGTTTACGAGCCATAAGCGGCTCGCCACCAAGACGTCTCTATTACCCCAAATTCTGTCTAGAGGACACTCTCGATCCTTGGTTTTTCTTCTTGCCACTCTGCTTACATATATATATATATATATATTTCTTCCTTCTTTTTCATGTACATTCTTTTTGGATAATGTTCAATATACTTTAAAAATAAGGAATGAGGACATTAATACGTGAATGTTTCTTTTCACAAATAAATCAACCTTTACTGTCCTTACTGCGATGTAATAAATATTAATGTCTTTATTTGTTATATATAGATGGCGCGTTATGGCTTTGTATTAATACTTTATAGATACTATTCATATTCCATGTACCTATCTTTCTTTCTTGTTTTAAATGTATATCATTATTTGATTGTGTTGAATAAACTTTATAGATACTATTCATATTTCATGTACCTATCTTTCTTTTTTGTTTTAAATGTATATCCTTATTTGATTGTGTTCAATAAACTTTATAGATACTATTCATATTTCATGTACCTATCTTTCTTTTTTGTTTTAAATGTATATCCTTATTTGATTGTGTTCAATAAACTTTATAGATACTACTCATATTCCATGTACTTATCTTTATTACTTGTTTTAAATCTATATCCTTATTTGATTGGGGTCAATATACTTTATAGATACTATTCATATTCCATGTACTTATCTTTATTTCTTCTTTTTAAATGTATATCATTATTTGATAATGTTCAATAAACTTTATAGATACTACTCATATTCCATGTACTTATCTTTATTACTTGTTTTAAATTTATATCCTTATTTGATTGGGTTCAATAAACTTTATAGATACTACTCATATTCCATGTACTTATCTTTATTTCTTCTTTTTAAATGTATATCCTTATTTGATTGGTTATAATAAACTTTATAGATACTACTCATATTCCATGTACTTATCTTTATTTCTTCTTTTTAAATGTATATCATTATTTAATTGGGTTCAATACACTTTATAGATACTACTCATATTCCATGTACTTATCTTTATTTCTATTTTTTAAATGTATATCATTATTTGATTGGGTTCAATAAACTTTATAGATACTACTCATATTCCATGTACTTATCTTTCTTTCTTCTTTTTAAATGTATATCCTTGATTGGGTTCAATACACTTTATAGATACTACTAATATTCCATGTACTTATATTTATTTCTTCTTTTTAAATGTATATCCTTATTTGATTGGGTTCAATATACTTTATAGATACTACTCATATTCCATGTGCTTATCTTTCTTTCTTCTTTTTAAATCTATATCCTTATTTGATTGGGTTCGATTTACTTCATAGATATCATTCGGGTTCCATGTACCCATTCCTCTTTCTTCCTTTCACTTATAGATACTATTCTATGACGCTATGCGGCGCTGAGTTTGTTTAAGCAATATGTAATGCCTTGACAAAAGTTGGCGACCAATCAACCAAATTATTGACAAATAAATCATATTAATCAATCCAATATATGCCTTTTTTATTATTTAAAGATGCTATTCTATTACATGTACTTATCGTTTTTTTCTTTCTTTTAAAAACATATCAATATATGAAAAAACAATAGAAAAAAATAAAAGATAAGTGGGTCAGGTGTTGATATCCCTATATATATAAAAGTCAGTGTATGTATGTATGTATGTATGTATGTGTGTATCTATGTCGGCTATACATGTCCACAATACGTAACTAATCTGACTGAAATTTTAACAGTATATAGAGTAGAATCTGGAAAAACTTAAAGTAAAAATTTCAGGTCTCTATCCCGAATATTCTTCGAGTTATTTACAAATTGCGTTGCAAATTTGCCTTTTCGCTCGCAAGCAGCGCCTCTAGCGGTAAAGATGGGAGGTATTATCAGCTGACCTAATGTATATATAAAACGTGTTTTGACAGGACATAGAGAAAAATCTGGAAAATATATTTATCGGATTTTTAGCCAATAAAAAATATAATTGACAGGTTCTGGGCAAAAATAGTTGTTTTTTAGTCAGAAAATGATGATGACAATATTGCTGTATTATGTTTGATTATCAGATACAAAATTATATCGGGAAAAAATCCAAAAAGCAGAGACCACGGGTGAAACCAGTTCAATTTTTTGTACGCAGAAACAAAATTCTAACAGAAAAACATTCATTCGAGCAGAAAACAAAAGCCAGATCATCTTTCTATAAAAATTTCGTTTCTCAGACACAAAGTTTGGAGCGGGACGTTTCACAAGAGTGACATCCACGGCGCCAATTTATAATTGTAACGAATAGTATTTGAATAAAAACATTTAATCGGGTAAAACCCGGGCGTTGCCCGGGTCATTCGGCTAGTTAAAAATAAAGAAGGCATCTCCTGACCACAAGCACATGTGTTTTTAGATAGAAGAGCGCAATCTAGTGGAGAAAAAATAAACTAAACGTTTATTTAGCTTGCTCCGTGATATTTGGCCAACCCAATTTCTTGATAAATCAAGAAAAGCCATCCACGAACGCGTTTCGCGCTAATATAGGAGATGCCTTCTTTATATTTAATATATATTCAACGGTATATTGTATTCACTTTAATCATACCACTCTGCCTTCATGTATTTATCTTTTATAATATATTTCATTATTTAATTATGTTCAATATTTACTTTAAGAGGCAAAACCCTATCAAAACCAACTTGGATATGGCGAGCCCTGTTATAATGAACCTTAATAATCCTAATTTTTATTTTATATAAAAAAAAACTATGGATATAATAAACCATGGCTAAAACGAACCACAGATTCAGTCCTATTGGGGTTCAATATCGAAGGGTTTTACTATAGATATCATTCTATAGTTCCATGTACTTATCCTTAATTTTTATTTTTTAAATGCATATCAATATTTGATGGTATGTTGTGTTTACCTTATTTTAACTACTTTGTTTTCATGTATTCTACAATCCTTCTTCTTCTCTGATGTATATTATCATTTTATGGTGTTGTATTTGTTTTATAGATACCACTCTTGTACCATGTACTTATAGCATTTTTCTCATTTTTTAATACACCCATACCTCGCTTTGCCTCGGAGTTACGTTCCAAAAAAACACGACGCAAATTGAAACGACGCAAAGTGAAAATATGTGAAGGCGCAATCAAAAACAAAGGTGTTGCCATATTTTAGGGGAAAAAAAATTAAAAAATTAAAGATTCGAATCCAAAACAACGCAACTTCGAAAATCTAACGACGCACAGTGAAAATCAGTGAAATTAAGCAGCGACGCATGTTCGAAAAAAACGCAAAACGAAACGACGCAAAGCGAGGTATTGGTGTATTATAATTCAATAATTATTTTTGTATTTACTTCATCCTTACCACTCTTGTTCAATGTGTCGTACTATTACCATCTGACATATATCATTATTTGTGTTTTATTTAATTTATCCATATAACACCAATTCCCTTTGTTCCCTTCTATCGTATTAGATATAACAAATTTGAGGCTTTCTTCGTGTTCCATGTAATATATTTTCTTCTGCTGTTGTTGTTATTGCTTATTCCACAAATCGTTTAAACGATCTCCATTAGGTCCCATTGTCTCAGCTTTTCTATTATAGTCCTAGGGTTTTCCCAGAGGTAATTTTTTGGAGAATTTGATACAATTCAGTAGATGTTCAGGACTGGCTGGTTGAGAATCGCACATTTGGGGAATTACGGGAATGTTTTGATTTTTCCATTAAATTTGAGCATTCTAAGATGTCCTGTTCGAAATCTTGAAATCGCCGTTTGTTCTTCCCTAGTAAGGGTGTGGAAAGAAGATTCGTTAGGAATGTGAGTGTACCAAGGGTGGTTTAGGGTGGATTTCCAAGGAAAGGTTATTTTTGTTTGTGGATGGAAGACATTTTTTGTGAATTTCTTCTCCCAAAATGTATATAACTATTTAATAGGAAATATTATTTACCTAACCATGCATAAATTCAATCTTCCCAACGTTTTCGTCTATTTTCTTATGGTGTTAAAGATTGCTTGACTATAACATCAGAGATCGATTTTTTGTTGGATGAAGCTGCAATTAACCGAATTCCATGCTTTGGTTTTTTCGACAATTGATTGATTTTATTTGTGTTTAATTACTTAAGCTTTTACTTTATTATCCATTGCCCTGTTGATAGCTTCCATTATTATTTCTGTTGTGTAATCTTTAATCATATCAGAAAAAAGAAACTATTTATTTGCTTGATTTAATCATTGTTGATAAAAAGGATATGTCATTTTAGTCAAGTTTTTTTAAATGCTTAAAAATGTATTATTAAAGTATCGAAATACTCCTTCGATTTTTTATTTTAAATTTTATAGAATTTATAACTAAATACATTTCATTTTCTTAGTTTAAATTAGAAGCCATGTGTGTTCGCATATCTATATGAAGGCGTAAATTTTTCATAAATTGTTAACGAAATTTCAAGGTATGTAAATTAATCCAATAGATATAACAAAATGATGGAGACGTGTTTTGCATTGATCCGGGAATTCCGGTAAATATTGACTTTGTTTTACTTTAGTATTTATAATATATCAAATTACTTCAAATTTCGATTATATTAATAAACCATAATATTTTGGTACATTATCTTTGTTATGTATAGGTTTTGAGAACATTTAAGATAACATTTCACACTATAATAATATCTCTTAAACTGTAATATGACATTTTACACTTTAAATAAACAATTTCTCATTTATATAACATTTGAAATTTTAATAAAATTTTTATTTTAAAACAGTATTCCTTGATATTTAAAAATATTTTAAGATTTTACTATATATATATTTTTGGTTATTATCGAAATACGTTTATCAATTAAAGTTAACCACTGTTTAAATATGGCGTTAAATGTTTCCAATATTTCCGCTACAAAAGGGTCACCAGCTTAACCTAAGCTATTTTCATAACTGTATTTTAAATAGGTTCTTTGAGACTCAAAGTAAACATCACGTAAGTTCGTTTTTTTTTTGCTTATCCCTAGTACACGTGGTACAGGCCATGATATTCATGGTGGGTAGTTAGCGAATGCTTTTTTACTGTAAGCGCACCACATGTCTACACATGTGAAAAGCAGTTCGACTTTGCACTTAAAAATGTGCCAGAGCCCCGTTTGGTTACTTGCACTCGCTGGTGGGGTTGGACTTTTGCAAGAATCGGGGGGCCATTGGAGCATTTTTATTTTTTATTTTTTTTTTTTAACAGAAAAAAATGGCCAATGCGGGATTCGAACCCGGGTCGTAGTGGTCGAAAACTAAACAGTTTAACCAGCCTTCCACCGACCCCCACGTAAGTTAGTAATTCCCTCGAGTGCTTTGAAAATCATTCAGGAATATAAACTATTATTACCATTGAAAACTAATATATTGCCACGGTAGAGAACACAAGTATTGCATGAGTTTAATTAAAAATAATTTATTAATTAAACTTATATAATGAAAAATGTGTCAATTGATTCACAACAAGTGGCAATATACAAGCATGGTTAGGGGTGATGACTATGCAAATATTTATGATGATAAACAACAGAGTATTCAGAAATTATTATTCTGTGGCTATATATTCGATTTCGAATGAAATTATATCATTTATAAAATTAATTAGCGTTATAAATATATAGAGAAATATCTAAGCAAGAATGCTAACTTGTGCGATGTTTCATTCAACGTAAGTAATCTATTCAAAACACTATTTATTTATATCAATTTAAAGCTCTATGTCCTCCTAGGGACACTTGCGCTGTCATGTATGTATGTATGCCTTTACATTTGTCTATACATATATATACAATAATTTTAGGCTGTGAATAGAATAGTCCTATGATATTAACAAGGAGAAAAAAACGCTAAATGAAAATAACTGATATTTAAGCTGGAGAGCAGGTGTAACAAAAGTATTGTGAAATTTTCAACACATTATTAAAAAATGGGTAACAAAACTTGAGAAAATCTCAATTGCTTTATTGTAATACTTGATTGAAACATATAAAAATGTCTAAAATAGACCAATTTCAATAATAAAATCATTGTTGCTCTTTGGCTTTGAAATTTCTGAAGTAAATAGTGGAATGATATTTCTTTTTTACAGTTTACCTTGTGTTCCAGACCATGTTGTAACATGTTTACATATAACATCTTCGACCAAGAAAAACATCAACTTCTTGAAACAATAATATATATATTATATATGACCAATTACCAGGTTTTAATTCTTACATGTGATCTTATAAATACTATTTTCAAAAATACAAAATATTGAAATATTTTATTCAGATGAATGTGTATTTTCACATGACAGATAACAGATTTATTTTTACTTCTTTTTCAAATTGTATCCTAAATTGATGATTTGAGAATGCAAGGTGAAGCAAACCTTTTTATCGATAAGTATACAATCTTTCTAGCACAGCACCCTTCTTCAGGCTAAAGAGATAAAACAAAAGGTTTATTTGAGGAACAGTATAAAAATGCCTCTTTTAAGATGTCTTGTAATACTTCATCTTGCCAGCGTTATTTCTCTATAACCTGTAAAAATGTCGTGGTAGAGAAGCTTACATCTTTTCCACAAATACAAATATTCGCTTTACCAACCTATTTAATAAATACCGAGTGATAACTCTTCGAGTACAATATATCTATGTACGGTTTTTTAAATAATCATAAGTTTTTATGTTGACATATTAATACTATGTACAGTAAAACCCCTCAATAGCAAATTCCAATGAAACTGAACCTGTGTTTCACTATAGCCATGGTTTGTTATAGCCATAGTTCATTGTATTATAAAATAAAAATGGAGATTATTTCAGGTTTATTATTAAAAAAGGTTCGCTATATCCAGGGGTTTCTAGCAGGGCTTTATTGTAGATTGTTTTTATTTATTTTTGATCTTTTCCTTGAGGAGAGTAACATGAAGTTCTTGAAATGCCGTGATAAAAAATAAAGATTGGTTGATTTAGCTGTATTTTTCAAACTTCCAAATGTATTTTTCAAACTTCCAAATGTATTTAACAAACTTCCAAACAGCTAATGATGTTTTATACTTGTGTATATTCTATACGGGTATGATTCATTTTAAAAATAAACAATTTCTACTGCCCTTACGTAAATTGAAAAATTAATGGGAGGGCCTGGCTCATCAGTGGTGAACCCTCCCAACGATATCGCCAGTTTAATCTACCATTAATTTTTACATTGCAGTAAGGACAGTAGAAATTGTTTATTTTTAAAAATAATCATACGCGTATATAATAGTTTCGAATGGTAGATTAAACTGGTGAAACCGCTGGGAGGGTTCACCACTGATGAGCCAGGCCCTCCCAATAATCTTTTCATTACAGTAAGGACAGTAGAAATTGTTTATTTTTAAAAAGAATCATAAGCGTCTATAATATTTTCTAATTTTTATAACAGATGGCAGATAATGCATCAAAATATGTATATTCTGTTACCTGGAATATATCAATTCTCATAACCGAATTACACGACGGAATCAATTGATATGGTAAACATCATTATAATTTTTTCCGATTTATATTTATTAATATAATTTCGTTATTATTTTATATTATTACTTCATCTTTATGAGTATTTGCTCTTTGCATATTTATTACAATGTAGAGAAAATATAAACATAAGATTATAATTCAAAATAATAAATAGATAGATTACTTTCCAAAGATAATATATTTCTAAAAACACACTAGTCAAAAACAACTTGATTTTCCTTAAATGATGTAGTTAAATTTAGGACTAAATATAATTTCCTGACTTTCAAGTTAATCTTTTTTTTTTCACTTGATATAAGTAAGTTTCTGCTTTAATTAAAATTTAACTTTTTACCTCTCTTATTTAAAACAACATGTGTTTACTTCCAACATACCCAAGTCACAGTTGCAGCAACATTTTTTTGCAACTTCCTTCATTGTTTTAAATTTTTTTGTTAATTTACAGGAAAGGTTCATTACAAAAACAATTAAGTAAATTTCATTTAAAATCACTTTAAATAAAAAAAGAAAGATAGATAAAATTTGAAGTTGTTAAAAATGCACATTTTTATATTCTCTTTTTTAATGAAATAGACAATTTTTTTTTTGTGTGTGTATCCCTTAAGTTTTAAAGTGTGATTGGTCTGTGGGTGAAGAAAAGTAAAATAATTATAAAGTGTAATGGCGAAGCAGTAAATAGTGATTAGGTTCTGGACAAGTTTCCCCTTTTAGGACATCTCCTTCCCAACTAATGTGTATTTATGTCGGCTGCTAAACCTACTCATCGGCTGCCTTCAAAATTTTCGTCTGCCTTTAATTAAAATCAATAGGCATTAATTATTAGTGAGAGAGAGAAATTGAAGGTATTAATTTATATGTGTATAAATCTATTGCTACTTTTAAATTAATATTACTGAATATCTTCAAATATATATATATATATAGTATAGTTATGAAAATTTTAAGATTAATAATTTTTTTAATTTAATTTAAATGTGTGAGGTTTTTTATTTTCTTTTTTGTAATAAATAATTAGTTAGATTATTTCTGACTCAAAATTAATTCAAAATCTGTAGTTTATATATATTATATATATTATAAATAAAAGGAATTTCCTGCTGATTTTTGAATTATGTTAATAGAATTATTAGCTGATGCTTGATTTTGGTATCCATGACTATATTATGATACTGTTCTACAGTCGTGACAATAATTAATAATAATAAAAATAGTTATCAAAAATAGCTTTAATTGAGCTAAAGTAATATATAAAACCTAATTTGATTAAAGTACTGCCTGATTTAAGGCGTAAGAATCTAAAAAAATGAAACACTTATTTACATAATGTACAAAAGATTTGAGTCGGCCATCGGGAAACAACAAAAATTAGTTTTTTAAAGGGGAGGCGTGACTTCTGTCAGTCGATTTAACAGAGTATTTGAATCTATAAAATATGATTTTAAATAAAATAATTTTTATATAACATATATATATTGATATCCATTTAACCTCTCTATATCTAATATAATATATATAGTATATATGTAATGCAATATATTTGAGGAATAGAGAGTAAATCAACATGAATAAATACTATATTGAAACTTTATTTTATATTGGGTTAATATTTAATAACGTCACCGATTTATAAATGATTAATATATATCAGTATATATAATATAGAGTGTTGTGATTGGATATTATTCATGTACCAAAATAAGCGCCTCTCTTCTTTTAAATATAAATTGTTTTAATTCAAATTTTAAGGGAGAGGTGTAATCTTTGTGTGCGTAGTACATATATATATATGGAAGCAATGGTCGCTTCTCCCGTCAAAATAAACGTCAGAATCTGACGCCATCTATTGACCGTCGCCACAACTAGCGGCATCGGGTCGGTGACAAATCCACAACACCAACTTTGGCAAACTGGTAAGCGTCCGCCTAGAGACCATGGTTTCGGGCTAATGGCCCTCGTCAGTCTAGGACGGACTTTATTCCATGAGATCCACACGGGATCTAATGGAATCCTCACAATCTACCAAAGAGGTGTTTTGCTGGCAATGTGGCTGGGCCAAATCTATGGCTAGAACATAGATGGAAAAATTTTCCGGGAGGAAATTAATCCATGGAAGCAATGGTCGCTTCTCCCGTCAAAATAAACGTTAGAATCTGACGCCATCTATTGACCGTCGCCGCAACTAGCGGTATCGGGTCGGTGACAAGCCACAACACGCGATGTCGTCAGATTCTGACGTTTATTTTGACGGGAGAAGCGACCATTGCTTCCATGGATTAATTTCCTCCCGGCAAATTTTTCCATATATATTTATATATATATTATTTTTCATATTATGAGGGCCGGTTTATTATTATGCATATAAATATATATTTAATAGCAGTTTCAAATAATGTAACTTTTATTCAGAAAATTAAAGGTATGATGGTTTTCAGCAATTAATTAATTTATTTATTTATTAATTTATTTATACAGTGTATACAAAATTGAATAACCATACTTGAACTTTTACTTCGTTAAATACGAGTCGAAAAAGGTAAAAGTCATGGTAGTGAGGCATAACTATACCTACGATTTTGTCTAATTATTTTTTTCCAAACTAAATTTTCGAAATTCCTGCTAACTGAAAAATTCTCTAATATCTAGCATATTTTCATTATAAATATTCCATGAAACTTTTTAATCTGTAAATTGCTTTTCTCGAATAAACACAATACTTTACAATTTGATTTCATTTAAATAAATTTGCTTACCAACCCTTTGTACATATATAAATTGTGTTGATATATATATTTTTATCTTCTCTTCAAACTAACTTGCATACTAATTATGTACATATTTAAAATATCTTTCTTTCTCTTCTTTAAAAATTTTGTTTATTTTTAAAGTTCAAATGTCCCTAGGGGGACATAGCGCTCTAAGTCGAAATAAAGAAATTCCTGCTAAACTATAGAAATAGTAGTGTGAGTAGAATAAATGTTTATTGACCAATGAATCAGAAATGAATTATTTAATATATATATATATATTTGAAATTATAGCATTTCATAAATAAATATTTAATTGAAAAGGCATATATTTGATCAAAACATCCATTGTTTATACACATTAATATGTGATAATACCTTGATGAAGGTTGGCCCTCAGCCAACTGAATTATTGATAAAATAAATGATATTTTGATCCAATATATGCCTTTTTAATTTAATATATATATATATATATATTATATGCCTTCTGTAAAGCACATGTGCTCCTGGTCAGGATATGCCATTTTCAATATTGATTTCAACACCTGATCTTTTTATCTCTTTTATTTTTTTCTTTCGTTTTTTAATATATATATATTTATATATATAAGTTCCGGATGACGCCCGCGCATGCGTAGTGACATGTTCTCCCAACACGTGCTTGCCGAGGCATAGTGGGGCCGCCATTTTTCTGCCCGTATGTGTTATGAAGCCTTGTCCCAGTTCGCTGAAGCAAAGTGCGGTCGCCACATATATATTTATCTTAATAAGTTTTCTATTTGTGAGAGATTAGTTGAACGTGCTCTGGTTTGGGCAACTGCCTAACATTTACTCTATGTAGGAAAATATGTGTAATGCCGACAATAAACGAAAATGCATTAATTAGCTGAAAGGTAGCATTTTACAGGCATCAAATAAAGGATTCTGCCACGACCCATAAATGATAAATATAAAAAGGGGACTGCTCAAAGTGTCGGGAATGTATACAAGAGGTAAATGATTCATGCATCCATGTACGCTGCCAATGAGCCTTCTCCACGATGACCCCAGACACAGGGAGCACACATTATGGTGCTGCAAACAGCTGGATTCATTTTAAAACACATCACGACGTCATTCCTGCGTCTAAGTTCGTTGTTGATCGTACTAGTGAAGGAACTTCTTATATGCTGTAACGTCAAGGGCCTCCGAAGCCTTTGTCGCCGAGCTGACCGTCCATGCAAACGTCGTCTAAATGTTCATACAGACACTTGTTAACTTGCCAAAACGGCCCTATTTCTTAATTCAGGGTCATTACAATGGAAGTATGATCCATTATAGCCATGCTGGTAACATGTTGGACTTCTCGGCTGTCAGCGAGAGCGGGCAGCTGAGATTCAGTACGTCGTTCCATATGACCGTACTGATTCCATCGATTCCATATTTTGAATGAATGCATTGAAAATATATTAATTGCATATTGAAGCATATTTTTACAATCGTGTGAATTTCACGTCTGTAGCGTGTCGCGTTCATCGTGTAACAATTTTAATGGCCAGTGGTGTATATACCGTATAAAACATAAAATTGCGGGAGGAAGATATTCATGTACCTAAGATGGTACCTATCCTTCTAATGATACATCAGAATAAAACAGATCGAATGGTACATCGTTCGAATTCTAAATTAAAGGGAGGGGTGCCACTTTAGGCATTTATACAGTAAAACCCTTTTATAGCGAATCCCAATGGGACGATTATTGTTGTAAACTATAGCCATGGTTCGTTATAACGTTTACCATATCATATTAGTATCGTATTAGTTCACCATATCATAAAGTATAATTAGAGATTTATTTTATTTCAGGTTCGTTATAAGAGAGAGAGAGTCATTTTGACATTTGAAATAATTTTATTTAAAATTAATCAATTTTTACAAAATACAAAAACAAAAAATGATAATAATAAGTACTAAGAATATATAATGCTTTTTTGAGCTAGGGAGCTTCCACCATCTTGATAAGGTCCTTCTTCAGACGAGGAAGGGGTCTTCTTGGACTACCCGCATCTCCAAGTCCAAGAAGTTCTTGATGATGCGAGTCTTGGCAGATGCCATGATGGCCAAGGCGTTGGCCTCCAGGTCATGCCCGAAGATCCAGCTCTGCAGGTCAGGGGGCCGCTGGATGATGGTGAAGGCCTCCACGATGACTGGCCTGATCCGCCTACAGGACCAGTAGCGGTGGGCCAGTGACAGGTCTCCGGACCCACAGGCGATTCAGGACTCCCGGGCTGAGGCCGGATGTGCTGGATGGGGAAGGGCGTGCAGGGCCAGCTATATCTCTGGTTCGTTTTAGCAGTGTTTATATATAGGTAATAATCCCAAAATATGATTGAGCCAAAAACATGCTGGCCTTATCAGTTGTCTGCCATCCACAGGCCTACCCTGTCTAGTATTCATGCATGGAGTGATGACCGCACCGCTTGGCTATCTGGTTACATTTTAGCGTGAGGGCCGGAACGGCTACTTTTGACTCACCGAGGGCTGTATATATCTGTCTCCTTCTCCCATCTTGTAACCTGTCCTTCTTCGTGGCGTCGTAGAGTCTTCGCTACTTTGAGACTGTCAACTGCAACTCTTCTTGTATCTTGGTATCCGGCTCATGGGTGACTACTGCCTCCTTGCAGACCTCAAGCTCCTTGCTTTCGTGAGAAGGCTGGGATCACTATTAAGGGATCTGATTGGATAAATAATCAGACTTATGCGCAGTAAGTAACCTCACGGACGCTCTCCCTGGGAACTTTGTCATAACGCATTGTAGAAGAAATCTTCGAGAGATATCATCGTATTTCAACCTTACCATAGGCCATAGTGCTACGCGGAGATACAGGTTCTACTTGCGTCTACCACCAGCCAGCCGCCTGTTGGACTTGTCGCGCCTTTTTGTCCTACACTTAACCCAATTCATAGAGAGGTGGAAATCAAATGTTCTCGCGACCGGCGTTGAATGGCCAACATTTACGCTTAGCTGCTTTTCAATGCACGATAAAGACATGGCGGTCTATCTGGCCCTGAATGTAAACATCTGTAATTTACAACAATCAAAAGACTGATAGATTATAAATCTTGTAAAACGATTAATATTAGATAAACTTTATCTCTTTCGCACTTCAAATCTAGTGATGAAGCTTCTATTGTTAAACCAACTGCCGTAATAAACATGTTGGTATGTCCTAACTAATCAGTAGTTGTTAACATTTCCAGAATTCTTTCAATGTGAGATAATCTCTTGCAGAAGTAGGAAGGGAGTAGTCAACAGGACGCAGGTAGGAAGAGCAGTCACCGAGGTAGACGTAATTAGAACCAGCAGAGAGCATCCCGCGATTAAGGCCCCAGGAGCAACTCCATCATTCCAGACCATTATCCAAATAGCGTGGATGGACCTCATCAATTGAGCCACGTGCTCATTATCTTTCTTCATTAACTCTTTAATCAATCGATAAAATAAAATATTGATTTCCAAACTTGTTTACCTTATTTATTTATTTTTTTATCTATTATTGCGTTATTTTATATCATTAAAAATTCCAACAACTTGAATATTATCGAATATATTTATTGAAATAACTAGTTTAAGAAGAATCTACAACTGAGGATTATCAGGAATTGAAAATCCTATTCAATAATTGTCATATATTAGTGATAAAATTAAATAAACTATTTTTATACCTTTTATATTATCCCCATTTTTTGAAACCCTAAATAAATTTACGGTATTTGTGATTTCACTTTTCTAATATCTCTTCTATAGGGAATATCTTTAAATTCACCCCTCTCTTTTTCAACAACGGAGAGAATGCTTAATATATAAAATAATAATAGTGAGAGATATTTTTCTAAAATTAATATTTATAATCAATTTCAACTCCTCTCTCAATATTACATCTGAATTTGGCAAATATCTTATAGTAATATTGAATATTTTGATAATATTAAATTATAAATACAGTAAAATACCTCTATAGCAAATCCCAATAGGACTGAACCTGTTGTTAATATAGCTATGGATCGTTATAGCTATAGTTCACTGATTTATAAAATAAAAATCAGGATAATATTAGGTTCGTTATAAGGGATGGTACCTATGTTCCGTGTTCTTTTTAGCGGGATTTTACTGTAGTGTAATATATTCTCTCCAATATATTCAGGATATATTTTATTCAAATAAAAATATTAAGTATTTTACCAGATTTATAGACCTATTAATTTATCCTATGTCACGGGCAAGTTTTGCAGCCATGCTAACACCATAGGTTTCATTTTAACCTATGTCACGGGCCAGGTGTTGCAACCAGTGCTGTAGTCGTAAAATTAGCATAGGGTATACGCTTGAGAATATAAATTTTTGGTAAAAATAAACAAGGTTATTTTTAAAGCTGGAAAACACGTAAAGTAAGATGAGTTTCTTTTAATAAACGAAAACGCAAGCTTTCGGGACGTACGCCCTTCAACAGGCAATTATACACGCAAAGATACAAATGGTAGGTAGGAGCGAATATTTATATGTGCTAGTTTTTAACATATTTACAAGAATTTTGCTGTAAAATTAGCATATTAAACTAAACCAAAGAAATGCAAAAATCTAACTATTATTTCAATTATTAAACTTAATGACGGGAACTATTGTACATATAATATTTTATGAAAAAAACTAAGATGTTACAGGAGTTTCAGCCAAGAGAACACCATATATATCGGGAATATCTATCTTTCTATTTATGCTATTGTGTTTGTGTGAGACTATGGATTCCAACACCAATCGTTGGTGTTGGTTGTGGATATGTCTATAGTGGATTACTGGATGGTTAACATCGAATGTATGTCCTGTAGATGCTATGTGTTGGTAGATGAGGGATTTGGGGTCTTTGTTAGTTATATTGCGGGAATGCTCTGTCATTCTGATGCCTACAGTTCTACCTGTCTCACCCACATATGTGGCAGAGCACTGCTCACATGAGACAGAGTAGACTGCTCCTGTACTTTGAAGGGGGCTGGGAGGAGTGTCTGCTTTGGTTATGGGATGTCTGAGGTGTGTGGATATGTTATTGGTGTTGCTGAAAAAGGTCTGGATGCCATGGGTTTTAAGAAGTCTGGCTATATTGACTGTGTAGGGTGAATAAGGTAAAATACAAGTGGATCTATGAGCTGTTGGGGGTTTTTGAGGACTGGGTACGAAAGTGTGTCTGTTGATGAAGGTAAGAGGGAACGCTGAGGCAGTAAGATGGGAAATTACTAATTCTTTTTCTATGGTTTTGAATATGGGGAGGGAACAATGGGTATGTATTCGTTTTGTTAAAGTTTTAACTATGTTAATTTTATGGACTATGGGGCAGTATGAATTGAAGTGGGTATAGTTGGGGGGGGAGTTTTTCTTGTAATAGACTGTGGTATGGAAGGAATTTGGAGTACGTATGATCAGTGTGTCTAGGAAGGGGATGACATTTTTGTGTTCTTGTTCTAAAGTGAATGAGATATCAGGGTGATAATTGTTGAGGTCTTTTAGGATGGTGCCCTCTTGGCTGATTTTACAGATGCAAAAAACGTCATCTATGTAACGCCGCCATATGGAGATGCTTGATGCATGTATTTGGTTAATCCACGCATCAATTTTGGTCATCACTATTTCAGCTGCTATGGAGGAGAGGGGACTTCCCATAGGGGAACCTTTAGTCTGTTTGAAGTGTTCATGATTATAGGTAAAAATGTTCATTTTAAGGCATATTTCTGAAAGTTTTGTTATTGTAGTAACTATTTGGGGATCTATATTAATGGAGGTAAGGAACTGGTGTATGCTGTCTGTTATTAAAATGTGTGGAAGGCTAAGGTACATGGATGTTACGTCGAAGGAGCACATAATATAATCAGGTGTGGGATGTAGTGTGGTTATTTCATTGATGAATGAGGGGGTGCTGGCAATGGAATAATTTTCTCTGTGTGCATTCATGAGTGGGGAGAGATAATTAGAAAGGAACTTAGCTAGAGGATATGCTGGCGAGAGGTGGTAGGATATAATAGGACGGAGAGGTATGGAAGGTTTATGGATCTTGGGGAGGCCGTAGATGTAGGCATTGCCACAAAGGTTGGAGGTGAAGGATTTGAAATCTTCTATGGAGATATGCTTGGATTTTTTCAACTTATTAAGGGAAATCTTGTGAAATCTTTAACTGCTGTGACACTGTCTTGATTCGATATAGGAGAGAAGGTTGAGGCATCCTGTAATATTGATAGCATTTTTGAGTGGTAAGTATCTTTATCCATGACTACGGTATTGGATCCTTTGTCTGATCTACTTATAACTATGGATTTCGCGTTCTTTAACCTATTAAGTGTTTTGAGATCAAGGTGGGTGTTTGGGGGTAAGGTGAAAGGTTTTTGAATGCTTGAGACACTGCATTCCTGATGGAGCACTTATCTTGATGGTTGTAGCTTTTGATGGTGGCTTCAATGCTGCTAATGATCTTAGGTATATCAGGTTTGCTAGGAATTCGGTACTTGAGTCCTTTAGCCAAGAGTTTGTTCTCAGATGGAGTCAAAGATCTGCTGGACAGATTGACAACATTAGGGGCTACTTCCTTTTTTTCATTATTGGGACTAAGTTGGAATGAGTATTTGAGGGCCCAGAAATAGTTCCCGTCATTAAGTTTAATAATTGAAATAATAGTTAGATTTTTGCATTTCTTTGGTTTAGTTTAATATGCTAATTTTACAGCAAAATTCTTGTAAATATGTTAAAAACTAGCACATATAAATATTCGCTCCTACCTACCATTTGTATCTTTGCGTGTATAATTGCCTGTTGAAGGGCGTACGTCCCGAAAGCTTGCGTTTTCGTTTATTAAAAGAAACTCATCTTACTTTACGTGTTGTTCAGCTTTATAATTTACTAGTAAGAGTCCTTGAATTTTTCTAAGGTTATTTTTAATTATATTTTTATTTGAAAAAAAAGACGTAAAATATTACATACAACTTTTACATAAAAATGTCCCATAATGACTGCCGAGATGCATCTGTATTTTTTCTGGCACTTTTTTAAAAAACAAACACCAACTTTTCATCAACAATTAAAAACAATTTAAATAAGCTTTTAAGCCAGTATCAATTAACTTACTTAAAGAAGTTTTCAAAATTATATATTTTTTGAAAATCAATGTTATTTTGTCAACAGCTTTTGCTAACTTCAAATAAACTAAAGAATATGCAAAATTAACGTCCACAATAACGTAGTTTAGCATGGTTACCATAGCAACTTTAGTTAAAGAAGAGTATTTGATAAAATTCAAATATATTTTCAATTGTATAGAATTAGAAGAAAATCGTTTTAAATCGAAAACCAAATTGTTTATGTATTAGTTTACATCACTGCTGGATAAATACAGCATTGGTAATAAGAGAACATCTATCTTGAAGAAGTCGTTTTTACTTTTTTTTTTTGTAAATGATTTTAACATCAGAAAATATAACTTTATTTTTATTTAAACTTTAATTTTTTAACATATTTTCTATTAAGCAAACATAATAACTTTTAAATATTAGGAAAGTTTAAAGTTTTCATTTCATTGTGGTTTCAAACAAAATTACCATTTTCAAAAATTAAAGGTTCGGTTATATTCGTTTTCCGTTAAAGGAGGCTTGTTTGATTATTAATTTGAATATAGTTGATATATTTTTCCCAAGAAATTTTTACTAAATGAATGAAATATTTTGTGTGAATTGTTAATTTGAAAATTTTTTGCAATTTTTCAGTACAATTTTTATCATCATTTTTTTTACTATTACAAAGAAAGAAAATAATAAATTTTTAATAAAAAATTTGAACAAAACCATAGGGTATACGCTATTTTTAAGTAAAACCACTAGGTATACGCTATCTAAATTTTAAAAGCATAGGGTATACGGCGTATACCCCCGTATACCCTCCACTACAGCACTGGTTGCAACCCTGCTAAGGCCATTAGGTTTCATTTTAACCTATGTCACGGGCCAGATATTGCAGCCCTATAACGCCATTAGGTTTCATTTTAACCTATGTCACGGGCGAGATGTTGCAGCCCTATGACGCCATTAGATTTCATTTCAACCTATGTCACGGGCAAGATGTTGAAGCCCTAAAACGCCATTAGGTTTCATTTCAGCCTATGACACGGGCCAGATGTTGCAGCCCTATAACGCCATTAGGTTTCACTTCAACCTATGTCACGGGCCAGATGTTGCAGCCCTAAAACGCCATTAGGTTTCATTTTAACCTATGTCACGGGCCAGATGTTGCAGCCCTATAACGCTATTAGGTTTCATTTCAACCAATGTCACGGGCCAAATGTTGCGGCCCTATAACGCCATTTGGTTTCATTTTAACCTATGCCACGGGCCAGATGTTGCGGCCCTTCCACCTTCATTTGTTCTCCATGGAAACTATTCCAGAGTTTGCAGCCAAATATTTATCGCCGCCATTAGGTCTCCATCCGGCCTTTTTGTAGAGCCTAAATTTGAAAGAATTCAGTCTATATATTGCCGCCGTATTTTCATTTGAGAAATTCTACGCAAAAGTGTCTATCACAAATATATCAAACATATATTTTTTCTATAACAAAAATGTTACTATTAGATATATACTATTTACTATTCAATAGTATTAAATAGATAAATATACAGAAAAATAAAAAACCTCTATAGAGAACCACAATGGGATTGACTCTAAGGTTCAATATAGCCATGATTCTTTAGAGCCATGGTTCACTGTATAAAAAAATAAATATGGATTATTTCAGGTTTGATATATGGGAAGGTTCGCATATCTCCGATTCATTTTAACGAGATTTTACTACCTATAGTGAGTTTGATTCATTTTAGACATACTCATATAGAATTTCGAGATTTTCTTCAAATTTATCATAATTTATGTTTACTTCAAATGTAAACATATTTTTATTATAATTTGATATACAATTAAAAAAGGTGATGAGATTCGTATTTACAATTATCTTCAGCGAGGTAGGCTCCTCCACCTTGAGAGAGCCCTCCTGTAAAACAAAGAAATAGTAAACATGAACCTTCTCTGTTCAATCAATTTCAATTTAAAATAATTCAAATACAATGAAATCCAGTGGTAAAATCTGATGATATTTTTTGACATAGCAACTATAGAATTTGCTAGCAAATATCATATCAGAGATTCTGGTTTTCGTATCATATAATACCGGGTCGCATATTAACGATAGCGAAATTTTCACTAATTTCATCGAAAATAATACAGGAATATTTATGAATAGAAATTATTATATTTTCAACTGAAGGTACAGATGAAAATTTGCACATTGCTCGTCGCATAGTCTAAAATGGATCATATAATTTGTTTTGTAACTTGTATAACCTTTTCCGGTTCGTCCCGAATACAATAAATATGAGTTCAAATAATTAATTCATCTTTGCATCCTATACCGACTTTCTACGCGAACATTAAAATTCAGCTTGAATCATTCCGAAGTATGATTGGCGAGATCAAAATATGATGAGCCATTTATCTCAAAATTTCTCCAATAATTTCTGACGATTGTTGCTATTATAAATTAATATATCTAAAAGAAATTATATTTTATAGAAAATAATATATATTCTCTAAAATATTAAAATATAACGTGGTGTAAAACCCCGCTTTAACAAACTTGGGATATAGCCTACCTTCCCTTATAATAAACCTTAATAAAAATCATTTTTATTTTATAATATAATGAACATTAGCTATATAGAACATTCCCTATAATTAACCACAGGTTTAGTTCTTTTGGGTTTGGTATAAAGTGGCTATACTGCATATATTTATTCAACTAAAGATATTCTTGATGACGTTTCTTTTTAAAGGAGGAAATTCGTTTAGTCAAATATATATTGATATTATCGTTTAGCGAGATCCCGAATATTATGAAAAGAAAAAATTGAATTCAAATAAATTAAAATTATCAACGCGCTTATCTTATATGTAAATTTAAATCACCCATAAACATTTGAGTGTGTTTTTACCTCTGGTTTAAAAAATCCGACCAATCAGCAGCAGAAGCTATATATTTCTGTCAGCAGAGGTATTTGTGACCGCTTTTATTTTATTTATTTTTTTTTATTTATTGTTACAAAAGCACGAAGTCCAAAGGACTATTGTGCTGTGCTGGTATTATTTACATATATATGATTAATTATTTACACGATGGATTAGTATTGTTTTGTAAATTATTGTACAAATAGTTCTAAACTTGACAAAGTTCTCATAAGATAGAGTATATACACAAAGAGAATTTGGTAATGTTTCAAAGTATCTACATACAATTTGATTAGTCAGAGGGCAAGATAAAAGAAGATGCTCTGGTGATTCAACATCTAAGCGGCATTCACATGTTGGATCATTGATAGCATTCAGTTTGAATAGGAAACTTAAGAAGGGTCCTTTGCCAGTTAAGAATAAAGTAGTGAATTTATCAGAAGAAATGAAATTTGGGACAGCAATTGGAAAGAATTTCTTGAACAGTTCATTAGATTGAGAAAGATAAAACTTAAATTTTAGATCCAGATATAGTTTGTTTAATTCTTTTTGAAGGGGTTTTTTGAGTGTTCGATCTGTGAGAGAATTTGTCATATTATACTTTGTTTGTAATAATTCAAGATAATCGGACAGTAAAGGGGTTTTCGCTAGTATATGTGTGATGTAAGAAGATGAAGTCCTATAAGCATGAATGCATCTAATAAGAATTTGATATTGTATAGAATTCAACTTGGATCTTTTTGCTGCAGTGATAAAAGGAAACCAAATATTTGATGCATAGCTTATTGTAGAGCGTATCATAGCTTTATATAAGATCAATCTACGCCGAGTATCAATGCCCCAAGTACGTGCACATAATGAGAATAATATATTCTTAAGTTTCGTAGCTTTCATAATTATATTGTCAACATGTGTTCCAAAATTAATCTTATTCCTTTGTCTATGATTTTTAAAAATAACTCCCAAAATTTTAACAGTTTCTGATGGTTGAATTATTTTTCCATCAAAATTAATGGGCAATTTTTCATAGTTATGTAGATAGAGTATACCTGTTTTGTTTGGACTTAGTGAAAGTTTTACCTTTTCACACCAGACTTTGATTTTTATTAAACATTTGGTAATATTATACTGAAGATCATAGATGTTTGAACTCCATACCACAAATGTCACATCGTCCGCGAAAGCAATTACTCTAGCAAAACTTTCGTTAAAAGATAAGTTGAAATCATTAAGTAATATATTCCAAAGAATAGGAGAAATAATACCACCCTGGGGACATCCTTTATTTATCTTTTTTATACACTTTACATTAGTATATTTAAACTCTACACTCCGGTCTTCAAAGTAAGAATTAATTATTTTTATCAGTACCGCTGGAAAATTTGCTTTGTCCAATTGTTGGAGAATAGCCGGATGCCATGCGTTGTCGAAAGCTCCGCTGATGTCCACTGTTACTATTGCCGTATTTTCTGTTTCTCTTTTCAGAAGACTTAATTTAGTTATTTCTTGTAAAGCAGAGATTGTTGATTTTTCTTGTGTAAATCCATGTTGAGCAGGATGCATAACATTATTACTATTAATATGATTTAAAAGTTCAATATGAATTAGACTTTCAAAAATTTTACCTAAATTAGAAGACAAGCTTATAGGGCGGTAGGCTTTCGGATCTTTATAATTTTCTTTATTAGGTTTTTTTATAATCATTACTGCTGACTTTCTCCAGGCCTCCGGATAATAATTAAGTCCAATACAAGCATTGAACAATTTTGTTAACACAGGAGATATATGATGAACTGCCGTTTTGATCATCTGATTGCTTATATGATCTATTCCTGGAGCCTTGCCATTTTTAAGTTTTTTAATTATTGAACAGATTTGAATATTATCAAAATAAATGATTTTATCATTAGAAAAAGTATAACTCTTGTCTCTGATTAATTTATGATAGTTTGTGTCAGAAGATTGACAGTCATTCGGAAATAGAGAAGATAAAAGATTTTTCATTTCTGATTCGAGCACATCTTGAGATACATCTAGAATTGGTAAATCAAAAGACCTAGGAGAAATTTTTTGTTTAAAAGTTTTGTAAGTATTACCAAAAGGAGATGTATTTTCAACTTCCTCCAGGAATACCCTCCAGCTTACATTTCTTGTTTTTTCAATAATATTCATATACTTATTTCGTATTTCTTTATACATTTTTTCATCAACTAGCTGTCTATTAGACCGTTTACCCCGATAATATAGATTTCGAACATATTTAAAATGATTTTTAAAAAGTTCCAGTTCATCCGTCCACCAATTAAATGGATTATTATTTAAATATTTTGGTTTTAATCGTAGAGATTCATATGCAGCTTCAATTAATATGTCAGTTATGAGAGAAACTACACAGTTTATATCGTTTATATTTACTATTTTACCTAATTTCATCATTGCCTCATTTATCCTAGACACATTGATTGCCTGCTCATATTTTTGCCAATTGGCTCTTTTTTCTTGAAAATACCATGTAGAATTATTTTCATGTAATAAACTTTCTGTTTCCAGACTAATGTCGAATGAGATTGCGTGATGGTCTGTGATTTGCGAAAGATTTAACGTTTTCCATCCATTAACAAGTACATGAGCATGACTATTAGTAATAGTAAGATCTATTATACTTAATCCTCGACATGTTTTGTTTCGATTGTTATGTATAAGCATATTGTGGAAATCAATTATTGGTTGAAGTCTTCTACCGTTTTGATTAATAATATTATCAAACCACATCTGACTTCGAGCGTTAAAATCTCCAGCTAAAATCAATGGATTTGTGTTAAAATTTTTAATTAATTTGTGACCGCTTGTTCGACCGCAATAACTGGCAGAAAAAGAATATGATCTACGCATGCGCCACTTAGATGACGCTGAAAGTTAGAAAGGAGCCAAACATTGGGCGATTGACTAGAAACCATCAGAAAATAAATAATCAGAATGAGAGACATTAATTATAATGATTAAAAGAGCAATCACGCCTCTAAATTATTTTATCTTAATGTTAAAAGTGCGTACTTTGTTATATTAATGAGGTTATTTAAATATATATATATATATATATTAACGCGAGTATATTGATTTTAAAAAAGAAAGGGTATTTCGCTTGTCATAGAAGATGCAATAAACTGTGATATAATCATTCTTTACTTTAATGACATTTTTCATTAAATAAAATTTTGCACTTTAATAACAACCTTTTACACTTTAATATCAATATTTTCATTTTTTTTAATCGATATTTATAGATTTTAGAAATATTTAAACAATGAAACTAGATATTTTCAGTTTTTTATCGAAGTACATTCATTGTAATTGAAATTAGTGTAATTTTCAAATATTCTATATCCCTAGATATAAAGTATTTAAGATTTTCTCAAAGTTAATCATTGTACAATATTGCATTGAATTTGTCCTATATATTCACAACAAGGTGCATACCAGTTTATCTCCTATCCATTCATTGAGTTATGAATAACTGTTTATATATAAATATATGTGGCATTATGATAATAATGTGGGGAGAGAGAAATAAGGAAACAACAAGTTTGGAAGATGGGACCCAGCAAACAGAGAGAGAGAGGTAGCGCGTGGGGCTGTCACTGCGTAACGCCGTCTTGTGTGGCCACCACCCCCCCCCCCCCCCGACTATCTAAATAGTCCGGCAGGGTTCCCAACAAAGCCCCCTCCGGCATGTGGTCAGTCTTTTAAAATGGCCGTAACTTAGCTTTCTATCGACGTCTCTCTCTCGTTGACTGTAGGTTTACTTTATTATTCCTGGAAGAGCATATATTATGACATATATATATTTTTTATATTTTTAGAGTTTTTTCCAATGTAAATATCACTTCAGTTAACACTTTCTTCGACTGCTTATTCATTCAGGAAAATGAACAAATATATTCAATTTCTGATAAAAATTATAAAAACTAGAACATTAGATCGTACTATAGAGGCGATGAAGAAACTTCTAAATCAAAATGTGCTAATTGATTTCTTTCATTATGAAAGCTTTTTAGAGAATTAGTCATGAAACAACTGAAGTTTAAGCTGAAGAGAGCTTGTAGAGAGAATATAATTAAAATATCATTGCCATATTAAACATCATCCAACTTGAAGAAATTTCATTAGTTTTATTGTTTTATTATAAAAAATGGTTATAAAAATGATATAAATCGTCCGATTTCAATTAAAATAAAAATATATCTAATAGAAACAAAACATCATAGTAAAATTGTTGAAATTTCAAATAAATTGGTAATAATAATTCAAAATGAAAATGTTGTTATTAAGGTGTGAAGTTTGTTATCAAGTGTAAAATACAAAGAAAATTGTATTATTAAAGTGTTGAATGTTATCTTAAAAGTGCGAAGTCCATAAATTGGCATAATAATAAAATATCTATTATATATATACATATTATCTTGTAAAATAATAAAATATTCCCCATAAAATTAATATACCATTTTTTATGCTGAATGATTGACAAAGTAAATATTTTTTCAATAAAGTTATTTTATGTTTAAAAAATCAATATCAAATTTAATATTTAAAATTGCCATCTCTTTAAGTAATAATTATATATCTTATGTATAAGAAATTTTTCAAAATACCCAAAATATTTTGAATAAATATACTATTATCATATTTTAAAATATTCAAATACGCGATATAAAAATAGTTTTAATTAGATTTTTTAAAAAACAAAAAATGAAGGCTTTAAAAAAATGGCGAAAGAAAAAGATCTTTTAATAACCTATGATGAATTACTTCCACAAGACAAATTATATTTTTTAATCATTTTTTCATCAGCTAATCTTTTGCTAAACTCTATTTGATAAATAAGATTGGTATTGAGTTTAGAGGCTGAAAAAACTATTTTGAGTAAATGGATTATAGCTTCCAGATTTTAATTCTATTACAATTTTAGATGAACGTATAGGGACATATTTATTTTTAATTAAAATGTATATAAATTCTTTGTTTGTGGCTGATATATATAGCTGTGATTTTTGGTTATATTTTTTAAAAACCAATACCTCGCTTTGCGTCGTTTCGTTTTGCGTTTTTTTTTCGAAATTGCGTCTCTGCTTAATTTTTACTGATTTTTCACTGTGCGTCGTTAGATTTTCGAAGTTGCGTTGTTTTGGATTCGAGTCTTTAATTTTTATTTATTTATTATTTTCCTAAAATATGGCAACACCTTTTTTTTTTTGATTGCGCCTTCACATATTTTCACTTTGCGTCGTGTTTTTTTTTTAACGTAACCCTGACGCAAAGCGAGGTATGGGTGTGTGTATATCTTATTACTATTTTATTTATAAGCTATTCGTATCAACACTTTCTTTTATTTAATTTGAAATCAATATTTATAAAAGACACATATAAGAAAATTGATATTAGAATTTATTCATTGAAAATATCATTACAAAAATGAAATAGGTTATATAGTTTTTATGTACTGATAGAGAGTGTTCTTAAAATATATGGGTGCATATAAACGTGATAACCGCGTCCTAACAAATGGTATAAAACTCCGCAAATAGTTTTTATTAATTGTATAAAGTAGATTTAGAGCAAGTCCTTCCTCAGGGCTTTAGTTTTCTGAGGAAAGGACTTTCCCGAAAGCCTTATACTTTATACAATTAATGAAAAATAGTTTCGACGTCTCATACCTTTTTGTAATTTATCGAAATACAAACCGTAATAATGAATAAGTAAATTGTTTAGTTTGAGATTTAACAACAATTGAGTAAACTATGAATCTAGTTATCTTCAAATAATTCCTCATATATTCAAAAATGTCATGTTTCCTATTGGCACCTATCTATAGCTTCTGTACACTAGCTTTGTCCATTTTGCAGGATAATTACTAGTAGTGTGAATAAATTTATCAATATTCTTGTTATTTCACTCATTTGATTACAAAAGGTACAAAATTCTTTAACATTACGAATATTTGGAACGTTAATTGTTTTTATTTTTGCAACAAAAAGCGATATTTTCAGCTATAAGTTATTAAGTAACTTGATGTAACGACAACAAGTTTGGTATGGCCAGAATACGTAGCCACTTTTTCTGTAGATCTGTTTATTATATAGAATCAATTTTGTCTTTACAATTTGTATCGATATCTCGTTCTACAATCTTGTTTTACCCCATACTTGAGGATAAATGAACGTCTGAGTTTACGTTAACCAATTCCAATCCCCACTATTATATTTATTTCGAATTGTTTTATCGGTTGAATTTGGCGTAAACGGGGAGAGGATAAATCGGAAGTGTATTTTTGGTTTGTTTGTTAGTTCTGGTTTTTAGAATAAATCTAATATGTTGCATCATATTAATGAATTTATGATTTAACATAATATTAAATAGTGTCATCCAAAACTATTTTCGCCAATCTGAAATTCGTCTCGAGTTAGAGAATCTCACATTTAATTTTCCTAAATCCCAGTCAAAACATCTTCGTTAAATATCGCTTGAAAATGTACAACTGAATCATATTCATGGTTTATGCAGAATATCTTATGGTAAATGCTTCTCTATTCTATATAAGAAATTTTTCAGGCGTTTGAATCATTAGTTCGTTAGAGCTTTCTCCCTTTCTTCTCAAAACGTTCGATACATTTTATCCAATACATAAGTAGGAATTCTATTAAGAAAACATTTTACCCCCAATAATCACATCTTAGGTGATCAATCTTTTAGTATTCGGCTTTAAAAATTTAACAGCGCAAAGGTATCAATTCCCGTTGATATGATAATAGAATACGACAGGAGTACAAGTCTGTGTCCAGACCTTTTTATTCTATAACACCAGTTTTTATGATTTCTATTCAAATAGTTGGCAGAATGATATCAATCCCTAACATAGCTTGTAGAAATATTGCAAAATTATCTGAAATAGTCATATTCGCCTAAATTATTGTCTTAAAATATGTTCCTTGTTCGCATTTAAGACAATAAAACACAAAATATTTGGAATTCATATTGATAAAGCAACATTGAAAATGTTTTTTTGATGTAAAAGAGATAAATTAGGCTTTCTCTTGATTTTATATTGGTTAAACTATGAAAAATTAAAAAGAAAACTACAATGGAAAAATGCTGGAATATAAAAGTAAAAATTATTAACGATTCAATTGAAAATGCTCTAGAGAAAATAAATGAGTGGAGTGGAAACAAAAATATTTAATATATCAAGACAGATATTCTATATTTATTCGACTGTAAAACCGATATAATTAATTAGTATGACAACCTTAATTAAGCCAGTCGAAAACTTGAAAATATTTGAATAGGTTTTCAAGATTAATCGAAACAAGAACAAATTAGATTTTATGCCTCACAGTGACCGTTTTATTGTAAAAACAATAAGTGCTAGTGGATAAATCTTTTTAATTTAACAAATAAATCTTGTGAATAGGATGGAAGACCATCAATAATATTATATAAGACATTATTAAGAAGCACAATATCTATGGTTAAACAATCTGGTACTCACATAAACAAGAGGTCTAAAAACAAATTGAACTCATTACATTATAAAATCCTCAACCTCTGTGTACATGCTTACAATACAACATCATCGAACTGCCCATATGTTATTGAAAAGAATGCCTAAACTTCCGGATTTCATTTTGTCACACATGCTCAAAAATTAAAATATATTATAATTCAAATTATTTATCACCAAAATAACAATACAGTAGAACATCCTTATAAAAGACACCTAATTGGAGAGCCAAGGTGTCCTTTAGGGAGAGTTACAATTACAATTATTTTATTTCCAAAGCGCTATATCCCGCAAGGGATACTTGCGCCAAACAAGGAGAAAAGTTTATTTACATAAGTTATTTACATTATTCAACGCATAAAAACATTAGAGATCTAGATTTTGTAGAAAGTTTAGAATGTATTTACAAAATGAATTGAACTTTAAATATGATTTTTTATCGGAAATCAAATCGTTAAGTTCACAAACAACTAGTTCATTCTTCATTCTATAATCTTGAAATGCAAGAGTTGCTAAAATGGTAAAAAATGGTAAATTTGTAAATGAAACCTGTCCTTAATAGAGAGTTGTCCTCTAGTGCGAGTGTCCTCTCATGTAGATATTCTACTGTATTTTCTAACTTGATAATTGAAAGATTACAAATATATTATAAATATTCTAAATTTTACTAGAGTTTTCACTACCGAATTTTCCATAATTAACGGGGAATGGCGACTTCAACCATACTTATATAAAATTAGTAGAAGAGATTTTTCACTATGCTTATGCAAACAAGAATAACATAACCCAGAGCATATTTTAATTCGGTTCCCACTTGTAGAAGATCTGAAAGAACAATGTCAAATGAGCAGTTACAATTTAAGCCAAATGGTCTTGAATAAAGAAGGATATTCAAAATATATAGAAGGTTCTGTAGACTTTATCTTAGATATCGTTCACTAATGTTTTGAAAATTCTAGCTTTAATTTGTACAGTTTAAAAATAATATATATTTCCATTATGAAAAATTTGTTGTTAATTATAATAATATAATTAAATATCGATTTTTCAATGATTATGATAATGATTGCTCAAAATTATAAAAATATAATTATCGCCATATGAATAATATCCATAAATATATTGCTTTAAAATCTAAATTTAAATATTTTTCACTCTCTTTTATACGAGAGAGAAATGTTTGGAAATATATATTTTGAAAGCAAGTATATAAAATAATTTGAATATTTATACGCAAATATAGGATATAGCTTTTGTTTTGTGATGAATAAATAAAAGGTAATAAGAGAGTTAGATGCCAGGTAAATTCATTAGAAAATTTTGCTCCTTAAAGGATGCATATGGACCATAAATTCGAATACATTTCAAAAGGTTTAAAGAACACTGTACTACAGAACCAACATAACAAAAGCTTTATATATATATATATATGTTATGAATAAATTTGTGTTGTTGTTAGATAAGGCTTGATAAGACAAAGGATCGATAAGATAAAGGGTTGAGGTGCAGTCGTGATAAATAAAGATAATTATTTACCGTCAAGTAGCTTTTATTTGAATTACTTGAGGAAATATTACACATTAGTTATTTTCACATTATATAGTATTTATAAAGTTAATCCTATATTAGTGATTTAAAAGGATAGATATGTTAACTATGCATATTTACAACAAAACTATATAACTAAATTGAAAATCTTTCAAAAAAACGATGATAACAAAAATAAAATTATCAATGAAAAAAATAAAATATATATATTTTAATATATAGAAATATTTGAGTTTTTAGATTATATAATATTTTTAGATTATATAATATATATATATATATATTGAGTGTTACAATGACGCATCATGGAGTCCAAGACAGTAAAAAGCAAACAATGATAGAGATTATCATGTATAATAATTAATTTATTATAAATCAATATGAATATACAATAGAATATATCAGGGAACAGGTTAAATCAATGTTTAGTTGATTTCTGTTCCACTAGATAGCGCTCTTCCATCTAAAAAGCATATATGCTCCTAGTCAGGATATGATTTCATTATTTTTAATGAGTCAATATGTAATTTTATTATAAATATTATTAAATAATACCCCTACTGACCTTCACTGAAATTATTAAACTTATTAAATAAGATGCCTTGGCTCATCCGTGTTGATCCCTATATGCGAGGCCACAAAATTAATCTCCAAACCTCTCTATCTACTATTGTATTGGATTGTTTTTCCATATACTCAGCATTTATTAAGGAAGGCAGCTTAGGGATATTTAGAGGGAACCTATATGGACATTACCCTGTAGAGGTGCATACATATGATAGGTAATCAGCTATATAAACTCTTATTGAAGAAACTTAACAGATACATCGTGTCTTCTAGTTAACTATTAAATTCGTATTTACCGATATTCATAGTTTTCATTATAGACTTCATGGGGGTCGGTGGAAGGATGGTCTAAACCGTTGGTTTTTGACCGCTACGACCCGGGTTCGATTCCCGCATTGGGCACTTTTTTCTGATAGAAAGTTTGCCCCCGATTCTTGCAAAAGTTCAACCCCACCAGCGAGTGCAAGTAACCAAACGGGGCTCTGGCATATTTGTGAGTGCAAAGTCGAACTGCTTTTCACATGTGTAGACATGTGGTGCACTTACAGTAAAAGCAGTCGCCTACTTCTACCCACCATGATTATCATGGACTGTACCACGTTTACTAAGGATAAGCAAAAAATAATTAGACTGCACATGAAGACAAGGTTCTCATCGGCAAAATAATTCATAAAACAACTTGTTAATCTTTGACATGTTACAGTCAAAGACATGTTAGTCTGCCTATTTCTGTTTTATCCCCTGATATATAATAAAATATAAATCATAATATATCATTTATTTTACACAAAATATGGTTATTTAATTTATTTATGTTGAAATTTTACCGAGTTAAAAATCATTATTTTTATTTGTTTATTTTACTTTGATAATAAAATTCATATAAAGAATGCGTTGCCTTAAATTGAATATTCACATGTTTACTATTGATAGCATTAAGAAACACAAATAACTTATAATATTTATAGAATTTTCAATAGATGGCGCTCTGCAATCAAAAAAGATCATGTTAGCATGGTCAGGATATGCCTTTTTTATTTTCAATATATTGAACTGAATATATACAAAGTTTAAAAAGGCCTGGTTCATCGGTAGTTAAAATTTCCAGAGATTTCGCCAATTTATTCCACCCTATTGCCAAAAATATTGTATGTAGAATCTACCTATATAGTCTGTACTTGAAAATTTATTTTTGGTCATGCTACTTGAAAACAATATGAAAAATTATTTCTGTAATTGTAGAATTTTCATACATATTTTAGCATATATATACAGTTAAACCTGTCTATAGCGCTCCTTCTTGGGACTCACCAAAATAGGGTGCTATAAAGAGGGGTTGCTATAGACAGGTTACTTTTAATGTAAATCGCATCGTACTACGTATTTAAAATCGGGCGCTATAGAGAGCAAGGCGCTATTTAGAGGGGGCGCTATAGATAGGTTTAACTGTAATTTCAAATATAGTTTGAATCAAAAGACGATCCATCAATTAAATTTATATAAAAAGGCGTACCTGGATCTGTAAAGATCTGTATAGTTTATCAATATGTTTATCATTATGATACAAATGAAAACGCCAAAACACAAATTTTTCTTTTAACGAATAAATTAAACTTCTACTGTCCTTACTGCGATTAAACAATATTGAGAGGGCTTGGCTAATCAGTGGTGAACCCTCCCAGTGGCCTCGCCAATTTAATCTACCGGACCGCTTCTTTAGATTTCTAATACTGTATTGAATCATTCTGTTTTCATATGCAACACTGAAGAGTGAAATCTTAGAAATGGTATTTTAAGCAAACTATGAACATAAGCCTTTAGGACAGTAGAACTACATATATATATGTATTGATGTTTATAATTATAAATTCATTTTTATCGTATTATACATATAGATAAGGTTATTGAATATTTATTAGCTTCTTCAATAATACGCTATTTTATTTGCTTTTTTGATATATTTTATTCGGAAAATAAAATTAGAATAAATGAACACTTCTAATCAAAACCTAAAATTCAATTACTCTAAGATTGAAAAAGAGTTCCATCTAAATTCTTTTGACTAATTATTTTTTATATTACAATTTGGCTAATTACTCGTGATAGTAGAAATTATTTGAATTATTCGACTTCTGTTCTTTTTTTATTTCTTTTCACCATCTTTTCCTTAATTTCTTATAGAAAACAGCACCTTCTCATAAAGTGATATAGAGCTAGATGTCTTCATTTATTCATTGCATTTTTTAAAAATGTATATGAAGATATAAAAAATAGATTTTTCATTACATTTCGTTTTATTCATTTAAGAAAGAGCGTTTTTGGAGATTAAAAAATTAATAAATAACGAAAATGCATTAAATATTAAGCAATAATGTAAAAAAAAGACATTATTAATAATAAATATATTTGTTGAATAGACTTTAATTACTCTCCTGTGCATTTGTGTAGATGAATGTATTTTGAATATAAGTACTCTAACCACTCTGGCTCGATATTTATGATTCTTACAAAATAATATAATTTTTTAACAACTAGTTTTGTTCGAACCTATATAAAAGAGAAAAAATATCAAAACAATTGCAATATGTACAAAGGGTTGGTATGCAAATTGGTTATATGGAATCAATAATAAAGTAGTGTATTCGAGGAAAACAATTTACAGATTAAAGAAAGTTTTAATGAATATTTTAGAATGAAAATATGCAATATATTAGAGAATCATTCACAATTAAAGCTATGCTAAACAGAATAAATTTTTAAATAAAAGCATTCCAATGGAATTCAGCAATTATTTTTTATTAAATTCGATATAAATATGAAAAATGAGTTAAATTTTAAATATTTGTTACACGGATTTGATGCATTTAGTCCATTGTTGATTCTATACTCTTGGAAGACGGGGCAATTTAGCAGCAGATTGAGTTATAAAAAATTGCTCGTAAATAGTTCGGAATATAAGAGGGAAAGAAACTTTGAAATGTTTGGTTAGTATTTTTATTCAATAATGGCATTCTATATTTAATAAAATTTTCAGTTATGTTTGATATCCAAATCATATCGCTGTAAATGAGTAAAGGTTCATCTTTTATTCATTATATATCATATAAAACACTTGCAAACGACACTAAAACTTTCAAAAAATATATTTTAATATCCCTAGAACACTATGTCGTACAGGCCATAATTTTTTTATGACCGATAGTTAGCGACTGGTTTAAATGAGCACAGCATATCTACACATGTATAGGGCGTCGGTGGAAGAATGGTCTAAACCGTTGATTTTCGACCTCTACGACCCGGGTTCGATTCCCGCATTAGGCACTTTTTCTGATTTAAAAATTTCAATAAAATGCTCCAATGGCCCCCGATATTTGCAAAGGTCCAACCCTACCAGCGAGTGCAAGTAACCAAACTGGGCTTTGTCACATTTATAAGTGCAAAGTCGAACTGCTTTTCACATGTGTCGATATATGGTGAACTTAGAGTAAAATCAGTCGCCTACTTCTACCTACCATGATTATCATGACCTGTACCAGGTGTACTATGGATAAGCAAAAAAAAAACGCATGTAGAAATTATTCAGAATTTTGCATTTAAAAATTTACCATAACCCTGTTTGGTTACTTGTAATCGCTGATGGGGTTAGAGAGAAAACCAATTTATTCTTAAGGAAAAAAGTACACAATGCATATTTCGTTTCCGAATAGTGGCGATCGATGTTTTAAAACGCACCTACATTAATTTCTCTACAGAATTATTGAATATTTTTGCTAAAAGATATTCTAAATTCTAATAAGTATGAAAAAGATTTTATCACTGTTCTCCCACAAGTTTTCATTTTAATATAACATATATTTTGTATTATAGAGTAAAAAGGCATCTATTGGCAAATAAATCTTTTATTCAATCCAATATATACCTTTTTACTATCTAATGATTTGAGTATGGATTGCTCTATTTTCAAAATGTATTTTTTATATTACAATGCATGTTTTTTGAGAATATTTAGAATTTATCGATTTAAAACTAAGCAACTTTTAAAAATGTAGATATTTTACATTATCCATCTGAATATTTTTATTCAATTGAATTTTAAAAATAATAGATAAAACGGCTTCCGCGAGGATGAGTTGTTTGCTTTTTTATAATATTTTCTTCTCAATTTTTTTTTTAGGTTTAACAAACCATTCTACAGGAGTATATAAAATCATCACATACACCTGTATGAGAATTTGTAAAACCCGAATCTCGAAAATAAAACTAGAAACTCATCCTTTGAAATATGTTTTATTTATTTTTTTTATATTTTGTAGAAGAATTTTTTTTTTTCCGAAAAGAAATTTTCTAAATAAGCCTATATAATGTACTTCGCAATAGGCCTTGAGGGACTCTCTTTGGAGCTCCCGTTGAAGAAGGTGATGAGAAACAGAGCTGGAGCGTTTGCGTTGTTCAAATTTGGGAAGACGGCTAAAGAGAAGGGGAAGCTATACACATGATCTAATTGATGTAAATAATTATATGTAAATAATCTTTGTCAGGACTAGAATGACAATCCTGTATGGGACTTTGATTCCAATAAAAGGCTTGTTACTGCTGTTGTATATAGTCACAGTGTAGAAAATACTATACTATACCTACTACTTATCGGTTTCTCTCTGTATTCTTAGTTCTCTTCTCTTCAATTACTCTGTAAACTGGCGAAATCCTTTATAGAACGAGAGGTCCTCAATAAAGGCTTTTGTTGTTGTTGTTGTATAATGTACTTCGCAAAAGCTGTATCCACCTTTGTGACGTGTTAAAGGCGTAGATGGAACTATTTTCGAGATTCAAAGCCGGCTTCATAAATCTCTCTCTAATAAGAGTAAAAACAACGGATATATGCATATTTTAATATTTTTCGAATTTGCAAAGCTATAGTGTGCGCTTCTGTTGCGTTAACAAAATATTTCTTATTAAAAAATAGAATCATTTGTGACAGCTCTTAATATCTTTAGATATGTAAAACACTCTCCTAATATATATATACTAGCCGAGTGACCCGGGCAACGCCCCGGGTTTACCCGAAGGACCCGCAGGTGAGAAACTATAGAAGAAAAATTTTAACAAATCAGAAAATGAAATTGCAAACAACAGAACTACACTACTTTAAGGACATGAGAGCACATGCACTGTATCACCATACGTGTACCATTTTCAAAGACCCTGCTTAGGATTAAAACTTCTCAGAAGCATAACAATAGTACCAACCTAGAGGTTAACTGGTGTGGATGCATTCCTCTGGGAGTGAGACTATTGAGAAATTCAGTAGGGAGTTATTTTGCTTCTCCGCATTCTAACACTCCAACTGTTAACACTGTGGAAACACTGACTCATGTTTGGTAAGCAATTTCAGGGAAGAAACTATAGACATTGGATTAAATAAATTATTAATTAAATTGCATTAAATAAAAATTATTAGATTTAAATAAATATTATTAGAGTGAAAAAAAAAAGAAAGAAATTAACAAATTAGAAAATAAAATTTCGAAAAATAAAACTATATTGCAGATAAGATAAGAGGACCTTATCAAAAAATACATAAACAAACTGTAATTCGACACTCGATAATTCGACACTTTCGATAATTCGACCATTTTAAAAATCAAATTTACAAGGTTAATTGTTGTTTAAATACAACTTTGCTTTTGCATGCATAAACACAGGCTCTTGTAGCAAGAACCCAAATATTATTTATAGTCATAGCAAAAGCCAACTTTAGTGAAAACTGATGCCTCTTCAGAATGAATGGAAGACTGAAATCTGAAGGAGCAGAAGATATGGGTCATCTTTACATGTATGCTATCCAATGTTCGCACACTTGAAAAAGCCACATATAAAGTTGTCCGTGCGTAAACACAGGCTCTTGTAGCCAAGGTTTGGCCTTGAGCCTTATTTATAGTCATAGCAAAAGCCAACCTTAGTGAAAACTAACGCCTCTCTAGAATGAAGCGAAGGTTGGTATCCGAAGGGGCCAAAGATATTTCAGACACTATACAGTGTGTTCAACTTTGGGCACTGTCAGTATATGTGCTTCAAGGACATGAGAGCACATGCGCTGAAACACCATACGTGTTCCATCGCAAAGATCCTAAAGGCATTGGTGAAAGTATAAATAAATATTTTGGAAATGAAAAAAAAATACATATATATATAAGAAAATAAATTGGAATAAAAATTTACAAACTATATTTCAGAGTGGATACATATTTGAAAGGAAAAAAAAAAGAAAATTGCAAACAACAAAACTATATTACAAATATGACATGAAAACTAACGCCTCTCTAGAATGAAGCGAAGGTTGGTATCCGAAGGGGCCAAAGATATTTCAGACACTATACAGTGTGTTCAACTTTGGGCACTGTCAGTATATGTGCTTCAAGGACATGAGAGCACATGCGCTGAAACACCATACGCGTTCCATCGCAAAGATCCTAAAGGCATTGGTGAAAGTATAAATGACCCATATCTTCTGCTCCTTCAGATTTCAGTCTTCCATTCATTCTGAAGAGGCATCAGTTTTCACTAAAGTTGGCTTTTGTTATGACTATAAATAATATTTGGGTTCTTGCTACAAGAGCCTGTGTTTATGCATGCAAAAGCAAAGTTGTATTTAAACAACAATCAACCTTGTAAATTTGATTTTTAAAATGGTCGAATTATCGAAAGTGTCGAATTATCGAAAGTGTCGAATTATTGAGTGTCGAATTACAGTTTGTTTATGTATTTTTTAATAAGGTCCTCTTATCTTATCTGCAATATAGTTGTATTTTTCGAAATTTTATATTCTAATTTGTTAATTTCTTTCTTTTTTTTTCACTCTAATAATATTTATTTAAATCTAATAATTTTTATTTAATGCAATTTAATTAATAATTTATTTAATCCGATGTCTATAGTTTCTTCCCTGAAATTGCTTACCAAACATGAGTCAGTGTTTCCACAGTGTTAACAGTTGGAGTGTTAGAATGCGGAGAAGCAAAATAACTCCCTACTGAATTTCTCAATAGTCTCACTCCCAGAGGAATGCATCCACACCAGTTAACCTCTAGGTTGGTACTATTGTTATGCTTCTGAGAAGTTTTAATCCTAAGCAGGGTCTTTGAAAATGGTACACGTATGGTGATACAGTACATGTGCTCTCATGTCCTTAAAGTAGTGTAGTTCTGTTGTTTGCAATTTCATTTTCTGATTTGTTAAAATTTTTCTTCTATAGTTTCTCACCTGCGGGTCCTTCGGGTAAACCCGGGGCGTTGCCCGGGTCACTCGGCTAGTATGTATATAAAAAAGCAAAGCTCAATTCTAAACCCAAATATTTTTTTTATGAGAAGAACATCAACATATTGCATGATTACGGCAGTCCATAGCTTCCCTGACAAAAATTCACCAAGAAAGTTAAATATTCCAAAATTTTTCTGTGTGTAAATTGCTAAATATGTAAAAAAACATGTATACAAAAAAGCAAAGCCCAATTCCAAACCCAAATATTTTTTTTATGAGAAGAACATCAACATAATGCATGATTACGGCAGTCCATAGCTTCCCTGACAAAAATTCACCAAAAAAGTTAAATATTCCAAAAATATTTCCGTGTATATATTGCTAAATGTGTAAATAACATGTATATAAAAAAGCAAAGCTTAATTTTAAATTTCATTATCCTTTCCACAGGAAAAGCATCAAAATACAGCATAAGTACGGCACTTTTGCAGCCGCATGATTACGGCAGTCCATAGCTTCCCTGACAAAAATTCACCAAGAAAGTTAAATATTCCAAAATTTTTCTGTGTGTAAATTGCTAAATATGTAAAAAAACATGTATACAAAAAAGCAAAGCCCAATTCCAAACCCAAATATTTTTTTTATGAGAAGAACATCAACATAATGCATGATTACGGCAGTCCATAGCTTCCCTGACAAAAATTCACCAAAAAAGTTAAATATTCCAAAAATATTTCTGTGTATATATTGCTAAATGTGTAAATAACATGTATATAAAAAAGCAAAGCTTAATTTTAAATTTCATTATCCTTTCCACAGGAAAAGCATCAAAATACTGCATAAGTGATCTGTGATATATTATTACTCTATTCTGTATTATTTATCATCATCTTGAAAACAACAAGATACGTGCAATAGAATGTGCACGAGTGTAAGAATTGTAAATAGAATAAAATAATTATAGTAGCTTAAAAATAGTGTATCTTTTATTTAACTTTATATATATATAAAGTGCGATTTCTTACAAAATAATTTTCACCATTAATATTTAACAATTAATAGAAACGTATCAAATGGCGACGAAGAATTAACGTAAGTATGGCCACCACTAATTTAAATTATCCAAGGTTTCGTGAAGGTGAAGATCTAAATTGTTATTTGGAACAATTAGAAGAATGTTTTAAATTGAACAAAACATTAGAAGCAGACAAAGTATCTGTGTTATTAACGTCTATTGATGTTAATGTTTATAAGACTTTGCGCGATTTGTTGGTACCTAGAAGGCCAAGTGACCTTAAATATAAAGATTTAGTAGAGGTTTTAACCAGCCATTTATATCCAATAAAAAATAAGCACTATGAAAGATATTTATTTCACAAGATTGTACAAAAAGAAAATGAGCCTGTGGGAAAATTTGTTTTGAGGCTTAAATCTCAGGCAGACAAGTGCAAATTTACTGACATAAATGAAAATTTGTGTGATCAATTTGTAAGTGGTTGCTTCGATGAAGCTACGCTTAAAAGGCTGCTAAGTGAACCTTTTTTAACGTTTGATAGTGCAATAAATATTGCAAATTCTGTAGAGGCAGCGAAGTCACAAGTAAATTTGATGAAAAATCCTGGTCATGATATTGATAAGTTGAAAGCCAGATCTAAAAATTTTAAATTCCCATGTAAATACAATAATCCTTGCAAAATTTGTGGAAAGTCTAACCACGATACGAAGTTATGCAAATTTAAAAATGCTCAATGTTATATTTGCAATAAGAAAGGGCACATTGCTCCAGTATGTTGGAATAAAAAATCTGCCCAAAATTCTGGAATGAATAAACCCAATCAGAATAAATTGAATACTATTCAGTGCAACACATTAGAAAACGCACCAAAAATAATGGTAAACGTTAAAATTGAAGATGCAGACACTATAATGGAGGTTGACACTGGTGCAGACGTGTCTGTAGTTTCAAAGAAATTTTTTCTTACAAATCTCAAAAATGTCACTCTAGAGAAATACAGTGGACATTTGAAAAGTTTTTCAGGAAATTTGATTCCAGTTTTTGGAAAATGCTTGGTAAATGTTAGTTACAAATGATACGTTTCTATTAATTGTTAAATATTAATGGTGAAAATTATTTTGTAAGAAATCGCACTATATATATATATAAAGATAAATAAAAGATACACTATTTTTAAGCTACTATAATTATTTTATTCTATTTACAAATCTTACACTCGTGCACATTCTATTGCACGTATCTCGTTGTTTACAAGATGATGATAAATAATACAGAGTAGAGTAATAATATATCACAGATCATTCCTCCTTCCTTATATTGTTCATCTTTAGAACCAATGAAAATATCATCTAAGTATATCACCGTGTTGGGAACATCATGAAAAAGGCTGTCCATACACCTCTGGAAAATGGCTGAAGCTGGACTGATGCCAAAAGGCAATCTATTATATCGGTAAAGTCCTCTATGGGTAGATACCACTAGCAGATTTTTTGATGCTTCATCCATTTCAATTTGATGATATGCGGAGGAGAGATCCAATTTGGTAAAAATCTTGTTTCCTCCTAGATTTCCCAACATAGTTTCTATAGTAGGTAATGGATATTTCTCATCTTCAATGCAATTATTCAAAGTGCATGTCAATCAGATGAGGACAGGTTCAGATACCAAATATGCTGAAGATTCTGATTGGACCTTGGACAACGCTGGAGCAGAAATTGGATAAGAATTTTAAAAGCTGATTGGCCCAATTGCGTTTTTGATATCTGTAATAATATAAATGTAATTTCAAATTTAGAACTGTTTTTAGAAGTATATAAGAGAGTATTTGAAAATAAAGATTTACCAATTCAGGGCATTAAAGGTTCAATATCATTGAGGCCAAATGCAAAGCCCAAATTTTTTAAATTTAGACCAGTACCCTTTTCCATTAAAGAGAAGATAGACAAAGAACTAGACAGACTTGAAAAAAGTCAAATAATTGAAAAAGTTAATGCTAGTGATTGGTCTACGCCTTTAGTAACGGTAATAAAGTCAAATGGAGAACTACGTTTGTGTGGTGATTTTAAAAATACTTTGAATAATTGCATTGAAGATGAGAAATATCCATTACCTACTATAGAAACTATGTTGGGAAATCTAGGAGGAAACAAGATGGTATGGATTACCGCAATGCTTAGTGTCTGACAATGGCCCCCCCTTCAATTCGATTGAATTTAAGGAGTTCTTACGGAAAAATAATGTATACCACTTAACCTCGCCAGCATATAATCCCTCGTCTAATGGAATTGCTGAAGTTTCGGTAAGAATAATAAAAAAATCTCTGGAAAAGTCGTTAGAAGAATCTCCAAACTCAAATATGGACTGTATTTTACAAAATGTTCTGTTTAATTATAGAAATACGCCTACCTCTTTAGATAAGCCTCCTGTAGAACGTCTCCTAAGTTATGTGCCTAGAACATTTGTAAATTGCTTGAACTCTGAATTTATCCAGAAGACTTTTGGGAGAAATGAGTGTGGAAGGCGACATTTTCAAGTTGGAGATAAAGTGCTGTTTACAAGAGTAATACAAAATAGGCGCAAATGGTTCAAGGCCCAGGTGATACGACGACTAGGTTACAATGTTTATCTAGTAAAGAACCTAAAAGGCACATTTAAAGTGCATGTCAATCAGATGAGGACAGGTTCAGATACCAAATATGCTGAAGATTCTGATTGGACCTTGGACAACGCTGGAGCAGGACCTCACCGACTGGAACAAGACCATCAAATTTCCACATCACCTCCGCCTAGGAGATCTACCCGACCTCGATGCCCTCCTTGCCGGTTTTCTCCAACTATGAACAATATAAGGAAGGAGGAATGATCTGTGATATATTATTACTCTATTCTGTATTATTTATCATCATCTTGAAAACAACAAGATACGTGCAATAGAATGTGCACGAGTGTAAGAATTGTAAATAGAATAAAATAATTATAGTAGCTTAAAAATAGTGTATCTTTTATTTAACTTTATATATATATAAAGTGCGATTTCTTACAAAATAATTTTCACCATTAATATTTAACAATTAATAGAAACGTATCAATAAGTACGGCACTTTTGCAGCCGCATGATTACAGCAGTCCATAGCTTCCCTGACAAAAATTCACCAAGAAAGTTAAATATTCCAAAATTTTTCTGTGTGTAAATTGCTAAATATGTAAAAAACATGTATACAAAAAAGCAAAGCCCAATTCCAAACCCAAATATTTTTTTTATGAGAAGAACATCAACATAATGCATGATTACGGCAGTCCATAGCTTCCCTGACAAAAATTCACCAAAAAAGTTAAATATTCCAAAAATATTTCTGTGTATATATTGCTAAATGTGTAAATAACATGTATATAAAAAAGCAAAGCTTAATTTTAAATTTCATTATCCTTTCCACAGGAAAAGCATCAAAATACTGCATAAATACGGCACTTTTGCAGCCGCATGATTACGGCAGTCCATAGCTTCCCTGACAAAAATTCACCAAGAAAGTTAAATATTCCAAAATTTTTCTGTGTGTAAATTGCTAAATATGTAAAAAACATGTATACAAAAAAGCAAAGCCCAATTCCAAACCCAAATATTTTTTTTATGAGAAGAACATCAACATAATGCATGATTACGGCAGTCCATAGCTTCCCTGACAAAAATTCACCAAAAAAGTTAAATATTCCAAAAATATTTCTGTGTATATATTGCTAAATGTGTAAATAACATGTATATAAAAAAGCAAAGCTTAATTTTAAATTTCATTATCCTTTCCACAGGAAAAGCATCAAAATACTGCATAAGTACGGCACTTTTGCAGCCGCATGATTACGGCAGTCCATAGCTTCCCTGACAAAAATTCACCAAGAAAGTTAAATATTCCTAAATTTTTCTGTGTGTAAATTGCTAAATATGTAAAAAACATGTATACAAAAAAGCAAAGCCCAATTCCAAACCCAAATATTTTTTTTATGAGAAGAACATCAACATAATGCATGATTACGGCAGTCCATAGCTTCCCTGACAAAAATTCACCAAAAAAGTTAAATATTCCAAAAATATTTCTGTGTATATATTGCTAAATGTGTAAATAACAAGTATATAAAAAAGCAAAGCTTAATTTTAAATTTCATTATCCTTTTCACAGGAAAAGCATCAAAATACTGCATAAGTACGGCACTTTTGCAGCCCCCCTGACAAAAATTCACTAAAAGAGGTAAGTATTCAAAAAAATATTTTGGTATATATATTGCTAAATGTGTAACAAACATGTATATAAAAAAGCAAAGCTTAATTCTAAGTTCTAATATTTTTTTTATAAGAAAAGCTACAAAAGCAAATAGGGAGAAGTGAAGCCATTTAGCCATTTTCAAAATCTGATTGTGAAAGAGTAAAAAAATGAGTAAATAAGAGCAAATATAAAGAAAAAGTATTGCTAAATGTGTAATAAACATGTATATAAAAAAGCAAAGCTTAATTCTAAGTTTTAATATAAAGAAGAAATAAGACACAAAAATGGAGCTAAATTTAAATTAAAAACTATAACAAATTAATAAAAAAAAATAACACCTAATCCAAATGCCACCATCATCAGACAAAAGAAAAAATGAGATTTTATTCTTTAGTTCATTTATTCTTCTGTCTGATGCTGTTGCTGAAACGTCACACACTATTAAATTATTTGGATTAGGTCTTATTAATGAGAAAAAAAAAGATGCCAAAGAGAGATGAAAAGATGCCAAAAAAGATAACCAGATACAAAAATTGTGCTAAATTCAAATGAAAAACTAAAACAAACACTTATAAAAGATAATTATTATAGAATAAAAGTAATAATTCAATCTACAATTCGAAAAATTTATATATTTAAATGAAAAACTATAACAATGTACTTACATAATCAAATGAATCAGAAATATATATTATTTCAAAACACATTTTTACGCATTTCAAAACAAATGAATTGATGATGATAAATGCAAAAAATCTACGATTGTAAAATAGATTAAATTAAAAAATAAAAATAACTGTTAACATTAGGAAAATAAAAACAGGCCTATCATACGAAGAAAAAAATAACGAAAATTTTGGTATATAGATTGTTATGTGTAGTTCAGAATCTTCGGAGGAGATAGCTCAGGACTTTACAATGGAAAACTCTGTTACGGTATTATCTATATAGATGTTATGAATATTTTTTGGTTTGTTGTTGAGAAAGAGGTGCAGTCGTGAAAAAGTAAAGATAGTTATTTACCTTTCAAGTAGTTTTTTATTTTGAAATACTTGAAGTAAATTTACACATAAAATTATTTATCACAGCAATATAGAATTTAGAGAATGAATTCTATAATCGTGATTTTAAAGAAATAGGTAGGGTTAAATATACATATTTACAACAATAATTAAAGTGGTATTTTTTGAATCTATGGTCAAAAAATATAGAACAGTCAATGAATGAAAATGAAATATATGTTTTATAAAAAATATATATTATTTGCATTTTAGATTATATAACATATATGTTATTTATAATTTTAAGCTATTTTGTATACGAATTTTTACACAAATTTTTAAAATGCTGTTGAAGCTCACAAAAAGGACCACGGGTTATAGAAAACATACCCTTATTATTGGAGTTCCCTATGGCAAAGTTTTACTGTATATTAATTTTTTTAAATAGTCTCGATACGAGAAATTGGATAAAGATAAGTAGAAACATTACGGCCAGAAAAATCGGGTACAATGTTGAAAGGGCGATTGGTAAACACACTTTCCCCCGATATATAAATTATCCTGAGTCACGTCACCAAAGAAAGCTCTACATTTTAACAAGGAATTGTTATTATTGATAGGACAGCCAATTTCAATTGCAAATTTATCATTAATCGTTTTTATCTAAAAAAAAATAAAAGAAAAAAAAAGGCCATGGACAATACATTTGGTCTAAATTGCCGGAAGGACGACACGGAACAGAAATCCGTATGTAAATGTCTTAGATTGTGACAAGCAAAGATCATTTCAATAATCGATGATTCCTGAGTTTATCTTCTAATCGATATCAAAAATATCCACTATCTATTTTTATTCCAATTCCGAAATTAACACATCGACCAAAATAAGGTAAAATAAGACAAAGAAACTTTTTCAAGTGAATTTTGAATGTGTTATGATTCGCTATTACTACCAGCTTGTTTAATAAAATGAAATATTCTGACTTGAGGGTAAAACCTAATTTGAATATTTATAAAAATCATATATTTTATTATTTTTTAGTTAGTGAAATGCCAATTGCGTATAATAGAGGAAGAGGTGAACAAGATATTGCTACACCGAGATATGTCATCGAGTCATAGAACTTGTTCAACAAGGGAATTTATGAGGCACAAAGTTAAGACTAAAATTTCAAGTAATTCATTTTCCGACATAACTTCTGAATTTCCAGATATAAGACCTAGGCATTATGCTCTTTTGTTTCGTTAAAACTGAGGCTAAAGAAATATGAGACCTGTCACGATCCGTGGCTTTAAAGATTTGTTCGCAGTCCTGGATTTATATTATATATTGGCTTCATAGTTTTATAAAATATTTTTATTCTATGAATAGATGTAGGATGTTAGGGAAGTTGTCTATTAAATATACTGAATATAATACATTTTTGTATTGATAACCTTCGCTGAAACAAAATGTATTTATACAAATCCTCTCATGGTTTCAAATCAATGTTTCAAATCCTGTTCTTTCAAGATAAGTTATTTTCAAGTATAAAATATCATCTTGTTTGAAAATTATATCAATATTACCCCAAATATAGGTCATATCACCTTTTAAGCACACATCTCAATTTGAAAAGTGTCACTAGTCAATTATATATATATATATATATATATTATCTCAATTGACCTAAAACAGAAATAGAACCCAAAATATGAAGGGTTATGTTGGAAAATACAGTTAACACCCATATTTTCCACGATATAACTTTTTATTTACAATCTGTCGATTTTCTTATATATCTCCTTTAGTTATAATAATTACTGGAAGTTTATATTTATTAGAGAGATATTTAACTAATGTTTATTTAATATACAAGTATGTACTTGTGCATATACAATAAAAACTTGCTATAGCGAACATCAGACTGTATTTTGGTTCATTATATAACTATAATACACTGAAAATATCGAGAAAAAGGAGAATATTTTCAGATTCGTTTTTAAGAGAAGGATTATCTATATTCTCGATTTGTTTTAGGGTAATTTTACAATATTTTATAATTTCAACAAACTCTTATTTGATCACATTATATAACATCACAATACAAAGCACAAGATCTATAAAAGTGAGAAATTAAAACGTTCAAAGTTATTTTTAATGAACCTTAAAATAATATTTTTTTGTTTCGTCTTGGAAATAATATTTAATCAACACTAGGGGAGTTTATTAGTATTCAACATTTGAACATCAAGGTTTATCATCAGTATAACAAAGCGGAGTTTGAAAGTCGGAGCTTTGAACCGTATAAAAGTCCACCAACGGACTAATTACAAACGTTGCCTGGACTTCCATTTATAACAATTACCCCAGATGGATCCCTGGAAATAAAATCCACCGCAGCCAAATCCCAGCGACAAAATGGATGACCCCACTTATCCATCCTTTATTACACAGCGATTTCTTCTGATATTTTCTTTAATCTTTTTTTGTCAGTTTTGTAGCTAATCTTTGACATTAATTATATTGGGTTTTAGAGTTTATAAATTAATTATAATTATATATATATTTTTGTAAACAATATACTTCATTTTTATGATTGTAAATATTTCTGGATATACAAATATAAAGCCTAAAATATATAATAATTATGCAGAATTTATATGAGCGAGAGAGAGTCATATATATATTATATATATCCGAAACATTGTTTAGTTTAATTTTGTTCCACTAGATGGCGCTCTGTAATTTAAAATGTTCTTAAGAGCGGTCAGGGTATGCCTTTTTTGTTTTTATTATCAACACTTTACCTTTTTTATACTTTATAAAATTATATATATATATATTTAAATAGTATTTATTTTTTTGAAAAAAGAGGAAAAGTAAAATATTAAGAACTACATATTTTGAATTAATTTTGAGTCAGAACAGCAAGCTAATTCTGTATCAAATAGTATCATTATGAGAATTTCAATATTTATAAAATTTGTTATTTAGTTTAAACATGTGAGGTTTGAGTTTTAATTTTTTGTAATAAATAATTAGTTAGAATGCTATGCTTTGCTGGTGTTACTCTTTTTTTTATACTACTATATTCTAACTAATTATTTATTACAAAAATTAAAAAAACAAACCTCTCAGGTTTAAACTAAATAACAAATTATATAAATCTTGAAATTATCATAACGGTACTTAATATACAGGGTGTACCAGGTAAATTGGGAATTTCAACAATGAAAAACAAAAATTAAAATATCCGAATGAAATTTGACACAGTAGTAGTTAAAAGGATATAGTTTTTATTTAATCAATGTAGTTTCCATTATTAGCTACAACAGTCTCGAGGCGAGTGCGGAATGAAGCACAGGCCTTGGCGACGATGACCTTGTCCATTTGGGTCATCACCGTGTGAACTGCTTTCTTGACAGACTGGATGGTGGTATGAGGAGCTTTGTTGACATCTCTCTCAACAACGCCCCATACATAGTAGTCGAGGGGATTGCAATCTGGAGAATTAGGGGCCAAATATCAGGACCCCAGTGACTAGGGACGTTAAGTGTCAGCCACGATTGTGTCTTTTTTGCCTTATGGGCTGGAGCTGAGTCCTGTTGGAAGACATACTTCCTTCCTGCGGCCACCATGTCCATCCAAGGCTTCACAACGGTCTCCAGAACATTGATGTAGGTGTCAGCGTTCATCCTAAGGCCCTTCTCAAAGAAATCGGGAGGCATGACATCACCTTCACTGCTGATAACGCCAAGGACCATTACGGAGGCAGGAAATTTCGTGTGCATCAGGACAGGTATATCTGAGGGGTCTTTACAGATCCAGCGATCATTCCTGGGATTTACCTTTTGGTCCACGTCAAAGTTCTTTTCGTCAGAGAAGAACCTTAGCATGCCAAAAGAGTCGTGTTTCAGGTTGTTGAGGAGGGCAGCAGCCTTTCCTTTTCTGTTATTCTTCATATTCTCAGTCAGCAACTGACCTTTCCAAAGGGCATAAGACTTGAGACCAAGGTCCTCATGGATAGTTCTGACAATTGTCATAGAGCCAACGTCAATTTCCTTGGCTATGGCCCTCATGCTCTTCCCAGGGTTTCCATCAATCTTCTCCTTGACATTTTTGACAAATTCTACGCCTCTTACCCTGTCCGATCGACGCGAGTGCTTTTTCCTTGTAGCTATCCCCTCTTTGTTACTGTCGGCCTCATCAAACTGCTTCTTGACACGATAAATAGTGGTTTTGGGCAACTTAAGAAAATCCACTATCTCTTTGGGGCTCCTTCCGGCGCGCAGAGCAACGATGATGGCAGCTCGATTTTCAAATTCTCGGTTACTCTTCATCACTACACTGCGCACACATGTACTGTTGCATTTTACATGAATATGGCTACGTAATGAAAAAAAAAAAACAAGTTTTTAATCTAAAGTAGTTTTTGTTTTATGGACTGTCAAAGTTAGTCCCAATTTACCTGGTACACCCTGTATATATATATATTAATTAAAAGGCATATTTTGCATATAAAATAAAACATGTTATTTATAACAAAATGCCAATATTTCAATAGGCTATACGCCTAACTTCGTCAGGGCTTTTCTTGTTTTCAAACTGTTTTGAAGGTGTCACGTTATCAATCAAAACAGTTTGAAAACAAGAAAAACCTTAACGAAATTAGGTGTATAGCCTATTGAAATATTGACATTTTGTTATTAATAAAAATTTTTATTTTATTTAAATCCAAAATAAGCTATTTAATTAATAATTTCATATGGATTGCTCAATATTCAAGATATATTATATATATGGGGAAAATAATGAAATAAATAGACAAGTTCAGGTGTTGATATTAATGATAAAATGGATCTATCCTGACCGCCTACATGACCATTTTAGATGGCAGAGCGGCTCATTTATATATATACATTCTAGATAAAATAAGAAGGATATCTAGTTTTCTAAGTGTTCAGCCAAGAAAAATACTGAGGCATAAAAATTGTTTAAACTTCACCAATCATCAACTGACTAGTTATAGAACAATTACCCTGAGTTCTATTTAAGCAACAATCCTAATATGCTTTCTTGATTCCTCTAAATACTGGTATTTTATCTTAGTGTCTCACAACCGTCATATCTGGTACATCAATCAATTTTATGAAACGACTTATCATTTTTAATTGCCAATGTTACTCAAGATCAGCACAGAGCTCAAAATCTACACAAAATCAAGAATAAAATAAAACCCCGGAAATGCAACTGGCGAGGAATGTCTAAAAGAAACTTTTGACAATTAAAATAATTTTATTAGGATCTTGTCAATACATGCAAAGTGCATAGTCTGCACTATTAAAAAAAAGATAATATGCATTATATATACTATGTACATGAATATGACGCCTCTGCCAGCGCTGCAGAGTTTGGTGGAGAATCGCCAGTGGGTCTCCAGCGACACTACGCATTTCGCGATCTACGAAGAATACGTAGATCGCGTACTTCGCCGCTGAAGAGATGGTGATGGCGTGGTCCTCGAGACCAACTGGAAAGAAATTTTATTGATGGAATGTGAATAAATTTTCTAAATGTTTTTATTCATCTTTAAGGTAGGCTAAAACCATCAATGAAATATTTTCTTTTATCATCATAATGAGTCAAATATTTTTCTACAGTTGAACATTTCTGTGTATATTAATCAATTTTATTTATTGTCATGAAATATGTATATTTGTAAATCTACGTCAAAAACCTTTAGCGTATAGTTGGTGAAGTCATTATGTAGTTATCTTATGTACTAGTATTTTGAGAATGGAAGGACTGAGTTGTAAGTAATAATTTTGTATTTTATCCTATATTTAGATTGCCTTTCTAATTTGAATGCAATATGTTCTTACTTTAAAGTAAGATCAGTTTCTTTCTACATTTAACTTTTGAGTGAAATTCATTTGACCCAAAATATCTGCCATTCTTGAAAGACATGCTTAAACCTATTCTTTAATGTCATCTTCAGGACTGTCTCCATCTACTTTAAATGTCTTTTGAATAATAAAAACGCTGGTTCCAAATTTTTAATTTCAAGTCAAGAACAATAAAATATGCAATAGGGACAATGTGTTGTAAGCAAGGTGCGATAAATTGTTTCTTTTGGCAACAAGTTTTGAGACGTAAAGCCGAACGTTGCCATGATGTAACCGATAACCGATGCATCTCTGTAAATATATGTAGAATGAGTACGTCTATTATTATCAAAAGGTTCACCTAAAACTACACCTTTATTCTTTTATGAAGGAACGCTTCGGGTGAATAAACCACTGCCCAGAATTCAAAGAATGAAATCACCAATACTTTTTTTGTTGACGAGATGGATAACCATGGCATCCATTGGCACAGGATATTTAGAACTTTATACCTAAAATTAAATTTTTCGCATGGTCGTAGTAGAATAGCCAACTGTCTCCGAAACTATGGTAATTCAAGAAGCGCGTGCCACATTACCACAATGAATTTGACGTTGAAACTGGAGAAGTTTCATATTTGCCTCTGTTCAGGTGTTAACAATCTCGGCAGCCATCTCACAGCTTTCATACATGAACGGTTGTACAAAATGGTAATTGCACTGAGGTATATATTGTTTAACATCTACACCAGTTCTCACATAGGATTATTTAAAGTTATCATTAACAATGGTGACTGCTCTGCATCATGTTCTGCGATGATAGAAACGCCAACCTTCACTGATTGGCCCTTAAAACTCGACCTCCTCTAGTATTTTGAATCATTAAATTGCAGACTCAGTGAAACATCTTCCCTATATGCTCATCGCCTTATTTGGTAGGTTTATATAACCGATTTATTCTAAAAGACAGGGTGGCATACGGTTTATTAAGAACCGTATCCAATTCCTAGTTTTCTAGGTAGCCTGTCAAAGATGATAATTGTTTCTGAATTTTCCAGTTTCTATTGGTTGAATACAAGTCACAAAAGTTAAACCATTTTCCTCATTTTTCTAATCACATCCGTGTTTATAAAAACTAAATATTTATCTAATTAAAAATATAATGTATTCAATTAAAAATAGTGACTTTTTTCTTTCAATTCATTTGATCGATCAATTTTGACGAGCTTTAGGTTTGTTTATTTCAGATAAAAATATTCATATAAATCATTATAATAAATATAAAATTTATTCTATTAATCATAGTGTTTTACTGAGTACATATATATTTTTGTATATTTAAAAAATATATATATATAAAGACATATCCTAAATAAAACTTATACGCGTTATAAAAGGTGTAAGACAAAAAAAGAAATGAAGTAGGAAGAAATGCTCAAATTATCAGTGAATGCAGGTAAGGTGAGCTCCCGTACTAATAGGACTGATCCCTCAGCCATTTGTAGCAGATTAGATCTGTCAGACTCAACTCGCTTCATTTCCGGTCATTTCACTAATTGGAGGCGAAAGACTATCCGATTTGCAACCTAATACTGGAAGTAAGTCACTTAGCAACTTGTCTAGGGAACTTATGAGAGCTACTTATTCTATCAAGTTCATAACACCCTCTTTCGCTTCCTCCCATTTCTCAATAGATAAATCCGCATTGGATACAAAAACTCCAATGCATACAATTTTATAGATACTATATAGAGAATTGGATTGGTAAATAAATGCAAAGGATTTAAAACGATATCGCAATCGAAATAATTACAATTACAATTATTTTATTTCCAAAGCGCTATATCCCTCAAGGGATACTTGCGCCAAACAAGGAGAAATGTTTATTTACATAGGTTATTTACATTATTCAATGGATGAAAACATTAGAGATCCAGATTTTGTAGAAAGTTTAGAATGTATTTACAAAATGATTTGAACTTTAAATATGATTTTTATCGGAAATCAAATCGTTAAGTTCACAAACAACTAGTTCATTCTTCATTCTATAATCTTGAAATGCTGGGCAATCGATCAGTAGATGTCTTGAGGTTTGTCCCTCTAATCGAATTGTTTCGCAAATTCTTGAAAATATTTCGAATGATATATCGTGTTATATAGAGAATGCCATCAAAAAGGAAAAGTTTTAGCAATTTAAATTTCACACTGTGTAAGAGTTTCTTTTAATTATTAGAAATAATTATGCAGCTTTCTCATACTTTTTTATCATCATTTATAAATATTTCATCATTTTAAAATGGAGAGCTGCATTTTTAAACATATATGCATACAAACCTTAATTAGGTTACGCAATGTGATGAATTCATTTTCAAAAAGGGGCGAATCTGTATTAGAGAAAAGTCTATATATATTGTTAGAGAGGTTGGAATTTTATCTAAAACAACTTGTCTTTTATTTTATTTTATTTCAACACACAAAACGCGATATCCCGGCTAGGGATAATTGCGTCGATTTACATTTTTTTCAAACAGAAACAGTTATAAACATATTATATAAGAAAAGCAATTAAAAATAAAAAAGAGAAAAAAATATATATATTAGGAACCTGAACCTTTCAGGCCCGAAAAGACAATCATAAATATATTTACAAAAATAATTAAACCTATGATAATTCTCTCTGCTATTTACAAATTGATATAGATCTACAACATTATTTATTGTCTCTTGTCTGGCGTTATAAAAGAGTGGGCATTCCAGCATTAGGTGTCTTGAATCCTGGAATTCGTTGCCACAATGACAGCTAGAGTCTTCAACCGCTCCAATTTTTGATAAAAATCCCTTAAAACCTCCATGGTTTGTTGTAAACTGAGCATTATAAAAATTCGAACGGAAAAATGTTGGAATTCCAAACAGGAAAAGGCTTTGGAATGTTTCATTTGTTTTTAGAAATAATTCATTCATTTTTGCACTTAAAAATGAAACAACTTCTCTTAATAACATCCTTTTTTGTTTAGAGTAAAACCCCGCTGAAACGACCCGTTAGTATGCGTATAACAGAATTTCTCTTATAAAGAATAAAACAATTCCCGATTAAATTTATTTGATGTTAAACTTTCTTTTATCCTAGCTGAGATGCATTTTTGAAAATTCTATAATCACTTTTGTCATTTTCTATAACTCCCTCTTCTTAATTAAGTAATAGTGGGTTATAGTGAAACATGTACTATATATATAAGTAAAAAGTTAACTTGAACACCTACTAACTAAAATATAAGCCTCGCTATAACTTACTTTTAGTTTTAACTAAAAGTTGTGAAAAAATCTTCCAATAAAATTTATTTTGAAAGAAATCTTGCGTTACGAGTTATATTGATATAAAACTCATATATTTATAATTTTTAAATATTATTTGTGTGCTATATTATCCCATTTTTATTTGATCATATTATATAACATCACAACATAAAGCACAGAAACTATTTTTGATGAATAATAGAGTAAGTATTTTCTTTTGTTTATTCGAATTGGACATGATACTCTATCAACACCTCAAAACTAATGTCCCTCTAGTTTGTTTAAAATACCTTTTCAAAGAGTTAATCTTCAGTATCGGTAAAATGTAAAACAGAAAAAATAAAATAATAGAGCATTATGGTAGATTGAAATAGCGAAACAACTAAGAGGGTTGACCACTGATGAACAATTCGCTCCTATTATTTTTATTTATTGCAGCAAGAGGAGTAGAAAAAATTGTTTCATTTAAAATAATCATAAGCGTCATGAATCGAAGCATATTATATATTTATAATTGTATGTAATTCTACTGTCCTCAAAGCTTATGTCTATTATTCTTCTAAAATACTCATTCCAAGAATCTAGCAACAGTATCACTATAAAAGGAAGTTCCAAAAATGTAATATAACCGCGGTATAGTAGATTAAACTGGCGAACCGCTTGGAGGGTTCACCACTGATGAGCCAGGCCCTCCCTTTAATTTTTCAATTGCAGTAAGGGCAGTAGAAATTGTTTAATTTCAAAAAGAATCTTGCGCGTTTAAAATAGTTTCGAATTTTGATAACAGATAGCGCACTGGTGCATCATATTATAAATATTTTATATCCTAAAATTTCTTCGAATTTTAAAACGAACATACCATGTTTCTTGGGTTGATTGAAGAAAATTGCATTCCTATTAAAAAATCTTCCATTGTTTTGAGGTAAATATTGTACACAACTCAAATGCAATGTCAAGCAAAATTTCTAAACAATAATTCGACCTAAAATTTAAACATCTCTTCAAACAAAAAATTAAATATCAAAATAACAATTCAAATATGTCTTTAAAGTAAAAATTCGACAAAAATTGCAATTAAAAATAGACCTATATCTAATTATACTCAAAAATCAATATGTGTTAATTAACTAATTTAAAATAAAGACAACCATCCTTCGCATACATGTCACTAATAATAATTACCTCAATAATAAAAGTCTAAATTTTATAATTAAAATATTTTCCTAATTAACTAGTTTCATGGAATTATTGGACTATTTAGTGATCCTTTTTAACTTAGAATTATTAAATATTTTCTAAAATTAACTGGTTGCGCTTTCAATATTAATTAAATTTAAAACGATCAATTATATAATTACCATTATAAGAAATGAATGTATTGTATTAAAATTATAAAAATGGATTTTATATTTCTTAATTTTATATGGCAATATATTTAATAGAGTAATTAATCATTAACCAACAAATTGATATGATGAAAAAGACATTTCCTTGTCGTTTAAATAAGCATTTTAAGATTTTATAACGCTATCTATAGAAATAAATAATAGTTAAGAAATTTGACAAATATATCGTAAAGATAGAGGTTGCCTGGCCGGAATTCATATTTATATAAAAAATAGACACTTCGGCCAGTTAGAGTTTTTTATTTTCTCAACGTTTCTACAAAAATCTTTTGTCTTCGTCAGGAGAAGTAAATAAAAATAAAACATTTGGCAATGCGTTAAAAAAAATATTTCCAAGATCATAGTCTTTGACGAGTTTAATATTTGTTTTTGACTCGCGCTTTAGATGTTGTACTAAATGCGAAAAATCACGTGAGAACGCCCTTGCAAACCTCAGAACAATTTTTAACGCCTTGCCAAATGCTTTATTTTTATTTACTTCTCCTGACGAAGACAAAAGATTTTTGTCGAAACGTTGAGAAAATAAAAACCTCCAACTGGCCGAAGTATCTATTTTTTATATAAAAATTGACAAATATAGTTAGGAATTCAGATATAGGATAAATTGCGATTTACTATTGTAAAATATCAAAAACCTTCCGCAATAAGTTTCTTTAAAGAGGAAGGTTTTTAATATTTTAAAATAGTTAGGAATACAATTAACGTTTAGCTCATATTTAGTCCGATAGATGACAATATTCTATCATTAAATGCACATATAATGGGTTAGAAAATGCCTTTTTTATCATATTGTTTGTAAATACAAATTGTGATAAAGAGCACCAGTAACTATGAATATAGTAAAACATCGCTATAGCTAATTCTAATTGAGTATAAGTTCGCTATAACCATGGCTCACTTTATGGGATTATTAATATTGAGGAATATTTTAATTTCGTTATAAGGGAAGGTTCATTATATCCTTTACGGATCATTTAAACGGGATTTGACTGTAAATATCTATATAGATAATGCTATTTACTTGTTTTTTTTTTTGTAATCGCATCCACGTTTAATAAATAGTAATGATAAATATATGACTAGACACAATTGCGCATGAGAAAGAATGCAGGGCAAGGGATACTGGAGGATGACCCATCTGTAAATAGGTAACTGAATGTGAGACAACTTTATTTTGTTGTAAATGTTTCCTCTTCCCTCTCCTCTTGTTGATGTGTAAATACGGCGAATCCTGTATGGGGCGGAATGCCCTAAATAAAGGCTTTTTTTTGTTGTTGTTGTTGTTGTTGACTAGACACAATTTAAAAATGTTGTTGTTCATTTCATTTTTAGGTCTTTAGAGAGATATTCTTTAACTCCGAAGCTAACCTAAATGAAGGAAGATACAGTTGCTTCTGTTTCACTCTGTATAAACCGTGTTGTTGAACAAGTTAAAAATTGAATAGTTTCCAAAATATACTGAATTTATATAAAGGAAGATAGCACGCCATCTGTTGGTGAAATTTGAAACTATTAAGCGTGATTTTTTATATAATATAAAACTTCTTTCAGAATTTTATGATTTTTAAAAAGGATTTAGAGGAACTATTTATTGTATTCTCAAATACCATAACCAAAAATATCTCCAAAGTACCGGAATTACAGTAAATCCCTCTAAAGCTATCCAAAATGGGACTGAACGTGTGGTTCACAAAAGACATAGCTCAATATAGCCATAGTTCTCTGTAATATAAATTAAAATAGGGATTATTTCAGGTTCTTTAAAAGGGAAGGTTCGCTATATTCCAAGAATTAGTGGGGTTTTACTGTATAAGCAGAATAAGTCAGGGTACAATATTACAACAGTGTGGCGCGTTAAACTGGAGAAACTTCTGGTAGTCTTCACCAGTGATGTACCAAGTATCTCAATTAAAATCCCAATCGAAAATGGAAATTAGGAAGTCAAATAATTTTTAAAAAGGAACATTTGTGCCGAATATTCTCACCTTTTATCGATACTTATTATCATAAGGAGTTATCTCCAGTTCCATAGTCAGTATCAATTAATTATTGAAATTTAAATGTATTTTGTATCACAAAAAGAATTATTATGTGTGTTGCACAATTTCATTTAATATTAATTCTATTCTTATCAAGGAACAGGGTAGGTTGGAAATTTTGGGTTTAGAGATCCATTATCACTCCACATGCTACGGAAATCTGAGAATTCTAAGTGTATTTGCGAATTCTTCGTAAATTTCGAGAAATTATATTAGCATTCTACAATGTTGAAAACTGTAATATAAGATAGTAAATTGTATATATTTTTGATGAAAAGACTATGCATACAATTGTATACAGTTGAAGAGGCTTTCCTAATGACAATAAGTCCTCCACCAAAATATCATGAGAGCTTAAGGCTAAAAACCCTGGGTTAACGTAAGGACGGCAATTGTATTATCATCTTGTTTTCTAACCCGTAAAGATATCCATACAGGTCGAAAAAACGCATTTAATGTAATACCTATTTGTAGGGTAGAATTGATATGATACAGGGAGTAGCAGAGCTGCTATTCAAATATTACAGGCAAAATGGTAAACCGTTCATTAGTGATAAAGTGTATTTAATTGTTAAAATTATCTTTTTCTTCTTTCTTATCTCCACCCAATCATATTAGGGTGCCAAGCTTGTAAAGTTGACAACCATCATGATTGGGTGAAGTAGAATGCGTCTGCCTTTGTCATTAAGACTGGGAGCACTACTCAGTGGCAGGCCGAATTAGCTCCAAAATAAATGGCCGCCTCTGACATGAGGAACAGACGCCATGTGCAGCCGCCCCTAATATGGAGTACAAACGCTGCTCATCCTGTATCCCTGGATCAGGAGCCATTACAGGGTACTATCAGCCGGGCCAGCTGAACCCAGGTTTTTTAGCGAGCTTGTTACTGCTCCCCCTCCTCCTTTTTCATCCGGGCTTTGAACCGGCAAAGGCGGAGTTAAAATTATCTAAATACAGTAAAAGAAATTTCGTAATAGCAAACCCCAATAGGTCTGGCCTGAATTCACGGGAGCCGTGGTTTCATAATTTCCATTATTCAGCCTATTATAAAATTAAATGAGGAATGTTTAAGTTCGTTATAAGGGAAGGTTCGTTATATCCCCGATTCTTTGATCAGGTTTTAATACATATTCGTTTTATATACATTAAAAATATACAATGGCCTCTAAATCCGGCACAATAAACAGAATACACTTACAGGTTATTGAGAAGTAGGAATACTGCGAGATATCGAATCAATTGATCCTTTAGTTATCTGATAGGTTTGATCAGAAACTAAGGAGACTTGATACAGCATTCTTTTTTTCAAGTTGCTTCACTTGACGATGGAATGAATTACACGATGACCTGCAAAGGTATCGAAGATGGCATTTAAGAGTTTCAAAATTACAGTAAAACTCCGAAATAACGAATTCTAGTTAGACGAATTTTGGTTCCCTATAGCCACAGTTAAATTTATAGTATTTCTAATAATGGGAATTATTTTAGATTCGTTACAACAGAAGATTCGTTATATGCTCGGCTTGTTTTAGCAAGGTTTAATGGATAAACTTTAGTATTTACTGCCTTAATTATCTACTGCTTTAACTGAAATTATAAAATATTTGGAGAAACTGGATCATAATTGGGGAACTCTCCTAGAAGTTTCACCCTTTTTTAACCAACCATACTGCTCTGATATTGTATTTGAATATTTTGTTCATATAGACAGTACTAAAGGGGAATTCTTAGTGAAGGTACTTAATTAAACTATGGATATACACTAAGCCCCTCTATAGAGAACCCCAACAGAACTGCATCTTTAGTTCACTATAGCCATGGTTCGTTATATATAGCCATATTTCACTATATTATAAAATAAAATGTGAATTATATTCCATGTTCATTATAAGGAAAGGTTCGCTCTTTATCAGGTTCGCTCACTATGGGTTTTACTATAGGTATATATCGAACATTGAATCATTTAAGAAAAAGGCACGATAAGGAATTTATTTTCCTTAGTTTATCCACATGATTTCTGTTCAATATTACTTTTGTACTATTTTTCACACTAAATCATTTGTTAAACGAAAATTGAAATATTTCTCTCCCAGAAATTTCTGTAAAAATGTGAATCGTCCTCGTTCTTTGTTCTATTTAAAAATTAATTTACTATTAGAATTTATACCAATTTATATTTTAAAAACGATTCGAATAAATCTCTAATATTTTAGTGAAGATATTTATATTGCCACTTAGCATTAAACCCGAATAAATTGACTTTTACAAGGATAAATGATTATTTAAAACAAAATAATAATAAATATAGATAAAGCAAAATTAGTTTATTGATATAATTCCATTTGATTAGATTTAAAAGCCAGGAGGGTTATTTCTCCATTTTACCGTTATATCTACGAATTTAAAATAGATATTTATTATATAACAAGATGTCTGAGTTGCTGACATTAAGTGCAATCTATTTCTAATGAGATTAAAGATAATTGTTTCCATTTTGTGCTCTAAGATATGTAATTTGTCGTCTCATATTTACAATATAAATACACTTTATTATTAATATATTATTTTGAGCGTAATATCTTTCTAACAAATTAACTAAAACCCCACTAAAACGAACTAGGAATATAGACTACCTTCCCTTATAAAAATCTGAAATAAAAAATCCTCATTTTCATTTTATTATACAGTTAACTATGGTTTTTTACTTATCCTTTTAGTCTAAATTAAACAAGATCCTGGAAGTCGTGCTGGTAAAGAAGCTCAAAAACTCTTCTTGGTTCTCTGTACAGGGATCTCTTGTCCTTTCCAAGTTAACTATGGTTAAATAACGAACCATGGATATAGTGAAACACAGGTAAGTCTCTTTGGGGTTTGATATAGAGAAATTTTACTGTATATATTGATTTATATAAAAAGAAAGTCAAATTTCCAATATATTTAAACGCTAAACTAAGGTACATTTATTGACCGTTTCGGTAAACAAGCGTACTCGGATCAGTCATAGAGCACGAAACTAGATTTGAAATAGCCAGAAGTCCTAACTGGACACCTTCGTTTCGGGCTAATGGCTTTCCTGAGGTCCGGACTATCCTTGATGATATTATATCTATCCATCTTCCAGAAATCTTTCTCGAAGAAGTGTTTAACTGTTAAAGTGGTAAGGTCAATAGAAGGCACTTAATTTTAATTGATATTAAAAAAAGCTTTACTTTATATATAACAAACCATCTAAATATTAACTCATTTTTGCAAATTTATTTACAACTTTCTTTTAAATTGGAAAAGGGAAGGGGAAACTTAGAAGGAAAAGAATTGCGATATGCTTGCTTTGTATGTTTTTCTTTGTTGTTTGTTTTTCTCTTCGGACAATTTTCTTTGGTTAATTATGTAAAATAATGAATTGAACAGGATTGTATATAGCCCATTTGTTGTGATGTAGAGAGAGGTATCGACGCAAATATCCCTGAGTATAGGATATCGCGTTTCATGATGTTAATAAAATTGTTAACTCAGTTTTGATTATTAATAAAAATACAATATTCATTTATTTAAATATAAATATTCATTTTAATATAAGATATATACAGTGAAGCACCTCTATAGCCAACCTCAATGGGACTGAAAATATGGTTCACTATACTCATGAATCCATAGTTTACTGTATTATAAAATAAATATGGAGATTATTTCAGGTTATAATATTCCTTGTTTTATTTTATATGCAAAATAATTCACAAATATCTCTATATTATTCTATAAAAGGTTTATTTCAAGTTCATTATAAGGAAAGGTTCGCTATATCCCATGTTTCTTTTAGCGGGATTTTACTGTATATAAGGAGATGGGCGTGTTATTTGTGCTATTCAACAATTTAGCAAAATATTTGTGTTATAAAAAAGTAAAAGTGCCTAAAAATAGTTTTAATCTCAATATTCGTATTTCCTATTATAAATAATTTAAATCAATAATTGTTTAATTTCTCTATTTTCTTTTGTAACAATTGAGTAGGTTTCAATCGAATATTTGTCAAATGATTCTATAGCCAACCTCCATTGAACCGAACCTGAGGTTCACTATAGCTATAGTTCGTTATATCCATGGTTAACTGTATCATAGAATAAAAATGGGGATTATTTCTGATTCATTATAAAAGAAGGTTCGCTATAAACGATGTTCGTTTTGCGGGGCTAAGCTATATTTACTTTTGTAATGATCAAAATACATTTCAGTAATTCAATCCTGATAAAGTTTTGAAATTTAATACTTCTTAGATATTTTATTGAGTGTGTGTGTGATAGATTTTGTTTTTATAGTATAATAAGTCTTTTACTTGTTCTTTTGTCTAATTTTATTTAAATATATAATGATTGGTTATAAGATTAATGAATTAATAAAATATATTTTAAGATTGATAAAATAACATATTTCAAACCTTATAAAACAAAATGTTGCCTGAAAATTTCTAACCTAAAGCACAAAAGTCAAAACCTACCAAAATTATTTATATAACTCAATTACCAAATAACAGTAACAAAACTTCTAAAAGAAATTTAATAAAATATTTAGTTTAAAAATAAAGAATCTCGATAAATTTCATTATTAAAACTAAAAATAGGCTTTTTAATGATGTGTAATGTTTTTTGATGATTAGGGTTATCTTATCTATAAAATGCTGAGCAGAATATGAGCTTGTTAGTTCGTCAGGCTTATAAATCCTGGAGGACGCCATCTTTTGTCTGCATGGTCGGAGGAGATAGTGTCCGCCTCCCTCATAAACATGGCCGCGCTGAGTTCTTGAAAAACTGCTAATCTTCCCAATTATCTCTCCCTTGAGATGATTCACCATTTGCATCATAATTGATAGACACGCCTGCATTTTTATTTACATATACAGTAAACCCCGCTAGTGCAAACTGGAATACAGCTAGCCTTCCCTTATGATGAACCTGAAATAATCCCTATTTTATTTCATAATATAGCTATATAAAGCTATGACTATAACCAACCATGGCTATAGTCAACCACAGGTTAAGTTTAATTGGGATTCGCTTTAGAGATATTTTACTGTAATTATTAAATTGAGTTCTTCCAATCAAAGATGCTTCGGCCAGTAAATCTTATTATTGTCTCGACGTTTCGACAAATATATTTTGTCATCGTCAGGAGTGAACAAAAATTAAAAAATTTGGCAAAGCGTTAAAAATTATTCTAAGGCTGCAAGAGCGTTCTGACGCGGTATTAATTTAAGTATACAGTGAAGAGTCTTAATAAAACGAACCTGGGATATAGTAAATCTTCACTTTCAGTTATCCTAAAATAATATTCAATATTCAAATCACAATGAAACTTTGTTATAATGAAAATTTCCGTTTATTTATTTATTCGTTTTTTTTTTCGTAATTCATTATATTTATAAGGTAAAATTAATAAGTAAATTCAGTGCATATTTTAAAAATCATGGAATTATTTGAAAGTCAGAACATAATTATTGAAATTGTGAGAGATAATTTTCTCTTCCCCTTCACGAGAATATATTTTGAAAATAGAATCTCACAAAAAATACATTTATTTATTCATATTATGTTTTATTCATAGTTTGTTCAGCTGATATTTAAAATTTAATTATTGACATATAATTTAATTTATATATAATTCATTATACGCCTTACTACATTCAGAAAATGCACATTTCAAAGTATTAATGTCATATAATATAAAAAATATCATTAATATATTCTAAACTAATGTTGTTTAAGAAGCAAAAAAGTCAAAAATAAAAATTAATTTCAATAAACTTTTCAAAGAAATGTAAGCCATATATTGTAAAGAGAAGTCATCCACCCTACTAATATTTCTTCATATCCATAGTCATATTTTATTAAAATTCTAAGTGAAATATTAATAAAAATAAATTAGTTCTAAATATTTTATTAAACTCTAAAACTTTTCAGACCTTTTATTTGAAGAGTGAACAAACTAGAAGAAAATTGTTCCGGACAGGCTTTTTTTTTCATCCAAGATTCTTCTTTTCTTTGGTCCCCTGTCATTGGAATCTAAATGGGAAGGCAGATTGAAATAAAAATATGAAAAAAACTCATTTGTAGTAAACGCTGTCTGAAATAATTTTATCATATTGTAACTCCCCTTTTGTATTCTCAAAATAGACGCTGTAATAAAATATTCGTCTCTTTCACTAATTTTCTATATTTTCTCATTTCTTAAATTCATATGACTAAAATAAGATACATTCCCCTTCCCTTATTTTCCGTTTATTAAAGTAAGAATTTCCATTTTTCATGTAAATTACTTTTTATTGCACTAATTTCAATATCTTAAATATTCTATATTAATATTTATGTATAAAAACAAATTTAAAAGCATTCGTAGCTTTGCAATATTTGGTTGAAAAAATAAATGGAATATTTTGAAATGTGAATGTAATTTTTTACCAAGCGACTATTGATATTTCAAAAAATGTTTATTCACTTATGATATGAAAATATATTTTGGAAGATATTCTGAATAAAAATATTGCTTTTATGTTAAAAGGTAGTAGGTATATTAATAAGTTGATTTGATATATGAAAATTATTTTTTGACTTAATATCATTCTGATGGGATTTCATTTGAAAGAAATTTGCTTTTGTGGTGCATTCGTGACTTGTATGTATTGACTCGTATGTATGATAAATTTGTATATGCAAATATATAAACATTGATTCACCTTCTGTTTTTGATATAATAAAATTTGTTTTTGACAATGGAAGGAACAGAGAAAATAAAAATGTTCACATTGTTAGAAAAAAAATCCATATTCAATTTATGGATAAATATAGATTTTAATAATGAAAGCAATGTCGGAAAAAAACAGATTAAACTTACTTTTTGTCGCTCATGGCCAATGTATTCTAATGGCTTATTGAAACTTTACATAACTAACTTTACAATGTATTTAAAATAACTGTTTACTAAAGAGTTCTGACCTTGAAATTTCACAATTACTGCTCAGATATTTGAGTGTAACACGAAATATTTGTGCAATTGTATCTATTATATCATAAAAATTATATCGATTTAAGAAAGGTTCACAATTTTTGCTAGGGAATTTATAGAGCCATTGTGGCCATTATTTAGAGTTAATTGAGGAAGTTACAATGAATGATAGGAAATTTATAATGTTATTTAGGAAATATTTTAACAGCGATAGCATTTACAGCATCAGAGATTATTTCTAGGAAATATATAATGTAAAACGACATTTGAAATACTATCCCGCATGCATTTCTTTTCAACGATAAATTAAAATTTATTTCAAGGAGAAATCACGATTATTTCTCACCTTTTGGATGAGGTATAAAAGGGTGAATTGTGAAAAGTAATGATAAACGGAAAAATAAAAGTGTCCAGGGATGGGAATATAATGTAAATATCAATTATACATATAATGTATTCAATAACTGAAAGTAGTTAATGAGATGAGAAAAAGAGAGAAAATTTTACAATGTTCTCTATAGAAATATTTGAGTGAATGATTAAATATTCGAGTAATTTGACCATTACTTGATAGTGTAATCAAGAGAAAAATGTTTATACTATAATCGATAATGTATTCATTGTGTATATAAGTGAATATTTTAGTTATGTATTCATTATATGACACAGGTTATCAAGATAGAGAGGTTTATAATGATTTTCAGGGAATTATTTGTGTGAATCAGTTAATATTTGATTAATGTACCCACACACAACAACAACAACAACAAAATATGCGCTTTATTTAATTAAGATTATCAAGAGAAGAAAAGTTTACAATCTAGATTTTACGAATTCATTTTTTTGACATTTGTTCCACCATCTTTATAAGAAGCATCCTACTGCTAGGATGCTTCAACAGAAACCTGCAACGATCTAGAAGTATTTTGAGAAACTTCCATTGCATTCCTTAGTCTAGATCTTAAAGATGTTTATTTGAGAGTTAGCGTATTAAATGGCACGGTTGCTATCATTATGGTAAAACCATGCCTCGTCCAGTGTGACAACTTTCTTCCATTTTTCACATTGCCAGATAGTTTTCATAAAGGGCCCTGCTGCAGGTATTTCGTTCCTCAAAATGGTGCGGTTTGTGAGCATGAACTTTAATTTTTTTACGTATTTTTAAGCCTATATTTTCTTGATTATATGGTTGACGGTAAAAAGTGGTAACTTGAATTTTATGGAAATGTTCCTTGAAGAAATTAAATTCTCTCTGACAACTATTTCCTTTATCTTTCTTTCGATTAGAGTTGAAGGTTTCTTCAGGCACCCTTTTTAGTTGAATATTTTCGCTCAATTTGATGAACATCTATTTGATTTTGCAATCGTAGATTTTTTGCCTTCAAATGTTACTTATCTTATTGGTTATTTATCATCATCGATTTTTTGTTTTTAAAACACGTTCTTTTTGTATTATTTGTTCTTCTTTGGCTCCTTCAGATAACAACCTTCCCTTCATTCTGAAGAAGCATCAGTTTCCACTAAGGTTGGGTTTTGCTATGACTATAAATAAAGGCTCAAGGCCTAACCTTTGCTAGAGTGGGTCTCTTGCTACAAGAGCCTGTGTTTACACATGGACAGCTCTATGTGGCTTTTTATCAAGTGCGAATTTTGGATAGCATACATGAAAAGTTGAACCCAAATATATAAAAAACTAGAATTGCAATTTTATTTTATGATTTTCTTTCTTTTTTTTCTACTTTAAATGTATTTATCTAAACATTTCACCAATGGCTATAGTTCCTCACCAGAAATAGCTTACCAAACAGGAGAATGTAGAGAAGCAAAATAACTACTTTTATTTTTTCATTTCGAATATACAGGGTGATCCAAAAGTCCCGCACAACTTTAAAAATTAATAACTCCGCGAATATTTGTGCTAGAGCAATGCGGTAAACACCATTATATTCAGGATGCAATGGGATTTTTTATGGCAAATAATGAAAAATTCGAAATTGATTTTAGTTACAACTTTATTCGCTAGATGGCGCTCTACCAGAATCAGAGCTTCAGCGACCAAATTGTTTGATAAATTGAAAAATATAACTGAACGACACGTATTTTTCCTTTTTGAATACCAGGAAAGAACCCTAATAATATCAAATGATAAATTAATAAAACACCATTTCGCCAAAAGTTAGAAGAATTGGTTGACGATTTTTAAATACAATCTGAGATATGTAAAATAGGTATATGCAAATTAAAACATGTAGCAAAAAAATATTTATATTTTAGATGGAGTTTTGTGAAATAGATTGAATGTTTGAAAATAACTAATGATATCAATACACGATTTTTGAAATGTTAATATAGTACCAAAAATTATTATGGCACTACTAATAGGATTTCGTGCTATAAGGAATGTATAGGTTCTTGACTAATTGGCGACTCTTGACTATTTAACTGGATATTTGTCATGATCCAAAAATGAAATATAGAGGGGAGTGACAATATATATTTGTCGTACTTTATTCCAAATATCCTATGGGTTTGTCAAATGTTATCATTGTTTATTATACTGTACTTAATTTTGAAAATGTGTCCCCTAAAAAAATCATTTTTAAATCGACCTTTTGCGTTGAAAAACGTGGTAGTAAAATCATTTTGTATTATTTTTTGCGCAAAATTTCTAAAGTTGAGGGGAAACAGAAAATATTCCTTATGCTATTTCTTCTAATGAGCGAAAAGCGATAAACTAAACATAAGGAGTAAAATTGTGTATACCAGTGTTATTCAAGAAGTTATAACACTTTGGCCTGCACGACATAATATAAGATGTGGGCAAATGACAAACAAAAAAATTACTGTTCACAGAAAAAAAAGAGTCAAGATGTGAGGACAGCATTTATTATTCCCATAACCCAAAACAAAGAGCTGCAAAATATAACACATGAGGTAACTGCCTTCTCTCTTGTATTAGGTCACAATCCTTGCTCAATGTGGGGCGCTTCATTCTCAAACACCGCCTGCAGACGATAGATGATAGAATGGTCACAATTAAATAGTTGAAATTTATAAAACGTGCCATCTGATAGAAGCCTTCAACATGGCCAATGTGGTAGGCCGGCATCGATAAAAACGCGACTTAATGTACCCCCATAACCGAAATTGTAAGGCGTCAAGTCTGGTGATATTGGAGGCCACTGGTATATAAAGTGGCGACTTATCAACGAATTTCACCGAACGTATCCTTCAGCAATTGTTTGGCACCGCGGGAGATATGAGGAGGTCCTCCATCTTGCATGAATGTTATTTCGCTTAGTGCTTGTCTGTCCTGCAATATGGGAATGACCTTTTCTCTCAAAAGTTGAACATAACGTTCACCAGTTACAAAAACGGTTTTAAAAGTTCTTCCATTGATTTTTTTCAAAGAAAAATGGCCAAATAATAAAAGAAGAAGTGAACCCACACAAAACTGTAACTCTGGGCTGATGAAGTGGTATTTCTGTAAAAATTCCTAGGGTTTTCTGTTGCCAAAATGAGGCAGTTTTGAATGTTAAATTCTCCCTTTAGATAAAAGTGAGCATCATCTGTTCTTAGAACATTTGACAGCCAGTTTTCATCAATATCAATTTGCCGGAAAACCCATGCAGCGAATTCTTGACGCTTCTCAAAACCGCTGACTTTCAACTCGTGAAAACTGAATTTTATTCCATATGAAATCACCGTTTGTCTAGCACTTACTTCTCCATACGTGGATAACGTTTCAATAGCTTCAGCATTCTGCAAAACCGTAACAGCCACTGACTTGCATGTCGATAATCTTCCACTCCGAGGTTTTGCTTCCAGAGATCCAGTTTCCTCAAAACTTTTAATCAATCGCTTTAGAGAGTATCAACTCATTGGTCCTTTAACGCTTCGAATATCTTTAAAGGAACGAAACACTCGTAAAGCTTCAGTGGCAGATTCTGAATCACAATTTAAAATATTCACCAAGAGTGCTTTGTCCTGTAGTGACGGCATTCCAGGGGGAAGGGGAGAAGTCCGACCACACCTCCTTGCGGTCCCCCCTGGACCCTTGGAATATTTGACCAAATTCTGGTTCGTTTCCAAGGTGACTAACGTTGCAACGGCACCCATTTTCAAATGAAGAGCAAAACTGATATCTCCAGTAATGCTACCGCGTCCGGGGTAACCGCCGCGTCAGGAGCTGCAGCTCGAGCTCATGATGAGAAATCTACTACGAGGACACAATTCAATCTACTACAACTCAATATAAATGGTACCCAGAGGAAAATAAAGAGCTGACTTGTCTTCTTTGTGACAACAATGTACATATTACATTTCCTCAAGAGAAAAATTGAATCAGAATCTGAGATTCAATATCAAAGATTATTCAACACTACGAAAGGACAAGACCGGGAAAATTCGGAGGACTTGCCATTTTGATTAAAACTCTAGAAATCAAATTTAAGGAAATCGCCTATAATCAAAGTAAACCTAGAGAAAGCACGACAGAAGCTCAGGCAATAGAAATCTATCTTACAGATAAAACAATTCCAATTATAAATGTTTATCACCACGATAATACTAGCATCAATACAGGCCTGATAGAGACATTAAGTGAAGCGTCTTCGGATATCGCAATCATACTTGATGATTTTAACGCCGAAAGACCAGCTTGGGGATAACCTGTCCAGGATAACAAAGGTCAGCAGGTTGAGGACATGCTAACCGACCTCGACCTTACACTGTTAAATAACGAAAAGAACACCTATCTATCCAAGTCCACAGGCACAGAATCCGCAATAGACCTCACAGCGATAAATTACAACATCGCACCCACAACACAATGGAAAATTCTGAAAAGTGCAATCAGTGACCACAGACCAATTTTAACAACCCTAAAATTCAAAATTGAGAATTTTCAAAAGAATAAAAGAACACTGGAAAAAAAATTACAGAGAAGCTTGAAGAACTGTGCAACGAAGAATTAAATCACAGAACGATTGACAAAAAATTGGAAAAATTCTCTTCGAACATATCCAAATTTGCAAAAGTATCGATACCTAGAGGTAGACATAAAGACCTGTGAATACTTTACTGGAAGGACCACAATATCGAAGCAATGATTGCAGAGTGAGACAATATCAATGAACTTCTTAAAACAAATAAAACAGAAGAAATCATAAAGGAACTCATTGAAATTAGTCACAAAATAGAACAAGAAATTTGGATATTCAAACAAGAGAGAGAAAAATGGGCAGAATTCTGCGAAAAAAATGGATCTAAAAAAAGGAAAGCCATCACTGAAATATAATTAGTGTTATAAAACAATCACAACCAACACTAATCCTCCAATACTCTAACCGTTATGAATAGCGAGAACGAACAGATGGCTGAAATAATTGCTGAATATCTTTCAAGCACTTCCAGACTCAGCTATACGAATGAAGGCAGGACTCTAAAAAATAATGTAAACAGTTTAGTTAAACAAGCAAGAAATTACCACCAACAATATATTTACTCGAGAGATTTCACACTGAATGGTCTAGCTAAACTAATCAATAAAAAAGTAAAATCCAAGGTGTCACCTGGAGATGCTCTAATCTTTGGTCAAATGATTAAACACTTTGGAGACGAAGCTTGAAATCAACTCCTACGAATACTGAAGATTTCATGGCAAACTGGTAAACTACCAAAGAATTGGAAGATATCAATTATAGTGCCAATACTGAAACCAAACAAAGATGCCAAGGAATGCAAGAACTATCGGCCAATTGCTCTTACCAGCATACTTTGTAAAATAAAAGAACGAATTATCCACTCTAGGCTCATAGTCTGGCTCACTAACAATAATAAAATAAACTTCTACCAAACTGCCTAAAGATCCAGACACTGTACAACTGATAAACTGTTCTACTTCTGTCAATCAATAATAGATTTCTAGAAAAAACCGCCAAAGAAGACAACGGCCGTATTCCTGGATATGACCTCAGCTTTTGATCGAGTGTAGAAATTATTTGAAAGGCTGTACAACATCGGAGTAAGAGGAAAAACCTTAATCTGGATTGCAGACTTCTTAAGGGAAAGAAGGATAAAGATTCGGGTCAATGGAACATTTTCCAAGGACCGAAGAACATGGGCTGGTGTACCTCAGGGATCTGTGCTCAGTCCTCTACTCTTCTCGCTATATATTAACTGTTGTTTATGTAAATAGATTAATATTATTTCTATTATTTAAAGCCTCATTATGTAAAAATATATGTATATATAAATTGGACATTTGTTGTTGGCCATGATCAAGTTTGAGCTCTTGTACATCTAATTACGACACAACAAAAGTGGCGACAAGGATGCGCGATCTACAGAGCCAGTAAAAAGCTGAGGAAAACGGTGTCTATGCAAGTATAACAACTACATCTTTTAAACTATCTGGATCAAGAAAACAAAGGAGTAGAAAAGATCAGCATGACAAGTTCAAAGTTAATAGTACCTTTTAGATGCTATAGCCCAGTGGAGGACACTTCGATCTTTTTGTACAAAAATTTGAGGCTTTCTTTTTGGCATCTGAAGGAGGTTATTAAAGTGTTGATTTTTACCTCGCTACCAGATTCTGAAACTTTGAAGCTGGGAAACGACATTTTCTTCCTGGACTAATGAAAGATCAACCCTATGATACTATCATTCAAAGAATTAAGCTGCATTTGGATCCAAAGAAAAAGTGATACCACAGCGATGCAGATTTTTAAAGAGAATTCAACAGGAAGGAGAATAAATTTCGGAATATCTTAGAGAATTGAAACATTTAGCAATAAATTTTAATTTCGGCGATATGCTGAGAACCATGATGCGAGACCGTTTTGTGGCTGGAATCAAGTTGGAAAGTTGGAAAGCCTGCAAAAGAAGCTACTACAAGAAAACGACGATGTCACCCTGGATAAAGGTTTGCAGTGGCGATCTCGTTCGAACTGGCGGAGATAAATACAAGAGAATTACAAGATAAATTAGTGACCAAGATATCCCCTGTGAATGGAAAAGATAAAAAGGGTGAGTACAATAATAGTGTGGTGCAGCATAGGCCTTTCAGGCAAAGGGGAGAAATAATGTGTTATAGATGTGGTGAAAGACATTCACACGTGGCCTCTGTCTGCCCTCATAGAACAAAGACTTGTTTTAAAATGTAAAAAACTGAGTCATTTAAGTAGGATCTGCAAAGCTAGTAAAAAAATGTGAGGATGTAAATATGTACAAGAGGACTCTATATATTCTGTACAGGGCGAAACTGATGCCACAATAAATTTAACAGTAGATAATGTATGTGCTTTACAATAGATACAGGAAGTCCAGTTACGTTAATACCTAAAGATATTTATAAGATTTATTGGCAAGGTAAAAACTTATTTCCAACAAATTTAAGATTAAAATCCTTTTGTGGTAAATCAATAGAGATTATAGGGCAAAGAAATGTTTTTGTAAAAGAAGCCAACCAATATTTACGATTAATAGTTGTAAATGAAAATTCCAGGTGATTTTGTTAGAAAGAGAATGGCTTAAACAGTTAAAACTTGATTATTCTAGATTGTTTAGCATTAAAAATTTAAATAATGAATCTAATAGAAATAGTTTGACTGATAGATATGCAGATTTGTTTAACAAATATTTGGGCTGTTTAAAGGATGCTAAAATAAATTTTAATTAAAAAAATGATGTGACTCCTGTGTTTTGTAAGGCCAGAAGTTTACCTTTCTCTCTAAAAAACAAAGTAGAGAATGAAATTGATCGTTTAGTGAATTCTTGCATTTTATAACCTATAGTTCATGCATATTGGACCGCTCCAATAGTACCAGTATTAAGAAAAGATGGTAGTGTAAGTATATGTGATTATTTTAGATGTACAGCTAATAAAGCAATAGAATTAGGTATCTCCTTCGATCGATCGATGAGATCTTTTCTAAATTATCTACAAGCACCATACTTTCGACTCTAGACTTATCACAGGCTTACTTACAAGTAATGTTAGCGGAAGAAGCCATGGCTGTTGTTGATATAAACACAACAAAGGGCTTGTTTACTTATAAAAGACTACCATATGACGTAGCGGTAGCACCAAATAAATTTCAGAGGATTATGGAAGGTCTTTTTGCTGATTTGCCAGGTGTGGCCTGCTACATAGATTATATTTTGGTTGCAGGAAAAGACTTTGAAGATCATGAACAAAAGTTGGATCTAGTGTTTAGATGATTGCTAGAAAAAGGTTTAAAGTTAAACAGATATAAATGTAAATTTAAAAAGAAATCGGTGGAATATTTAGGGTTTAAAACGGATAAATATGGACTGCATCCCTTAGAAAATAAAATTAAAGCAGTGATAGAGGCGCCTGAACCTAAAGAATGTTTCGCAATTAAGATCTTTCATAGGACTCTTAATTTATTATTATAGATTCATAAAGAATATAGCAAACATTTTAGCGCTATTCTATCAAATTTTGAATAAAAATTGTAGCTGGAATTGGACGAAAGAATATCGAATGTTATTTTAAAAATGTAAATCATTATTAATGGACTATGAACTAGGCGTAATTCTGAGTCATAGAAATGATAGAAAGGAAGAATGCCCTATAGCTTTTGCTTCTAGAACATTAACTGAAGTGGATAAACGTTTCTCTCAACTAGAAAAGAAAGTGTTGAGCATAACTTTTGGCGTTGAGAAATTCAGACAATACTTACTGGGACGAAAATTTGTATTGGTCACAGACAACCGACCCTTAATTCATATATTTTCACCTCATAAACCAATTCCCATATGTGCATCATCCAGATTTGAAAGATGGTCCTTAAAATTAGCTGCATTTAATTATACTGTGGAATTTCGAAAAACTAGTGATAATTCCAATGTTGACGCATTGTCACGTCTTCCTTTAGAATCGAGTGTCAGGGAGTCTCTTGATGAACCCAGGTACTTCTTCTCAGGAAGTTTAATGAGGTACCGTTCTCTTTTATGGAGGTGGCATATGAGACGCCCCAAGATAAAATACTGTCTATAGTATTAAGGAATGTTAGAGAAGGCAACTGTGTGGAAATTCACAAGGGTACCGAGGGAAAACCCACTAGCTCCTCATTATAAGATCAATGAGGAATTAAGTTTGGAGTTTGTTTGTCTTCAATGGCGTGAAAGAGTGGTAATTCCCCAAAAATTAAGATATTTAATTTTAAATGACTTGCATGAAATACACATGGGGATTGTTAAAATGAAGATGATTGCCAGACGGTATTTTCTGGTGGCCAAGCATAGACAGTAACATCGAGGAGTTAACTAGAGAATGTAGAGTATGCCAAGAATCGGCAAGCATGCCCCGGCTGCCATCTCGGAATGGACTTGGCCCGAAAAACCGTGGCATCGACTTCATCTTGATCTAGCGGGTCAGTTCATGGGAAGAATGTTTTTGTTTCTCGTGGACGCATACTCAAAGTGGATAGAAATTTTTATCATCAAAGATATTACCAGCAAAACGATTATAAATCATCTTAGAGAAATTTTTGCCAGATTTGGATTGCCCTAATTTTTGGTTACAGATAACGGAAGACAGTTTGTCTCCGGTGAATTCGAGCAATTTACCAAAATGAATGGTATACGGCACACTAAGACCAGTCCGTATAATCCTAGTTGGTTTAGCTGAGAGATATGTAAGAGAGTTTAAAAACCTTTTGAGAAAGAATAATGGGAAGGATGATTTAGAGAAGAATCTACAAAGATTCCTATTTGCTCATAGAGCATTCCCCCAAACTGTAATAAAGGAATTCCCCCGCGGAACTGCTAATGAAGAGAAGTTTAAGATAAAGATTCTCGAATTTAATACCAAGATGGGAAATCCGCGAGAGGTATTTCATGAGGCCGTAAGAAGGCAGGAGCAGTTTACTACAGGTTGCGAGGTTTATTTCCGCAAATATGCAACTGGACCTAAACGGTAAAAAGGTACCATTTTGAAATTATTGAGCTGCCGTCCCTACCTTATAAGTTGCGAGGGCGTCGTGCATAAGAGGCATATCAATCAATTGCCACCTGTGAGAAAGAAAAAAAGTGGAGACAAGACATTTGATACTTCCTCGAACATCAGGAGAGAAGCCTGTAGGGCTTACATCAGGAATCAAGGAGGAGACTGCTTCTGTGCACATACCCTCTTGCACTCCTAGACCAGGGCCTGCTGCTCTGCACGTGCCCTCTTGCACTCCTGAACCGGAACCTGCCGCTGTGCAAGTGCCCTCCGCAGTCCTAGACCTCAGAGTGCCAGGAAACCCCCAGACCGACTGGAGTATTATTAAGGGGGGAGATGTGTTGTGTATGTAAATAGATGAAGATTATTTGCATTCTTTAAAGTCTCATTATGTAAGAATAAATGTGTATAATAAATTGGACATTTTTTGTTGGCCAAACGAAAGGAATAAGAGCAAAAAAAGAGTCATGGCCAAGTTTGAGTTGTTGTACATCTAATTACGACTCAACCTTAACATCCATCCTCACTGAATACACAAAAGTTGCCTGTTATGCAGATTATATAGCCATATGGCACACAAGTAGCAGTATAGAAATATCAGAAAAATACTGAACACATCAATGAGAGGACTGGAGAAGTGGGCAATGAAACTCAAAATGACCATAAACCCAATAAACACAAACCTATAGGTCCCCTTTACTTACAGGAAAAAAAGGCATGAAATTAACTCCAAAATAAGCATAAACAAACATATAATTGATCAAATTAGATCTCCAAAATACCTAGGTGTGATACTTGATGAGGAATTGCGATTTACAGAACACATAATTAGCACCTCAAATAGAGCTACCAGAAACCTAAACATTCTGAGAAGGCTATGTGGAACAAATTGGGGAGCAAAACCCAAAATTCTCAGAACAACATATCACTTTAATAATGCCAATAATGGAGTATGCAACACCTGTTTGGGCTCCCTCAAGTTCATCACTAAAAAGAAGAATAGACAGTGTTCAAGCAAAAGCGGCCATATTAATCACTGGTTCTGTTTCAAATACCAACAATTAGAAAATTCAGAGAGAATGTGGTCTAGACCTACTTGAAAGCAGAAGACAATTAAAAACAATAAAATTCACCAATAGCTTAAAACTAAAGAAACCGAACACATATCCCATAGAACCTATTTAAACTGGACACAAAAAGAAAGGCTCAAAAAATCTTCAACACTTCAGTACGACAATATTAGAAAGAGCATAAATATGAAACATAATGAATTTCAAATTCGAGAATAACCAATATTTCCTACCCCATTGCCATCTAATGTAATCATCAATCCTAACCTGAATGAACCCTGCAATAAATAAAAAGAGAACAAAAAAGAAAGTACTTGACACAATTGGTTTATGCGTCAGATAAATTATTTAACAGCATATACAAATGGATCATCAGACCTTACCATAAATAATGGAGGGGCTGGAATTAACATAATCCTACAAGATGGAACATACATCAAAATCAAAGAAGGAGCAAGAAATATTTCGTCAAACTTCACTTGTGAACTGACAGCTATCTGGAAAGCTCTTGATGTATGCCTTAACCAACCATCCCTGCATCAAGCAGAAGGAATATTAATATACAGCGACTCCTTATCCGCTCAAGAAGCAATTCAGAAGGGCAATACTATAATCACAGAAAATACATTCGTTACTTACTCAACTGATACCATTGGAGAATAACTGCATTCTACAATGGATTCCTGCCAGTGTTTGGATCGGGGTAATGAAATGGCAGTTGAATTTGCAAGGAAGCCAGAAAGTTGAGCCAAAGGAAAGAACAAATGTCATTATTTGACGCTAATGCTTTTGCAAAATACAAGATAATCAAACAAAAAAATAAGAAAAGATCAAAATGTGAAATAAACTCCGAGAGAAAAATGACAAAACTATAACAAGATTTAGAACAAAACATTATAAAGGATGACAATACATTCAGATGGCACAAGAACCTATAGAACATGCAACAACTGTCCTGGTGTGGAACTAACACCTACCCACATATTCTCATGTCCGCAGCCTTGCAGAAAATTGACATAGACCCAGAGCAGCTGCTTTACACCCTCAAGATAGTGGACAATGCTGCTGCTGCTGCTGTGATAGAGATGCATGGAGATATCTGAGGCTCTTTATTGGACACGCCAAAAACAACAACGGCATTCCAGAGTAAAATAAATTATCAGAGATAGATAAATATTTTTCAAATGAATTAAAATAAATATAATCGATACTAAGAGAGAGTTGAATTTAAAAAATAGAAAATTATTATTTTCGAAATTTAAATAGCTGAGAGGATTCCAGCATACCGCATCTAAAATATCAGGTTTTTTTTTTTTTTGCTACATGTTTTAATTTGCATATACCTATTTTACATATCTCAGATTGTATTTAAAAATCGTTAACCATTTCTTCTAACTTTTGGCGAAATGGTGTTTTATTAATTTATCATTTGTTATTATTAGAGTTCTTTCCTGGTATTCAAAAAGGAAAAATACGTGTCGTTCTGTTATATTTTTCAATTTATCAAACAATTAGGCCGCTGAATCTCTGATTTTGGTAAAGCGCCATCTAGCGAATAAAGTTGTAACTAAAATCAATTTCGAATTTTTCATTATTTGCCATAAAAAATCCCATTGAATCCTGAACACAATGGTGTTTACCGCATTGCTCTAGCGCAAATATTCGAGGAGTTATTAATTTTTAAAGTTGTGCGGGACTTTTGGATCACCCTGTATTTATATAAATTTAACCAATGCCTATAGTTTCTAACCTGAAAGGATTTTTTGTATTATTTGTTTGTTAATAAACTATTTATTTTCAATTATTTCGATTTGATCGTCTCTTTATTTACTTTTTTTCCACTGCTCTATGCATAGATTTTGTACATTTTCAGTTTCCACCGTCGCCTCTGTAATACCTTTTTAGCGGTAAAGTTGTATTTAAACAACAATTAACTGTCTAAATTTGAATTTAAAAATGATCGAATTATTGGAAGAGTCGGATTTTCGATAGTGCCGAATTACATTTTGTTATATGATATGCCGTAGGGGTAGGGACATACAAAAATGGTCGAAATATGATGTGTCGAATTAACAAGGTTATACTGTATATATACAGGGTGATCCAAAAGTCCCACACAATTTTAAAAATTAATAACTCCGCGAATATTTGCGCTAGAGCAATGCGGTAAACACCGTTGTGTTCAGGATGCAATGGGATTTTTTATGGGAAATAATGAAAAATTCGGAATTGATTTTAGTTACAACTTTATTCGCTAGATGGCGCCCTACCAGAATCAGCGATTCAGCGGCCAAATTGTTTGATAAATTGAAAAATATAACTGAACGACACGTATTTTTAGTTTTTGAATACCAGGAAAAAACCCTAATAATATCAAATGATAAATTAATAAAACACCATTTCGCCAAAAGTTAGAAAAAATGGTTAACGATTTTTTAATACAATCTGAGATATGTAAAATAGGTATATGCAAATTAAAACATGTAGCAAAAAAAAAAAACTGATATTTTAGATGCGGTTTGATGGAATCCTCTCATATATTTATATTTCGAAAATAATATTTTTCTATTTTTTAAAATTCAACTCTCTCTCAGTATCGATTATATTTATTTTAATTCATTTGAAAAATATTTATCTATCTCTGATGATTTATTTTAATCTGGAATGCCGTTTTTGTTTTTGTCGTGTCCAATAAAGAGCCTCAGATTCTTTTCGTTTGGCCAACAAAAAATGTCCAATTTATATACACATATATTCTTAAATAATGAGACTTTAAAGAATGCAAATAATCTTCATCTATTTACATACACAACACATCTCCCCCCTTAATAATACTCCAGGCGGTCTAGGGGTTTCCTGGCTCTCTGAGGTCTAGAACTGCGGACGGGCACTTGCACAGCGGCAGACTCCGGTTTAGGAGTGCAAGAGGGCACGTGCACAGCAACAGGCCCTGGTATAGGAGTGCAAGAGGGTACGTGCACAGAACTGCTGTGCTTGTTTCCTGATGTAACCTCTGGAACCTCCTCTTCACTTCATTTCTGACTTCCACCTACAGGCTTCTCTCCTGATGTTCGAGGAAGTATCAAATTTCTTGTCTCTACTTGTTTCTTTCTCACAGGTCGCAATTGATTGATATGCCTCTTATACACGACGCCCTCGCAACTTATAAGGTAGTGACGGTAGCTCAATAATTCCAAAATGGTACCTTTTTACCGTTTAGGTCCAGTTGCATAGTTGCGGAAATAAACCTCGCAACCTGTAGTAAACTGCTCCTGCCTTCTTACGGCCTCATGAAATACCTCTCGCGGATTTTCCATCTTGGTATTAAATTCGAGAATCTTGATCTTAAACTTCTCTTCATTAGCAGTTCCGCCGGGGAATTCCTTTATTACAATTTGGGGGAATGCTCTATGAGAAAATAGGAAACTTTGTAGATTCGTCTCTAAATCATCCTTCCCATTATTCTTTCTCAAAAGGTTTTTAAACTCTCTTACATATCTCTCAGCTAAACCATTTGCACTAGGATTATACGGACTGGTCTTAGTGTGCCGTATACCATTCATTTTGGTAAATTGCTCGAATTCACCGGAGACAAACTGTCTTTCGTTATCTGTAACAAAAAATTAGGGCAATCCAATTCTGTCGAGAATTTCTCTAAGATGACTTATAATCGTTTTTCTGGTAATATCTTTGATGATAAAAAATTCTATCAACTTTGAGTATGCGTGTCCACGAGAACCAAAAACATTCTTCCCATGAACGGACCCGCTAGATCAAGATGAAGTCGATGCCACGGTTTTTCAGGCCAAGTTCATTCTGAGATGGTAGCCGGGGGCATGCTTGCCGATTCTTGTAATACTCTACATTCTCTAGTTAACTCCTCGATGTTACTGTCTATGCCTGGCCACCAGAAAATACCGTCTGGCAATCATCTTCATTTTAACAATCCCCATGTGTATTTCATGCAAGTCATTTAAAATTAAAGATCTTAATTTTTGGGGAATTATCACTCTTTCACGCCATTGAAGACAACCAAACTCCAAACTTCATTCTTCATTGATCTTATAATGAGGAGCTAGTGGGTTTTCTCTCGGTACCCTTGTGAATTTCCACACACACAGTTGCCTTCTCTAACATTCCTTAATACTATAGACAGTATTTTATCTTGGGGCGTCTCATTAGCCACCTCCATAAAAGAGAACGGTACCTCATTCGACTTCCTAAGAAGAAGTATCTGGTCTTCATCAAGAGACTCCCTGACACTCGATTCTAAAGGAAGACGTGACAATGCGTCAACATTGGAATTATCACTAGTTTTTCGAAATTCCACAGTATAATTAAATGCAGCTAATTTTAAGGACCATCTTTTAATTCTGGATGATGCACATATGGGAATTGGTTTATGAGGTGAAAATATATGAATTAAGGGTCGGTTGTCTGTGACCAATACAAATTTTCGTCCCAGTAAGTATTGTCTGAATTTCTCAACGCCAAAAGTTATGCTCAACGCTTTCTTTTCTAGTTGAGAGAAACGTTTTTCCGCTTCAGTAAATGTTCTAGAAGCAAATTCTATAGGGCATTCTTCCTTTCTATCATTTCTATGACTCAGAATTACGCCTAGTCCATAGTCTATTAATAATGATTTACATTTTAAAAATAACATTCGATATTTTTTCGTCCAATTCCATCTACAATTTTTATTCAAAAGTTGATAGAATAGCGCTAAAATGTTTGCTATATTCTTTATGAATCTATAATAATAAATTAAGAGTCCTATGAAAGATCTCAATTGCGAAACATTCTTCAGGTTCAGGCGCCTCTATCACTGCTTTAATTTTATTTTCTAAGGGATGTAGTCCATATTTATCCATTTTAAACCCTAAATATTCCACCGATTTCTTTTTAAATTTACATTTATATCTGTTTAACTTTAAACCTTTTTCTAGCAATCATCTAAACACTAGATCCAACTTTTGTTCATGATCTTCAAAGTCTTTTCCTGCAACCAAAATATCATCTATGTAGCAGGCCACACCTGCCAAATCAGAAAATAGGCCTTCCATAATCCTCTGAAATTTATTTGGTGCTACCGCTACGTCATATGGTAGTCTTTTATAAGAAAAAAACCTCTTTGTTGTGTTTATATCAACAACAGCTTTGGCTTCTTCCGCTAACATTACTTGTAAGTAAGCCTGTGATAGGTCTAGAGTCGAAAATACGGTGCTTCTAGATAATTTTAAAAAGGTCTCATCGATCGATGGAAGGGGATACCTATCTAATTCTATTGCTTTATTAGCTGTACATCTAAAGTCACCACATATCCTTACACTACCATCCTTTTTTAATACTGGTACTATTGGAGCGGTCCAATATGCATGAACTATAGGTTATAAAATGCAAGAATTCACTAAACGATCAATTTCATTCTCTACTTTGTTTTTTAGAGAGAAAGGTAAACTTTCTGGCCTTACAAAACACAGGAGTCATATCCTTTTTTAAATTAAAATGTATTCTAACGTCCTTTAGATAGCCCAAATCTTTGTTAAACAAATCTGCATACCTATCCATCAAATTTTATATATTTAAATATATTTCTATTATATTCATGCTAAACAATATAGAATAATCAAGTTTCAACTGTTTAAGCCATTCTCTTCCTAATAAAATTACCTGGATTTTTTCATTTACAACTATTAATCGTAAATATTGATTGGCTTCTTTTACAAAAACATTTCTTTGATCTATAATCTCTATTGATTTACCACAAAAGGATTTTAATCTTAAATTTGTTGGAAATAATCTTTTACCTTGCCAATAATCCTTATAAATATCTTTAGGTATTAACGTAACTGGACTTCCTGTATCTATTGTAAAGCACAAAGAATAATCATCTACTGTTAAATTTATTGTGGCATCAGTTTCGCCCTGTACAGAATATATAGAGTCCTTTTGTACAAATTTACACCCCCACATTCTTTTACTAGCTTTGTAGACCCTACATAAATGACTCAGTTTATTACATTTTAAAACAAGTCTTTGTTCTATGAGGTAAAACAGATGCCACGTGTGAATGTCTTTCACCACATCTATAACACACTATTTTGCCTTTGCCACTTTGCCTGAAAGGCCTATACTGCGCCGTACTATTATTGTACTCACCCTTTTTATCCTTTCAATTCACAGGGGATATCTTGGCCACTAATTTATCTTGTAATTCTCTTGTATTTATCTCCGCCAATTCGAACGAGATCGCCACTGCAAAAACTTTATCCAGGGTGACATCGTCGTCCTCTTGTAGTAGCTTCTTTTGCAGGATTTCCGACTTGATTCCAGCCACAAAACGGTCTCGCATCATGGTTCCCAACATATCGACGAAATTACAATTTATTGCCAAATGTTTCAATTCTCTAAGATATTCCGAAATTGATTCTCCTTCCGGTTGAATTCTCTTTAGAAATCTGCATCGCTGTGGTATCACTTTCTTCTTTGGATCCAAATGCAGCTTAATTTTTTGAATGATAGTATCATAGGGTTGATCTTTCATTAGACCAGGAAGAAAATGCCTTCATTCCTATAGCTGAGTCTGGAAGTGCTTGAAAGATATTCAGCAATTATGTCAGTCATCTGTTTGTTCGTTCTCGCTGTTCATATCGGTTAGAGTATTGAAGGATTAATGTTGGTTTTGATTGTTTAATAACACTAATTATATTCCAGTGATGGCTTTCCTTTTTTGGATCCATTTTTTTCGCAGAATTCTGCCCATTTTTCTTGTTTGAATATCCAAATTTCTTGTTCTATTTTGTGACTAATTTCAATGAGTTCCTTTATGATTTCTTCTGTTTTATTTGTTTTAAGAAGTTCATTTTTATTGTCTCTCTCTGCAATCATTGCCTCGATATTGTGGTCCTTCCAGTAAAGTATTCACAGGTATTTACGTCTACCTCTAGGTATCGATACTTTTGCAGCTTTGGATATGTTCAAAGAGAATTTTTCCAATTTTTTGTCAATCGTTCTGTGATTTAATTCTTCGTTGCACAGTTCTTCAAGCTTTTCTGTAATTTTTTTCCCATTGTTCTTCTATTCTGTTGGAAAATCTCAATTTTGAATTTTAGGGTTGTTAAAATTGGTCTGTGGGCACTGATTGCACTTTTCAGAATTTTCCATTGTGTTGTGGGTGCGATGTTGTAATTTATCGCTGTGATGTCTATTGCGGATTCTGTGCCTGTGGACTTGGATAGATAGGTGTTCTTTTCGTTATTTAACGGCGTAAGGTCGAGGTCGGTTAGCATGTCCTCAACCTGCTGACCTTTGTTATCCTGGACAGGTGATCCCCAAGTTGGTCTTTCGGCGTTAAAATCACCAAGTATGATTGCGATATCCGAAGACGCTTCACTTAATGTCTCTATCAGGCCTGTATTGATGCTAGTATTATCGTGGTGATAAACATTTATGATTGGAATTGTTTTATCTGTAAGATAGATTTCTATTGCCTGAGCTTCTGTCGTGCTTTCTCTAGGCTTACTCTGATTATAGGCGATTTCCTTAAATTTGATTTCTAGAGTTTTAATCAAAACGGCAAGTCCTCCTCCGAATTTTCCCGGTCTGTCCATTCGTAGTGTTGTATAATCTTTGATATTGAATCTCAGATTCTGATTCAATTTTGTCTCCTGAGGACAATTAATATGTACATTGTTGTCACAGAAAAGACAAGTCAGCTCTTTATTTTCCTCTGGGTACCATTTATATTGAGTTGTAGTAGATTGAATTGTGTCCTCGTAGTAGATTTCTCATCATGAGCTCGAGCAGCAACTCCTGACGCGGCGGTTACCCCGGACGCGGTAGCATTACTGGAGATTTGCTCTTCATTTGAAAATGGGTGCCGTTGCAACGTTAGTTATCTTGGAAACGAACCAGAATTTGGTCAAATATTCCAAGGGTCCAGGGGGGACCGCAAGGAGGTGTGGTCGAACTTCTCCCCTTCCACTTGGAATGCCGTCACTACAGGATAAAGCACTCTTGCTGAATTTTTTAAATTGTGATTCAGAATCTGCCACTGAAGCTTTACGAGCGTTTCGTTCCTTTAAAGATATTCGAAGCGGTAAAGGACCAATGAGTTGCTACTCTCTAAAGCGATTGATTAAAAGTTTTGAGGAAACTGGATCTCTGGGAGCAAAACCTCGGAGTGGAAGACCATCGACATGCAAGTCAGTGGCTGTTACGGTTTTGCAGAATGCTGAAGCTATTGAAACGTTATCCCCGTATGGAGAAGTAAGTGCTAGACAAGTTTCTCGACAAACGGGGATTTCGTATGGAACAGTTTGGAGAGAACACACATTTAGAATTTTTCTATAAAAATATCCTAACAAAATTCAAAGTTTTCACGAGTTGAAAGTCAGCGATTTTGAGAAGCGTCAAGAATTCGCTGCATGGGTTTTCCGGCAAATTGATATTGATGAAAACTGGCTGTCAAATGTTCTAAGAACAGATGATGCTCACTTTTATCTAAAGGGAGAATTTAACATTCAAAACTGCCTCATTTTGGCAACAGAAAACCCTAGGATTTTTACAGAAATACCACTTCATCAGCACAGAGTTACAGTTTTGTGTGGGTTTTACTTCTTCTTTTATTATTGAGCCTTTTTTCTTTGAAAAAATCAATGGAAGAACTTTTAAAACCGTTTTCGTAACTGGTGAGCGTTATGTTTAACTTTTGAGAGAAAAGGTTATTCCCATATTGCAGGACAGACAAGCACTAAGCGAAATAACATTCATGCAAGATGGAGGACCTCCTCATATCTCCCGCGGTGCCAAACAATTGCTGAAGGATACGTTCGGTGGAATTCGTTGATAAGTCGCCACTTTATATACCAGTGGCCTCCAATATCACCAGACTTGACGCCTTACAATTTCGGTTATGGGGGTACATTAAGTCGCGTTTTTATCGATGCCGGCCTACCACATTGGCCATGTTGAAGGCTTCTATCAGATGGCACGTTTTATAAATTTCAACTATTTAATTGTGACCATTCTGTCATCTATCGTTTGCAGGCAGTGTTTGAGAATGAAGGGCGCCACATTGACCAAGGATTGTGACCTAATACAAGAGAGAAGGCAGTTACCTCATGTGCTATATTTTGCAGCTCTTTGTTTTGGGTTATGGGAATAATATATGTAAATACCTGTTTTCTTTCCTCTTTTCGCTCTCCACTTCTCCCATCCATATTTCCAAAAAATTTTAATTTTATTTATTTATTTTTTAAAATTCTTCTTATTTCTTTATTCTTTCTTATAATCTGTATATATTTACCATATGTATATATTCTTTCACCATTTTTATTTCCCACTTTCTCCGTTTTGTAACCCCAAGGAGAATCCTCTGTAAGACCTGTGTGTCTTAATAAAGGCTTTTGTGTGTGTGTGTGTGTGTTATGGGAATAATAAATGCTGTCCTCACATCTTGACTCTTTTTTTTCTGTAAACAGTTTTGTTTGTCATTTGCCCACATTTTATATTATGTCGTGCAGGCCAAAGTGTTATAACTTCTCGAATAACACTGGTATACACAATTTTACCCCTTATGTTTAGTTTATCGCTTTTCGCTCATTAGAAGAAATAGCATAAGGAATAATCTCTCTATCCCCCCCTCAACTTTAGATATTTTGCGCAAAAAATAATACAAAATGATTTTATTACCACGTTTTTCAACGCAAAAGGTCGATTTAAAAATGATTTTTTTGAGGGGATACATTTCAAAATTATGTACAGTATAATAAACAATGATAACATTTGACAAACCCATAGGATATTTGGAATAAAGTACGACAAATATATTTTGTCACTCCCCTCTATATTTCATTTTTGGATCATGACAAATATTCAGTTAAATAGTCAAGTGTCGACTATTAGTCAAGAAACTATACATTCCTTATAGCACGAAATCCTATTAGTAGTGCCATCATAATTTTTGGTACTATATTAACATTTCAAAAATCGTGTATTGATATCAGTAGTTATTTTCAAACATTCAATTTATTTCACAAAACTCCATCTAAAATATAAATATTTTTTGCTACATGTTTTAATTTGCATATACCTATTTTACATATCTAAGATTGTATTTAAAAATCGTCAACCAATTCTTCTAACTTTTAGCGAAATGGTGTTTTATTAATTTATCATTTTATATTATTAGGGTTCTTTCCTGGTATTCAAAAAGTAAAAATACGTGTCGTTCAGTTATATTTTTCAATTTATCAAACAATTTGGCCGCTGAATCTCTGATTCTGGTAGAGCGCCATCTAGCGAATAAAGTTGTAACTAAAATCGATTTCGAATTTTTCATTATTTGCCATAAAAAATCCCATTGCATCCTGAACACAATGGTGTTTACCGCATTGCTCTAGCACAAATATTCGCGGAGTTATTAATTTTTAAAGTTGTGCGGGACTTTTGGATCACCCTGTATATAACACTATAAATGTAGTTTTTTATGAGGTCCTTTAAATTAATTCATTCCTTTTATATGTTGTCTTAACTTCAATATAGTTGTGTTGTTTGCAACTTTATTTTCTGATCTGTTGAAATGTTTTTTTCATTTTTAATAATTTTTTAGGCATTAGTATCAATGCCTATAGTTTCTCACCTGAAAGGAATTATTTGTATTAACTTATGTAATTAAATTTTGTATTCACTAATAAACTATCTATTATCAATTATTTTGATTATCGGTCTTTTCTTTATTTACCTATTCCCCCCACTGCTCTATACATTAATTTTCTACATTTTTGCACTGTGCTCTCTAATATGTTGTTATTGATATGGTCTGTTATGGATGATTCCCTTCTCATTTTGATATATAAATATATAAGCCCAAACCGAATGTATATTCTTATAAAGTATTTTTTTACTCACTCTTATATTCGAAATGATGATTCTTGGAAATAAGATTAAGACTCCCATTGCAATTTTCAAGCCACTATTTATACTCTAATATATAATATTGAAAGACTACAAAGATCCTTGTTTCTCTAAATGTACTTATTTATCATTTGAGTTTCAAAGGATAAATAATATTATACGGCATATATTATACCTTTTTTTTAAATATACGAGTACAAAAGAATTATAGAAAAAAATTCGTTTATATAAATATTATATATAGGAATCTATATTGTGACTCTATATACAGTTAAACCTGTCTATATCGCCCCTTCTTGGAACTCACCGAAATAGAGTGCTATAGAGAGGGGGTGCTATAGACAGGTCACTTTTAATGTAAATCGCATCGTACTACGTATTAAAAATCGGGCGCTATAGAGAGGAAGGCGCTATAGACAGATTTAACTGTATATGTATTAAATATATTCAAAATACCAGAATATATTTAAATATTGAAAACTCGGATATGAAATATATAAAATTTTCACTGAAGCGAGGCAAGGTTATAAATTTCTGAGCAACAATAGAGATGGAAAAGCAAGCGATTTGACACAAATATATTCTTAGAGGTGTCTCACAAACTATATGGCATATAAACTCACCATATTCAATTTTACTTGCGAATTCTAAAATATTAATTCTGAATTCTCACATATTTTTTGAAAATATAATTCCATAAATATCTTTAAATATTCTGCGTGTGTATGATATTAAAAATATATTTAAATTTTAAAAATCTATATTTTATATATTATGATTATTTATAACACATAATATATTCATTTCTTAGGGCGAATTTTCAGAAATAGGATCAAAGTTGTTTAAAAACATTCTTTCAAAATATATTTAATTGATATAAGGTTATCTTTGAAAGTTTATTTCGACAATATAATCTACATAAATAGAAAAAGATGTTTGTTATAGCTTGTCTGTGTGTTTGCTTGGTCAACATTTTTCCAATATTTAACCTGTCCTGATAAATTTTGACAGGATATAGCGTTAGGTATGGTAGGAGTCATTGTCACAGATACAAATTGGAAATTTGAAAAAAAATATCAGGAGAGAGTAGTGTCTCTTTCCATCGATTTTGCCAATTTAATACAGATCGCTTCAACTATAATGCATGTTCATATAATCTGTATTTGAAAAATTATTCTCTCTTTAGCGTTGTTTAAATAAATTTGGGAAAGATGCTTCTACAATTATAGAGATTTCAAAATTGCATTGCTACGAAAGACACATTTCTTCAGCTTAAATTACAATACAACTACAAACCGGTGTTGGCAAATTAAGCGTTAGCGCTCTCTGTATGTTATGTTTGGAGTGTTTTGAAACTATTTTATTTTAAAAAATACTGATATATACAATTACTAGCCGAATGACCCGGGCAACGCCCGGGTTTTACCCGATTAAATGCTTTATTCAAATACTATTCGTTACAATTATAAATTGGCGCCGTGGATGTCATTCTTGTATAATTTATAAATGAGTTTTAAATTTGTAAAAAAAAAATGCATCGGCCGAGAATCGAACCCGGGCCGCCCGCGTGGCAGGCGAGCATTCTACCACTGAACACCGATTGTTATGAGAAATGGCCATATTTGGGTATTTATTCCATTCACAAAAGCAAACGGTGACAGAATTGATTATTAAGAATTGTTGCTTGATGACTCTGATAACTGTATATATTAACTAGCTGAATGACCCGGGCAACGCCCGGGTTTTACCCGATTAAATATTTTTATTCAAATACTATTCGTTACAATTATAAATTGGAGCCGTGGATGTCACTCTTGTGAAACGTCCCGCTCCAAACTTTACATGTACATTAGGTCAGCTGGTATTACCCCCCATTTTCACCGCTAGAAGCGCGAGCGAAAGAGCAAATTTGCAAATACCACGACGGATATTCGGGATAGAGACCTGAAATTTTCACTAAGAGTTTTTCAAGATTCTACTTTATATACTGTTAAAATTTCAGTCAGATTAGTTACGTATTGTGGACCTGTATAGTTGACAAACATACATACATACATACGCTGACTTTTGTATATATAGGGATAATAATATAAATGAGTTTAAAAAATTGTAAAAAAAAAATGCATCGGCCGGGAATCGAACCCGGGCCGTCCGCGTGGCAGGCGAGCATTCTACCACTCAACCACCGATGGTTATGAGAAATGGCCATATTTGGGTATTAATATATATAGTTATCAGTGTCATAATCAATTCTGTCACCGTTTGCTTTGTGAAGGAATAAATATCCAAATATGGCATTTCTCATAACCATCGGTGGTTCAGTGGTAGAATGCTTGCCTGCCACGCGGGCGGTCCGGGTTTGATTCCCGGCCGATGCATTTTTTTTTTTACAATTTTTAAAACTTATTTATATATTAAACAAGAATGACATCCACGGCGCCAATTTATAATTGTAACGAATAGTATTTGAATAGAAGCATTTAATCGGATAAATCCCAGGCGTTGCCCGGGTCATTCGGCTATTTTATTCCATTCACAAAAGCAAACGGTGACATAATTGATTATTAAGAATTGTTGCTTGATGACTCTGATAACTGTATATATTAATTGTATTGGTTTGTTGAACCTCTATAGAAAAATATTCGTGAATGTTTACTTCTCTTAAATATAGAGTAAAACTCTATAGAGCGAACCACTGATAAAGCGATTCCTCCCTTATAGTTAACCTAAAATAATATCCAATATAAGCAATACAATTTAATGAATCATGTATATAGTGAATCTGAGATAGGTCTCATTAGAGTTCGCAATAGAGAAATATTACTGTATTTCCTAAGACTATGTACAAAACAAAAAGGAGTAAAAAAGAGCAATCATAGTTATATCTATTTTAAAAACGTGTTTATAATAATACAATCTAGGTTAGATAAATAATTTCCATTAGCCAGTACATATAGAGTGAGAGTCGAGTTGATGTAAGATAAATTCTCCCCGTTAGGTAAATAATAATAATAATCCAACGAGAGAGCGATCTTGTCACTAATGAAGATTACTCGTCTGATCCTCGAGTTCCGTTGGGACTTCAGATTACCGACCATCACAGAATGAAGAGTGCTGAGGAAATGGCCAATCAACATGTAACCAATCCATGTGGATATATATTTATGTATGTTTACATTTACAGTAAAACCCTCTTAAACTAACCTGGGATTATAGCGAACCTTCCTTTATAACGAACCTGAAATTAAGAAATTCTTATTTTTATTTAAAATACAGTGAACTATGGCTATGGATATAACAAACCATGGCTCTATAGTGAATCACATAATCAGTCTCATTGGGGTTCTTTTTAAAAGGGTTTTTCTGTCTGTATATACACATTACTTGAGAAATTACTACCAGAGAAATATATATATACATCTTCTATAAATAGCTTTCGATTATTTTTATTTGAAATATCGGACGCGATATCCCAGCTTGGAATATTTGCGCCTAAGTATATTTTATCAACCTATAAACAATTCATTTTATATACGATTTAATCAATAACCGGACTAAAAACCAAATTAAAACCGAAAGGTTGGTTTTCTCAAACAGAAAAGAAGATTAAAAATTAATTTACAAAAATTATTGAATTTTACATAAGTATCTTTGTTATATACAAATTCGCAAATTTCTTCGATGAGATTAAAATGATTACTTCTGTAGCTGTGAAAGATCGGACATTCTAATAATAAATGTATTTAGTAGTCTCGGTTTTCTTTTCCACAGAAGCAGCTAGGATCATCCGTTGCCCCGATTTTCGACAGAAATTCTCCAAAATTACCATGATTTGTGATTAACTGATATTTTGATTAAAAGCACCTTGCTGATGCCATCACTATTGTAGTTAAACATGAGGCAGTCTTCCATCACTTTGTCTTGTAATATATATGAACTACAAGGGGAGATTAAATTTCCTGTTTATACTGTTATATTGAGATGATGAGATGAAGGCTATTAAATATAGTCTATCTGTTTTAGAAACTATGTTCTGATAATGGCATTCAATATTCATCAGATTGAAAATGAGACCAGTTTCTATTATGTGTTGTTGTGCGATATGAGTGATTTATAGTCATAATTTCTTGTATTTCTGCTAGGTTCTTTATTAACATCTGTATTATTCTGTTTGATTCACCTAGTATAAAAAGCGGTGTTTATAGCATCAAAGTATTAGTGAGCATTCACCTGATAATTTTTATATTCTCTCTTATTTTTTCAACTAAAAGCGCAATTACGCAAACTTGGCTTTAAATACCCATTTTTTTATTTCTCTGGAAGCCTCTGGGAACAAAGCTTTGGTCTTAGAGGTACAGTCTCAACACGCTGACGAGGGTCAACAGCCCGAAACGCGTATTTGATTGACCTTTTTTTGATTTATAAATAAATTGGCTTGGTCAAATATCTTTAGAACAAGCTAAATCAACATTCAGTTGATTTTTGTTCCACTAGATGGCGCTCCGCCATCTAGAATGCCCACGTGAGCGGTCAGGAAATGCCTGTTTTGTTTTATATATATATATATATTAGAAAATAAAAAGGCATATATTGGATTTAATAAAAGATTTATTTTGCCAATATTCCGGTTGGCTGAACGCCAAAACTTTATCAAGGCATTACATTTTTGTATACACTAGGATCAAATATAGATATATGTTATGAATAATTAGTCTGATATAGATTTGGCTTAGGTTGCTGTAGCTGATTATTTTTAGGATATTGTTTTTCAGTCGTATGAACAGAAAAATAACATAAGGGTTGAATCACAATTTACTCTTTAATTGTGCTGATGGAGAATAATGATAAGGAAAGAAATACCTTATTTGATGCGTAAATAATAAATTAAAAGATTAGGTATTTACATATCTACAGAAATATTTGAGCCGGCCAACGGGAAACAACAACAAATGAGCTTTTATAGAGAAAGCCGCGACATCTGGAGGTGGACTTGACAGATTAATTTGATCTGGGTATTATAATTTTAAAATAGAATATATTTTTATATATCACATATATATATATATATGTGAAAAAAATAGTACAAATGTAATATTGTACTGGGATAAGGTGCATAAATTAAGAAAAAGGCATCTCCTTATCGTGCAACTGAAAGTTGCTAATGGCTTGCGCCATCTATCGGAATAAATATCAACTATTCTCGTTGATTTTTAATTATTCCAGAATTGGCCAAATACCCATTCTTTATTAATCAAGAAAAGCTAACCATTGGCCAATTCTGGAATAATTAAAAATCAACGAGAATAGTTGATATTTTATCCGATAGATGGCGCAAGCCATTAGCAACTTTCAGTTGCTCGATAAGAAGAAGCCTTTTTCTTTATTTATGCACCTTATCCCAATAAAATATTACATTTGTACTATTTTTCACATTGTTTAGCGTTCTCACGCAATTCTGGCCTTAACTACCCGTTTCATGATTTTTCAGGATGCCTTAATGACCAATTTTTTGGTCGTTAAGGTACAGCTTGCACCACGCTGATGAGGGCCAACAGCCCGAAACCCGTCCTTGGTTAGCTTTTCTTGATTAATCAAGAATCCGTATTTGGACAATTCTGGAATAATTAAAAATCAACGAGAATAATTTATATTTATTCCGATAGATGGCGCAAGCCATTAGCAACTTTCAGTTGCACGATAAGGAGATGCCTTTTTCTTAACATATATATATATTTATATTATTTAAAAAAAAAAAAAAGATTTATTCTGATTTTTGATTATCTTGAGGATTATGCTATGGTAATACAGTCGTGGTTAAAATATTGAAAGTAACATAAAAAAATAGTAAAGATTAGAAATTAGCTTTAATTGAGCTTATAGAATATATAAAAAAACATAAGTTGATGAGAGTACTGCCTGGCTTAAGGCGTAAAAATTAAAAAAATTAAAAACTTATTTACACATGTACAAAAGGTTTGAGCCGGCCATCGGGAAACAACAACAACAGGTTATATAAAGGGAAATCGCGACCTCTGGCGGTCGATTTAAGTATATATATAAGAATAGTTTATCTATGAAATTTTAATTTTGAAATAAAATAATTCGTATATAGCATATTAATATATATATTAACTTATATTATTTCAGCATTACTCACACTTATCCGTGTAAATGGGTAAAAAGAGACAATAGAAGTAAAAAGTGTAAAAACCATTCTACCTTCCACAAAAAAAAAGATAAATGAACGCCTCGCATCTATACAAGTTTTAGCTTTGTGTGTCAGCAGAACCAAATAATAAATTCGAATGTTTAAAAAGTAATTTTGGAGAAAAATTTTAAGCATCTCGGCCGGAGGTGATAAATTGTTTCTGGACCTCGATATTTGCTGGCAACTTTGATAAATTAGTTCTCCTCTATTTCTGGGAATTACGACGGGAAAATTCATTTTGGATTTTTATCTCGTATAAGCTGGTGATAATTGCATTCGAAATATTTCATATATCTCCGAATATATACCTTCATAGGGTAATTTATTGGGTGAAAATATTCATATATACTTATATTTTATTCCAGACATAACATTTGATAACACAATTTAAAGTATTATAAGTAAAAATAACCAAAGACCCATTACATCAACATCCCCAATAGAGACTACAGAGACTTATAATAGAATCCATCATATCCAAAAAGCACAATAGCATTAACAGAAGAATAGATATTCCGGAAATTTATAACATTATATTCCCTGAGCCCAGCCCATAACCTCCAAGTGAAGCACGCGCAACAGAAGCCCGCGTTGATCATGCCTTAAAACAAATGTAAACAGTGAATGGACTTTATTTAATTTTAAATCATATTTTATTGGCGTATTAATCATATAAAGCATTTTCTCCCGTAGAAGGGCGTACTTGCCCGAAAGCTCGAGATATTTTTTAAATAAAAAATATTTTTAAAAGAAACTTTTCCCTGGAGGCTTTATGTTTTTATTTTAACAATTAAAGTATATTGCCTCATTAAATACATTAACTGAGACCAAAAGTATTTTCCAGTAAAGTAAATGTAGTGTAAAAACATATATATATTTTTAATAATAATTAAAAAATGGTGCATCAATAAGTTGCATACGATCAATAATATTCATAAATAATAAATATCAAAAGTATAATTTAACAAAAAATTATAAATAGGACTCTTCTTTCATTGATAGTCTTCTAATAATTTGAAACCCAGGAAACCAATTGTGTTCATATCTTTCATCTTCAATCTCCGAACTCAGATTCAACAAGAGCTTAATCAAACTGTAGACCAGGTCGTTGAGCCATCAAAGAAGACTGACCAGGTATTCTCTCATTTTGGAGAAATTTAGGTAAATAAATGTATTATCATCCTCATCATTATTTAAGCATCAATTTCAAAATTTATAATTTTTATCATTTTTGAGAGTAGCTTTGTGTGAAAAGGTTGATTTCTCTTGATAAAGGAATTAATCTTAGAAAAATAAAATCACCAAGGATGAGTTTCTTATATTTAATACTTTACCTTTCAAGCTTCCAGGTATTAATGACCCTTTTACAGGAATTAAACCAAAGAATGAATCTAGGATAAACCGGTTATATAAACGTTATATTATATAACCATTCATTCCTGTAGAAGGGTCGTTAATACCTGAAAGCTTGAAACGTAAAACATTAAATATAAGAATTTCATCCTTTTTCTTATAATTATCGAAGGTATTAAGTCGATATAAAGTAATTGATCTATGAAATTTTATATATTTGTAGGCATATCGTTAAAGAACTGATAAATCGTAACACTTTCATAAAACAATAGAAAATAAAGAGAGTATCAAAATATAGTGAGAGACATGTATAAAAACTGTGAGAGATGTTGTCATGATTGTTTGTGTAACAAAACAATATTTTCTTAAACCATTTTCTCCAATAAATAAAAGAAGACTAAAGTATTGGCTTGAAGTTTTTATTGGGGGTTTTAAATGACTTTTGTGACACACAACGTTAAAATTGAAAACTTATAAACCACCCTGATTGCCCCTGATGAAAGATTGGCGAGGCCTGTCATGACTTTAGATGAGCGACCGTGTCATCTATTACGCTGGGTTTATAGGAACTTATCTCTTTCTTTTAAACTTCGCAACTCATTTCAGAATCAATTCTTCAGCGCGGTGTCAGTTAAGTTAAATTAGCTGAAGGGATTTCGTAGCCTTACTATGTGTACTACGCATTTCAAAATAGAATATCAATAGTGGTATGATGATATTTCATCATAAAAGAAGATGCTATCAATGAAAACAAAATTCTCAATACGTAAAGATATTAAAGCTTGCATTTATCAAATTGATTACTGCCTTTACTAATTAAGAATGGTTATCTTATATCATTTATTTTTTATTTTTTCGAAAGTATCCTTAAAAGGGTAACCAATTTTTCTACAATGTAGAACATAAATTTGAGATAGAGAGAATTATTAGATATTATATATATATTAAAAACAAAAGAGGCATATCCTGAACAGGCTCACCTGACCATTCTAGATTGCAGAGCGCCATATATTAATTTATTAAATTACTTATGTAATAAAATAAAAAACAGTTTATCTCTCTCTCTCTCGAAGACCTATATTAAACCTTTAAAAATACAACAACACCAAAAGCCTTTATTGAGGACCTCTCGTCCTATAAAGAATTCGCCAGTTTACAGAGTAAGAGAAGAGAACTAAGAATACAGAGAGAAACCTATAAGTAGTAGGTATAGTATTTTCTACACTGTTACTATATACAACAGCAGTAACAAGCCTTTTACTGGAATCAAAGTCCCATGCAAACCTTCAAAAATACAAACAGATTTTTACTTTATCGATACAGAGTCAAATAGATATAGGAGGAGCAAGAATGAAAAAAAATTGATCAAGGCAAGAGTATCCCTTCCTGAATCCAGCCTGTTTTAGAGCAATGATTCTCATATTTTAGAGACACTAAATCAAGTTATTTATATAGGTATCTAAAAATAGAAATGAAAATTAAGGAGAAAAGATTTTTATTCAGATAAACGTGTGACAAGCTTTCGGGCAGTCACGCCCTTCAACAGGTAGCAAACTAAGGTAACCAAAGACTTTATATAGGAATCTATTAGAGGTATATTTGCATATGTGATGTATTTTCGCCGTACTATATACATCACATATGCAAATATACCTCTAATAGATTCCTATATAAAGTCTTTGGTTACCTTAGTTTGCTACCTGTTGAAGGGCGTGACTGCCCGAAAGCTTGTCACACGTTTATCTGAATAAAAATCTTTTCTCCTTAATTTTCATTTCTATTTTTAAATATTCAATGGAGAAAGTTTTCACGTAGTTCTTATATAGGTATCAATAAATTAAAATATTTGAGAAATTTATTCACAAATATTTTATATCTTGTATATAGAGTAGAAAACCGATAAAACTAACCTGAGAGAAAGCGAACCTTAAATTATAACTACCCTGAAATATTCTCCATTTTTATTTTGAAATCAAGTGAATTATGACTATAACGAATATGGCTATAGTGAAACATAGTTCAGTCCCATTGGTGTTTGCTATAGAGGGGCTTCACTGTATTTATAAAAAAGCAATGTTTTTATAGAGTTTTATAGAATATTTTCAATATTATATTGCCACGTTTTTATTTTAAAACGCTAATTTTCTGTTTTGTAAAATTTTAATTTTAAAGTTCATTATTTTAAAAGTGAAATGTTTGTTAATGGAATAGACATTTTACCTCAACTCATTTTATTCCGCTTTTGTTTACAAGCCATTTGTTTTTATATCTATTTTTACATATCGTTTTTATTGAGGTTTTACTAATTTTTCATGTACATCATTGACTTTTAATGAATGAGAAAAAGAAATTGAAAATAAACATATGAAAAATTAAAGTAACACCTTAAAGGAATTTATGTACAATTGAAAATTGTTTTTTGTAACGTCTCATATTCTCCTTCTTGAAGCATTTATTCTCGGGTAATAAATGGTCGAAGTTGAGATATGTGAACGCGTCTTGCTTGCTTTTGGTCTTTCAGAGAGATATCGTAGGTTACATCAGATATCTTTTTTTGAATGACAAATGATCCTTCATATTTTGGTGATGTCTTGATGAGACGAGGGTCGTTGAAGGCAATTTTTCTTATGACTAAGTCTCCTTCTTTAAAGACATACTTGGGGTGATGGCTATCGTGTTTAATCTTCCACTTACTTCTAACTTGTTCTGTCCGCAGGTTAGCTTTCTTCCTGGCTTCTTCAATTGTAATTGGAGTTTGGTCGGCAAATTCGGATACATTACCGATTCCATACATTAAGAAAAGCGGTGAAAAACCAGTCACGTCATGTGGTGTGGAATTATAATTTTTGACAACTTGCGGTAACAATGAGCTCCATTTACATCTAGGTTTCTCTAGAACAGCTATTCTCAGTTTTGTCATTATCGTATCATTTAATTTCTCACAAATGCCATTGCACTGAGGATGATAAGGCGAAGTATATGTGTGTTTAATTCCTTGTAAAGAAAGAAATTTGTTGAACTCTTTTGATATAAAATTTTTGCCATTATCTGTTAAGATAGTATTGATCGAATTAACAGATTTGATTATCTTATCAAGACATTGAGTGACAGCTTGAGCAGTGTTTGTTATTGTGGGATATGCCCATAGATAACGAGTTGCGTGATCAACAAAAACTTGAATGAATTTATGCTTTGTGTTAGCTGCTGCTGTTCCCAGTACAATAGTGTCACAACCGATCATTTGTAATGGTTGGATATTTGACGTTGGAGTGATCATTTCTCCTAAAGTTGGTTCATGTCTGACCTTCACTAGTTGACAAGATTTACAAGATCGAACATAATTCTTGATATCAGTTGTTATTCCTTTCAACCAATAACATTGATTCTTTAATTTTTCCATCGCAGTAAGGACAGTAGAAATTTGTTTTATTAAAAAAAAAAAAGAATATTACGCCTCTAAAATAGTTTTATAATTTGATAACAGATGGCGCTCTAGTACATCGTAACAATAACATTGAGTTATAAGTTTCCATGTTTTGGTTATTGATGGGTGACTCAATGAATCGTGATATTCTTCCAATGTTTTTTTGGTAAGCGAGTTTGGGACAACTGCTTTAAAAACTCCTTTTTGTTTGATCATTACCACACCGTCGTGAGTGTGGGAATTTTTCAAGAAACTCAAATCTGAATTTTGTTGGTGTTCTTGAAGTTCTTGAGTTGCAATGTTAACAACTGGGAGTCTTGATAAGGCGTCAACATGAGTTTGTTGCTTTCCAGAACGATGAACGATGTTACATGATTTCGAGGATAAACTAAGAATCCATCTAAAATACTTAGGTTTCGGTTTCTTCATGGTGAAAAGCCATTGGAGCGCCGCATGATCAGTGATGATTTCAAATGGTTGGTTTTCTATGTATACATGAAAGTGATCAGTTGCTTGTATCACGGCTAGGCATTCCATCTCATAAGCAGAATAATTCTCTTGGTGTGGTTGCAGTGTTTTGGAGTAATAAGCAATTACATGTTCCTCATTGTTTGGACCAATTTGTGTTAGGATTGCTCCAATTCCATATTTGGAGGCATCTGTATAAACTTTAGAAGGGTAGTCCGGGTTGTAAATAGCAAGGACAGGTTTTGTAGATAGTGCCATTTTAAGTTTAGCGAACGACTCCTCTACTTCCTCATTCCAGATGAAGGGCTGATTCTTCCGAGTGAGTCGAACCAAGGGGAATGAAATTTTAGAAAAGTCCTTCACAAATTTTCTGTAATAATTTGCCAATCCCATGAACTGACGAACTTTCTTTACAGTATCAGGTCTTGGAAAGTCTTGAATAGATTTTACTTTTCCTGGATCAGGTTTTAATTGATTGTGACTAATGATATGTCCGAGGTATTTTACTTCAGTTCTTCCAAAAATACATTTCGACAATTCATGTTGTACTGTCTTAATTTGTCAAAAACTTTACTAAGAAGCTCTATGTGCTCTTGCCATGTTATCGTGTACACCAATATGTCATCTTGGAAAGAGCAAGTTCCTTTTCATAATAATTCACCTAGAATATGTTGGATTATCCTTTGAAACGTTGAAGCAGCATTTTTTAAACCAAATGGCATCACTAAAACTCATAATGACCATCGTTTGTGACAAATGCAGTTTTTTGAATAGATTGCGCGTCCATTTCGATCTGCCAATAACCCCATGCAACATCAAGGGTAGAGAAGAATCTGGATCCATGCAATCGATCAAACATGTCCTGTATGTGAGGTAGGGGTTGCCTGTCATCCAGCGTGATCTCATTAAGACGTCTGTAATCAATGCACATCCTTTTATTTCCATCCTTCTTGGGAACCATAACAACAGGAAATGCCCAAGGAGAATCTGAAGTTCTTATTAACTTGTGTTCGAGAAGTTCTTTAACTTGTTCAGCTATCTTTTCATACTCTTTTAGAGGACGACGATAGGGTCTAAGAGAAATTGGTTGTTCACTTTTCGTGATGATCTTATGTTGTATAGCTACTTTTCCCAAATCAATGGCATGCTGACAAAATACATTCCTATTGTGTTCAAGTAATTTTTTTAATTCATGTTCTCTTATCTCTTCTAGATAATTTACAAGAATTGGATTTTGTAATCCATCAAATTTGGTGTAAATTGTTTTGTCTTTGACATCTATTAAAAGATTAAAAAGAGATGCAACATCTAATCCGATCAAGAGTGGATATTTAAAGTTCTTCATTACATGGAGAGTTACAGGTTTAATTAGTTTATCTATTCTTACCTTGGTCTGAAGGCTTCCACATGTCCTGGTAACACCATCCGCTTGGCTGATGTGAATGTCTGAATTTGGTTGAAGTTGAAGACGGGTTCGCTTGAACAATCGCCAATTGATTATTGATACTGTTGCTCCAGTATCCACAAATGCTTGCGCAGGAATTCCATTTACTTCAACACTTATGTTGATAAGCTTGAAAGCTCCTTGTGTAGGGGTATTTGTCAAAGTACTTACATTCAACAATTCCGGGGCTCCGCATACTTGTTTCACTGAAGTGTTTTGATTAGGCCTATCCTTTTTATAATTAGGATCATAATCCTCACAATCTGTGACCCAATGTTTATTTTTATTCCCTTTTTCGAACATATTGGACACCAGAATGGGCAAACATTTTTTCTATTATCATTATTTTTTTGTCGCGAGATGTATTTTGTTTTTAGGCTTAAACTGAATTGAAGCCCTATTTTGTTCAATTGAAGCTGCGATATGAAACCATTTTGTGGCGTCAGTTGGCTGTGCAGCCACAATTAAATCTTTCCAATCATTTGGAAGTCCGTCTGTTAATAAATGAATTTTTTCCTCCTTCGTTAGATGGGTTTGATTTAACAGGCGAATTTTATCTTGACAATAATTTTCTATTGATTCTTCTCGTTTTAATCTTCGATGTGATGCTGAGACAATTGGATTTGCGTTGTATGAACCAAATCTTTGAATCAACTTTTCCTTTACAACTTCCCAACTTTTTATTGCAGGATTTGAAATAATCTCGTCTGCATACCATTCAAGTGCTGAATCTGTCAAGTAGTACATAAGATTTTTGATTTTTTCATCTTCCTTTAAAGAATTATTTTCAAAATCATATAATTTGATCCATGACTCAGGCCTAATTGCCGACTTCGAGCCGTTGAATTTTTGCAACCGGTTGTTTGGATTTTCCGCCATTTTTTTCCCCCGTATCCTGTCGACTGCGCCAAATGCCACGTTTTTATTTTAAAACGCTAATTTTCTGTTTTGTAAAACTTTAATTTTAAAGTTCATTATTTTAAAAGTGAAATGTTTGTTAATGGAATAGACATTTTACCTCAACTCATTTTATTCCGCTTTTGTTTACAAGCCATTTGTTTTTATATCTATTTTTACATATCGTTTTTATTGAGTTTTTACTAATTTTGCATGTACATCATTGACTTTTAATGAATGAGAAAAAGAAATTGAAAATAAACATATGAAAAATTAAAGTAACACCTTAAAGGAATTTATGTACAATTGAAAATTGTTTTTTGTAACGTCTCAATATAATACCATTGGGGGAGAGGGATGATAGTGAACACAATTTTCAGTGCCCTTGATGTTCGCTTTAGTGAGGATTTACTATATATATATACGTATAAATTTTGAAGCCTAAAAATTCATAATCATTTTTTCTATTAACTATGAATTGCTTTGTTCATATAATTCCACTTTATCGAGCTGAATGATTATGTCCTTTTACAATAAATAAGAATTTCTAATAGGTAATTTAAGTATAGTTACATTAAATATTAAATGTTGATATGTGTGTTTAATAAGAAAAACGAGTTTAACTAAAGAAAAATGAATAGAATATATAACAAAAAAATTCCAAAAATTTTTAAAATGTTTATAAGGGCAATAATAATGTTCACGCAAAAGCTTCAGCAGTTATGCGTCATATATACGGAACATGGTGATAAAAGGAGAAGAGAGATTAGAAAAAGATCTAAGGACAGAAAAACATTATGATCAACATTTACACTATAAAATAAAAAATAAAAAAGGCATTTTTAAAACGTGTAATTTGGAATTTTCAAATTTGCTTTTATATTATCAAGTTATAATAAAATATTTATATTTCTAGTAAAAATTAAGATAACATATTTTAATAATTTTTATTTTTCTATATCAAAGAATGAAAACCCTAATGGTTCAACCTGGTCTTGTGGACCTGTGGTGGACCTTATCTTGGATAATTTAATATATAGAGTTTGAAAACGCTTTTTATTTAACTGAATATAATGAATTTATATCGAAAGGATCCGCTTTTATTTATCAAGTTTTAAGATATAAACTTGATCAAGGAAAACTATTTACTGATTTGTTTTATGAACTATTGTATTCACTTAAGAAAACCATTTTTCAAATCTTAACAATATCTACATGTTTAACACATATATTTGTTTAATTAAAAATACATATATTAAATCAAAATATTTTATATAAATATTACCTTGTAATACCTTGAAAAAGGTTGGCGTTCAGCCAACTAAAATATTGGTAAAATAAATTCTATTTTGATCCAATAAAAGCCTTTTTAATTAAAGATATATCTATTGATTGGTCTATTTTAAAAATATATATTTGTGTAAAATTCTACGCCAATTGTAGCGTAGAAAACTAGTTTTGGAATATCTTAAGATGTAAGCGTATTTATTGATGACGTCAGCACGACTAGTCGACAATTATCAACAAAACTATCTACAGCTATAGAATCTTGAACAAGCAAGCAAAATAATATTTTTATTATGATTTTACAAATACAGGATAATATATATTTTAAATAATATGTTGAATATTTTCATTAAATAATTAAATTAAATAATAAAATATAAATTTTTCTTCGCGCCACAATATTATAGAGGACTCATTTGTATTTTTAGCGATATCCAACGAACATTATTGAAATGTATATTACACATATAAACTTATTTAATTAATTGTGTGACTATAGTAAGTAATATAATAGTTTGGTATTCTCTCCAATGTGTTTTATAACAAGAAAACATGTGATTGCGGATAAAGTAAACAGGCTAAACCTTCTCTAATGAAATAGTTTACCACTTGCACAACTAATGGAAAGCTCTTGTTTTCCGATTCCATTACCCTGAATGGCAACTCCAATGTTTCTTCCATTTTTGTTCTTTGGTAATCTAAAGGCTTCAATGATAGTTTTACCTTTTTTCTTCAAATAAACACTATTTTATATTATATATTCGATATATAAATCATTTTATAAATTACTTTTGAAATTGTGATCAATTATATTTGGTACATATACTAGATTAATTACATGGACTACATTCGGGTTTTCTCGGTGGGAATTTTTTAACCGTTTATATAAATACTAGACGAAAGGCCCGGGCAACGCCCGGGGTTTACCCGAGTGCGAATATATTTTAAAAACGTTGTCTTGGGTGGTCGCTATTGACAGGGTGGCCTGTATAGACGGGTGGATGTATCACACAGCTGATAACAGGGTTGTCTAGGGTGGTCGCTATAGACAGGGTGGTCTGTATAGACAGGTGGATGTATCACACAGCTGATAACAGGGTTGTCTAGGGTGGTCGCTATAGACAGGGTGGCCTGTTTAGACAGGTGGATGTATCACACAGCTGATAACAGGGTTGTCTAGGGTGGTCGCTATAGACAGGGTGGTCTGTATAGACAGGTGGATGTATCACACAGCAGATAACAGGGTTGTCTAGGGTGGTCGCTATAAACAGGGTGGTCGGTATAGACAGGTGGATCTATCACACAGCCGATAACAGGGTTGTCTAGAGTGGTCGCTATAGACAGGGTGGTCTGTTTAGACAGGTGGATGTATCACACAGCCGATACCAGGGTTGTCTAGAGTGGTCGCTATAGACAGGGTGGTCTGTATAGACAGGTGGATGTATCACACTGATGATAACAGGGTTGTCTAGAGTGGTCGCTATAGACAGGGTGGTCTGTTTAGACAGGTGGATGTATCACACAGCTGATAACAGGGTTGTCTAGGGTGGTCGCTATAGACAGGGTGGTCTGTATAGACAGGTGGATGTATCACACAGCTGATAACAGGGTTGTCTAGAGTGGTCGCTATAGACAGGGTGGTCTGTTTAGACAGGTGGATGTATCACACAGCTGATAACAGGGTTGCCGAAAGTGACCGCTATGGACAGGGTGGTCTGTATAGACAGGTGGATGTATCACACTGATGATAACAGGGTTGCCGAGAGTGACCGCTATAGACAGGGTGGTCTGTATAGACAGGTGGATGTATCACACAGTTGATAACAGGGTTGTCTAGGGTGGTCGCTATAGACAGGGTGGTCGGTATAGACAGGTGGATGTATCACACAGCCGATAACAGGGTTGTCTAGAGTGGTCGCTATAGACAGGGTGGTCTGTTTAGACAGGTGGATGTATCACGCATCCGATACCAGGGTTGTCTAGAGTGGTCGCTATAGACAGGGTGGTCTGTATAGACAGGTGGATGTATCACACTGATGATAACAGGGTTGTCTAGGGTGGTCGCTATAGACAGGGTGGTCTGTATAGACAGGTGGATGTATCACACAGCTGATAACAGGGTTGTCTAGAGTGGTCGCTATAGACAGGGTGGTCTGTTTAGACAGGTGGATGTATCACACAGCTGATAACAGGGTTGTCTAGGGTGGTCGCTATAGACAGGGTGGTCTGTATAGACAGGTGGATGTATCACACAGCTGATAACAGGGTTGTCTAGGGTGGTCGCTATAGACAGGGTGGTCTGTATAGACAGGTGGATGTATCACACAGCATATAACAGGGTTGTCTAGAGTGGTCGCTATAGACAGGGTGGTCTGTATAGACAGGTGGATGTATCACACAGCTGATAACAGGGTTGTCTAGAGTGGTCGCTATAGACAGGGTGGTCTGTTTAGACAGGTGTATGCATCACACAGCTGATAACAGGGTTGCCTAGGGTGACCGCTATAGACAGGGTGGTCTGTATAGACAGGTGGATGTAACACACAGCTGATAACAGGGTTGTCTAGAGGGGGGCGGGCAAGGAGGTCACGTGTTTGCTGGCGGCCAATGGGCGCGCATTCTATCCGTGAGCTTCAGACAGACAGACAGACAGACAGAATAAGGCAAATATATAAGTAGATATATATATAATCTGTTGGGTTCTATTTTGAAACGTATTATGAAAAAATATTAAAATTAGAAGGATATGTGCCTCTAATGGTACATTTTTTCTGAGTGTATATGAAATAAAAAAAATCTAAAATATGTTTATAGGAGAATATTTTAACGATTTATTTCGTTGATATCATTTATTTTATAGTTGCAATATATAGATAAATAACAAGTAGAATTATCGAAGATATTTGTAATATTCTATAATATTCTACCAATAATTAAGGTTAATATCTATTATAGAAATAGGTTGGGGCCTCATGGAAGTAGAATGAACTGTAAAAATTATTTTCTAGATATTAACAAATGACCAGGCCATTCCATTAAATATTTTCATCTCCAAGAAGGAAATTGTAGAAACATTTCTTTTAGAAGTTTTTATTTAACTTTTATCATGACCGTCTGCAAATATTGTGATCAATTATGAATATATTTTTGAGAACGTATTATTGATATTTCAGACCAAACTTTTATAATTGTCAATTCATTTATAATCATGGGAATTTCAGAAGCTTTTGAAAATAATTAAAGCGGTGGAAGACTCGAGTTGTTTTTGTGAACATGAGGAACAAACCTCAATACATCTTTACTAGATTGTCCTGTTTTTCAAGGCTACAGAATCGAAAATAATTTAATAGTAACAGATCCAAGTATTTTTATTTCCAGTAAATAAATGTATATTAAATGAAATACCTCTGTAGATATATTTTAAATTATATAGCAACAAATATCTTTTAAGAAACTGATAATATATATTATGCTTATTGTACATATTGCCAGACACTTCTTTCTTTTGTACACAGATTTTTTCTAGTTTTTTTCTCTCTTTCTCATTGTTAATATCATATGACTATTCTATTCACGGCCTAAAATTATTGTATATATATGTATAGACAAATGTAAAGGCATACATGTTTAACAGCGCAAGTGTCCCTATGGGGACATAGCGCTTTGAATTGAAATAAAATAAAATAATGAAAAAACGTATTATTGATAAAAAATATCTTTCGTCATATAATTTTTCAAATATCTGTGCGAAAAAATATTTTTTTAAAACATTTTTCTAAGTTAAGATTTTATATTATTTTACTAGTATAAGTGGGTATATAATATATATCCAGTACTCTATACCGAACCTCAATGGGACTGAACCTATGTTTCACTGTAGCCTTAGTTCGTTATAGCCATAGTTCACTGTTTTATAAAAATAAAAATGGAGTTTATTTCTGGTTCGTTATATTCCAGGTTCGTTTTGGCACAGTTCTACTATAGATATATTATATAAAAATATATTTTCTGTTGGTTTTGGAATTATATTGATATATAGATTTATTAGCTGTTGCTTGATATTGGTATACATGAACATTTTAATGTTATTGTTTGCAGTTGTGTGAACAGAATAATATTAATAAAAATAGTTGAATCAAAATAGCTTTAATTAAACTTATGGAACATAAATACATAATTTGATAAAGTGATACCTGTTTTAAGGCAAATAGAATAGAGAAAACAAAAGATAATTTACATAATTACAAAGGTTTTGAGCCGGCCAACGGGAAACAACAACAATAGATTTATATAGGGAAGTAGCGACATCTGGCGGTTGATATAACCAGAGAGAATAATTTGTTCTAAGATTTATAATTTTAAAATAAATATAATTTTTATATATTATATATATATATATATATATATATATAATTTGGCGAATCCGATGAGAGGGTTTGCCAGCTATGAGCCAGGCTATCCCAATTTTTTTCTCATTGCTCTAAGAGAGCAGTAACAAATTGTTTATTTTTAAAAAGTCGAAAACGCGCAAAATATATATCATACTTTTGAATGCATATAGATGCTGATGTATTGTGTATGTATGTGTTGAATCTTTTTAGTAAAAAGCTGTATTAATTTTTCAATTTGTTAAATAATAAATACAGTAGAACTTGGATAATTCGAACTTCTTTAATTCGAAAACCTCTTTAATTCGAATATTTATCTTGGTCCCTAGAATTTCCTATAAATAGAATTTCCGTTTTTAATTCGAATTTTTGGATAATTCGAATTTTTTTTATGGTCCCTTGGGGTTCGAATTATCCAAGTTCGACTGTATTAAAATTACTATTTCCATAAACAGATGACAAGCTGTTAATATTAATAATCTAATCTTTTTACAAATTGGTTTAAAAATTATGATATTCAGATATGTTTTAATTGGCCTTTATTCAATAATCTATATCTAAGTAAAGAAAAATGATATTGTATAATTTACCTTCTTATCAAACAACAATTTATATTTAAGAGCACTTAAGCCTTGATGGGAATTATCCACAAGATAAGAGCACAGTCCATCACTTATTTCTCCCTAATCGAAGTTCTTTAATGCATAATTTGAATGACTTCCTTCTTCAATTTTTATCCTAAATAACTGCGTTATATTTATGGTGAACTCTATACAAGCAAGGTTTATCCATATATAAACGTGATTTTAAGAATAAAAACATATAAACATTTTATGATTCTTTATTTTTTGCTGAAGATTTAATTAAAATAAAAGAAAATAAGACCTAATCCAAAAATTAGGTCTTATTTTCTTTTATTATCATCTATTATCCAAATTGTGCTTTATCAGATTTAATTAAAACTTTAATAAATTACGTATTTTAATCTTCTGATGAGGATTTTTCTACCATCTCATGTACAGTTTTAGTAAACATTTGAATTTAAATGGTTAATTACACATATTCTATATTTAATTAAAAATACATATATTGAATCAAAATATCATTTAATTTACCAATATTTCAGTTGGCTGAACGCCAACCTTTTTCAAGGTATTATAGCATATTAATTTGTGCCAACTGAAGTATTGGTTAAATAAATGATATTTGGATCTAATATATGTCTTTTTATTTAAAATTTGATTTATTTATTGCTCTATTTTCAAAATATATGATGTTTATCCTATATATATATATTTTAGCGAACATTCATTTATGATAAAACTAAATCATTCCCCATTATATTTTAGCAATACCATAGAGTTAGCCAAGGCTATAGTAAACCAAAGGTTAAGTACCATTGGGTTTCTCCATGGCAAAGCATCATTGTAAAATGTTGTTTATATTTATTATCAAATTATGTCCACCTATGCGTTTCTAATGACAGTAAAACCCGGCTAAAACGAACTTAGGGTTTAGCGACCTTCCCTTATAACTAACCTGATATAATCGCTAAATTTATATTATAATACATTGAACTATTTCTAAAAAGAGCTAAAAGTAAAAGTGATGAGTTTCTCCATTGAAGTGGCATGAACTTGGCAAGCTTTAGGACAATAACGTACTTAAACATACTGTAATACAAATACAAATATTACAGTCTGTTGAAGTACATTGAAATGAACCAGGCGATAAGGAAGATGGGTGTCTTTATTATATAAAACGAGCACAAGCTTTCGGGTAAAAATCCTTCTACAGGCGGCTATCACATAGCAAGATGGATACCAATGGCAAGAACTTCTCAAATATATATAGCAGAGGTAATTTGTATAAACAGCGTGAAAAGAAAGAAGATGCAAATTAGACAAGAATGCTATTAAATAAATATATATGCAAAAGTATATTATTGTCCGAAAGCTTGCGCTTCTTCATTAAAAAACTCTATTAATTTGTCTTTATTCTCTTTTTAGAAATTCAGCGAAATCTCCTTGTAACAATGGACTATGGCTATAATGAACCATGTCAATGGTGAACTACAGGTTCTGTCTCATCGGGGTTTGCTATAGAAGGAGTTTACTGTTTATTGAATTAGAGTAAAAGATAGTTATAGTGTACCCCAATGGGACTTAACCTTTGTTTAATTACAGCCAGAGATCTTTAAAATTAATTGTTCGATATGCTATATAATATAATAAAAAACGTATACTTATTTTACGATCCTCAAAATGGAAGGTTTTCTGAGGACCCAGTTTTAACTGGTTCTAACAGGTTTTCAACAGGTTTAACTGTAGTTTGCATATTTTAATAGAATAGAATATATAGTTTATAAATACATACAGAAAAACCCTTCTATAACGAATCCTATTGGGACTTAACATGCTGTTCGCTAAAGCCATGGTTCGTTATAGCCATAGTTCACTGTTTTATAGAATAAAATGGAGATTGTATCAGGTACATTATAGAAAAGGTTCGATACATCCCAGAATTATTTTGCGAAGTATTTCTGTATATGATGAATTATAAAATGTACTTTCTATTATAGAAAAATAGTCATGTGAATATTTTTTCTATCAATTAAATTATAAATTATTTATATTGCACTTAGAGATTGTGTGTGGGTTTTATATAGAATCCAATAGGTAAGTTGTGTGTTATTTAAATATATATTTTAAATATTTTAATAGAGGACACGAAATAAATTCAGGAAGATAAATATAATATGTGGGGGGGGCTATAAAAATATAAGGTAATCCTCAAAACACACAATATATAAGATATGGTCACCTAAATCCATTACAGACAGAAAATATCCATCAAGTGGGATTTCTGGGGAGAAAAATCCTGAAATATGAGATGCCAAGTATATAAAATATAGGATCAATGCCTCCAGGTAATCTTTAGCCAGTTTTAATCTTGAAAAAAAACCATATTCAAACCGATACCTATTTTAATGCATTAATAATTTACATATTTTAACTATATATGAGCTATTTCCTATAAATAAAATAACTCAGATGCCTACTACCAAAAACCTTTCTATAACACATTAATATATATATAAGATATAGATATATTTAATATTTTTAATATAAAAAAAACTGCTCAGCTGTTTCGATCTTATATTTATATATAAATATTTCAATTAAGAATATTCACGAAATTATTTTAAATATACATTCATATAAATTTCAAAAATAATTAAAAAGGTCAGGTATTGATATTAAAATAAAAAAGGCATATCCTGACCACGAGCACATGAGCTTTTTATGTCAGACGCCATCTAAAAAGCTTATGTGCTTGTGGTTAGGACAAGCCTTTTTATGATTTTAATATATATATATATATATGTGGTTTCTTAAAATTCGTTACCATTTATATATTAAGGAAAATGTATTTCCTGATTGTGCAATTAATGGTTGCTGATGGCTTGTGCCATTTATCGTAATATATATCAACTATTCGTTGATTTTTAATTATTCTAATAATAATTTAAATTATATATATTCGACCACTTCAGTGGAATGATAAAAATAAACGAATAGTTTATATATATTCCGACAGATGGCGCAAACCATGAGTAACTTTTAGTTTGCACGATCAGGAGATCTCCTTTTTTTGAATTATTCACATGATCCTCCATTCACATGATCCTCCATTCACATGATCCTTCATTCACATGATCCTTCATTCACATGATCCTTCACATGATCCTTTAGTACAATTTCATTTTTATGAATTATTTATTCCTCTAAATACAGTTAAACCTGTCTATAGCGCCCCCTCTTGGACTCACCAAAATAGGGTGCTATAGAAAGAGTGTGCTATAGGTAGGTCACTTTTAATGTAAAATGTTTATATTTTAATGTTTAAAATCGGGCGCTATAGAGAGGAAGGTGCTATTTAGAGGGGGCGCTATAGACAGGTTTAACTGTATATATATATTTATATATATTAAGATTATAATTATTTTTGTGTTTTGTTGTTGAAATGAGGTGCAGTCGTGGAAAGTAAAGATAATTATTTACCTTTCAAGTAGATTTTATTTTGAACCACTTGAAGCAAATCACACATAAAATTATTTTTATCACAGTAATATAAAATTTATAAAATGAATTCTATATTCGTGATTTTTATTAGAAAAGGTAGGGTTAAATATACATATTTACAACAATAATAATTAAAGTGGTATGTTTTGAATCTATGGTCAAATATGTAAAACAGTCAATGAATGAAAATAAAATATATGTTTTTAAAAAAATAAAATAATTGTATTTTAGATTATAATATATATATATATAGTAAGAGACTTCGCTATATGATCCCAATAGGATTGAACTCTTGGTTAATTATAGCCACGGTTTATTTAGAAAAGATTGTTCAATAAATGATATGGTTAATATTTTAGGTTCCCGGGCGTTATAAGAGGAGATTTATTAAATCCCTCGCTCGCCGTTTATCAAGAGATTCTACTGAATATGAATTAATTGAATATATAATTAAATAATTTCTATATTAAAAATATACAGTAAAACATTGCTAAGGCGAAAACCATTGGAATTGAGTGAGAACTTTGGTTCACTATATTATATACATATAAAGTTAAATAGGGATTTATTTCAGGTTCAATAAAAGGAAATGTAAATGGTCTATTATTTTGAAAAATGAATCAAAGCTATGATTCCTTCTTCGAAATAATTTCTGGCGATTCCTTCTCTTGGTCTATTATTTTATTGAGAGAAAACCTGTAGACAAATGACAATTAACATAATATATTTGACATCTCGTCAAAACATTAAAAGCTGTACAGTCCGTATTATTATTTCAAAATAATAATTAGCTATGTACACAACTATGTACAATGAATATTTACATAGCATCTCTACCAGCGCTGACGAGTTCGATAGAGAATTGTCAGCGGATTTCCAGCGTCATCACGCCTGTAAATAACGATCAAATTTGAAAACTTGTTAAAATGTGAAAAAATAGTACAAATGTGATATTGTACTGGGATAAGGTGCATATATTATGAAAAAGGCATCTCCTTATCGTGCAACTGAAAGTTGGAATTCTGGAAAATTGAAAATCAACGAGAATAGTTGATATTTATTCCTTTAGATGACGCAAGCCATTAGCAACTTTCAGTTTAACGATAAGGAGATGCCTTTTTCATAATTGTTAAAATGTGTTTGAAGTAAAAGAAACTTCTTTCCCTAAAGTAATAACAATCACTTATATATTGAATTATCAACCATGATTATTTTTATATTCAAACTCTTCTCAACAATGGTCGTAGCTTGAATCTGAATTGAATTATAAGAAAATCATAGCACATTTAAAAATGAACGAAATAAATTTCATAATGCCATAAATCGCACCTATTTATTACATAATTAGAAAATAATTCTTTTCTAATTGGTCATCAAAATCTATATATCTACTTATATAATTGCCTTATTCTGTCTGTGTGAAGTTCACTGTGTGAAGTTCACGGATAGATTTTGGTCAGAATGGATAAAATAAAAAAAGTGTCAAGGGATGGGAATCGAACCCACGACCTTCCGCTTACCGGGCAAATGCCATGACCACTAGGCTACCCTGGACATATTTTTCCGTTCATAAAGTTAATACAAAGTTAGAATATATATCTATATATATTTATCTATTTACTTATATATTCACTGGCCGTGTGATCATTTAGAACCTTGCGGAAAGTTATAGAGTCATTTTTTTGTGAATTTTATTTTGTTTCGATTTTATTGAAAAAAACACGATATGGTGCCTTTAAAAATAATCTTTATTACTATGCAGTTTTCTATTTAGTCAATATACCTAAGTTCATGTTGCAAATGTAATTATCTCTATCGATTTAGTAGGTGAAATGAAAAAAAAATCGACATGATGAAATCTTTATGAAAATTCACATTTTTATTTTATATTTTCAAGACACACACAGTTTGGGGCGGGACGTTTCACAAGAGAGACATCCACGGCGCCAATTTATAATTGTAACGAATAGTATTTTAATTAAAACATTTTAAAAACACACAGTTTGGAACGGGACGTTTCACAAGAGTGACATCCATGGCGCCAATTTATAATTGTAACGAATAGTATTTGAATTAAAACGTTTTTAAAATATATACGCACTCGGGTAAAACCCGGGCGTTGCCCGGGCCATTCGTCTAGTTTGATATATTTGTTTTTAAATTAATTTATATTCGGTAAAACCTCTCTAAAACAAACAGATCATATAGAGACCCTTCCCTCAAAACATATTTTAAATAATCTTCAAAATTAGTAATAACACATAAAGTAAGCCATATATATAGTGGATACATGACTTTTGTCATTGGCAAAAGTTCATTCTTACTAGGTTTAGCTATAGCGAAGTTTTACTGTATGTATATTTATTCTTACATCTACTCGTATATAGTAAAACCAACAACAAAACAAGCTTTTTATAGACGTTACACGTTGTATAATCAGTTATATTAAATGATAATATAAAGCATATCAGAAATAACGTGTTCAGAATTATATATTAAAATCAGAAAAGGTATATCCTGAACACGTTTACCTGAACTTTTAGATGGCAGAGCTCTTTGACATGCTTTATATTATATTATAATACGTGGTAAGAATATTCCTTTTTTTGATTTTAATAACAAACATCTGATCTTTTTTATAATTTTATTTTTATTATTTTTCCTAGAGTTAAATATATATATGTTATATAAAAATATTTTATTTAAAATCATATTTTCATGGATTCAAATATTCTGCTAAATCGACCGCCAGAGGTCATGCTTCCCCTCTAAAAACTCGTTGTTGTTCTTTCCCGATGGCCGGCTCAAATCTTTTGTACATTATGTAAATAATCTTTCGTTTTTCCTTGTACTACTCGCCTTAAGCCAGGCAGTACTTCTATCAAACTATGTTCTTTTATATATTCCTCAGCTCAAATAAAGAAATCAATGATCAAAACTCTTTTATTAGTCCCACGAGAGACTGCAAAGAACAATTACATAATGATACTCATGGATACCAAAATCAAGCAACACTTAATAATTCTGTATATTTCAAGATAATCAGCGGGAAATCTTTTTTATTTATAATATATATATATTTATACATTATATTTGAGTCGCTAAATTTAAGTTGAACCGGGTGTATAACTAACCTTCCCTTAATAAAAGCTAAAATAATTTCCAATATTTGACATTGATTCATGCCAATAGTGAATTAATAAGGTCCTATTTGGTTGCGCTAAAGCGAAGTTCTATTGCAAACATAAATAGTTTGAGGCAGGTAAAATATTCTGGCTATATATATTTAGATCATATATATTTTAGAAGTGTATCAATTATTATACGACTTTTATTTAATAGATTAATCAATTTGAAATGAATATCACTATAGAATTGAATATTATAGTGTTTGATTATTTTAACTGACTTTTTAAAGATATATTATTAATCTTTTGACTTCAAAAAAATGAAGAAATTTATCGAAGGACCTTAGCACTTAAAACACAATTAATTGGATCTAATGAATTTTCCTGGGTTGAGCAATTTATCTAGCTTAGCAAAAGTCTAATAAAAAACGAAACATAAATTTGTTCGCTAATTTAACATGGCCATAAAACCTGGATTTGGTTTTCTTTTGGAATATCTAGTTTATTTCTCTATATAGTGTAAGTATCGGATGTAACTTTTCAGGTATGATAGAACACATATATATATATGAAAAAGAGAGGGAATGACTATTATTTGCAATAATATTATTGCAGGACATCTTCTCTTGTATTTCAAAAATTTAAAATTTTATTTTTGAAGCAAGAATTTGAATATTCTTTGAGTGTGAAAGCTTACAAAAAATAGGAACTTACCCCCTATCTTTAATTTGTTTATTCTTCCTTTGTAGTCTGTTTTCACAAGTTGAATCTGGTTAGAAAATGTATAAAAATTAGATGAATCTTCTGTTGCCTTAAATACGAGATAATTAACTCGTTTCTATATATATCTAAAATGTTTAATGTTTAATAAAATAATTTTATAAATCTGAGAGTTGTCTCCAAAATCGATCCAACAATTTTTATCTCATTCAACATATATAAAACATCGATTAAAACGTTGGTAAATGTAATGTATAATCATAAAATGCACTCATGAACAAAACATAAGGAAGTTATACCATGTATATCGATATTTAGACAATAACTCTGAAATATATTTGATATACAGTGACCTTTATTGAAGACACACGAGATAACCTAGAAGGAACAAAATTGTCTCTGTCTCTTTAAAAAAAAAAGCAGACGACCTATACCATCAGGCTTTCCACTTTCTAAAGTTTTGTGTATGCGTGCTCATGAGTATATTTTAGGCTATAGACCGTTCAAAATTCCGTTGAGAAATATCGCCAATCTCTTTCAGAAATTGTTCACTTTTTAAACGTTCCATGACTGCCTCTTTAACTTCACGTGACATTAAATTTTAAACCATCTTCGCATTGATATACAGCAAAACATGGCTTAAACGAACTGTATCTATAGTGAACCTCCCCCTATAACGAGGTTCTAGTGTATTTAATATTTTAGTTTTATAACCCATGACGGGTATTTTCAATTTATAATGTGTTGAATTGATCAATAACCTAACAATAAACATGGAGCGAACTCTATATGTAGAGAATAGAATCATTCAAAGCTATTGATTGTTTTAATGGACGAATTTATTTAATATTTGAGATGAATATGAGAAAGAAAGAATTGGAAAAGCTTGGCTATCAATATTGAAGATTTCCAGCGATTTCGCTAATTTAGTCCACCACATCACTAGCACAACTCTATGATCCAGTTCTAAAATAACTTTACAAGGTCCCGCTTTAAAAAGTAACCTCTAGCTTATGGTATTTACAATGGATAATATATGAAGTTTATTTACATATTGAAACAGAGTGTCCAATGCGGGATTCGAACCTTGTTCATGGCTGGCGGGAATCGTGGGTTTTAAATACTCGTCTACCATCTATTTTTTCTACGATCATTCTGATTATATCGTCTTCATTTGGAGGTTCATCATCGGAGATAGTGCCTAACAAAACTTTCATATTTGAATTTGTCAATTCGTGTTATAAAACCCTATCCATTACAGGTATCAAAAACTGTCCTGGTTTGGAACTAACACCTACTCACATATTCTCATGCCCAGCAATGGCCGCAGCCTTGCAGAAAATTGACTTAGACTCACAGCAGCAGCTTTACACATCCAAGATAGTGGATATTGCTGCTGCTGTGATGGAGATGCATGGAGACATCTGAGACTCTTCTTTGGACACGACAACAACATTACAGGTACCATATTTAACCACGTGTGAGATGCGAGTTCTATACAAGCTTCAATAGTATCTTTATTTGAAGAACAAAAATCACAAAGCAACGTTATGAAATTTAATTGCCATCTATCGACAAAATCCACAACAATTATTTATTAGCAATGTGTTTCTAAGATATGTAGATATACCAAACACATATTGTCAAAATATCAATTATTGCAAAGCTACGTCAGTTGTAGAACAGTTTAATGATTAATATACCTTGTTTATTAATTGAAAAATATACAACAAAACCTGGTTATAGCAGGATACATTGAGACATAACTATGATATATGTTTAGCAAAATAATACGGAAATTGAAGAGGAGTGTCTTCAACGAACTTTTTTAGGATGCTTTCGGACGCATGCGTTCTTCTACATGTTTGTTTAGTCATCGTAAAGCCTGTAGAAGTATCATGTGTTCTTCTACAAGCTTGTTTAGTCATCGTAAAGCCTGTAGAATGCGTCCTTCTACAGGCTTGTTTAGTCATCATAAAGCCTGTAGAATGCGTCCTTCTACAGGCTTTTTTAGTCACCGTAAAGCCTGTAGAAGTAGCATGCGTCATTCTACATGCTCGTTTAGTCATCGTAAAGCCTGTAGAAGTAGCATGCGTCCGAAATCTCGTTAAAAAGTTCGTACAAGACACTCCTCTTCAATCTCCTTTTTATTTTTCTACATTAACTCGAAGAGTTTAATTTAATCGTATGATATATGTTTATATTGTCACTGTATAAAATTTTCATAATTTTAATTTTCCTTTGGCGTTGTTCATACAAATTACCTCCATATATATTTATTTAATAGCATTTTTGTCTACTTTGCATCTTCTTTCTTTTCGCGCTGTTTATACAAATTACCTCGATATATATATTTGAGAAGCTATTACCATTTGTATCCATCTTTCTATGTGATAGCCGCCTGTAGAAGGGTTTTTACCAGAAAGCTTGGGCTCGTTTTATATAATAAAGACACCCATCTTCCTTATCGCCTGGTTCATTTCAAAATTTTCAAATTTGTTATGTAAATTTCTTTAAATAATCTTGTATGTAATATTTTGGCGTGTAAGGTCAATAAAGTTTAGAAAAAACTGCACATCGCGTGATTGTTAGCGCTAATCCTAGTACCCGTTGAAACAAGAAAAATATGTAACAATATTTTATATGTCATTTAATATAAAGGGGAATACTCTAGGTTTGTAATAAAAAAGCCATCGCTATACATTCCCGGATCATTTCAGCTGGTTTGATTGTATATGTTGATATAAAAAAGGGCGTAACTGGGTCTTTTAGAGAGGCGAAAAAAACCTTTCTCAAAATATTTATGAAAACTGTTTTTATTTAATTTGAACGATACAGCCACGCCAATTTTATATAAACATATACAATGGATCATCTTTCAATTCTGAATGATTTTATATGATGTTATGTGAATTAAAATATAATAATATATAATATAATCATAATATATACTATAAAATTATTTATATATAAAATATATAGCATAATATATTTAAAATATCACCATGAATAAACAACAAACTTGGTGAAAATTTCAGCAATAATATGGAAATTAAAATGAATAATACATAAACCATTCAAAAACGTTAATATATTCTTCTACACTTTGTTATATAATTAGCATACTATATGCAAGAGTACTTATATTTATTGCATATAGTCTAGAGAAGACATCTTGTTAAATGGTATAGTTAGTAAAAGCTCTCAGGTACAATAGATATTTTTCACAGAATAATCTTTTACATCTCAAGTGATTTAGATAGTTATTTAAAAGAGCAATTTAAAAGAGGAAGAAGAGTCCCCGGGGAGTGTTGGAAATGGAGTTGGGAGAAAATAAAGGGAATAATCGAATTTATAAGAGAGGCTAGACGATCATCATTTAGATTCTTGGACGACATTGGGACTGTAATGAGGTGTGGGGCGGTAAATGAATCCGTTGTGTAGAAAGGATTCTTGCACTGTCACCTGGTGTCCTGAATTTTCCACTGAGACACTTAGCATCAATAAACAAACGCCTGATTCAAGCATACTACCTATATTATAAGAAATATACTGCATATGGTAAATTTTATTATAAAACCAAACTATCTTATTTCATAAAATGGCATTTCTAAAAATTTTCACTTATCAAATTATTATATTCCAATTATTCAATATACAGTTACGAGCGTCATGCGTTCTTCATCTCTTAATTCTTCAGTTTTCATCTCTGTCACCGTTTGCTTTATTTTTGGAATGGCGCTCTCCTATTGGTTGGCTACGATCACGCCACCTTTGCCCCCCCCCCCCCCCACTCGCTTTTTCGTTTTTGTAACTATTGTGTTGGAGCGGGTCGCTCCTTAAATAAATGCATATATTAGTTAATAACTAAATGGAATCCTCTCTTTCTTTTTCCCAGTAAGAGACGCCTACGGAAGCCAACAGTACATAGACAGATAAAGCACATAGGCTATAGTTATTAACTAATATATGCATTTATTTAAGGCGCCAATTTATAATTGTAACAAATAGTATTTGAATAAAAACATTCAATCGGGTAAAACACGGGCGTTGCCCGGGTCATTCGGCTAGTTATTAATAATGGTGAAAAATATATACAGTAAAACCCTTCTATAGCGAACCCCAAAGAAACTGAATCTATGGTTTACTATAGCTATGGTTCGTTATAGCCATATTTCACTGTACTATAAAATATTTTTTAAAAAACAAATAGAAAATAAAACAGTTTAATGGAAGTGAATGTATCTCGTTTATAATTTTAAGAAAAGTACAGTAATTCCTGTCTATAGCGAACCACATTGTGACTTTACTATGAATATGTTTATTAAAATATATCTATTTTATATATAATATAATTTTTTATTATATCAGGTTCGTTATAAAGGAACCTCAATGATTGTGTTCACTATAGCCATGGTTCACTATATGGTATAATTTTTAGGATAAATTTTGTTTCTTCAAAAGGAAGGCTCGCTATATATAGATACATTTAAACAAGGTTTTTTTACTGTATATATTATATCATTTAACAATATTACCTGTAGAACTTTGCTATAGCGAACCTTAATGAGACTGAACCCTTGGTTCGCTTTAGCCAAAAAGTATTCATTATATATTATCACAAATATTAGGATTACATTTTAGGTTCGTTATATCGGAAGGTTCTATATATCCCGATTCATTTTAATATGGTTTTCTCTGTATATCCGGCCATGTAACTTCTATCTTCATGAGAGTGCAAAATAATTTTATCAAAACGCCTGGATAATAAAACATATTTACTGGCCCCAGTTCATTTTAATTCTAAGAACAGTGAACTATGGTTATAACGAACCATGGCTATAGTGAACTACAAGTTCTCTCAAATTAGGCTCGCTATAGAAGAAATTTAACTCTATTTCAATTAATAGAGTCAGTATATATATTTTTATATCCAATTTCTTTACGAATCAATAATACTAACGAAAATAACGATATATAAAACACAATAAATTCAAAGAATAATGTAATTTTAATTATCAATGATAATTTGAGATGGTCAAAGAAAAATTTCATTTTCAAATAAGAGAGAGAGAGAGAGAGTTCACCTAATATAATAATACTATCCATAAGTCACAGGAAAATGTAATGAAGGAGTTGTAAAATTAATTCCCTGTAATCTACAATAATAATTAACTTTCTATATGGAATATTTTAATCAATATAGGACTCCAACTCTCTAAATCAGATTTAAAGATAGTTGCAATTTTAAATAATTTTGGAGATGTATTATTATATAACAGTATATGCAATATATGATGTTAATATAAATATATATATATATATAAAAGGCATATCCTGACCAGGAGTACATGTGCTTTTTAGATGGCCGATATATATATGATTTATCAAGAAATTAGTTGGCTAAATATCAGGGAACAGGTTAAATCAATGTTTAGTTGATTTCTGTACCACTAGATGGCGCTCTGCCATCTAAAGGGCACATGTGCTCCTGGTCAGGATATGCTCTCATTAATTTTAATATATATATGTTATAGAAAAATTATTTTATTTCAAATTTATAAATTCATAGATTAAACTATTCTGTTAAATCGACTGCCAGAGGTCGCGCTTTCCCTTTTTATAACGTATTATTGTTGTTTCCCGATGGCCGGGTCAAACCGTTTGTAAATTATGTAAATAAGTTTTTTTTTTTACGCCTCAAGCCAGGCAGTACTTTATTCAAATTATGTTTTTTTATATATTTCTTTAGCTCAATTAAAGCAATTACCGATCAAAACTATTTTTATTTATATATTTTCAAGATATACGCCACCACTGCATTACCAAAACTATTTAATACTAAAAAGAACCAGAAAATAATTCCATAGCATAATCCTCAAGATAATCAAATTCATCACAGAATATTTTTATTTATAATCGATATCTATAAAAAGTAAATAATTTTAATTCACGAAATTCCATTATAAGATACAAATAATAATTATATATATATATATATATATATAAATAGTTGTTTAGTTTTATAGTTTAGTTTTGTATTAAAATTATCTTTATTATTTTGATTATTTAAATTCAAATTATAAAATTTGTAAATTGTTATTATTTAGTAGAGAGAGAGAGAAAAAAATCCTTTACTTCTTACACATCATCCAATTAATTATATATTTATAATTAATAACAATAAAATTTAACAACGTAACGTCTTTTGCATCGGCTTTTACACGTCATTTAGACATACTCTAATTTGTATATAGAATAATAGAAGTGAGAATATATTTAATATTATAAATTTTAGTAGTTAGAGAAAAGAGAGAAAGACAGAACCATACACTTATAATCAAACTAATAAGAAGAAAAAATATTTTTTTTGTAAAGAAGGTAGATAAGATTGTTAGTATATATATATATATTATTTTTATAATTTTATAATTTTTCCTTTTTTTATTTTTTTATAAAGATTTTTAATTTTTTTTTAATTTTATATAATGAATATATCTAGTTGTATTTAGTGAAATATCTATAATATGAATTAACTTTTGTTATAAATTTGGTTATTATGTTTTGAAACCCTAATGGTACACCAGACATATACAAAAAATTTTCAAAATGAATTAATTAATGGAAAGAGAGATATGCTGGACCGGGGATTATCAAATAGAAATCCAGTTGATATTTCACCCCTGCTCTATTATATCATATATCTCTTTTAGACCGGATTATATGTGTTAATATTAAGTTGTTTTAGTGAAACATTTATATATAAAGATCCAACAAACATAAGTGTTAAGAAATTCTAAATGTTACCTACCTAGTCTGTGACGCGTTCCTCTGTAAGCAGCTATTTCTGGATAACAACTGTTGCGGGAGGGACCCGTGTTCCTCCCTTCAGAAATAGATTGTTTTCTCAAAAATTTCAGAATAATAAGTCAACTGAAGAAGAAAGAAAATAGTTAAGGGAAGAAAGCCAATCTTTATAATCTTTACAGTTATTTATATTAATATAATTGATTCAATTATTATTTATCTTTTAATTTTCCTTTAAAAAGGTAAATTATTAGATGATTAATAAAGCTATTAATTTTGAAAATTCATTAATATTTAATTTCCATTTTCCTCCCCAGAAATTGGAGATTTAATAAAATGAATTCTATACAATATTGCTTTAAAAATCTTGTGAAATTTTTTTAAAATCAGTTATATAATTTGAGTTTAACTGTTAAAGATTATAAGTTTGTATTAGTTATTATTGAGAGAAATTATAAAAAGTTGATTTAAATAATGGATACTTCCATTTATTTTTTTAAAGTATTTTATAATTGATATACTGTTGAAGTATTTTACTTGTTTAATACTAAATTTGTTTTTAATAAATTCCATGTTTAAATTTTTAATATCTTCTATGAAATTTTCTAATATATTATTTATTCTATAAAATCTTAGAAACTGACCGAAATATATACCTTTGCAGCAGTTTAATGATATATTAGAATTTATATTGCAGTATTTTATAATATTGAAATTATAATTACTTTTTTTATTATAAATTTTAATAGCATTATTTGTAAGGTTTATATTTAGGTCTAAAAAGTTAACTTTTTTGTTTCTATTAATTTTTTCATTGTTCTTAAGTTTCAAGTATTTAGGATATATTTCAGGTATTATGTTTTTAAACTGTGGATTATTAAATATTATGATGTCATCTACATAACGGAACATTTGCCAATTAACATTATTCTGTAGAAAGTATTTTCTTTCGTACCAGAATAGTATTAGGTTGGCTAATAAAGGACTTGAAGAAGTTCCCATGGGAACGCCTTCTGATTGAATATATATTTTATTTTTAAATTCTATAATATTGAAATTTAAAAATGTTTCCAGTAGAGTTTTTGCTGTTTTAAGATCTAATTTAATTGTTTTATATCTATAAAATAATCCCTTGAATTGATATAATAAAATAAAAACATAAAACTTCCAGGGAAAAGTTTCTTTTAAAATATTTTTTATTTAAAAAATACCTCGAGCTTTCGGGCAAGTACGCCCTTCTACGGGAGAAATTGCATTATATGATTAATACGCCAATAAAATATGATTTAAAATTAAATAAAGTCTATTCACTGTTTACATTTGTTTGAAAGCATGATCAACGCGGGCTTCTACTGCGCGTGCTTCACCTGGGGGTTATGGGCTGGGCTCAGGGAATATAATGTTATAATTTCTGGAATATCTATTCTTCTGTTAATGCTATTGTGCTTTCTGGATATGATGGATTCTATTACAAGTCTCTGTAGTCTATTGGGGATGTTGGAGTAATGGGTCTTTGGTTCTAATAGGGAGAAGGAATGGCCTGTTTCTCTTATATGTTGGTATACTAAAGATCTACTGTCTTGATTATCGATATTTCGTTTATGTTCTGATACTCTAATATTCAAATGTCTGCCAGTTTCGCCGACATATTTGGTTTTGCATTCGTTGCATTCTATGGAGTATATGGCATTCTTAATATTGGAAGGATAATCAATGGTATTGTTCTTTGTTATGGGGTTTCTTAGTAACGAATTTAAATTAGGTGAGTTTCTGAAAAAGGTTTTGATTCCAAATTTCTTCAGATGACGGGCTATAGAAACAGATACTGGTGAATAGGAGATACTGCTAATGGATTTATAGATTGGGGAATTCTGAATTTCAGAGGGGCTATAGAAATGTCTCAGAATAAACGATAAAGGATATTGACAAGTCTTTATATTTCTTATAATATTCTGAGTTTCTTCAGTTTTAAAGGTTTGAAGTGAGCAGTGGCTATGGATACGTTTAGTTAAGGTCTTTACCGTATTGATTTTATGGCTGAGTGGGCAGTAGGAGGAAAAACGGATATAGTCGGGGTTGAAGGATGGCTTATAATAAACAGTTGTTTGGAATTGATTCTGTATGCGAATAATTTTTATATCTAGAAAAGGCAGGCTATTGTTTGTTTCTTTTTCAAATGTGAAGTTTAGGTTAGGATGGTAACTGTTGAGTCTTTCTAGAATGTTATTGGTTTGATTTTCGGGGCATATACAGAATATGTCGTCAATATAACGACGCCATAAAACTATATCTGACGGGAATAGGGATGTTATCCAATTGTCTATGCGACGCATAACTATTTCGGCTACTGAGGTTGAAAGAGAGCTCCCCATGGGAGAACCTTTAATCTGTTCGTAAGTTTTGGAATCGTATGTTAGAATATTTGTTTCGAGGCATAGGGCTATAAGTTTAGTTATTTTCCTGACTATGATCTGATCAACCTGATTTCCTCTCAAGAATTCTTCGGTGCTGCTTAGTATCAGCTGGTGTGGGAGACTTGGGTAAAGGGATTCTACGTCGAATGAGATCATGATCTTGTTTGGTTGGGGTTGGTGCTTGAGTATTTCTTCTATGAAGGTGGTGGTGTTGGAAATGGAGAACGGGGAGTTTTGCTGCTTGATTATGGGTTTGAGAAAGGTTGAGATGAACTTGGAGAGAGGTGCTGTTGGGGAATGGTAGAAAGCCACTATGGGTCTTAAGGGGACATTTGGTTTATGTATTTTAGGGAGGCCATATATGAAGGCATCTGTTTGCATATTAGACAAGAAGTCTTTCAATTCTTCATTCGAAATATTACGTTCTTTATGCATTTTTCTGAGTTCTTTTTTGAAAGAAGAGTATGTTCGGGTTTTTTCTTCTTTGGAAATGTGTTTGAAGGTAGTTTGATCTTCAAGGATGCTCAGCATTTTACAATGGTAATCAGATTTGTCCAGAATCACTGTTTGACCGCCTTTATCTGATTGGGTGATGATTATTTCTTTTTTGTTTCTTAAGTCTTTAATCAGTCGGTTCTCATGAGGGTTGCTTGGGGGAAGGGTTACTGGTTCACTTAGAAGATTAGTTACATGATGTCTAATGATATTCTTTTCTTGGTGGTTAAGTTTTGATATGGCTGCTTCGACTCCACTTACTATTCTGATGGGATTTGGTTTTTGCCTATTCCTGAATTTCATACCTTTGGATAAGAAAGATAATTCTTCTTGGGTTAGGGTAGCTTTTGACAGGTTGACTATTTTATTGAGGTTATTGTTTCTATTTAGATTTGGATTATTAAATTTCAGTGCCCAATATTCCAGTTTTTTACTCTGCCTTCTCTCTATTTCTGTTCTTACTTTCGTGATTTCAGAAGTGGTTTGGACTATTAGTTCGTACATTTGTTTTTCTGGTACAATACGGGAAGTGATGCATAAGAGTTCTTTGATTGTTTTCGATAACAATCGAATGTTGGAATAACAGCCCTGTGTTCTGGTCCTCAACAACCTATATTGAGTTTCTTTTATTACTTTAGCTGAGAAAGGGTGTTTGACTGGATCTTTTATTCTTAAGGATGGGGGGACAAAGTTCACCTCTTCACAGAAACGATTGAAACCCAGATGACATCTCCACTTCGCTAGTTGCAATGATTTTTTGTGAATCTGGTTTAAATAAAAATTGATTTGATATGGCGATAAATTATGACTTAACTTGAGTTCACAATTCTATAAAATAATCCCTTGAATTAATATAATAAAATAAAAACATAAAGCCTCCAGGGAAAAGTTTCTTTTAAAATATTTTTTATTTAAAAAATACCTCGAGCTTTCGGGCAAGTACGCCCTTCTACGGGAGAAATTGCATTATATGATTAATACGCCAATAAAATATGATTTAAAATTATATAAAGTCTATTCACTGTTTACATTTGTTTGAAAGCATGATCAACGCGGGCTTCCACTGCGCGTGCTTCACCTGGGGGTTATGGGCTGGGCTCAGGGAATATAATGTTATAAATTTCTGGAATATCTATTCTTCTGTTAATGCTATTGTGCTTTCTGGATATGATGGATTTTATTACAAGTCTCTGTAGTCTATTGGGGATGTTGGAGTAATGGGTCTTTGGTTCTGATAGGGAGAAGGAATGGCCTGTTTCTCTTATATGTTGGTATACTAAAGATCTACTGTCTTGATTATCGATATTTCGTTTATGTTCTGATACTCTAATATTCAAATGTCTGTCATTCAAATCATCACCCAATCAGATAAAGGCGGTCAAACAGTGATTCTGGACAAATCTGATTACCATTGTAAAATGCTGAGCATCCTTGAAGATCAAACTACCTTCAAACACATTTCCAAAGAAGAAAAAACCCGAACATACTCTTCTTTCAAAAAAGAACTCAGAAAAATGCATAAAGAACGTAATATTTCGAATGAAGAATTGAAAGACTTCTTGTCTAATATGCAAACAGATGCCTTCATATATGGCCTCCCTAAAATACATAAACCAAATGTCCCCTTAAGACCCATAGTGGCTTTCTACCATTCCCCAACAGCACCTCTCTCCAAGTTCATCTCAACCTTTCTCAAACCCATAATCAAGCAGCAAAACTCCCCGTTCTCCATTTCCAACACCACCACCTTCATAGAAGAAATACTCAAGCACCAACCCCAACCAAACAAGATCATGATCTCATTCGACGTAGAATCCCTTTACCCAAGTCTCCCACACCAGCTGATACTAAGCAGCACCGAAGAATTCTTGAGAGGAAATCAGGTTGATCAGATCATAGTCAGGAAAATAACTAAACTTATAGCCCTATGCCTCGAAACAAATATTCTAACATACGATTCCAAAACTTACGAACAGATTAAAGGTTCTCCCATGGGGAGCTCTCTTTCAACCTCAGTAGCCGAAATAGTTATGCGTCGCATAGACAATTGGATAACATCCCTATTCCCGTCAGATATAGTTTTATGGCGTCGTTATATTGACGACATATTCTGTATATGCCCCGAAAATCAAACCAATAACATTCTAGAAAGACTCAACAGTTACCATCCTAACCTAAACTTCACATTTAAAAAAGAAACAAACAATAGCCTGCCTTTTCTAGATATAAAAATTATTCGCATACAGAATCAATTCCAAACAACTGTTTATTATAAGCCATTCTTCAACCCCGACTATATCCGTTTTTCCTCCTACTGCCCACTCAGCCATAAAATCAATACGGTAAAGACCTTAACTAAACGTATCCATAGCCACTGCTCACTTCAAACCTTTAAAACTGAAGAAACTCAGAATATTATAAGAAATATAAAGACTTGTCAATATCCTTTATCGTTTATTCTGAGACATTTCTATAGCCCCTCTGAAATTCAGAATTCCCCAATCTATAAATCCATTAGCAGTATTCCTTATTCACCAGTATCTGTTTCTATAGCCCGTCATCTGAAGAAATTTGGAATCAAAACCTTTTTCAGAAACTCACCTAATTTAAATTCGTTACTAAGAAACCCCATAACAAAGAACAATACCATTGATTATCCTTCCAATATTAAGAATGCCATATACTCCATAGAATGCAACGAATGCAAAACCAAATATGTCGGCGAAACTGGCAGACATTTGAATATTAGAGTATCAGAACATAAACGAAATATCGATAATCAAGACAGTAGATCTTTAGTATACCAACATATAAGAGAAACAGGCCATTCCTTCTCCCTATCAGAACCAAAGACCCATTACTCCAACATCCCCAATAGACTACAGAGACTTGTAATAGAATCCATCATATCCAGAAAGCACAATAGCATTAACAGAAGAATAGATATTCCAGAAATTTATAACATTATATTCCCTGAGCCCAGCCCATAACCCCCAGGTGAAGCACGCGCAGTAGAAGCCCGCGTTGATCATGCTTTCAAACAAATGTAAACAGTGAATAGACTTTATTTAATTTTAAATCATATTTTATTGGCGTATTAATCATATAATGCAATTTCTCCCGTAGAAGGGCGTACTTGCCCGAAAGCTCGAGGTATTTTTTAAATAAAAAATATTTTAAAAGAAACTTTTCCCTGGAAGTTTTATGTTTTTATTTTATTATATTGTTTTATATCTGTTATGAATAATTTTAATGTGGAAAGTTTTGTCACTAATGAATTCGTTAAATAAATTGGTTATTTTATTATTTAGATCTCTTAAATTTATTTTAGAATATAGGTCCTCAAAATCAAATGTGTGTACTGAATCAATGTTTGTCCAATTGTTCATTAAATAGTTAATGATTTTCTTATTTGAGTCGATAAACTTATAATTATATTTATTAGTTAATTTATTTATAATAAATTGTAGTGTTGAAGCTAATTGTATATCAATGTTTTTTATAACTGAATTTATACCAGATGTGATTGTTCTGAAAGAAATTGGTTTTTTGTGTAGTTTAGGAATTATATAGAATTTTGGGGTGTTTAGATTTTTGTTGTAGTTATAAATCTTTAGTGAATTTTCCACGTTTTTGATGTATTTTTTTATTTTTGTGGCTGTAGTTCTAGCAAAAGTGTATTTATTATTATTATCAATTTCCTTTTTTAGAATATCGTGGTATAGATTTTTACAAATTATAGATAAATTATTGGGACATTTATCTATAGGAGTGATAATAAAGTCCTTCTGTAATTTAATTATATTTTCTTTAAAAGAAGGAATATCTGAATTAGGTTTTGTGTATTTAAGTGTATCATTATAATAATTTATAATTTCCTTTTTAATATTATGTTTCCATTCCAGAAAAGTAAATTCTGGAATACTGTATTTTATACTAGTTTTATTTATGAAAATATCTATATCTTTTAATATAGATTTAATTGTATTATTATAATTGTGTTTAATTTTAGGTATATATTTGTTGGAATAGCGATCAAAATTGGCGTGGAGCATTGGGGGATCGACCAATCAACGGCCGCGGCGGCGCTGCGGTCGACGTCAATATATATAGTCCTTTGTCTCTCGCCTTCCTACATGTACTTGCCTTTAAAATTTTGCTACTTTAACATCTTGTTTTAAGTTACTTTGTTTAATAAATAATCCTTTTATTCCTTGAATCAATCTCAAACTTCAACAGGTTATGGGCCCAGCACGCTTCCACTGCGCCTAAAAGGATTAACCGCCAGCAGTGAGTAAGCCTTTGTTTTGCTTGAAGTTTAGGCGTCAACCGCCAACCATAACCCTAGTTTATTTTTGTCGTTGGCCGATTCCAAGACAAAGAAGATGAGCGAAGATTGTCTTTCAAGGATTAAAGTTTTTAATGGTGAAAACTTTTCACTATGGAAATTCCAATTCAGGCTTCTTTTGGAACAACAAAAATTACTAGAATTATTGGAAGGCTTAGAAATAAAGCCGAATGTTGTTTCCTCCGACAGTAACTCTGAAAGTTCACTACAGAATTGGAAATCAAAGGACGTTAAGGCGAGGATGTTGTTATCACAGGCAATCGAATTAAGGTTTCTTCAGCCCCTGAGGAACTGTACTTCCGCGTCACAAATGTGGCAGAAATTACTTGCTATTCATAAACAAAAATCCGAATTTACTATTGGCCTACTTTGGCAACAATTCTTCGATGCACGATTGACATCGGAAACAATAAGTGATTACATAGCAAAAATTGAAAATATTTCTGCACAAATTTCACAAATGGGCGGAACCATAACGGAAGATCAAAAGGTAGCAAAAATTTTAAATACTTTGCCTTCGAGTATGCGCTACTTTGTTGCAGCGTGGGAATCGTTAGATCCGAAAGCTCAAACTCTTAACAATTTAACTGCAAGACTTTTGATTGAAGAAACAAGGAATCAACAAAGCGGTTCTTCTAAACAAGATGAGGCCTTATTACACAGGCAAGCACGAACGAAGCCTAAAGATACACAACGTTCTTTTCAAGATGCCAAGAAGAACACTAAATGCCACTATTGTCACAAAATTGGACATTGGAGCCGCGAATGTAGAAAAAGATTAGCTAATGAGAAAAATAAATCCAAAAATCTTCATGATTCAAAAGGAAGTTCAAGTGATTATGGACTTATTTTGTGCGATAATCAAGTAGAGCCCAATGATATTTGGTATGCTGACAGCGGTGCAAGCTGCAGCATGACATTTCGACGAGAGTGGTTCAAGACCTACACGCCGTTCACCAGTGATCATCCAATCTACTTGGGAGACAACTCGACACTACTTGCAGAAGGCATGGGAGACATCGAGATTCAAGCCTACGTCGACGGTGGATGGTACAATACGTACATAAGAAATGTGCTCTACTCGCCGCAACTAAAGATAAATTTGTATAGCCTTTCTACGTCCACAAGAAGAGGATTCAACGTCATTATCAAACATGACAAGCTACAGATCTTCATGGATAATGACCTAAAAGCCGTAGGAGTGCGTCATGACGGCCTCTACAGGATGCTCTTCAAGGTTACGTCATCATCACAAGGATACATCACCAGCGAGAACAAGCTTCAGTTGTGGCACGAGAGACTTGCTCATCTTCCAGTTGCTACACTTCGAGAGATGGCGACCAAAGGATTGGTGGATGGTCTGCAGCCTCAAGATTTAGAGGGAGAATTTTTCTTCTGTGAAGGATACCAACTTGGAAAAGCCCATAGAAAGTCGTGCTATCCCTCAGATGGCAAAAACTACCAGCTAGGTGAGTTTATTTATGCTGATATTTGTGGCCCAATGCAGACTCAATCATTAAGTAAATATCTGTATTTCTGCTTATTTAAAGATTACTTTAGTGGTTATCGCCATATTTATTTTATTAAAAACAAATCAGATGTGCTAGATATATTCAAAGAATATGCTACTCTAATCTATACTCAATCTGGAAATAAGATAAAAGTTCTTAGGACTGATAATGCGCTAGAATTCAAAAGCGATAATTTTGCAGATTTATGTAAAAGATTTGGGATAATTCACGAGTTCACTGCACCTTATGTGCACGAACAGATAGGACGTATAGAAAGAGACAATCGTACGATTGTGGAAGCAGCCAGGCCCATGCTAAATTCACGAAATCTTCCAGGATTTTTTTGGGCTGAGGCATGTAACACAGCAACTTATATTCTAAATAGATGTGCGACTAAGCAAACCCCTGGAACGACACCTTATGAACTTTTCTTTGGCACAAAGCCTAATGTAGCTAACTATAAAATATTTGGCTGTAATGCTTATATGCATATTCCCAAAGAAAACCGTAAAAAGTGGGATAATAAATCGATAAAACTTATGTTTTTAGGTTATGAGAATACAAGCAAAAATTTTAGATTATGGGATTGGAAAACTAGAAAAATAAGAATTTCTAAAGATGTCACATTCGATGAGAAAGCTACTCCACATTCAGATAGAGAATCTACCAAACCGAAAGAAATAATATTTCAGATTAACAGCGCTCCGGATGAATCACCAGTTGCAACAACAAACTTCCCAGTGCAGGAAATGCTGCCAGTATCCGATATCAGTTCGCATCCAATGATAACACGCTCTAAAGTTTCGGATAGCCAATGTAACTTTGCGCTCGCTGATGAACCCAGTAACTATATAGATGCAATAACAAGTTCAGATTCAGAAAGATGGAAATTAGCCATGGCTGAAGAGATTGATGCATTGAATAAAAATAAAACATGGACTTTAGAACGTCTGGCAGATGGTCATAAACCTATCGGTTGTAAATGGGTTTATAAAATTAAAACGGAGTCCGATGGTACAATTCAACGGTTCAAAGCCAGATTAGTTGCAAAAGGCTATTCTCAAATAAAAAATGTTGACTATTTCGATACGTTTAGCCCAGTAGTCAGGTATGATTCGTTACGCATTCTTTTTTCACACGCTGCTTCTTAAAGGATGTTTCTTAAGCAATTCGATGTAAAGACAGCTTTTCTCAATGGCGAATTAGAGGAACTTGTTTATCTTGAACAACCAGAAGGCTACAAGAGAGATGATAATAGCTGCTATAGATTACATAAAGGTCTGTATGGTCTGAGACAATCTTCTAGAAATTGGAATAAGAAATTTACCAATTTTTTGTATAGCCATAATTTCAAAACATCAGACGCCGACCCGTGCATTTTCATTGGAACACACAATGATTCAAATGTTATCTTAGCTCTCTATGTTGATGATGAAATTATTCTATCTAAAGATAAAGAGGCAATAGCTATTATAATGGATGAGTTAGAACACGCATTTGATATTACATCTGGAAGTGTTAACTTTTTTGTTGGGCTACAAATAGAGCAGTCAGAAGATAGGGCAAGTATTTTCATTCAGCAGTCATCATATATTGACAAAATTTTGAGTAAATTTAATATGGCTGACTGTATTCCTGCTTCGGTGCCTATGGATCCTTCTGTCATCTTAACAAAGCAGGACTGTCCTACTCCAGAACAAAAGGAAAAGATGCCTAAATTCCCTTTTCGAGAAGCTGTTGGATCCCTTATGTTTGCATCATGTGTTTCACGTCCAGATATCACTTATGCAGTTTCACAAGTGAGTAAATTCCTAGAATATCCAGGACCTGCACATTGTACAACAGTGAAGAATATTTTCCGTTATCTGAAAGGCACTCCACACATGGGAATTCTCTTTACTGGACAAGACCAACTTGTTGGCTACTCTGATAGTGATTTTGCTCGTGATGTTGACTCCAGAAAAAGTACGACTGGTTATGCCTTCATGATGAACGGAGGAACTGTTTCTTGGGCAAGCCAACGACAACCAATTATCGCACTTTCAACCACCGAAAGTGAATACATCGCTGCCTGCAGTGCTGCCAAGGAATTGATTTGGATCAGAAGACTTCTACAGGGCATCGGCTGTGATATTACTAAAGAAACTGAACTTTATATCGACAACCAAGCAGCAATAAAACTTGTTGAAAATCCAGTATTCCACAAACGAACGAAACATATTGATGTTCGCTACCACTTCATTAGATCCAAACATGAAGAAGGTGAACTTAAAGTGCATCATGTTTGCAGCTCAGAACAGCTAGCTGATATAATGACTAAACCTCTTCCACGAAACAAATTCCACTACTTAAGAGGTCTACTGAACATTTTGGATCGAGAGGGAGTGTTGGAATAGCGATCAAAATTGACGTGGAGCATTGGGGGATCGACCAATCAACGGCCGCGGCGGCGCTGCGGTCGACGTCAATATATATAGTCCTTTGTCTCTCGCCTTCCTACATGTACTTGCCTTTAAAATTTTGCTACTTTAACTTCTTGTTTTAAGTTACTTTGTTTAATAAATAATCCTTTTATTCCTTGATTCAATCTCAAACTTCAACAATATTTATACCCTTTATATAAAATATCTTGATATTCTGGATTTAAAAAAGAAAAATTGCTAGTTAATATATGACCTGAGAGCTTATATCTATCTATATAGTTGTTGCAATTACATTTAATTTTTTTAAAATTTGCCAAATTATTAATAAATTGGTTATAATTGCAAACTAAACTACCTATATTTTTGTTGTATCTCCAGATTGTTTTAAAATTTAAATTTTTTATAGGGAAAAGATTATTGATGTTTTGGTTATTAAACATATCATTAAATTTAATATGATTAAATAAATTGTTATTAAATTTAATGATAATATTAATGTTATCAGTAGATTGTTTAATTTTTCTGTATTTAAAGATGTCGTGTGTGATATCTATTAATCTGTTAGTCAGATTATGAATTTTAATATATTCTATAAGTTTGATAAATTTATTATTATTTAGTTTAAATAATATTTTAATAAATTTATCGACGAAGTTGTTAGTATACATTTGTTTTGGGTCCAGTAATTCTTCAAATTCAATGTAACCTAATTTATTGGTAGTTTTACCTCTAGTTTTATTAGGTTTAGTTTTAAATTCATTTTTTTTTTGTATTTGCAGCTGATTTCATAAGTTGAAATTTCATCTGTTTGTGGTTTGTATGTGTAGTTTAATTCGTCATTAAGTTCATAAGGGAATAATGTGTTGTGTTTATAAATGTAGTTGTTTTCTAATAATAGTCGTTTTTTTTACATATGTCTAGTATTTCTATCTTGAAGTTGTTAAAAGTATGTAATTGATTGTTTTCTTTCATATATATATTACCAATTGATTTTTGGCGTGGTTTCTATGTAGGTTTATTCGTATATTTAATGGATTACATGTTTGTCCTATATATGATAGTTGACAAATTTGGCATGTTAATTTATAAATAGTATTTACTAATTTACAACTAGTCGTTTGAAATGTGTCAGATATTCCTTCTTTTAAAGAAAATATAATTAAATTACAGAAGGACTTTATTATCACTCCTATAGATAAATGACCCAATAATTTATCTATAATTTGTAAATATCTATACCACGATATTCTAAAAAAGGAAATAGATAATAATAATAAATACACTTTTGCTAGAACTACAGCCACAAAAATCAAAAAAGACATCAAAAACGTGGAAAATTCACTAAAGATTTATAACTACAAAAAAATCCAAACATACCAAAATTCTATATAATTCCTAAACTACACAAAAAAACAATTTCTTTCAGAACAATCACATCTGGTATAAATTCAGTTATAAAAAACATTGATATACAATTAGCTTCAACACTACAATTTATTATAAATAAATTAACTAATAAATATAATTATATAAATTTATCGACTCAAATAAAAAAATCATTAACTATTTAATGAACAATTGGACAAACATTGATTCAGTACACACATTTGATTTTGAAGACCTATATTCTAAAATAAATTTAAGAGATCTAAATAATAAAATAACCAATTTATTTAACGAATTCATTAATGACAAAACTTTCCACATTAAAATTATTCATAACAGATATAAAACAATTAAATTAGATCTTAAAACAGCAAAAACTCTACTGGAAACATTTTTAAATTTCAATATTATAGAATTTAAAAATAAAATATATATTCAATCAGAAGGCGTTCCCATGGGAACTTCTTCAAGTCCTTTATTAGCCAACCTAATACTATTCTGGTACGAAAGAAAATACTTTCTACAAAATAATGTTAATTGGCAAATGTTCCGTTATGTAGATGACATCATAATATTTAATAATCCACAGTTTAAAAACATAATACCTGAAATATATCCTAAATACTTGAAACTTAAGAACAATGAAAAAATTAATAGAAACAAAAAGTTAACTTTTTAGACCTAAATATAAACCTTACAAATAATGCTATTAAAATTTATAATAAAAAAGTAATTATAATTTCAATATTATAAAATACTGCAATATAAATTCTAATATATCATTAAACTGCTGCAAAGGTATATATTTTGGTCAGTTTCTAAGATTTTATAGAATAAATAATATATTAGAAAATTTCATAGAAGATATTAAAAATTTAAACATGGAATTTATTAAAAACAAATTTAGTATTAAACAAGTAAAATACTTCAACAGTATATCAATTATAAAATACTTTTAAAAAAATAAATGGAAGTATCCATTTATTGAATCAACTTTTTATAATTTCTCTCAATAATAACTAATACAAACTTATAATTTTTAACAGTTAATTAAACTAAAATTATATAACTGATTTTAAAAAATTTTCACAAGATTTTTAAAGTAATATTGTATAGAATTCATTTTATTTAATCTCCAATTTCTGGGGAGGAAAATGGAAATTAAATATTAATGAATTTTCAAAATTAATAGCTTTATTAATCATCTAATAATTTACCTTTTTAAAGGAAAATTAAAAGATAAATAATAATTGAATCAGTTATATTAATATAAATAACTGTAAAGATTATAAAGATTGGCTTTCTTCCCTTAGCTATTTTATTTCTTCTTCAGTTGACTTATTATTCTGAAATTTTTGAGAAAACAATATATTTCTGAAGGGAGGAACACGGGTCCCCCCCGCAACAGATGTTATCCAGAAATAGCTGTTTACAGAGGAACGCGTCACAGACTAGGTAGGTAACATTTAGAATTTCTTAACACTTATGTTTGTTGGATCTTTATATATAAATGTTTCACTAAAACAACTTAATATTAACACATATAATCCGGTCTAAGAGAGATATATGATATAATAGAGCAGGGGTGAAATATCAGCTGGATTTCTATTTGATAATCCCCGGTCCAGCATATCTCTCTTTCCATTAATTAATTAATTAAAAAAAAAAAATTTGTATATGTCTGGTCTACCATTAGGGTTTCAAAACATAATAACCAAATTTATAACAAAATTTAATTCATATTATAGATATTTCACTAAATACAACTAGATATATTCATTATATAAAATAAAATAAAATTTAAAAATCTTTATAAAAAAAAAGGATAAAATATAAAATTATAAAAATAATCTATATAGATAATACCGTAACAGAGTTTTCCATTGTAAAGTCGTGAGCTATCTCCTCCGAAGATTCTGAACTACACATAACGATCTATATACCAAAATTTTCGTTATTTTTTTCTTCGTATGATAGGCCTGTTTTTATTTTCCTAATGTTAACAGTTATTTTTATTTTTTAATTTAATCTATTTTAAAATCGTAGATTTTTTGCATTTATCATCATCAATTCTTTTGTTTACAATTGCGTACTTTTATAGAGAGAAATAAAGAAATACATAATTGATTAGATACAAAAGTGTGAACCAGAAAGTCGATTTTTTAAAATGTTATTATTTAATATAAACTTATTTTAATTTAATTTTTAAATGAAAAGGTAGTGTAAAAGTGTATATGAGGTTAGATTCAAATAGGTTAAATTATGTTAATTTAATCGCTAAATAAGGTTAGTTTTAGATAAGTTGAATTAGGTTAGTTTCAGATAATTAAAAAAAATAATGTTCGTTTTTAGAAAAATAATTCGAAATAGTAAGTATATATATTAATATAAAAGATCGAAATGTAAAAATCACTATGTCCAAAATCTTCGCTTTAACTCGTGTAAAACGGCTCGAAGGTACGGCGGTGTCAACGTACAGCGCCGCCTACCAAAGTTAACCTTTTCTGGGAACTCACCAGGTTATATTATTTTTCGAATTGTAGATTGAATTATTACTTTTAATCTATCTTTTATAGTGTCTTCAATAGTGTGTGACGTTTCAGCAACAGCATCAGACAGAAGAATAAATGAACTAAAGAATAAAATCTCATTTTTTCTTTTGTCTGATGATGGTGGCATTTGAATTAGGTCTTATTTTTTTTTATTAATTTGTTATAGTTTTTCATTTGAATTTAGCTCCATTTTTGTGTCTTATTTCTTCTTTATATTAAAACTTAGAATTAAGCTTTGCTTTTTTATATACATGTTTATTACACATTTAGCAATACTTTTTCTTTATATTTGCTCTTATTTACTCATTTTTTTACTCTTTCACAATCAGATTTTGAAAATGGCTAAATGGCTTCACTTCTCCCTATTTGCTTTTGTAGCTTTTCTTATAAAAAAATATTAGAACTTAGAATTAAGCTTTGCTTTTTTATATACATGTTTGTTACACATTTAGCAATATATATACCAAAATATTTTTTTGAATACTTACCTCTTTTAGTGAATTTTTGTCAGGGGGGCTACAAAAGTGCCGTACTTATGCAGTATTTTGATGCTTTTCCTGTGAAAAGGATAATGAAATTTAAAATTAAGCTTTGCTTTTTTATATACATGTTATTTACACATTTAGCAATATATACACAGAAATATTTTTGGAATATTTAACTTTCTTGGTGAATTTTTGTCAGGGAAGCTATGGACTGCCGTAATCATGCGGCTGCAAAAGTGCCGTACTTATGCAGTATTTTGATGCTTTTCCTGTGGAAAGGATAATGAAATTTAAAATTAAGCTTTGCTTTTTTATATACATGTTATTTACACATTTAGCAATATATACACAGAAATATTTTTGGAATATTTAACTTTTTTGGTGAATTTTTGTCAGGGAAGCTATGGACTGCCGTAATCACGCATTATGTTGATGTTCTTCTCATAAAAAAAATATTTGGGTTTGGAATTGGGCTTTGCTTTTTTGTATACATGTTTTTTACATATTTAGCAATTTACACACAGAAAATTTTTTGAATATTTAACTTTCTTGGTGAATTTTTGTCAGGGAAGCTATGGACTGCCGTAATCATGCGGCTGCAAAAGTGCCGTACTTATGCAGTATTTTGATGCTTTTCCTGTGGTAAGGATAATGAAATTTAAAATTAAGCTTTGCTTTTTTATATACATGTTATTTACACATTTAGCAATATATACACAGAAATATTTTTGGAATATTTAACTTTTTTGGTGAATTTTTGTCAGGGAAGCTATGGACTGCCGTAATCATGCATTATGTTGATGTTCTTCTCATAAAAAAAATATTTGGGTTTGGAATTGGGCTTTGCTTTTTTGTATACATGTTTTTTACATATTTAGCAATTTACACACAGAAAAATTTTGGAATATTTAACTTTCTTGGTGAATTTTTGTCAGGGAAGCTATGGACTGCCGTAATCATGCGGCTGCAAAAGTGCCGTACTTATGCAGTATTTTGATGCTTTTCCTGTGGAAAGGATAATGAAATTTAAAATTAAGCTTTGCTTTTTTATATACATGTTATTTACACATTTAGCAATATATACACAGAAATATTTTTGGAATATTTAACTTTTTTGGTGAATTTTTGTCAGGGAAGCTATGGACTGCCGTAATCATGCATTATGTTGATGTTCTTCTCATAAAAAAAATATTTGGGTTTGGAATTGGGCTTTGCTTTTTTGTATACATGTTTTTTACATATTTAGCAATTTACACACAGAAAAATTTTGGAATATTTAACTTTCTTGGTGAATTTTTGTCAGGGAAGCTATGGACTGCCGTAATCATGCGGCTGCAAAAGTGCCGTACTTATGCAGTATTTTGATGCTTTTCCTGTGGAAAGGATAATGAAATTTAAAATTAAGCTTTGCTTTTTTATATACATGTTATTTACACATTTAGCAATATATACACAGAAATATTTTTGGAATATTTAACTTTTTTGGTGAATTTTTGTCAGGGAAGCTATGGACTGCCGTAATCATGCATTATGTTGATGTTCTTCTCATAAAAAAAATATTTGGGTTTGGAATTGGGCTTTGCTTTTTTGTATACATGTTTTTTACATATTTAGCAATTTACACACAGAAAAATTTTGGAATATTTAACTTTCTTGGTGAATTTTTGTCAGGGAAGCTATGGACTGCCGTAATCATGCGGCTGCAAAAGTGCCGTACTTATGCAGTATTTTGATGCTTTTCCTGTGGAAAGGATAATGAAATTTAGAATTAAGCTTTGCTTTTTTATATACATGTTTATTACACATTTAGCAATACTTTTTCTTTATATTTGCTCTTATTTACTCATTTTTTTACTCTTTCACAATCAGATTTTGAAAATGGCTAAATGGCTTCACTTCTCCCTATTTGCTTTTGTAGCTTTTCTTATAAAAAAAATATTAGAACTTAGAATTAAGCTTTGCTTTTTTATATACATGTTTGTTACACATTTAGCAATATATATACCAAAATATTTTTTTGAATACTTACCTCTTTTAGTGAATTTTTGTCAGGGGGGCTACAAAAGTGCCGTATTTATGCAGTATTTTGATGCTTTTCCTGTGAAAAGGATAATGAAATTTAAAATTAAGCTTTGCTTTTTTATATACATGTTATTTACACATTTAGCAATATATACACAGAAATATTTTTGGAATATTTAACTTTTTTGGTGAATTTTTGTCAGGGAAGCTATGGACTGCCGTAATCATGCATTATGTTGATGTTCTTCTCATAAAAAAAATATTTGGGTTTGGAATTGGGCTTTGCTTTTTTGTATACATGTTTTTTACATATTTAGCAATTTACACACAGAAATATTTTGGAATATTTAACTTTCTTGGTGAATTTTTGTCAGGGAAGCTATGGACTGCCGTAATCATGCGGCTGCAAAAGTGCCGTACTTATGCAGTATTTTGATGCTTTTCCTGTGGTAAGGATAATGAAATTTAAAATTAAGCTTTGCTTTTTTATATACATGTTATTTACACATTTAGCAATATATACACAGAAATATTTTTGGAATATTTAACTTTTTTGGTGAATTTTTGTCAGGGAAGCTATGGACTGCCGTAATCATGCATTATGTTGATGTTCTTCTCATAAAAAAAATATTTGGGTTTGGAATTGGGCTTTGCTTTTTTGTATACATGTTTTTTACATATTTAGCAATTTACACACAGAAAAATTTTGGAATATTTAACTTTCTTGGTGAATTTTTGTCAGGGAAGCTATGGACTGCCGTAATCATGCGGCTGCAAAAGTGCCGTACTTATGCAGTATTTTGATGCTTTTCCTGTGGAAAGGATAATGAAATTTAAAATTAAGCTTTGCTTTTTTATATACATGTTATTTACACATTTAGCAATATATACACAGAAATATTTTTGGAATATTTAACTTTTTTGGTGAATTTTTGTCAGGGAAGCTATGGACTGCCGTAATCATGCATTATGTTGATGTTCTTCTCATAAAAAAAATATTTGGGTTTGGAATTGGGCTTTGCTTTTTTGTATACATGTTTTTTACATATTTAGCAATTTACACACAGAAAAATTTTGGAATATTTAACTTTCTTGGTGAATTTTTGTCAGGGAAGCTATGGACTGCCGTAATCATGCGGCTGCAAAAGTGCCGTACTTATGCAGTATTTTGATGCTTTTCCTGTGGAAAGGATAATGAAATTTAAAATTAAGCTTTGCTTTTTTATATACATGTTATTTACACATTTAGCAATATATACACAGAAATATTTTTGGAATATTTAACTTTTTTGGTGAATTTTTGTCAGGGAAGCTATGGACTGCCGTAATCATGCATTATGTTGATGTTCTTCTCATAAAAAAAATATTTGGGTTTGGAATTGGGCTTTGCTTTTTTGTATACATGTTTTTTACATATTTAGCAATTTACACACAGAAAAATTTTGGAATATTTAACTTTCTTGGTGAATTTTTGTCAGGGAAGCTATGGACTGCCGTAATCATGCGGCTGCAAAAGTGCCGTACTTATGCAGTATTTTGATGCTTTTCCTGTGGAAAGGATAATGAAATTTAGAATTAAGCTTTGCTTTTTTATATACATGTTTATTACACATTTAGCAATACTTTTTCTTTATATTTGCTCTTATTTACTCATTTTTTTACTCTTTCACAATCAGATTTTGAAAATGGCTAAATGGCTTCACTTCTCCCTATTTGCTTTTGTAGCTTTTCTTATAAAAAAAATATTAGAACTTAGAATTAAGCTTTGCTTTTTTATATACATGTTTGTTACACATTTAGCAATATATATACCAAAATATTTTTTTGAATACTTACCTCTTTTAGTGAATTTTTGTCAGGGGGGCTACAAAAGTGCCGTATTTATGCAGTATTTTGATGCTTTTCCTGTGAAAAGGATAATGAAATTTAAAATTAAGCTTTGCTTTTTTATATACATGTTATTTACACATTTAGCAATATATACACAGAAATATTTTTGGAATATTTAACTTTTTTGGTGAATTTTTGTCAGGGAAGCTATGGACTGCCGTAATCATGCATTATGTTGATGTTCTTCTCATAAAAAAAATATTTGGGTTTGGAATTGGGCTTTGCTTTTTTGTATACATGTTTTTTACATATTTAGCAATTTACACACAGAAATATTTTGGAATATTTAACTTTCTTGGTGAATTTTTGTCAGGGAAGCTATGGACTGCCGTAATCATGCGGCTGCAAAAGTGCCGTACTTATGCAGTATTTTGATGCTTTTCCTGTGGAAAGGATAATGAAATTTAAAATTAAGCTTTGCTTTTTTATATACATGTTATTTACACATTTAGCAATATATACACAGAAATATTTTTGGAATATTTAACTTTTTTGGTGAATTTTTGTCAGGGAAGCTATGAACTGCCGTAATCATGCATTATGTTGATGTTCTTCTCATAAAAAAAATATTTGGGTTTGGAATTGGGCTTTGCTTTTTTGTATACATGTTTTTTACATATTTAGCAATTTACACACAGAAAAGTTTTGGAATATTTAACTTTCTTGGTGAATTTTTGTCAGGGAAGCTATGGACTGCCGTAATCATGCAATATGTTGATGTTCTTCTCATAAAAAAAAATATTTGGGTTTAGAATTGGGCTTTGCTTTTTTATATACATTACCCGAAGGACCCGCAGGTGAGAAACTATAGAAGAAAAATTTTAACAAATCAGAAAATGAAATTGCAAACAACAGAACTACACTTCTTTAAGGACATGAGAGCACATGCACTGTATCACCATACGTGTACCATTTTCAAAGACCCTGCTTAGGATTAAAACTTCTCAGAAGCATAACAATAGTACCAACCTTGAGGTTAACTGGTGTGGATGCATTCCTCTGGGAGTAAGACTATTGAGAAAGTCAGTAGGGAGTTATTTTGCTTCTCCGCATTCTAACACTCCAACTGTTAACACTGTGGAAACACTGACTCATGTTTGGTAAGCAATTTCAGGGAAGAAACTATAGACATTGGATTAAATAAATTATTAATTAAATTGCATTAAATAAAAATTATTAGATTTAAATAAATATTATTAAAGTGAAAAAAAAAAAAAAAATTAACAAATTAGAAAATAAAATTTCGAAAAATACAACTATATTGCAGATAAGATAAGAAGACCTTATTAAAAATAAATAAACAAACTGTAATTCGACACTATCGATAATTCGACACTTTCGATAATTCGACACTTTCGATAATTCGACCATTTTAAAAATCAAATTTACAAGGTTGATTGTTGTTTAAATACAACTTTGATTTTGCATGCATAAACACAGGCTCTTGTAGCAAGAACCCAAATTTTATTTATAGTCATAGCAAAAGCTAACTTTATTGAAAACTGATGCCTCTTCAGAATGAATGGAAGACTGAAATCTGAAGGAGCAGAAGATATGGGTCATCTTTACATGTATGCTATCCAATGTTCGCACACTTGAAAAAGCCACATATAAAGTTGTCCGTGCGTAAACACAGGCTCTTGTAGCCAAGGTTTGGCCTTGAGCCTTATTTATAGTCATAGTAAAAGCCAACCTTAGTGAAAACTAACGCCTCTCTAGAATGAAGCGAAGGTTGGTATCCGAAGGGGCCAAAGATATTTCAGACACTATACAGTGTGTTCAACTTTGGGCACTGTCAGTATATGTGCTTCAAGGACATGAGAGCACATGCGCTGAAACACCATACGCGTTCCATCGCAAATATCCTAAAGGCATTGGTGAAAGTATAAATGACCCATATCTTCTGCTCCTTCAGATTTCAGTCTTCCATTCATTCTGAAGAGGCATCAGTTTTCACTAAAGTTGGCTTTTGCTATGACTATAAATAATATTTGGGTTCTTGCTACAAGAGCCTGTGTTTATGCATGCAAAAGCAAAGTTGTATTTAAACAACAATCAACCTTGTAAATTTGATTTTTAAAATGGTCGAATTATCGAAAGTGTCGAATTATCGAAAGTGTCGAATTATCGAGTGTCGAATTACAGTTTGTTTATGTATTTTTTAATAAGGTCCTCTTATCTTATCTGCTATATAGTTGTATTTTTCGAAATTTTATTTTCTAATTTGTTAATTTCTTTCTTTTTTTTTCACTCTAATAATATTTATTTAAATCTAATAATTTTTATTTAATGCAATTTAATTAATAATTTATTTAATCCAATGTCGATAGTTTCTTCCCTGAAATTGCTTACCAAACATGAGTCAGTGTTTCCGCAGTGTTAACAGTTGGAGTGTTAGAATGCGGAGAAGCAAAATAACTCCCTACTGAATTTCTCAATAGTCTCACTCCCAGAGGAATGCATCCACACCAGTTAACCTCTAGGTTGGTACTATTGTTATGCTTCTGAGAAGTTTTAATCCTAAGCAGGGTCTTTGAAAATGGTACACGTATGGTGATACAGTGCATGTGCTCTCATGTCCTTAAAGTAGTGTAGTTCTGTTGTTTGCAATTTCATTTTCTGATTTGTTAAAATTTTTCTTCTATAGTTTCTCACCTGCGGGTCCTTCGGGTAAACCCGGGGCGTTGCCCGGGTCACTCGGCTAGTATATATATATACTCACAATCTTATCTACCTTCTTTACAAAAATTTTATTTTTTCTTATTATTAGTTTGATTATAAGTGTATGGTTCTGTCTTTCTCTCTTTTCTCTAACTACTAAAATTTATAATATTAAATATATTCTCACTTCTATTATTCTATATACAAATTAGAGTATGTCTTAATGACGTGTAAAAGCCGATTCAAAAGACGTTACGTTATTAAATTTTATTGTTATTAATTATAAATATATAATTAATTGGATGATGTGTAAGAAGTAAAGGATTTTTTTTTTTCTCTCTCTCTACTAAATAATAACAATTTACAAATTTTATAATTTGAATTTAAATAATCAAAATAATAAAGATAATTTTAATACAAAACTAAACTATAAAACTAAACAAAGATTTATTTTTATAATTAATTTAGATTTAGCTTGCTAATCTAATCAAATCTACTTGATATAAATTTAAATTGTTATCAGTTTACTCATTAAATTTTAAATATAGAATCACTATTATATCTTTATTATATAGTTTTTACACTATATATATATATATATATATATATATATATATATATATATATATATATATATATATATATATATATATATATATATATATATATATATATATATATATATATATGTCGTAAACCCGGGTAAGCCAACAAGTGAGTTGGAAGCAGTCGGGGTTGAGTGGCAAGGCGTGCAGAGTGGGAAGTCCGCAAGGGACAGTAAGGACAAAGTTTGGGATCAAAAGACGCTCTCCCAGTAGGTCTCAAGTGGCACCAGGACCAGGGAAAAGTTGAGGATTAACTGAGGAAAGCTCGGCGTCCTGCATGAAGCCGCGGGGGCAGAGAGGAGCTTAAACGGCGGCCACGAGGGCCGCCGTGAGATGAAAACTGCCGGTCTCCAAGACTAAGTTTATTGCATTATTTATACATTCTCTCAAGCTTTCCGGTATTATAAACCCGATATATATATACTCCTGTAAAAGGGTTTATAATAACCAAAACATTGAGAGAATGTGTAGATAAAGCCAATAAACCTATCCCCAGCGGTCGTTCTATTAATTCTTACATTTCATGAGGTTTATATCTTTGAATAAGATAAAAATACATGTACTCTCTTCATATCAGTATATTTTTTAGATTAGTATATTCATTGTAACGCTAATAGTAATGCATTTTATAGGTTTTGTATTATGTTTAATACATGTATAATAATGAATATAATCGCTTTTAAGTATGCATAGTGTTATTCTGGCCCTTATTGTTTCTTTAATGCTTACTTGAATTCTATAAGTGTTTTATTTTATTCCAATTTAAAGCGCTATGTCCCCCTAGGGACACTTGAGCTGTCATACATGTATGTCCTTCCATTTGTCTATACATATTTACAATAATTTTAGGCCGTGAATAGAATAGTCATATGATGTTAACAATGAGAATGAAGAAAAAAAAGATAAAAGACCTGTGTACAAAATGAAGAAGTGTCTGGCAATATGTACAATAAGCATAATATAAATGATCAGTTTCTTAAAGTTCTGAGTTCTATAAGTGTTAATGCACAGTGTATTTATTTACTTTCCATTATTGTTGTGTGCGCACAATCACTAGTGGGGTATCGACGGCTAACGGTATGGTACACTTTCTGCTATTGATTGGTCGGCAGGACGCATGCATTAATTCGCCCATCATTAGCTGTAAATCATATGTAGTGCCTTCAAAAACGTCGGAAAAAGTTACTTTTCGTGTTTTAAATTAAAATAAAAACAAATCAATTAAAACTTAAAATAAATATCTAGAAAATAATATTTATATTGCTAATTTATTATTTAACGGTTTATATATTCTAATAAAATGAGATATTTCAAATTTTATCAAATTACCTTTTAGCAAATTACTTTAATAAAACTTTAAATTATTTATTTATTTAAGTATTTCAAATATTACATTTAATGATTGATAATATATTTCATAAACTTCAATATAATCAAAAGCTAAAATATACTATATTTGAAAAGTATTATAAATAATAAAGAAATTATAACGTATATTGATGTATATTAAATAGAGGAAATTATTTATTAATACTTTTATCTTTGTTATCAATATAACGCATTTAATATATGTATTTGGTAATATTTATTAGAAGCATATTGATATTTTATTTTTGATATATATTCAAAATTATTCAGAACATAAATGTGTAAATAATAGCTACACAAAGGTTCCTATATTCAACAGAAGTCTGTAGTGTAGAAATATGCACCAGACCACAATTAATCTATGAAGAGGTGAGTCACTCTGTGAGTCAATAGGCTTTATTTTATCATTAGAGCCTGGCCCCCCTGCCATTACATTTTTTACTTTCTTGTTGGAAACATTGTTGTTGGCCAATATTAGTTTCCGATACACAGCCATCCCAAATTTTATTTAATTTCACCGGGAATATTCGGCAACCCTGCTAACTTCTGCAGACGAATCTTTGATTTACTTTTTATAGATGCGGTATAACTGTTGTTTTTGTTTTAATATTTATTAGCAATTTTATTTTTAATCTCAATTTTTCATATTAATTATAAAAAAAAATATATATATATATATATATATCACAAAAAAAAATATTTCTGCTCATTTTGGAATTAGAGATATAGAATTTTTATTGCTGATTGATATAGAGAATTGAGAATTTTCTTGAGGTTGGTATATATGAGTATTTAAATTGCTGTCGTGGTGAATTAATACAACATATTATAATCACAATTTGCTTTAATTGTGCCTAAGGAATATAAATACATAATTTGAGAAAGTATTTCCTGATATAAGGGGTAATAATAAAGAAAATGAAAGACTTATTTACATATAAACATAGAGATTTAAGTTAAGCCGGCCAACGGGAAACAACAACAATAGGTTTATATAGGAAAAGCCGCGATCTCTGGCGGTCAACTTAACAGAGTATTTTATTCTAGAAATTCTAATTTTTAAAAATGAAATAATATCTTTATATAACATATATAAATTTTGAAAAAGGCATCTCCTTATCGTGCAACTGAAAGTTGCTGATGGCTTGCGCCATCTATCTAAATAAATATAAACTATTCTCGTTGATTTTTTATTATTCCAGAATTGGCCAAATACCCATTCTTGATTAATCAAGAAAACCTAACCACGGACGCGTTTCGGGCTGTTGGCTCTCATCAGCGTGGTGCAAGCTGTACCTCAGAGACCGAAAAACTGGTCCTTCAGGCATCCTGAAAAATCATGAAACGGTTAGTTCACATTGTGCACATTTGTACTATTTTTTCATATATAATTTTTTTTTTGATATAGTTAAAATATGTTTATAATTTTCATCGATAGATGGTGCTAGTCAATGAATAAAGAATAATAGATAGATAGAATAATAAAAGATATAGAATAAAATTCTCACATAGCGATATTTAATTAAATACTATGAATCTCAAAATATATTCAGTGTTTTCCTACTACACGGTTACAGAGAATGTCAACTATCAAAATTCGAAATTATAATAATAGTTTCGAATTTTGATAACAGATGGCGCGCTAATGCATCATAATATAAATGTCAACTATATTTATATATGTGATTCAACCTTCACTTCAACAATAGGCATTCTTAATCAAATATTGATATACCTAAATTAAGAGAAATGCCTCACCTGATCCTGCAACTAAAAGTTGCTGTTGCCTTCTGATGGAATAAATACCAACTAATCGTTGATTTTTTATTATTCCAGAATCGTCAAAATACATTTTCTTGATTAATCAAGAAAAGCTAACTATTTATATTATTTTATCACATATTTTGATTAATATTATAACTAATATCTATATCGTTCATAATGATAATAAGCGAAAGTATTGTAGATATTATTTGGTGTTTAGAATTTTGTAGGAAAATATACGAATACATCAAACAGCTTTTTTTTTTATGTTCTTCCTAACGTTTCGAAGATATCCTAAGAAAGATGATAATGTAAAGTTCGAAAATAAATAAAGGAAGAAGGGTCGATATAGCCATTAAAGATGAAACTGTGTTATATATGCAAATAGAATATAAATAGTATATATGTAAATACTTATAATAATATATATTTATATTATTAAGATATATATATTGAGAGAGACAAAGCCATGTTATATAAAAGAACGTCACCAAATCCAGGGTAGCAATGGATGTAGTGTTGATTACCAGAGGTTGAACGTAATGAATTGTCGCTCTGGGGACCACCAGTAATACACTTACTTACCTCCAGGGTTGTCAGATTCTTCCGAATAAATCACTGATACGACATTATCACTGAATATTCCATTCCTTTCTTTTTTTATTCCTATTATTATATATAGAGCACCTATTTCATTAAGAACTATTTAATAACGCATCAAATCGCGTTTTCTAATTTATATTGTGTAGAATACGAATTTTTATTCATTTATATGATATGAATTTCAATCGAGGCGAATAAAATCTGTAAAAAACACATATTTTTATTTGATATTTATAACAGAATTTTATTCAAATACCAAATTCAAATTAAATTATAATTTTTGACATTTACAATTATTCGATATAAGAATCTAATTGCACCCCCGAATTCTATTTTAATTCTAATAAGTACATTTCCAAATTCTAATTCTTCTAAATAAATTATAATATCAATATACCAATTTGATTTTAATTATTTGTTATTCACTATCTCTATATGAATTTTACCAAAATTTTCGTATTTTTTGCCTATATTATTTCTTGGATCTGAAAATATTTATATCGTATATATTATTAACTAATTAATCGAAAATTTCTCAAATAAAAAAATTATGTTGATTATATTCTATACAATAAAACCTCACTAAAACTAACTTGGGAAAAAACGATCCTTCCTTTAAAATTGAAGCGAATAGACTCCTTTAAAATTATAATATATTGTAGAGAAAAGTATTCATTATATTTTACTAGACGGGTGACCCGGGCTTCGCCCCGGGATTGACCTGTGTGCATATCTACCCGAGTGATATATATTTAGATAAGATTTTTTAAATAATTGTTTGTTATTAGCATTATCTATTTGTTTGCATCAGCATAATTTTATCTAATCTTTGATAGAGGGCGCTGTTCGTGAGCTAGGTAGAATAATTTGAATATATAGTTTTAATAATTGATTTTTATATTTTTTAAAATAGCCTATCGTCTTCCCCGTATTTTTTTACCTATGTATGGATATTTTGGTTTGAATTAGTGAACTACTGCGAAATTGTATAACGGACATATACAAACAAACAAACATACAAACATTGATTTATATATATATAGATATACAACTTCTTTATTTTTTGACATTTATATTTTTTATATTTTGCTATATACTCTGGAAACTTCCCTCATTGCGTAACTTGTATCTTATAAATGTTGATTTGTGTTTGTGCTTCAAATAAATTGATGTGTCATCCTGAAGTTTGTCTTTCCTGATTTTCTACATTACATTTTGGTGGAGATGCTGGGTTGATTAGGGAAGGACAAACTGAAGATCGCCGAGATCTTGAGGCCTTGGGTGCTGTGATCTACATTTTCCTAGACTGGCTCCAGGATTCCCCCGCCCTGTCAAAGTCAAGACTTCCCTATAAGGAATACGACTGACGATACGACGCCGAAGCCTCTCTTCACGCAGCAAGAGAAAAGATGCCAAACTACTAAAGACATGGTTTCAAGACTAAGGGAATCCTTGGCAGAAACACGTTAGATCCATGTCAGTATCTACAATATTTTAAAGGCTGTGGGTCACAGCTCCCAAAGGAAAGGGCCTATGTAGGAAAGTATTATATTTTATGTACATATGCTTTGAAACATTACCAAATTGTCTTAGTGTATATGCTCAATCTCATGAGAACTTTATTAAGTTTAGAACTATTTGCACAATAATTTACAAAACAATACTAATCCATCGTGTAAATAATTAATCATATATATGTAAATAATACTAGCACAGCACAATAGTCCTTTGGACTTCGTGCTTTTGTAACAATAAATAAATAAATAAATAAATATGTACATTTTATTATTTTTTTATATTTATATTTTTCAACTCTAGAAACTTCCCTAATTGCTCAAATTGTATCTTATAAATCTATATTTATGTTTGTGCTTTAATAAATATTGCAGTGTTATCTTGATTTTCGACGTTACAATATTTTATAACCATTATCCCACATAATTAACCATGGCTTTAGTAAGTCAAAGGTTCAGCCGGATTGAAGTTCGCTATAGCAAATTTTTATATTGTATACAGAGTGATTAAAATTCGAAACTATTAATTTTTCCATTGCAATAAAGAGAGTAGAAATTGTTTATTTTTAAAAAGAATCATACGCGTCTATAATAGTTTCGAATTTTGATAACAGATGGCGGGCTAATGCATCATAATACAATTGCTATAATAAAAGACACAATTTGATATTTGAAGAAGAGCGATTGTTCGAAGCATTTTATATATTTATAAATGTATGACATAATAAAAATATGATTTTTATTATTCATTAATATAACTAAAATTTTATAATCATAACCATAATATTTGTTAATATTGTTTTCATAATATAACTAAAATTATAATTTAAATAATCAAAGAACTAAACACAGAGTTAATTTTTAAAAAATGTAAAGAAATCCTTAACAAAAGGAATACAACAAAATAGTTTTTTTTGTTTATAGATAGATAATAACATCATTAAATTTTATGTATGCAAACTGTTTGCTTTTGAAATATAATCAAAAAAATAAATATAGTTTTTGGATAAAAGTTATCATTCATTTCCATCCACGACTGCATGAATGGTAAAGTACTTAGAATACGTCTTTTTTTTATGACATGTATGTAATTCTGCTGTCCTTAAAAGCTTATGTTCATAGTTAATCTAAAATACCCATTCAAGGAGTCCAGCATCAGTATCACTATAAAAGGAAGTTCGAAAAATGCAATATTACGGTATGGTAGATTAAATTGGCGAAACCGCTTGGAGGGTTCACCGCTGATGAACCAGGCCCCCCCATAAATGTTTCCATTGCAGTAAGGACAGTAGAAATTGTTTATTTTTAAAAAGAATCATACACGTCTATAATAGTTATTTAAATTTTGATAACACAGATGGCGCGCTAATGCATCATAATACAGAGTGATAATATATATTTTTTCAGGATGCTTCTTGGAGGCCAATATTTGGCTTTTAAGGTACAACCTTCACCACGTTGACGAGAACAAACAGATTATAAGGCATATATGGTTAGCTCTCCTGGTTTATCATGAAAATGGCTTGGCCAGATATCATTAAATAAACCTAAATCAACGTTTTGTTGATTTTTCTTCCACTAGATGGTAAGCTGCTATATGAAATATTCATTGTGAGCTCTCCGCAGAGAGAGATATATGCCATTTTTATTTCATATATATATATATTATATAATCTCTCTAAAACCTCAAATATTTCTATATTTTAAAATATATATATTTTATTTTATTCATTGATAATTTTATTTTTGTTATCATCGTTTTTAGAAAGACTTTCAGTTTTTGTTGTATAGATTTGTTGTAAAAATGCGTAGTTAACATATCTATCCTTTTAAATCACTAATATAGGATTAACTTTATAAATTCTATATAATGTGAAAATAACTAACGTGTAATCTTTCCTCAAGTAATTGAAAATAAAAGCTACTTGACGGTAAATAATTATTTTTTTTAATCACGACTGCACCTCATCCTTTGTCTTATCAAGCCTTATCTAACAACAAAAAAATATTCATAACATATATATATACACTGCGTGACATTGAAAATGGAACACCAAGAAATAGTGGCCAGAAAGTGATGAAACTCGGCAGACAGAGAGAGACAGGGACGAACAATAAGTGATCTTTATTTCAAAATGATAGCCATAATACAGAGCGAGAACGGCGTCGGCTTAGTAGCAAGTAGGACCACCGCGGACGGCGATGCACGCAGCAACACGTCTAGGTAGAGAGTCAGAGTACGGATGGCGTCCTGAGGGATGGCTCTCCATTCCCTCTCAACCATTTGCCACAGTTCGTCTTCTGAACGCGGCTGTGGCAAGGCATGCAAACGGCGTCCAATGATGTCCCAGACGTGCTCGATTGGTGAGAGATCAGGAGAGTACGGTGGCCAGGGAAGCATCTGTACATCTTGCAGAGCTTGTTGGCTAATGCGAGCAGTGTGCGGTCGGGCGTTATCCTGCTGATAAAGGGCATTGGGTACCCCCTGAAGGTAGGGGAGTGTCACCGGTCGCAGCACATCATCAACGTATCGTTGGGCCGTCATAGTGCTCTGAATACGAAGTAAAGGTGACCTGGAATCATACGCGATTGCGCCCCAAACCATGATTCCACGTTGTCGCACGGTGGGGCGTTCCACAATTGCTGCCGGATTGGACCTTTCTCCACGTCGACGCCACACACGTACACGGCGACTATCACTGGACAAGCAGAAACGCGACTCATCTGAGAACACGACCCTGTGCCATTCCGTCATCCACGTCGATCTAGCCCGGCACCATTCCAAACGTTGGCGCCTATTCGGTGGGGTCAATGGCAGCCTTCTTAGCGGACGGCATGAGTGCAAGCCATTAGCAACCAATCGACGGGAAATGGTTCTGGTCGAGATGGAATGATCTAGGGTATCTTGCACATGTTTCAGGATGGCGGTACAAGTGGCTTGTGGGGCCGCCACTGCTTGTCGAAGGATACGCCGATCCACACGTGCTGACGTCACTCTGGTTGCACCGACATTTCTATAAATTGCCACATTTCCTTGTTCCAACCATCTTCTCCACAGTCGGTGCACTGTGGACGCACCAAGGTGTGTATCAGCTGCGATTTGACATATGGACCAACCTGCCCTTTTCAGTCCGATCACCATGCCCCTCGTAAAAGCGTCTGTCTGCTTGAACTGCCTCCGTTTACGATGACCTGGCATTCTCTGTTATTGCACGTGTCTTTTGACACAAGAACAAAATTTCTACAATAATTTTCCTTGAAGAAATAACGACACGAATACTGTCCTTTCTGCAAGTTCCTTCCCTTATATCTTACTCCATGTGCGCACGAGAGCTGCGCATTTTACATCATTTGCATAACTCGGTTAGGGGCGTCTACCCTGAAATTTGCATAATTTTCTGGCCACTATTTCTTGGTGTTCCATTTTCAATGTCACGCAGTGTATATATATATATATTTGTGTATTAATAATAGTTTTTTTTCGCCAACCTCGCTATAGTGAACCCCAATGGAACTGATAAACTTTTTTCACTATAGTCATTGTTCAACATATTTAAATATTAAAATATCATATTGAACAAAATGTAAATGAGTATAAACATTTTCATTTAAATTTAAAAGTTCATTTAGTATAAAAACCGTTTTAATATACACTGCGTGACATTGAAAATGGAACACCAATAAATAGTGGCCAGAAAGTGATGAAACTCGGCAGACAGAGAGAGACAGGGACGAACAATAAGTTATCTTTATTTCAAAATGATAGTAATAATACAGAGCGAGAACGGTGTCGGCTCAGTAGCAAGTAGGACCACCGCGGACGGCGATGCACGCAGCAACACGTCTAGGTAGAGAGTCAATCAGAGTACGGATGGCGTCCTGAGTAATGGCTCTCCATTCCCTCTCAACCATTTGCCACAGTTCGTCTTCTGAACACGGCTGTGGCAAGGCATGCAAACGGCGTCCAATGATGTCCCAGACGTGCTCGATTGGTGAGAGATCAGGAGAGTACGGTGGCCAGGGAAGCATCTGTACATCTTGCAGAGCTTGTTGGCTAATGCGAGCAGTGTGCGGTCGGGGGTTATCCTGCTGATAAAGGGCATTGGGTACCCCCTGAAGGTAGGGGAGTGCCACCGGTCGCAGCACATCATCAACGTATCGTTGGGCCGTCATAGTGCCCTGAATACGAAGTAAACGTGACCTGGAATCATACGCGATTGCGCCCCAAACCATGATTCCACGTTGTCGCACGGTGGGGCGTTCCACAATTGCTGCCGGATTGGACCTTTCTCCACGTCGACGCCACACGCGTACACGGCGACTATCACTGGACAAGCAGAAACGCGACTCATCTGAGAACACGACCCTGTGCCATTCCGTCATCCACGTCGATCTAGCCCGGCACCATTACAAACGTTGGCGCCTATTCGGTGGGGTCAATGGCAGTCTTCTTAGCGGACGGCATGAGTGCAAGCCATTAGCAACCAATCGACGGGAAATGGTTCTGGTCGAGATGGAATGATCTAGGGTGTCTTGCACATGTTGCAGGATGGCGGTACAAGTGGCTTGTGGGGCCGCCACTGCTTGTCGAAGGATACGCCGATCCACACGTGCTGACGTCACTCTGGTTGCACCGACATTCCTATAAATTGTCACATTTCCTTGTTCCAACCATCTTCTCCACATTCGGTGCACCGTGGACGCACCAAGGTGTGTATCAGCTGTGATTTGACGTATGGACCAACCTGCCCTTTTCAGTCCGATCACCATGCCCCTCGTAAAAGCGTCTGTCTGCTTGAACTGCCTCCGTTTACGATGACCTGGCATTCTCTGTTATTACACGTGTCTTTTGACACAAGAACAAAATTTATACAATGATTTTCCTTGAAGAAATAACGACACGAATACTGTCCTTTCTGCAAGTTCCTTCCCTTATATCTTACTCCATGTGCGCACGAGGGCAGCGCATTTTACATCATTTGCATAACTCGGTTAGGCGCGTCTACCCTGAAATTTGCATAATTTTCTGGCCACTATTTCTTGGTGTTCCATTTTCAATGTCACGCAGTGTATTTTTAAATGGGAAGTAGAATTCACTTATCCATATAGATAAAACATTAACAGAATTTTTAGATGTAATGGTTGAAGCAAACCCAAAGATACTAAACTCCAACTCCAAAGATACTAAATTAGACATAGCAATCTTTACACCAAATTTGTGGTTAATTTTTATTTTTCATGTGTCACATATATATTGTCACGAAATTGTTTTATGTATATCAAATGTAAATCAAATGTCTCTATTATTAAATATGTAAATACTTTTATGTTTAATGTTATATAAGGAAGATATGTAAATTTTGTAACTGATTTTTTATTTCTTGTTTCTAGTTTTGTTGTGAGGAAAACATCACTCACAAAGTGTATCAATCGATTAATAAAATTCTCATTATAACTGTGACAATATAGTATTTAGTCCAAGTTGCCGTATATCAAATTATTACTCTATATACAAAGATAATGATGTTGAAAACTGCTTTAAAAATTTTATTTTATATTTTGTTGAGTTTTTTCTATGATTTTGAACTTATTCTTCTAGTAATTTAGCAATGGCCCTATAATCGGTAAACGTACATATACGTACGTAAGTAAAACGTTTGATATTTCATTTGACATTTGATATTTAATATCTCTTCAATTTTTATTCGAAAAACGCCAAGTTAAAAAGTTTTTAATCCCCCGTGACGTCTGACCCGGACAGAGGCATGACCACCGAGATATTGATGGGACTGGCAGTAAGTCCATTGCGAGGTGGCCAAGACTGGCCAGGGGTCCAGATTGGATTTGGCACCAGGTCCCGAGATAAGCTTCTTACCCATCTGTCCTATATTGGCTTAGTTCCTCGGACCTCTTTTTGTATAAATATTACACGGCGGCATTACAAGTTGTATCTCGTGACCTTGTCTTGGTATTTATCCTGCTGTTTATATATATATACAGCGGACATCTTTTTGTATAAATATTACACGGCGGCATTACAAGTTGTATCTCGTGACCTTGTCTTGGTATTTATTCTGCTGTTTATATATATACAGCGGACATCTTTTTGTATAAATATTACACGGCGGCATTACAAGTTGTATCTCGTGACCTTGTCTTGGTATTTATCCTGCTGTTTATATATTTACAGCGGAAATCTTTTTGTATAAATATTACACGGCGGCATTACAAGTTGTATCTCGTGACCTTGTCTTGGTATTTATCCTGCTGTTTATATATATATATATATATAGTGTAGAAACTATATAACAAAATTATAACAGTGATTCTAATTTTAAAAACTTAAGGAGCAAACTGATAATAATGATAACTTATATCAGTTAGATTTGATTAGATTAGCAAGCTAAATCTAAATTAATTATAATAATAAATAGTTATTTAATTTTATAGTCCAGTTTTGTATTAAGATTATCTTCACTATTATGATCATTTAAATACAAATTATAAAATTTGTAAAATGTTATTAATTTGTAGATAGAGAGAGAAAAAAAAAAAATCCTTTACTTCTATTACATCCTCAAGTTAATTATATATTTATAATTAATAACAATAAAAAAAAATTAACAAAGTAACGTCTATTACATCGGCTTTTACACGTCATTCAGACATACTCTAATCCTATATATAGAATAATCGAAGAGATAATATATATAATAGTTAGAAAAAAGAAAGAAAGACAGAACCATGCACTTTTAATCAAACTAATAATAAGGAAAAAAAAAAAAAAGAGTTTTATAAAGAAGGTAGATAAGATTGTTAGTATATATATATATATTTTTTTATGATTTTATATTTTATCCTTTTTTTTTTTTTTTTAAAAGATTTTTAAAGGTTTTTTTATTTTATAATATGATTATAAATAGTTGTATTTAGTAATATATCTATAGTATGAATTAACATTTGTTATAAGTTTGGATATTATGTTTTGAAACCCTAATGGTAGACCAGACATACACAAAAAACTTTAAATTGAAATAAATTGGAAAAAGAGATCTGCTGGAACGGGGATCATCAGATAAAATTCCAGCGACATTTCAACCCCTTCTTTATTATGTCATAGATCTCTTTTAAACCGGATTTTATGTGTTAATATTAAGTTGTTTCAGTGAAATATTTAAATGAACATATATAACAGATACAAGTGTTAACAAATTCAAACTGTAAACCTACCTCTGCCGTGGAGTCCTCCATTGTGAATATCTATTTCTGGCTAACACATGTCGCGGGAGGGGAATGTCCCCCCACATTTCAAATTTAGACCATTTATTCAGAATTTTTTTGAACAACAAGAAAATTAAAGAAGAAAGGAAAAATAGTTAAGGGAAGAAAGCTAAATTTCATAATCTTTACAGCTAGTTATATCAAAATAACTGATTTAACACTTATTCATCTTTTAATATTCCTTTAAAAAGGCAAATTATAATAGTTTAATAAAGCTATTAATTGTGTAAATTCAACTTTATTTAACTTCCATTTTCCTCCCCAGAAATTGGAGATTAAACAAAAATGAACTATATACTTTAACACTTTAAAAATCTTGCGAAAAAATCTTTTAATCAGTTATTTAATCAAAGTTTAATTAACTGTTAAAGATTATAAATTTGTATTAGTTAATATTAATAGAAATTATAGAAAGTTGAATTCATAAATGGATATTTCCATTTATTTTTTTTTAAATATTTTATAATTGATATACTGTTGAAATATTTTACTTGTTTGATACTAAATTTGTTTTTAATAAATTCCATGTTTAAATTTTTAACATCTTCTATGAAATTATCTAATATATTATTTATTCTATAAAATCTTAGAAACTGACCATAATATATACCTTTACAGCAATTTAATGATATATTAGAATTCATATTACAGTATTTTATAATATTGAAATTATAATTACTCTTTTTGTTATAAACTCTAACAGCACTATTTGTAAGGTCTATATTCAAGTCTAAAAAGTTAACTTTTTTGTTTCTATAAATTTTTTCATTGTTCTTAAGTTTCAAGTATTTAGGATATATTTCAGGTATTAATTTTTTAAACAGTGGATTATTAAATATTATTATGTCATCTACATATCGGAATATTTGCCAATTAATATTATTTTGTAGAAAGTATTCTCTTTCGTACCAGAACAATATTAAATTTGCTAATAACGGACTAGAAGAAGTACCCATGGGAACGCCTTCTGATTGAATATATATTTTATTTTTAAATTCTATATAGTTAAAATTTAAAAATGTTTCCAGTAGAGTTTTTGCTGTTTTAAGATCTAATTTAAATGTTTTATATCTGTTATGAATAATTTTAATGTAGAAAGTTTTGTCATTAATGAATTCATTAAATAAATTGGTTATTTTATTATTTAGATCTCTTAAATTTATTTTAGAATATAGGTCCTCAAAGTCAAATGTGTGTACTGTTTCAATGTTTGTCCAATTGTTCATTAAATAATTAATGATTTTTTTATTTGAGTCGATAAATTTATAATTATATTTATTAGTTAATTTATTTATAATAAATTGTAGTGTTGAGGCTAATTGTATATCAATATTTTTTATGACTGAATTTATACCAGATGTGATTGTTCTGAAAGAAATAGGTTTTTTGTGTAGTTTAGGAATTATATAGAACTTTGGTATGTTTGGATTTTTGTGGTTATTATAAATTTTTAGTGAATTTTCAACATTTTTGATGTCTTTTTTGATTTTTGTGCCTGTAGTTCTAGCAAAAGTGTATTTATGATTATTATCAATTTCCTTATTTAGTATATCGTGGTATAGATTTTTACAAATTAAAGATAAATTATTGGAACATTTATCTATAGGAGTGATAATATAGTCCTTCTGTAAATTAATTATATTTTCTTTAAAAGAAGGAATGTCTGAATTGGGTTTTGTGTATTTAAGTGTATTATTATAATAATTTATAATTTCCTTTTTAATATTATGTTTCCATTCCAGAAAAGTAAATTCTGGAATACTGTATCTTATACTAGTTTTATTTATGAAAATATCTATATCTTTTAATATAGATTTAATTGTATTATTATAATTGTGTTTAATTTGAGGTATATATTTATACCCTTTATTTAAAATTTCTTGATATTCTGGATTTAAAAAAGAAAAGTTGCTAGTTAATATATGACCTGAGAACTTATATTTATCAATATAGTTGTTGCAATTACATTTAATTTTTTTAAAATTTGCCAAATTATTAATAAATTGGTTATAATTGCAAACTAAATTACCTATATTTTTATTGTATCTCCAGATTGTTTTAAAATTTAAATTTTTTATAGGGAAAAGATTATTGATGATTTGGTTATTAAAAATATCATTAAATTTAATATGATTAAATAAATTGTTATTAAATTTAATGATAATATTAATGTTATTAGTATTTTGTTTAATTTTTCTGTATTTAAAGATGTCGTGTGTGATATCTATTAATCTGTTAGTCAGATTATGAATTTTAATATATTCTATGAGTTTGATAAATTTATTATTATTTAGTTTAAATAATGTTTTAATAAATTTATCGACGAAGTTGTTAGTGTACATTTGTTTTGGGTCCAGTAATTCTTCAAATTCAATGTAACCTAATTTATTTGTAGTTTTACCTCTAGTTTTATTAGGTTTAGTTTTAAATTCATTTTTATATTTGCAACTGATTTCATAAGTTGAAATTTCTTCTGTTTGTGGTTTGTATGTGTAGTTTAATTCGTCGTTAAGTCCATAAGGGAATAATGTGTTGTGTTTATAAATGTAGTTGTTTTCTAATAATAGTCGTTGTTTTTTGTTTTGACATATGTCTAGTATTTCTATCTTAAAGTTGTTAAAAGTATGTAATTGATTGTGTTCTTTCATATATATATTACCAATTGATTTTTTAGCGTGGTTTCTATGTAGGTTTATTCGTATATTTAATGGATTACAAGTTTGTCCTATATATGATAGTTGACAAATTTGGCATGTTAATTTATAAATAGTATTCACTAATTTACAACTAGTTGTTTGAAAAGTGTCATGGTTCTTAAGAGAGGGACAAGTTTGACAATTTTTTCTTAGGCAATTCTTAGCGAGTTTAAATTAACATAAAAGAGGTGCTAACACTAATATGTTTGTAGTTTTTTTTAGTTTTTTTAGTTTGTTATTCTTATGAATTTTTTAAATATATTTTACTTAATTGTTTTTGTGGTGATAAAATTTGTAATAAATTGAATAATTAATCTATAAATATATAGATATTACTGTTTGTTATCTGTTATATTTTTAAGAATAACTAATAAAAAAACATCTTTAAACTAACAAAAACACTGAAAAAAAACAAAAGTTCTGAAATTATTTTTTTTTTCTAGAATTACTTTTATAATTTAATTTTTAATAATCAAACAATGAAAGATAATAAAAATTTGTATGAAGATTTATTTATATTAGAATATCTAATATAATTTAATTTGTATATTATGTTATATATAAAAAAAATATATCATAGAGCAAGCTCATATGAATTAATATAGTGTAGAAACTATATAACAAAATTATAACAGTGATTCTAATTTTAAAAACTTAAGGAGCAAACTGATAATAATGATAACTTATATCAGTTAGATTTGATTAGATTAGCAAGCTAAATCTAAATTAATTATAATAATAAATAGTTATTTAATTTTATAGTCCAGTTTTGTATTAAGATTATCTTCACTATTATGATCATTTAAATACAAATTATAAAATTTGTAAAATGTTATTAATTTGTAGATAGAGAGAGAAAAAAAAATATCCTTTACTTCTATTACATCCTCAAGTTAATTATATATTTATAATTAATAACAATAAAAAAAATTAACAAAGTAACGTCTATTACATCGGCTTTTACACGTCATTCAGACATACTCTAATCCTATATATAGAATAATCGAAGAGATAATATATATAATAGTTAGAAAAAAGAGAGAAAGACAGAACCATGCACTTTTAATCAAACTAATAATAAGGAAAAAAAAAAGAGTTTTATAAAGAAGGTAGATAAGATTGTTAGTATATATATATATATTTTTTTATGATTTTATATTTTATCCTTTTTTTTTTTTTTTTAAAAGATTTTTAAAGGTTTTTTTATTTTATAATATGATTATAAATAGTTGTATTTAGTAATATATCTATAGTATGAATTAACATTTGTTATAAGTTTGGATATTATGTTTTGAAACCCTAATGGTAGACCAGACATACACAAAAAACTTTAAATTGAAATAAATTGGAAAAAGAGATCTGCTGGAACGGGGATCATCAGATAAAATTCCAGCGACATTTCAACCCCTTCTTTATTATGTCATAGATCTCTTTTAAACCGGATTTTATGTGTTAATATTAAGTTGTTTCAGTGAAATATTTAAATGAACATATATAACAGATACAAGTGTTAACAAATTCAAACTGTAAACCTACCTCTGCCGTGGAGTCCTCCATTGTGAATATCTATTTCTGGCTAACACATGTCGCGGGAGGGGAATGTCCCCCCACATTTCAAATTTAGACCATTTATTCAGAATTTTTTTGAACAACAAGAAAATTAAAGAAGAAAGGAAAAATAGTTAAGGGAAGAAAGCTAAATTTCATAATCTTTACAGCTAGTTATATCAAAATAACTGATTTAACACTTATTCATCTTTTAATATTCCTTTAAAAAGGCAAATTATAATAGTTTAATAAAGCTATTAATTGTGTAAATTCAACTTTATTTAACTTCCATTTTCCTCCCCAGAAATTGGAGATTAAACAAAAATGAACTATATACTTTAACACTTTAAAAATCTTGCGAAAAAATCTTTTAATCAGTTATTTAATCAAAGTTTAATTAACTGTTAAAGATTATAAATTTGTATTAGTTAATATTAATAGAAATTATAGAAAGTTGAATTCATAAATGGATATTTCCATTTATTTTTTTTTAAATATTTTATAATTGATATACTGTTGAAATATTTTACTTGTTTGATACTAAATTTGTTTTTAATAAATTCCATGTTTAAATTTTTAACATCTTCTATGAAATTATCTAATATATTATTTATTCTATAAATAATACCTTACAAATAGTGCTGTTAGAGTTTATAACAAAAAGAGTAATTATAATTTCAATATTATAAAATACTGTAATATGAATTCTAATATATCATTAAATTGCTGTAAAGGTATATATTATGGTCAGTTTCTAAGATTTTATAGAATAAATAATATATTAGATAATTTCATAGAAGATGTTAAAAATTTAAACATGGAATTTATTAAAAACAAATTTAGTATCAAACAAGTAAAATATTTCAACAGTATATCAATTATAAAATATTAAAAAAAAAATAAATGGAAATATCCATTTATGAATTCAACTTTCTATAATTTCTATTAATATTAACTAATACAAATTTATAATCTTTAACAGTTAATTAAACTTTGATTAAATAACTGATTAAAAGATTTTTTCGCAAGATTTTTAAAGTGTTAAAGTATATAGTTCATTTTTGTTTAATCTCCAATTTCTGGGGAGGAAAATGGAAGTTAAATAAAGTTGAATTTACACAATTAATAGCTTTATTAAACTATTATAATTTGCCTTTTTAAAGGAATATTAAAAGATGAATAAGTGTTAAATCAGTTATTTTGATATAACTAGCTGTAAAGATTATGAAATTTAGCTTTCTTCCCTTAACTATTTTTCCTTTCTTCTTTAATTTTCTTGTTGTTCAAAAAAATTCTGAATAAATGGTCTAAATTTGAAATGTGGGGGGACATTCCCCTCCCGCGACATGTGTTAGCCAGAAATAGATATTCACAATGGAGGACTCCACGGCAGAGGTAGGTTTACAGTTTGAATTTGTTAACACTTGTATCTGTTATATATGTTCATTTAAATATTTCACTGAAACAACTTAATATTAACACATAAAATCCGGTTTAAAAGAGATCTATGACATAATAAAGAAGGGGTTGAAATGTCGCTGGAATTTTATCTGATGATCCCCGTTCCAGCAGATCTCTTTTTCCAATTTATTTCAATTTAAAGTTTTTTGTGTATGTCTGGTCTACCATTAGGGTTTCAAAACATAATATCCAAACTTATAACAAATGTTAATTCATACTATAGATATATTACTAAATACAACTATTTATAATCATATTATAAAATAAAAAAACCTTTAAAAATCTTTAAAAAAAAAAAAAAAAAAAGGATAAAATATAAAATCATAAAAAAATATATATATATATACTAACAATCTTATCTACCTTCTTTATAAAACTCTTTTTTTTTTTTTCCTTATTATTAGTTTGATTAAAAGTGCATGGTTCTGTCTTTCTATCTTTTTTCTAACTATTATATATATTATCTCTTCGATTATTCTATATATAGGATTAGAGTATGTCTGAATGACGTGTAAAAGCCGATGTAATAGACGTTACTTTGTTAATTTTTTTTATTGTTATTAATTATAAATATATAATTAACTTGAGGATGTAATAGAAGTAAAGGATATTTTTTTATTTCTCTCTCTATCTACAAATTAATAACATTTTACAAATTTTATAATTTGTATTTAAATGATCATAATAGTGAAGATAATCTTAATACAAAACTGGACTATAAAATTAAATAACTATTTATTATTATAATTAATTTAGATTTAGCTTGCTAATCTAATCAAATCTAACTGATATAAGTTATCATTATTATCAGTTTGCTCCTTAAGTTTTTAAAATTAGAATCACTGTTATAATTTTGTTATATAGTTTCTACACTATATTAATTCATATGAGCTTGCTCTATGATATATTTTTTTTATATATAACATAATATACAAATTAAATTATATTAGATATTCTAATATAAATAAATCTTCATACAAATTTTAATTATCTTTCATTGTTTGATTATTAAAAATTAAATTATAAAAGTAATTCTAGAAAAAAAAAATAATTTCAGAACTTTTGTTTTTTTCAGTGTTTTTGTTAGTTTAAAGATGTTTTTTTTATTAGTTATTCTTAAAAATATAACAGATAACAAACAGTAATATCTATATATTTATAGATTAATTATTCAATTTATTACAAATTTTATCACCACAAAAACAATTAAGTAAAATATATTTAAAAAATTCATAAGAATAACAAACTAAAAAAACTAAAAAAAACTACAAACATATTAGTGTTAGCACCTCTTTTATGTTAATTTAAACTCGCTAAGAATTGCCTAAGAAAAAATTGTCAAACTTGTCCCTCTCTTAAGAACCATGACACTTTTCAAACAACTAGTTGTAAATTAGTGAATACTATTTATAAATTAACATGCCAAATTTGTCAACTATCATATATAGGACAAACTTGTAATCCATTAAATATACGAATAAACCTACATAGAAACCACGCTAAAAAATCAATTGGTAATATATATATGAAAGAACACAATCAATTACATACTTTTAACAACTTTAAGATAGAAATACTAGACATATGTCAAAACAAAAAACAACGACTATTATTAGAAAACAACTACATTTATAAACACAACACATTATTCCCTTATGGACTTAACGACGAATTAAACTACACATACAAACCACAAACAGAAGAAATTTCAACTTATGAAATCAGTTGCAAATATAAAAATGAATTTAAAACTAAACCTAATAAAACTAGAGGTAAAACTACAAATAAATTAGGTTACATTGAATTTGAAGAATTACTGGACCCAAAACAAATGTACACTAACAACTTCGTCGATAAATTTATTAAAACATTATTTAAACTAAATAATAATAAATTTATCAAACTCATAGAATATATTAAAATTCATAATCTGACTAACAGATTAATAGATATCACACACGACATCTTTAAATACAGAAAAATTAAACAAAATACTAATAACATTAATATTATCATTAAATTTAATAACAATTTATTTAATCATATTAAATTTAATGATATTTTTAATAACCAAATCATCAATAATCTTTTCCCTATAAAAAATTTAAATTTTAAAACAATCTGGAGATACAATAAAAATATAGGTAATTTAGTTTGCAATTATAACCAATTTATTAATAATTTGGCAAATTTTAAAAAAATTAAATGTAATTGCAACAACTATATTGATAAATATAAGTTCTCAGGTCATATATTAACTAGCAACTTTTCTTTTTTAAATCCAGAATATCAAGAAATTTTAAATAAAGGGTATAAATATATACCTCAAATTAAACACAATTATAATAATACAATTAAATCTATATTAAAAGATATAGATATTTTCATAAATAAAACTAGTATAAGATACAGTATTCCAGAATTTACTTTTCTGGAATGGAAACATAATATTAAAAAGGAAATTATAAATTATTATAATAATACACTTAAAAACACAAAACCCAATTCAGACATTCCTTCTTTTAAAGAAAATATAATTAATTTACAGAAGGACTATATTATCACTCCTATAGATAAATGTTCCAATAATTTATCTTTAATTTGTAAAAATCTATACCACGATATACTAAATAAGGAAATTGATAATAATCATAAATACACTTTTGCTAGAACTACAGGCACAAAAATCAAAAAAGACATCAAAAATGTTGAAAATTCACTAAAAATTTATAATAACCACAAAAATCCAAACATACCAAAGTTCTATATAATTCCTAAACTACACAAAAAACCTATTTCTTTCAGAACAATCACATCTGGTATAAATTCAGTCATAAAAAATATTGATATACAATTAGCCTCAACACTACAATTTATTATAAATAAATCAACTAATAAATATAATTATAAATTTATCGACTCAAATAAAAAAATCATTAATTATTTAATGAACAACTGGACAAACATTGAAACAGTACACACATTTGACTTTGAGGACCTATATTCTAAAATAAATTTAAGAGATCTAAATAATAAAATAACCAATTTATTTAATGAATTCATTAATGACAAAACTTTCTACATTAAAATTATTCATAACAGATATAAAACATTTAAATTAGATCTTAAAACAGCAAAAACTCTACTGGAAACATTTTTAAATTTTAACTATATAGAATTTAAAAATAAAATATATATTCAATCAGAAGGCGTTCCCATGGGTACTTCTTCTAGTCCGTTATTAGCAAATTTAATATTGTTCTGGTACGAAAGAGAATACTTTCTACAAAATAATATTAATTGGCAAATATTCCGATATGTAGATGACATAATAATATTTAATAATCCACTGTTTAAAAAATTAATACCTGAAATATATCCTAAATACTTGAAACTTAAGAACAATGAAAAAATTTATAGAAACAAAAAAGTTAACTTTTTAGACTTGAATATAGACCTTACAAATAGTGCTGTTAGAGTTTATAACAAAAAGAGTAATTATAATTTCAATATTATAAAATACTGTAATATGAATTCTAATATATCATTAAATTGCTGTAAAGGTATATATTATGGTCAGTTTCTAAGATTTTATAGAATAAATAATATATTAGATAATTTCATAGAAGATGTTAAAAATTTAAACATGGAATTTATTAAAAACAAATTTAGTATCAAACAAGTAAAATATTTCAACAGTATATCAATTATAAAATATTTAAAAAAAAATAAATGGAAATATCCATTTATGAATTCAACTTTCTATAATTTCTATTAATATTAACTAATACAAATTTATAATCTTTAACAGTTAATTAAACTTTGATTAAATAACTGATTAAAAGATTTTTTCGCAAGATTTTTAAAGTGTTAAAGTATATAGTTCATTTTTGTTTAATCTCCAATTTCTGGGGAGGAAAATGGAAGTTAAATAAAGTTGAATTTACACAATTAATAGCTTTATTAAACTATTATAATTTGCCTTTTTAAAGGAATATTAAAAGATGAATAAGTGTTAAATCAGTTATTTTGATATAACTAGCTGTAAAGATTATGAAATTTAGCTTTCTTCCCTTAACTATTTTTCCTTTCTTCTTTAATTTTCTTGTTGTTCAAAAAAATTCTGAATAAATGGTCTAAATTTGAAATGTGGGGGGACATTCCCCTCCCGCGACATGTGTTAGCCAGAAATAGATATTCACAATGGAGGACTCCACGGCAGAGGTAGGTTTACAGTTTGAATTTGTTAACACTTGTATCTGTTATATATGTTCATTTAAATAATCACTGAAACAACTTAATATTAACACATAAAATCCGGTTTAAAAGAGATCTATGACATAATAAAGAAGGGGTTGAAATGTCGCTGGAATTTTATCTGATGATCCCCGTTCCAGCAGATCTCTTTTTCCAATTTATTTCAATTTAAAGTTTTTTGTGTATGTCTGGTCTACCATTAGGGTTTCAAAACATAATATCCAAACTTATAACAAATGTTAATTCATACTATAGATATATTACTAAATACAACTATTTATAATCATATTATAAAATAAAAAAACCTTTAAAAATCTTTAAAAAAAAAAAAAAAGGATAAAATATAAAATCATAAAAAAATATATATATATATACTAACAATCTTATCTACCTTCTTTATAAAACTCTTTTTTTTTTTTTTCCTTATTATTAGTTTGATTAAAAGTGCATGGTTCTGTCTTTCTCTCTTTTTTCTAACTATTATATATATTATCTCTTCGATTATTCTATATATAGGATTAGAGTATGTCTGAATGACGTGTAAAAGCCGATGTAATAGACGTTACTTTGTTAATTTTTTTTATTGTTATTAATTATAAATATATAATTAACTTGAGGATGTAATAGAAGTAAAGGATATTTTTTTTTCTCTCTCTATCTACAAATTAATAACATTTTACAAATTTTATAATTTGTATTTAAATGATCATAATAGTGAAGATAATCTTAATACAAAACTGGACTATAAAATTAAATAACTATTTATTATATATATATATATATATATATATATATATACAGCGGACATCTTTTTGTATAAATATTACACAGCGCCATTACAAGTTGTATCTCGTGACCTTGTCTTGGTATTTATCCTGTTATATATATATATACAGCGGACATCTTTTTGTATAAATATTACACGGCGGCATTACAAGTGTATCCATCGGCAAACCGCTTCTGTCTCTCTCGGTCTCTCTCTCCATGTCTCGGTGATAGGCATCCAAGTTGGTGTCATGGCCTCTACCTCTGTCCCGTTGGATGTCTCCGATCACTCTCGGTGCTATCATCTATCCCTACCTCTGCTTCTTGTTTTCCGCGACTGGAAAGAACATCAACACTCGCCACACGTACAAGACTGCCAGTTTATCCATACGTAGACGAGATCATTTGCCACAATATTACAGAAATTCGACAGGATAACTAAAGACAGCGGCATGCAGATGTTGACAGATGCACCTCTGGTCAACGGCGCATTCGTGTGGATGCTCGTTCTACTTTCCTTCCACCTTGACGATTCAGTGGACCATCTCAAAGACGCCATGCGAGGACTAGCCGTACCTCGTACCGATGAGGTCTATTTTTGAGTACACACGAGTACCTTTTAAGATGTGGTGGAAATCGTCCAGTCTAGGGATTGGATAACGATCTGGAAGTGTAACTGCATTGAGTCTTCTATAATCACCACAAGGTCTTAGTGACACTTCTTTTTTTGAAACTAAATGTAGTGGACTCGCCCAAGGAGAATTTGAGGGTCTAAATATTCCATTATTCAACATATATTGAAATTCTGCCTTAGCAAGAGTTAATCTCTGTGAATCTAGGCGTCGGGCTTTTGAGTGAATTGGCTGACCTCTTGTAGGAATATAATGCTTAACGCTATGTTTTGCTTCTACAAAATCTGATGGTGGCCTACATAGGTTAGGATATTTGGTTAGGATAGCGCTGACCTTGGATGATGAATTTAGAGTGCTTATATTTCCCATGTCTGAGATTGACTGAATGACGCCTCTTATGGAAAGATTAGTTATTCCATCAATTAAGCGTTTATTTTTTTATATCAATAATCAATCGAAGTTGTTCAAAAAGTCTGCTCCTAATATAGCTCTGTTAGTATTGGCGATTACAAAAGGCCATTGAATTGACGTCGAAGTCCGATTGGCTGCATAAAGTTTATAATCTGAGCTAGGCATCCTAATTTTATCCTTTGGAGGTATTATAGAAATATCAGCACCACTGTCCACCAAAAAGCGCAATCCTGTGTTTTTGTCCGTCACAAATAATCGGAGAATGCGACAATCCTGAATGCCGGCGGAAGAGCTTGTCGTTACTCTGCCCGCCGGTTGGAGTTTTCCGACTCTTTCCAACTGCACGGAGACCTGCATTTATTTTGCAAGCAATTAGATCCAAAGCGAAAATGGTAATAGCAATATCTTCCTCTTGGATCGAGGGATCTTTGAGAATTACTTCTCGGTCTTGACTGAGTCCTATTTTTGGATCGAGATCTAGATCTATCCGTTCAAGATCTTCCAATTTGGCGATCAAGCGATCTGTTGAGAAAGAAGGCATTTCCGCATCATATATTTCTTTGGAAGAGTTTATTTCATCTATTTTATCGGCCATTATGGCCAATTTGCTAATGTCCTCATCGCTTACAATAAGTATATTCTTTATGGATGTGGGCAATTTATCGAGCCATAAAGTTTTTATTAAATTGTCAGAGATATCTGGGGTAGCGAGGGATCTGAGCTTTTGTAATAACTGGCTCGGCTTCATGTCTCCGAACTCTATACCAGAAATTAACTTTTTAATTCTCAATCCTTCACTTTCTCTGAACAGTTCAAGTAGTCGTGATATACATTCAGAGTACTTGTTTTCGCTTTTGCTATTAATTATGTCCCAAATGTTTTCTATATATTTAGGTTCTAATTGGGAGATCAAATAATTAAATTTAGTGTCTTCCTGAATAATTCCACCTATTTTGAACTGTGCTTCTACCTGGAAGAACCATATTTCAGGTTTTTCAACCCAGAAAGGCGGTATTTTAACACTAACCTTGCATATTTCTGAGGTATCGCTAGGCTTATTTTCTGTTTCCATTTTACGTAAATTTAAATTCGACACAACAGCATATAGATAAAGTTAAAAATAAAAAATAGATATAAAATAATAAGGAAGATAATATAAAAACTTATTTTAGTCTTGAGATGATATCCCGATATCTTGGATGATGCTTCTTTTGAAGCTTGAATCAATTTTTGCATCTCTTTATCTCTTGAAATCTTCATATGATTTTTCTTTTCAATCACGTCCGGCTCACCAATGTGGTGTGTCGATTTTTTAGTCTAGCGATGGCCCAGAAAGTATTTCAAAGTTAGTGTTTTATTGGAATTACTTATTAGCTACATTTATATGGGAAGACAAAAAGGACAACCCCCTAGAATGCACATTCTGGTCCTCTCTGGTTTCCACCGCTGTGCCGCCCTGGCGCAGCGGTCGTCATCTTCTGATTTATGGCGACGCTTTTATGTTATTGTTGACGGCGCGGTGCGTCATCCAGCAGGCTGGAATGGAGTCTCTCAGCCCCCACATCATCGCCCCTATCGACAGCTCCTGCGCCACGAGCACCTTCTTCCATCGGCTCGAACAAGCAGACAAGATCCATCGAGAAATCCTCGCTACGCCCCGCTTACCAGCACCGACGATGTCCCATGGCAACTACCGCAAAAGTAACCACCTAGCCTCATCGCAAGCGATATTGTAAATAACTACCTTGCGATTTCTTCTATCTGCTTATGTTGTTGCTTATTTGTTTAATGTATATGCTTGTTCAATGCTCTTTTTCCTAATTGTTTATTTTCTTTTTGATAATTCTGTTACCTACTCTACTAAAATATGAATTATTGTAAATAGTTCCACGCGCAATTATCCAGATCGGATATAGCGTGTCTTGTTTGCAACTGGTAATAAAATAATTACTCTTCACAATTCACCTTTTCATACGTCATCCCAAAGGTTAGAAATAATCGTTATATCTCCTTGAAATAAAATTTGATTTTTCGCTGAAAAGAAACACATGCGGGATAGTTTTTCAAATTTCGTTTTACAATCACAAGCCGCATTATATTATATTGAATTATATTTTTCTTTATTAATATTTTGGGTGCCATTCAACCATCATTAGCAATGCCGTCAGCCAACAACAACTAATTATATATTTTTTTCTTTAATTCGTATTTTTCATTACGTCTAGGCTTATTACACACATATTATAACTTGAACCATCTTTCTCATCATTTTAAAACTTTTAATATATTGACAGCGTTTATAATATTTTTTAATAGTTTAAGATCTTTTTGATTTATATATATTTTTCTAATGCGTTTTTCTAATTTTATCGTTGACGTATCCTAACCTCCCCTACCCATACCTTCTCATGCATTACTCCAAGGAATTCCTGTTCGCCAATCATTATTTAAAACTTTATTTTTCCATTGATTAAACCAACTGAGAAATCTTTCCTCGCTATATCATTCCCAATAGTGAGTTCAGGATACCCAGCTAGATTATTTTTTCTTATCACCCGGCTCATCATTCTCATCATTACCAATCATCATTTTTTCTTTATTTTTTCAAATTTTCATTATCATTCAAGCCGGATGAAATCATCATTGGCAACAGAACAACCCTTGCAGATACCTTCCCTTTCTTCATTTCCCCCATCTCATATATTCCCCTTAAGAGATCTTGCTCGCCAGATTTTTTCTTTTTTTTTTTAATTTGATTAATCAAGTAGAAATCATCATTCCTCGCTATCTCATTCCCAATAGTGAAGTCATCTCCGTGAGAGATTGGTTAATGAATTTTATGTAGATCGTATTTGTATAATGTCCCTGAATTTGAATTTGTTTTTATTATTATTTTCTGTAGAGTTAGGTGATGGTTCTACTAAAATTGACAATGGATTTATTGTTCTCGGTCCTGATGGTTTTCTAATGGTTGTTTGATCTTCAAATATTTCTTTTATATTTTGTTTGTATGCTGTTTTGTCCAATACATCTAGGTTTCCTATTATATATCCGCTTGTGATAACAGTTTCTCTGTTCTCTCTCTTCTTCAAATATCTGATGCCTATTTTTATGATGTTCTGGTTTTCTGTAGGACTCTGGAATTTGTGTTTCGGTTTCGTTTAACGACGTTTTACTGCATATAATATGACCATACCTATAGGGAACCCAAGGTTCAGTCTGATTGAGGTTCGCTATAGCGCAGTGTGTGTGTGTATTACTGTATTTCACATTCTAGTATATCATATTTCAGGCTCTACCACGGTAGGATCTAGTTGCCTTGGTAAGCGGGTAGGTGGTGTTCCAGTTGGACGGTGGCGTTCTCCGCAGCGAGCCACACCGGCCTCGAGCCTGTTGGACTTGACACAGCCCTCTGCTTCTGTGGCCTTAGGATGCTGACCCCACCAACACATCTGGAAACTGCTGGCAAGTTTTCTAGCAGTGACCGAACTATCATACTTCCCTTGATAAATCTCAAACCACAGTGAGTACCACTTATTTCATATTAACGAGAGTTTCTGTTTAAAATAACAATTTAAGAATTACAAGTTTCGACCAAGTTGTACTTCTAAGCATGTATATCAGGATTCAGACAATAACTCTGAAATATATTTGATACTCAGTAACCTTTATTGAATACACACGAGATAACTAAGTGTGAACGAAATTTCCTCTGTCTCCCTAAAATACCATACGACAGGCAACATAAAAAACTTTCCACTTCCATAAATTTCGTCTCTAAGTGTACATATAAGATATAGTCTTCACATACCCGAAACACTTCTCCAGATACTCCAACGGCCTTAAACGCGTTTTCAGATGTTTTTATACATTTTTAATAATTATATATTTATATTATATTCAGGAATAAGTATATTCTTATTTTTCTTAACTCCACTCAATCATATTAGAGTATCAAGCCTGTAAAGCTTGGGACTTTTAAAAGCGTCTGCTGGAGATGAGTAGAGCTCATCAATAGATGATCTAATACACAGTCAATGATATGGTATGGGGTTGCAGGTTGTAAATTACATTCAATGCATTTAGTAGAATTTATTTGATGAAGAAGAGCGTGATGCTGGTAGAAATAATGAAATAAATGTTGGTGTAAACTCTAAATACTCTTCTTTCGTTGAGCTAACGCTCTTTTTATAATTTAAGATATTTTAACAAACGTAAGAGATAATGTAAGAAGAGAGATCCTACATTTTGATCTAAGCCAGAAAGCCGAGTAGACTACATTCGGAATGCATCCGCGCACTTAATTTCGTTTTTCACACAAAATTTGATACAGGTTCTTTGATCCATTTTTTTAATAGGTAAAAATCGAAGACGATCCATAACACCTGCAAGCAAAGCAGCTGTCAACAATTAAGTGAACATTCAAAATGGCCGAGCTTGTCGGCATAAGTGAGAGACATGAGTACCAACATAAAGCCACAAAAAGATCGAAATTCGAATATACGTAACCCGCGAAAATTCAAAAGTCGCGATACTTTTTGAACACACCTCTTGATAATCCTCTTGATATATTGAGGATTAAAGGAGAAGAATTTCATGAGGAAGTTAGAATAAAATCACTCCTGATCGCAAAACTGAAAGTTGCTTATAGTTTTCTTAATCTATCGGAATGAAAATATCAACTAAACGTTGAGTTTTACTTAATAATGAAATATATCAAGAGGATTATAGTCTCCTCGGCCTTCTGGTTTAGATTAAAGTGTAGCATCTCTTTGCTTACATTATCTCTTACGTTTGTTAAAATATCTCAAATTATAAAAAGAGCGTCATCTCAACGAAAAAAGGGTATTTCGAGTTTACACCAACATTCATTTTATTTTCTACGCGAAGCACGCTCTTTTTCATCAAATAAATTCTACTAAAATGGCATTTAGAAATTTTTATTCATATTGTTGTAAATTGTGATCTTTAGTAAATCTTCACTAAAGCGAAACCTCGAAAAATGAAAGAATTGTTAAAAGAAACCAAACACTAGATCCCTTATTGATTTTTTCGAAGTATAGAAGGAGGTGAGAATCTTTATTGTAATCATCTGAGTAAAATTGTAATTTGAAGACGCTATTTCCTCAGTAGATAGACGTTCAAGTAAGTACTGCTATCTTTATAATACGACCCTATAACACCGGCTACATTTCACAACATTCAATATATCCAGAAGAATAAACCAGCAAATAATATACAATGTTAGACATGGAGTGTGATGTCAATATATATTTTTGGAAATTTAAATATACACATATCAGGGAATAGAATTTATTCACTATAAATATATAAGTAAGAACAACCCGTAAATAACAAAAAAGTAGTAAATTTATTACTTCCCCGGAGTATTATTTGCCAACCTATAAAAAGAACATAATATCATTTCATTCTCGTTTTTTCAAAATAAACATTTTATATTTGGTAAATGAATTCTCTATTTAGAACTTTCATTTTTCATTATAATCATTGATATCCATCCTATTTCTGAAAGTGAATACACAATTTATTATTTTATATATTAGTTACTCTAAAAAATTAACTTGTTCGAATTTTACGAGTTGTGTTTTCATGGAACCAAGAAGACCAACGAAAATATTTTTAAAAACTTTTAAAGTATTGTTTCGTCTATCAGTTTATCGATAATTATGCATTTTTTTATTCTTATTAATTTTTCTTGCAATTCTATCTTATACAATTATTTCATTTCCAAAGCGCTATATCCCGCAAGGGATACTTGCGCCAAACAAGGATAAAAGTTTATTTACATAAGTTATTTACATTATTCAATGCATGAAAACATTAGAGATCCAGATTTTGTAGAAAGTTTATAAATGTATTTACAAAATGAATTTATGATTTTATATGATTTTTTATCGGAAATCAAATCGTTAAGTTCACAAACAACTAGTTCATTCTTCATTTTATAATCTTGAAATGCTGGGCAATCGATCAGTAAATGTCTTGAGTTTGTTCCACAATATTGTTCCGCAATTCTATCTTCTATGTCAAAATATTGGCTATATATAGTAACACATCTATATCAAACCCCAATGGAACTGAACCTGAGATTTACTATACCATTGTTCCGTTATAGCCATAGTTGACTGTATTATATAATAAAAAAGGATGTTTTTTTATTTGATGTTCGTTATAAGAGCTAAGGTTCGCTATATATAGGTTTGTTTAGCGGGGTTTTACTGTATTTTTCTAGTTGGGTTCCTAATAATAAGATTTATTAGAGGTATATACACCTTAAAATTCAAATGGATTTGAGCTTTTGGATAACTATAGGCATATTTATATTTTTAAAAATGGAATGGAATTTTCGATTATTTAAGTTCGTTATAAGAGGGGTCACTATATCTAGTTCGTTTTAGCGAGGTTTTACGTCCTTTTAATTGGAATGCTAGAGCACATATTATGAACCACTGTATAAGCCCTTAGTCACAGAGGGATGTGCGATGGAATGCAGTAAGCCCCCGCTAAAACAAACCTGGGTTATAGCGAACCTTCTTTTTCAACGAAAACCTGAAATAATCCTTATATTTATTTAATAATACAATAATGAACTATGGCTAAAAGGACCATGGCTATAGTGAAATACATTTTCAATTCCATTGGGTGTGGCATAGAGAGGTTCATTGTATTTTTAAAAATATATTAAGCCAAGAACTATGTCAACGTGAATAAAATTCGAACCATTCTTTTACCTCTAAATTTTAACATTAACATAAAGGGAAATCATTCATCAGATCTCCCTATAATTATGAAAAACCTAATATAAATATGATTCTTAAAGACACTCTGTAATACGAATTTGTCTTTATATAAAACCTTTATAACAATTAGACTATAACATTGAAAATCTTAGGTGCATATAACAAAAATCCCTAATGATAATTCTTGCTATAAGATTAGATAATCTTCTTTGGCAAATCTCTTTCTCTCTTCTCTCAACATTTCAAAATTATATTTGCGTTTGAAAATTACAATCTAAGAATTACATCTAGTAAATTGAAATCACGGTTAAAATTCTTTCCTCGCCGTAATCAATGCGCTAAAATACTTGACGCTTATTGGCTATTAATTTCAACATTGATTGACTAAAAGGTATCATATCTTATTTCTTATCTCAAAGCCATGATAATTATGGTGGGTAGATAGCGACTGCTTTTACTGTAAGCGCACCACATGTCTACACATGTGAAAAGTAGTTCGACTTTGCACTTACAAATGTGCCAGAGCCCCGTTTGGTTACTTGCACTCGCTGGTGGGGTTGGACTTTTGCAAGAATCGGGGGCCATTGGAGCTTTTTTTTAACATAATAAAAGTTCCCAATGCGGGAATCGAACCCGGGTCGTAGTGGTCGAAAACCAAACGGTTTAACCAGCCTTCCACCGACCCCCGATATATATGATAGTAATGAACCGAATAGCAAGCAATTTTGATTAGATTTTCTGACCAATTTTATATACGTACCTAGAATATTATCGTGCGCAATATGAAATGTTTTTAATACTAATATATATAAAAAAATAAAGAAAGCATATCCTGACCAGGAGCACATGTGCTTTACAGAAGGCAGAGCACCCTCTGGTGGAACAGAAATCAACTAAACATTGATTTAACTTGTTCCCTGATATTTGGCCAACACAAATTCTTGATAAATAAAGAAAAGCTATCCACGAACGCGTTTCGCGCTGTTAGCGCTCGTCAGCGTGGAGTAGGCTGTACCACTGCGACCAAAAAGAATTTTGCTCCCAGAGGCTTTCTTGAGAAACCAAGAAATGAGTATTTAAGGCCAAATTTGCGTAAATACGCTTAACACATGAAAATAAACAATAGAATATATAAAAAATAAGTGGGTCAGATGTTGATATTAAAAATAAAGAAAAGATATCCTGACCAAGAGCACATGTGCTTTACAGAAGGCAGAGCGCCATCTCTGGGAATATTATTTTTGGTCGCAGTGGTACAGCCTACTCCAGGCTGACGAGCGCCAAAAGCGCGAAACGCGTTCGTGGATGGCTTTTCTTGATTTATCAATAAATTGGGTTGTCCAAATATCAGGGAACAGGCTAAATCAATGTTTATTTGGTTTCTGTTCCGCCAATTTTTATCTAAATACAGAATACATATATATTGCCACATGGAAATTTAGGAAAGGCAAACTTCAGGATGAATAAAATTTATTTATGGCAAGAACAAACTATGAATGATAAAAAAGATAAGCAATGAAGAAAGTTGACAGAGTAGCAAAATATAAACATCAAAAAAGATACTCTGTTAATAAAATAATAAAATATTTGCTACAATATAGATATTCAAAAAAATATATATATTATATTTAAAAAAGATAAGATTTCTGTTGTTTTTTGATCGTGTTGAGGATTATGGTAATGGTGATGAAGTCGTGGTTAAAATCTTGAAATAAAAATAATAATGGTTTTGATCAGATATTGCTTTAATTGAACTTATGGAATATATATGAAAAACATGATTTGATTGAAGTACTGCCTGTCTTAAGGCGAGTAGAACAAGGAAAAACAAAAGATTATTTACATAATGTACAAAAGTTTTGAGCCGGCCATCGTCATAAAACAACGAGTTTTTATAGGGGAAGAGTGACCTCTGGCGGTCGATTTAGCAGAGTATTTGAATATATGAAATTATATAATTTAAAATAAAATAATATTTGTATATAACATATATATATATAATATATATAACGTAAATATTCCTAATCAATCAAATGTTAAACAATATAGTATCTAAAACAAAAGAACAGGCATATTTAAAGTAAGTTCTAGACAGGAACTACAAGACTAAACCCTATATATATAAGGCTAATTGAAATACAAAGCTAGAAGGGGCAAGACTTTGGCCCTGTCAAATGCATGACGCCATCTTTAAGGAAAGAAAAAACATAACTTTCTTTTTAAATGGTTAAAAAAAAGGTCACTCCTAATCTAGTTAATGCTTGCCTCGACTGGAAGTACTTTTGTTATTTTTTCTTCTTTTTTCGAATTAATTTGAACAAAAACTTATAATTAAATTTTATTGTGCATTTTTGGTTTTAAGATTTTTATACGTAATTAGCTTAGCATATTAAATTATTTTTTCTCTCTCTTACTTTTTGTGACGTTGTGTTTAAAATTTGTCATTTATATATAGAGTAAACTTTTAAATAATGTTCGAAATTTTTTTAAATTGATCTTTTTAGTCGAGGTAAAGAAGTATGTATATGTCAGAAAAAAAATAATTTTTATATTGAACACATTCTTTATATACTTTTTTATTTATTCATAAGAATACATTGACTCTAAATATAATAATATCTGTAATAAATTCTATATTATCTATATATATATATAAATGAATGTATGTGTTGTGTGTGTCCTTTATGCCTGACCAAACCACTCATTGGAACGCCATGAAACTTTGAGAAGTTATTTAGTATAGTACTGGGAAGGTTTCTGAAAAATAATTTCTTGAATATCTTGAATATCCTTAGAGTTATTTGCAGATTTGTAGATTTAACTCGCAAGCAGCGCCACCATTGCGACGATGATAACAAGTTTTTTTATCTATAAGTTTTATTATCACTAAGTTTATTATCTTAAAGATTTTTTATCAAAAGTAAGATTATCTCAGGATGAAACGACAATTTATTTGAGACAAGAATAATGATACAATTCCAAGGCAAATATACTATTCCTTTAACTTCCAATTACCGAGGGAACCAATTAATATTGATATTATTCAACTAATCGAGTATTTTTCAATGGACCGGGAAAAAATGTTCACTAGATAAAACGATGATTTTGTAATGTAGAAAATTAGGAAAGACAAAATTCAGGATGACACGGCAATTTATTTGAGACAAGAATAATGATACAATTCCAAGGCAAAGATACTATTCCTTTAACTCCAATTACCGAGGGAACCAATTAATATTGATTTTATTCAACTTATCGAGTATTTTTCAAGGGACCGGGAAAAATGTTCATTATAGATAAAACGATGATTTTGTAATGTAGAAAATTAGGAAAGACAAAATTCAGGATGACACGGCACACAGGGACCGGGAAAAATGTTCACTTTATCGAGAGATTCAAATTTACGAGTTTCAAATTATCAAAATATATCTATTATTTTTTTATAAGTTTATAGAGAATTGTTTTAACAAATGTTCTTTAGACAAACCTTTACTCGGGTAAAACCCGGGCGAAGCCGGGTACATCCGCTAGTATAATATATATGAATAACAATACGACAAACCCATCTATAGCGAACCCCAATGGGATTTGGGGTTATTAACCTGTGTTTATAAGTGTCCATTATATATAGCTATAGTTCACTGCATTATAAAATAAAAATGGGAATGTTCACTATATTTCAGGTTCATTTCAGTGAGCTTTTACTCTATGCAAGGTTTTCCCAAAAGTTCGTAAGAACTTGCAAAAAATTGAAATACCAATATTATTCGCCGTTATGTATAATGTCTTTGTTTAATATATAAAGTAATTGTATTATTTATTCGCCGTAATATTATTATTCGAAAAGTAATAATAAAAACAACGTTTTAGGAAGAAAACTAACTTTTGGGACAACCTTTTTATATTTATTAATAAACCAATTCGCATATCTACGTAAATTGGCATAATATATATTTGGATTTAAGGTTAATCATGTGCTAAAAAGGGGAACCTCTTTACCTTCAAAAATGTATTAAAACAATGTTTTTACCGATTTATTCTGCGCTAACTATCAAATTTGGTTTGGAGAATATGCTATGAGAGAGATACAAATATCGATTAGCCACGTGGACATGTATGATACAGGTATTGATGTTCTTGACCCCCCCAAAATATACCATAACACCAAATATTCATTGTGTTGGCACATTTTTTAAAATGAGGGCTACATATTTTGGTAAAAGACCCATATAATGACCAAAGCGATGTTCAAGTTGTGTCCGAGTACATATTTTATCGAGAGTATATAAGATAAATAGCTATTTTTAAATTCAAATTATATTTATTATACATTTAATTTCCTGCTAAAATATACCTGATATATAGAAAAAAATCCCTTATAACGAACCTGAAAAATTCCCCATTTGTATGTTATAATACAGTGAAATATAACCATAACGAACCATGGCTATAGTGAACTAAAGGTTCAGTCCCATAGGTGTTCTCTGTTTTATAGGGAGTGGGGGTTCTTATATATAAATCATACAGTTATGTAAAACCTCCCTAAATTGAACCGAGTATAAAGCGAACCTACCCTCATTTATATAACAAGTTAAAGGTAATCCCCAAAATTAGTTATACCATATAGCAAGAATAGCTATAATGAACCAAATGTTCAGCAACAGTGAAGTTTATTTTAATGAGGTTCAAATTTCTTATTAATATTAAAATATTCGAAATGAATGCATATTTAAAAATATGTTGAATAAAATTGCACGACCGGGAAACGAACCTGGGCACACAAACTAAAAACGATTTTAATTACAATCGAGTTATCTCCAGAATTTTGATTTACTCGAAAGTTTTTTTGATTTTCATTATTCTTCTATTATATGCCTTTATGGATAGTTGACAGAACTAAGATTCTCCTAAAATGCAAACAGATGTATTTAGAAATGAAAAACCTTATATAGAAGGTATATTTCTAGAAGCTAACTATATTAAATAAATAATATTTACTTTTTTATGAAGAACCTAAAGATAAATATATATAATATTCTATTTTAATACAATATATAACTTTAACAAACTTCTGTACCAAATAAATAATTCATACTCCATAAAAAGGATTTCTCAATTTTGAGAATATAAGAGGATTTTTATAAATAGTTTTGTGAGAAGTTTACTTATTAAACTATGACCAAAGATATAGTACATGTTTTAACTATATAGAAAACAAAATATATTAGTTATATAACAATTCTGAAGCTCTCTCCCTCTCTTTACAATCATTAAAGTAAATTGCTCTTTCACAATGATATTTATTTCTCCCAATAAAATAATAATTTTCCAAGTTTTATTTTGACTGTAGACTGAAGTAATGGAAGTTAGTTAAATATTGAGGTATTATAAATGTATTTTCCGAATCAATTATAAAATGGAGGAAATCAGTAATTTACTGATTTACTCAATCTAAACTTTGAGAATATTTAACTATTTTAGGTTCTCTTATTGTATATTTTGAAAATTGAAGCAATAAAACAAACTACTACGGTCCTTACTGCGATGCAAAAAATATTGGGAGGGTTTGGCTAATTAGTGTTGAACCCCCCCAGCGATTTCGCTTTAATCTATTCGACCTCTTAAGAGCTCTAATACTGTATTGGACGATTCTGCTTATATATGCTACAATGAAGGGAAGAATCTTCGAAAAGGTTTTCAAGTAAACTATGGACATAAGCTTTTAGGACAATAGAATTACATACATTCTATATATATATAGGTTTTACGTTATCGTCTTATAATTATATATTTTGTTGGAATATTTAATAAATACAGTAAGTTAGATGTCTATATCCATGTCAGTTACAATTCATTGGTTCTAAAATTAGAAATAGGTGTATAAAGATATGTAAAAATCTTTCAAAAATATATATTTTTTAAAATATGATCATTAGGATACTTTCAATTTATTTTATTATTAATAGTTTATTTTCAAGAAACAAAATGTAATGGTTAATTATTTTTAATAAAAATAAAATAATATATATTTTTATAACCCTTCCTAAAACCTACGGCCTTCTATACTAAATTCAGTTTTATAAGCAATTTAAACCGATATAATAGAAAAGCAGTCTGGAGTTTAATTTTTCGAGACTTCTTAGAGGTTCACCATTGATTAGGTAAACCCTCTCATTCAATAACCTTCATCATTTCAGTAAGGTCTATAGAGATAACATTAGATGATATATGTGAAAAGAATTGCCAAAAATAATTATTTGAAATTTAATCGATTGGTGGCATTTGAAAAAATAAATAAATAAAATGATACAAAGATATTAGAGCAAAACCTTGCTATGATGAAACCAAATGGGACTCTGAACTTTTGGATTTACTATAACAATTATTCATTATAATAACGAAAAGATTCAAAAAGGATAAGTTTCTTTATTTGAAAAATAAATTCGAGCTTTCGGGCGTAAGCTGCCCTTCTACAGGAATAATGGATATAATTTTAAGTAGTCATGTATTTACAGTTATAAATATTTTCTTTAAATGGTTTCTCGCTTTGGTCTTGTATAGCGTGAGTGGATCGCATACCCACGTGATTTAGTTTAAATCAAAGAAAAGTCTTTTTTTTATTATTATTTATTATTATTATTTATTATATTTATTATTTTAATTATTCATTATACCCATTCATATATAGTTAAACTATATATTAAAATAAAATGGGTAACATTTCAGAATTATTATAAGGTAATGTTTGCTATATCACTGATTTTATTTAGAAAGGCTTTAGTTTGGAGAATATTGTCTTCCTTACAAATTATATAATGTCACGTGGAAAATTAGGAAAGACAAACTCCAGTATGACACTGCAATTTATTTAAGACAAGATCAAGCTATGAATGATAAACAAAATATAGGCAATGAGGCAGGTTAGCAAAATATAAACATAAAAATGATACTCTGTTAATAAAATAATAAATAATTTACTACAATATTAAATCTGACAAAACATAATTGATTATTAACAAATCTAAAATATCATCCTCAGGTATTTTCGAATTATTTCCAAACACTGTATAATAAAATTATTATGGCGATATATATAGATATATATATTATATAATCTAAAATACAAATATTTTATTTTTTTTAAAAACATATATTTTATTTTTTCATTCATTGACTGTTCTGCATTTTTGACCATATATTCAAAAAAATATCACTTTTAATTATTGTTGTTGTAAATATGTATATTTAACCCTACCTATCTTTTATTCACGATTATAGAATTCATTATATAAATTCTATATTCCTGTGATATAAATAATTTTATGTATATTTTTACTTCAAGAGATTCAAAATAAAAATCTGCTTGAAAGGTAAATAATTATTTTTATTTTTCCACGACTGCACCTCTTTTCAACAATCAAACACACAAAATATTTCTAATCTATAACATATATATATATATATTTAATATTCCTATACTGAAGTATGATTAACAAAGTATACAATTGTATAATTTATAAATACTGTCTAAAATAATTAAAATGTTTTTATAGACAGTATTTGTATATTATATGAGGTTTACTTTGTTGAGCATACTTTATTTGGAAAAATATATAAGGTCATATTGAAAAGTGATTAACTTAATATGATTCAAATTTCAAATTCACAATTCATATTACTTGATTGAAAAATCTATAAAGATGTTTTTTGTAGTATAATTTAAATTAATCGGAATAATATCAATTAATATGAAAAGGTTGTTATAGAAGAATAAAATGTTGTTATCAAAGTGTAAAATGTATATTTTTATAAAGTGTAAAACTTATGTATAGCACAATATTAATACAACAGTTTACACTTCAATGTGTGGCAACATTTTACACGTTAATAACACACTCAACATATTACTGTTCAGTAAAAAAAGTTTATATTTTAAAGGTTTTCATTCATATCCAATGAGCTATTCGCAGTCAGTTACTTCAATTCCTAATTTGACCAGTTTGGCTTATAGCATATCTACATATCTTATAGCGTGCTCGTTTCAATTCTGCATTCTATGCAGTTACTTTCTTAAGTTTTCTTTGTTATCATTTGTATAGAACATTATTCAATAAGATGTGTGTGTTCTTTTAGTTATTCTTAATTTGATGAAACTGGGCTTGTACAGGTCGTAATACATTTTGGGTTTTCCAACTAAGTTAATAGCATCATATCTGGCGATAATATAATCTGCCCACTTATATATAAATCCCATTTCTTGTAGGAATTTAATTAATTCTCGGGAATCTTAACATTTATCGTACTTTCTAATAGTTATATTACCGTTTATAATTACTGGGTCGAATTCAGCAGCTCTACTAGATGTTGCACCGTCCTGGGAAGTTGGCTTCATGTCAATATTCGATATGTCCATATCAAGCTTATAAATAACACCAGAATAAGTGATCACAGAACAATTTTATTTTAACAAGGAAAGTATTGACAAATTTCGCCGGGTTTCTCAATACAACCACATGTATTTTATTTTCATCATTGACTATTCTTTTATTTTTGACCATAGATTTAGAATACTTTGAATATTTGTTGTAAATATGTATAGTTAACATACCTACCTATTTTTAATTAACGAATATAGGATTCATTTTATAAATTTTATATTACTGTGAAAAATAATCAATGTGTAATTCTTTTCATGTAATTGAAAATAAGAACTACTTGAAAAGTAAAAACTATCTTTCCTTTTTCACGACTCCACCTCCAATTCTTTATCATTCCAACATCAAAACATTATAATCATAACCTATATATATATTTATATGTTATATAAAAATATGCTTTCAAAATATATTTCATAGATAAAATACTCTGCTAAATTGACCACCAGAGGTCGCCGTTTTCACTATAAAACCTCGTTGTTGTTGTATCCCGTTGGCTGTTCATTCATTTTGGTTAACAGCCCCGTAAATAAAGATATTTCCGTTTCCCGTTGGCCTGCTCAAATCTTTTGTACATTATTTAAATAATATTTTGTTTTCCTTGTCCTACTCGCCTTAAGACAGGCATTACTTTTACCAAATTAGGTTTTATATATAATCCTTAGATCAAATAAAGAAATATCTGATCAAAACTATTTTATTATTCCTACAACCGCAGAACAATATCGTAAAATACTCATATATTCCAAAAAAATATATCAAATCTCAAGATCTTAATCTCAGTCTTAAAAATAATTCCAAAATACAACAGAAATCTCATTTTTACTTATAATATATGTCATAATATATGCTCTTCCAGGATTAATAAAACAAACCAACAGCCAACGAGAGAGAAATGGGCCGCTAAAGCGAGACACTTTAGACAACTAACTAACGACCATTTTTTGGCCACATTCCTGAGGGGGGCGTCACCACCTGGCGACTATCCTGATTAGCCCCCCGGTTGTTTACACAGGGAAAACAGTCGTTCAGCAGATAACATCTCGCTCGCTCTCTCTCAGCTGGCTGGCTGGATGATTGCTCTAACAACTCGTCGGGTGATTATTTCTCTCCTCAACACATTTAGCACTATATTGTCACATATATATATATATATATAAACTATTTACAAACATAACGCTAACTTGGCGTCACTTGACGGATGTTGATTCACAGAGTAGTCCACTACAGATCATTCTATCACAATATATTACACGCACACACAGATTAAATATTTTTTCATTATTTTAATCAGAATTAAATAATAATAATAAATAAATAATAACCTAGCCAATATATAATAATATATAAAAGGATATATATTGTTTCAATAGAAGTCCTTGTATCTCAATGCAAGAACTAAGGAAAGACTCCTCAATAACAACCCGTGAATATTTAAAATTTTTCTTCCATTTAAATTGTCGATATGGCAGAATGGCTGTGAGATGCTGAACTCGAGTTTTCAAATTTATTTGTGAAATCTTTCCCAAATATCCTTTTTTATTATTAAGAAATATTGAAGTTGTGTTAAATTGTGAAATGTACAGAACTATTTGGTTGAATATATTTCCTGCCTTATAAATGTACACCACATTTATATATTATTTTCAAATATTATTAAATATTTTTATCTTTTAACTTTTAAGATGCTACACCTTTCTATTTCATTTTAGTTAAAGATATTGATTGGTCTAAAAACATTTTGAATTTTTTACATGAATAAATAATTTACACTCATAATTTAATCACAGCTTATGTTAAAATGGCAATTCTCTCGGATTTCATGATATAATTGTTTTGAACAGTGACCTGTTACTCTGTGGTGTGTTGCGGTGTATATATGGATGGAATATCGTTGTTAGTTAGTTTAGTTGTGTTATCTTACCGTGACCGGTTCAATAAAATCCTCCGGTGTTCAGTGCCCTCTCCTATCTTCCTCCTTTTTTCAACAGGTTATGGGCCCAGGATTACTTTAAAGAAATTGTAGCATCAAGAAATTATTCAAAATGTCAAGCCTTTATCAAATAGAAAAATTGAATTCTGAAAATTTTGAAACATGGAAGATGCAAATGAAAATGATTCTTATCCATTCCGACCTTTGGGAATATGCAAATAGCATAAGAATCAAGCCTGAAACCGAGGTAGAATCCAACGAATGGGAGAAGAACGACCAGAAGGCGCTGGCTACCATAGTCCTAAGTTTGAGCCCTCCAGAAATAATACATGTTAAAAAATGCACAACTTCTGCAGAAGCATGGAAAAATTTAAATAAAGTGCATCAGCCAAAAGGGCCTGCAACTAAGGTTTTCCTTACGAAACAGTTGATCCTCTTGAAGATGAATCCCAATGAAAGGCTGCAGGACTACATTAACAAGTTCAGCAGTTTAGCTGACAGGCTGAGTGAAATGGATGCTCAAGTCCCAGAGGACTTCCTTTCTATCCTTTTATTATGTAGCCTTCCAGAGAGTTATGAAGGATTCAGAACAGCGATAGAAACTAGGGACGAACTGCCTAGCTTTGAAACTTTAAAAGTGAAAATGCTGGAGGAGGAAATTAGACAAACTCAATTGAACGGCACAACTAATACCGAACAAGCTTTCCTTGGAAATCCAGAAAGAAAGAATTTGCCCAGCACATCAAAACCAAAGCCAAAGGGATTCCCATTTGGCTGCCACTTCTGTGGAAAAAAGAGGCATAAAGCTGCCGACTGCAGAAAAAGAAAGTCCAGGAACCCTAAAAATGAAATGGTTGCGTCCTTTGGGACAAAATATTTGAGCAAACTTGGCGCAAATGAATGGTGTCTGGATAGTGGCGCAACTGCCCACATGTGCAGCTCAAGAGACTCATTCGATCATTTTGAGGAGACTGCACCAGTGAAAATTACACTGGCCAATGGTGGATTCATTGAAGCTCTGGGAAAGGGGAAGGTAAAATTGGAATGTTCGGGTAAAAACGGACCTGTAACCTTATCCTTGGAAGACGTATTATTTGTTCCTGAATTAAACGGCAATTTGTTTTCCATCAGTAGGTGTACGGGCAAATATAATATTGTAAATTTCAAGTACAGAAAAGCTAAAATAGTGAATTTGCATACAAAAATTTGCATACAGGCCTATGAAAGGAATGGACTTTACATCTTAAGTCAAATCAATTGTCCTAAGGCATTAGCGACAAGAGAAATTTGCATAGCTGGAGAGAAAAATTACGAAAAATGGCATAGTAGATTTGGCCATTTAAATTTGCAAGATCTCAAAAAGCTAAAAATGCAAAATATTGTTTACGGCCTGCCAAATTTTGATGTTGAAAATTTTACCTGTGAAGTTTGTTTGAAAGGTAAACAAACAAGGCTACCTTTTCAGAAAGAGTCTTTTACAAGATCAAGGGAACCACTGGAGCTGGTTCATACTGACATTTGTGGTCCCATGAGAACAAAATCATTGGGTGGCGCCCTTTATTTTTCAACATTTATTGATGACTTCTCAGGATTTATCTTCACATTTATAATGAAATCGAGAAGTGAAGTATTCAAAGGATTTAGAATATTCAAAAATTATGCTGAGAAACAAACCGGAAAAAGGTTGAAATGTATTAGAAATGATAATGCGCCTGAATACCTTAGCAGAGAATTCAAGGATTACCTAGAAGGAGAAGGTATAGGACGTCAGCTCTCTGTCGAATATACACCTCAACAGAACGGTGTCGCTGAGAGAGCGAATAGAACTCTAGTAGATATGACAAGGTGCTTTATGATTGAAGGTAATTTACCTGAAACTTTATGGGCTGAACTAATACACACGGCAACTTATATCAGAAATAGATGCCCGAGAAATAACGATTGTAAAACTCCACTTGAGTTATTTACCAAAAGAAAACCTGTAGTTTCTCATTTAAAAATTGTAGGAAGTAAATCGTTTGCCGTGAATAATAGGCCGAATAGATCTAAATTCGCACCTCGCAGTGAGGAATACAAGTTAATAGGCTATTTCACAGAATCTAAGGCATACAGACTTTGGAAGCCTGGTACACGTACAATTATAAAAAGTAGAGATGTACGTTTTATTGAACCAGAATTATCAAGAATTCGGAATGAAGTCATTGAAATTGATGTTAGTCCACAAAAAGATCCTTTTGTCAAGGAAATTCCTCTAGTTGAAGAAAAGGGAAGCACGTCCGAGGCTTAATCACGAACTGAAATTGAAAGTGAATCGGATCTAGAGATGTCTGATTTAGTGGACGAGCCGTCAGAAAGTGAAGTGGTCATTTCAAGAAGAGGAAGAGGACGACCAAGATATATTAGAACAGGAAAACCTGGCCGACCAAGAAAGGAGTACCCTACAGCCAATTTGTCAACGCAAGAACTTCTAGAGGCGAAATACTTGCCAGATCCAAAAGACGCTGAGGAAGCGCTGTCAGGAAGGGATTCTTATTTTTGGAAGAAAGCAATGGAGGAAGAGTTTGATTCCTTGATTGAGAACAAAACTTGGGAATTGGTTGATCCCCCTAAGAATCGAAACATCATAGGAACCAAATGGGTATTCAAAACGAAATGCAATAGTGATGGTTCTGTTGAGCGCCATAAGGCTCGCCTGGTAGCAAAAGGCTATTCACAGCAGTACGGAATAGACTACGAGGAAACTTTTGCCCCAGTAGTGCGCCAAAGTACTATTAGAATGTTTTTAGCCTTGGCTGTTGAATAAAACTTGATACTTCATCAGATGGACGTTCAATCTGCTTATTTGAATGGAGAAATTAAAGAAGAAATTTTCATGACACAGCCGGAAACTTCGTCTCAAGAAAATATCCAGAGAAGGTATGTCGACTCAAGAAGGCCATTTATGGGTTAAAACAAGCTGGAATAGTTTGGCATGAAAAGCTTGACACTGAATTAAAGAATTTGGGACTGAAGCAACTTCAATCTGACAATTGTGTCTATATCAAGCATGATGAAGGTATTCTCCTGGTGGCAATCTATGTTGATGATCTGATAATTGCGGCTGAAAGAGAAGACACGTTGAAATCCTTTAAAGGAAGTATGAAAAGGATATTCAAAATAAAGGATCTTGGAGGGATAAATTGTTGCTTGGGTATAAGGATACAAATGAAAGAGGATGGTTCAATATCCATAGATCAAGAGAGATATATTGAAGAACTTCTGGCGAAATATAGGATGAAAGAGGCAAAGCCTATTTCTACACCCATGGACTCGAACTCCAAGTTAACAAAAATTTCATCTATAGAAGGTGAGAATGAGCCAGTGAAAAAGGTAGAATACCAATCACTGATTGGTTCATTGATATATCTCTCAGTGTCGACAAGGCCCGATATAGCCTATGCAGTTAGTGCTTTGGGACAGTTCAGTAATGATCCTAGGAGACAGCACTGGAATGCTGCCAAGCGTGTCCTCCGCTATTTGAAGGGCACCTCATGTTTGAGGATTACCTACAGGAAATCTAATGAGGCTCTTCATGGTTATGTCGACGCTGATTGGGGTGGAAACCTCGTGGATAGAAAATCTCATACGGGAATTGTTTACTTCTTGGCAAGAGGTCCAATAGCCTGGGAATCGAAGAAGCAGCAGACTGTCACTCTTTCGAGCACAGAATCTGAGTACATCGCACTTTGTGAAGCAGGAAAGGAGGCAGTCTACCTTAGAGCGCTGTTGGATGAGATGGGATTTGGTGAATTGCTGAATGGACCGACTGTTCTGAAGACGGATAACCAGGGTGCTCAACAGCTGGCGAGGAATCCGGTTTATCATGCCAGAACTAAGCATATTGACATCAAATGGCATTTCATCAGAAGCATTTGCAGCGATGGACTTGTCGAGGTCGTCCACACACCAACCCAAGAAAATGTTGCCGACATCCTTACTAAAGGCCTACCAAGGTTTTTGTATGAAAAACACGTTACTGGATTTGGAATGTAGAAATCTGATGAATTGAGAGGAAGTGTTAAAATGGCAATTCTCTCGGATTTCATGATATAATTGTTTTGACCAGTGACCTGTTACTCTGTGGTGTGTTGCGGTGTATATATGGATGGAATATCGTTGTTAGTTAGTTTAGTTGTGTTATCTTACCGTGACCGGTTCAATAAAATCCTCCGGTGTTCAGTTCCCTCTCCTATCTTCCTCCTTTTTTCAACAGCTTAATAATGATAATTTAATATTTCTATGTTTTTAATAATCTTATTATAATATTTTTAAATATATTTACGCAGCTATTTATATATTTTCAATTTAAAATAGTTGTGAAGTGGTGTATATGTTTAATAAATAACCATTTATCAAAAATTAATTTTAATTCAATAAGAGTTATTTTGATTTCAATAAAAATATATTTTCGAATCAATTGATATATTTCAAATTTCAAAAAGAACATTTTTATTTTATTAGAGAGAGGTTCATTTCAAATTATAATGTCTACATGTTTTAAAATTTGTGCATAAGCACTCATGTATAAAATTTAAGGAAGTTATGCTTTTTAGCATGTATAACGGGATTGAAACAATAACTCTGAAAGATATTACAGTGACCTTTATTGAAGACACATGAGATAACCAAGTGTGAAAAAATTGTCCCGTCTCCTTCAAAAATACAGACAACTGGAGACATCAAAATTTGAAACTTTTTAAGATTTGTTCATTAGCATATTTAAAAGCTTCTCACACTAAAGAAACAACATTTTAATTTTTTTAAATATATTTAAAGGCATTATACTACCATTTTAAAGTTTATCAACAACAACAAAAACCTTTATTAAGACACTATTGTCTTACAAGGGGATTCCCCTGAAGGTTATATATGTACATGAGTGAGGAGGAAAAGCAATCCAGAGGAGAGGGGGAGCAATCAGCCGTTGTCTGTGGAGTTGAGCACCTCTTCTTTCATTTTATCAATCGCCTTGAAAAATTTAAAAAATTTATAAACAAATGCTTTATCCAGCAGGAGAGCATTAAAGATTTTATATACATGTTGTTCATTGTAGTGAGCTAGCTCCGAAATTTCGCGAATTTCCAGTCTATTTTCATGTAGGAATGGACAATGGAATAGATAGTGGACCAAATTGTCTTGGATGCCAACATTGCAGAAGTAGCAATTTAAAGGGTCGCTGTTCCAAAATCCCGTGATATCCTCGCGGAAAAGTAGCCATAGAATCCTTGACGGGCTATAAATCGTTTAATTTTCAAAGGGAGGTTTGATAGTAAGTAGTCCTCCGTCATAAAGGAGCTACTTAGATATTGGTAGTGAATAAAATGAGTTGAGCCTTGTATCTTAGCTCGGTCAAATTGGAGTAGCTGGTCCACTGTGGTTTGAATAATTCTAGGGATTTCTCCTCGCACAACCATATAATCTTCACAGTTCTTAAGAAAAGAAAAACCCCTAGAGTCAATGATGCTATTCAAGTTATGAATAAAGTTGTTTCCCGCTTTTCCCACAATTGAAACTTTCCAGAGCTGGGACAAGCAAACATAGGGTAATCTTGTCCTGTCCATTTTTTAAAATCCGTATCCAGAACTTTAGAATCAATTTCGTAATGTTTAATTCAAGGGACATCCTTCAGGTTTCTGTTCGCAAGACGTAGCCCGGAGTTTATTTGGGTAGGTCAAGAAATCGCCGTAGGAAAATATCCTGGATCTGGTTTACAACTACTATCTGATTTGTCGCCCACATGGGGGCCGAGTATAACAACGTGGATAAAACTATGGAGTCAAGTAATTTCATCACTGCTCCGAACGATTTGGTTCTTGACTTAGATAGTATTCTCCATACTGCGTTTGTAGCAACCAATGCTTTGCTTTTAAAGTGCTGCGCCACGTAATCAGTTGTATTCATGGTAGTTAAGGGGTAGCCAAGATATGTATATTTTGAAAATACTGTCAAGGGTTGTTGGCCCCAAAACCAAACGTCAGATCTGGCCAAGCGGCCTCCATTTCGAAACACTACGATTTTAGACTTGGATTGGTTCAGAGTTAAACCATTTTCCTCAAAATATATTTTTATTAGATTAATCTTTATTTGAAGATTTATCTTGGATTCACCAAAGAGGACTATATCATCCGCGAACAGGAGGAGGTGTATAGTTCAATGGCCCGGTAAGTATATACCTGGCAGGTCAGAATCATCCAGTGTAGCAACCAGATCGTTAATGAAAATAATAAATAAATACGGTGAAAGAGGTTCACCCTGAAGAACACCTGATTGTATTTTGATGAATTCTGTAAAAGAGCCGTTCCATCTGACCGCTGCCATCATTTGAGCATAGTAGTTCTGTATGAGTTTGATAAATAGCCCACTTAAACCAACAAGCGCAAGCTTTCTCCATAATAGTAAATGTGGAACTGTATCAAACGCTTTTTTAAGATCCACAAAGAATGCGTAAAGTTTCCTTCTTTTGCGGTTTAATATCATTTGGATTAGTGTTGGTTTTCCGCTATGAGTTTTCTATTCTCAATCCAATTACTTAGTCTATTTTTTAATATGGATGTAAAGAGTTTTGACAAGTTGCTTATAAGCGCAATGCCCCTATAATTTGATGGTGCATTCGGATCACCATTTTTGAATATTGGTTGGATTATGGTTTTTGACCACTGTGAAGGAACTTGGGATTTAGTTAATATTTTATTGAATAAGTTAGATAAAGGATTAAACCATTCTCAGGTAGGGCTTTGATAGCTTCATTTGGTATACTATCGTAACCTGCTGCTTTATTGTTTTTCAAGCTAGCGATTTCCCTCGCAATTTCCAAAGGTGAAATTTCGGCGTCCAGCTCGGAGTCAATAGGAATTAGTAGAGTAGGTATATCAGCAACAATTTTTTGAGGAGGCGACAATAAACCCTGATAAAAGGATTCCCACTCTGAGATGTCAATATTTCCTTTTGTGCTATTCCGTTTCTTAATGGACGCAATTATTTTCCAAAATTCGGCAGAGTCCCTAACATTGCTAAGGGCAGCTTGAACAGAATCAGAATATTTGTTCTTTTTGTATTTGAGCAATGATAAGTATTTACGTTTACTCGTAATAAACAAATCTTTATAAATAGGAGTATTGAGAGTCAAATATAACTTAAGATTTTTTTTTCATATATGTTTTTGCTGTATAACATTCTCCGTCAAACCATGGCTTAGACCGCGAACTATCCGCTCTTCCCTTTGTTAGCATTCCTGCTCTCATCATTGATGTTTGAATCCTGCTAGTAAGAGTGTCAGCACATAGGTCTATTGAGGCGTCTTCCGGTAGTTGGAGAGCATTTAGGTCTTCGAGACAAAGTTCATATGTCGAAGCTTTATTTATTGACCAGGTAAATATTTTTACAGAAATATACTCTAGAGGTAGGCTTTTCGCTTTTGTATTGTCTGATCCGTTTAGTTTTAGAAGAAGTGGCAAATGATCGGAGTAAGGCAAACTTTTATACTTGGGTCAAGAACAAGTTCCAGTAGTGCAGGAGAAACCATGAATAAGTCCAAAACTGAAGACCCCTGATGTGAGATAAAAGTATAGCATCCGTTTTTATCACTAATAGATCTTCCGTTTAGTATAGTGAGGGAGTTATCATCAAGGAAATCGACAAGAGTCTCAGCCAGGGGGGACACGGTTGGATCTCTGGAGGTACGGTAGACGGAAAGCATAACTGGGATCTGGAACAAGTTGTGGAATTTTAAAGTTTATCAACACCCAACATTTCAAAATTTAATAGCCAAGTTTTAACGCTTCAAAAAGAACTTTCATTTATGTATATTAAATCATTTCAAGTTTGAATCATTTTTAATTTGATATATTCATATTGGAATAATCCTATTTTATAAATATTTCTGTTTGTTTTCATAAAACTTGTTTACATTCAAAATATAAACCTTAAAATATAAGTGGTGAAGATAGAGTTTCATGAGAAATGAAAGATAGGTAATTTCTATAAAATAGGAAGTTTTGAAAAATGATTAATTCCAAAACATATCGAAATATTCTGTTTAATAAACTCAATATTAAAAATCCAATATTAAAACTTTTTAATATTGTTATATGTTTATTTTTACATTCAAATTTGGATTTAAATTTGAACTGCCGTTATATTTGTTATTAAATTTTAAATATGTTTTATAAATTTTAAAACATATTAATTGAACTTCTCAAAAGGTTTATATTAAATTTTGAAATAATGTCTAAAAAGTGCAAAACTTTTCTATATGTTTTAAATAAATAGTTCTTATTTATATTTAAAATATTAATATTTCAAAAAATATAGCAATCAAATCCAAAATTTCTTCTTAAAGGAACCCAAAATGTCCTTATTTTAAAATACAAAATATCTTTCACACAAACACAAAACACAAATAAAAAAAATTCCTATTGAAATAAAAAAAATTCGTAATGCAATAAAGGCCGTCTGGTAAATTCAGTAGAGGAAGAAAAAATGTGATACAATATTCTGTGAATATTATTTTCTAAAGTATTATAAAAATATCTGAAAATATAAATAACTAGTTGAAAAACCTCTTATGTATTCTTCTAAATTTACACTCTAAACTAATATCACACTTCTTAAAAAAAGATTCGGTAATTGCAAACCATTTTATTTATAATTGAAAAGTTTGTTATTATAAATTTCATTTGCATATTTCGGAGCTAAAACCTGTACGATATTAAAACATGTTTCATTAAAAGAGTAAACACTTATACCTATTCGAAAATACCTTGTCTAATAGCGTGTCAAAATAAATTAATATTTATACTTAATGAAAATTTTTATAATTTCCGTTGGTTAGAAAAGTGTTTAAATGAACAAATATAGCATACAAACCTCTATATAGAAAATTAAATTATTTTATAAAATTAAAAAAAAAATAACACTGGTCAACAAGATTTTTGCACAAGAGAACCTGATTATGTTTCTAGTGTAACTTTTCATGCTGAACTCAAAAATCTAATCAGAAATTTCCCATCACCTATGGTTTTTGCGTGACGGTCTTTTTTTAGTATTGGGATAAATACAGTAAAAAATGCAAACAATGTTACGTAACAGTTTTGCATAACCCTTATTACATTACACTGGTTAATCAAAAAATATTTTTCTTTGTCCACAAAGAAATAGCATCTTATCTACATGTCCTGAATCCAAATATACCATTAGTTTTTTTCTATTACGCAATATTTCTGAGATACACCTACTTGAAATTTGGAAATATTGTTAATATATAGGCATATATGAACGAAACATATTTATTTATTGAAAAGCAGTGACAGTGGATTTTCTTCTATAATTTGCTTGTGGTAGATCCCTCTTGAGTGTCCAGCAGTAGTCGGCAAGCATAGCGGGACTCCATTTACCTTGGTACCGCTTCTCCATGCTTGATATATCTTGATGAAACCTCTCACCATGCTCATCGCTAACTGCGCCAAGATTATCTGGAAAGAAATCTAGATGTGAATGCAGGAAATGGATCTTGAGGGACATGTTACATCCCAGTGCCTTGTAGGAAAGCAACAGATCATTAACTATGTCTCGGTAATTTTCAACCTTGACACTTCCTAAGAAGTTTTTGCAAACGTTTCTAAAGGAATTCCATGCTGCTGCTTCAACTTCATTCAAACTATTTTGAAAATTTCCATCCTGCTGCAATTCTCGAATCTGAGGTCCAACGAAAATGCCTTCTTTAATCTTCGCTTCACTTATACTAGAAAATTTTTGTTTTAGGTAGGCAAATCCACTGGCATTTCGATCCATTGCCTTGACAAAGTTCTTCATTAATCCCAGTTTAATATGTAATGGTGGTAAATAAATATTTTCTGAATAGATCAGGGGTAGATTTGCATATTTTCCAACCGTATCTTTCATATTCTATCTTTTTCAAAAGCAGTTTCATGTTTTCGTAAGTCTCTTTCATGTTGGATGCATGTGCTATTGGCACTGATGGGAACTTATTTCCATTGTGAAGGAGAACAGCTTTCATACTAATTTTTGAAGAATCAATGAATAAACGCCACTCTTCTGTATCATGGTCATGACCAAGCGCTTCCATTAGACTAACAACATCATTGCAATATACTAAATCATTCTCTTCTGAATAGAAGTCTTGAAATTCATCTTGACGCTTGCGAAAAAAGCATACTTTTGTGCCTTTATGCAGCAGATTCCAGCCTTTTAACCTAGAGCCTAAAAGTTCACTCTGTTTTTTGGATAAATCTAAATCACGTACGAGGTCGTTCAAATCTCCTTGGGTTAATAAATGAGGTTCAGATAAAGCACCTGCTTCAAAATTTGTGTCATCCCACTGTTGCTCTCGTCTATCTGAATCATCGTCACTAAATATTACATTTTCAGGAGGCTGTGGAACAGGTAAAATATCACTATGAGGAACCGGTCTCATAGCAGAAGGCAAATCTGGATATTCAACTGTATGTCTTGATTTGGATGTAATACCTGTAGTCTTTGTCAAACAAAAATAACAGTCTGAAGAATGGTCTTTAGGTTCCCTCCATATCATTGGAACCGCAAAAGGCATATGACGTTCACCTTTAATCCACCCTGTAAGATGTCGAACACAAATTACACAACAATGGTGAGGAGCCCAAGTCTTATCTTGGTCACCGACTTTAACGCCAAAATAAAGTTCATAGCACTTTTTGTTGAGCGGTGTAAAGTTTCGCCTTTGAACTTTGAAAGTTAATTCCCCACAAATATAACAGAAAATATCAGGAATATTAATGCAACGCCTCGGCATATTGACACAGTCTAGTGCAGACGATTTATAAAAGCAAATCGATAGAGAAGAATAAACTAATCACTTCAAATTTACCTGTCACTTCTGCTGCAAATCTATTAAACAAATCGTTAGGTTCAATTTAAATATATATATTAAAAGTGTTAATGAGCAAATAGCATTACAGAGCTTGTCGTTATTTTTGAGTTGAAAGCAAAACAGATTATAATATTATATAATAATAAATTATATATATTCAATTAAAATTTCAATAATTTGTTATTTAAATTAATATTTATGATTCTTAAAGAGTAACATTTAATTAATAACAAATAAAATAAAGCTTTTGGCTCCACATACTAACTCTTCTTGTCAAAAATAAAGCGCTAGCTTAGTTAATGATGTAACTTAAAAAATGCTTACGTAACATTAGTTGCATTTATCCCAATACTAAAAAATGACCATCAGGCAAAAACAATGGGCGATGGGAAATTTCTGATTAGATTTTTGAGTTCAGCATGAAAAGTTACACTAGAAACACCATCAGGTTCTCTTGTGCAAAAAAAAAAGGTTTTTTTGTAGACCTGTGTAATTTAACTTGTGAATCCTACAATTTTAATTCAAAAGTTTGTCATTAAAATATTAACGGATTTACAATTAAAATTGACAAGATTGCAAATCAAATTTAAAAAAAAAGTTAATTTTAAATTTTAAAAGATTTCAATGAAATTTGAAAAAGGTTTCAATTAAAATTGCAAAGATTACTATGAAATTTTAAAAGTTGTGAATAAAATTGAAAATTTTACCTTTAAAATGGGATATTTTGCAATAAAAATAATAAATATTGTTTTTTTTTAATATTCAAAAGCGTTATTTGAATATAGAATATTGTATATATCAAAAGAAATTTCTTTAATAAAATCATCATTTTGGAAATTTTATATTATTTATTTAGAAAGAATATTTATATTTCAGTAACCAATAATTAAAAAAAGGCATTATTTGGATAAAATTAAAGAAATTTTCTATCCAATATATGCCTTTTATTAATAAAAATATATATTTATGGGTTATTTTATTTTAAAAAATAAAATTCAGAAGTCGTTTATAGATATAATAAATAGTTTTCAAATATTATCGCCTAATTAATTATAGTTTACATATTTCTATTTGAATAGAAGGGATACACTATATTCTAGACGTGTATTAATATTATTAAACAAAAGTGATAGGGTGATAGAAGAGGTATAATAAAAGAGAATATAATAAATGATTAAAGGATCCATCCGTGTTTCTTGACATAAGGGATATATTGTTAATAATGGCTTGGTTAATAATGCAAGCTAAGCAATAATCGAGCCATAGATAATTGCACAGTGGCTGATTTGATTATTTCGGGGGGGGAAATTCGACGCAGAAAAAAAAAGAGAAAATTAATAGACAGATTATTTAATAAATCAAAAATATTAATTCTCAAATTAACTAACTAGGATAATTATATGTAAATATGTCAGATATTCTTCTTATTAAATATATATTCAGATATTATATATATTATATATTGCAGTTATTATAAATTTAAATGAATACCAATTGGAAGATCTCGAGAAGAGGTCCCGTGTTAAAAATCCTTGGCATGGTTAGGTAAGATTTTTAAATGTATTTATTAATCAACCAGAGGCGCGATATGGAAACATTTGCGCCTAATATAGAGAAAGCAAACAAAACAACAAACAAATTTTATCATAGAATTAAATATCTTTTTTAAACATGGAAACGTTCTCCTTGGATTATAAATACTATAGAATAAAGCGTTAGGAGAAAATAATTTTTAATTATTAATTAATAAAAATTATTTTCTCCTAACGCTTTATTCTATAGAATTAAATATCTGTTGGACAAAAGAAGAATAGTAAATCAATGATATTGAAATACTTTTAGACTGACAACACTGTAATATGAAAAAAAAAAAAACGAGAACAAAGGAGTGTTTTTGTTTTGTTTACAAAATTAATAATTGTAATGTAAATTGCTATATGTTCTTTTCTCTCTCTTTTTGAAAATAATAAATTTAAAATACTTTCTTAAAAGGTAAAATTGCCTAATTCTTTAAAACCACTTCAGCTGTAAGTAAACTTGTTAATTGTTGTTTCATTGTCTGGACCATAAGAGATTCCAAACAATATCCACAAATTTACATGTAATAATCGTCAGATTTCATAAAATTCATATAGACAAAGTGGCTAATATAAGAAAGTTAAATCATTTATATCAGGGAACAATCGATGTTTCACTTTTTTAATATTCGGATAGTCGTAGATAAAATGAAGAGCTGTATGGTTAGGTAAGGTTGGGTTAGGTTAAATTAGGCTAGATTCGAGTTAGTAAACATTATTTGATATTTGTTATTGCGCTAATATTTGGTAAAATTGGAGAATAAAATGTTTCATATTGGGTAGATTTCTTTATTTATGTTCATCTAACAAGAGAAATTTTACTTCATGAATTTACAAACCTTTTGGTATTTGATAATTTTTTTATTTCAAAATAAAAAATAGAATAGTATTATTTCAATTATATATATAGGGAAAATTAATTTTATAAAATAAAATACTATATAACATTTCATGTCTGCCTTTTAAACTATACTTTAAAAATCTTATTCCAAGAGAAATTATAGAGTTAAAATATTCGCAACTCATTTCACAATTCATTGTGAGATTTTAAAATATTTTATTATATGCATTTTTATAAATAATAAAATAAAAACAAATACTTTTCGGCTTTAAAATTAATTCTTTATTGGAGTGAAATAAAATAAGATATTTTCGAAATTTAAAATGACAGAATTTATTGAAGAGTATTTCTTCTAGTGAGAGAATATCACATTTCCTTAAAATTTCCATCAGACGACTACCGAGTTTCCCGCCAAACTAACGACTCGACCGACCGCCATTTTGAAGATTGTTGTGGGCTTTTTAAACCACAATAACGTCCCCTGTAAAAAGCCCTCTTATTAAATTTTCAATAGTTGGTGAGAATATTTGAAAAGAGGAAATATATTTTTATATAAAGTTTTCCCCAATGCGTTCTTTAAAATAAAATTGTATATTTGAAATAAAATGTGTATATTTTTCAGCTTATATTACATTTCGAAATGTTGTCTTTAAGCTTTTATTTTAAAATCTAAATTCAATAAATATATTTAAACAGCTTTTTCAAATGGTATGACTCTGAAAAAAATCGTATTTATATTTTAGCTCTATTTGATTTCTATAGATAAAAAAAAGGAATTTAAATATTTCAAATTAATTTTATATTTTCAAAGTAAATTTATATAATTATGGATTGTTGATATATATATATATATATTTGCAAAATTTAAAATATATGAATTTTCAAGAATTATTTAGTGATAGGCTAAATTTTATTAATTTCAATTTTTAAGATAGTCACACAATCCTTTCTAATTTTAAAGAATATAAATAAAGCATTGTATGACACAGTCTCTCCTATAAAAAACTACACTTTCCTTCAAAGCAATGCACTATCTTGAACCATCTCTAAAATCACACAGACCCGGTTCAGTGAAATTGCAACAACGCCAATTTAAAAAATAAAATCCGAAATTAATAAAGTCTGTGATTTCAACCCCTCGTATGTTCTGATCAATTTCGATCAGTCGATAGGGTTTGACAAATATATTCGGCACGCTCAATGCGCAAGTTTAATTACATCAAAGAAAGAGAAAAAAAATATATTTTATAAAGTGGAATTACTGTTAGGATTTACACATGTCTTCCATAATCTAGGAAAAGCCTTAATTTCGGAATCAAAGAAAGTTCTAGGCCGTGAGGCATTTAAAAGGCGCCCTCGCGTGCTCTTGTTTAACAAACTACACAAGTGGTAATCAAATGGTCCTAAGTCGGTATTATAGGATAGTATGGCAGAGATGCCATTCAAAACGAACACTAATTTTTATATTAAAAAGGCGTAGCTGGATCTGCGAATTGAAAAAATATATATATTTATTTAAATATTCTCCGAAAAATTGCTTCCTCTTATCAATTTATTATACACACATAATAAAATTGAAGATAATTTCAAATACTAAGTTACCTTTGAGTTTATTATACAATAAATTGATAAAGAAGGAGAAATCCCTCGAAATATTTTGACAATTATTTTTTTTTCACATTGATACATAGAGATCAAAGTACGCCATTTTAAATATAAAAATATTAAATAGCTCGCCTTTAAAGGCGCTATGCCATCTAAAAGTTCACGTGAACGTGGTCTGGATAATCATTTTTTAAGTTTAATATTCATATATGTTATTCAAATATAGAATAATAAATACATATTTACTTTCTATCTGTAAACAAATTCATCCTTTAAAAGAGGCCAAGAGAATATAGCAGTAGAACATTATCCCGTCGCACACATACCATCTAATTTACACCAGAATCTATCCCTGCATAGTTGCTGCAAAGTAAAGGAATAGTTTCTGATCGGAACATACCTCCCTTCTTTGCTTATATTTTTATCTGTAAAAACGTAATGACTCTGTGGTATAGTTTGTAAAAGAGTTCTTCTACAATTAATCGTGTTTAGTTTATTAAATAGAATAGTTAAAATGATATTCTATAAGTTTTCTTAGTATAAAGAATGTTTTTTTATAGTATTTATAGGAGTGTTAAGGATCATAAACCCTTCTAAGCCATTGTTTAATTTCTGTTTGTATTTTACATTACTAATGAGAGAGAGAGATAAATAGTATTATATTTTATGGTAAAACCTTTGTATATGGAGTTCAAATGAACGCGAAACTTTAGTTCACTATATACACACACATACAGATTTATTAAGACTAACGGTCTTATACAGATTCACCACAGGAAGGAAGCACAGATGGAGCTCCTATACTCCAGGCAGCGCAGAACCCAACAGCCTCCAGGTCCTACGCATGTCCAGCGGCCACAGAATCCACCGTACATAGGTTAGCGTATCACTGAAAAGACGAATATGGAATCAACCACGTTTTAGTCTTCGCTTTCATCATCCAAATGGATCACGACATTCGGTGATTCTAATAATCTCCTCCGAACGGTGACTGCGGTCTTGTATAATTTATATAAACATAAGAGAAAAACCTGATGAAACATCATTATATTCATCCAGTTATATATTTATTGACTATCGGATTGGTTCACTATATACATGGCTCAGTATAGCCATGGTTAGCCATATTATCTAATAGAAATTTAGATTATTTCAGGTTTTATTTTATTTATTTATTTCAATTCAAAACGCTATGTCCCCCTAGGGACACTTGCGCTAAATGTACATACAAATATAACAAAGAAAATATTCAACATGGAAAGATACACAGAAATACATACTTAGAAAGATTCATAAATATTATTTACATATAGAGATATTCTTTGAATTTTATTTACAGTTACATCATTAAATTTAAAAATATATACATATATACACACATATACACGCATACACCTATATATTGTTTACAACCACAAGATATGTCCAATATTTCCTTGAGATCGTTACATCAAAGACCATTTTTCTTAATGAAATCCAAAATATATTTACAAAGGAAATTAAATTTTATATATGTGTCCTTATTTGAAATTAAATCACTAGGGCCTAAAGCTATTAAATCGTTGTTGACTCTGTAATCTTGAAAGACAAGACACTCTAGCAAGAGATGTATTTAAGTTTGTTCCCCAATCAACAGAAACATGTCGAATCTTGAACAGGCTAAAGTTTCTTAAGAAAAAACCTGAAATTTCAATGATCTGTGATAAATTGTGAATTATAATAGTTTGGTCGAAAATATTTCGGAATATCATAAGGAAAGTAACTTTGAAATGTTTGATTAGTATTATTTTTCAGTAAATTATTCTTTGATATAATGAAATCTTTGAGTATACCTGGAATATACAAATTCCAGGTTTAGTATGAATAAAGCTTCTATAAGTATTGGAATCCCATTCAATAAAGTAAGCAAAAATACGAGAATCACGGGACGAGTGTCTTTTGTACGAAGATTTATTTTAAATCGCTCAAGCTTTCGGGCTGACCGGCCCTTCTACAGGAGACAAGTGAACATATGGCACATCGGGCACTATATAGTGATGGGACTATTTACATATTCAAAAATTTTTTAATTTTTTTTTTTTTTAACTTTTTATAGGGATTTTGCATATCTAAGCAATGTTGGGAGGAATAATTAGCATAATAGTAAATTATGGACAGAAGAAATTGACATGTATGATAATAGATATTGAATATAGTAGAGCCTGTAATATCTTCTACTGTCTATGACAGAGGGGGGGGAATCCGCACAGATGGAGGATACAAGGCTATGGGAACAGGGATTGGTAGGATTCAGGGAGGTCGATATGTCTATTGATGGCATGGAAGCCCTGGGAAACGAGAGCTTCCAAGGTGAGGCGCTGCTGCTTGTTGTATATGCGGCTATAGTGCACAGATGGATTGGCCAGGTCGAAAGAGTGGTTGGCGGTTCGGATATGTTGGTATATAGCTGATTTCTCATCTTGTCTGGAGATGTTTTTTCTGTGTTCCTCGAGTCTTGTCCTACGCTCCTGCCCGTCTCACCAACGTAGACAACATCGCAGTCAGCGCAGGGAATGGAGTAGACACAGCCAGACAAGAGAGATGGGTTATATGGGCTATTGCTTTTTGTATCTGGGTTCCTAATGAGGGAGCTGATGTTAGGAGAGTTGGAGTACAAGGTCCTGACTCCAAACTTGCTTAGGGCTCGGGCTATGGAGGAGCTAGTGGGGGAATATGGGAGGACACATATGGATTTATATATGGGGTTGGAAGCGGTGTGGTTGGGGTTGTGGAAATGGCGTAATATGAAAGACTTCGGGTATTGGAATTTTATGAGATTGGCTTTGACTCTATTGGTTTCCATGGTTTTGAAATCAGAGGTGGAACAGTGGGTGTGAACTCGTTTAGATAGGGTTCTGACGGTGTTGGTTTTGTGACTTAGGGGGCAGAATGCTTTTTTTTTATTTACTTCTCCTCACGAAGACAAAAGATCTTTGCGAAACTTTGAGAAAATAAAAAGCTCTAACTGGTCTAAGTGTCTATTTTTCATAGAAATAATATAAAAGAGGTTAAAAGCAATTATGAGCTTAAAATTTTAAACCAAATGTCAAACAGAATACTATATTTTTGACACTAAGCCTTATAAATGAATAAAAGCTTTATTTTTAGGGGATACTTCTAATATTTAAATAAGACTCTAACAGCAAGATTTAGCAATAGATCTAAGCTGATATAGGCTTCTAGGGCGTCATATACGTGTTTAAAAAATATAAAACAACTAAGTTATAGCGTTCCTGATATTCATTTATAAAAAGTAAAGTGAAAGGTTTTGTCACATTTTTCTCGTATATTCTTTATATTTTATTTATAATTTGTGTATATTAATTATCATTTTGAATATCCAACCTCAAATACTTGTAAAAACATCCTATAGTTAGCAATTTCTTCTCAAAGACCATGTAGTTTCAAATTGTGGTTGCCGACAAATGATGGCAAAATGACAAGTTCTTACATTTACTCTTTTGAAATTCTTCTTATCATTTAATTTTTATTTTCTATATTTTCTTTTCATATTAATTTGATCTTATTAATATAAGTAGTTTATTTATATTTACAAAGCAATATATATAATCTACGAAAAAAAACTTTCAAAAATAGAAAATATATAACTTGCACTTTTTTTTTATTTGAATAATATGATATTTGTACTTTCCCCAGATATATTTGTTTTCTGGATAAATGTATGAAGCCCTTAAAGCCGATTTATAAGCTTGGATCCGTTACTAAATCTTGTATGTGCTGTTGAAAACATTATAGATATATATTTTTATTATTAGGAAGCCTCTTCTCAGAAATAATTTATTTTATTTATTCTTTTTTATTATACTTGCATTCAATTATTTTAAATATATATACAATCAGAGAAAGATTATACCTCTCAATTAAATATATATTTATGTACAATACCACTTAAATTACTTCAACTTTATCCTTTATATACTATTAATAATAATAATTTTGCTATACATATATGTTATATAAAATATATTATTTAAAATTATATTTCATAGATTCAAATATTCTGTTTAAATCTACCACCAGACGTCGGGACCTTCCCTATATAAAACCGATTGTTGTGTTTCCCGATGGCCGGCTCAAATCATATGTAATTATGTAAATAATATTTTGTTTTTCCTTGTTATACTCGCTTTAAGCCAGGCAGTAAATTAATCAATTATGTTTTTTATATATTCCATAAGTTCAATCTCTAATCAAAATTATTTTATTATTCCCACAACTGCAAAACAATACGTAAAATACTCATGGATACCAAAATCAAGCAACAGCTAATAATTCTATTCAATATCTGTTACAAATCTGTATATGTTCAAAACTATTTTTATTATTATTCTTTCAAGATTTTTAACCACGACTGCATTAACCTTGTATAATCCTCAAGATGACCAAAAATCAATAGAAATCTTATCATTTTTATATAATATATATATTTATAAATCAATCAGATAGAAGATTCTGAAAACACCAGAAAGATCGAGCGCCGGAGAAAGTGCTAAAATCTAAAGGCCGACCAGACCATTGTGTTGGAAAGCTATTAGAGGGTGGAAAGTTATTTGGAGAAAAAATCAAAGTGAAGACAAACATTGAACGGCCTGGACTGTGGAAGATAGCTGAGCGTCCGGGACTCCAAATTCTTGTGTCTCTCTCTCTCTCTCTTTTTAAATTATATATATATAGACTTTTTCTCCAGTCCTTAAACGGTTTCTCTAATATATAAGCCTATTATTGCATTAAAGCGTTCCAGTTAAAAATAATTATACGCCTTGTTGTGGATTTCTACATAATGTTAAGTAAAAAAAAAGGTTTTTAAAGGAAATTAATTATTGACGAAGATTGATTATCCCTAATTGAATTCTTCGTTATAAAGTTATATATGAAAATTCTAAACTATTATAGACGCGTATGATTCTTTCAAAATAAAAAAAATTACTGCTATGGATAAATTTAATTAGAGGGCTTGGCTCGTTAATTTTTCCATTGCAATAAGGACAGTAAAAATTGTTTTATTTTTAAAGAATCATACGCGTCTATAATAGTTTCGATTTTTCATAACAGATGGCGCGCTAATGCATCATAATATAAAGTTATATACCACACAATATGTCTCTTTGAAAGAATTATATTTATTAAGAGTATATCATACCTGAATATATAACTTGTCATATGGAGATATGAATTTGAATCGAATGCATTAAGATTCTACATAGATTTTTTTTTGTTTTCGACATACCCCCCCCCCTCTACATTATATTATATTATAATTGTTAAAGATAGAGGCTGCCTGGCCGGCATTTATATTTCTTGAAAAAAGATACTTCGGCCAGTATAAATCTTTTTATTACCTCGACGTTTCGACAAAAAGCTTTTGTCCTCGTCAGGAGCAAACAAAAATTAAAACATATAGCAAGGCGTTAAAAATTATTCTAAGGATCTAAGGGCGTTCTCACGCGATATTCGAAATTTTGTACAACATCCAAAGCACGAGTCAAAAATAAATATTTAACTCACAAAAGACTATGATCTTTGAAATAAAATTATGATATACATATATATATAAAGAAATTATAAACAAAAATAAATAAATAAAAAAATAATAATAATAACATTTAAAAGATTTCACAATAGTATATATTAATCGATATCTATTATGTACAATTTATACTTACCCTTTATAACTACTTTTTTAAATTTAAAAACAAATTGTATTGTAGCGGAATATCTTCATATACATTTAAAGTTCTTTTCCCCATTTCCCGTGATACCCACCCCTCTAAAAATAATCTTTCTTTTTTAAATTTTATATTCCTATGAAATATCTCAATATCATTCCAATCTGGCCTATGTCCTGAATATAATGCATGTTCCCCAATTTTGCTTAACGCCCTTCTCCCCATTAAACCCTGTTGGTGTTCTTTAATCCTAGTCTCTAAATAACGGCCTGTTTCTCCTACATAAATTTTGTCACATTGTGTACATTTAATTTCATAAATTACATTACTTGGTTTTGATGTGCCTATGTTATCCTTCATTATGCTATTTCTAGTTAAAAATTCCCTTTTTGTCCCCGTACTATACCAAATATTATATTCAAATTTTCTCAAAATTCTAGATATTTCATTATATATATCTCTAATATATGGAATAATTATATTATTGCAATCATCTTTATTCCTATTTGAATTCGGCCTATCTATTTCATATCTTCTAATCCATTTGTTTGTGAAACCAGCTGGATAATCAGATTGTTCTAGTTCTGCTCTAATTTTCATTATCTCTTTTTTATAAATATCTCGGTCTGTGCATACTTGTTTGGCTCTTTGTACAAGATATTTTATCACCTGTCTTTTATGTATCATAGGATTATTGGAATTAAAATTTAGATGTATACCACAGTCTGTTGGCTTTCTGAAAACGCTGGTTAAAATTGAACCATCTTCTTTGCGAGTTAGTCCTACATCTAAGAATGATAAAAATCCCTCTTTTTCTGTTTCGACCGTGAATTCTATTCCTCTTTCTAAATTATTCAACATGACCATGATTTCATTAAGATTTTCTTTGCGGATCACTGCAAAAACATCATCTATATATCGGCCCCAGATTCTTATTCCCTCAATCAAGATTGCCTTTTTATCTACTGATGCCATTACGATGTCAGCAATGATCATGCTTGTAGGGCAACCCATAGCAGTGCCGTCTTTTTGCCTGTAAAATTTATTCCCATATCTGAAGTAAATATTATCTAAACATAGCCTAAAGCCTTCTATCATTTCGTTAATTTCTAATCCCTTGTTTTCGCAATCTTGTCTCTTCACCTCAAAATATTCCCTTATTTCTTTTAGAGCTAGGGTTCTATTGATATTGGTGAAAAGAGATTTGACATCAAAGGATACCATTATATCATGGTCATTTAACTTCAAATTTTTAGCGATATCTAATAGCTCTTTCCTATTTCTAATCTCTAACCCGGAAATTTTACTTGTACTCGGTACCTGTATTTTAAGCAAGTCCGCTAAACGTCTGGTGGGGGCCTTGAATCCTGACACGTAGGGGAACTACTTCGTTATGGATCTTTGGTAGTCCTTTGAATAATGGTGCGGCAACATCTTCAAATTTAGATGTATACCACAGTCTGTTGGCTTTGATATTTTGAGTTTTATCTTTTTAGTAGGGTCTTCGCGAATTTCTTCATAAGTATTATTATCATTGAGAAGGCCCTTTATCTTATCATTGTAATCTTCTCTCTTCATCACGACTGTCTTGCCTCCTTTATCTGCTCTAGTTATAACTATGTTGTCATCATTTTTTAAATTTCTTTATAGCCTCCCATTCGGAGCGTTTTGTCTTCTCTAACTCAAATTTATTTAGGTTTTTTGTTGTCCTTGATATAACATTTGAAAATTTGTTTCTAATATCACAATTTTATCATTTTCATTCAAATTCCTAATCCCATTCTCAATGTTGGAAATTAATCTAATATAATCAGATTTAAGTGGCATAGGTCTATAATTTGACCCTTTATCAGGAAGCCTCAGCTGCTCTTCAGTTAAATCCTTCCCTGAGATGTTGCATACTCTTCTAGGATCGACCTTCTTGATTCTAGGAGCCCATCTGTCCAGTTTGTTCCTCATTGTGATCATTAGCCGTTCTTCTATTTTATTTATCCCTCTCTGTATACTCTCTTCAAGACTTTTCATGTAATTTTCATCTAATATTTCTGAAATAGCACTTCGCTGACTCGCCAAAAATTGCCTCTGTATATGTACCATTCTGTGAGATTCTTGGATGCGTGCCTTGACGAACTGAAGACTTGCTCTTCTAGCAATCTGTCTTCCAAAGGAAGTTCTAACCAGCGCTTTTACATTCAGGCTCGGGGGAATGATATTGAGATCTTTGATACGGTGATTAAAATATAAAGAATGTTTAGTCCTTGCAAACTTGATCATAGTCTTCTCTAGTTGCCTTGCCATCTTGAATACCTCGGGACCAAAATTGGTCTTGATTATCGTGAAAATAGAGGCTGCCTGGCTGGCATTCATATTTCTTGAAAAAAGATACTTCGGCCTATATAAATCTTTTTATTACCTCGACGTTTCTACAAAAATCTTTTGTCCTCGTCAGGAGCAAACAAAAATTAAAACATATAGCAAGGCGTTAATAATATCGCGTGAGAACGCCCTTAGATCCTTAGAATAATTTTTAACGCCTTGCTATATGTTTTAATTTTTGTTTGCTCCTGACGAGGACAAAAGCTTTTTGTCGAAACGTCGAGGTAATAAAAATATTTATACTGGCCGAAGTATCTTTTTTCAAGAAATAATTGTTAAAGTATTTATAAAATTTATTAAAGAAAATAACTCTACCTTTGCCGGTCCCAAGCCCGGATCAAAAAGGATGAGGGGGAGAAGTAACAAGCTCACTAAAATACCTGGGCTCAGTTGGCCCAACTGATAGTACCCTGTAAGGGCTCCTGATCCAGGGATACTGGATGGGCAGCGTTTGTACTCCATGTTAGGAGCGGCTGCACATGGCGTCTGTTCCTCATGTCAGAGACGGCCATTTCTTTCGGAGCTAAGTCGACCTGCCACTGTGTAGTGCTCCCAGTCTTAATGACAAAGGCAGACGCATTCTACTTCACCCAGTCATGATGGTTGTCAAATCTCCCCACTATGCTGCATCGGCCATCGTGCAGTTGTATTGACTCATCCATTGATGAGCTCTACTCATCCCCGGCACAAGCTTGATACCCTAATATGATTGAGTGGAGATAAGAAAGAAGAACAATAAAATTAAAGTAAATCAACAATCAATTTATATTAATTAAAATTTATATAAGCTATTCGAAGAAAAGATGCCCTTCAACGTACTTATCATAAATATGAGAAAAAAACGAATTATTTACAAAATATATTTTTTCGATTGAATGCACGCTGGCGTCCTTTATATTACAATCTGTATTGTAAAGTACTATAGAAAAACATTTACAAATATTACCTTATGATTTTACACAGAAATTATGGGGTGTATATCTTTTTAATTGTTGATGCATATATCTTAAACATTTAATATAATATGATGAATTATATTTCACAATAAATATCTATTTTTAAAAATCAAATAAGCTTTCAAAACAGTCTTCGACAATGAAAATATTTTATTAATTTCTAGTGAACAGTAAAGGAAAGGGAGAGAGAGATTGTGGAAGATTCGAGATTTTCCATCAAAGAATGTAAAGGGACCTGAAGGAAATCTTCGAAGCCTCGGGCAAACCTGGTGAGGGTATCATCTGGAGGTTGAGAATTCTAGAGATGCTCCATGTACTGCTGGTAATACCAGAGATTGTTGTGTCTGTCACACCCCTTGATCATCATCTGAATGTCCAACCTGTAGAGAGAGAGAAAAGAAATAAAATCGAATTAATAAAAATTAATACATCAGACGAATCCCACTGGCATGATGTCAAATTCCGCCTTAAATTCGGACAGACGTAGATTTCCCCGACTATTGCCATGTCTAGGAATTCCTTCAGAGAAGACTTTTACTCAGGCGAGAGAAACTCGAAGACTCTTTGAAGTGGACATAACAGCGTCCTCCCTACAATAATCTCTATAAAGGGGTTTGAGGATAGCGTCAACATTTAAGTTCTTGAACAACTCCTCAACAGACTTATATCAAAGAGATAAGCGTATAATGGGTAATTATAGATTGATCCATGTACGCTGGCAAACAGTCCTAATTGAAAATTAGTCGATATCTCTTTGAGAGGGGTCTGTACGTGAGCGATTATCATTTCAAAGCTTGCATCTTTAAATAAAGAGGATATTCTCAATGTGAATTTTATGATAATTATTTTAAATATTTTTACAATTTTGTCTTAAATCATTAAAGTTTAAAACATCTATTATGTATATATAGATTATAGCGCTTATGATCTCTACAATTAAATCGATCTGATCTGGAGATTTTCACAAAAAAAAGTACGGAAAATTATTTTAATAAAATGTATTTGATAATTCTTGTTGTTCAACTTGTTCGGCATGAGCACGTGTTGCTCGCAGAATCAAAAGATAGAACCACAAGGTATTGAAAATAAACTCTACAACTTTTGTTGAACTCCTAGTTCCTCAAATCTTATGTAAAACCACGCAAAAAATATGTTCAACTTAGAACAAAATGCTAAAAGTTTGTTCAGAATTATCTACTAAGATAAGGTGTCATCATGAACATTATTCGTAAAATGGTTTTCAGGTTTAAATTTAGTTAAAAGTTTCTCATCGGGAATCATATTGTTTTGAGTCAATTAGACCTAACAGGTGTTAAAATTCACATCACGTGTTATCAAGTAATACTTCTGGTTGGCTGGCTACTATTGAATTAGGTTTTATCAGAAACTAATCAATGTAAGCATCGTTCAATTAAGAAATAGACTTGAATATTCACTTTCGTTAGTAGAGTAGCTCTAAGCAAGAGAGGGACGATTAGAATTCATCATTGGATTTGGAGAATTTCTGTGATTTTTGTGTTATGGAAGACCCGGTATTATGATAGTATTAGTAACTTTCAACATATTTAATGTTTACTCTAAATTTACCTGTTTCTTCTCTGATAGCATTTTGATTCTTCTTACCAGAAAGTTGGGGCACCCTGATTAGCATCAAATATTCTTCACTTTGATAGAATATTTTTAATTTCTTCTCAAATTATAATATAATCAAGGCAAAATCATGTATATATGTGATTTCGTGTATTCTTAAATTTTCTAAATTGGAAATCAAAACATTAATTTTTTTTGGCGAAAACAAAATCTGGGAGAGATAATATTTGAATTCTTTTCTATTGTGATATACGGAGGGTGTTTCCTTTCAAATGAAACGATTTCAAACGTCCGTTAGAACTTTATTTTTCGAACGTGAATTTTTTTCATGTGTTCTATGTGCTTCCCCTTCTTCTTGGCTATCTCCCTGCATCGGACTTTCCAAGCTGCGAACACTTCCTTGACTTTGGAGAGCGAAACATTCGACCACTCCTCTTGTGCGGCTTTCCAAAGAAGGAAACAGTTATAGCGTCATAGTGAAAAAGCTAAAAGCAGAAGGACTAGATGTTGGCAAAGCTACAATATGTAGGGTAGTAAATATCATCGGAAAGAAAAGGGAAGCTGAATCCAATGGGCAAAAATTTCAAGTCGATCGACCACGTCCGGTGCGGACCCCCGCCACGGTTTCCAAGGTAAAACGGCTAGCAACTACTGAAAATCCACCATCTCAGCGCCAACTTTCCAGAATGTGTGGAACATCGCTAAAAACGATAAATAACATCATTCACAAAGATTTGGAACTGGATACCCGACGAAAAGGCAAGGTTCACAAGCTCACCCCTTTCCACATGAAAAACCGTGCAACGAATGCCCGGAAGCTCTACGAGGAACACCTGGCCGGTTCCAGATCGGAATATACTGCAACATTGGACGAAGCATGGATGTATGTGACGTATTGCAATGGAATCCGGAAGATCTGTTACATCAAAAGAGGCAATCAGGTCCCGGATAATTGGGTTCACCAATGCTCCGAAACTTTCCCTAAAGGTTTCATGGTTGTCGGGGTAATGACTGGCCGTGGAGTCCTTCCGCTCATAAAGGTTCCATCGAAGGTGAAGGTGAACTCAGAATTCTATATAGAATGCGTTCTGAAACCTGTCATCGAACAACTGAAGGACCTTTACCCAGGGGAAATGGACAAAGTGTTCCTTCATCACGACAAAGCCTCTTCCCATACCTCCAACAAAACCCAACAGTTCCTACAAGAAATGAAGGACACCCTAGGCCTAAATTTTATCAGGAACTCGGACATTCCAGTGAAGTCTCCCGACGCCAGCCCACTGGATTTTTACGGGTTCGGTATGTTGAAACAACGGCTCTTCAACCGACGTCCCAAAACTGAGGCCGGACTTTGGAAAGCCGCACAAGAGGAGTGGTCGAATGTTTCGCTCTCCAAAGTCAAGGAAGTGTTCGCAGCTTGGAAAGTCCGATGCAGGGAGATAGCCAAGAAGAAGGGGAAGCACATAGAACACATGAAAAAAATTCACGTTCGGAAAATAAAGTTCTAACGGACGTTTGAAATCGTTTCATTTGAAAGGAAACACCCTCTGTATATTAAGATATAGTTGGTCAGATAAGAATTGATAATTTTATAACAATGTCTTTGAAGGTCATTGTTCCTATTTATACCTTAATAAATATATAAAATATTATATTCAAAAAATTCTCTAATTAATTTTGAGATCTTATATTAATAGTTTTGTTAATGTTATATTCAGTTCACATCAATTGAAATCTTTTCCGGAATATATAAATTTCTTGCTTATGATGGAGTGTCAATTATTCAATTTTTCTTCTAAAGATATCAAGAAAAACGGATCTTGATGCGATAGTTGTTCAATTTCTTCATTAACAGACTCATGAAACATTTCCACAGAAAGATAGCTATTTAGACAGTTCAAAATGGAGGTCAAAATGATACTGAATCAGATATGTTTAACCACTAACAAGTATTTCGAAAGAGTTATCACGAAGTGGTATATATCATTACGACAGAAGGAATAGCGGGATACCATTATTGGAAGAAACCAAAGGTAAACGCGACAAGTTTCTTTATTTCATGATTATTTTCAAAAACCATAATTCGTGGACAAATTCTGCATTAAACAATTTTATCTCTCAAAAGTCTCATATTTTTGTTCAAGTTCAACCCCAACAATAAGTGCAAGTAAATAAATAGGTATCTATCATCTTGTAAGTCCAAAAGTCGAACTGCTTTAGACATGTGGTTCACTTACAGTAAAAGGTAGTCGCTAACTACCCTTCATATCTATCCTGGCCTGTACCATATATTCTCTAGATAAATACAAAAGAAAACATTTTTCAAAATTAATCAATATCGGTATCTCTGCACCAAATATATAAAGGCAAAATTAGAAATATAAATCGATTCACAATATTTTATATTTTCACGTTTTTAAAATGTTTGTCTGTTGTGTGAAAAAATGGATATAGGAAGTGAAACCTTCATTTGTCTATATCATATGTTTTTGGCATGAATAAAAAAAGCCTCAGATAAAATTTCAATACTTTCAGAACCATCTGTTTAGCATTTTTGCTAGAAAATATGAGAAAGTTCATTACAAGGAGATTAGTCCGCGGATAAAAAGGGGTATTCGAATTTTTTGAAGTGAGAATTGTTGTAAGAATCCCTGTCGGGTGTGACAAGACATTTGGAACAATGTCACCAAGCATGGATACCACTCAGAATCATCAGCCAATATTCCACGCCTGATTAGAGGCCGGTCTATGCTGGCAGCTATCTATTTATGAACGCCTAGTTAACTTGGCAGTCGGTCTTCTACATTCTCTTAGAGCCATGAAACAGTGACAGATGTCAATGTGACTATCCGAAAAGATATAAATACAAATTATATTCAAATTGAAATAAGTGAAAAAACAAGTTCTTAAAACCCAATTTGAACATATTCGAGAAAAAAAAACTTTAATTAAACCAGGTTCCTGTAGCGAAAATATGCCTTCAATTACCCTTTTGTGAAAACCAATATTTAAATATTATATTTTAATATTTCTATCATCTATATCTCACAAGAGATGAAAAAATAAAGAAAAAATATATAAGGATTTGTTAACAACGCTGTTACGAAATTGTCACATATAATCTAATTATTTAGATTTATTTATATCATTTTGTGATTTTCCTTACTATAATACAAATAATACCTGATAATTTTATTATTCAATTCTTATATATCACAAATATTCTATATTAATCTTTGTCTCACCATATGTTCCTTAAACCCACTAAAAAAATCCACTTACCTCCCCGAATGCTACTTTCAAATCGTTCCATAATTATATAAATTGTTTTTAATTTTCAATATATATATATATGTGCCCTTTATGAACAAATATAAAAATATGGATTGCTCTATTTTCAAAATATATATATATATATATGTTGTAACCCCGAGTAAACCGACGAGTAAATAAACTGGCAGTTGTAGACGTACTGGGCCAAGTATTGAAGTTTTCCCACACGTGGACAGCAAGAAGCAGAGGCAGGGCTAGATATTATCACCGAGCTGGTCGGAGACAGCCCACGGGACAGAGGTGGTAGGCCACGACACAAACATGGATGCCTAACACCGAGACATGGAGAGAGAGCCAAAAGCGGCCTGCGTAGATGAACATACTGTATCACACTCTCAGCTGATTCTGCTGTGTTTACCTCGAGAGAGGCCGCCTATAAAACCCCGGAAAGGGCCCCTTCCTGGGCGTCGACTATGTCCATTGAACCTTTGCCTCGTAGCTGTCTCCAACCTATTCTTTTGCTGTTTTTATTTTAACATAATCATTTTGATTTTGAATACAAATAAGATGATACAGATTATATTTAATAAAGATATAGCATATCATACAAAATATGGGGGGTGGCAGCAAATAGGAGCCGTCTACATTTTAATAGGAGGTATGATCTTATAAATTATTGACTAATTAGAAATTTAACTAGAACTTAACTAATTACACGATATGCAAAATATACTAACAGTGTTATTATATTAATATTTAAAATATACCACATATATATGCTCTCCCTCTATTATTATTTAAATGTTATACTTTAATAAATATGATTTATATTTTGTTTAAAAACACATAATTTAAATTAAATAATACAACTGGTTTTATTCTGAGGGTGAGTTTCTTTTCGTGATAAAATTGTGAATAACTAGCATTTAAAAATAAAAAGAAACTCATTGTGGGAAAATATTTTTATTTTTAAATGATTTTTTAAAAATTTCCATTAACGAAATCTCTCGAGATTTCGGGCATCTCTGTCCTTCTACAGGAGTATTTAAAAGGGAAAAAATATATATATATAATTTTATATATTAATATAATTTTTCATGTATTCTAAAACTACAGCACCTAATTCCTTTGCCTACCAAAATCTATGAACAAAGACAGCATCCGCTATTAAAATTGATTCCTTTTATATTCTATATTATATATTATTAATGAAATAAAGAGTCTTATTATGTAAATAATAAAATTATATTTTAAAGTCTAATCAATATCATATAGCTATTGTTTGTTCATTATATTTTCCAAAAATCCCGAAACTAAACCTTTTAAATTCCCTTCTCCCCTACAAAAACACTGCTATTGTTATATTGTTAATATTATTTTTTTTATATTTTTAGACTATAATATGAAAATATAGTCGAACCTGAATAATTCGAAGCCAAAGGGACAAAATTAATTTTAAATAATCCAAAATTGTGAATTAAAAATGTTTTGAATAAAAGGGACCAAATTCTAGGGACCAAAATAAATATTAGAATTGAAGACGTATGAACTATTCAAGTTCTACTCTATTAATTTTTAAGCCACAATCGTATATTCAAATCAGAATAAAATATCTAATCAGAATGTGGATGGAAGAAGATATCAATCAGTTATATATTTTCTCCACTATACCATTCAATTAGATACCGATATTATATATATTCAAGGAACATCTCCTGACATATGATCAAATTAACTTTTCTGGCATAAATTCAAAACAAAAATATCAGAATAAGATATTTTATTTGGTATCAAATATTTTAGATACTTCAAAATTCTATCTTACTATCCAAATTATAATCATGAATCTACAATTCAATGACAAATTTCAAACTGTTTAATGTTGTCAATGGACTCTCTCTCTATATATATAAAGACTTTTTTTAAAAATAAATCATATAAAAATATTTAATTTGGTTGAAAGTCAAATTTTCTCAAAGTATAACAACTTTTCTTATATAAAGATATAATGAGTGTTATTGTAACACGCATAAAGCAAAATATAAATCTTATATATTAAAAAAATATGCATTTTGAATATAAATATTTAAATTTATATTACTCTAGTTGATAAAACATATTCATATACTACAGTTAAAATCCTCTGAAAACGAACCAGGGATATAGTGTTCCTTCCCTTATAAAGCTTTTTTATATTATATTATATTTTTAAGGTATACGTGAGATTATAAGAGACCATTATAATCTTGGGGTGGTTATTAGTTTTCGACTGCTTCTACTTCAAGTTACATTATAGGTAAACACACGTAGAAATCAGTACGAATTCTGCACTTATAAGTGTGCTAGAGGCCCTATTTAAGATGCTATATAGTGAAACAGAAGTTCAGTGCCATTAGGATACGCTATAGGGGAGTTTTCTTATAACTACCTATAAACAATAAGGCGTACATTATAGTTGATTATAACTCTGAAAATATAAAATCTCATCATAATTCCATGTTGGTACGTGTCCTATACCTATAACTAATGCTATGATTCAAGAATGGAACATATATAGAGATACTGGAGTCAACATATATCATGGTACTCTCCCAAATAACGGGATAACCCGATTTCCTAAATTGAATCTAACTCTATCGAAGAGAAAAAGATTAAGGCAATAGTTTGAGAGAACCTTTGAAACGACCATATTGTTATTTCTTTATAACATTACTTATAATACGTTTATAAATACCACATACTCTCTTTTTTGTTTAGTGATTATTAGAACAGTGAAAATTAAAAATTGATAGAATTAAATATTGAATTTTTAAAAAACGACTTAAATGATATTTAAAAATGTATATTGCTACATCATGCTTGATGCGCTTCTCTATTAATTCATAATAATCCATGCTATTTCAAATTTATTTTGAACAGATTATTTACTATATGTATCATTCCTTTTTATAGTTTTATTCCTCTTTTAATAGTGTATTTGTAAATTTCTTGATTATTTATATTCGAGAGGAGCCACAGACGCGAAGGCAAAAGATAAACAACAACTTGGAAGTCAAAAAATAAATATAGTAACATTAAAAGGTAATTTATTTATTTTTTTATTTACCTTTTATTTATGGAAACCTGTTCAGGAAACGTGTACGACACAAAGAAGGAGGAAATCAAGGTGAAGAAATCAAAGCCCGAATAAAACGGAGATATAAACCTTATTGTATAGAGTAGAAGTCTCCCAACAAAGTAGTCCAAGGTAGGAACCGCTATCTGGGACAATTCACTCGATCATTAATATTAACAAAACCTAAAATAAGTTTCTTGTGTTTAAAGCGTATGCGTTAGTTCTACAACAGCCAGATTGTGTAACATCAACCAATCAATTAGAGCCCTAATAAAACAGAGATATATACCTTTTTGTATAATGGTCCAAGGTAGATATCAATAGCTCTGGGACAGTTAGCTCGATCTTCAATATTAACAAAACCTAAAATAAGTTTATTGTGTTCAAATCCGCCACGTTAGCTCTCTAACAGTCAGATCGTGTGACCTTAAATAACCAATCAGAGCCAGAAAACCCGAGATTTAAACCTTATTGTTAAGTAGAAATCTCTCAACAAAGTAGCCAAGGTAGTGACCGCTTTCTGAGACAATTCGCCTGATCTTCAATATTAACAAACATAAAAGAGGTTCATTGTGTTTAAATACTCAACGTTAGCTCCTAACAGTCAGATCGTGTTACCTCAACCAACCAATCAGAGCCCTAATAAAACAGAGATATAAACCCTATTGTATAATGGTCCAAGGTAGAAATCATTAGCTCTGGGACAGTTAGCTCGATATTCAATATTAACAAAACCTAAAATAAGTTTCTTGTGTTTAAAGCATCAACCTCAGCTCTCTAACAGCCATATCGGGTAACCTCAATCAAACAATCAAAGCCCGAATAAAACGGAGATATAAACCTTATTGTATAGTAGCCCAAGGTAGAAACCGCCAGCTCTAGGAAGGTTAGCTTGATCTTCAATATTACCAAAAATTATATAAGTTTCTTATGTTTATAGCTGCCAAGTTAATTCTCTAAAAGCCAGATCGTGTTACCTCAACCAACCAATCAGAGCCTAAATAAAACATAGATATAAACGCTATTGTATAGTGGTCCAAGGTAGAAACCGCCAGCTGGGACAGTTAGTCCTGGGGGAATGATGTGACAATTATGTCCGTCCCGCCATTCATCAGCCCGGATGGATCCTGTAGACAGAGCCGAATCTCCAAATTAAATTTCGAGGTCTGTCTGACAATTAAATATAATTTATTCCGGGTGGCCATTTGTAGTCAATTTTAATTAGCTACTCAACCCCCCTTCTTATCTTCCATCTTATTCCCAGATTCTTCTCTCCGATATCATTTGACGTGGAAATATATTTTTGCATTAAAATTATAAAGATGTGGCATTACCATTTTTGAAATTCTTACAGATCCATTAACAAAATGATTTAAAACAATCTTGTGAAACCTTTCTTACTCAGAGGAGACAGCTGTTGTATTTTTATGGAAATAAAGTGCCTTTTGGTCATATGGATCAAATATATATTATAGTTATTTATTTTGTTTATAGAATAATTATTTTTGAGGGGTAATTTATATACTATTAATTATAAATAGAACATATTAAATGCTTTCTCTCAATATTTTAAACAAATTATAAAAGATACTCGGTTAAACTTTGAAGATATATTTGTTTTTAGATGAAGAAATGGATTTTTAAGCTTTCGTTGAATACCGAAAGGTTTGATAACAGACAATTAGAAGTTTTCTGTGATTGTAAAATTATATTTATTTTGCAATATGATACCTATTTTTACTATAGTTATTTTTGCAACCTTTATTGATACTATTATAAATGATAACAATAAACCGATTTGATGATGCATTAATGGTTGGGAAAGTATTCACTAAGGGCGAACTCAGGGGTGATTTGTCCAATAAACTTATAAAAATAGAACAAGAGGTTTGATAAAAATCTGTATACTAAGGGTAGGTATGAAGAAAGGAGTATAGGTATCTATGCGGGGTGGGCTGTGGTGAGCTCCACTAGAATTCTAAAATAATCTCAAACGAAAAAATGCTTTCTTTAGAAAATGTTCTTCCTCTTTTTTATCTACACACTCAATCATATTAGGGTATCAAGTTGTGACCCTTGATGGTGTCTTTATGACAACTATCATGACTGGGTGAAGTAGAATGAGTCTGCCTTTGTCATTAAGACTCGGAGCACTACTCAGTGGCAGGCCGACTTAGTTCGAAAAGAAATAGCCGCCTCTGACATGAGGAACAAACGCCATGTGCAGCTGCTCCTAACAAAGAAAATAAGTTGATCAACATGGTCTGATAGCAAATTAAAAGGCATGATAGTAGCATTGCAATAGCTGAGGCATGGTACTTTGAGTAAAGCTGTATTTCCTATCATTATTTACCTATGTGTAGTATTCTTTGTTACTTTTCATTTTATTTATCTCTGTACCTAATGATCTTCACCTTTTATGTTAGTTGTTGTGGCAGACTACAGGTAACGTTCAGTATATAATTGAAATAGAAACCTTTTGCCATTTTAAAACCTGGAGTGAACAGAAAAATTAATATTGAACTATTACTAATGATTAAGTGCATTAGATATATTGGAATACAATGTATTATAATCATAATGGGTATTTTTTGTGATACATTGTTCACCTGTCGACTTAGTTCCCGTAATTTAGTGTACAAATTATTAAAATATATATTAGTATTTAATTAAAAAGGAATATTTTGGATCAAAATATCATTTATTTTACCAATTGGTTACCAATATTAATATTAAATGATATTTTGATCCAATATATGCCTTTTTAATTAAAGATTTATTTATGGACTGCTCTATTTTCAAAAAATAAATCAATTTGTGTTTATTTACTTATTTGCAGGATAATATTATGAATATACACTTATTTTAGCCATTTATTTATATATATATAATTTATATATATTAAAGTCGATAGCATAGCGTTCAAGAAATTTTTTTCTGAGAGATGTACCAAGCTTCATTACTCCTGATAAATACACTACTTTATTCTTCACAGGCAATGGACACTTTTAAGGTTTTCTCTTTGACTTGAGAGTTATAAATGATCCAACATGTGAATTCTGTCTAGATGTTAAAACACCAGAGCATCTTTTGTTTGCTTGCCTTATAACTAACCAAATTGTACTTGCTTACTTGGACATAATACCATCTTTCTGTATATACTCAATCTTATGAAAACTTTGGTAAGTTTAGAGCTATTTTTACACAAATTTATAAATCACTACTTATTCATCGTGTAAATAATTAGAGATATATATATTTATATATGTAAATAATTCTAATATAGCACAATAGTCTGATAGACTTCGTGCTTCTGTAATATTAAAATAAAATAAAATTTGAAGAATAAATAAATCAATTATAGATAGAATTTTTTTAGAAAGAATTCAAATTTTGCAGACGAAAAGATTGGTAACTATAAATTCAGAATTTTCAATTCATTCGTCACACAACATCCACATAATCAGTTGAAAAATATATTTATTCAAGAATTGAATTAGTCACTGTCTCTTTTTCAATGGAGTGAAAGAATTTTAAGAACTTGTTTTATTATATTTATTCATAAATAATTTGATATATAACAGAAGAAACAAAGGATCTATGAAAAGTTTATGGAATACAAGAATTCCGGAATAAACCTAGAAAAGAAAACGATTAAGATTTTTCTTTTCATCTAAACATTTTTAAACATAAATAAAACAAAGGATATATAAACAAAGTACGACATATATATATAGTAAACAAAGGTAAACAGAATAGTTCACTATTCAATAAACAAAGACCAAATTAATTTAGTACAAGTGTACGATGGTAAACAAGGGCTTGCCTTGTTGAACGGAAGGCAAGTTTGTCTGTGGCACGCCTAATTGCTGAAGCCACTTACTCCTACTGAAAACTTTAGATATCAGGGGCAACTTCTCTTTCTTTAGAACTTTGCCCAATTTTCTTGTTAGTCTCTTTTAAATCTTCTAATTCTTCTCTCTATTTTTATATAACTAGTATTTACTTATTGTAGTAATATAAATAAATAGTAAATATGAATTTTCTCATAACTATCGCTGTGTCAATAAATTGGTAACGCTTAGAAGGATAGGTTATGAATAACAAGGAAGTTGACATGAAAATAAACATTTATTCAAAAGGTGTATATTTATTATATCAGTATATATATATAATTTTCGAACTGCATATTTGAAAGATATTGTTTTGAATTGTTTATTATATATATATAGTAATTTTAAAATACAATATAACGCTGCTGATGATTGTAAAACGAAAATTGCAATTATACCGCGAATGTTTCTTTTAAACGAAAAATCGAAATTTATTCCAAAGAGAAATAGCGATTATTTCTAACTTTAAGGATGAAGTATGATAGGATGATTTGTGAAGAGTAATGATAAACGGAAAAATAAAAGTGTCCAGGGATGGGAATCGAACCCACAGTCTTCCGCTTACCGGGCAGATGCCATGTCCACTAGGCTACCCTGGACATATTTTTCCGTTCGTAAATATTATATAAAGTAATTTTAAAATACAATATAACGCGGCTGATGATTGTAAAACGAAAATTGCAATTATACCGCTAATGTTTCTTTTAAACGAAAAATCGAAATTTATTTTAAAGAGAAATAGCGATTATTTCTAACTTTAAGGATGAAGTATGATAGGATGATTTGTGAAGAAATATATATAAACAATTTTTTTAATAGATTGCAATTTTCCAGAAAATCTTGTTTTAAAGGATGTGTTTTAGTTTTAATCAAAATAAATATATATGGACTATATATTTTTGTTTATGTAAGGTGTTTTAGGAAATTATGAGTATTATAAATAATTAAACAGTATATATGCCAATAGATATATTAAAAATAATCTTTCTAATATCAAAATTCATTAATATATAGGTTCTTGAAACGCATATAGATAATAATTATACATTAAATTAATTGATATTTTATTATATATATATATATATATATTATTTGAAAATTTATCCATATAAAGTTTTCAAAATGATAGCATTTCCATCGTTAGTGAGCAAATGTGAAAAATGGAAATGATCATTAACATTCAATTTTATATAAATGTGTTTGTATGTCTAAACATTGAATGATAGTGTTAATTGCCTACAATCCCAACACTACAATAAACCATCCGACCTCCGCTTTAAACAGCTTCTGCTTTCTCTCCTACAATCATAGTGTGCAGAGAATCCCAAGGGTTATCAAGCGACTTGGCATATTAACCCTCTACCGAAAGTGCAGCCAACTAAGAACAAAACTACGCCATCCCATTCACCAAACCTATCACCATCTCAGTAAGAGAAGTCAAATTAGTTTATAAAAATTTCACGCAGCTTCTGCCCATCTACATACATAGGTAAAACTAGGAAGTCACTTAAGGAATAAGTAATATTATTTTATTCGCGATCAAACGTTGTGGCCCATTGTATATATTACATCCCAAACATGATGCGACGTCAGCCATCTCTGTCTTGAGCTCAATGTACCACCTCGGCGACCGTTGAGCCAGTGAGTTCCTTTAATTGGTCCACGAATCGTGTCGACGGGTATCCAGGTATGCGTCACCCAGACGTCTTTCCCGTCAGTATAGTGTACTCCATCCCCTAAGAAATAAGTAGGGCAGCCTAAATATAGGCTAAAAATCTGCTGGACAGCGGACGGTTGGCTCGGTAACACTGGAGCTGACGTCACTTCCTGTTGATGTAACCTTGCAGGCGGCGTCGCCATCGCTGACTTATTCTCTTTCTCCATGTTTACCATTTAATCTATATATAATCCCTTTACCTTGTAGTTAATTAAATAATAATTAACGTTGAGCGCTGTGTGTAATCAATTGGAATACAACAAAATCAATAAACCGTTATTCTTATTAGTCAACAACTCTATCATAAACAATCATGTACCAGACTGGAACAACAATGAAGTAATATATACCATCCCTAAGAAACAATAAAAAAAGATTATTCCCTAAATTTTAAGCTTCGATGATAGAAAACTAGAATAACTCCACAGAGAGGACTATATAATAGATAAGTATATTAAAATATAAAGATAGATTTATCAAATAAAATATATATCATAATAAAAATTGAATATTTACTTAAATTTGGTGAATTCTTGCCCCTCCAAATCTTATTATATACCTATGGTAAACATTTATTGATTTTCCAAAATTTATGAAGTGTCGCGGAAATTGTTCCAGAATTTTATGTGCCAAGACATTAAATTTTGTTATCTTCTTTAATAAATTTTATTTCATTTCTTTTTACCCTTAGAATGTGATATATGTTCATTCAATAAAATTATTCTTAAACATATTTGAAGTGTAAACTTTATACTTACCTTTTAATAACTTTCAAATGTATATATTTTATTATTATTTTATATCCAAATCTTAATCCACACACACACACACAAATATTCTTTGAGAGTATATTTTATTTATATTTTATTCACTTTAGAGTTTTTCATTTCTTCTTCTGGTAAATATAATGTTTTTATTCATACATGTGCTCTTATCAATATGAATTATCAAAAACCTCTACAGAGAAACTCTTACATTAAAAATTATCTATAAATAAAATTCTTAAGTATGAAATTCTCTATATCGAACCTCTTAATAACGAAAAATCTGTAACAAATATCTCAATAGTAAAACATCTCTATAACGAATCGTTTAATAATGAAACATCTCTATAACGAAACGCTTAATAATAAACATCTTTATAAGGAAACTCTTAATAATGAAAATTCTGTGACAAATATCTCATTATTAAAACAACTCTATAAAGAAAGTCTTAATAATGAATAATCTGTAACAAATATATCATTAATAAAACATCTCTATAACGAAATGCTTAATTATGAAACTCTCTATAACGAAACTCTTGATAATGAAAAATCAGTAACAAAATACCTCATTATAAAAACATATCTATAACGAAACTCTCTTTAGAGCAAAAACCTTTTACATCTAAACGCCTTATATTTAAAAAATCTATAATACACATATTAAATACACAAATATCAAATCAGAAATCAAATTTATCATATTTCTAATAGAAATATTAAGAATAAAGTGAATATATATATGATCCAAATAACAAATATCTATAAGAAATTTTAGAAAAGGTTTTCTCTGACTTTAAATAAGAGGAAACTTATATTCTTCGTTTATCTGAATTTCTTTATAAATACAGATTTCACAATATATATCTATAGATATACAATAACAACAGATGTTTCAATTTTAAAGTTTTCTGGCTATTTCCTTTGAAAAACTAAATTACATGTTGCAATTTATATAACAAAATTTCCTAATATTTCCCATCATCAGCCAAACCAATTCATGTTGGATTTGTAGGTTTTTGGTCTATGGTTTTAATACATATATATATATAATATTATTATTATTTATTAATCTATGTCAAATATCATCATTTATATTATAAACTTATATATAATACTCAAATTTTCTATTGAAATATTTTTAGCAATCTCTTCCGAAAATAATCAACTATTTTTTGTGATCGATATACCAATTATTTTTCTTTATTGAACATACCCATTTCTAATTCTTGAAATATTATTTTTGTTAATAATACGAATATTATATGTATATATAAGGTTTAAACAAAATTTAAGATAAAACTTATAAGGACTGGCTGTCTTTTTCTGGCTATACCAATTTCTTGTCTTTATTGAACGCAACAATTTTCACTTTTAGAATATTAATTTTGTTAATTGAACTATATAATATATATAAGATTAATTAAAATCAAGATAAAACTAAGGTCTGACTGTGTTTCTTTATTGGACGCACTCATTTTTACTTTTAAATATTTCCTTTGTTATAAGAATACTATTACAATGCTAATAGGAATTAAGATAAAACTAAAAAGACTTAGTACTGGTTGTATTTCTCCCTGGCTATACCGATTTCTTTTCTTTATTGAACGTACCCATTTTAACTTTCAAAATATTACTTTTGTTAAGGTAATCAATATAATGTTAATAGAAATTAAAACTTTAAAAGGATTGGCTGTATTTCTAAATCTGTTCGTAGACCGGCCAAGCGAATAGTTTAAAATATTTAATTTCGAATTACTACAATGTGTTGTAAATACCTATTATGTAAGGTGATGTATATTTTTGAGGAAATGACTATACTATTTCCAAGCTCTTTAAAAACTTAGTTGATCAGAATAGTAGAATGAGGTGGTCTTTTTTTAACTGACATTTTCATTGGGAAATATTTTGGAAATTATCATTGTGAATTTTTTTAAAAGGAAAAATAATTACGCTAGATATTCAAGCTGCATTTTTAAAATTATTAAAGAATTTGTGTTATTAAAATATGAAAAACATTTATTTTCTCAAAACGGTAATAAAATATACTATATATATAAATAATATTTACCGTTTATACCCAAATGAATGTATATAATATTTAATATATACAGATATATTCTCAAAATATACTATATGTTTATATATATGTGTGTGGGTGAAAACAAGTTTCATTCCATAAAATCGAGCATTTGACGTTACAAAAACATACAGATATATTATGATGAAAAATTCCTATTCTATGATAATTTGTAAAGAGATTTTATGAAATTAAATTTAACACTTTTTCTCCTTTTGACCAATATATTTTTAAAAATCTATAAAACTAACATCTAATAATTGGAGCAAACAAATTAGTAAGTTGCAAAAACTATTGACTCGAAAAGCTAAGAATATTTAAGCCAAATATTAGAAAAAGTAGTTTTCTTTTGTAGCAATTTTTGAAATTTTTCAATTTCCTAATATTTCTAACATACAAATCTAGACAATTAATATTACTGTATCAATTTTCATAATTATTATTTTAAATTTCGGCATATTTTAGAATTATTTTTTATATTTATCTATACTATAATATACTTATGAGATAAAAGGGAATCTCTAACTTTGAAAATACTTTTTTTAAAGAAGAGTTTCTCCTTTTGGTGTATATATATATTATAAGATTTTCTGCTGTTTTTAATTAATATTTATAGAATTATTATGATCATTTGCTTGATCCCGGAATCCATGAGCATGTGACACTGCAATTGTGGTAATAAAAATAGTTTATATTCAGAATTAGCTTTAATTGAGCTTAAGAAATATAAATAAAAAAACTGAAATTTATAAAGTACTACCTGTTTTAAGACGAATATAATTAAGAAAACAAAATACTTATTTACGTATGTACAAAAGAGTTGAGCCGGCCAACGGGAAACAACAACAATGAGTTTATATATATAAATAGGGAAAGCGGTGACCTCTGGCGGTCGATTTAAAGAGAGTATTTGTTCTAGAATTTATGATTTTAAAATAAAATGTAATTTTTATATAACATATACCATACTTCCACAATCTGTATTTTTGTATAAGTATGGTCTATGTGTATGACTTAGTAAACATTTAATACTTTTGGCCAATGTTATGTCAGTTTCCTATTCACTATTAGTAATTTTACTGTTTTTCAGCATTTATAGCTGCCTATATAAAGCAAAATCTCGCTAAAACGAACCTAGGATATAGCGAACCATCCCATATAACGAACCTGGATTATTCCCCGTTTTTATTTTATATTACAGTGAACTATGGCTTTAACGAACCATGGCTATAGTAAACTACAGTTTCTGTTTCATTGAAGTTCGCTATACAGGGGTTTTACTGTACTTCCTTTAATATAAAATACATACTTTTATTAGAATTTTAAACATTTTAGAAACTAGATGATCTTTGAGTATTTTATTGTGTCATTTATGTAATATATTAATAAAAAAGGAGCAATCCTTCGAAATATTTAGGGAAATTATATATTTTTTTCCTTCACAGATCCAGAGAGGTACGCTCTTTTATAAATATTATTATTTTATAAAAGATCTTTGTCGAATAAAAAAGGTAGCATTTATTCTTTTTCTCTCACCACCGAGTTCCAACTGAATTCTTCAATGCGAATATAAAAATACCTTTGTGCTCTCTCTTTCAAGGATCGGTGGAACAGTGGTCTAAAGCGTTGACAGTCAGAACCCGGGGTCGAATCCCGTATTGGACACTTTTTTCCTACTCGCTTGTTCGGCGTTACATATACTACAATATGAACAATACAAATTAGCATAGCCCCTTTGCAAGAATGACAAGCAAATTCGTGAACCATTCTTTCCTCTATCTCTCATTATTATATATCTATTATTTTTCTTGAAAGCCTTTGAAATAACAATAGTAATTCTTCGCTAAAAATAACCAGGTTGTTTAACTTGGGCTGGAGGAGGGGTTCCACTTAAAAGGCGCTAACCTGTTATACCTTACTCCGCCGTCTTTAGAGGACTGTATTCTGTTTTCTTTGAAGGAAGATCCGAATGCCGGCGACCTGAGGATATGGGAGGCTCTGTTCTTGGGAGGATGCGGTACTTTGCACACGGGAGTACTTTACCTACTCAGAAGGATGAGGCCGACACGACTAACTGGTGACTACTCTACTTTATTTTCCATCACAATTTATATATTTCAAAATAAACACGTGCCCAGACGTCCGGGGTCAAATTAAATTAAAACAATATAACAGAATAATACATAGATTAAAATATAATATACTCCAACACAGGTATACGCTTTCCTTGTAAGGAAACTAAAAATATCCTCAAGATTAGTGATAACTTAAAGTTGACAATTACAAGAGTAAACCATGGATATAAGTTCGGTATCTTATATTTCGCTATAGCGGTATTTTATAAATTATGATTCTTTTATATTTAGCATATATTTAATGAGAATATATGCTTTAAACCTTTAAACCTGGACACTCACAAAGCAAACAATGTATCGATTTACCTAAAACTCTCAATTTCATAAGAAAAACATTGACAATAATACATTTCCCATGAAAACTATTCTTTAGAGAATATTCATTTTTAAATACTGGAATTCGATATCATATATTTTAAATAGAAAATTCCAGAAGAAATTTGATTTTTTCCCAAAATTGAACGAATATCTTGTTCTTTCTAAAACCATTAAAACCTTCTTGAAAGGATATTTTTAGAGTTCAAACGATTGTAAAAAAAAAAATAAAATAAATTTAAAATCGATTGTATTTTTCAATTTTGAACTATTTACATAAATTATTTTTATACTCAAAACCTTCTTCAAACTTTAAAATAAAAGTTCAATTGTCAAAATAACAAAATAAAATTTTAAACCCCCATCCCCCAATTCTTTTTTTTTTTTGTTGTTTGTTTGTTCCAGAGTCATACACACACAATATTGATAAACCAAAATAACAAACATATATATATATATAATGAAAGGATTTAAAAGCACGAATGTTTCTTTTATACATAATACTAACTTCTACTGCCCTTACTGCGATGAAAAAATCGCAGTAAGGGCAGTAGAAGTTAGTATTATGTATAAAATAAACATTCGTGCTTTTAAATACTTTCATTTTATATATATAGATGGCGCGTTATTGCTTTGTGTTAAACATATATATGTCCATTAATATAAAATAATTGAGGATGAATATCGTGTATTTTTTTTTTTCAATATCGTTTATGGTGAGTGTTTTGCCAATGGGGGATAAAAACAATAAAATAGCTTTGAGAACACCCAAAAAAACATCATTAAAAAAAAAAAAAAAAAGGAAACGATACAAATATCTTATGTTTATGTTGGTAATTTTTCCTCTACCAAGCTTAGGATAACGATTAAGAGGAGATCAAAAAATGATATAAATTGATAACCTAAGAAAGAGACAAACTCTTATCTCAAGGAACCAAGGATAAAATATATTCCAAGATAACGATGGCAAACTTTAGTGAGAAACGATTCATATGAAATACACCTTTGAGCATTGAATAGACTTTATACTGTTAAAAATCTGGACACCAAAAGAAAGGTACAAACTATATTGATGATATCAAGGAACTCATCTCGCAAGGAACTAAATACAAAATACCACTCAAGACAACAATGGCAAAGTTTAGTAAGAAAAATCACTTGAACTATGTCAACGGTCCTAAAGAGACTTTAGGTTGTTCAACTATTGAACTACGAAAAGGTGGGAGGAAAAGTACCAGCTATATCGTTAACATCAAGAATAAATGGATGAACTCCTTTCTCGAGGAACTCAAGATAAAATATCACTCAAGATAACGATGGCAAACGTTAGGAGGAAACCATTAATTTGAAATGCATCCAGGGCACTGAGTAGAGACTTTGTATTGTTAAACCTCAGGACAACGAAGAAGAAGAAATTGACGTAGCCACTATATTGATTACATCAAGAAAAATGGAGGCACTCTCTCTCTCTCGAAGAAGAAGAAGCAAAGACAAAATACTACTCAAGACACAATGATAACGTTTAGTAAGAGGATTAACTTGAATTACGAATTTATAACATCAAAAAGAAATAGAGGAGCACGTCTATCAAGCAACTAAAGACAAAATACCACTCAAGACAACAATAACAACGTTTAGTAGAAATCTCTTTGTTTAATCTACCCCAAAGGTTTTGAATCGAATTTGAGCTGTTCAATCTTAGGTAAACAAGGGAGAAACAACTCTAGTTAGATAACATAATTTTCTTAATAGAGGAATATCTAAAAAATAGCCTCCTCAAAAAAGGTAGAAATATAAATATTCCGGATTACAACATCTATATATATAAAAATGAATGTTTGTATGTTTGTCTGTTTGTTTGTTGGTTTGTATATCCGGTATACAAATTCGCAGTAGTTCACTAATTCAAACCAAAATTTCCATACATAGTTAAAAAAAATACGGGGAAGACGATAGACTATTTTAAAAAATATATAAATAAATTATTAAAACTATATATTTTTAGTCAGAAAATAATGATGACGATATTGCTGTATCATGTTTGATTATTAGATACATGATTATATCGGGAAATATTCCAAAAAGCAGAGACCACGGGTGAAACCAGTTCATTATTTTGTACGCAGGAACAAAATTCTAACAGAAAACATTCATTCGAGCAGAAAACAAAAGCCAGATCATCTTTCTATAAAAATATCGCTTCTCAGACACAAAGTTTGGAGCGGGACGTTGCACAAAAGTGACATCCACGGTGCCAATTTATAATTGTAACGAATATTATTTGAATAAAAACATTTAATCGGATAAAACCCGGGCGTTGCCCGGGTCATTCGGCTAGTTCTATATATAAATAAGCTTTTAATATATTCAGGAAGAAAAATTATGTGTAGAAATAATAATATTATTAAATTATTAGTTGAATATTTTAAAAATTGAATATATTAAATATATTAATTAGACATAATAGCAAGCTATTCTGTATGATATAATACAATTAAGATACAGTGGTACCTCGATATACGAGTTTAATTCGTTCCGCAACCTTGCTCGTATCTTGAATTACTCGTATCTCGAAGCAAATTTCCCCATACAAAACAATTGAACTACCATTAATCCGTTCCAACCTCCAAAATGTCACCCCAGTTATTTTTGTTACGTGGTTTTAAATAATAAAAACGTATTTATAAATATCAAATATTTATTGCACAAAACAAAAAAGAGAATGTAAAGAAATAAATTAGATATCCTCACTGGTCTTTGCCTTTTTCGCTACAATTTTCTCGCTTTCACCTGTAGGCCGTTTAGAAAAAAACATGTCCAAGGAGGTTTGTTTCTTCCTTCCTCTCAGAATGTTCCGGAAATGAGTTAGGCAAGTGTCATTAAAAAGGTCAGATGCACGACCTGTTGCAACTCTTTCTGGGTGTTTTTTTTTTTCCACGAACTGGGAAACCCTCTCCCACATTCCTAAGATTTCCTTTATCTCACTTGTAGAAATAACCTACTCCTCTGACTCCTCAAAACCAATTACTTGCATAACCTCAGTATGCTGCTGTGACTCTAACTCTTGTATCTCCTCAGTCGTCAGTTCCTGGGTGTGCTCCTCGATGAGCTCGTTCACGTCTCTCTCTCTCTTCCACCTCTAAACCCATGGATTTCCCCAGAGATACAATCTCCTCCTCTACTGAAACACCGGGTTCCAATTCTTCATAGATCCTTTCAGCTACAGCTTCAGGCCACAGCTTTTTTCCATGCAAAGGTCAAGGTCCTCGTTGTAACTCACAACCAGGCCTGATCGATAATTTGTAGGGAAATCGCTATATTAAAGTGGTCCTTCCAGAACTCTAGAAGGGTGAGGTTTGTGCTCTCCGTCACTTCAAAGCAGCGCCGAAACAGATGCTTGGTGTATAGTTTTTTAAAATTAGAAATCACTTGCTGATCCATGGGCTGCAGGATAGGAGTGGTGTTGGGTGGTAAGTAGAGAACCTTTATGCTTTTAACTCCTCGAGGATGTCATCTTCGAGGTTTGGTTGATGATCAGGTAATTGTCGAGGATGAGAAGGGCTTGCACGGCTAGGTTATTTTCCTGTAGATATTTCTTAACAGGAGGGCCGAAAACCAGGTTTACCCACTCCACAAAGAACTTCCTGGTGACCCATGCCTTCGGGTTCGACCTCCACATAACTTGCAGTTTTTCTTTCAAAATCTTATGTGATTTAAATGCTCTGGGGTTTTCCGAATGGTACACGAGCAGAGGCTTGATCTTGCAGTCGCCACTCGCATTGGCGCACAGTGCTAGAGTTAATCTGTCCTTCATAGGTTTGTGGCCTGGCATCATCTTCTCCTCTGCCGTTATATATGTTCTATTCGGCATCTTTTTCCAGAACAGCCCTGTCTCATCACAATTGAAGACTTGCTGAGAGATGTATCCTTGGGCTTTTATTAGATCGGAAAATGTTTTTATGTAATCCTCAGCTGCCTTCATATCTGAACTTGCTGCCTCACCATGTCTGACAACGGAGTGAATACCGCTCCTCTTTTTGAAATTCTCAAACCAGCCCCGGCTGGCTTTAAATGACTCTTCCGATGCCTCGTCGATGGAAGTCTGCGAGGTTTGCTTCAGCAAATCTCCGTAGATCGCTCTTGCCTTCTCACAAATGATGGTCTGCGTCAAGGTATCTCCTTGGAGCTGTTTTTCTGTCACCACACCATCAGCAGTTTCTCCATATTTTCATGGAGGGAGGTTCGCAGCTTGGAAATTATCGTATGGCCCTTAGCCGGCGTTACACTCTTTATCTACTTCTTCCGTTTAAGCACAGAACATATCATGGACGTACTACGGCCATACTGCCTCGACAAGTCAACAACTCGAACACCTTGCTCATGTTTTTCTATAATTTCACGTTTTAATTCAATACTCATCATCTTTTTCTTAGCACTTGACTTTTTACAAACTTTCTTCCTATCCATGGTTATAAAAATAAATGAACTAAAACTGTAAATGTAAACGCAACACAAAACACAACTTATCACAGCGGAAGCACGCTGCTAACTGATCGTGATGGCGCGACTGCGTGTTACTACCTGTTGTGTTTTAACTTTAAAAGCACACAAAAATATAATAAACTTCTTGAATTTGTTTATTCAATTCTCAAAAAACAAAGCTTTGCATATAGAACAAATAATAATGAAGAAGAAGAAAGAAACATTTTAGGAGAAGCAAAAACAAAATAAAAGTACTGGTCAAAAAGAAACATTTAAAATCACAGATTAATATGTTCAACACTACCGAACCGAACTCGTATCTCGAATTTCGCTCGTAACTAAAAGCAAAAAATCACTTGCTCGTCGGCTCGTATCTCGAAAAACTCGTATGTTGGGGCGCTCGTATGTCGAGGTACCACTGTATATCTATATTTAGATTTATGCATTTTTAGGTAAAATTTGAAAAATAAGAGGTTTGTTTTTTATTATTAATGAATAATATTAGATAAATTAAAATATTTTGAAAGGAATACAACTCTAGCTGATCTTCTGAAATAACCTGTGACCCGTTACCTGTGATATGTAGAAAATAGAGAAAGAATAAAAAAAGGGGGGGGGGAACGCATAAAATTTTCTAACATAGCCCCGCCTACAATTTGTCCATCATCATATATTTCAAACAATTATATTAAATTGATATGAATCAAATCATAAAGAGAATGCAATAAAAAAGTAAATAAGAAGACAACCACGCAAAGAGTCAGCAATGAACGATTATAGCGCACTCATTGTTATCAAAATTCTCACTTCATCATTGAAAATTACATTTTCGTGCGTCAATTGTGTATTATTATAATAACTATCAAGCGTAATATAAAAACCATAAAAGGTAAGACCAATTGAAAAGAGGATGGTTGCTCGGGTTGTCCTCTTCAGAAGAAGACGACCATTCCTAAACCTCTTTAGCCAATAAATTATTCTAATTCCAATAATATTATTTTATATTCATTGTATGGATAACTGAATATACCTTACCATTAACCTCACGTTCAATATAATTTTTTTAAAGACAATAACATATATTTTATTCACGAATTTTTTGAATGGCCTATATGATTATAAATATATATTTCGTATTATTATATAGTTTAATATTTATCTGTAATACCGTCTAATGTACACCCACGCGTCTTCACGCCATAGTTTTATTTCTTTTTTATTTGTTAGTTTTGCAAATTTCTTCATTTTGTTGTGTCGTATTTATTTGCCCGTAGAAGAGCAAATATTTTCGAGACTTGCATTGTTTCAAAAATAAGTAAAAAGTAACGATTTACAAATTAGTCAATTTTCTTTATATCTAATCTTTATAAGATGTCCGTCTGTCTTTCTGTCCAACTGTCGGGGTCTGTGAAATACACGGTTTCAACTTGGAAACAGTTGGGAGTTGACACTTGAATATTTTGGAGAGAATATTCATGATTTCAAGTGAAGAGGTAATCCAATGTGTCAGGATTCTAGTTCGAATATCCTGGAAGTTACATGCTAAAAATTAACACAAAAACAATCATATTTATAGATGCTTCAAAGACGCAATGCAAGAGCGCGTTTCACGCGTCTTCCTCGCTTCAGCTGTTTTCAAAGCCAACCTACTTATGATGGGACTATTTTAGATTTTATAATTCTGATAATTTCTTTTAGACACAGACCGTCTGAATGTTTTAAAGTCAACGTTTGATGGTTACGATATAATAATACTTTGGAATTACATGTTACAGATTATTAAAGTTAAAAAAAAAAAAAAATTCTCGAAATATTTCGAGAGATTGCTCCCTCTTCATCAATTTATTGCACCCTTTTAACTCAAATTAATATATCTGTTATCAAATTGAAAAAATAGTTAATTTTTAAACATAAATTTTTGATACGTGTTATTTATTTATTGGGTATATATTTGCAATAGTATATAACAAATAAAAACCTTTTCCTTCTCAAATAATTCTTCAAAACCTATCATTCTGAGAACATTTTACAACAATAATTTTCTCTTTATGCTGAATTATAGATTGTATAGGAGATATCTATAGAAATATATATTGTAGGTTTATTTAAAGAAAGGATTAAATAATATGTAGAACGATATTTAAAAGAAATTAAAAGCTACACGTATATTTTAAATAAGGCTAGTGTATTGGTTTTATTATTTTTTAAATATTTATTTCAATTTAAAGTGCTATGTCCCCCTACGGACACTTGTTCTGTCATACATGTATGTCTTTACATTTGTCTATACATATATATACAATATTTAAGGCCGTGAATAGAATAGTGTTATGATGTTAACAAGGAGAAAGAGAGAAAAAACATAAAAAAGAACTGTGTAAAAAAAGGTGTCTGTCAATATGTGCAATCAGCATAATATAAATTATCAGTTTCTCAAAAGATATTTGTTGCTATATAATTTAAAATATATCTACAAAGGGTATTTAATTTAATATACATTTCTTTACTGGAAATAAAAATACTCGGATCTTTTACTATTAAATTATTGTCGATTCTATAGTCTTGAAAAACAGGTCAATCTAGTAAAAGATGTGTTGAGGTCATATTGGTTAAGATATATTCACATTTTTTGTCATTGTACGATAGATGTCTATTATTTTCAATATATATGACAACAAATTAATTAAATAATTAGAAGAAAGTTTGTGTGTGCTTATACTTTTAATATAAAATTCAAATAAATATATAAATTATGTGCTAAATATTAAATTGCTACTAAATTAATATATGATATAATATATATAAGATTATAAAATATACAAAAATCATGTGTTCGAAATCATGTTGTGTGTTACTTATAAAATATGCGAAATTAATATTGTATGTAAACATTTTGATGGTCCAATTTAATAAATCGATTTGAAAAATAAAAAGATATTTATGGGCGTTTACCTAATCCAGGTTTTAAATGTTTTTAAAATATTCAACATTTTTACCAAAATATTTAGCTAAATATAATTTATTTTATATCAGAGGCATATATTTGGGGGTATAAATTATACATAAAAAAGAATATGTGCTATATGATTATAATATTAAGATATTATTTTTTATAATGGCTGGGAATATATAATATGTGGATTTTATTGCCTATAAGTGCTTACTCCTACCTGATTTCTAGTTAAATTTGACAACTCTTTTCTTGATGAATTTCAAAGTTTTTAAAAATTTGAAGCAGATTCTGATATTGGATCAACTGAATGCTACTTTAAAAAAAAAGAAAAAAAAAACATTTATGTTAAAAAAAACAATTATTTATATTGATAACAGATCAATTTATCCTTATATTGATATTTGATTGTTTGTAGAATATAATTCCCAAGTATTATTGAATTATAACCGTCAAAGGTTAAATTCCTACATAGTCCGTAACTCCGTACCCTAGTTGAATTATAAAAACAAAATATTCCTAAAATATATAAATTGGCTTTGAAAACTGAATAATAATTTTGTAGTGGAAATAATAGTATAATCTGATGCCATATTAAACAGTTATTAACTTTATTTAAGAAATCTTCAAACTTTTTATTTCTAATGCTTGATTAAAACGGATATAAAAATGTCTAAACTAAACGAATACTAAAATTAAAATAAAAGCATAAAGCCTCCAGGGAAAATATTCTTTTAAAATATTTGTATTCAAAAATATCTCGAGCTTTCGGGCAAGTAAGCCCTTCTACGGTAGAAACTATTTTACATCCTTAATACGCCAATAAAATAATATTTAAACTTAAATAAAGTCCTTTAGTTGTTTACATTTGTTTTGAGGCATAATCAACGCGGGCTTCTATTGTGCGTGCTTCACTTGGAGGTTATGGGGTGGGCTCAGGAAATATAATGTTATAAACTTCCGGGATATCTATTCTTCTGTTAATACTATTGTGCTTTCTGGATATGATGGATTCTATGAAAAATCTCTGTAGTCTATTGGGGATGTTGGAGTAATGGGTCTTTGATTCTGATAGGGAGAAGGAATGGCCTGTTTCTCTTATATGTTGGTATACTAAAAATCTACTGTCTTGATTATCGATATTTCGTTTATGTTCTGATATTCTTATATTTAAATGTCTGCCAGTTCCGCCAACATATTTGGTTTTGAATTCGTTGAATTCTATGGAATATATGGCATTCTTAATATTGGAAGGATAATCAATGGTATTGTTCTTTGTTATGGGGTTTCTTTAAAACGAATTTAAATTAGGTGAGTTGCTGAAAAATGTTTTGATCCCAATTTTTTTCAGATGACGGGCTATAGAAACAGATACTGTTGAATAAGGAATACTGCTAATAGATTTATAGATTGGGGAATTCCGAATTTCAGATGGGCTATAGAAATGTCTTAGAATAAACGATAAAGTATATTGACAAGTCTTTAGATTTCTTAATATATTCTGAGTTTCTTCTGTTTTAAAGGTTTGTTTAGTTTTATTCTGATCATAGGTGGCAGAAGGCGGCGCGCGGCGGAGAGAGAAAGAAGAGCTACGTCATCGCTGACCAATGGGAGGCCATCTGGCTGCGCCACCAGAGGGAGCTCGCCACCTTCTCAAAGATTCTTAGGACGCTCGCCACTAAAGAACAATGCCTTTAAGCTGCGGCTTTAAATCTATTGTAAATTCTTTAAATATTTATTGTGAAGAAAATTAAAATAAATTCATTTGTAAAGCTTGGGATAATTGCCTGACCAAAGATAAGTACATTTGTTTCTTTAAGCTATTATAAAACATTCTATTCAATTAAGGCCTAACGAGAACAAATTGTTTTGTAAACAATCATTCTGCTTTTCCTCCTTGCGTATTTGCCAAGTGAAAAACAAAACATTGGTGCCGAAACCCGGGAATAAATCTATTAAATAACTATTTAAATATAAATAATTATAATTCATTTTTGAAATATATTATTAAAATTAATAATAGCAAGAATTAAAGATGGCTGCCAAAATGGCTGCCAAATTTAAAGCAACTTTAAATATTCTTGAATTTCATTTCAAACAAGTGGATTATTTTGAGCAAATTTCGCTCAAGATAATTGAAGCGAAGGATGATGCAAATTTACAGACATTTAAACAAGATATTTTAGATATAAAATCTAACATTGAAAAAACTTATTGTAATGTTTTAACATTTTCTGAATTTGATGATGAAGTTTACTTTTCTAGAGTTATGCAATACAATGATAATCTTAGAAATTTAGTGGCGAATATCAATAAAGTATCTTGTACAGCCATTTCAAGCAAAATTGATTATCTAAATCAATCAACCACAAGTAAAATAGAACTTCCTAAATTTAATTTACCTTCCTTTTCTGGTGATGTTGGCTTAGTTTCAAGCAATTGTTTTCTCTGTCTATTGATTCCAATACCGCTCTAACTGATTCACAAAAGCTGCAATATTTACAATCAGCTGTTACTGGAGACGCTGAACGACTTATTAGGGGATTTCCTGTTATTGATGAAAACTATGCCCATGCTTGGGCCACATTGGTCTCCAAATATGATAACAAAAAAGAACTTGCCTTTTCACAATGTACAAAATTATTCACTTTAAAACCTTTAAAACTAATAAATTTCAAGGCCATTTTCGAACTACTAGATATATGTAATGAAGCCATGAGAAATTTGAAATCACTGGGTTTGGAGAGAAATACACTTGTTGATATATTTCTAATACATTTCCTAAAAAGAAGAATAGGTGATGATTTGAAAAGGCAATGGGAATTGACGTTGATAGATGATGGCTTTCCATCCTACGAAAATTTTATTATGTTTCTTGAAAAACAAGCAAAAAGTTTGCAATCGATAAAAGGTTATGCTAAAGAGGATAAATCTGTAGTGAAACAAACACATGTTTATAATTCTATTTCAAAAGGTGATGATAAATGCCTATTATGCAAAAATTCACATCCTTTATTCAAATGTGAGAAGTTCCATAAAAGTTCTCTCCTTGAAAGAGATGGAACATAGTCAAAACCAATAACCTTTGTTTCAATTGTTTGCGATCCAACCACAGAGTAGCGTCATGTAAATTCACTATGCATTGTAAATCACGCAACAAAAAACATCACACTCTTTTGCATTCCTTCCACCCGAACCTTTGAATACCACTTCAATTAAAGCCCCAATTGCCCAATCTAGCGTTTCATGTTTTCTCAGTATTACAACAAAGCCCTATGAAACAATCTTATTATCTACTGCTATCGTGAGAGTGAGAGCAGAAAATGGATCGTTTCATCCATGCAGAGTTTTGATTGATACTGGTTCTCAAAGAAGTCTAATAACAGAAAATTGTCGTGAAAAGTTAAATCTTCCTGTTAAAAAGAGCCAACTCACAGTTTTTGGAATTGGTAACCAACCAATACAGCAGTCTGCTAGTGAGACTTTTCTTCAATTTAAGCCTCATTTTTCTGATAGAATATTCAGAATTTCATCCATAATACTCGATCAAATCACTGTTGATTTACCTAATTTTCTGATAAATAGAGATAATTGGCCTCATCTTAAGAATACCTTATTAGCAGATCCCAATTTTGATAAAACAAGTCCCATTGATTTAGTAATTGGTGCAGACCTAGCCCCATTTTTATATACAGGAAAACTACGATTCCAAAATCATCCAGGACCCTCTGCCTGTAGTTCCAAGTTAGGATGGATACTTTCAGGAAATGTTTCCAGTTCTGAGACTGGAAACAGCTATATCTTATTATGCTCAACATCCCAAGGAGATGATAATCTGCGAAAGTGTTTTGAATTGGAATCGGTTCCTGCCGCTCTTCCATTGACTAAAGAGGAGAAGAGTTGCGGGGACATTTATGACAAGAACTTTTGCATATCAACAGATGGAAGATATTCTGTTGGTCTACCGTTTATATCTGTGCCTAATCTCGGAGACTCACGTCAGAATGCTATGAAACGATTTCTTTCTCTTGAGAGAAAATTGCACAAATCTTCGAATCTTCTTCAGCAATATAAGGATTTCATGATGGAATACCTTTCTCTCAACCACATGGAGCTCATTCCGAAAAACGAACGTGACAAACCATCAGACAAGTGCTATTATATACCTCACCATTGCGTTCTGCGTGAGCAGAGCAGCACTACTAAATTAAGAGTAGTGTTTGATGCATCGTGCAAAACGAGCAACAATTACTCCTTAAATGAATTTCTTCATACTGGACTAAAATTGCAGCATGATATTTCCAATATTCTTGTGAAGTTTCGTACTAATCCTATAGCTTTTACGGGAGATATTGAGAAAATGTACAGACAGATAAAAGTGAACTCTTCTGATCTCGACTTTCAGAGAATCTTCTGGAGAAATAGTCCATTAGAATCTTTATTGGAGTATAGATTGCTCACAGTAACTTATGGAATGTCGTGTGCACCATATCTTGCAATCCGTACCTTGATGCAACTTGCCACCGACAAAGAACTCCTGTTCCCAGAAGCATCTAAAATCATAAAAACTGATTTTTATGTAGACGACCTACTTTCTGGCGCAACAACAATCGAAGAAGCAAAAGTTCTCATTGATGATATCCGGAAAATCCTTTTTTCTGGTGGCTTTTGCATAAGAAAATGGATGTCAAATCTCCCTGAGGTTCTTTCAGAGGTACCAGAAACGCTGAAAGCACATGATTCATATGAAATCGGAGATAATTCATCTGTTAAGATTCTTGGGATAAATTGGAATCCATCCAGGGATAATTTCACAATTACAGTCAATTCACTAAAAGACGTATATTCGAAAAGACAATTGTTATCGGACATTTCTCGAATTTATGACCCTTTGGGATGGTTACCACCGGTGATCATTAGCTTCAAGATTCTGTTCCAAACTTTGTGGAAACAGGATTTGGATTGGGATGATCCCTTGTCTGAATCGTTGTGTTCTCATTGGAGGAGAGTGAAAATGGATTTGGCCATGCTAAATCATATTAAAATTACTAGATATATTTACTGCAAGGGACTTATACATTCTTTAGAACTCCATGTATTTTGTGATGCTTCCGAATCTGCATATTCATCAGTTGTTTATATGAAATCTCGTTTTAAATCTGGTCATGTTCAAGTCACATTGATTGCTGCCAAGACAAAAGTCGCTCCCTTGAAGGCAACGTCAATACCTCGTCTGGAGCTTTGTGCTGCTCTTCTCCTTTCAAATTTATATGATTCCATTTGCAGCTCATTGCTGTTGCAGATTGACCGAGTAACTTTGTGGACAGATTCCCAGATTGTTTTATGTTGGATAAAATCTGAATCAAAACATTGGAAACCTTTTGTTGGTAACCGGATTGCAGAAATTCAGCGACTAACTCTGCAATCTTCTTGGTACTATGTGTCTACCAAGGATAATCCTGCAGATTGCGCCTCCAGAGGTATAACTTCTTCAGAGCTAGTAAACCATTCACTTTGGTGGAATGGTCCTGATTGGCTATCAAACTCAAGTTTACAAGATCCGCTACCAATCACATATGAACTTCCAAAAGAAGTTTGTCATGAAAAAAATAAAGACTGTTCCGATTGTTCATTTCAATACTTGTCCTATTCTAGACTTTATTTTTAAATTCTCAACATTCAGGAAGCTGAGCAGAGTTACGGCATGGCTCCTAAGATTTATCCACAATGCTAGACACAGAGCAGCGACAAAATAAAACAAAGAATTGTCCTCTAATGAGCTCGTAATTCAATTCGAACTCTTATTCAAATCATTCAAAGTTCAGAATTTAAAACTCAAATTCAATGTTGTAATCAAAGCAAAGTACTACCAACAAACTCAAAACTTTTATCCTTAAACCCATTTATTGATTCATCAGGAATTCTACGTGTAGGAGGTCGACTGCGCAAATCCAACCTGCAATTCAATGAGAAGCATCCAATAATTCTTCCTCACAACCATTTTGTTACAGAATTGATTGTTCAACAATTACACGTAGAGCATCTTCATTCTGGTCTCTAATTAACTCTGTGTGCCATCCGACAAAAGTACTGGATTCCATCCGGTAGAATTCTAGTAAAAAAGCTCATTAATCGTTGCATGACATGTTTCAAGACGAAACGCCAAGTGTCAAAACAAATCATGGTAGATCTGCCTATCCACAGAATCATACCTTCAAGCCCTTTTAGCAAAACAGGAATAGACTTCGCAGGACCATTTATAACTAAACCTAATGTCATAAGAACAAGAGTAACATTAAAATCATATATAGCATTATTCATTTGTTTCTCAACGAAGGCTATTCACCTTGAGATAGTTTCAGATCTGTCAACCCCTGCCTTCCTCGCTGCTTTTAGAAGATTCATCTCTCGTCGAGGAAAACCCTCTGATATTTTCACCGACAACGCTACTAACTTTAAAGGAGCTAAGAATATTTTGAATAATACACATCAACTTGTAAAGGATTCTTCAATTCAAAATTATGTCGCTAATGAACACATCACTTGGCATTTTATACCTCCATCTGCTCCAAACTTCGGCGGCATTTGGGAAGCAGGAATTAAATCATTGAAGTATCATCTCCTAAGGTGTTTAAAATCTGCAGTTTTAAATTTTGAAGAACTCAATACCCTGACAAGTCAAATTGAAGCGTGCTTGAATTCTCGCCCGTTGTATCCGATGAGTTCGGATCCAAATGATTTCAACCCTCTCACTCCAGGACATTTTTTGATTGGAAGACCATTAACAGCACTCCCAGAGCCCAGTTATCACCCTAATGACAACTACTTAACTAGATGGAAATTAATTCAAAAGGCCAGAGATGTTTTCTGGCAAAGATGGTCCAGGGAATATCTAAACAATCTGCAACAACGGTCCAAATGGAAAAAACCCTCTTCCAACCTGAAGGTTGGAGATTTGGTGTTGGTAAAAGACTTTCCTATGCCTTCAATGCAGTGGAGCCTTGGCCGCATCACCAAGGTGTCACCTGGAGCGGATGGCATTGTCCGAGTTGTGGAACTTTAAACAGAGAAACAACATCATCTAATAAGATCCATCTCGAAGATTGCACTTCTGCCATTCTAATTCTTCTTCTTCAAAAAAAAAAACTTTCTACACTATGTGATCCTTTTCTTTTGCCTTGTGTGTGGACTACGTCCACAGGAGGGGAGTATGTTCAGTTTTATTCTGAACATAGGTGGCAGAAGGCGGCGCGCGGCGGAGAGAGAAAGAAGAGCTACGTCATCGCTGACCAATGGGAGGCCATCTGGCTGCGCCACCAGAGGGAGCTCGCCATCTTCCTAAAGATTCTTAGGACGCTCGCCACTAAAGAACAATGCCTTTAAGCTGCGGCTTTAAATCTATTGTAAATTCTTTAAATATTTATTGTAAAGAAAATTAAAATAAATTCATTTGTAAAGCTTGGGATAATTGCCTGACCAAAGATAAGTACATTTGTTTCTTTAAGCTATTATAAAACATTCTATTCAATTAAGGCCTAACGAGAACAAATTGTTTTGTAAACAATCATTCTGCTTTTCCTCCTTGCGTATTTGCCAAGTGGGAAACAAAACAGGTGTGAAGTGAGCAGTGGCTATGGATACGTTTAGTTAAGGTCTTTACGGTATTGATTTTATGGCTGAGTGGGCAGTAGGAGGAAAAACGGATATAGTCGGGGTTGAAGGATGGCTTATAATAAACAGTTGTTTGGAATTGATTCTGTATATGAAAAATTGTTATATCTAGAAAAGGCAGGCTATTGTTTGTTTCTTTTTCAAATGTGAAATTTAGGTTAGGATGGTAACTGTTGAGTCTTTCTAGAATGTTCTTTGTTTGATTTTCGGGGCATATACAGAATATGTCGTCAATATATCGACGCCATAAAATTATATCTGACGGGAATAGGGAGGTTATCCAATTGTCTATGCGACGCATGACAATTTCGGCGACTGAGGTTGAAAGAGAGCTCCCCATGGGAGAACCTTTAATCTGTTCGTAAGTTTTGCAATCGTATGTTAGGATATTTGTTTCGAGGCATAGGGCTATAAGTTTAGTTACTTTCCTGACAGTGATCTGATCAACCTGATTTTCTTTCAAGAATTCTTCGGTGCTGCTTAGTATCAGCTGGTGTGGGAGACTTGGGTAAAGGGATTCTACGTCGAATGAGATCATGATCTTGTTTGGTTGGGGTTGGTGCTTGAGTATTTATTCTATGAAGGTGGTGGTGTTGGTAATCAATATTGAAATAAAAACATATTTTATGTTTTTATTTTAATATTGATTCAAGGGATTATTTTTATCGAATTGTAAACGAATACTATTCAAAATTAAAATATTTCGATGAATACTAAAATATCTATAGAGATTAAAATTGTTAAAACATTTTTTTAAACAGAAAAACACCGTTTAAAGTGAAATTATTATTAATAAAATGTAAAATGTTGTTATATAAGTGAAAAATGTTTTTATAGGAATGAAAAATGCTTTTATTAAAAGTAAAATGTCATTAAAGTGTAAAATGTTGTCTTAAAATTGCAAAGCCTCTTTATCTGAGTAGATATGCAATCAAGTATCTAATGTGTGATTAAAAAAATAAAATAAAAATAACTCAGACTTACTAATGGGTTGATCTCCTATATCTAGTAAGAATATGTTAAACATATTTAAAAATAATTATATTTTTCATATTTTCTATTAGTATATACAATAATATTCGAATTTATATAATTAATAGAGTCTCAATGTTCAAAAAAAATATTTTGTCTTCGTCAAGAGAAATATATATAAGTAAAGCATTTGGCAAGGCATTAAAAATTGTTCTGAAAAACGCCCTTGCAACGGCATTACAGTTTTTAACGCCTTTCCAAATGCTTTATTTTTATTTATTTTTCTGACGAAGACAAAAGAATTTTGTTGAAACGTTGATAGAATAAAACTTTAACTTGCCCAAGTGTCTATTTCATGAAGAAATATAAATGCCGGCCAGGCAACCTTAATATTCAAGATAATAAACTCCCGTCCTCTGAACTTCTCAAAAATGGTCACTCCAACAGCAGATGTCTTGAATCCTGTTTCTTCACCACAGTAACAACCTTCCACTGGCCCGATCGATACTGAAAATTTTCCAAAATTTCCATAGTTGCTTATAAATTGAATATGGTAGAAATTTGGAAGAAAATAAAATGGGATTCGAAAAAGAAAAAAGCTTTGAAAAGTTTCAATTGTCTTCCTGCGAATATTTTATTCTTTTTTTAACTTGAAAATGATTCTATTGTATCAGAGGCCTGTGGTTTATAAAAATTATAATCATCCATTGAAAGTCGTGCCAAATCGTATTTAATTATTCTGGAATTTATAATCAGTATGAGTAAAGGGATATTTTCAATGCTATGGTAACCATTGGATAAGGTAGTTTTATATGCACGAATTGACCATAAAAATAAATTTATATTACCTTATTTTATTTTTTTTCACATCGGTTATTGATGACTTTACACCAAACTCCCGACCTATATGTAAGTATAGGCCTGAACAAAGAGTTTTGTTCAATACCATTCTTCTTTTGAAGTTTTAAATTCCACATTTTACCACTAAACTATGATAGTAACTTTTCTAATACCTTAGTCTTGAATAATATATCTTTGATATGAGGGATATAATTTTTTGTGCGCGTCTATAATTTTAAAATTGGATTCTCCAAATTCAACCTGGTTCTCCACCATTTAGATATTAATCGATCTCGAAAAGGATCATTTGTTTATCATAAAAGTATAACAACTTTTCGGCAGACAAATCGATAATTTGGTTTAGTTACAACATTTTAGGTTTATTGTCAAAAAGGTTTTTGCCTAATCTTATCTGATTCAAATTCGAATAATGAGTATGCTGCCTCACTAATTATTCCTGTGAGTTTTCTAATTGCTCTGTCAATATATTTCGCGTTTAAAATTCGGCTCTTTTCTTCTTTCAAAACCAATATATCCAAATCTTTGATACACATTATACATGATCAAATAATTTATATGACGTAAATTATAATATAAATATTAGTTTATATAAAAAAGTCATAAGACAAAGTTGATTTCATTTAATCTACAAGAATTTGTAAATTAAGTTTACTGTGCAATAAATTGATAAAGAGGGAGAAATCTCTCTGAATATTTTGAGAAAAAAATTGTTTTTTTCTCTTTGCAGATCCAGTTAGGTCCTATTTTTATATAAACTTGTTTGATAGATCGCCATTTAACTCAAATAAATATTAGTGCTTTATAATATCTACCAATATATAATATAGTTATTTTTCATTCCCATATGAGTTATCGCTTAAATGTCGCAACACGTTTCTTGAAAAAGTTTTTAGAGATTGAAAAGTTTAAATTAGATCAAGAGGTAAACTTGATGAAAAATAGCATCTTATATTAATGCAACTGAATGCCTGCTGATGACACACTGCCATCCATCGGTAAAAAAATTACATTTACTAAAATATATGTTTCATAAAGCGATAAATTTGAAATATTTAGTTTTTTTTTATTTTTATATTTACACAACGTATATGTGTTATGGGCTAATATTTGGGTTAAAATGTGTGTAAATATTATCAAATATATCCATCACATGTATTTACGAGCTAATGCTCTTGTGTGAAATATATAAAGGTTATTATATGTTTTTAAAATATATAATATTCAACATTTCCAAATATATATGAATGAGTATTGTTACATTAAATATAAAGGTATATATATTTGGGAGTCAGAAATATACATTAATTATATTTCAAAAATGTTAAATAATATATAATATATAAATATCACTGTCGTGTATACAACAAAATCCCGCTAAAACGAACCTGAGATATAGCGAACCTTCCCTTATAACGAACCTGAAATAATCCCCATTTTTATTTTATAATATAGTGAACTATGGCTATATAAAACCATGGCTATAATGAACCATAGGTTCAGTCTCATTGAGGTTGGCTATAGAGGTTTTTACTCTAATAGCTATTAAAAAATAGTGTGTGACTATTTTATTCCCTAACTACATTTTCTAGCTTAAATTTCACAGCCATTTTCTTGGATTGTTTTTAGAAATGTTTAGAAAGAGTTTGAAATAGAGTAAGTTGATCAATGTGCAAAATTAATTACATTTTGTTCTTTCTTATCGTGCAACTAAATGTATCTGATGCCTAACTGCCATATATCAGAATAAATACAAACTTATCGTTAATTTTGTAATAAATTATTTTTTTTACTTAAAAATAAGCTTTGAACATATTTGGTATTTTGAATATGATATAAAGGCACATATAGAGGTTAATATTTTTGATATTTATGCCGCGCGCGCGTGTGTTTGTAAATATTCTCAATATTATCTATCAAATGTGCGACGGAAAATACACAAGTTCTATAATATATGGCTAGTTTATTTTATGATAAATCAAGAGAGGTGTACCAAGTACGCATTCCTCAATGTTGGTGCTCGTCAGACTGGTGCAGGCTATATCTCAGCGGCCGAATATTTGTACAGAGGCTTCCTTTGAAATCAAGAAATGGGTAAATGTCAAATTTTCCTATGCAGGTTATAAATGGGAAATAAGTAATAAACAATACAATATAACAGGAAGCGATATTTTAAATTCATATCTTGACCTCTCACATGAGAATTTTAGAAATTAATTGTTTCCACATGTTTAGCGTACTTATGAAAAGTTAATCTTAAAAAGCCATTTATTAATTTCTTGTGAAACCTCTGGGACTAAATATTTGGCAGTAGAGGCACAGTTTGCACCACGCTGACAAGGACCAACAGTCGGAGCGCGTATGTGGGTGACCTTTCTTGATATATCAAGAAATTTGGATGGCCAAATATCAAGTTTAATAAACGTTTAGTTTATTTTTGTTCCACTAGATGGCGCTCTGTCATCTAAAAATGCTAATGTGAGCGGTCTGGAAATGCCATAAATATATATATGAGGAATAAATCATAAATATAAAAATAAATACAGTAGAACTTGGATAATTCGAACTTCTTTAATTCGAAAACCTCTTTAATTCGAATATTTATCTTGGTCCCCAGAATTTCCTATAATTATAATTTCCGTTTTTAATTCGAATTTTTGGATAATTCGATTTTTTTTATGGTCCCTTGGGGTTCGAATTATCCAAGTTCGACTGTATTAGAAAATATTTTAAAGAAATTCTATCACAATATTAAGGGTAAATATTATTTTAGTACATACTATCAACAGTGGTTTAAGAATTGTTAAAGGTGGTGGTGGTGGTAAAACAACGATTTACTATATAATCAAATCATACATTCTGAAATACACTAAAAATCAATTTAGTTTCACCGTAACTTTATTCCTGTTCTATTTACATTTATAGCAATCAATATATATCTATAACTGATTTATATGCATGCCCTTGTCTACTTTTGAAAAATTATATATGTTATAAAAATGGCTATTTTATCTTAAACAATCTTATCAATTCAGGTTCAGAATGCTCATTTGATATATATTCATTCAAAATATATATTTTATGTAATATATCTCTCAAATAATTTCTCCATATAATAGAAAAAACATATATTTATATATTAGATAAAACAATTAATTTGTTAATTCCCCATTTTAAAATTAAATATTTCCGAAAACCTGTATCGATTAAGATTTAAATAATCAAAGTTTCTTCAAGAAACAAGAAAGAAATGAAAATTAATTCTTATCTTGATTAAAAATCTTATTTTCCTTCCCCCAAAACAAAAATAAAACAAAAGATAAGAGTAAAAATAAATAAAATCAGACGAAGTCTACACATAAGTAGCAAAGTGTACAACAAAGATTAATTTCATGTCCGGGTTTAGCATATCTTTTAAATCAATTTAGCGTAAAAAAAGCAGAAGACAACCTTTGAAATATAAATAGCTTCTTTTTTACTCTTCCCTAGGTAGATTGATTTTTCTTTCATGGCACAAAGTCCCTGAGGAATTTTCGTAAAGTGAAGCTGTTGGATCAGAAAGGTGTGATAGATGAAGAAGCTAATGGCATCTCAGTAATGAATATATGCGCTTCTATCATTGATTGCCATTATGTTTAATAATGATTGAACATGATGATGAATGTCAATCTATTTACATACTCTATTGCATAACTCTCTTGTTCAATTTAGTCGAGAGAGGTTTACTTTTGCTCAGTTATCCAATAAATAGTATATTATGTTGACTCTCTGATATTTATTTTTGAAAAATATCTTACAACATATATTTTAGATAGAATTTTATATGGAATATACGAATAAAATATTAAATATTGTCTATATATCCTAAATATATATATATATATATATATATATATGAAAATACAATTAAAAAATAGAACAATCCATTATAGATCTTCAATTAAAAAGTCGTATATTGATTCAAAATATAATTTGTTTACCAATATTTCAGTTGGCTGTGAACGCTATGTTGTAATACTAGGAAAGAGCTTGATGTTCAGCCAACTTAAATATTGGTAAATAAATTATATTTCAATCCAAAATATGTCTTTTTTAATTGAAGATATATTAATGGAATGTTCTATATTTTCAATAAACAGTGGTACCTCGACATACGAGCGCCCCAACATACGAGTTTTTCGAGATACGAGCCGACGAGCAAGTGATTTTTTGCTTTTAGTTACGAGCGATATTCGAGATACGAGTTCGGTTCGGTAGTGTTGAAGATATTAATCTGTGATTTTAAATGTTTCTTTTTGACCAGTATTTTTGTTTTGTTTTAGCTTTTCCTAAAATGTTTCGTTCTTCTTCTTCATTATTATTTGTTCTATATGCAAAGCTTTGTCTTTTGAGACTTGAAAAAACAAATTCAAGTGTATTATATTTTTGTGTGCTTTTAAAGTTAAAACACAAAAGGTAGTAACACGCAGTCGCGCCATCACGATCAGTTAGCAGCGTGCTTCCGAACATTCTGAGAGGGAGGAAGAAACAAACCTCCTTGGACATGTTTTTTTCTAAACGGCCTTCAGGTGAAAGCGAGAAAATGTAGCGAAAAAGGCAAAGACCAGTGAGGATATCTAAATAATTTCTTTACATTCTTTTTTTTTTGTTTTTGTGCAATAAATATTTGATATTTATAAATACGTTTTTATTATCCGTTTCAACCTCCAAAATGTCACCCCAGTTATTTTTGTTACGTGGTTTTTAACGTAACAAAAATAACTGGGGTGACATTTTGGAGGTTGAAACGGATTAATGGTAGTTCAATTATTTTGTATGGGGAAATTTGCTTCGAGATACGAGTAATTCAAGATACGAGCAAGGTTGCGGAACGAATTAAACTCGTATGTCGAGGTACCACTGTATAAATACTGTGTATATATAAATTTAAATTATTTCGAAAATAATCTCTTTTTTTTTCGTTTATTCCATGTGTAAAATTCTATCTGAAAATATATGTGTAAGTTATTTTCCAAAGAAAAAAAATATCAGAGTCAACATAATATAGTATTTATTGGATAACTGAGTAAAAGTAAACCTCTCTCGACTAAATTAAACAAGGGAGTTATGCAATATAGAGTATGTAAATAGATTGGCATGCATCATTATGTTCAATGGTTAATGGTAAAATGGGAAAAATGCGACAACATTTCAGGCTATTAAGGCAAATATATAATTTATATAACGACGTTTAAAAAGTTTTATCGCAAAAATCGTAATTTTATTATTTTAAGGAGAAATAACGACTATTCCAATCCTTAGGGATGAAATATGAAAGATGAATTGTGAAGAGTAGTGATGAACGGATTTTATTTTTCCTTTCATCCTTTATCCTTCATCCCTAAGGATAGGAATAGTCGTTATTTCTCATTAAAATAATAATATTACGATTTTACTTTCTGTAAAAAGAAACATTTGCGGTAAAACTTGTTAAACTTCATTCTATAATCATAGCCGCGTTATATTGTATTATATATAATTTATATGTTAGTCATATCAGTGCAATATTCTTTGTTTATATGACACAATATTCTTGTTTAATTGTATATACAGGGTGTACCAGGTAAATTGGGAATTTCAACAATGGTATTTTAACTGAAATTTTTTGCAAGTAAAAATTTAAATATCCGAATGAAATTTGACACAGTAGTAGATAAAAGGATATAGTTTTTATTTATTCAATGTAGTTTCCATTAATAGCTACAACAGTCTCGAGGCGAGTGCGGAATGAAGCACAGGCCTTGGCGACGATGACCTTGTCCATTTGGGTCATCACCGTGTGAACTGCTTTCTTGACAGACTGGATGGTGGTATGAGGAGCTTTGTTGACATCTCTCTCAACAACGCCCCATACATAGTAGTCGAGGGGATTGCAATCTGGAGAATTAGGGGGCCAAATATCAGGACCCCGGTGACTAGGGACGTTAAGTGTCAGCCACGATTGTGTCTTTTTTGCCTTATGGGCTGGAGCTGAGTCCTGTTGGAAGACATACTTCCTTCCTGCGGCCACCATGTCCATCCAAGGCTTCACAACGGTCTCCAGAACATTGATGTAGGTGTCAGCGTTCATCCTAAGGCCCTTCTCAAAGAAATGGGGAGGCATGACATCACCTTCACTGCTGATAACGCCAAGGACCATTACGGATAGTTCTGACAATTGTCATAGAGCCAACGTTCATTTCCTTGGCTATGGCCCTCATGCTCTTCCCAGGGTTTCCATCAATCTTCTCCTTGACATTTTTGACAAATTCTTCGCCTCTTACCCTGTCCGATCGACGCGAGTGCTTTTTCCTTGTAGCTATCCCCTCTTTGTTACTGTCGGCCTCATCAAACTGCTTCTTGACACGATAAATAGTGGTTTTGGGCAACTTAAGAAAATCCACTATCTCTTTGGGGCTCCTTCCGGCGCGCAGAGCAACGATGATGGCAGCTCGATTTTCAAATTCTCGGTTACTCTTCATCACTACACTGCGCACACATGTACTGTTGCATTTTACATGAATATGGCTACGTAATGAAAAAAAAAACAAGTTTTTAATCTCAAGTAGTTTTTGTTTTATGGACTGTCAAAGTTAGTCCCAATTTGCCTGGTACACCCTGTATATATATATATATATATATATATAAATCAATGTTTGTATGTTTATTTGTTTGTATGTCCGGTATACAAATTCGCAGTAGTTCACTAATTCAAACCAAAATTTCCATACATAGGTAAAAAAATACGGGGAAGACGATAGGCTATTTTTAAAAATATTTAAATCAATTATTAAAACTATATATTCAAATTATTCTACTTAGCTCACGAACAGCGCCCTCTATCAAATATTAGATTAAATTATGCTGATGCAAACAAATAGATAATGCTAATACCAAACAATTATAAAAAAATTCTTATCAAAATATATATCACTCGGGTAGATATGCACACGGGTCAATCCCGGGGCGAAGCCCGGGTCACCCGTCTAGTGTTATATACAGTAGCCCCCACCCCCCGCTATTTTCCAGGTTCGTTTTAGAGGATTCTTTACTGTAGATGTTAATCCCCCTGTGTTCAATTAAATAAATCGTAAATCCATCCGGTGGTAAGTTCATTATCAGTTTTCATCAACTCAAACTCAGTCCTATTATCCTTATATTTATTTAGTTTTTATTTTGCTTTCGACGAAGAGCTAAAAAGCCTGAAAGCTCGAGTTCATATAGGTAAAACTGATTAAGATTTTATCCCCCGATATATCTCCAATTTGTTTAAATATCAAATATTTATTTTCAAAATTGACTAATATTTATTTTGACAAATACAACAAATCTCCTTTATAGCGAGCCTCAATGGGACTGAACCCTTGGTTAACTATAGCTATGGTTTGTTTTATAACCATAGTTTACTGAATTCTAGAATAAAAATGAAAATATTTTCAGATTGGCTATAAGGGAATATTTGATATATCCCAGGTATGTTTGAGCAGGGTTTTACTGTATACATATTAATATATATATATATATATATATATATATATATATATATATAGATGGAATATTTGCCGGTAGGAAATTGATCCATAGAAGCATAGGGTGCCTCTCCCGTCAAAATAAACGCCAAATCTTGACGTCATCTATTGTCCGTCGCCGTAAACTAGCGGCCTCGGTTCGGTGACAAAGTCACAACACCAGCTTTGGCAAACTGAGAAGCGTCCACCTAGAGAATTCTGGCCATTTATTTGGCCCAGCCACCTTGCCAGCTAAACACCTCTTTGGCAGATTGTCAAGATTCCATTAGATCCCGTGTGGATCTCATGGATTAAAGTCCGCCCTAGACTGACGAAGGCCATTAGCCCGAAACCATGGTCTCTAGGTGGACGCTTTTCAGTTTGCCAAAGCTGGTGTTGTGGCTTTGTCACCGACCCGAGGACATTAGTTTGCGGCGACGGTCAATGGAAGGCGTCAGGTTTTGACGTTTATTTTGATGGGAGAGGCGCCCTATGCTTCTATATATAATATTTAAAAAATGTTTTATTTATAGTAATACGTTAGATTGAACTGGAGAAAATGCTGGGACAGTTAACTATTGCTGAGTAAGGAGAAACTAATTTAGGGCATTAAGGATAGTAGAATCGTAACTAAAGGTTTCCGATATAATATTGATATAGGTTTATATATCAAAATTATCTACCTCTTTTTATATAATAATATTATCTATCGTTATCAGAATGATAATATTCAATTTTTCTATAACTATCATCAAAAATTAGGAGGCCTGAAGAGGGTCGGTGGAAGGGTGGTCTAAACCATTGGTTTTCGACCGCTACAACCCAGGATCGATTCCCGCATTGGGCACTTTTTCTAATTTAAAAAAATGCTCAAATGGCCCCCGATTTTTGCAAAAGGCCAACCCCACCAGCGAGTGCAAGTAACCAAACGGGGCATTGGCACATTTGTAAGAGCAAAGTAGAACTGCTTTTCGCATGTCTAGACATGTGGTGTACAGTAAAAGCTGTCACTAACTACACACCATTGTACCACAAGTACTAGGGATAATAAAAAAGGGAGCCTAAATTCATCATTGGTGAATATTCCTCACAACGCTTTCGGTAATGAATGTCTAATTTGTGAATATTCATAGATAACATTAAAGGTCTACTCGGTGGATATAAGAGGAAGGAATGTGTGTGTGGCAAACAAAAACAAACAAGAAATTGTTGTACCCTTTCACACCACATTAATTAGTAAAGTATTCAATATCAAAAATATTGTAAATGTGTAATTAAGGTATAAAAAATGTTCAAATCTAAAAGCTTGAGGGATGAGTTTTTTTTTTTTTTGCAAATAAATTTATTTCGAGCTTTCGGGCAACGCCCTTCTAAAGGAAAATTAAAAATAAAGTAAATTAAATTATATTACACTGAGGTTAAGCGAGGCAAATGTATAACTAACTATATAAAATAAATATCAGAAACAAACACACGTGAGACTACTCGTGCGTCAGATACATATGAATAAATCAATAAACTGAAATTTTGGTATTTGTGTATATATATAGCGAATTTGAATGTCTAAAATATGAACTGATATATGGCATATTTTGGAAATGTAGGACAGAATAACTATTGACTTTGTGGTCTCTGAGTTAATCTCAGTGTAATATAATTTAATTTACTTTTTTTTTATTTTCCTGTAGAAGGGCGTTGCCCGAAAACTCGAAATAAATTTATTTGCAAAAGAAACTCATCCCTAAAGCTTTTAGATTCGAACATTCTATTAAGGGATTAGCCTATTAATTATAAGGTATAAAATAGGTTCATCAATTCATCCACAAACCACGTTGATATAGAATAAATATGTGGATAAATGCTTAGAAATCCAACTTCTCAAATTATATTCACCGTTAAAGAATTACAATACATACGTTAGGTGTGTGTACAACTATTATATTTAATATATTCTAAAAGAGGAAAAGAAAATTGTTGAATAGAATAAAAATAAGAAAGAATATCGAATATAAAGAATAAAATTAAATAAAATTTAAAACGGTACTTTAACTCAATTTTGATGTATATTTTTGTAAATATGTATTTGCTGTTTCCTTTATTTTGTAAATGTTTATAAAGAAACAATATTTGAATAAACAATTTTTATAATAAATCTATTTTAAAACGATAAACTGCGAATCTATTATATTGATGCTATTTAAAATATTTTAGGTAGTAATGTAGGTTTACTGAGTCTTATTTTAAAATAATAGACCTTGTTGTAGAAATTTCATCAGGTATTTTTGTAGTTTCTATTTAATTTTCTAAATATGTATTGAATCTTTGAGAAACTATGTTTGCTATTTAAAATTTAAATTTATATCTTTGTTGTTATTCACAGTTGAAGCAAAAATGCTTTCACTAAATTAAATGTATTTTTGTTTCGAAAAGAGTTTACTAAATGGATTGAGTGAAAACTTGTAGAATATATATAAAATATAATATCATTCCTGATATACTGAGTCCATAATTTAAGAAAAAAATTTAAAAGAATAACACACACACACACAACAACAACAACACAACAAAAGCTTTTATTAGGCACACGTGCCATACAGGATTCTCCCGGTAGGACAAAATAAATAAATAACAAATTAGCATCATAGTTATATACAAATATTGGGTATTGACCTCGACCAATTATCAAGTTGGATCCGGTGTCTGTGCTAAATATTTTGATTGAGCTGATTTCCAGTATTTATAAAAAGCGAATGCAAAGGGTCTGGATTTTACGACTTTTGCCATTAAAACATAAGGCGAATTGCTATTGTAGCCGGTCTCTTGACGAAGAATTTCTCTCTCTTCTTCCATTGCCGTACAGTAGAACATGTAGTGTTGAAAATCTAGACTAAATTCACCGTTGCATAAGGTGCATTTTATGGTCTTAGTTTTCAAAAGTGCAACATGATTAATTCTCTGTACTGCAAAAAGGCTTCTTACTTGTGCAATGATTCTCTTTAAGGTTAGGGGGATATTGTCATTCAGATAGCATTTCATTGTAGGTGATGAATGAAAGTATTTATAGTGAGAGTAGAGTACTGATTTTCTTATTCTTACATAATCCAGCTGCAAGGACTGATCGGTTGCCGTTCTAATAATTAGGGGGATGTATCTTTGTAGAATATTGAAGTCTGTACTTCCAACAAGCCATGAGAAGCCGGTGTTATTAAGTAGCTCTGTTATACTTTTTACCAGTCCGATATTCTGTTTTGAAGAAATTGAAATGTCCCACAAATGTGCCAAACAAATTGAAGGTAGCCTGCTGCCGTCCATTTTCAGAATTCTAGTCCAGAATTTTAAAGTTAGTTTTTTCACTGTGATATCAAGAGAGTTTCTTCCTGTTTCGGCCCTCAAAATATAACCCGGAGTATAGCTTGGAAGGCACAGAAAACGTCTGAGAAAGGTATCCTGGATTCTATCTAAGATTAAGGCTTGATCATGTGCCCAGATTGGGGCCGCATAGAGTAGGACTATCAAGATCATAGAATCCAACAATCTCATGCTTGCATGGAAGGATTTGAGCTTGGACTTCAGAATAATATCCCCCACAGCACCCATCGCGGCCATGGTCCTGCCTCTATAATTTAAGGCAACTTGAGTGAAAGAAATCGAAGGGGTGAGCGGGTAGCCCAGGTACGTATATTTTGATGTAACACTTAAAGGACTTTGACCCCAATACCATCTCTCTGAACGCGCCACCTTTCCTCCATTACGGAAAAACCATTATTCTTGACTTGTTTTCGTTCAGAGTTAGTAAGTTAGTTTCTGGGAGGTTTTCAGGATATTGATTTTCAATTGAAGGTTTATTTTAGAATCACCTATCAAAACAATATCGTCGGCATATAGGAGGAGGTGTATGTTTCCGAAATTGGGTAAGTATATTCCTGACAACCCCGAGTCATCAAAAATTTTAATCAAATCATTAATAAAGAGCAGGAATAGGCATGGGGATAGTGGGTCACCTTGGAGCACCCCCGAACGAATTTCAATGAATTCAGTGATAGAATTGTTCCAACGAACCGCAGCGGTCATGTCTTCATAATAACATTTAATTAAGTTGAAAAATCGGTGATTCAGTCCTATTTTGACTAGTTTTGTCCATAGCAATGCGTGAGGAACCGTGTCAAAAGCTTTTTTTAAGTCTACGAAGAAGGACTAACATTTACCTCTTTTCTTCCTTAGGGCAAGTTGGATTACAGATGTCAATATGAAAATATGATCTTGACATGAGTGAGCAGATCTAAAGCCCGCTTGATTCTCTGGGATAATATCATTAGTTTCAATCCATTTGACTAGGCGGGACCTAAGTATTGCTATAAATAGTTTCGCGAAATTGCTCAGCAGTGAGAATCCGCGGTAGTTGGATGGATTTTCATAATCGCCATTTTTAAAAATCGGATGGATAATAGACTTCGAGAAGGAGGATGGGAATACAGCTGATCTTAGTATTCTGTTGTATAGATCCTTGAGTAACAGCAAGTAACTGTGGGGAAGGAGCTTGATTGCTTCGTTCGGTACCTCGTCGATTCCAGCTGCTTTACAGTTCTTTAAACGCGAGATTTCTTCTGTTATCTCCCTCATTGTAATTTCCGCCAATAAGCCTGTATCCACTGAAAGCGTGTTTAGTATAGGAAGAATATATTCTGTTGATGTTTCGGATGAGAGTAGTTTGTCGTAAAATTGGTGCCATTCTTGAAGCGATATGTTTCCTTGAATGAAACTTCTTTTTTTATAAATGCTTATTGTTTTCCAAAAGTTTTTAGAGTCATGAGTATTGCTTGATAAATTTACATGCAATGATTGGTAGTATTTTTTCTTTTTATCTCTAATCAATGCAGCATAGAATTTCTTTTTTGAAATATAGTTAACACGGTCTGTTTCTTTTTTTGATTTCATGTAGATTTTAAGATGGGATTTAGTATTCTTTTTTGTTAGATAACATTCTCGATCAAACCAAGGCTTTGAATTTGGGTTCAATGTTTTAGATCTTCTCTGCATCCCCGCCTTGCCCATAGTATCAATGATTTTATCAGTTAAAAGCCTCATTGTACTATCTATTGAGTGATTCCAATTCAGGTGTATTTCATTTAGTGCCTGCGAGAAAAACTGTGAGTTATCATGTGTCCATCTATAACTCGTTGAAGGTGTTGGATTTGTATGTCTCGAGTAATTCACCATCGACTGTAATGAAGTAATTCTGCGATCAGAACCGGGCACTATAAGGGCAGACAAGGAACACACACACACAAAGCCTTTATTAAGACATTAGTCTTATACAGATTCTCCGTACAAGGTGCAATATCAGGAAAAGAGCAGCACAGGAAACCAGTAGTTCCGCAACTATATACAATTATTAGTAATAAGGAAAAGTAAGATTTAATATGAAAGGTCGACGCCATCGCCCCAAGTCTTCAATTCCATAAGCGCGGAGCAGAAATAGGGACTAAGTTATTTAGTTCGCCATAAATATAGCATCCAGACACAAAAAAGGAGGTTTACTCAAGCACAGCCATCCATATTACCAGCTCCCTAACTACTAAAAGAATACTAAAAAATACTAAAAGAATAAATATTCCTCTTTTATTTGTTTATAATTCATTTAAATAAAATTATATTTATTGAAAATCATTAATCAGGAATCTTTTTTCAAATTATATAATTATCCCTAGTACACGTGGTACAAGCCATGATAAACATGGTGGGTAGAGGTTGGCGACTGTTTTTACTGTAAGTTCACCTCATGTATACCCATGTGAAAATCAGTTCGACTTTTGCATTTAAAAATGTGCCAGAGCCCCGTTTGGATACTTGCACTAGCTGGTGGGGTTGGACTTTTGCAAGAATCGGGGGCCATTGGAGTAATTTATATTTTAAATCAGAAAAAGTGCAATGCGGGATTCAAGCCCGGGCGGTGGCGGTCAAAAACCAAAGATTTAGACTACCCTTCAACCACAATCCCTCTATTTCTCTATTTATTATTTATATTTAGCCTTGAATAGCTATTTCTTGATTTCTCTGGAAGCCTTTTGGGCCAATTATTTGGTCGTTGAGTAACAGTCTACAACACGATGACGAGGGCCAACAGCCCGAAACGCGTTAGTGGATTGCATTTCTTAATTTATCAAGAAAATAGGTTCGCCAAATATCAAGGAACAAGTTAAATTAACGTTTAGTTTATATTTGGTCCACTAGATGGCACTCTGCTATCTAAAATTCTCATGTAAACGGTCAGGATATGCCTTTTCTATATTTATCTATATTCAGAAAATATGTATATATTGGATTTATAAATATTTTCATTATTCCGATATTTCGAGGGGCAACTCGCCTCTCTTTATCGAGTGGTTTGTGTTTCTCACTAAAACACATGTGAACGCGTGTACCATTCTCGTTCTACAATACCATTGAAATATTACAGTTAAATATTACATTTTTAATATATATATGTAATGATTCCACATATGCAAATTTTATTCTTAAAGAAAATATGCAGCATATATGTAGATATGTATTAATTTTCTGATAGAAAATTAAATATGTAAAATGATTGGATGCATATAGAGTGTAAGAGGAGAGTGAAAGTATCTTATTTATAGAAATAAATGGTTTATACCTTATAGTGTTCGTCAAGTGCTATTTTTGTTAGGTAGAGAGCACAACAATATATACACAGCTAATATATATATAAATATATATTTAACTATTATGGTTTTATCTACATATATAGATTTATAACAGTCTATATAAATATCGGAATAATAAAAATATTTATAAATCAAATATATGCATATTTTATGAATATAATTTTAATTGTGGATTATCAATCTTCTCAAAATATTTATCTATGTGAAAAATAATTTAAAAAAAATAATCGTGTAGTTCTAAGTGGACGATTCTCTGAAACTTCACCTTTTTTAGATTTAAGGAAATGTAAGAAATATCGATATCGTCATAACTTATGTCTTTGTAATATAATATGTCGCGAATATATAAATTGATAATCATTGTTGAACTTTTTATCTTACTGCTCTCGATATATACAATTTATAGTGATAGGCACTTGCAATAACGAGCTTAAATTTAGTTTTTACACGACACGGTTTCACAAGACAAATGTCGTATTTTGTTTCTCAGTGTAATTTGTTTTCAATTCTTCTAGTTGTCTTTACTTTCTAGGCATATCTATAAAGGCATCAATTTAGGTTTATCTTATAGAATGGAAGAATAATTTCGATGAAAACCTGCAAAAGCGATTATATATATATATATTAAGATTAGAATTATTTTTGTGTTTTGTTGATGAAAAGAGGTGCAGTCGTAAAGAGTAAAGATAATTATTTACCTTTAAGTAGATTTTATTCTGAATTACTTGAAGTAAAAATATACATAAAATTATTTACCACAGTAATATAGAATTTATAAAATGAATTCTATAATCGTGAATAAAAGATAGGTAGGGTTAACTATACATTATTTACAACAATAATAATTAAAAGTGGTATGTTCTGAATCTATGGTCAAAAATATATAACAGTCGATAAATTAAAATGAAATATATATATTTTTTTAAATAAAATATTTGTATTTTAGATTATATAATATATATATATCAGCTTGACTTGGCCTTTATCAATTGGTCTTTAGACAAGTAACCCACCTCTGTTGGAATGTCTTCTTCAACGAGTTCTTTATGGTTTCTATTTCCAGAATAGTCAGAGCCAAGTCTTGATAGTCTTGGTGTCCACTTGGATTACGATCTGAGGCTCATTATTGAGATCATATATTCGGATCATCTTTGCGGTTTCGAACTCTCATCAGATCATCTGTAGAAACATCTCCAATCGGATTCCTCCAGACTAAATATTATCAGATAATAAATAACAATTATAGTCGGAAAGATTTTTCTATAACAATGATAGATGTTTACAAATTCATCACAAATTCAAATATCATAACGCTTGGTTCAAATTAAAATTATTTATTTAAAATAAAATAGAATCTTCAGTATTAGACCCTCAAAATAATTCAGTGAAAGTGCGTGGAATTTCAAATGTCGAAAACCGAAAAAAGAAAGAAAAAAAAAGATATCTAAAACTCTTAATGTAAATGGAAGACGGCTCTACTCTCGTAAATAAATAATTGAAGTGTGAACGGTGTTTATATAAAATTCGTTCAAAAAGATTCCTTGCCGAAGTCATTCTAATAAGAAATATATGTATTAAGATGTCCAGATTACCGTGAACATTCTTATTTGATATGTTGTTTTAAAGTTTTCTTACACGACTTGTTTTCCAAAGAATAGAAATGCTAATATGTCTGAAGTTCAGTTTAGATGGAAAACGAACGATTCAACATAAGGAACAACGCCTTAGAAAAGAACGTGGCTGAAACATATAACTTTGCGATATTGGATTGAGTGATTTTGTCCTATAACGATGTTATGACGTGATGTTGCGAAGTTCTAGAGTAATGCTGGACTCTCCGAAAATCAGTAGTTACAGAGTAGACACAATCGTGGATAGATAGGGCCGGAGAATCCCTAACACTGTTCTTTCCTTTCAAGGCCTCGAGTGACGCGAAGGCTACGTCTGGTCAAACTATCTTCGAGATGAAAATTCGAAACTATTATAGACGCGAATGATTCTTATAAAAATATTTCATTGCAGTAAAGGCAGTAGAAATCTTTTATTTTTTAAAAAGAATCATACCCGTCTATAAAAGTTTAGAATTTATCATAACAGATGACGCGCTAATGCATCATAATATCTTCCGAGATATCGATCTATCACCATATAGTTGGTAAACCTGGAATTATCAGCACTGAACAGTACGTTAGACCTTGTTCTAACCAACAAACTCCTGTAGGTGAGAAAACGGACGTGTAAAACCATATAGACTCGTTTTCTCTGTTACCACATTTCCATGAATTATTGATTCTAAAATAAACATGATTACATGTGGTACGTTAAGGTTACTAGATAGAGATTAATAATTATCCACATATATGTTTACACGAATCTTTACATACTATATTACAATATATATATATGTTATAATTATTTTGTTTTGATTGTGGAATGATAAAGAATTGGAAGTGCAGTCGTGAAAATAGGAAAGATAAATATTTACCCATCAAGTAGTTTTTATTTTGAATTACTTGAAGTAAATTACACATAAAATTATTTTACACAGTAATATATAGTTTATAAAATGAATCCTATATTTGTGAATTAAAAAATAGATTAACTATACATATTTACAACAAATAATATATTCAAAGTGTTATGTTCTAAATCTATGGTCAAAAATAAAAGAATAGTCAATGATCAAAGTAAAATAAGATTATATAATATATATAATACAGGTATTATTAATAATTTGTGGAACAGTAATTCAGATCAGAAATGTAATTTATTAAATTCGGTATTTGTCAGCTCACTCCGGAGTTCTCGTCTATTCATAATCGCACTTCATTTATATGAATACTTCGAATGAGTTTAGCTGTGCGATCTATACCAAATTTTTTCCCATTTTACTGCCATCATTCAGTGAAGTGGGCTAGTGACACTGATTTGTAATTTACTCTCACATGAGAAACAAAATTGTATTCCAATATTAATGATTCGTTATTTTAAACATTGAAAGAGTATCTTTTTAGAAGGAATATATTGCCACATTTGAACTTATTGTTTACTCAACATTTCGAGGAACTACTGCTACCTTTATCAAGAGAATTTTATTCTGGAGAGAAACTTCGATTTTATTTATGTACAACAATTTTTTAAAATTCCTTACAACATAGACTTTCTACCAGAAACTTTCAATTAATCAACATTCTAACTAGGAATATTTTTGTAAATTGGGGTGTTATATTAAAACATCACATTTTAAAGAAATAGCATCAAAGTGATCGCGGCTGGGTGTTATGTACAAATTATTTCAAACTAGCCAAATGACCCGGGAAACGCCCGGGTTTTACCCGATTAAATGTTTTTATTTAAATACTATTCGTTACAATTATAAATTGGCGGCGTGGATGTCACTCTTGTGAAACGTCCCGCTCCAAACTTTGTGTCTGAGAAGCGATATTTTTATAGAAAGATGATCTGGCTTTTGTTTTCTGCTCGAATGAATGTTTTTCTGTTAGAATTTTGTTCCTGCGTACAAAATAATGAGCTGGTTTCACCCGTGGTCTCTGCTTTTTGGAATTTTTCCCGATATAATTTTGTATCTGATAATCTTACATGATACAGCAATATCGTCATCATCATTTTCTGACTAATAATATATAGTTTTAATAATTGATTTATATATTTTTTAAAATAGCCTATCGTCTTCCCCGTATTTTTTACCTATGTATGGAAATTTTGGTTTGAATTAGTGAACTACTGCGAATTTGTATACCGGACATACAAACCAACAAACAAACAAACAAACATACAAACATTCATTTTTATATATATAGAAGATATAATATAAATGAGTTTTAAAAATTGTTTTTAAAAAATGCATCGGCCGGGAATCGAACCCTGGCCGCCCGCGTGGCAGGCGAGCATTCTACCACTGAACCACCGATGCTTTAAAAAAATGGCCATATTTAGGTATTCATTCCATTCCGGATTAGTCCGCGTAAAAAAAGGTTCTTCAAATGAAAAAAGAAATAGCCAAAAATACTAATCAAAATGCAGCCGAAAATTTTCCTCAGGTTTATAAAAAGCGACATGCAAAATTTGGTACCAATTGGTTCAGTAGTTTTTGAGTTTATCGCGAAACAGACAGACAGACAGAAATTGACTTTTATATATATAGAGATTATAACTGGTACCTTTCAATGTTGCCCTCCAGAAGTACCCTTCTTCAAAAGCTGAAACCAAGGCTTTTTCAAAATGATTTTTTCACATATATATGTTTGTATCGAAAGTTTCATATCTCTATTCGGAATTTTATTTAAACAATGTTTTCCTGAAAGGAGAGGTGGTGCAACTTTTTGTTTATGAATAGCATCCAACGCAACTTTATAATATATATATATATATATATATATATATATATAATAATAAATAGTTATTTAATTTTATAGTCCAGTTTTGTATTAAGATTATCTTCACTATTATGATTATTTAAATTCAAATTATAAAATTTGTAAAATGTTATTAATTTGTAGATAGAGAGAGAAAAAAAAAATCCTTTACTTCTACTACATCCTCAAGTTAATTATATATTTATAATTAATAACAATAAAAATTAACAAAGTAACGTCTATTACATCGGCTTTTACACGTCATTCAGACATACTCTAATCCTATATATAGAATAATCGAAGAGAGAATATATATAATAGTTAGAAAAAAGAGAGAAAGACAGAACCATGCACTTTTAATCAAACTAATAATAAGGAAAAAAAAAAAAAGAGTTTTATAAAGAAGGTAGATAAGATTGTTAGTATATATATATATATATTTTTTATGATTTTATATTTTATCCTTTTTTTTTTTTAAGATTTTTAAAGGTTTTTTTATTTTATAATATGATTATAAATAGTTGTATTTAGTAATATATCTATAGTATGAATTAACATTTGCTATAAGTTTGGATATTATGTTTTGAAACCCTAATGGTAGACCAGACATACACAAAAGACTTTAAATTGAAATGAATTGGAAAAAGAGATCTGCTGGAACGGGGATCTTCAGATAAAATTCCAACGACATTTCACCCCTTCTTTATTATGTCATAGATCTCTTTTAAACCGTATTTTATGTGTTAATATTAAGTTGTTTCAGTGAAATATTTAAATGAACATATAACAGATATAAGTGTTAACAAATTCAAACTGTAAACCTACCTCGGCCGCTGCGTCCTCCATTGTGTATATCTATTTCTGGCTGGCACATGTCGCGGGAGGGGAATGTCCCCCCACATTTCAAATTTAGACCATTTATTCAGAATTTTTTTGAACAACAAGAAAATTAAAGAAGATAGGAAAAATAGTTAAAGGAAGAAAGCTAAGTTTTATAATCTTTACAGATAGTTATATCAAAATAACTGATTTAACACTTATTCATCTTTTAATATTCCTTTAAAAAGGCAAATTATAAGAGTTTAATAAAGCTATTAATTGTGCAAATTCATCCTTATTTAACTTCCATTTTCCTCCCCAGAAATTGGAGATTAAACAAAAATGAACTATATACTTTAACACTTTAAAAATCTTGTGAAAAAATCTTTTAATCAGTTATTTAATAAAAGTTTAATTAACTGTTAAAGATTATAAATTTGTATTAGTTAATATTAAGAGAAATTATAGAAAGTTGATTTCATAAATGGATATTTCCATTTATTTTTTTTTAAATATTTTATAATTGATATACTGTTGAAATATTTTACTTGTTTGATACTAAATTTGTTTTTAATAAATTCCATGTTTAAATTTTTAACATCTTCTATGAAATTATCTAATATATTATTTATTCTATAAAATCTTAGAAACTGACCATAATATATACCTTTACAGCAATTTAATGATATATTAGAATTCATATTACAGTATTTTATAATATTGAAATTATAATTACTCTTTTTATTATAAACTCTAACAGCACTATTTGTAAGGTCTATATTCAAGTCTAAAAAGTTAACTTTTTTGTTTCTATAAATTTTTTCATTGTTCTTAAGTTTCAAGTATTTAGGATATATTTCAGGTATTAATTTTTTAAACAGTGGATTATTAAATATTATTATGTCATCTACATATCGGAATATTTGCCAATTAATATTATTTTGTAGAAAGTATTCTCTTTCGTACCAGAACAATATTAAATTTGCTAGTAACGGACTAGAAGAAGTACCCATGGGAACGCCTTCTGATTGAATATATATTTTATTTTTAAATTCTATATAGTTAAAATTTAAAAATGTTTCCAGTAGAGTTTTTGCTGTTTTAAGATCTAATTTAAATGTTTTATATCTGTTATGAATAATTTTAATGTAGAAAGTTTTGTCATTAATTAATTCATTAAATAAATTGGTTATTTTATTATTTAGATCTCTTAAATTTATTTTAGAATATAGGTCCTCAAAGTCAAATGTGTGTACTGTTTCAATGTTTGTCCAATTGTTCATTAAATAATTAATGATTTTTTTATTTGAGTCGATAAATTTATAATTATATTTATTAGTTAATTTATTCATAATAAATTGTAGTGTTGAGGCTAATTGTATATCAATATTTTTTATGACTGAATTTATACCAGATGTGATTGTTCTGAAAGAAATAGGTTTTTTGTGTAGTTTAGGAATTATATAGAACTTTGGTATGTTTGGATTTTTGTGGTTATTATAAATTTTTAGTGAATTTTCAACATTTTTGATGTCTTTTTTGATTTTTGTGCCTGTAGTTCTAGCAAAAGTGTATTTATGATTATTATCAATTTCCTTTTTTAGTATATCGTGGTATAGATTTTTACAAATTAAAGATAAATTATTGGGACATTTATCTATAGGAGTGATAATATAGTCCTTCTGTAAATTAATTATATTTTCTTTGAAAGAAGGAATGTCTGAATTGGGTTTTGTGTATTTAAGTGTATTATTATAATAATTTATAATTTCCTTTTTAATATTATGTTTCCATTCCAGAAAAGTAAATTCTGGAATACTGTATTTTATACTAGTTTTATTTATGAAAATATCTATATCTTTTAATATAGATTTAATTGTATTATTATAATTGTGTTTAATTTGAGGTATATATTTATACCCTTTATTTAAAATTTCTTGATATTCTGGATTTAAAAAAGAAAAGTTGCTAGTTAATATATGACCTGAGTACTTATATTTATCAATATAGTTGTTGCAATTACATTTAATTTTTTTAAAATTTGCCAAATTATTAATAAATTGGTTATAATTGCAAACTAAATTACCTATATTTTTATTGTATCTCCAGATTGTTTTAAAATTTAAATTTTTTATAGGGAAAAGATTATTGATGATTTGGTTATTAAAAATATCATTAAATTTAATATGATTAAATAAATTGTTATTAAATTTAATGATAATATTAATGTTATTAGTAGTTTGTTTAATTTTTCTGTATTTAAAGATGTCGTGTGTGATATCTATTAATCTGTTAGTCAGATTATGAATTTTAATATATTCTATGAGTTTGATAAATTTATTATTATTTAGTTTAAATAATGTTTTAATAAATTTATCGACGAAGTTGTTAGTGTACATTTGTTTTGGGTCCAGTAATTCTTCAAATTCAATGTAACCTAATTTATTTGTAGTTTTACCTCTAGTTTTATTAGGTTTAGTTTTAAATTCATTTTTTTTGTATTTGCAACTGATTTCATAGGTTGAAATTTCTTCTGTTTGTGGTTTGTATGTGTAGTTTAATTCGTCGTTAAGTCCATAAGGGAATAATGTGTTGTGTTTATAAATGTAGTTGTTTTCTAATAATAGTCGTTGTTTTTTGTTTTGACATATGTCTAGTATTTCTATCTTAAAGTTGTTAAAAGTATGTAATTGATTGTGTTCTTTCATATATATATTACCAATTGATTTTTTAGCGTGGTTTCTATGTAGGTTTATTCGTATATTTAATGGATTACAAGTTTGTCCTATATATGATAGTTGACAAATTTGGCATGTTAATTTATAAATAGTATTCACTAATTTACAACTAGTTGTTTGAAAAGTGTCATGGTTCTTAAGAGAGGGACAAGTTTGACAATTTTTTCTTAGGCAATTCTTAGCGAGTTTAAATTAACATAAAAGAGGTGCTAACACTAATATGTTTGTAGTTTTTTTTAGTTTTTTTAGTTTGTTATTCTTATGAATTTTTAAATATATTTTACTTAATTGTTTTTGTGGTGATAAAATTTGTAATAAATTGAATAATTAATCTATAAATATATAGATATTACTGTTTGTTATCTGTTATATTTTTAAGAATAACTAATAAAAAAAACATCTTTAAACTAACTAAACAATGAAAAAAACAAAAGTTCTGAAATTATTTTTTCTAGAATTACTTTTATAATTTAATTTTTAATAATCAAACAATGAAAGATAATTAAAATTTGTATGAAGATTTATTTATATTAGAATATCTAATATAATTTAATTTGTATATTATGTTATATATAAAAAATATATCATAGAGCAAGCTCATATGAATTAATATAGTGAGAAACTATATAACAAAATTATAACAGTGATTCTAATTTTAAAACTTAAGGAGCAAACTGATAATAATGATAACTTATATCAGTTAGATTTGATTAGATTAGCAAGCTAAATCTAAATTAATTATAATAATAAATAGTTATTTAATTTTATAGTCCAGTTTTGTATTAAGATTATCTTCACTATTATGATTATTTAAATTCAAATTATAAAATTTGTAAAATGTTATTAATTTGTAGATAGAGAGAGAAAAAAAAAAATCCTTTACTTCTACTACATCCTCAAGTTAATTATATATTTATAATTAATAACAATAAAAATTAACAAAGTAACGTCTATTACATCGGCTTTTACACGTCATTCAGACATACTCTAATCCTATATATAGAATAATCGAAGAGAGAATATATATAATAGTTAGAAAAAAGAGAGAAAGACAGAACCATGCACTTTTAATCAAACTAATAATAAGGAAAAAAAAAAAAAAAAAAAAGAGTTTTATAAAGAAGGTAGATAAGATTGTTAGTATATATATATATATATTTTTTATGATTTTATATTTTATCCTTTTTTTTTTTAAAGATTTTTAAAGGTTTTTTTATTTTATAATATGATTATAAATAGTTGTATTTAGTAATATATCTATAGTATGAATTAACATTTGCTATAAGTTTGGATATTATGTTTTGAAACCCTAATGGTAGACCAGACATACACAAAAGACTTTAAATTGAAATGAATTGGAAAAAGAGATCTGCTGGAACGGGGATCTTCAGATAAAATTCCAACGACATTTCACCCCTTCTTTATTATGTCATAGATCTCTTTTAAACCGTATTTTATGTGTTAATATTAAGTTGTTTCAGTGAAATATTTAAATGAACATATAACAGATATAAGTGTTAACAAATTCAAACTGTAAACCTACCTCGGCCGCTGCGTCCTCCATTGTGTATATCTATTTCTGGCTGGCACATGTCGCGGGAGGGGAATGTCCCCCCACATTTCAAATTTAGACCATTTATTCAGAATTTTTTTGAACAACAAGAAAATTAAAGAAGATAGGAAAAATAGTTAAAGGAAGAAAGCTAAGTTTTATAATCTTTACAGATAGTTATATCAAAATAACTGATTTAACACTTATTCATCTTTTAATATTCCTTTAAAAAGGCAAATTATAAGAGTTTAATAAAGCTATTAATTGTGCAAATTCATCCTTATTTAACTTCCATTTTCCTCCCCAGAAATTGGAGATTAAACAAAAATGAACTATATACTTTAACACTTTAAAAATCTTGTGAAAAAATCTTTTAATCAGTTATTTAATAAAACTAAACCTAATAAAACTAGAGGTAAAACTACAAATAAATTAGGTTACATTGAATTTGAAGAATTACTGGACCCAAAACAAATGTACACTAACAACTTCGTCGATAAATTTATTAAAACATTATTTAAACTAAATAATAATAAATTTATCAAACTCATAGAATATATTAAAATTCATAATCTGACTAACAGATTAATAGATATCACACACGACATCTTTAAATACAGAAAAATTAAACAAACTACTAATAACATTAATATTATCATTAAATTTAATAACAATTTATTTAATCATATTAAATTTAATGATATTTTTAATAACCAAATCATCAATAATCTTTTCCCTATAAAAAATTTAAATTTTAAAACAATCTGGAGATACAATAAAAATATAGGTAATTTAGTTTGCAATTATAACCAATTTATTAATAATTTGGCAAATTTTAAAAAAATTAAATGTAATTGCAACAACTATATTGATAAATATAAGTACTCAGGTCATATATTAACTAGCAACTTTTCTTTTTTAAATCCAGAATATCAAGAAATTTTAAATAAAGGGTATAAATATATACCTCAAATTAAACACAATTATAATAATACAATTAAATCTATATTAAAAGATATAGATATTTTCATAAATAAAACTAGTATAAAATACAGTATTCCAGAATTTACTTTTCTGGAATGGAAACATAATATTAAAAAGGAAATTATAAATTATTATAATAATACACTTAAATACACAAAACCCAATTCAGACATTCCTTCTTTCAAAGAAAATATAATTAATTTACAGAAGGACTATATTATCACTCCTATAGATAAATGTCCCAATAATTTATCTTTAATTTGTAAAAATCTATACCACGATATACTAAAAAAGGAAATTGATAATAATCATAAATACACTTTTGCTAGAACTACAGGCACAAAAATCAAAAAAGACATCAAAAATGTTGAAAATTCACTAAAAATTTATAATAACCACAAAAATCCAAACATACCAAAGTTCTATATAATTCCTAAACTACACAAAAAACCTATTTCTTTCAGAACAATCACATCTGGTATAAATTCAGTCATAAAAAATATTGATATACAATTAGCCTCAACACTACAATTTATTATGAATAAATTAACTAATAAATATAATTATAAATTTATCGACTCAAATAAAAAAATCATTAATTATTTAATGAACAATTGGACAAACATTGAAACAGTACACACATTTGACTTTGAGGACCTATATTCTAAAATAAATTTAAGAGATCTAAATAATAAAATAACCAATTTATTTAATGAATTAATTAATGACAAAACTTTCTACATTAAAATTATTCATAACAGATATAAAACATTTAAATTAGATCTTAAAACAGCAAAAACTCTACTGGAAACATTTTTAAATTTTAACTATATAGAATTTAAAAATAAAATATATATTCAATCAGAAGGCGTTCCCATGGGTACTTCTTCTAGTCCGTTACTAGCAAATTTAATATTGTTCTGGTACGAAAGAGAATACTTTCTACAAAATAATATTAATTGGCAAATATTCCGATATGTAGATGACATAATAATATTTAATAATCCACTGTTTAAAAAATTAATACCTGAAATATATCCTAAATACTTGAAACTTAAGAACAATGAAAAAATTTATAGAAACAAAAAAGTTAACTTTTTAGACTTGAATATAGACCTTACAAATAGTGCTGTTAGAGTTTATAATAAAAAGAGTAATTATAATTTCAATATTATAAAATACTGTAATATGAATTCTAATATATCATTAAATTGCTGTAAAGGTATATATTATGGTCAGTTTCTAAGATTTTATAGAATAAATAATATATTAGATAATTTCATAGAAGATGTTAAAAATTTAAACATGGAATTTATTAAAAACAAATTTAGTATCAAACAAGTAAAATATTTCAACAGTATATCAATTATAAAATATTTAAAAAAAAATAAATGGAAATATCCATTTATGAAATCAACTTTCTATAATTTCTCTTAATATTAACTAATACAAATTTATAATCTTTAACAGTTAATTAAACTTTTATTAAATAACTGATTAAAAGATTTTTTCACAAGATTTTTAAAGTGTTAAAGTATATAGTTCATTTTTGTTTAATCTCCAATTTCTGGGGAGGAAAATGGAAGTTAAATAAGGATGAATTTGCACAATTAATAGCTTTATTAAACTCTTATAATTTGCCTTTTTAAAGGAATATTAAAAGATGAATAAGTGTTAAATCAGTTATTTTGATATAACTATCTGTAAAGATTATAAAACTTAGCTTTCTTCCTTTAACTATTTTTCCTATCTTCTTTAATTTTCTTGTTGTTCAAAAAAATTCTGAATAAATGGTCTAAATTTGAAATGTGGGGGGACATTCCCCTCCCGCGACATGTGCCAGCCAGAAATAGATATACACAATGGAGGACGCAGCGGCCGAGGTAGGTTTACAGTTTGAATTTGTTAACACTTATATCTGTTATATGTTCATTTAAATATTTCACTGAAACAACTTAATATTAACACATAAAATACGGTTTAAAAGAGATCTATGACATAATAAAGAAGGGGTGAAATGTCGTTGGAATTTTATCTGAAGATCCCCGTTCCAGCAGATCTCTTTTTCCAATTCATTTCAATTTAAAGTCTTTTGTGTATGTCTGGTCTACCATTAGGGTTTCAAAACATAATATCCAAACTTATAGCAAATGTTAATTCATACTATAGATATATTACTAAATACAACTATTTATAATCATATTATAAAATAAAAAAACCTTTAAAAATCTTTAAAAAAAAAAGGATAAAATATAAAATCATAAAAAAAATATATATATATATACTAACAATCTTATCTACCTTCTTTATAAAACTCTTTTTTTTTTTTCCTTATTATTAGTTTGATTAAAAGTGCATGGTTCTGTCTTTCTCTCTTTTTTCTAACTATTATATATATTCTCTCTTCGATTATTCTATATATAGGATTAGAGTATGTCTGAATGACGTGTAAAAGCCGATGTAATAGACGTTACTTTGTTAATTTTTATTGTTATTAATTATAAATATATAATTAACTTGAGGATGTAGTAGAAGTAAAGGATTTTTTTTTTTTCTCTCTCTATCTACAAATTAATAACATTTTACAAATTTTATAATTTGAATTTAAATAATCATAATAGTGAAGATAATCTTAATACAAAACTGGACTATAAAATTAAATAACTATTTATTATTATAATTAATTTAGATTTAGCTTGCTAATCTAATCAAATCTAACTGATATAAGTTATCATTATTATCAGTTTGCTCCTTAAGTTTTAAAATTAGAATCACTGTTATAATTTTGTTATATAGTTTCTACACTATATATATATATATATATATATATATATTATGTGTGTGTGAAAAATTTGTTGAGATGAATAATAGGAATTTGCTGAAAGATAAAAATATTAACTGTTGAAATAAATTGAGAATGAATTACCTTACTTAAGGCATTAAACATTTTTTGAAAATATTACATATTTACATATCTACAGAAAGATTTGAGCCGGCCAACTGGAAACAACAACAATAGGTTTATATAGGGAAAACCGCGACATCTGGCGGTCGACTTTACAGTTTGTTTTAGAAAATATAATTTAAAAAAAAAAAAAAATGAAAATGTTTCCCATTTGGAATTCCTTATTATTTTCTTTCAATTTTTACAACACACAGTTTACTACCAATCATGGTAATTTTGGATAAGTTCTGGAGAAAATCGGGGCAACAGATGATCTTAGCTGCTTCTCTAGAAAATAAAACCAAAACTCAATACATTAAATTTGTTTTTAGTTGTGTTTATTGAATTGTATATAAGCTGCTAAAATGAAACTAAGGCGCAAGTATCCCAAGCTGGGATATTGACATCCGATATATAGAATAAAAAATTAAATATATATATATATTATCTGAATAATTTTATATATGCTTTTCTAAAAATATCGCAATCCATAAGAATCACCATTCAAATAAAAAACGGCAACTCTTTTGGATCGAAATCTTATGATATTTGGATGATCACAAAGCGTTTCTCGTTTTCATTTTTCGATCCAAGATGTGTCTTTTTTATTAAAATATTTATACATGTGTGTAATAGTTAAAATTCTCTTCAAAATTAATTGCTTTATATATATGGTGAATTTTATTTGTTAAAATTGTATATAAAAAATGAACATTAAGGTAATCTTAAACGTCTTTTAATGACTCCAAAATATAATATAAATATTTTGAAAACCGCATTTACATTTGTTTTTATTAAATGTATTATATATATATAAGAGTTCACTACAAATAAAATTTTAGAAAAGAGGCATTTAATATTTTAGATATTTATTTAATAAATTTCGATAAGTCTATATAAAAGATTTAACCCTTATTAAAATTCAGAATGCATTATATTTTATTGAAGTTTGAGAATTTAAGTTTTAGAAAATTATCTTAATACTTAATTCGCAGAGTAAATTGATTTTTTTTTTTAAAAGGAGAAAATTTTATTTCTAAAGGAGAGTAATTTAATTAAAGTAGCAGATAACGAAACTTCCTTTGTTTCCTTGAGAAAAAAAAAATATTTTAAAAGAAATCGCTATAATGATTGGCATATGGTAGCTCCAACAGGATCAATTGTAAACGAAAAAGGAGTGAGAAAAGTATATAGAATTTATTAAAATAAATTTCACTGTTTTTCTCTCTTGGCGGTTAAAGAAAGTTAAATTTATTTCAAAGAATTTATTGCCTTATATTTAAGAATTTTTAAAATATAAAACATTTCATACAATTCAAATAAAAGATGGTAGGTAATTTATTGAATTTTATTGTGACTCTTTGCAAATGAAATATTTATAGGTAAGTGAATAGAAGAGTAAGTATTATATGTTAAATCACTAGCTTGTCGATTAAACAAAATATTACGTTAAAATTGAGTTAAAAATAAATAGTTAAATATGGTTTAGTGTGTGTTCAAAAATAGGATCTATCATTGAGGTTTTTAATAAGGAAATGTTGTCAGTAATAACTTGATCGTGTTCGTGACAAATGCGACAGATTTTGATATTAGCTAAGCAATTTCATTCCATACCTCTATATATTGTTACCTCGTACCCAGACACTATTCGTGTACTTTGTCTAATCAGGATGCCACAAAAATATACACGTGAGTTCGATCGTATGCAGCTAAAGTTAGCACTTTATTATGGCTCTAAACAGAAGGAGTACAATCATGAGAACTTGTTTTCAACCTCCCCGTCAGAAGAATCCTTTGCGCCGTGGATGTCACTTTTGTGAAGCTTCCCGCTCCACACAATACACGTCCAGCATGAACTACACCGTCTTGTAGACCGCTCCGATGTCCTGGCACCGCCTCACAGGCTCATCCACACGCCCGGAGGCAAGTCGCCACGTCTTCTCGCCGCAGATCTTATCGGACCCTCTGTCCTCCCCCACACAGGAATTCTGTTTTAGGCGCCTGCCACATGCCAGCGGGGGCAGCTGGAGTCCACCCCTCTTTCCTCAAAAACACTCTGGTATCTTGGCCTTGTCATCCATGTAACAATATACATATCGGTGGTGAACCCTCTCAGCGGTTTTTCCAATTTAACCCACCATTCCGCTTTTTAGAGCTCTAATATTATATTGCGCGAATCTTCCTATATATTCGATACTAGAGTATATTATATCTTAGTCCTGTGTAAATGCCAATAAGTTCACATTAAAATATATAAAAAAGGCATCTCCTTATCTTGCAAATGAAAGAGATGGCGCAAGCCATCAGCAACTTTCAGTTGCACGATAAGGAGATGCCTTTTTTATAATTATGCACCTTATCCCAGTACAATATCACATTTGTACTATTTTTTCACATTAAAATATATATGTATTGTTTTTTAGAAATAGCTCCACAGACGTAAATTCTTAGGAATCGAATAAGAATGTTTAGTTTTTATTGTAATTTCGATAATTTCTAATAACTCCGTTATAGTTAAGTGTGATTTCCCCAATATAGATGTCGTTTTAGAAAAATATCAAACACATATATTGACATAGATAATACAAACATAGCTGAAGAGTATAGTCGGTTCATTATATCGTTGTAATTATAGTGATTTCCTGATTCTCTTGAAATGAATAGTAAGGTTATCATTCAACCTTCTTCCACCATATACACCAATACCTCGCTTTGCGTCGTTTCGTTTTGCGTTTTTTTCGAAGTTGCGCCGCTGCTTAATTTTTACTGATTTTCACTGTGCGTCGTTAGATTTTCTAAGTTTCGTTGTTTTGGATTCGAGTCTTTAATTTTTTTTTCTTTCCCTAAAATATGGCAACACCTTTGTTTTTAATTGCGCCTTCACATATTTTCAATTTGAGTCGTTTCAATTTACGTCGTGTTTTTTTTGGAACGTAACCCCGACGCAAAGCGAGGTATGGGTGTACAATTTATTAATAAATAATTGTAAAAATTTAGTAGTTGGTATCGCAAAACTCCGATAACACGAGAATCGGGGATATAACGAACCTGAAATAAGCTAACCTATTTATTTACCATATATGTTACTATAGTGATCCATAGCTATAGTGAAATATTGGCTATAGTCAACCAAATTTTCAGTCTCATTACGGTTTGCTATAGCGAGAATTTACAATATTCAGAAGAAGTATTTATAATATGAAATGGAAGTCATTATGAATTCTCTCTCTCTCTAGATATTTGATTTATATTTGAGAAAACCATTCGCGTCTTAATGTTTTTATTTGCTGAATGGCGCGTTATTGCTATATATTAATAAAGGATAATCTCGACCTATATATTTGTTTACCAATATATAAGAAATTTCAAATACACTGCTTGCCATCCAAATTGCAACACCAAGAAAGACAAGACATCTCACAACAACATTTATTTTGTAGATAACATGTTGACCAAGTACCAAATGATGAAATTTATAGAATTCTGCGAAGTGTGGTCCCTGCCAAAATCAGTGGCCAGAATAGCCGCCATTGTTAGAGATCACCGCTGCCACACGCCTCGGCATTTATTCAAAGAGACTTTGGACGTGTTCTTGGTGTTAAGCTGACCAAGCACCTTTCACACGTTGCCGAGGTTGATCTGATGTGGCAGCTGGGTATGTAATCTGGGTCAATCGTTAAGCAACAATGGACCCCATGTTTTCTATCAGCGAAAGATCCGGAAAACGAGCTGGCCAGGGAAGCAATCTGGCGATTGACAAAGAACCTTTGGACAATGCGTTCCACGTGTGGTCGCGCATTATCCTGTTGAAATATGGCTGTGGGCAAGCCCTGAAGGTGAGGAAAGACAACTGGCTCCAACACCTCGGAGATGTATCGTTGGCTGTTCAAAGTACCGGCAATGCGTACTAGAGGAGTGCGAGAGATACCCAATACCGCCCCATACAATAATACCCGGTGCAGAACCAGTGTGGCGGTGCATGACGCAGCTGTTAAGCATCTTCTCTCCCCGGTGTCTTCAGACTCGAATGTAACCATCGTGGTGTTACAGACAGAAGCGTGACTTTTCAGTAAAGACATTTTAATTGCATTCTGCCGTCCACATCCTTCTTTCATCGCACCATTGGCGGCGGAGACGTCTGTGGCTCTGCGTCAAGGATAGACGAAGCAATGGAAGTCTTGCGGACAGACCACTCTGCTGTAAATGGCGTCGAATGGTACTCGCAGACATTGGATGATGCGTTACAGACTGAATGTGCTGTGCTACGGTCCGTGATGTGACTGAGCGAACTGTCACTGCCATTCGCACAATTTGCCTGTTAGCTCGTGAAGTGGTGCACTGAGGTGGATGCGATCGAACACGTCGGTCCGTCGTACCTCCCTGCATCCAACGATCACATATCCGCATTACAGTTGTTTCGTCCAACACGACTACCGATTTCCCTGAAAGCTAATCCTTAATCTTGGTGAGCCACTATCCTTCCTTTGTTGAACTTGGATACTTATTCAAAAGATTATCGCTGTTTTTTAAAGAAGCATAATTGATCTCTTTTTTTTTCAACACAAGAAAAACACAATTGCCGAACTTGATATCGTCGAAATCTCCAAGACTTAAATAGTGCTTTGAAGTGGAGCCACAGGTGCGCGTGATGTGCGTCTGCGCTGAAATTCTAATCATTTCCATATCTCACCTCCGCTAATGCATGTTGTAAACTTCATGTTTTTTGCATGCTTCTATCAGGGTTGTACATTTACGGTGGCCAGCAGTTTATTACATCTATACTTTAAATATGTAAAATATCATCATTAAATTAGCGCCCTCTAGCGCAAAAAATTATGAACATATTTTAACGCTATATTTCTCTTAAAATACATCATTAAAATGTATTTCTACAGCTCCTTTTCTACAATGAATAAACATTGAAAGAGGGAGGACATGTGGATTAACAGTGGTTTTTATACAGCAGGATATATAGACTGTAGAAGTAAATTTTAATTATATACTTTACCATATAGAAGTAGCGTTATAAAATATATTTATAATATTCATAACTTTTTGAAAAATATATTTAATTAATCTATTTTAGACAGTTATATATATAACATAAAACAATTCTTATTAGATACCAGATATTTAACCTAAAATATTGTCATTATAAAAATTCAACTTTACATGCACACATATAAAATATTAGTTCTAATATTAAACTGTCCATTACGAAAAGAAAATCTATTGTTTAAGAGGTTTTGCCGGCGCAGGTTCAAAAATTGAATCGAGCATTGATCTGGCGCTGCCATCAATCATGTCTGAAACTAAATTTTTGATAGAAGATCGAATTAGACTCTATTTAGTGTAGGATTAGGTCGTTTCAGATCGGTTCTTATATTAAAATTGACTTTCACAACCTGATTATAAAGTGATAGAAGGGAAAATTAACTTGTATTCAAATAGAAATGGCTTCACTGCTACGTTTTCTGAAATGAAACAATTTTCAACTCTTTTTGTGTAATTTGAATGGTATATTGGGAAGGACTAACTTATTAATGGTGAAATTTATTCGCGTTCGAACTTGTGGCCCACTGTACATATTAAAACCCAAACATGATGTGACACGGTAAACATATATAGAACATAAATGGTCAACAGAGTGCGAGAGGTATATTATTTATTTAAACTTCACCCTTTCTGCAAACTATTTGTTTCGGAGCGTTAATAAAGCCACAAGAAACCACAGTGTAGTATGATTTAAAATGATTGTGCTCTGAAGGCCTCAAAGAGTTTTTTAGATGGCAAACACCATCTTTGGAATAAATATAAAGAATATTGAAAACATTTAAATGCATATATCGAACATATTATAAAGAAGCAAGTGGATTAAGTAGGAAAGTTTACATCACAACATTTTTTGCAACTTTTTATTTTAAAAAAATGTTATGTGTGTCCTGATATTTTCTGTACACTAGTTATCCTAGATTTTTATATTTTGTTTCAAAAGTAATTGTAAAAGGTCAAAATATTTACTTTTATATTTTTTTCTCTCTTGAAAACACAAATATTTATTTAAAAATTTACTTATGAAAGAAATTTTTAACTATTTTGTGTGTGAGGCGTATATTCATTTTCAAAATAAACCATTTTTAACTGCCATTACTGCAATGATACTGCAATATTATCTTTATAATTGTATGTATTTCTACTGTATCCTCAAAGTTTATGAGCATAGGTATTTCAAATACCTTTTCTTAGAATGTTTAGCTACAATATCGGTATATAAGAAAAACAGATATATATATAATATTAAAGAGGTATGCTAGATTAAACTTGTTAAAAACTGTATGGAAGGTTCACCTTTGGTAAGCCAAACCCACTTATTATTTTATCATTGCAGTAAGGGCAGTAGAAATATATATACAACAACAACTGCTTTATTAGGCCATTTCCGTCCTGTAAGGACTCGCCTGAATTCTGCTGAATTAATTGTTCAGTTTTTGTGCGAAAAACCCTGGTAATTCGTTTTGAATGGTCTCATAATCGATAGCATTGTTTGTCCAGGCAAGGCCGCATTGGTGGTAAGTTGCTAAAATAGTCCTGTAGAGTCCAATAGGTTTTCCTGTATTTATGGATATTCCTCTTAACCTAATCCAGCATATCTTGGGAAACCTGTGGTTGCTCATTCTTTGTAATCTTAAAAGGTATTTCATGGTTAATTTAGTGGCGTTTAGTGTAAGTGATATTCTACCCGTTTCCAGTCTAACAATTTAGCCAGGGCGCTATATCTTGCTAAATTAAGAAGACTTTTAAAAAATATATTTTGTAATTGGTCTATAATATTTGCATTGTCAGCTGCCCAAATCGGCGCAGAATACATTAATATGGATTTAATTATCGCATCAAATAATTTAAATGCGATACTTGGTGAATTGATCCTTTGCATCTTTATCATTTTAATAATTTCAATCATTGCTGTATTAGCTTTCGATTTATAATATATTACTGCGTATTTAGTGTTGTTTGTGCTGGTAAATGGGAATCCTAAATATATCATTCTCGATGTGACAGTCAATGGATTATTGCCCTAGTACCAGATTTCGTTTCTAGAAAGTCTTCCCTCATTTCGGAATGCCATTATTTTCGACTTAATCTGATTCAAAACCATAGGTTATCATCCAGATAGGACTTTAGTAAATTGATCTTGCTCTGCAAATTAATTTTTGATTCTCCTATAATTACTATATCATCCGCATACAGTGAAGTAAAGGTATCCGTAATCTGGAAGATAAAATCCCGGGAGTAAAGACGTATTGTAGAGATCTGCTAAATCGGCGGTGTATTGTATAAATAACAAGGGGGAAAGAGGGTCACCTTGCTGTACACCTGAGTTAATATATATTATTAAGAAATATATATTATTTTATAAATACACCTACGCATCTCAAAAAAAATATATTTCTCATAACAAATGACGGGCTAAAACATAATATTAAAATTGGACTTGTTTGAATAGGTATCGTTTTTTTTTAACAAAATAATTTCGATATTAAATTTCCATATTGAAATAAAAAGATTCTTTTCTCTTATCAATAATTTTATTTGCTTCTGAATCACATAATATTGTTTAAATTTAAGTAAGGTCGTGACCCATTGTCATTCACAACGTGTATGGAAATGTAAATATGGGTTTAAACATGTAGCTGTGAGTTCTGAAATCTTATTTATATTTGCATAATCAATTCAGATGGAATTCTTGGTAATGTGAGCCGAAAGTAAATTATTTGTGAAAAAAATGGTTTCAGGGCACAATACCATAAGCCATGTTATTGGATCAATTTACAAATAAAAATGAGCTTTATAAATATATTTAATTATAATATTTATAATTGGTGTTATTTTAGCATTATATTATTTATATTTTCTATACACATAGCGCGAAAATTATCTATATATAAAGTATATCGAAACTCTTCATAAAGAAGTAATATTCTTATCTAAGGCACTTTGCCATTCTGTTTCAATTAGAATTATTAGGAGAGAATTATTTATAAAGAATACCTTCCTGTTTGTTTGTTTATACCTGTTTGTTATATTTATAGTTCCCTGTATTAAAACATAAAAAGTCCATTATTCAGGTTCTTTCTAAGGGAATGTTTTACCTATATATCAGGTATATTTTAGCGGTATTATACTGTATTGATTTATGAAGAACAGACATCCAGGAAAACTGTATTAGTTAGACCAAGAAGATGTCGTAAGTTGAATGTCGTGTGTTGAATTTGACGGCATATCGTATAGGCCAGGTAACAAATGTCAAAATGTCTCAACACAAGGCTTAGTTATAACATATATCAATAATCGGTCAAATTTATATTAATAATAAAACTTCGAAAAAGAGAATTCTAATGGGACCGAACTCTTGGTTCGTCATAGCCACGTATTTACTAGGTGCAAGTTTCTAACTCAATGGTATTACTAATATTGGGTTTAGTCCCCTTTTAGTTTTAGAGAGACTTTAATGTGATAAGAATAAAAATATCGTATCAGATTATATAAAGGCGATGCGTTTTTTATTGTGAACAGATAATGTGTGTGTATATCAAAAGATATTGATCCTGAATGAAACAGGCCTGGCAATGGTCTTGTCCTCAAAATATTTCAGAATACTAGAAAGAAGCACAACGCCTTTAAAATATGTTGTTATATTTTCTTTCTTATTTATACTGCTGATGGATCCTGTCTAGATCAAAATTTGGAATCTCCGCGGAATAAAGGAAGTCTCCTTCCTTTTCCAAAGTCTGTACAAGATTTTCTACCCAAATTGTCTGAAAGGAAAAGGAGAAAATAAATTTTTCTATCTTCATCAGTCCTCACGGATATAAATTTAACTGGCACTCGTTCTAACAGGCCTTCCCATCATCTCTTGTATACAACTGATGCCTCTGTGCCAGCGCCAGCTTCAATAAAGCGGCGGTAATATTCACCTTACCGGGGATATTCGCAGTAATTTATTGTTTACAACATTCATCTGCTTTATATCCATCATCCACCTCACTTTGGTTAGAGTGACAGGAGTCACACACTTCATTATAGAACCAGACTCTACTCAATTCATTCTAAACTGCATATATATATATACCGTTAGCCTCTTTTCTTCTGCAGTCTTAAATTCGTTATTTCACGATTTAACACGAGAGAGAGAGAAATTTCGATGCAAAAGGGATATTAGCCCAATATTACAGGTTGCCTCTCCAAATTTTATAACCAGGAAAAACCATTTTTGTTTATAAACAAGAAAAAATAATATATATATAATAACAAATATTGATTAATAATCTTTTTGAATTTTTATATTATTTGATATATGAAGATACTCTCTCTCTCTCCTTGAAGTTTATTTATAAACTTTATATAATAAAATATATTTGATTCCATTTTTCTAGAATACAATAATAGTCCTTTTCAATTTCGTTGTATATACTTAAATCCAACTTCAATCAAATACATTGGAGACTTTCCTTTTTTGAAATCTGAAAGAAGATGAAAGTTTATAAGATGAAACATCCTAGAGTATCCATTACTCTATGAGTATAATAAATGATCCATGGATCCCAAATATAATATCATCGACTACATTTAATTTTTCCATACAAATAAACGACAAGCAGGTTATAGTTTCAAGGGATAATCTATTTCTCTCCTCCAATCTATAACCAATACCTTGAGGTTTGGTAACGCTCGGCTTGGCAAAATGATGTATTTTTTCCGCCCTATTTGTTTGACAAATGTTCGCTCAGGCTTGATTACCTCGTAGCCATCAATTCAAATCGCCCGACGTAAAAATTAAATTCGAATAAAATAGCATTTTTATAACCGTCTAATCTTATTAAATCTCTGCTGGCCGCGACTCGAGTAGGATTACTTCAATAACTTCATGGAATTCTCTGGTTGAGAGTTTTCTCTTTTCTCATTTAATTTTTTAATATTTTCTTTCTATGATTTTTTCTAATTTATTCTATTATAGTTTTCAGTATTCTCTCTCTCTCTCTCTCTCTCTCTCTCTCTCTCTCTCTCTCTCTTTTGGTCAATTTCAATCAACTGAATTGTAAATTTGTCCTAACATTTAAATGTGTTTGCTTTAAAATCTTAATATTTTATTGTTCGATAGAAAATATAAAAAGGACATATATGTTAACGAGGTTGTATTATTTGGACTGAAATTTTGGGAAAAATAGCTATGGTTCAATTTATCATTTAATAGACATGGGATTATTATAGGTTCGTTTTGAAGGAAGGTTTACTAAATATACCGTTTATGTGAATGAAGATTTATTGTATTTTTACAGATGAAGCTAGGTTTCATATTGTTGAATTATTCAAATTATTATATTCATATGTCAAGTTAATGTTTTTTGAGTCTTCTAATTAACTCTCTCAAACAGAGAAAGAACTATTCACTTCAGTAAAACCTTTCTAAAACAAACCGAGGATATAGCGAACCATCATTTATATATATAACAAACTTAAAATAATTCTCAATGATATTTGCAAATTTAGTGAACCATTGCTATATTGAACAATGGATAGAGTGAAACAAACGTTCAGTCCCATTAGAGTTCGCTATATCGAGGCATTACTGTTTAATCAAATTTAAGATTTTCAATTTGATTTAGAATGTTTCTTCATAATTCAGATATATTTGTAATTGAGGTATCTGTAGGGTTTAAATTGAAAGTATTGCTCCAATTACTGAAACATAAGTTTACTACAGTGGCTATTAGTGTCAATGTATATTATTGCAACTGTTGTTGTTGTCGATATCCATCAATTCGAATTCGACTTTTGGTTGCTACAGATATGGATCTGTATATGGACACATATTCTTCAATTTGTTCTGTTAGGCAGAGAGAGAAGTATGTAGGAAGCCTATTCTAAAAAAGTAATAATTAACACCTTCCAGGGAGTGTGGGCGCTAATTGAGGCAGTTTAGGAAGTGTCGTGCGACAAGAGACGACAGCAACTGTAGATCTAACGGCGAAGGTTTTCTGAATTTGTCCGTGTTGGCGAAACAGAGTAACATGGCTGGGCTATACAGAGCTGATCGCACCGTTTAATATAGACACCGCTGCGAGTGTTTCGGTCGGCAGGGAGGAGTAGTCTAAAAGTTGCCCAGGTCGGACTTGGACAGTATGGAGAGGGACGCTTCGCTAGAGTGACCTCCACGGTGACAGGAGACAAAGCGATAGGTTTCTTCTAACTGTGACCAAGTCGACTAACCTGGAATTTTGAAAGACCACCGTCAAGAATCCTTCTGATGGAGAAGGCTCGAGGTAAGTCCATTTTAACGTACTCATTTCAATTCGAACCGCTGTAATAAAGCACAAATTTTTATGAAACCCCATTACGAACTCACACTTCATCTCTGTATCATTCTCACTAGATAAAGATCTTAAATGTGCGACACAGCAATTTTTTCTCATGAGAGAGTTCGTCCCCTAAAACATAATTTAAAAAACCTGTTTCTGTGAAGGTGACGTATCAATGTACTGTGAATATATGGTCATTTTACGTAATAATATGATATACCAAAATATATGCTTAAAAATTAAGTATTTGTTAAATTATATGGATTTGTTAGGAAATTTTTCACTCCGTATTGATTTCATAATTCAGGTATATGGGCTACACATCGCTACAGTTTCAGTTTCAATTTAGTAAAATTCAATAGTAAGATCATGAAATAATCCTTCAACACAATATTTAAGCAGGCAAGTAGGTATATAGTGCTAAAATATAAAAAGTTGAAATTATAGTTTAAGGCTAAAAGAAAGTTTTAAAAAGTAAAGATATGTTTATATGTTGTGAAGATTTTGATGTGATATGGAGTAGATTGTGAGAACACAGGAGAACCAAAGGGAGAACGTTACCACCGTGGGGCTGTAGACGGCCTCCAACCTATATAGCCGTTGTCAACTCGCGGTCCGGCGTCAGAGAAATGTGTCCTGTCACTAACTATCACCCGTTTCCTGTTGCGTTTAATCTCACCGCGTCACCTGTCTAGATGTCCCCTCTCTGTCATGATCGTTTGAGATTTTATGTGTAATATTAACCACATACAATTATGTTATGATTATTTTGTTTTGTTGTTGAAAAAGATAGAGAATTGAAGGTGAAGTCGTGAAAATATGACAGATTATCATTTACCCATCAAGTAGTTTTCATTTTGAATTACTTGAAGCAAATTACACATAAATTATTTTTCACAGTAATATAGAATTTATAAAAATGAATTCTATATTCTTTAATAAAAAAAATAGGTAGATCGACTATACATATTTACAACAATATTCAAAGTGTTATGTTCTAAATCTATGTTCAAAAATAAAAGAATAGTCAATGATGAAAGTAAAATACATGTTTTTTAAAAAATATATATTTGCATTTTAGATTATATAATATATATATATACAATAGTATATACAATATTTATAAATATGGTATTGACTATTCTCCGCAAAAGGTTCTCTTAAAATTTAGAAGTATTCATATAAATTTGTCCCAGAAGTTCGTAAACATATTATGATTTATATTTTGCAAGTGTTTACGAACTTTTGAGACAACCTTGGTAATATTGGTAACCTTGGTAAAATTATAACAGAATTCTCATAGAAGAATGATTTAATCTCTGATGTTCTATATCAAGGGTGGCCAATCAGCAGGTGGGCCAAGTTTCAGAATTACAAGGTTGTCCCAAAAGTTCGTAAACACTTGAAAAATATAAATCATAATCAAAATACGTATACGAACTTTTGGGAATACCTTATATAATATCAATAAAATTGTATAAACATTGACCTCCCCTCACAGTTTATCCATATCACAAGACAAGGTTATGATAGATCGGCATAATTGTGATGTTAAAGGCAAGAAGTTTAGTATAAAGGTATCAGTAAACAATTGAAGTAAAATTTTATAAGGGAAATTTTTCAAAGCGCGCATGATGGGCTCGAATCTAGTCGTGGACTGTGTAAAAATGTTTATTTTAAACATATGTATACATTTAGATGAAATGCCTGTTTAAGAGTTATTAAACTCGATAGCTTGATATATATAATATATTTTAAAGGAAAACATTTGAGGAGAGTAGTCAATCAAATATTAAAATTATTTTATACAATTACTAACACGATTAAATACAATAGTTAAAATATAAAATATATATCCTCCCCGTGTCTTGTTAACTGCCTCAGCATGGCGGGGAGGTGACCCTGGGCTGGAGAATATGTGTGAAGTCTTGTACTCCTGGTAGGGCCAGCATATGCATGAGGCTGTCCTACTAAGCCCATCTAAATGTTCACTATGTAATTCATATTCCTACCTTTGTGTGCCTCAGATGTTCCCATCAACAGGAAACACACTCAATCACTCCTATATATAACTCATTAGCCGAATGACCCGGGCAACGCCCGGGTTTACCCGATTAAATGTTTTATTCAAATACTATTCGTTACAATTATAAATTGGCGCCGTGGATCTCATTCTTGTATATATAATTTATAAATGAGTTTTAAAAATTGTAAAAAAAAAAAAAATGCATCGGCCGGGAATCGAACCCGGGCCGCCCGAGTGGAAGGCGAGCATTCTACCACTGAACCACCGATGGTTAGGAGAAATGGCCATATTTGGGTATTTATTCCCTTCACACAGCAAACGGTGACAGAATTGATTAAGAAAGAATTGATTATGACGCTGATAACTGTATATTTTAATTCCCTCAGTAATAATATATTTTTGAATCAAAGATGTTATGAGAGATTGAAAACACGTTCTTATTCAAAATGACTCGAATATATGATATATATTTTCACATATTATCATCCGGAGAGTTAAAAATCATATTACGCGCATTCCAATGAATATATCGTATATATGAAAAACATAAAATACTTTTGAAATAAAACTTCTCAGAAACGGTTAGGAATAGACTATGTCTATTAACAGAATTTGAAAATAAAACGTTTCTGATTTTTTTTAAATAGCACTGCTCAATATAGATCATAACAATGTTTATACCGTAAACCCTCGCTAAAACGAATCAGGTATATAGCGGACTTTCCCTTATAACGAACCTGAAACAATCCCCAATGTTAGTTATACCATAAAGCAAACATAGCTATAGTAAATATATGGCTATAGTTACCCAAGAGTCAGTCCCATTGAGGCTCGCTTTAACAAAGTTTTGTTGTATTTTATTTATATAAAATGCAATATTAATTATATAACTATTTATTTTTTTACAATTAATATAATTATTTATAAAAAATATATATATGAACAAATAAATAAATATCGATTTATTAAAACATTTGTTTATAGAATCTAAATTATAGTGTACAAGACAACTGAAAGTTTACACAAATGGTTCAAGAAAATATCTGGAACGGCTTCAGCCTAAAACGCCATGTTATATTTCCCATTAATATTATATAAATATTTCAAATATCTACAAACGATATGTAGGGTAAGCAAATAGTTCTTCTGGTGTGTATTTAATTGAAAATTCTGTAAGTTCTCTAACAGGAGCTCTGTCAGCAGATATTCCAATGTTCTGGATTGGATGTGACAATTACGCTCCGTTTGCTGCTGAAATTAAAGTATCGATTCTGTACGCCCTTCCCTCTCTCTCCAAATTATTTTTATATTTTATAAAACTCTCTCACACCGTATATCATCTCATACATCAACCCATATATGTTTCAATCTCTATATACGCTACACTCTTGGACAAAACTTAATAAAGTGAAGATTATTTAATGTCGCCTGTTATTTATTTATTATTATTTTTTTTGGAGGAGGAGACAAAGGCAATTTTGTGCACACTTGGTTAACTCGTGTGCCTTCAATCAAGGTCACTGTGTATCAAATACCTTACAAAGCTATTGTCTAAATACCGATATACATGCTAATAGGTTCAACTTCCTTAAATTTTGTCTATGAGTGTATATCTTTTCACCCTATATGTCAAATGGTTTTGTGGCAATTAATATTATATTTGAAAAATCTACCAATATGATCATATTCCCTTAGTAGTGTTTCATATATAGAATTGTGGGTTTAATAATTATCGTATTAATTTTATAAAGGTAACTAAGTTATTATAATTGTTAATATATATCTCTCTCTGTCAAAAAATATAACACACTCAATTATTTTTGCCGTCAAAATAGAATATGATGGGTCATATTTTGACTGCCTTTTTGAATCTATAAGACTCTGATGGATGGTAAATGCTCGAGTGTGCTAGTTTGCAGAGACGGTCAATAGGTGACGCATAGTTTTCGCGTCTATTTTGATAGAAGAAGTTTTCTTTCTTTTTTAGATCAATTTACACTACTGGAAACCTTTCTATTTATATTTTAGACACATATTTAGCCTCGCTACTTCCACATAAACACCTCTTTGCAATAAATGTAAGAATCTTCTGGTATTAATTAAATATAATGAAACAATTTATTTACATTTTATTAGTGCATTCTCAAACTTTCGGGTATTTCCGCCCTTTTACAGGAGTACAAAATGAACAGTGATTATTGTTAATTGTACTTATGTAGAAAGGAAGAAATACTTGAAATTGCAATAATAAAATGAAAGGAAACTCATCTCGAGAAACCTTCTGCATTATATTGTTGCGTTGTTGGTTAACAAAGAATAACTTCCGTGAGTACAAAGGATCTTTAGGACTTTATTTAAGCCTAATCGATAAAATAATTACAGTAGAGCGCAAAAATATAAAACAACAATGAAGAACACAGCAGTTACAAACTCACCAACTGCAGCACGGTGAGGGAAAGCAGGAGCAGAACAGGAGACAGAAGTTCGTAGAATCTTCCAGGAAGTACACCGGCGTCGGCGGTAGGCAGCAGTCCGACCTCTTGAGACAGCAACTTGCTTGGAGTATACCACGTAGCTTCGTTCTTCGACTTCCCGTCCATGAGTTCCTCATCCCTATATATACCGGAGTAGATCTTTGCAGAACGGTCATGGTTGGTTAGCCAATCACAAAGCCGCCAGGCTTTAGCATTGCGCAATCGCTACTGATTGGCCAATACGTTGTTCTCCGATTTTTCTACATTTTCTAGAACGTTCTAAAACATTCTCTTCTGGAATGCGCCATTTTTATCTTTACGTAACAATATAATTAAATATCTCTTTGGTGATTTCTAAAGATTTCATGAATCGCTTTTGGATTTGATGAGATCAAAGTCCCTGACGAAGGTCCATAACCTTAGACTATGGTCTCCAGGTGATCGTTTAGATGAGGAACAATATAGAACATAGGTTAGAAACATATCAATAATTGATATTAGGTCTTGTTATCTTATATATATATGTTTGAGGTGATCGATCAGAAATAGCAAAATCTAATGTTAATTTTCAACCAACCCGATATGTCTTAGTGTGAAAGCACTCAATAGATTACGCGTAGTTTTCCAGTCTAATTTTAAAAGGAGAGGTTATCGTTTTTTTTTTTTTTTACAAATCGAAGTATTTTCTTTATGCTCGATTTATTTGATATTAATGTTGACATATACGTTCTATAATAAAGCATAGCCATTTCTATATATACACAGTATAACCCTCAATAACGAACCCCAATGGGACTGATCCTGTAGTTCACTAGAGCTATGGTTCCTTATAGCCATAGTTTATGGTGTTACAAAGTAAAATTGGAAAAAATGAGGTTCGTTCAAAGGAAGATTCCCTATATCTCAGGTTCTTTTCAGCGGAGTTCACTCTATATATATATTCATAATATTCACCTCAAAATATTAATGTGTAAACTAATCTTATCCCCATTAATTTCTTTCTTTTTACATTAGTTTTTCAAATTATATATAAGTATTCCAGTAGTTGAGTTTTAATGCATGCTTCTAATACATCAAACCGATTATTGAACTATAACAAATGTATAGACATCACACGTAATTCCCATTTAATGCCTAAGTGGTTCCCAATTCTACTATTTGACTAAGTACGAGAGGAATAAAATACAAGTTGGTACACATCAATATTTGTATAGCAGATAGGAGTGCTCTCTACTCAATGTTTTCTTCCAACCCAAGAAATAAAATGAATATGCCCCCTTCTATTTCTTTCTTTTTAGAGAGCGAATTTAATGGGACTCAATATGTTGTTCACTAAAGCCATGTTTCGTTATAACCATATTTCACTGATTTCATTATAAAATAAAAATAAAATTTAAGGTTCGTTATAAAGAAAGGTTCACTATATCCCAGGTTTGATTTAGTGGGATTTTACTAAGAACTGTAAATAAAGGCAAAAACGAGCCGAGCGATAAAGTGGTCCTTCCTTATAACGAACTTGAAATTACACCCTTTACATTATATCTCTCTCTATATATAAGTCAATGTCTGTCTGTTTCGCGATAAACTCAAAAACTACTGAACCAATTGGTACCAAATTTTGCATGTCGCTTTTTATAAACATGAGGAAATTTTTCGGCTACATTTTGCTAAGTATTTTTGGCTATTTCTTTTTTTCATTTGAAGAACTTTTTTTAACGCGGAGTGAATACGAGGCTTACGCGGAGTAAATACGAGGCAAAGTAACAACCCGAGGCCAATTAAGCGACCAAGAAGCGTTCTGCATTTCTTTTCAAGTTGCTTGCGTACTTTTTTAAAATATCTTTTTATACGAGTGTCACTTTTTTTACAAAAGTATTGAGAGAGAAATTTATGATTAGTGAACTACAGGTCAGTCCCATGAGGTTGCTATAGAGGGGTTTACTGTATATAGAGGTTTATCACTCTCTCTTAGATTGAAATTTTTCAAGCAATATTTTTGATCTTTGATAATTGTTCCCAGGTAGCCTAAACCTCAAAGTACTTTGACAAGACTTTTTGTATCTCTTTTATAAGTAAAACATCTATTTTAAATGAAAATTTGATATAATAATTTAATAAATGTCATTTCGAATGCTCAAATTTCACCAAAATATTTATAATATTCAGAAAAGTGAAATAACAGACTAAATTTGCCAAAAAAACACATATTGAATTTATATTGAAAGGTAAATATAATAATCATCTAAGACGTTATGAAATCGAAGTCTCATCTTTAAGAATGAATACTCGTTATCATGGGAGACAGATTAACCTGCACAAGCTATATGGCGTCTTAGAACTTAGAACGATGGCACAAGTAAATCAAAGGTACAACTATTTATAACCACTTTCTACTCTTTGCATTCATTTTAAAATCTCTAAAAACGAATTTAACCTATAACTTAATTTTGAAATAATATTTCATTAAAAATTGTGTGATTCTATTAGTTTTCAAGTGAGTCTGCATTTTGTGTTATATACATAACTATGCGGCGCTGAGTTTGTGTATACAAAAAGTGTAATGCCTCGATAAAGGTTGGCGTTCAGCCAGCCGAAATATTGGCAAAATAAATATTTTATTAAATCCAATATATGCCTTTTATTATCTAATAAATATATATATATTTTTAAATAGAGCAATCCATATTTAATTCATTAGATAATAAAAAGGCATATATTGGATTTAATAAAAGATTTATTTGCCAATATTTCGATTGGCTGAACGCCAAACTTTTATCAAGGCATTACATTTTTGTATTTTTGTTACAAAAATGTAATGCCTTGATAAAGGTTTGGCGTTCAGTCAACCGAAATATTGGTATATAAATCTTTTATTAAATCAAATATATGCCTTTTTATTATCTAATACATAAATATGTAAATTATTACCTCTAACTTTGCTATTTTGATACCTTAAAGGTCTCTCTCTCTCTTCCTTTAAAATTATATACTTTGGTAAGATGGTAAAATTTTTTTGATAACGTAAAGGTGCTTATTAAATATTATGATCATAGGTTAATAATATGTTTGCGGAGTTTGGATATTTGTGAAAGAAGTTGGTAAAAAAACGTTTCTATTGAAAGGGAATCGCATTAATTTTAGAGAATTTTTTTTATCTGAAAATATAAAAAAGCTACTCAAATTATTCTTAATAAATAAATTTTGTATCTAGAAAAAAATATTTTTATATTATTTACAGTAAAACTCCGATAAAACTAACAAGTCTTATAACAAATCTTCCCTTATAACAAACCAAAATATCCTTGATATTATGGACACCATAAAGTGAAAGAGGGAAATATTGAAACCCTGGCTAGACAAACAAAAGGTTCAATCACATTATGGTTGGAGCGATATCAAAGTTTTACTGCACACTCGCAATATAGAAGATAAAAAATAAATTATAATTAAAAGACAAAAGAAAAGACGCTAATAGATGGCATTAAATACTCTAGGAAGCAGATATAGATAGAATGGAAGAGTCTAGGGAGCGAGATGTGATTCTGATGATAATTCAATAAAGATGGAATTACCTCAACTGGGAATAGAAGGCAGTGTTCCTAGACGTGAGGATCTGCCCCAGGGGAGGTTGTGCTACACCATGCTACAGTACTTATTCTTCATCTTTGGGACTCGATAGGTTTCTTAGGAATAAAGTTATTCTATCTCTTCCTTTCAATAGTTGTATTGAAGACGAACCTCTACAATTACTGCACGATATCAAGTAAATATTTGAATATTAAACTCTTTAGTTCAATCATCAAAGTTATTCTATCTCTTCCTTTCAATAGTTGTATAGAAGAAAATTTCTACAATTACTGCACGATACCAAGTAAATATTGAATATTAAACTCATTAGTTCAATCATCAAAGTTATTTTATCTTTTCCTTTCAATAGTTGTATAAAAGAAAATTTCTACAATTACTGAATGATATCAAATAAAAGGAATATTTGACTCCTCAGTAGTGAATTTTGACAGCTTCTCACAACTCATTCAATCTTACATACTGATGCTTAATATATGTCACCACATTTCTGTGAATTCTAATTATCGTTATCTCAGTACTAATAATTCTCTATTAAAGACAAATACAGTAAACCTTTGCTTTAGAGAACTCTAATTTTATCGAAATTTTAATTCTCAATAATCATGGTTTACCAAAACCATTGGATCACTATATTGAATGATAAAAAATGGGAATTAATTTAGATCGGTTGTGAATGAAGGTTATCTATATATCCTCGGTTGGTTTAAGCGATGTTTTAATGCATGTCTGACACCATTGAACAGTTCAAATATACTGAACGGACAAAAAGAGGTAAGATATATCAAAGGTTATTTTAAACTCTTTTGTCTATTTAGGTAAAAAAATGCAGACTATTTATTTGATTAACTCAAGCTCCTGGAGTGTAAAGAAAAATACAAACTATATAACCAAAACATACTATAGTAAAACCTCACTGAATCAAACCTGAGATATAGCGAACCTTCCTTTCTAACGAACCTTATATAATCTCCATTTTTATTTTATAATGCTGTAAACTATGGCTATAACGAACCATGGCTATAGTAAACCATAGGTTCAGTCCCATTGGGGTTCTCTATAGAGAGAGGTTTTACTGTATATAGAAATATATGCAAAGCAATGTATACTAACACAACAGATGAAAACATTATGTCCATAGTTTGCTTAAATACCATTTCTAATATTCTACCTTTCAGTGTAGCATATAAAAGCCGAATGATCCACTTCAATATTAGAGTTCTAAAAAAAGCGGAATGGTAGATTAAATTGGCGAAACCGCTGGGAGGGTTCACCACTGATGAGCCAAGCCCTCCCAATATTTTTCCATCGCAGTAAGTACTGTAGAAGTGTGATTTATTTGTGAGAAGAGACATTCGCGTCTTAATGTTGTTCATATAAATATATATCCTCGTTATAGCGGACCCTAATGAGATTGATAATTTGGTTCACTCTAAACACTTTGGTGATTATAGCGATGGCTATATTTTATATGATACTAGCCGAATGACCCGGGCAACGCCCGGTTTTTACCCGATTAAATGCTTTTATTCAAATACTATTCGTTACAATTATAAATTGTCGCCGTGGATGTCATTCTTGTATAATATATAAATGAGTTTTAAAAATTGTAAAAAAAAAGAAAATGCATCGGCCGGGAATCGAACCCGGTCCGCCCGCGTGGCAGGCGAGCATTCTACCACTGAACCACCGATGGTTATGAGAAATGGCCATATTTTGGTATTTATTCCATTCACAAAGCAAACGGTGACAGAATTAATAATTGTTGCTTGATTATGACGCTGATAACTGTATATATTAATAATACTTTGAAGATGATTAAAGGTTCATTATAACAGGAAGGTTCGCTATTATTATCTCCGGTTCGTTTTAGCAGGTTTACTGTAATAGTTTTTGCGATATGGTAGAATAAAGTGGCAAACTTTGGAAAGATTTACCACAAATGGGAAAATACCTTCCTAATGATTTTCATATTTACGTTTTGTGGAGTTGTATCCTTTTTTTTTCAATATAAAAAACAATACGTGCAAATGAGAGAGAGAAAAAGAGATGTCTCATAATTTATCTTATAAAAGAACTTTCTGAAATAGTAGTGCTCAATTGTTTTATTCATAACAATAATTAGCAATATACAGTAATTTATAAATTTCATACACATGGCACTTATTTTTCTCTTATAGAAAATAAAGATAGAAAATTCATTTATTATCATCAGTATTCGTTTATTTTCGGGATTTATTTTTGTACTCAACTTAAAACTAAATATTCAGATTTATTTTAAATCGTGTATGACGTTAATAATCAATAACTTATACAACTTCAATATCTATTCGATTTTAGACTTTCATAACGCGAAATGTTATTAGTGTCAATCTTAAATTATCCAAGTTAAGTATACTATTTTAAACATATATTTAAGCAAGTTTTTCTACCAAAATGTTTATAAATAGTGTTTTTATTTACTGATAAGTTTTATTACATCTAAGATTTTTATCTAAAAGTTTGAATACCAACAAGTTTTTTATCTATATGTTTTATTATCACTAAGTTTATTATCTTAAAGATTTTTTATCAAAACTAAGATTAGAATAGTTTTTTTTTCGATATGCTTTATCACATTAAATATTCTAGAACGGCGAAAAGTGTTTTAATAGAAATCCAATATATATAATATGACTTATAATTTTCAATGAAGACAATATACCTTATCATATGTGTATCTCTTAAGAAAAAGTCATCTTCTGATCATCCAACTAAAGTTTTCTGATGGCTTGAGTCACTTGTGGGAATAAATATCAACTGATCGTTATTATTTTTTTTTTTTAATTTTCCTGAATTGGCAAAATACCCATCAAGAAAGACTAACCACAAATGTGGCCCAAGCAATCAGTAACTTATAGTTGTACGATCAGGATATGCTTTTTTATTATATATAAATTTTATCATCTTGATCCAGGTACAATATTACTTTTGTATTATTTTCAATAGATTTATCTCTAGACGAAAAAACATGGTGAAGGAAGACGAGTTTCTTTTATTGATGTATAGGTGCAAGCTTTCTGGTAAAAACACTTCAACAGGCGATCAATGAAGAATAAAAGCAATAAAAGAAACTCGTCTTCCTTCACTATGTTTTTTCGTCTAATTTCAATTCAGGAAGAATTCTTTATCTAGATTTATCTCTGTTCAATATTTAAGTTTTTATGACGCGAAATTTAACTGGAATATGTTATTTTCTAATTATTCATCACATTGAATATTCAAAAATGAAGGAAAATGTTTATAGAATATTTTGATATTGTTTTGTTAATAACCTATTCTTAAAGTCTTTGCGTTTATTTTGGAATCATTCTGTTTAAATATAAAAATATAATTAATATAGTTCATTGATTGTTTCTACTAAGGGTAAGACCGAGGGAAAGACTTGAATAGACAACCGAAGGAGTATCGAGACTACATAGACTACCAAGGAAAATATTTAAATAGAAATATTTTCATTATAATTGGTAGAGAATTATCTAATTATAAATTTCTAGAAAAACCAATAAAATATATTTATTGTAATATATATATTGTAAAGTAATAATCGCAATAAAAATGGGTACGCTAGAATCAATACCTAACATATAATTTGAGGTCCTATATTGATCTGTGAAAAGTTTGGAGAATATAGCTCTAAGGGCCAACTAAATCAATCCATTTCTGCGGCAAAATTCAATTTACCGCTTTACTTTATCAAACCTGTAAACCCGTGGCTTAAAACGAATTTATTTCATAAAAGCTGCCTGTAATGGAGTTATAGAAGTTGGTAGCTATTATATCATTGAAGATTGAACATTTCATATGTTAGCCATGAAATAATATGGCTGGAAGGTTTAAAAATATATATTCGTTTGATAATGAGATGAAAATGTCGTCTGGTTTAATATTTCCCCATTGATTTCTGGGTTTAGGACTTGACAGTTGGAATTTAAACCCGCTGAATTCTTCCTTTTTATCAATTCATTCACGAAATGGAATACAAAATTCTTATGTGCAATTTTTTTCAATATTTGTGTGTGTGTGTGTGTGTGTATATAAACTATTAGATTATTATGTTTCGAATTACAGTAAAACCTTGCTATAGCGAAACCCAATGGGATTTAGAAATTGGTTCATTATAGGCGTGGTTTCTTTATAATAGTATTGTTTACTATATTTTAAAATAAAAAAAGGGATTTTTTTTTATTATTCGTTATAAAGGAAGTTTCGATATATCCCCGATTATCGTTTTATCCAGGTTTACTCAAAATAATGATGTTATTAGAAAATGGTAATTAAATATCGCCAACACATGCTAGTTTCGTCCTATTCGATCATATTCATTCACCTAGTGCATCTAGCTTACACGGGTTGGCAAAGTTTTGGATAGAGATGTGCCTTTTCCCTTTTAAGACATTCGACAGAAATTAGTATCAATTTTTTAATAAGATTATTTTCTTAAATTAAAATATATTTTATTTTATGTTTATTTATTAATTTATATCTTATATTGTTTCAAATATAAGATAAAAATAAAACGTAATTATATAAATAAGAAAACCCAGTAAAGAACGAAGTTTTCTTTTTCAAATAAAGCAAACTTTTCACCATTCTTACTTCGATAAAAAATATTGGGAAAGCTTTACTCATGTGTCGTGAATCTTCCCTCAGGTAATAACAGTAATACCTTTTTTTTATTAATAAAATAAAAAAAAAATGTATTTTAATAGTTTAATTCCTTAAATCCTCGTATAATTGACGAGTTATTGCGCGCATAGGCACCTTATATTGTTTTGACATAGGACACAATAGTGAGTCAATTGTATATAATAAATGAAATGTTCCCTTTCCAAATAAACAAATTTTCTACCCTTCTTACTAATCTAAAAACATTGTTATGACGACGTTTAAAGGAGGCTAAAATCGTCGACCACATGTGGGCCGGGGAAGAGGATGGCTTAATCAGGAAAAAAGAAGCTACGCTGGCGAAGGGCGAAGGTTTTTTTTTTTTTTGCTTATCTCTCATACATGTTGTACAGGCCATAATAATCATGGTGGGTAGAAATAGGCGACTATTTTTACTGTAAGTGCACCGCATGTCTACATATGTGAAAAGCAGTTCGACTTTGCACTTACAAATGTGCGAGAGCCCCGTTTGGTTACTTGCACTCTCTGGTGGGGTTGGACTTTTGCAAGAATTGGAGCATTTTATTTTATTTTTTTTTCTATCACACAGAAAAAAAGTTCCCATTGCGGGAATCGAATCTGGGTCGTAGCAGTCGAAAACCAACGGTTTAGACCCTTCTTCCACTGACCCCCTGAAGTCGTACTTCATGTTGTTGACACCGACTTTTGGATAATTCTCTCTGTAAAGGTACTTTCTCTTTAATACACGAAGGTATATGAAAAAACGAAAGAAAAAAAAAGATAAAAATATCAGGTGTTGAAATCAATATTAAAAATGGCATATCCTGACCATGTGCTCATGTGCTCCTGGTCAGGATATGCCATTTTTAATACACGAAGGTAAATAAAGATGATTCGAACATAGATCCTTACCGATCCCTCTTTACTAATCCCGCGTACTCATTTGACCATCTTTTACACAGCGGCGACGTAACAATATATTGTGATGACTTTGCACATCAGTGATAACCTCCAACCTCCATGGCCCCTGCGCAAGGATGACACGCAAAATCGTGAAGCGTTCCAAGCGGTAAGGGCATTAGTAAGTTTGCTTCATTCGTAAAAGAAAAATTCGTGCGCTTTTATAGTTTTATCTCCTATGATATTGTTTTGTTTATTGTATTATTGTATTGTTTTGTATGAATGACTTATTCACCAGAATGAATTGGAAGCTAGAGTGAAGGAATTCTTCATTTCGAAGGACTATAAATGCTATCGCCGCAAGATCGAAGAATTGGAAGAAATATGTTTCACACCACAATGGTCTTTATTTTGAATTATAGGTATAATTTCTTACACAAGGTTATACATTATAGAATAAAATGACTAAAATATTGCGAATTTTTCGATACTTTCTCTATGCCTATAATAGTTGAATAGTGCTGGATTCGCTTGCACACTTTCCATTTAGTTTGTGATCATAACAATAGTTAAATTGCGAGGCAGCATATATAATTACTGTGAGAAACTAATATATTCTTAATTGAATATTATATAGAGCGATGAGAGAGAGAGATTCGAAAACATTAATTAAAATATCATTTATTTTAATTAATTTTATTGCAACAATTAATTCTCTTCAAATATAAATAATATGCATTTATTTAACTCTGTTATATTGATAAATACAAGGAAAATATATGGCTTTTGTAGAAATTTCAATTTGTTATAAGGTGTGTATCAATTGTGTATGTGTATTTATATAGTAACATAATTATATTATATTCAAACTCTCTATAAATCATAATTTATATATTTAGATGAATATATAACATGGTAGCATTAAAGATTTACATTTCACTTTTAAAAATATAATATATTATTGGTAGATATTTAAAAAATGCAGAATATTCAATTATTATATAATTAAATAAAACATTGTGAACCCAATTTGAACGCATATTTTTGTCAATTAGTGTCAGGGTTCACTTTATTATAAAATAAAAAGGTGATTATATCTGTTTCCATTAAAGTAAAAGTTATTTGTGTTTTTTGTTTGTTTAATTGACGCTTTACTGTACATCGTTCTCATAATGAATAGAGTAATCATGATTTTTTTAAAATACAATAAAACCTTTCAATAGCGAACAAGAGATGGCTATAACGAACCATGGATATAGTGAACCACAGGTTCAGGTCCATTGAGATTCACTATAAAAGGATTTTACTGTATATTTTGCAAATACAGTATAGCGAACTCTATAGCGAACCCCAATTGGACCAAAACTGTAGTTCAATATAGCCATGGTTCGTTATAGCCATAGTTCATTGTATTATACAATAAAATTTGGCGATTATTTCAGGTTCGTTATAAGTTAAGCTTTGCTATATCTTCTGTTCACTATTTAGAGGTTTAATAGTATTTCACAAAAATTCATGTATACTCGGATATCATTATAATACCGAGATGTAAGAGAAACCTCACTAAATCGAACCGAGAACACATGATTCTAAGATCGTTACCTATGAGTCTCTATGTGGTTTAAATGAGTTAATTTAGGGAGAATTAACTTGAGGTTAGAATAGCGTGAACTATTGGAGGAAATAAATATTCAGAAGATAATTCAAATCTTCCGTGATAATATTTTACTTGTGGTCTGGAACTTGCAGGGTAGTTAGGTCGGAGCAAATGCATATGGATATGGTCGCTGTTTGACAGATCACTTCAGTAAAACTCTTCCTTCATTTACATACTTTTTATATACCTAGTTGAATAACTCTTTATTAAGTCTTTTCACTTTGTGTAATGTAAGTCTGATGATTATATATAACACATTTACGCGTTTGAAATAAATATATTTTTCTCATATTTGAAATATTTATATTTATAAAACAATATAATGCGGCTATGATTGTAAAAAGACGTTTAACAAGTTTTACCGAAAATGTTTCTTTTTACAGAACGAAATTCGTAATTTTAATTATTTTAAGGAGAAATAACGACTATTCCTATTCTTAGGGATGAAATATGAAAGGATGAATTGTGATGAGTAATGATAAACGGAAAAATAAAAGTATATAAGGATTGAAATCGCACCCACAGTGTTCCGCTTACCGGGCAGATGCCATGTCCACTAGGCTACCCTGGACATATTATATTTATAAGAGCATTTTTACAAAGACAAAAAAAAACTATTTATAATACTTCGAGAAAGGTTGAAAATTTGTAATTAATATCTACAAATTAATAATTGTATTCATTTTTCTGCAGGACTTTCCGCCCAGTTTAAAAATACACGAGTCGTGAGTATAGTAATATTCCAAAATTTTGCAGATAATAAGAAACAAACCATTGTAGGTATATTTGAGATATAAGTGTTTGTTCTTTCATATTTCTGATATCTGGGAAGATTTTTCAAATTATGGACCCCACACTAGTTGAAAATAAAATTAGTCTCAATATTATAACCTCTGTGAAATCTTTAGGACATAATAATAAAGCCTCCGAGGTTGCGTTTCTTTTTTAAAACGTTTAATAATGCTCAAGCTTTCGGGTATGGTGGCCCTTCTACAGGAGCAACGCAAATGGTAGTGAATCGTCAGCAGCTGTTATATATTTACCTAATATGTTTACATATTTACAAAATTTTTTATAAGAGAACTATTAATTTCTTGATATATGCTAAGTATTGAAATATTATTAATGTTTATCCAGAATATTTACATCTTTCTAAACTTAAGGTAAAAACTATTATATAATAATTTAACATATGAGATTTGAATTAGCTATGGAAAAGTGTTATGAAATAGGAGCTATTGCATTAAATATGGGGAAGTGTACATTTTTTAATTGCTATTTATGAGTTCTGTATATGATTCTGGAATTTCAATGTGTCTATTGATGCTTGCGTGTTTTAATGATAAAAAAGCTTCTAAATACAGTCTTTTCTGTTTGTTGTTTATGTAGGTGTAGAAAGTTTTTGGGTTATTTAGGTTGAAGGTGTGACCTGTATTTTGTGTTTGTTGGTATAAAAGGGATTTTTTATCTTTTTTATTTATGGATCTGGTGTGCTCGTTTGTCCTGTCTATTACTTGTCTGCTGGTTTCGCCTATGTACATACTATTGCATTGGTTGCATTCTATTGAGTATATTGCTTGACTGTTGTATCTTGGAGAGTTATGGCTATTGTTTTTTTGTTATGGGATTTCTGACTATTGCGCCTATGTTGGGTGTGTTTTCGTAATATGTCTTTATACCGTATTTTCTAATTTCTCGGGCTATTGTTACGCTATTAGGGAAGTACGGTATGATGCAAATAGATTTATATGTTTGACTATTGTTTGTGTTATTGGGGTTATAAAAATGCCTTAATATGAAATTATTTGGGTATCCGGCTGTGGTAAGATATTGAATTATATTTTTAGTTTCTATTGCTTTACTTGTGTTGTTGGAGCAATGTGTGTGTATCCGTTTTGTTAGGGTTTTTACTGTGTTGAATTTGTGACTTAGTGGGCAGTATGATGAATATTGTATGAAATTGGGTTGGAATGTAGGCTTGTAATATACTGTGGAAGTGTACAGTGAGTTGTTTTTGTAATGAGGATGTCAAGGAATGGTAAGGAATTATTGTTTTCTTTTTCTATTATAAAGTTTAATTCATTATGGAGGCTATTTATTTCAGTTAATATATTATTGATTTTATCTGTTTGGCAAATGCAAAAAATGTCATCTATATATCTTTTCCAGGTTTGTATTATGTTAGGAAAACGACTGATTATTGTTTGGTCTATGTGTCTCATGACTATTTCGGCTAGTGGGGAGTATAAAGGACTTCCCATAGGGGAGCCATTGGTCTGTTTGTAGTGTTTAGAGTTAAAGGTGAATATGTTTATTTTTAAACTTAGGCTTATCAATTTTGTGATTTTGTCATACTGCCCACTAAGTCACAAAATCAACACAGTAAAAACCCTAACAAAAACGGATACACACACATTGCTCCAACAACACAAGTAAAGCAATAGAAACTAAAAATATAATTCAATATCTTACCACAGCCGGATACCCAAATAATTTCATATTAAGGCATTTTTATAACCCCAATAACACAAAGAATAGTCAAACATATAAATCTATTTGCATCATACCGTACTCCCCCAATAGCGTAACAATAGCCCGAGAAATTAGAAAATACGGTATAAAAACATATTACGAAAACACACCCAACATAGGCGCAATAATCAGAAATCCCATAACAAAAAACAATAGCCATAATTCACCAAGATACAACAGTCAAGCAATATACTCAATAGAATGCAACCAATGCAATAGTATGTACATAGGCGAAACCAGCAGACAAGTAATAGACAGGACAAACGAGCACACCAGATCCATAAATAAAAAAGATAAAAAATCCCTTTTATACCAACACACACAAAATACAGGTCACACCTTCAACCTAAATAACCCAAAAACTTTCTACACCTACATAAACAACAAACAGAAAAGACTGTTTTTAGAAGCTTTTTTATCATTAAAACACGCAAGCATCAATAGACACATTGAAATTCCAGAATCATATACAGAAATCATAAATAGCAATTAGAAAATGTACACTTCCCCATATTTAATGCAATAGCTCCTATTTCATAACACTTTTCCATAGCTAATTCAAATCTCATATGTTAAATTATTATATAATAGTTTTTACCTTAAGTTTAGAAAGATGTAAATATTCTGGATAAACATTAATAATATTTCAATACTTAGCATATATCAAGAAATTAATAGTTCTCTTATAAAAAATTTTGTAAATATGTAAACATATTAGGTAAATATATAACAGCTGCTGACGATTCACTACCATTTGCGTTGCTCCTGTAGAAGGGCCACCATACCCGAAAGCTTGAGCATTATTAAACGTTTTAAAAAAGAAACGCAACCTCGGAGGCTTTATTATTTTGTCCTAAAAATAAAATTAGTATAATTATAAAAACATTAAGTAATATAATAATATTTGTATAAACATGCAGAACATTCCGCTAAAAGGAACCTGGGATATAGCGAACCTTCCCATACAATAAACTATAAATAAACCTTATTCTTATCTTATAATACAGTAAACTATGGCTATAACAAACCATGACTATAGTGAACCACAGGTTCAGTCCCATTGGGGTTCGCTATAGAGGAGTTTTACTGTAGTTTATGTATCTCTCTCCATATACTATCACATTTTGATATGTATATTTCAACGATGAAGTATTTTAAAATAGTAATTGACCATTTGAAAAATTAAATCATAGCTATTATATACATTTTCATCGATTTAAATAATGAGCCTGGGATGTTCCTTGGCTCCATTCTGTTTTTCTAGCATCATCTAGTAATGTAAAACTATTTCATTTCATTTTCATCTCTGTTGTGTGAGCACACACAATAATCCGACAAATTCTACCTTTTTCTTTAAGAATTTTCATATGTTCATGTGCGTTTAATTTTTAAACATATTAATGTTGACTTTGGACAAGTTTACCATTTTATTTTAGAATATGTATTCTAATGTATTCATTGTATTTGCAAGATACTTATATACAATTGAATCTTCAATTTGTTTTCCCCATTTGGGTTTGATATAGCGAGGTTTTACAGTATTTACAAAGAAGTTCCTGAATTAAAATACACAAATCGTAAATATAAAGAAAGGCCAACCACCTACCTTGCTAAAACGAACGGAGGATATAGCGAAAATTCCCTCTTATAACAAACCTAAAATAACCCCAATATTTCATATATTATTACCATGGCTATATTGAATCATAGTTATGATGAACCACGTGTTCACTCCTATTGATGTCCACTATAGCAGGGTTATACACTGTTTAGACAGCAATTACAATTTGGGATATTATTTTTGCTAGAGATAGAGCAAAAGGGTTTTTTTTCTTAATGTAGCAATGCGATTGAATATTGAACAATAAGGAAAAAAACGAAATTCAAACTATAGTTTCTGGTCTACAAGTTACATTTTAAGATTCAGTAAAAATTTCCACACAATAATCATTTAACATATCATTATTTTAGGCGAGAATTTTTTTTTTTTAAAAGAGTTTTTGTTTTTGGATATGCCAGAGAAAGAAGTTAATTGAAAACTATTGTAATTCGCGTGGTCTACCGAGCTCAAACCCTATGAGCTACGGTACAGCGATAAGTAAACTTGACTTTGTTCTGCAGACTTGAATAAAGGGAAACTCCACGCAAATCGATCAGGAACCTATGAATTTAATTCTCTTTGAATAAGCTACATTAATGAACTTTATGACTGATTTAAACTAGACTGACAATTAAGCAAAACAAAAATATATATACAACACAGTGTTGCCGAATCAATATATATATATATATATACAGATTAAAATTAAAATAAAGAATTATGTAAAATAATGACCGACAATTTCTACAATGAATGACAAATAAGAAACATACATTTTTTAACCAAACAACTATCTTCTATTATTCTATAATATTATATATATGCAAATATTATTAAAATCAAAATGATAAAAGTTCTATATAAAAATCAAGTTACTTTATTTCCAATTTAATTAACTCAATTTTAATATTATCGCCTTTTTATACACAATAAACGTTTATTTTGTTGAATTTTCTTTACACTCTTCGTACGATATACAACTCATAAGAGGGTAAAAATAGCTCTAGATGTAATCAGAGGATAAAATGGCTATATAGAGAAAATATAAAACCTTGATAAACAAAATCAAATTGAGAAAAATAATTTTAGAAAACAAGTCACTAACTTGAAAATCTAATCAAAATATTTATTTATTTTCTTTGAAAAGCGCACAGATAAAGTCGATACATTTATAAATAAATGAAAGCTTTTTATATTTCGATTTCTTTCAAGAAATATTCTTGGAATTAGTAGCAAAGGTGATACAATTTCTGCTATTCTCTAAACCGTAAAACCTCGCTAAAACAAACCCCAATAGGACTGAATGTTTGGTTCACTATAGCCATGGAATTTCTATATCCATGATTTCACTATATTCTAAAATAAAAATGGAGATTATTTATGGTTTGTTATAAGGGAAGGTTTGCAATTATCCCGGTTGGCTTTAGCAAGGTTTTGTTATATAGAATTTATTATATTTTTGAAATAGATATATACAGTTAAAATAGATATATACAGTTAAATCTTTAAAAAAAAAACCTAGGATATAGCGAACCTTCCCATATAACGAACCTGAAATATTCCACCTTTTTTATGGAACAGTGAACTATAGCTAAAACGAACCATGGCTATAAATATTTTTGTTTATCCCTAGGCACAGGCCATGATAATCATGGTGGGTAGAAGTAGGCGATTGAATTTAGTGTAAGTGCACTACGTGTCGTCTGAAAAGCAGTTCGACTTTGCACTTACAAATGTGCCGCTGCTCGCTGGTGGGGTTGGACCTTTGCAAGAATCGGAGGCCATTGAAGCATTTTTTTATCAGAAAAAAGTACCCAATGCCGGATTCGATCCCGGTTCGTAGCGGTCGAAAACCAACGGTTTAGACCATCCTTCCACCGACCCCCTTTGCATTAATGAACAGGTTTTGTTCTATTGAGGTTCGCTATGAAGGGGTTTTACTGTATATATATCACAATACATATATAAGTATTATCAAGACATGATTCGGCCAATTTGGTATAATTAACTTTATTAACATCCTTTATATAATCTCAAACTCAAGGATATTTGCGTCAATACATTTCTGACATCATATCAAACTGACTATATACAAGGAGAAAAAGACAAACATACAAAAGCAATTCTCTCAAATTTTCCTTCCTTCTCTTTCCCGGTTCAAAATATAGTTGTATATATATCTACAAAATTGATTATATCTTTTCTCATCTACAATTCATGTAGCTGTCCGATGCCACCAAATTTTCTTTCCCTATAATCCCGAAAAATTGGGCATTCCAGAAGTAGATGTTTCGAGTCTTGAATTTCACCTCCGCAGAAGCAGCTCGGTTCCTTCACCGAGCCAATAGTTGCCAAAAAATTCCCAAATTTTCCATTATCAGTGTTAAATTATATATAAAAATCTGGACGAAAAAACTTGTAATTCCAAACACAAAAAAAAAGCATCTAAATATTTCTACTAGGTATAATTACGCGCATAGAGTTACTATTCTATTAAAATCTAAGAGGTGTCTGATATAAATTCTTTTATAAATTAAGGAAAAGCATATTCTGATTGTAAAACTATCCGTGAAACTCATACATCTAATTCCAGTACAATTCTACTCTTTTGAAAATATTGCTAAGACGATGGCAATATTTATATTCGTTAATAGAAGAAATTCACAAGACGGGGAGAATAGTTTCTTTCATTTATAAACAAGTATATGAGATTTTTTAGGCAAGACGTCCTTCTATGGATACAATACATCATTGTACCCAATACAGGAATGTATTGTACTTGTAGTAGGGTATATTGCCAGAAAGCTTGTACAACCGTTTATAAACGCAAGAAACTTTTCTTCCCGTATTATTTTATAGATATGTTGCTAAACATCGTCATTTATAGCTTAGTCTCCTATTAGTATTTAGCTAGTCTATTAGTATTCTAATAGCAGACACTAAGACCTCTGTATGCTTGTGAAAACAAACACTTCCAACAATTACGATAATTATTTAGACAATAACATCAAGAGTAAAAAAGAAAATATTTTTAACATACATTATTGAATAAGCCTAAATGAAAACATTTATTTGATGTGAGCGGTTACGATATGCTTTTTTGTTTTTAATATTAGCATCTAACTCTTTTCTGTATTTTTTTACTGTTTTCACACATAGATAACTATTTTTAAAAAAGCACTTTTCAGTCAAAATAGTCTAAAAGCTCAACTATATTTGTTTAAAATAAATATTTCAAATATATCATCCAAATACTTAACATATGAGATGGCTTTTATCCCTTTTCACACATAAAACATCTAGTGAAATATATGAAAATACAGTAAACCCCGCTAAGACGAACCAGGGATATAGCGAACCTTCCCTTATATAGAACCTTAAATATTTCACATTTTTATTTTATAATAAAGTGAACTATCATTATAACCAACGCTATGACCTCCCAACCCAATATAACAATTACCCTGACAAATTATCTAAATATTAATAATTTTTTGTATATATATTTCATCCCAGTATAATATATATTACTTTAGCTGGTAACAGTCTGAAGCACCCCCGCGAGAACACATGCCAATAACAAATGTTTTTCAATTATTTTGTATAAAGATTATTTAGAGATTTTACATAGAGTATTAGCCCGTTGAAAAGCAGTATATTTGCTCGAAAGATTGCAAATTTAAAATTGAAAGAAACTTTTTACCTGATTTTTTTTTTCATTTTTCAAATAACCAACTCTGGCCATAGTGAACCACAAGTTCACTCCTATTAAATTTCACTATAGAAGGGTTTTACTGTATATCAGAAAGAGTTATCGGCCTATTATTGTTAAAAATGATTATTTTGAATATATCATCCAAATACTTGAAATATGAAATGTGTTTTATCGCTATTCACTCGTAAAACGCCTAAAAAAACAACGTTTGCAAATGCAACCAATTGTTGCACCAGGTTGCGTTTTCAACCATCTTACAAATTTATATAAGCGAATAATGAGATAACTCTACTTTAAGTAGCCTCCATAACGTAAAAACAATAAACCCTGCTAAGACGAACGAGAATTAACGGAATTGCAATGCCAGGAAATACGGACCTGTTGGGGAGGTGACAGAAAGGATGAAGATACTGTCGCCTTATTTCACCGAGAGGGAGAAAGAATAGTAAAGAGGTTTACTATCAGTAATTAAATTGGTGTTTCGACCGCCATTGGCTCCAATCGATACACGGAATACGGCGGAATACAAAATACGCTGGGGAATAGAGCTCGATATAGAACGATAAGGTATCATTAGTAGATCTGCCGTACTCCTATACCTGAACACTTTCTTGTTCTCTCTCTTGTACAACACAATATATTAACTTTTATAAAGTTTTTATGACTTATTTATCAGATGTATTTATGTAGATCGACGTTCGAGAAATTTTACCGCAAATGTTTCTTTTGAACGCGAAAAATATTAATTACATTTTAAGAGGAAATACAACTTTTTCTATCCTTAGGGATGAAGTATGAAAGGATGAATTGTGAAGAGTAATGGTGAACGGAAAAATAAAAGTGTCCAGGGTACATGTATATATATGTATATTATATGCACCAAAATATTGCTATAGTGAACTCCACACAATGACACTGCAATTTTGGATTTTCTAAATAGTCAATTCATTTCAGGCTTCATGGTAATATCCTATATATAGGTTTTTAAAATTTTAAAATACAAGTTTCAAAGAGAAAATTTCTATAAAAAATGTATTCCAGATATTTTATGTTCAATATGATTTATTAAACAGTGTATACAGTAGCTAATAAGAACCTGGGATATATTGAACCTTTCATTATAACGACCGAATTAATCGCCATTTTTATTTTATAATGGAAACTATAGCTATAACGAACCATGGCTATAGTGAACCACAGGTTCAGTCTCATTGAGGTTCGCTATCCCATTGGTGTATGCTACTGTATATCGAAATAGATGTTTCATTAGACTCAATTTGTTATCAAGTTATTTATATTGATCTTTTCCTTCTGAAATAATCAAGCAAATTTACCTAAAGCAACTTTACCAAAGAAACTTTTCCATTGTAGTAAATCAAATGTATAGAATTGCCTTTGTATGTTTGTCTTTTCTCTTTGACCTTTCTCCTTGTATATAGCCAATTTGATATTATGTTAGAAATGTATTGACGCAAATATCCCTGAGTTTGGGATATCGGGTTAAGGATATTAATAAAGTTATGTTAAATCAAATGTATCGTAATTTTTTAATAGTAAAATTATACAGAAATCGGTTAAAACGGTATCGGGTGATTCAGTAAAGATAATAAAGAATATATATTGGCAGTAATTCACGTTTTCGTTTGTTAACGGGCGATATAATTCAGGATTAAGTTCGAAGTAGAGCTCACAACTTGATCTTAATTTCTGTATACCCCTTTCCTTCAGTTCCGTATAAACTATAGAGATCAAATTTGTCTTTAATATGTCCCTGATATAATATTCTGCAGTCATTTTAACATTGTTTTCAACTATATTAGTATTAAGGTTCTCCTTTTCGTAAAAACTACCGACAACCTTTAATCTTTAGAGTTTTTTTACCTTGAAGAATCCAGTTTTTCAGGTCCTTAAAGATGTTTTTAGCATAATAAATCCCTCGAGGGCTGTTATATTAATTGTAATAAACCTTATCCTCATTCATAATGTAATAAAATGCTTTTTCTCTAACGGCTTAGCGATTTTAATATACATTTCTACATTTTGTTTTCCTTTCATAGCTGTGTTTATGCGATAAAACATTGATATTTGCCTTTTTTATGATTTTAATATTAAAATATCTTCCTTTATAATTATATTTTCATTAGATTGTGAAATTGACTTATTTATATTGAGACATATCTTTGCAATAAAATGTCCTTTGGGTTAAATATCGGCGCATATATTGGACCTTTTTTTATTTGATTAAAACATTTAAATAAAAAGATACAGATTTACAGCTGGTCACATCGTGAGACCCAACTATATTATTGACTTGTTAAAAGTTTAGGGGTAGAAAACTTGACTCTTATAGATAATTATGAAAAAATAAACTTATTGTTATAGTAACACAAACCAATAACGCGCCATCTATATATATATAATAAAAGGATTTAAAAGCGCGAATGTTTCTTTTATACATAAAACGAACTTCTACTGTCCTTACTGCGATGAAAAAATATATTGGGAGGGCTTGGCTCATCAGTGGTGAACCCTCCCAGCGGTTTCGCCAATTTAATCCACCAGACCGCTTCTCAGAGCTCTAATACTGTATTGGATCATTCTGCTTTTATATGCTACACTGAATTGTTATAGTATTTTTAATTAATATTTTGAATAATTTACACGCACAAATATATCCTTTGAGAAAATCTAACTGATATATAAATATATCCTTGATTAGAAATTAATATAACCCCTTAAAATAGATAATATATCCTTTAAACATAAAGTTTATTTTATATATGAACACTAATAGTAATAAAATATTTATTAGAATTTCACTAGTAACTATGAATAAAACATTAGAATTTAATACAATTTAAATAATTCAAAATACAATAATTGAATCTTCCAATGAGAAAAACTATATTTCATAAATTTTTTTCAAACTAAAGAATAAAACATTTCAAAGCTTTTATTTACAAAGGTTTTGGTGACCCTCTACTACCATTTTCAAGATAAAAACTTCAATATGATGTGTGTGAGTCTACTGCAAATTTATTGAAGTTCGAATGCAGACACATAGAGGAGGACCACAGCTTCATCCAAAACTCAATATAAACATAGTTTAAATTATTAAATGACGCTAAAATATAAATAATTTTCTTTTGCTTCCCTTTCCTCGAGAAACTAGATTCAACCATATTGAAGCGTTTAAATCGTTATTTAGAATAAACCCAAACTGCAAAAATTCAGTTTTTTTTTAACTTTTTCAATATTTTACTGTATAATGATCAAATATTAATATCTTACATCATATGACTATTCTATTCTAGGCCTAAATGTATAAACAAATGTGAAGGCATACATGTATTACAACGCTAGGGGGATCAAATCTAGGGGGATATAGCGCTTTAAAATAAAATAAATAAAATAATTAAATAAAACCTTGCGTAATCGAAATAGTTTAGATAAGCTAACGTTTTATAAGCTGAAAATAAGTGTTATGTAAAATTTTGATCAATCCTACATGTTCAAAGAGAGATTTTCATAAATCAAATTTCTCAAAACTATAAATTACGTCATAACTTTATGAAATAACTTTCTAGAAATATATATATAAAATATGCGCAATATTTCTGAATGCTATATATAGTGCTAAATATACAAATATAAGTTACTCTCAAACTTCAATAATATTTTCTATAAAACTTATATAACACTCTTTATTTGTAAACTATAAATATTTATTTTTCGAAATATTTATATTAAAGGGAACAACAGAAAAAAAAGAGGCAGTGATTTCTACCAAAGTAAATCTACTTAAAAACAACAATATAGACCTAGTCAAATTCAAATAAAACTAATTTAAGAAATTTCTAATAATAATTTGAATCTATTTATTCCTCTATTTACAATATTAGAATGGATTGTTATCTATTTAGATGTATAAATAGAGAAAGAAGAGATGATAGATAAAATAATAAACAATTAAGTTAAATAAAAAACACATTTTTTTTTTATTCCGAGAAGACATTCTGTAAGCTATTAGCATGTTAGTTTTCCATAGAGATGCCATTAATAACATAGTTGCAATCATGTAAATTTATTCAATTCGAGAGGGAATTCAAAATGAGATGGAAATTTGCTCCAATATATAAAAGTTGTATATAGAGATCGGAGATTATTTGAATTAGAATATTTATATACTTGATTTAGTAGGTCATATCGAGGGATGCTGGAAGATTTGTGTTACTTGGAAATCTGCTTTTATACATTAAAATCTTGCTATAGCAAACTCTGATTAAATTAAAATTTTGGTTTACTATAGTCATGTTTTATCATCGGCATGGTTTGATATATACTGATGAGACAAAGGCGGAGATGTGATATTCAGATGGTTTATTTGGTGCAGTGCTGGACTCGTTGTCCTGTCCAGTAAGATCATGATGTTCGGGGTCTCACCGGGCCGGTTGTAGGAAGGGATGAAGCTATAACTGTACATTCTAATCGCCGGGTTAAAAATCCAAAAATAGACGAAAGATAAAACGATCACTGGCACGTTGTATTTAACGGATTGCCGCGAAACGGTGGTGAATGGTCAAATACAATTTAACCCCGTCCTCTCTGTGGTGCCGTTTCTCTGATAAGTAATTAATTAAAATAAAATTAAAAAATGATAATTTGTACTGCTCCCGTGTACCATCGGTCGGCTACTTATTGACACACAACAATATTTTTAAAATATCGAGGATTATTTTTAATGTTCGTTATAAGGGAAGGTTAAGACTAAGTCTCAGGTTTGTTTTAGCATAGTTTTATTTTATATTTTCTTATTTAATTATAGTAAAACCCTGCTAAATTTAACTTCGGAATATTGTAAACCTTCCCTTATAAAAATCTCAAAATAATCTCCATTTTCATTTTAGATACAGTGAACAATGACTATAACACACCATGGCTATAGTGAACAATAGACTACAGTCCCATTGGAGTTCACTATAGAGGAGATTTACTGTAATTTAAATATGGTCTAGGTTTGTATTGTTCGATGAAATTTAAACTCTTTTTATGACAAGGAATTATTACTTTCAGTAAAAGTATAGAACAGAGGATATAGCAAAACTTCCATTAACAACTAATCTCACCTAGATCCCAACATTACTGACATATTAGAATAAGCCGTATATAGTGAACCATGGCTATAGTGAAGAAAAGGTTCAGTACCATTTATGTTACTATATGCAGGATTAACTGTTAAAATCCAAAGACTATTAAAAAACATTACATATGTAGATGGGGTTCGGTGGATAGAAGGTCTAAACTGTTAGGTTTTGACCGCTACGAACCGGGATCGACTCCCGCATCGGGCACTTTTTCTAATTAATTTATAATTCAAAAGTATTTGTATTGGGGGTTACTTTCAATAATAATAAGGTCATATTTTCAAATCATTATATTTTACTTTAATATATATATATATATTTAAAAAAGATGCATATATTGGATTTCTAATTATTTTTATTGTTCCAATATTTCGAGGGGCAACTCGCCTCTCTTTATCGAGGATGTTTGTGTTTTTCACTAGAACACGCGCGCACGCGTACACCACTCTCGTTCTACAAGGCCAATGAAAGAACTGTATCTTTGACTCAACTATTGCTTACAGTTTATATACAGTAAATAATTATATTTATATTTAATATTATATATTATTATTTCATCTATGGAAGATATAGAGATTTATATAAAACACAGTGTAATTGTAAAAAATTGTGTTTACATATTAATTCTAAATTTAAAAATCTTTTAAAGCAAAATAAATTATTAAATAAAAGGTATATACATAGTTATTTATAAACAATTAAGATATGAATTCTTTATAAATTTCTGGAAAATCAATTTTTCTGTTTATACTCTGTTTATCTTCGGCAGAAGCCCAACTTTCTAAAAACAGTCTACTATGCTTTTCTGTTATGTTTTTGTATATAATTGTGGTCTGTTTGAAATCTGGTATATGGCTATTGTTTAGGGAGTGGTCTACTAGTAGGGATAATGGTTTGTAGTTTTTTAAAGCTGCTTTATGTTGATTGATACGATCTTTAAGTGATTTACCTGTTTCTCCAATGTATGTAGCTTGACATGTCTGGCAGGGAATTTTGTAAATTACATTGGTTGTATTTTCTTGGTTTGAAATATTTTTTGTATCTGAGTGGCGTAAGATTTGTCTTAGATTTTGTGCAGATTGATATGTTGTAATTATATTATATCTCTTTAAAATTCGGGCAATTCTCTCCGAACCGTAGCTATATGGAATAGAGCAATATCTTTTTTGAGACTGATCACGACTATTATTTGAAGGTATATCTCTCTGTTTATAAAAATGTTTTTCAATAAATTTTTTGGATAATTATTATTTATTTTAAACCAAGAAAATACAACCAATGTAATTTACAAAATTCCCTGCCAGACATGTCAAGCTACATACATTGGAGAAACAGGTAAATCACTTAAAGATCGTATCAATCAACATAAAGCAGCTTTAAAAAACTACAAACCATTATCCCTACTAGTAGACCACTCCCTAAACAATAGCCATATACCAGATTTCAAACAGACCACAATTATATACAAAAACATAACAGAAAAGCATAGTAGACTGTTTTTAGAAAGTTGGGCTTCTGCCGAAGATAAACAGAGTATAAACAGAAAAATTGATTTTCCAGAAATTTATAAAGAATTCATATCTTAATTGTTTATAAATAACTATGTATATACCTTTTATTTAATAATTTATTTTGCTTTAAAAGATTTTTAAATTTAGAATTAATATGTAAACACAATTTTTTACAATTACACTGTGTTGTATATAAATCTCTATATCTTCCATAGATGAAATAATAATATATAATATTAAATATAAATATAATTATTTACTGTATATAAACTGTAAGCAATAGTTGAGTCAAAGATACAGTTCTTTCATTGGCCTTGTAGAACGAGAGTGGTGTACGCGTGCGCGCGTGTTCTAGTGAAAAACACAAACATCCTCGATAAAGAGAGGCGAGTTGCCCCTCGAAATATTGGAACAATAAAAATAATTAGAAATCCAATATATGCATCTTTTTTAAATATAATTTTGATTATGGATTGCCAAATCTTCAAAATATATATATATATATATGTCATAATATATGCTCTTCCAGGATTAATAAAACAAATCTACAGTCGACCAGAGAGAGAGTGAGAGAACGCAGCTAAGGCCGGTCACTTGATATAGCAGTCACATTCCAAGGGGGCGACCGCAGGGCCTTTTCTTGGAACCTCAGTTCTATGTTTACTCAGTCGGGGGGGTGGTGGATACACAAGAAGATTTTCCGCGGTGGCAGCCGCTAGCGCTCCCTCTCTCCCTCGGTTTGCTGGGTTCCATCTTCCAAACTTGTTGTTTCCTTATTTCTCACTCACCACATTATTATCACTATATTGCCACACAGAAAAGTCGACAGGATAAGACCTGGCCGGGAAGCGAATCCCTCATATACCGGAGTATGAAGAAACAAGAAGCCAAGCCACGATGATCGACCAAACCCAACTCAACTGTAACCACTCCTCTTCGAGCCCTCAACCCCTTCCTCGCCAACCTTTGAACCGTGATCCCGAAGAAGTATTCACCTACGACGAAGATGGAGCTGCCACACACTTCTTCCAGCACTAGATCTACCCAAGAACGACCACCGTGCCAGAGCAGGACACCTTCCATCATCATGGACAAGACTCCGCCATATCCCTGCCGCTACTGTGATGTACAACACTGGTACGCTCAGTGTCACAGACAGAACTCTCCCGAATCTCAATGAACTTACCTGCTCTCTAAACCAGCATAACCTGTAAGTGAAATTATTTTACCCCTTCCATTCATTCTTTAAATAAGTCATTCCTTGTAAATTGTCCCAATATTTACATAATTAGCTCCATTTATTCTCTCCATGCCTATTAACAATGATTTTATGCTCCATACTATTTATCTAGATATTTGTAACTCATTTAATTAGTTACCTTACCAGTAGAATTTAACAATCGTTATTTTAATTAAATAATTTCCATTTTTAACGTAACTCTTAAAAAAAAAAAAATTGGAATTCTACCTATTAATGCTTTACGATTTTTACTATTAACAATAGATTTTTCATAATCAATTTATTTATAAAAATATGCCTCCAGCACCTAAACTTTTGTATGTCTATTTGTATATACCTCTCCTACTTGTAAGCACGGCTCACGAAAAATAATTTCTTTCCCTAATCGATTCAAAATTCACCCTGTAAGACAGGCGTCGAAGAATTTCAACCATCACGTGAGCCTTGCTTACAACCAACCCTTGGTGACTCTTATCTATCTTCCCCTGAATGCCTCTCTCATTCTTACAACTTTGTTAACCTTATACCAGCTCAGGACCGTTTAGAGAATTATTGATTAATCAATTATCGAACTTCTATATTGTCATTTCAAAATCCTAACCTTCGCCCTTCATTTATGATAATTTATTTCGTAGTTCATCTCTAGCATATCCACCGACCCACACCATTTAGCCAATGGTGTGTTCGTCACAGGGTGCAGATTGACTAACTGCTAGATATTTATCAACCCCTTTTTGTTCGCACTTGAACAATCTGCATCGAGCGACACAGTTCGCCCCTTCTTCTCGCGCCACACGTTCGTCACACGGACCCTGTCTTCAAATCTATGTTTGTCCATTGTCCAAACCAGCACGATATAGCCTACCTCCGATATTTCCCACGGAGGTACGTTAAACATCGTCGCTGATTCTGTCCGGTCCGTCATCATTTCGCGCAGACATGGGTCTTACTTTCAACCCACCGCGAAATCATCGCCTTGCACAAGCTCCCACGACGGATCAAACACCTCGTGTCCGAGCAGCTTGTCATTTGTAACGGACAACGCAGTCCTCGTCCCAATTTTTGGCACTGTGCGCGCATACTTTCCGCAAATTAAATATAAGTCCATCCGACTTCCTCACCTACACACGGGACTTTTCCCCTCGGACTCGCTACACAAGTAACTACATAGATAAGTTAGATTGGCCAAGGGCAAGTCTCCCCTCGCTCTGTCCGCCTATATTCTACCTTTGCATCTAGAACTATTTTATCTTCGAAAATTAAATATAAGTCCATTCGACTTCCTCACCTACACACGGGACCTTTCCCCTCGGACTCGCTACACAAGTAACTACATAGATAAGTTAGATTGGCCCAGGGCAAGTCTCCCCTCGCTCTGTTCGCCGAGGTTCTAACATTGTATGTAGTTTTATATTTACCTCAGTCCTGAGCTCACACAATTGTCAACCTCAATCTCATTTCTCGTACTCTACACTTATAGCATAGAAAGCCAAAGTTTCCCCTTGCCATGTCCGCCTGAAAAATATCTTAAAGTGTAGAGTTCTCCAGTCTTAATGATCTTCAGAATTTCACCATATGTATGTGACTCTTCTTCTCGTTGTTAACACTCCTCCATATCACTTCCCTTATAGTACATTAGATTTTGTTGTATATAGCCTTTTATAACCTGGATATTTTCAAAGATTTCCTTAAATGTCAAACTCCCCGGTGTTGTAAAACTGCTTGTAAATAATATTTACTTGTGTACTATACAATATTTTATTTACATAAAACTATGTCACCATTACCTTAACTAATTTTAACTGTAAAATTATTTTCTCTATTCCTGGCTTCTCCAGCTTTAAATATACTTAAACCATGTTCAGCCTTCTTCAACGGGGGCCATATGTCATAATATATGCTCTTCCAGGATTAATAAAACAAATCTACAGTCGACCAGAGAGAGAGAGAGAGAACGCAGCTAAGGCCGGTCACTTGATATAGCAGTCACATTCCAAGGGGGCGACCGCAGGGCCTTTTCTTGGAACCTCAGTTCTATGTTTACTCAGTCGGGGGGGTGGTGGATACACAAGACGATTTTCCGCGGTGGCAGCCGCTAGCGCTCCCTCTCTCCCTCGGTTTGCTGGGTTCCATCTTCCAAACTTGTTGTTTCCTTATTTCTCACTCACCACATTATTATCACTATATTGCCACATATATATATATATATATATATATATATATATATATATATATATATATATATATATATATGTAACGTTTAGTTTATTTTTGCTCCACTAGATGGCGCTCTACCATCTAAAAAGCACATGTGCTCGTGGTCAGGAGATGCCTTCTTTATTTTTAATATCAACACCTGACCCACTTATCTTATATATATATATATATATACTGCAAGATAAATATTATATGTATAATATCAGAGTAATATATATATATAACATAATTTCACTCGATATATTCAGTAAAACTACTAAACGAATCAGGGGTATAGCGAACCTTCCCTTATTATTTCAGCAAATTATTCCCAGATATATTTCAAAATATTGTAAACAATGGTTATAGTGAAGCTATGGCTATAATGAAAAAAAGTATTCTTCACCATTGGTGTTCTCTATTGCAAGGTTTTAATGTGCGTAGTTGGTGTCTTGTGCTACATGATCCTAGGTTTCGATGTACTTCCTCTTAAAATAAACTGGTTTTCACCTATTTATTTGACTTTGTCTACATGTTTTTCTTTAGTTTTTTTAAAATATGTTTTCATTAAGTTATTTTTAGATGTAAAATACGTTCTAGCTTAATATAATATTCTAATATGTTAAATAATAGCCATATATGCACATTGAAATATATATATCGATTATTATGAAAATAGAGCAAAGAGTAAATTTAAGTAAAAGACATTCTCTATTCGTCAAATTGAACATTGTTGATAGCCAGTTCGTGAAGCGATACAGTTCAATTAGGACCTTATTAGAATGGTACAACTGGAAGGAATACAATAAGTGGGGCTTTTTACAAACTTCACCGTCAGAAGGATTCGTAGCACCCTGAATGTTACTTTTGCTAAGGGTCCCGCTCAAAACACAGTCCACTTCTGGCTCGGGTAACACCGACTTGTTGACTGATACGCTGTCGAACGACCCACTCGTTCCAGTGTCCAATTACCACAGGGCAATCCTTTCCATAAGGCCACAAGTACTGGCAAATTCTAGGTACTTCTGTGGTCAGGCCAACAGCTTCTATCCACCAGGCTGTGTTCATCGCCTTCCTGTGGACTCCTCTATATATATCGCTCCTCACCAGACAGTAATTTTCCTCTCACGCCCCTCCCCCCTGAACTATTACTGGCGCGCACGTGTTTTCTAACGATCATCTGCTAAACTTGCTGATTCCTTCAATCTTGCGTAATCTTACCAATATCTATATAAGCAAGCTATATTATTACGAACATGAATATATTGCAATAATATTGAAGCGATGTGGTTCGTTATTGTAGTTCTGAACGCTTTAGATCAAAAGATCATCGAGCTGCCTTTAAAAATGCAGTTTTTTTAACTTACGTAGAGTAAATTTTCTAAAATGAAACATGGATATTACCAACATTTTCTTATAACGAAAATAAAATCATTATTTTTACTTTATGTTATAGTTAACGAAATCTATTGTGTAACCATAATTCATATTTATGCATATTAAATAGTAGGACGATTTTTGATATAAACTATCTGAGGCGAAAACATGCTGAAATTTGAACAAACTCAGTGTGATATTCCCAATAAACGGTGTAGTAGAGCCAGCTACAGGTGTCCAGTGTGATAGTTTCCTGACCAAACTCACTAATTACCGCTGGGGCTGAGATAAGGTTCTGCTGGGAGATAATTCAGTTAGCCCACCCGTCTGGACCGTCTCACTGCCGGCGGTCAATCCATTACCACAACTCCTTCTTCCTTCTTTCTTACAAATACAAGAAATGACTTTGTGTGATAGCCCTTCGAAAATCATTTTTAAAATTTCATTTCAATTCTCTATGTCAAATTTCCTTTATATGAGAAAATTATTAATTATCATACAATAAAACCTACCCAAAACAAAATTCTGGATAATAAAGATATTTCCATTATAGAAATCTGGAATAATCTCCATTTTACTTTTATAATAACTGAACCATATTGGATCATCGCTAGAGGGAACTGAGAGTTCGTTCCCATTGAGGGATCATATAAAGAAACTAGGTCATTTAGAAAGAGAATAAATAAGTAAGGTGATAACGGTTCACCCTGTAGGACTCCAGATTGTATTTTCATAAATTCCGTAAAGGAGCTATCCCATTTAACTATTGCTGACATTTGAGTATAATTGTTCTGTATGAGACTGATGAATCGGTCGCTCAAATCATAGGCTGCTAACCTTTCCCAAAGAAGAAGGTGTGGTACAGTATCAAAGACCCTTTTTATATTCACAAAAAAAAATCGTATAACTTCCTTCTTTAGCGGCTCAGCGTCATTTGAATCAGTGAGGTAAGTTTGATGATATGGTTTTGATTGGAATATCCTCTTCTGAAACCCGCTTGATTTTCCGCCAATATTCCCCTTTTATGATCCAGCTGTTCAACCTAGTCTTCAACATAGATGTAAAGAGTTTCGATAAGTTGGGTAACAATGATATTACTCTATAGTTTGATGATATATTTGGGTCGCCGTTTTTGAAGATAGGATGGATGATTGTTCTTGTCTTCATTGAGGGAACTGAGGATGTCATCAATATTTTATTGTATATGTACTTAATAACAATTTCAGATATTCGTCAGGTAAATCTCTTATTGCTTTATTTGGTATGTTATCCAATCCTGTTGATTATTTATTCCTTAGTTTGAATCTTTCTTCAGCAACTTCTGTAAGCGAAATTTCCCCATCTAAGTCCGGATCGAAATGCGCTGATAATGAAGATAGATTATCATTCATTATCGGTGAAGAACAGAGAGACAGGAGTCCACGGTGAAATACCTTTCAATCAGACATCAGGATATTGCTTTTGATGATGACTCTCTGCCTAAAATATTTTATTATCTTCCAAAATTATTGATAAGTCGATCTTAGTCAAGAATCAAAACCAAAGAAACCAAATCAAAAGAATCAACCTAACGCATTGGTTTAATACATTTTCAAACAGGAGAGGTGAACTCTTCGTACATACCCTATATATGTCACTTATTAAAACCCCATCTCACTTATTACGAAACATATTCCGCATATATAGATTTTAAAGTATACTTGATTTTTTTTGTTTGATTAAGAAAATAGATATCTTATTCATATTAGAATACAACTTACCCTTTATAATTTTCTTATAAATATATTTGTTTAATGAATATTTAAGTTAGAATAATATTATTCATTGCATTCTTAAAAGAATTGTTCATGAAATAACTTCCTAATGGCGAATATAACTAGGTTGTGTGAAAAAATGCCATTGGTAATTAGTGAAGTGTAAACCATTGAGAGGCGAGAAGAGAAACTCAATTACCTTCAATTGAACAAGCTGCTCGTGTATTCCTACAGGATCTCAATGGTGCTAATTCAATCCTGCACCAATGTTTGATTTCTCACCTTCCTTTGATCCTTTGATTCATTGATGTCAGACGTTCACCATCCCTCTTGCTCTTTCACCCTTTCTTTTAACTCTTCTTTTATCCTAATGTACGCATTGTTTTATAAATACTTCTTCTTGTGAGAGAGGTATTATAGTATAAATAAATAAGATTTAGTTTCATGCTTCTGAATATACATTCTAATCCTTATATAATTCTGTGTAATTAATATATGGAATGTAATTGGGTCAACAGTTACCTTATTTCATTTATCTATTGTTAGAATATGCCATTTTTTATTAAGATGATAAGAAAAGGTTGTTGATATATATATATATATATATATATATTTTTTTTTTCTATAATACTTTCAGAAAATGAATTCATTGTTGCCTATTTATGAATATTGTCTTTTTACAATTATAAATATTGGTGAAAAAAAGCTTTTTGTTAAATAATAAATGTGCCTTATTCAGTATAAATGATTATTGTTGCTTATTGATGAATATTGACCTTTTACGATTATAAATTTTGGTAAATAAAAACTTTTTGGTAAATGATAAATGTGCTATATTCAGTATAACTGATTATTACTTGTTTTCTTTTTTTATTCAAGAGATTCTTAAATGATGAGTTTCACCCGGGTAAAGCCAGATCATATGTCTAGTAAGTATTTTTTTTTAAATACAAATTTAACATCCTAAATAGATATTGAAATTTAGAAAATTTTATCATTCGAAAATTTAACATGGTTCATATTGAATTATTTTTTTAAATCCCTTTTATCTTCTTTAAATTATAACAATAACAAAATTTCCTTTTCATTTCTGATTGTTCTTTTTTTCCGTCATTACAAATGCAATGGCCATCTGAAATAATATACAAAATTCCAAATCAATATTCACCCTTACAGGAATCAGAATATATTTGAAAATCATCATTAATAATCCGAATTAATGATCTTTCATCATAATAAAGATGCGTTAATTACGTAGCAATTCATGAACTTGTCTATAAACACTGATATTCATAAATTTATCTTACTGATATATATATACAGACTATACACATGCTCCATATATTGAGCTAGAATGGGACTGAACCACATTATAGCCGTGGTTCACTTCAGTAAGACCTTGCTACAGTGAACTCTAAGAAACTGTTCGTTTTAAGCAATTTACGTAACAGAAGGTGCGTGCCTCCACGCTAGTATAGTAATAGATTATGGTTATTTGGTGGACTAATGAAATGTATCTAGTCTCGAGTAGAATCTATATTTCCATGTACACTGTCATTGATAAGTATTAGATACCAACACTTCAAAAATTCTCTTTCCTGATTTTTCGGGATGTTGTAGTATACGACTTCCTTACTGTTCCAGATTGAGATATGGTCATTGTTGATGGCGTGTTTAACTAGCTAGCCATATCCCGAATTAGAACAGCATCAGAATCATACACCACAACGTCCCAATTAAGCAGGAAAGATTAGATTTAAAATTTGGTCCCCCCATAATTGACAGTAATGATATATATATATATATATATATATATATATAAGTAGAGATCCCCACAAATAAAAAACTGCATGTAAATGATAAGATCCGCCCACCTATAAACGCTAACAAACTACAACTGCTACATCTGTCACATGAATTGTTTAATAAAATAAATGGACAGTCTCTAGAAATATCGCGTTTATTTATATCTGAATATAAATTCTTATTAAATACAAAATATAAACCCTATTATATTTACATTGAGTTTTATATAAGGCATGTATACTATTAATATATACAGTTATCAGCGTCATAATCAAGCAACAATTCTTAATCAATTCTGTCACCGTTTGCTTTGTGAATGGAATAAATACCTAAATATGGCCATTTCTCATAACCATCGGTGGTTCAGTGGTAGAATGCTCGCCTGCCACGCGGGCGTCCCGGGTTCGATTCCCGGACTATGCATTTTTTTTTTTTTTTACAATTTTTAAAACTCATTTATATATTATACAAGAATGACATCCACGGCGCCAATTTATAATTGTAACAAATAGTATTTGAATAAAAGCATTTAATTGGGTAAAACCCGGGCGTTGCCCGGGTCATTCGGCTAGTGTATACTAAAGATGACACATCTACCTTAAATTATGCAATAGAACAATGCAATATATATAAATATATATATTAATATTTATGTACCATAAGAAGCAACTTTACTTTGCACAATATATTCTGAAGTCTGTGCATATAATAACATATATATATATATATATATCAAACTAGAATTTATTCTTCCGCTATTGTAATGTCAGAATGATATGATAATGATTGACATTAATTTTGCATACTAGAACTAAGACTTATGTTGAATTATAATATAGAAATAGATATATCGTTATTTCCTTTGTCTCACTGCTTTGTTCTTATGCATACCTCTGGTGAATCCTGTATAGGGTCAGTGACCCTGAATAAAGGCTTTTTGTTGTTGTAATATAGAAATAGAATAACAGAATACATACAAATATTTATATATCGTAAAGGTAGAGGCTGCCTGGTCGGCATTCATAGTTATTCAAATTAAAGATACTTCAGCCAGTGAATATCTTTTATTATCTCGACGTTTCGACGAAAATCTTATATGTAGTTACAATATAAGTGTCCTTCTATTGATATCCCATATATTTATCATATACATGAAGGTATAAAGAGAGAGATAAAATCCAGCATTCATAGACTTATTTCCATATACATAAGAATGACATTCTCTTCCATGTATCCCCATGTCTATCTGAATGTTCAGCCTTAAACCTAGTATTAGTTAAAGGAATTTAAACTATCAACGGGGTATAATTAGGAGGTAATTATCCGTCGACGATTTGCTATAAATCCCCGGTGTCGTCTGTTTAACTAGTAATGTGTATGATTACGTTACGTAAGTGTAGGAAGGATTAATGTTATACCAGCACTCCCTATAGGGATTGATTATATACCACGCTAGTATGGCAATCAACCTGTATGTACCCTTTGTTTACCCAACTCTCTCAATGGGTTTTCAATAGAAAGACATAATGAGAATATATATATAATGATTGTTTTCATTTTATTTATATATCCCTATATATATAAAAGTCAGTGTATGTATGTATGTGTGTTTGTTCCTATGTCGGCTATACACATCCACAATACGTAACTAATATGGCTGAAATTTTAAGAGTATATAGAGTTGAATCTGGTAAAACTTATAATGAAAATATCAGGTCTCTATCCCGAATATTCTTCGAGTTATTTGCAAATTGCTTTGCAAATTTGCCCTTTCGCTCGCAAGCAGCGCCTCTAGCGGTGAAGATAGGAGGTAATATCAGCTGACCTAATGTACATGTAACACGAATTTTAACAGATATTAGAGAAAAATCTGGAAGAAATATTTAGCCAAAGAAATTGAAATTGATAGGTTTTGGGCAAAGATAGTTTTTTTTAGTCAGAAAATGATGATGACGATATTGCTGTATCATGTTTGATTATCAGATACAAAATTATATCGGGGAAAATTCCAAAAATCAGAGACCAGGAGTGAAGCCAATTCATTTTTAGTTTGCAGGAACAAAATTCTAACAGAAAAAACATTAAATAAAGCAGAAGACACAAAGCCAGATCATCTCTCTCTAAAAATATCGCTTCTCAGACACAAAGTTTGGAGCGGGACTTTTCACATGAGTGACATCCACGGCGCCAATTTATAATTGTAGCGAATAGTATTTAATTATATATTTTCAAATATCGTTGTGAAATTTATATATTTTAAAACACACAAAGTTTGGAGCGAGACGTTTCACATGAGTGACATCCACGGCGGTATTTGAATAAAAACATTTAATCGGGTAAAACCCGGGCGTTGCCCGGGTCATTCGGCTAGTATATTATACAAAAAAAAATTCTGTTGATTTTGGAATATTATTTAAATATAGAATTATTATTTTTTTTTTTATTTGCTGATGCTTTTGAATACATGAGTATGTTTGTGATATAGTTTTTCAGTCGTGGAATTTTATAAAATATAATAAAAAACTTCAAATCTCAATTTGCTTTAATTGTGCTAAGGAAACAATTTATAAAAAATCCCTGAGTTGAACGTAAAGAAGAAATAAAAGAAAATAAAATATTACATATTTACATATGTACAAAAAGAGTTGAGCCGGCCAACGGGAAACAACAACAATAGGTTATATAAAGGGAAAGCGGCGACCTCTGGCGACCTAATTTTTCTAAAATTTATAATTTCAAAATAAAATATAATTTTATATAACATATATATAATTCTATATTTTAAAACTTACAATTCCTCCTTCGAGATAGAACAAAAACCATTAACCCATCGTTTTATTTGAAACAGAAAATGTTAAGAAATTTAAACCTATTTTCTATGATAGCTGAAAAAATTCGAAAGTATTTTTTGTACACTACATGACATACAGTAAAACCTCGCTATATCGAACCTAAATAAGACTGGCATTTTAGGTATTTATATCCATTGTTCACTCTTTCAAAATAATAAAACGAGTTTACTTTAGGTTCATTTTAAGAGAAGGTCGGATAACTCTCCGACATGTTTTAGCGCAATAGTTTACTGTGAATATTTTACTTATATTCAATTCATGTATATTGTTGCATCATGGCTAATGAACCTATTTTATTAGAATTTGTAATATTATTTTTCATATATATTAAATTCAAAATTATATTTTATTTTTATTTATTTTATTAAACAGAATATATGTATTATAAACAGAATATATGTATTATAGAATCATCATTTGTATTTAGGTACACTGTGTGATTTCACTGCTCTCTTTGATGTGATAAATAAATAAAGGATTCTGGAAGCTACTTAAAGTCGAGTTATCTCATTATTACCTTAAATAAATTTGTAGGATGGTTGAAACACGCTTTGGTAAGATGCAAGACCCAGCACAGGAGAGGATCAAGGTTGAAGAGTCTGCCAAGCCGCTACCTGGTGCAAGAATATGCACTTAATATTTACTGTATATGTGCATTATACATTCCATATGTATTTCTTGAATACGGTAGATATGTAATTCATGCTGTATTTTCACTCTTTAATCAATGTGTAGTTATTTTATATATTACGTGTATCATTTTCATCATTGAGTATGAATTCTATATTTATTCTAGAAATACTTTTTAGGTGTAATTTATTATTATTATACATACAGTCCCATTGTGTGCCTATATACCCTAATATCACTGTTTGTTTATTCACTCTTAATATATAACCCTTTTGTATTTATAGAGAAAAATATTTTGCACACACACACAGAGTTTGGGATTATATTGTGGTGGTTCGTCTGGTTTTGAAAAAATGATTCAATTATTCATTCCAAGGTATTTTAATTATTACAGATAAAATATAAAAATAAATATCAATGTTAATTATTATTGTTACAAATTAAAATCTACTAAAGAAGATTTTAAAAAGGTTTGATGAAAATGGATGGATGAAAATGGTCGTTCCCTCGTGGAGGCGTCAAAACAATGTTTTCCTCCCCCGTGCTTACCACGTCACCACCGCCGCGCATGCGCCGACTTAGCGTACACGGCTGGCTGAGATGGTGGCGGTTGAAAGGGCTGTTCAAAATTGGCGGTGGGTCAAAACACCGTCACAATATAAACTCAAAGTTTAGAACTATTTAATCTTTTATTTTTGTTAGTCAACATTTTCGTAATCCAGAGAGTATCACCATTTTCAAGATATATACCTCAAGCTACAACAGTTAGCATCATATTGAGTCTATAGAAACGACAGTACAAATATAGAAGACAAATGAATTTTACTCGATGTGTAATTATTGTACATTTATTTATACTCAAAACATAGCTATTTCTACTCAATTATTATTATTATTTTGTTTATCCCTACTACACGTGGTACAGGCCATGATAATCATGGTGGGTAGTTAGCGACTGCTTTTACTGTAAGCGCACCACATGTCTACACATGTGAAAAGCAGTTCGACTTTGGAATTTCAAATGTGCCAGAGCCCCGTTTGGTTACTTGCACTCGCTGGTGGGGTTGGACTTTTGCAAGAATCGGAGGCCATTGGAGCATTTTTTTTAACATAAAAAAGTGTCCAATGCGGAAATCGAACCCGGGTTGTAGTGGTCGAAAATCAAACGGTTTAACCAGCCTTCCACCGACCCCCCACACAATTATTAAAATTCCATAATTATTTCTAAATGTCAACACATTCCTTAGGAAAAATACAAATATGCGATTTTAGTTATTATATAAATAATCCTATAAATTGCTTTTTAATTAACTAATTCATCTTCATAGCTTTCCTAAAATCGTCTTCTCAAAGAAGGCTTCGTTTAATAAAAGGAAGTATGTGAGATTAATAAAATGGCGGCGGGTGTGTGTAAATTAAAAATGGCTCTCCAATATTTGGAAGAATGTTAAATCTTGTCACACTGTGGAAGCCTGCCTTTTTTTTTTTACCCGGCCACGCTGCAAAAAGGAAAATTTGGTGATGATGATGACATTAATTACAACCATGTCTGTGATGACGGCAAGGGTACCAGGCTGATGGCTATATAGAATACAGAGTAGATTTCACCTTATTTACACACTTATGTATATATATATTTGAAAATACACCTTTCCCTTTTAATAAATTAATTAAAACTAATGCTTTCATGACATATATTTGAACAATTATTTACTATTTTATAAAAATTTCTGCGCAAAAGATAGTTTTCGAAAATATTTGTTAAATTAAATTTAATATACACTCATAGCCACAAAACTTAAGGAAATGAAAATTCTTTGATTCTCCAATCATATATATATATATATATATATATTTTTAAGGAAACAGAGGCAATCTTTTTACACTTGGTATCTCGTTAGTTTTCTATTAAGGTCACAGTGTATCAAATATCTTTCGAAGTTATTTTATCAATCCTGATATATAAATAGTAAAAAGTACAACTTCCTTAAATTTTGTCAATGAGTTTATGTATTGTGTTTTTATTAAAAAAGAGAGGTGCTTCTTTTGTGCATGAATAGCATCCTCCCGCATTTTTACAATTTTAACGTATACCGTAGAGCTAAATATAAATTTAAAATTTTATTTATTTATCAACATCATGAAACGCGATGCCCCAAACTCAGGGACATTTGCGTCGATATCTCTCTCTACATCACAAAAAATCGACTATATACAATCTTGTTCAATTCATTATTTTACACAATTAACCAAAGAAAATTGTCCGAAGAGAAAAAAAAAACAACAACAAAGCAAGCATCGTAATCTTTTCCTTCTAAGTTTCCCTCTCCCTTTTCCATTTCAAAAGAAAGTCGTAAATAAATTTGCAAAATTGATCAAAACTTTTACACCTCTCTTTATCGTCTACAAATTCATCAATCTGTCCAATACGACCAAACTTGTTTTCCTTATAAACCCGGAAAATTGGGCAATTCATTAGTAAATGTTTCGAGTCCTGAATTTCACCTCCGCAGAAGCATCCCGGTTCCTTCACCGCGCCGATAGTTGACAAAAAATTCCCAAAATTACCATGATATGTAATGAATTGGATATTATAAAAATTTGGACGAAAAAATCTTGGGATTCCAGACACGAAAAAGCTTCTGAAAATTTCATTAGTATTATCAAAAATTTCCTTCATTTTTGCGTGTAAGAATGATTTGACTATACTTGGAGCATGGGGTTCGTAAGCAATTAGATCTTCAGTGGACAGATGAGCTAGATCATATTTGATTATTCTAGATTCTATATAGTCTGTTAGGAGTGGAATTTTTGCCAGACTATGCACACAGTTTGATGAAGTAGTTTTATATGCTCTGACTGCCCATAAAATGATCTGGTACTGCATGGAATTCAGTTTTTGTTTAGAACGATTGTTTAAATATTTAAACCAAATTTCTGATCCGTATGTAAGTACAGGCCTTATTATTGTTTTATATAAAGTTAACCTTTTTTGAGTATCTAAACCCCACATATTGCCGCTTAGTGAACATAATAAATTTTTCATACGCCCTGCCTTACACAGAATATCATTTACATGCGGAGTAAAGTTAACTTTATTTTTCCATTTGTGATTTGAAAATTTCATTCCCAGAATTTTTACTTGCTTGACCGGCCTAATTATATTGTTAATAACCTTAATAGGTATTTTTTCTCTGTTATGCAGGTATAGCAAATTAGTTTTCTCTGTACTGATCGTTAATTTATTTCTATTACACCATTGGATCACATAATTTAAGATGTATTCGCTTGCGGTTTTTAGTCCTTCGATAGTCTTATTCCAGCAAATTATTGTAACGTCGTCTGCATAACATATAATATCTGCATTCATTGATTCAAAATTTATCAACAAATCATTTAGCAAAATATTCCATAGAAGTGGTGATAAAGGTCCACCCTGTGGACAACCTTTAGTTAGTTTCTTATAAAAAGTTTCTGATTCGTATGTAAATTTCACCTCCCTTTCATTATTCAAATAAGATTTTATGATCCGTATTAAATCTGAGGGAACATTATCATTATCCATTCGTTTTATAATCGCAGGCCACCATGCATTGTCGAATGCACCATCTATATCTATAGCTATCAAGGAAGTCAATTCTTTTTGTTTATGTTTCAATATAGTTTCTATAATTTTTCCATTCCTGTAATAGTTGATCTAGATTTAATAAAGCCGTGCTGCCTTGAGCTCATTAGATTATTTTCTAAATAATAGTTACTTAATTTATTTTTTATTATATTCTCAAATGTTTTAGAGAGATTAGATGTCAATGATATAGGTCTATAACTTTTATTTACTTCATAATTCGTTTTGCCTGGTTTTGGAATTATTTTTAAGAATGATTTTTTCCATTCATCCGGATAGTATCCCATTTCTATACATTTATTGAATAATTGATGCAGAATTGGGATTATTTTTATTTTAGCTTGTCTGATCAATTTGTTACTAATGTAATCAGGGCCCGGTGCTTTTTTAATATTAGTTTTTAAAATTGTTTCCTCTATTTCCTTAGATTCAATATAAACACTATTTTTATTTTTATATTTAGGCGTATAATTTCTAATCAAAATATGATCATCTTCATCTAAACCTCCAATATCATCCTGAAATAGATCGTTCATTAAACTTTTTATTTTGTCGATCTTTAAATGATCTGGTAAATTATCTATTAGAGGTAATCCTAAATTCCTATTTTTCGATCTCAATGACTTGTAAATCCTATAAGCATTACCAAATGCGTTAGTTGAATGAGTTTCTTCTATAAAATTTCTCCAACTCGCTCTTTTTGCCTTTTTAATTTTATTTAAATATTTATTTCTCATTGATTTATAGGTCTTTTCATAGACCACTAATTTCTAATATAGTGGAAATCGTTTTTCATATTCTCCAGCTTCCCATCCCACCAGTATGTATTTGCTTTATGATTTCCGCTACTTGTCTTGACATTTAGTGACAGATAAGCTGCCTCTTTTATTATTTGTGTGAGAGTCTTTACAATGTTGTCAATATCTTTGATGTTTGACGCGTGGTTTATCTTGGTGATAATATTATCTACATCTTGTATTGAAATTTTTTCAGTAAATGTTTTCCAATCAGCATCTTTTTCTATAAATTTCCATGTTGAGTTTTGAACTGTGCTTTGCCTGTTAAAATTATGATAAATGTCAAAGGTTATTGCAACGTGATCTGAAATGTGCGTCAATATAGTCGTCTTCCAGTTTTGTACAAAACTTATTGATTTTTTGTTTGAAATCGTAAGATCTATAATGCTTGAATTTCGGCAGGTGGGTATCTTAAGATTATGAATAAATAGGCTGTGTTCGTCTATGATGGAGTGGAATTTGAAACCATTGGAGTTTGTCGTCGGATCAAACCAGACTGGGTGTCTAGAATTGAAGTCACCACATAGTATAATAGGTTGTTGATTATAGGTATCCAGAAGCTCCTTGATAAATTTTCGATGAGTGTCATTAAATCTATGAGGATGTATATAAAAGTTTGCAATAACAGTATTTGATTTTGCTGAATTTATAGAGGTGGTTGTACAAAAGGAGTTTGTGAATTTATTGATTTTATTATATTTTAAACACTTATTCATAAAGATCGTTGCAGTGTATATTTGTTCATCTGTCGTTGAATGCACTATTTGAGATTCTAAATCGAAAATTACATCTCTATTAATTATATAGGGTTCCTGTATTAGGATGATATCTGGTGGGTTGTCTTTTATTGCAGCTTGAAGCTCACTCAATGCCATTAAACCTTTTCTTAAATTTTGTTGTAAACATTTAATTCTTTTACCCAATGACATAATTTAAACTGGGTGTTTTTTTATTCTTTATTTATGGGAGAATATTGTCTTCTTTGGATTATTCGATCTGTTTGTATATTATAAAGGGGGCACACGTTAGAGTTTGGCCTATGACTTGTTGAGCTATTTGGAACTTGCATTTGATCCTGTTCGACTTGTACTAGTTAGTTACTTGGTTGTTCAGTTGGGAAATAACTTGTTCTCTCGATTATTCTGTCTATTTGTGTTTTATACATAGGACATTCCTCTGAGTTTGCTCTGTGTGATGAGGGCCTGTTTTTATACTTAGGATGTTGTGAACAATTGAAACATTTAGGAATTCCTGAGCAATCATGAACTCCCTGAACTCCACATGTCCTGCATATTGGGGTGTTAGGGCATTCTGCCGTTTTGTGGGTGGGGTTAAATTTCAGACATTTCTGGCATTGTTTCACCAGAAACCGATCTAGAACAACGCATCGTTCACAGTCAGTGTAGATTTTATTGTTTAATTTCTTAATGGTTTGATATACTCTAGGAAAAACTCGTAAAACTATGTTGTGGGTAGAGGTGTTAGATTTAGTGCAAAATAGCACTTTAATTTCGCTTTTCATATCCTTTAGTTCATCGTTCATCTGACAGATTGTTTCTTCGAAGGAATTTACCTCGGTGATTTTACTAACGTTTTTAACCATTATAGTAGGATCTCTTTTGGTCGGAATGAATGTTTTGCATAGATTTGTAAGTTGGGTTGATTTGCATAATTCATCTTTTAGAAAATTAGATTCTTTCTCATCCGAAGTTTTTATAATAATTGATTTTCTTGTGTTTATAATTTTATTGACTCGGACCCTCTTATTTTCCTCTCTTAACACTCTGATCCTATCGGCAATAGCGTGGTGTACATCTTTAATGTTTCCTTCATTGAAAGGCTGCGCTATAATTACAAACTCTTTATCACTACTTTGTTTGTTATGCATAGTTTCTCTCGCTGTTTGGGATTTCAAAACCTCTGAGAAGGAGGGTCTCAAGGTCCTGAGTTCTCCCTTGAATTTGTCCAATCTCTGATCAAGGACATCAGACACTTGTACAGAAAGTCGATCCACTAGGTCCCGATTATTGATATCTCCCAAGGCCGTAATGCCCTCCTTGGTCTGCCTTACCATTGTAGATAAAAAGGAAAGATCATTTTTTTGTTAGATTTTTCTGGTTTTGTTTGACTTTATTGTCAAAATATTCACAGATTTCATCTAATTTAGCAGTTAGTGTACTTATCAGTAAATCCATTTGCAATTTCTACTAATTTCAGTATACGTCTAGTCAAACCTTATCCTTTGAACTTTTCAGGATAAACAAAAAGAATTTTAACGTTATATAAAGGAAAAAAAAATATTTACCGGAGCGATGCGACAATCCATCCGTTGCAGCGCCGATCAATTTGCATATATTAATTCATAGGTTATAAATCTATATGAATTTAAAATACCCAACTCTAAAAAACCGCATGTTTTTGCATAATGGTCTACATTTGATTCTTTATCTTATGTTTCAATGGAATTTATCATTCGTAATTATCACTATCTTAAACATCCGTATTTTAATTAGAATATTTATAAAAAGAGCACAACTGTGAATAATTAGAAAATAAATTAAACTAAAAATAAAAAATCTATGAATCTCTAAGCACATATACAGTGCGGCAAATAATTTTTAAGACTCGCGCTAGATAAAGGCCAATAGCAGAGCCAGTTATGAAATTGCGCATGCGTATATATATTCGAAGCCTTATCTAGCGCGTGGCTTTGTTTCAGCCATTTTGGTTAACTCTTTAAAAACATACAGGCGATTTTTGAAAAGTAAAATTTTTTGTTCGTCGGAATTCTGAGATGGAACAGAGAGCGGTCATTAAATTTAATGCAAAACTTGGTAGAAGTGCATCGGAAACATATATTTTGATGAAGCAAGTTTATGGTACGTTATGTTTGAGTAAATCAAATGTTTTCATTTGGCACAAACGTTTTTCGGATGGAAGAAATACGCTAGAAGATGATAAGCATACTGGACGACCAAGTTCTTCAAAGACACCAGAAAGTATAGAAAAAGTGCGAGAATTTGTTGAAAACAATGATGGCAGAGGTTTTACACATCAACAAAGAAACGATTCGAACCATTCTGCATGAAGATTTAGGTAAAACTAAAGTCTGTACTAAATTTGTTCCACACACTTTAACGGGCGAGCAGAAATCAGTGTGAATTGCACATTGCAGGGACATCATTTCTGCCTATGAAAATAATTCAAACTTCCTGAAATCAATTGTTACGGGTGATGAAACATGGTGTTTTCAGTATGACCCAAAGACAAAGCGCCAAAGTGCCGAATAGAAGTCAAAAACTCTCCACAAGCCAAAAAAACGCGAAAAGTGCCATCAAAAATCAAAACAATGCTGATTACCATTTTCGATAGTAGAGGTATTATCCACAAAGAATTTGTTCCCGCTGGACAAACCATTACTGGAGAGTATTATTTAAACTTTTTGAAACGTTTGATTGCCAGAATTTGTCGCATTCGTCCAGAATATCGCGATGAAGACAGTTGGTGTTTGCTGCATGATAATGCACCGAGTCACTCCTCACTCATTGTTCGTCGCTTTTTGGCCAAAAATAACGTCTGTGTGTTGAATCATCCTCCGTACTCGCTTTATTTAGCACCATGTGACTTTTATTTATTTCCAAAAATAAAATTGAAGTTAAAAGGTTGTTTTTTTTATGATATCCCGACCATCCAGAGAGCTGCGACGAGCACTTTGGAGGCGATTCCTCAAAGTGGCCTGCAAGAGGCATTTAATTCTTTATTAAATCGTTGTAACATATGTATTGAATCCAGAGGGGATTATTTTGAATAAAAAAATAGTAGAAATTGAATTAGCTTGTTTATGTTTTATTTTACAAACCCATTCTTAAAAATTATTTGCCACACTGTATGTATATAAGATAATAGCAAAGGATTGTCAGAGGCTTCCGTCTTATCGCAATATTTTATTATAGATTCTCATTTTTATCATTTATATACATATAGGTTAATTGTTCTTATACAAAAATATCTGGGCAAATCTGAATATGAAAATTTTGAAGATTAATTCACCTATATATACAGTATTTATAGATTTTTATATATTGGAAAGGATTAGGTATCAATAATTTATTGAGAATGTTGAACGATAACCTTTAAAATTCCATATACAAATTTTCAAGATATCAGAATATTGATTCAATGTCTTGTTAGAAATGAAAGACATTCTCCAATAGTTCATCTTTGCTTTGAAGCAATAAGATATATTGAGAAAGAGACATACACTCATAGACAATATTGTTGCATCATGGCTAATGAACCTATTTTATTTAAATTTATAATATTATTTTTCATATATTTTAAATTCAAAATTACATTTTATATTTATTTATTTTATTAAACAGAATATATGTATTATAAACAGAATATATGTATTATAGAATCATCATTTGTATTTAGATACACGTGTGACTTCACTGCTCTCTTTTATGTGAGAAATAAATATATTATTCTGGAGGCTACTTAAAGTAGGGTTATCTGATTATTCCCTTATATAAATTTGTAGGATGGTTGAAACACGCTCTGGTAAGATGCAAGACCCAGCACAGGAGAGGATCAAGGTTGAAGAGTCTGCCAAGCCGCAACCTGGTGCAACAATATGCACTTAATATTTACTGTATATGTATTTTATACATTCCATATGTATTTCTTAAATACTGTAGATATGTAATTCATGTTGTATTTTCACTCTTTAATCAATATGTAATTATTTTATATATTACGTGTATCATTTTCATCATTGAGTATGAATTCTATGTTTATTCTAGATATACTTTTTAGGTGTAATATATTATTATTATACATACAGTCCCATTGTGTGTCTATATACCCTAAGCCCACTGTTTGTTTATTCACCCTTAATATAGAACCCTTTTGTATTTATAGAGAATGCGGCGCATTAAGGTTTACTGACTTCTCAGTTTGCCAAAGCTGGTATTGTGGCTTTGACACCAAGCCGAATCCGCTAGTTTTCAGATTGATCAATAGATGGTGCTTATTGCCATCTTCTATTTTGATGAGAGATGCTATCTTTTTTGATATATGTAACTACTAATAAAAGCGATAATGTGCCTTCTATATATAGCAAATGAAAGTATTGAAACACAAATGTTACTTTCACATATAAAACAAAACTTCTACTGATCTTACTTATCTACGGTGGTATATAAAATTGACCAAACCGCTGGGAGAATTCACGACTGATTATCCAAGCCGTCTCAATATTATTCCAACGCAGTAAGGATATTAGAAGTTTGTTTTATGTGTAAAAGAACCATTCGTGCTTCAATGCGTTCATTTACTATACAGTAGAACTTCCATGAAAGGACACTCACGCTTCTACTGTTCTTACTTATCCACGGTCTGGTACATATATAATTGACGAAACCGCTGGTAGGGATCACGACTGATTATCCAAGCCGTCTCAATATTGCTTCAACACAGTAAGGATACTAGAAGTTTGTTTCAGGTGTAAAAGAAACATTGGTACTTTAATACTTCCATTTCATATATAGTAGAACCTCCATGAGAGGAAACTCACGCTAGAAGACACCTCTCTATAAAAGACACTTTTCTTTTGCAAAATTTTACAAATTTTACTATTTTGAAACTCTCCGGTAAGAAAACATCTCTCCCTAAAGGACAATTTGGCTCTGCAATTAGATGTTCTTTACAGGGAGGTTTTACTGTATTTGTAACTATTTAATATAAAAGTATGCATTTATTTTAAGAGGTATGCACAAAAAGAGAATTATTTCTCAAAACACCGATACCTGGTGACTATTATCAACCTTCATGATGTCTTCAGACAGAAGACTCTCTAACCGTTCTTATTTTGTTCTGAGCTCGTGGAACAACTGTATTACTGATATAAACTCACGCTATAAACTTACGCTAGAGGACACCTCTCTATAAAAAACACTTTTGCAAAATTTTGCCAATTTTACTATTTTGCAACTCTCCGGTAAGATGACATCTCTCCCTAATGGACAATTTGGCTCTGCAATTAGATGTTCTTTACAGGGGTTTTACTGTATTTGTAACTATGTATATGTTTTGTTTTTTTTTGCTTATCCATAGTACACGTGGTACAGGCCATGATAATCATGGTGGGTAGTTAGCGACTTCTTTTTTTACTGTAAGCGCACCACATGTCTACACATGTGAAAAGCAGTTCGACTTTGCACTTACAAATGCCAGAGCCCCGTTTGGTTACTTGCACTCGCTGGTGGGGTTGGACTTTTGCAAGAATCGGGGGCCATTGGAGCATTTTTTTTTTTTAAACAGAAAAAGTGTCCAGTGCGGGAATCGAACCCAGGTCCTAGTGGTCGAAAACCAAATGGTTTAACCAGCCTTCCACCGACCCCCCAATGTATATGTAAAGGTATGCATTTATTTTAAGAGATATGTACAAAAATGTACAAACCTGCTTTCTCAAAGCTCTGCTATCTGGTGATTATTATCAACATTCATGGTGTCTGCAAACAGAAACCTCTCTAACCGTTCTTGTTTTTGTTCTGAGCTCGTGTAACAACTGTATTACTTTTATTGCTAGTATTATACTCGTAATATGGTGAGGTTTTCAATTGAGATTTTCTAGATAACATTAATTGTAGATTTGTGAGCGTAATGTCACTTCCCTTTACGGCTCGAAGCTAAAATTAAAAACAACCTCTTCTGTTGTTTACAGTTCGTTTATATTTTTAAAGAATGTTTAGAACGAAAAGCACGCGGCTGCCTTTCCACGCGACTGCCTGCCAGCGAGAGCAGTTTCACTTGACCGCCCGCCAGCGAGAGAAGTTTTTTCATAATTACAATGCAAATTTTTAACTATATTTACAGGTTTCTATTTTATAACTATTTCACATATTTACATTAATATTTACCGAAGATTATTTGTTGGTTGGAAGTTTATTCAGTAAAAATATAGCCTCATTAACCAATGATTTATTTAACACCCGAAGTTTCAGTCACATGCTGTCACATTCCCCAGAAGAGAGTGACAAAGGATCACTGTAACTTCGGGAGATAAATAAATCATTGGTTAATGAGGCTGTGTTTTTCTGGATTAATATTTACCTTTATAATGAAGAGTACTACACATCATTGTAGTCTTCAATCAATAAACAAGCCATTAAAATCGATTCAACTCGAATGTTATCTTTTTGGTACATTAATTATTGATCTGTAATCGATTCCTTGAAGATATTGTGAAATGTTTAATCAATGTTCTCTTTATAAATTACACCATTTTTATTTATGACTTTCTTCGAAATTCGATTCAATACTTGTGTGTTGGATTAGGCATCTTCCAACTTGACAAACTTATTTTAGTTCTTTCCAGGAAATATTTCTTTTTTTCTCTACAGTCAACCCCACTTCACCCCATCTCGATAGCCTAGTATATATCTTATATAAAGTAAAGAGATAAATAGATTTTCTGTTGTATTTAGAATTGTTGAGATTATCTTGATTTTGGTTATCTTGAGGATTAAGCTATGGCGGTGCAGTCGTGGTTAAAATCTTGAAAGTATAACAACAAAAATAGTTTTAATAAGAGATTGTTTTAATTGAGCTAAAGTAATATATAAGAACATAATGTGAAAGTACTGCCTAGCCTAAGGCGTAAAAATAAAAAAAATGAAAAGCTTATTTACATAATGTACAAATGTTTTGAGCCGACCAACGGGGAAGAACAACGAGTTTTTATATGGAAAGCATGACCTCTGGTGGTCGATTTAACAGAGTATTTTTGAATCTATGAAATTATAATTTAAAATAAAATTTAATATAAAATAATTTTTATATAACATATATATATCGAGAAATACTGAAAATATCTTTATGAGAATTCAAAACTATTATAGACGCGTATGATTCTTTTTAAATATCAAACAATTCCTACTGCCCTTATTGAAATGGAAACATTAATAGGAGGGCCTGGCTCATCAGTGATGAACCCTCCCAGCGGTTTTGCCAGTTTAAACTACTGGCGAAACCGCTGGGAGGGTTCATCACTGATGAGCCATGCCCTCCTATATATTTTTCCATTTCAATAAGGGCAGTAGGAATTGTTTGATATTTAAAAAGAATCATACGCGTCTATAATAGTTTTGAATTTCGATAATAGATGGCGCGGTAATGCATCATAATATAATTATCTTTATATCAATTGAAAAAGCCCTGTACTATTTAAAAATGAATAAAATAAAGCATCAAGGGCTGCGTATCTTTATTAGAACAAATATATACGAGCTTTCGGGCACATACGCCCTTCTACAGGAATTAATGAAACAATAATCCAACTAGTTTGAAATAGGATTTACATATAATTTAACGTGCATATCCACGATACACGTGCATATCAACTTGCAAGGTATCCCATCAGACATGTGATATCTTATACTGTGAATGAATTTGTTTTATCTTATTTTATTTAGGTCTATTGAATTGTATGCTTCTGGTAAATCAATTCTGCGATTTATACTGCTATATTGTTTGGACACTATTGCTTCAATTATTAATCTTTGATATTTGTTATTGATATTGTTGTAATGTACTTTAGGTTCATTTAAGTTAAATGTGTGTCCTGTTGAATTAGAGTGCTGTACTATTAATGATAATGGGTCATTTCTGTTTATGTTTCTTCTGTGTTCAATGATTCTATTATGTAATTTTCTTCCCGTCTCTCCCACATATTTGGCATTACAATTATTACATTCTATAGAATAAATTACCTCTTTTCTGCTTGATATATATTCGGTTTGCCTGTTTTTTGTAATCGGGATTCTTAAGATATCTGATAAGTTGGGAGAGTTGCTATAAAAGGTTTTTATTCCATATTTATCTAGTGTTCTAGAAATGTGGATGGATTTCGGGGAATATGGGATGTCGCAATTCTGCCTGTATATTTTAGTTTTTTGTGCTGACATGTTAGATGTGACCTGTGCCTGATAGAAATGTTTTGAAATAAATGTTTTGGGATAACCAGCTGATGTCAAATTTTGGATAACGGTTTGCGTTTCTTGCGTTTTGTATTGATTTAAAGAACAATGAGTATAAATTCTTTTAGTTAATGTTTTCACTGTGTTAATTTTATGACTAAAATAAATCCTATTTCAAACTAGTTGGATTATTGTTTCATTAATTCCTGTAGAAGGGCGTATGTGCCCGAAAGCTCGTATATATTTGTTCTAATAAAGATACGCAGCCCTTGATGCTTTATTTTATTCATTTATAATTATCTTTATAATAATATATATATAATTATTAATTAAATTGAACAATACCACAATTTTGTAATAGTTTAGCATCAGGTAGAATTTTATTCGTTTATTTATGTTGTCCTGTAGAAGGACAGAGATTCCCGAAAGCTTGAGAGTAGTTGAATAAAATGAAAAGAGACTCATCACCAGAAAACAGTGTTATTGTTTAATTCTGGGTCAGGAGATTTAAATCAATATAGAATGATTTATATTTTCAAAATAAACTCTTGGAAAACTTAGGGAGGTGGAGAGTCTTTGATGTTGCTGGTTTTTATTTGTTTTAAGGAGACAGAGGCAATTTTGTTCACACTTGGTTTTCTCATGTGTCTTTAATAGAGATCACTGTGTATCAAATATCTTTCAGAATTATTGTCTGAATTGCTATATATATATATTTAAATGTAAAACTTCCTCAAGTTTATGTCCATGAATGCATATGTACCTAAGAGAGGCAAACCTTTCTCTAAATATGCATTGTTTGAATGCACATTTAAAGGGACAGGTGTAACTTTTGTTGACGTCTAGCCCCTGATAATCTGCCCTGACACTTGAACATTTTAAGCACTTTATTTACAAATTGAACAGATTTCATAACTATTTTCTTAGGACATTATGAAATCGAAGACGCCCCTGTACTGATGAGTGCCAGAACCTAAATGCTAGATTTTCCAGATCAATTTCTTTTTTCTTCGAAAAATTTCGCTTTTCCTCGTTTCCAGTTGTCTAGTACTTTTTATATTATTCAAACATAAAGTTGATATTAACACGTACATTGGTAAACACTTTCACTTTCCACTAAAAATTCACCAGGGATAAACGGAACTTGATTTAATGACAAACTTAAAATAATACAGATATTTATTTTATAACATATTGAACGATTGGCTAAAATAAACCAATATTTCTGTTTCCATTGGGGTTGGTTATAGCTTACTTGTTGTTAAAGTTTAAAACACATTTAAAATTTATATATTTTTTTCAATGAAGATCAAAATTACATAAACATCACAGTTAATTATATATCTTAACTATATAACATTAAGCCATCTATTTACAGTTTGTTTGGTCATCAGTCTAATATTTTTATTTTCACAGACTAAATTATAAGATTAATTTATGAATGAAATATTATGCAAAACAATTAAACAACTATATTCATAACATGGTATGCAGGTTGGCTTTTTCTCTGAATTTTCTAGAACTGTTGTTGTGACTCATTCTTTATTACCACCTTTAAGTTTTTTACTGGTGTGATGAATAAATGCATAATTTTAAATCATATTTAAAATAAGAAAGATGCCTCTTTCACGCTACATATAAATACCATCCTCATGCAACTTCATTTTATATGGAAATATATCTTGTTTACTCTTTGCATATTACCATCATACGATTTTACATATTCTCTGGCAGACCATACCTAGATTTATTAAAATTTTGATGGAAAGATAAATTTATATATTAACATGTAAATTGGTGAAAACTTTCTCCACTAAAAATGCACCAGGGATAAACGGAATTTGATTTAATTACAAACTTAAAATAATCTAAATATTTATTTTATAGTATATTGAACGATGGCTATAATTAACCAAAATATCTGTTTCAATTAGGGTTGATGATAGCGAGGTTTTAAAATATATTATATACGCGGATATAAAATGCAAATAGCAAAATATAACGACGATTGAAGAGGAGTGTCTTATACGAACTTTATTCACAAGCTTTCGGACGTCCTTCTACAGGCTTTACAATGACAAAATTGTAATTTATCATTGTAAAGCCTGTAGAAGAACGCATGCGTCCGAAAGCTTGCGAATAAATTTGGTATAAAACACTCCTCTTCGATCGTCGTTATATTTTTATATTTTAATTCTAAGAGTTTAATTTAGTCGATAATGCAAATATATTACTTATAAAAATCATATATAATAATATAATATAAACAATGCTCCAGGGATAGGTTTCTGGTGACTTTTTATTTTAAAGTTTTCGGACTTGTCAGCCCTTCAACAGGAGTATCACATTAACAAATTAATGGTAGGTATTTTAATACAAATTATTATTTACATATTTTAAATACTTATGATATTGAAAAAAATATATTACAACATTTAGAGAATGCATAAATTACCTATAATCAACTATATAATTTTAAATTACTAATAATATATGACGTTTAATTTATAATAGAAAAACGAATTTCTAAAAGCCAATATAATGTTATCAATAAAGGTAAACAAAAAGATAGCAGACGATATATCAATAGAAACCAATTTAGCCTAATAATTTAACAATAAAAATACAGATTTACAGCTACACAAAAGGTAAATTGTAGCAAATAACAATAAAGATCACAAAAAAATATATCACATTATTTTAAATATCTCCTTAGAGCACCTGATGTGTGTAAATATATATAAACCTATTATCCCTTTATTCTGAAATATCGCGTTCGAGAAGCAAGCTTTCTATCTTTATTCTTCCAGAGCGGATCAAGATTAAACTCTCTAACGGCCAATTTGCAGGGCGCCATTTTGGTAAGAGCCTCTGTGGAATTTGTGGGCATCATAGACAGACATTTGAAAACAAGACAACACTATAAAAATATAGCTCTATTGTTGGACTTCCTTTTGTTAGATTTATTTTTAAATGAATATATATAGATACGCGGGATAGAAAAAGAAAATGGCTTTGAAATTTAAAAAGATAAAATTACAACAAACGACCCCCTTTTTCAATTTGTGATCAGAATTTAAATCTTATATTGAAATGAATTATTATTCATCTAATTTATGCAGATAATATATTAAAATTGATATTGAGTTCAGCATATTATTATTGTATATTTTTCAAAGTTTATTTATGAGAAAAGTTCGAATTTTTGTTTATAAAAATATTTCACACACAACATTCAATTAATATTTTAAACAATATTTATTCATAGACATAAAATATTCTAGATTTAGCATAAGTTATTTATTATTCTTTATAGATAGTAATTTTAATATAGAAGTCAATTAAACTCTTGAGAAAATATTCGAACCATAATAAATTTATTATTTGAATTATTCCGAAATTTTATTTGATATTTTATCATTTTGCATTTTATAGTGGTATTGAAAGATGAAAACTATTTTACAGTAAAATCCTTCCTCAGAGTAGCCCAATGGAATTTAATCTCTGGTTAATAATAGATAATGGTACTTATAGCCATAGTTCACTGTATTATAAAATAAAAATGGGGATTATTTCAGGTTCGTTATAATGAAAGGTTCGCTATATCCCAGGTTCGTTTTAGAGAAGTTCAAATGTATACAATGTAAAAAGCTACATAAGTTTTTATATATTATTTTGAGAGTTAAATGTATTTTATTTGCGATTGTAAATAGGTAAGTTCAGATATATATAAATAATATTAAAACTTTAATTCGCGCGCGCGATTAGATAATGTTTTGAATCCTCGCTCCACGCTGACGAGCGCCAACAGCCCAAAACGCCTTCGTGGATGGCTTTTCTTTAGATTTAGAAAGAGCATGCGTTGGCCAAATATCAGGGAACAGGTTAAATCAATGTTTAGTTGATTTTTGTGCCACTAGATGGCACTCTGCCATCTAAAAAAGCTCATGTGCTCCTGGTCAGGATATGCCTTTTTTGATTTTAATACCAACTCCCGAATTTTTTTAATATTTTAATTTTTATCATTTTTCACATATATATAGGTCACTTTCCTCATTAAAATAGACGTCAAAAATAGACGCTATCTATTGACCGTCACCGCAAACTAGCGGCCTCGGTTAAAACTCCTCTATTGCGAACATAAATAGCGATTCTTCCTTATTGGCATAGTTTAATGTATTATAAAATAAAAATGGGGATTATTTCAGGATCTGTATAAGGGAAGGTTTGCTATATCTCAAGTTCGTTTTAGCGAAGGTTTAATGTTGTGAGTTATCTTCTTATCGTGCAACTAAGGGTAACTTATTGCTTGACTCATCGCAATCATAATCATAATGATTTTAATGAATATTAATCATTTAATTTTAAAATTTTGTCCGAAGCAGTCTTTTTATATATCAAGAAAATACAACGATGTATTATGCATTTCAGGGTGTTGGCCCTTATCAGCGTAGTAAAAACTATACCTCAATGACCGAAATACTGGTTATTTATGCTTTCTAAGAATACAAAGAATGGGTTTCAAGATATACTGTAGTATAGTGTAGTATAGTATAGTAGTATAGTAGTATAGTATAGTGTAAATGTAATGTAGAATTGCCATACAATATAGGCTGGCCCATTAGTCCCAAACCCTTTTATTTTTTATTAAAAATTAAAAGACAAATTAGAATAAAAAACTATTTTATTTATATAATAGATTAAAGCTTAGTTTATTACCTAAAATGAAATTATTTTAGTTTTTATTCTAGTTTGACCTTTAATTTTTAATAAAAAATAAAAGGGTTTAAGGCTTATGGGCCACGCTGTATACAGTAAAACTCCATATAACGAACACTATTGGTTTTAAACACTTAGTAAGCGGAACATTGTGGGATCGATTCCCATCCCTGGACACTTTTATTTTTCCGTTCATCATTACTCTTTACAATTCATCCTTTCATACTTCATCCCTAAGGATAGAAACATTTGCGGTAAAAATGTTAAACGTCGTTTTACTTAGTTTCCTATTGCCATGTATTAAATAAACTGACGATCCAGACAGGAATAAATTTCTTTATCAGTTTTATTAACTCAAGTATCCTTGAAATTATTAATCTTTCACGACGGGAGTAACCCAATAACTACATTTTATTAGCAAGAGAGAGCTTGAGTTAAATAAACTAATATAGAAAATATAAACTAATATAGAAACGTCTTCATTGATGGATCTTCGATTCATATAATTGAGCATAGGGAATTAATAGCTATATAGCCATGCATTCATTATAGCCAAGTATTCATTATATATATATATTTTTTTTCTTTTTCAATTTTAGGCGCTATGTTCCCTAGGGACACTTGCGCTGTCATATATGTATGCCTCTACATTTGTGTCTATACATATGTGTGATATCTTGGGACCTCTGGGACCAGTGTTACCTGATGCTAGACGAACCTCGATGTCAACTCTACCGTGCAGTCGTGGTGGAAGGCGACACAGCTGGGCCAAAGGTGAAATAAACAAACAGAGATTCCACTAAGAAGCGTCTGACGTCAAGAAGGAAGGGGACGAGGAGAATTCTGGCAGGAAAGGGTTTACCTTTTTTCGGAGCGTCTGGTGGAGACTGGTGCTGAAACAAAGACTAACTAAGGATTGACTAACTGAGGATCGGGACCTCCTTTTATAGCTGAGTGGGTCCGAACAGGTCGCTGCCCTTTTCAGACGTAAACAGGGGGGGAAGTTTTATTATCCAGGAGGGCCACGACCTCGTAAAAGTTGGACTGTGTTTGCTAGGCCTTCTTTTCTATTCTCACCTAAGCCTGATTAGTTTTAACCTTAATTTTCTCCGGTTAGTCTCCATTCCTTCTATCTGTACAGTTGCTATACTTTATTAGATTCTTACGCGGTACAGATTGATGTTAGTTGAGGCTTTCTATTTGCAGTAAATAAGAAGTTATATACAGTCAGGTGGTGGAATATGTGGTAGTAGATATCTGGACTATTTACAACAATTCCATGGTCTTAAATCATCACAGATGGCCCCGGATGTGAGAGGGTTCATATGGAGGGATTTAAGAGAGCGGAATAGGAAGACTGTTATTAAGGAAGTAATTTTTTAAAAATTAATTCAAATGAGTTGGTATATAACATGGGGTTGATTTCTGTATATCCATAAGAGATAATAAAGCATAAACAACTAATACTAAACATACAAATAAAACAAAAATAGGAATAAAATAATTAATAGAGAACATATAATGATGATAGGTAAAAATATAAATGATTGGATGAGAAAACCATGATATCTTCGTGATGGGCGTTAGAAAGGGTTGAGGGGTTAGTTATTACTTGGTTGAGGCAATGTCACTTTGACTCAAGTCCCAAACCATTTAATGTGCACGGCGCGGAAATCCTAGGCCATGTTTCACATGTAAATTTAAGGACCGAATAAAGTTACAGTACCACAATCGAATAGTTAGATAAGGGTGATTGTTATGGGTTTTAGTAATTAGTCGTTAAGACGTACGCATGCAGGATAAATGAGGGCGAAGATCAGTGACCAGAAATCAAAGTTTTAATTGGAGTCGTCAGGGGCTTAGCGAGAAAAAGGGTAAAATAAAAAAAAAATGTGCCAGCGTGTGGCATGAGAGTGCCCTGGAATATATTTAAAAAATACAATTTGCACGTGTCCAAGCCAGAAGTTGGAATAGGTAAATCTGGGGGCGGTGTGTCAATATTGTTAATTACGAAATCAAAGTAGGTCAAGTCTAGCCTGCGAAGGGGTGTTAAAAGTCCCTGCGTAAAAGGAATGTTAGTATTTATTAAGAAGTAACCTTTAAAGTGGTTGTTTAGGAGGTTATTGAAGATTGCCCTGTTTTTATATCATGATTTTTAGTTTGATTATAAAAGAATATATCATTGAGATATGAAATTGCGAAATTAAGGCTTTGCATATAGCGTTAAAGGATTTGAAAAATCGAAAATAGAATTGCGAAATTAAATGCAAAGTACTCTTTAAAAAAAGTAAAAATAGTGATATCATAATAAAAAGATTACACACTATAGCAGTATATAAGGGATAATAGAAAGTGAAAATATTAAATGAAAAAAAAGAGCAATAATATACTCGATAGCATTGAACATGGTAGCGGAAGATGAAACAATGTAAATAACATCTCATTTATAAAGTGAGAGAAAATATAAAATGTAAGAGAATCAGAGGCTGGATCTAAAAAGTATTGTTTAATTAACAATAATATTATATTAAGATGACAAGGAACAAAGAGAGTCAAAAAGGCAAGCGTAGGGGCAGAAAACAAAAGCAAACTGAAACTTATACAGGTACGGCCGGAGCGGCGCCAGGTCACGTGATGTCTGGCAGGAAGCTGGCGTTGCTAAGGCAACGGCCGGTGTGCGTAGTTACTCTCTCCACAACATAAAATGACAAATGCAAATTAGTGATATAAACATGAAATATAAACTTGAGATTATTAGATACGAAAGATAAAATATAAAGTTGATTATAAAATAGAGTCATAAAGCAAAAGTAAATAAGCTTTGGTAAAGAAAAATAAAATAAAATGACACTAATCTAAACTAATTGGTTGACGTAAATTAAATATAAGAGCTGTATAATGATTATATAAAGATATTAAAATGACAATTTAAAAAAAATGGTCATCGAGAAAGAAGAGCAAGGTAGATTATACATAGAAATTATATATCGGGAAAGAATGGAAAGTAGTAGGCCCAATGTATGTTCCTGTTTTTTAGGATGGGTAGAGAGAGCTTTAAATTGTCCTCGATCGCGATATCTTTGGTCTTGTTGGCATGAGTTGATCTAACTTATTGAATTTGTTTTATGTTTGACGCGACTCGTGGATCACATTGTTTCCAACTGTGAAACTTACCGAGTCCTAATGTTGTCGTTTTTTTTTTAACTTATGTAGGTGTGTGTGATTTTTGTAGGTAAAATCTTGTCCTTGGATCTAAGTGTCGATGTTAAGTGGACAAGTTAATTGAGGGCGAGAGAATCTAGACCTGGTGACTTGGTTTCGGGTCATTAATAAAAAATAGATATGTTAATTCATTTGGGTTCAGTAGGTGGGATTAGTTATTGAATTAATTAGTTATTCTGTTAGTGGACTGATTTGTTAGTAATTGTAAAATAACGTGTTAAGCAAGTTATTAGTAGCTAAACGGGATATCGGAGTAGAATAATGAGTTAGGGATTAGAACGATATATAGTAAAAGACACGCACTAATATTTGATTTCATAGCTGGTGAACATTCATTAGAGTGACACCGGGCAATAACGATGGGTCGTAACAAGAGCATGTCGGCTGTTTGTTTGCTCGTGTCCAGCGGAAGAGGGGGGGATATTTTTATGGTATCCCAGAAGTGGAGGGGGGTGGCTATCTAGGTCAGAGGCTGGGGCGCGAGGAATAATATATTTTCTGTATAGTATTTAAGTTTGTTCACATGAACTGCATCATCTTTATTTAGGGGTCGATTGGATCTGTTAATTCGGATTACGTTCGGAGATATTATTTCTATAATTGTAAACACAAAAGCGTTTTGATTTGTCACGTTTGGTGACAAGCGTTATGGGACTGACATAGGGAGATACAGAGGTTGTAATTATCCCGTGTTCAAGCATTTGTTCGATTTGTGTTTGTATTTCGAAAATCCGGATATTGTATCTATTGATATTAAATCGAATGGTTGTTGCGGACTTAGTAAAAATGTTATTCAGTGATATCAGGTTAGAAGTGAGTGAAAGTGCGACTTTCGACGTGGACACGCTTTGAGTTGAGAAGTGTCACAGGCGTGGTGAAGGCGTCTTTGGCCTGAAAAGTGAAAGAGTTTTGTGGTGTGGCTCTGTGACACGAAGCGAAAAAATTGTAAATGAAAAGGTGTCACGTGAAGTCTTTGTTTTGTACCAAATCTAACCTGTTTCACTATGAATAACAAATTTACTAAAGTCATGGGTGCTGGTTGTACGCACATATATCGAGAATGTTTATATTGTTAGTGGATATGACACGTTTAATGTGAAAACAAAATTATTTTTGTGTGTGTGTGTGTGTTTAGTAGGGCGACGTTATGGAGCTTGTGTGGCTCGAAATTGGATTTGGGTGTTAAGTCGCGCACTAAAAATTTGTTGCCAATTAGAAAAAGTGATGTGAGAGGGTGTTGTTTATTTTGTTGAGAGAGATTTGTCGATATTTAAATATGCATGTAAAAGGAAGGTACGAGGGAGTGTATCTATGTTGGAATTTAAAGATTGAAATAGTTTTGGAAGGCTGTGACTTAGGTTACTTCTGTCCAAAGCTATGAAATAAAAGGACATAGGAGCGTTGAAAATAGGATTAGGAGCATTACAATAAGACCAAATAAGAATGTTGGAGTTCACCACGTGTCAGCAACCCGTTCCAGGAGGGGAAGATTTAGTAAATGGGACAGTTTTATTAACCTGTCCATGGGACACGTGTTGCTTACACGAGGTGACTTTGTGCAATGCAGTTGGTAGGTACATTATCTTGATACAGGAGTAGCTGAGGACAGTTTATAATTAGTAGAAATCTTTTTATGGAGTTAAGGGATAAAATGCCAAAAGGCAAGGTTGTATCTATAATATGGAATTTTAGGTTCTGCGTTATGTTACCTATTTTTAAGTTTAAAAATATATAACCTATGGTGAAAATATTGTCAGCTATGGCGTTAATAGTTAAGTGGGTAGATATTCTATTTTTCAAACTGGTTTCTGTTATTTTAAAAGTATTCTGCCTAATTATAGCGATAGATGCTCCTGTATCGAGTAGTAGAGGTAGGTTTACATTATTGGACTGTTCAGCTCGAACGAGCAATTGTTCAACAAAAATTATGTATGGAGGAACCTACTGTGGTGCTGTCTTGTATGTCGGGACAGGCCTGGTCTGTTGCCGTGGTTGGAGGATCCTTGGGACAGTCAGAGTTCATTGTTTGCGCTGGGCTCGTGGTTTAGAGATGGTCGGGGGAGCAGGTAACACACGCTCGCGTGTTGGTAACTCGGAGGGGTGCTTGCAGGAGGTTTGGTGGCTTTCTCAGTCTTGTAGAGAATTGTAGTTGAGCCCGATCTGCTTGGGCGTCGTAGTTGGTGAAGAAGCTCTGCGCCTCGTACGAACCATCGTAGCGCGGTAGTTCCACATCTCGCGAAAATCCGGTCACGGCAGAAAGCTGATGTTGCGTCCTGGTCAAACTCCTCAGGACATCTGATACCGCCGGCGGGGGCGTGGCGTCCTGCTGGCTGGGGGCAATTTCCTGCGTCCTACCGAGGGTGGTTTCTTTCTTTGGAAAAGTGGTGTTTTCGCCACTTTCGTAGTCGGGATCGGACTCCATGTGCTCCTTCGAATCCTCCTCGCTTCCCTGTTCCATCTTTCTGTATAGACAGTGGTCTACTTGCTTACTTGTACCTTGGCGTTCACAATCCTGTCGACTCTTCGGACGGGGGAGTCTGTGATATCTTGGGACCTCTGGGACCAGTGTTACCTGATGCTAGACGAACCTCGATGTCAACTCTACCGTGCAGTCGTGGTGGAAGGCGACACAGCTGGGCCAAAGGTGATATAAACAAACAGAGATTCCACTAAGATGCGTCTGACGTCAAGAAGGAAGGGGACGAGGAGAATTCTGGCAGGAAAGGGTTTACCTTTTTTCGGAGCGTCCGGTCGAGACTGGTGCTGAAACAAAGACTAACTAAGGACTGATTAACTGAGGATCGGGACCTCCTTTTATAGCTAAGCGGGTCCGAACAGGTCGCTGCCCTTTTCAGACGTAAACAGGGGGGAAAGTTTTATTATCCAGGAGGGCCACGACCTCGTAAAAGTTGGACTGTGTTTGCTAGGCCTTCTTTTCTATTCTCACTTAAGCCTGATTAGTTTTAACCTTAATTTCCTACGGTTAGTCTCCATTCCTTCTATCTGTACAGTTGCTATACTTTATTAGATTCTTACGCGGCACAGATTGATGTTAGTTGAGGCTTTCTATTTGCAGTAAATAAGAAGTTATATACAGTCACGTGGTGGAACATGTGGTAGTAGATATCTGGACTATTTACAACAATTCCATGGTCTTAAATCATCACACATATTTACAATAATTTTAGGCTGTAAAGAGTAGTCATAATATATTAACAAGGAGAGAAAGAGAAAAATTAAAAAAAAACATATTGCCATCAAATATTTACATCAAAAGGGTTCATTTATCTTTATATTTATTTATCATAGCAATGGTCACTCTATGATATTATTAATATTGATTATAAATTTCGATTCTTTATGAGAGAAGGATTGCTATATCTCTAGTTTGTTTTAGCGATGTTTTTCCCTTAAACACCTACCTGAACATAAACTAATCGAATCTCTAACAGAATTTTAACTAAACACAACTATATATAACCTAACCTAAGAGAAAGAGAGCTTGCCTAACATCTATATAACTGAACTTTAACATAAATTTGAAAATCAATATAAAATATTTTAAAATGTTCTTCTAATTAATAGTAAAATCCTTATCAATCGTGAAAGTTATAAAATATATTACATGTGATTTAATTAAAATATTCTGAATATAATGAAAGAAATATATATGTTATAATTTAATGAGGCCAAATATAAGACTCTCATTAAACTTTTTCTAGAAATTTAAACTCAAATATATAGAAATATTGTATATATACTTTTCGGATATACCATAATTACTTATATTTTTGTTTAAATCATTCTATATATTCACTATCAAATATTTCGGACATGAATTCATATATAAAATTGAAAATATTTAATAAATGTACTAATAGCATTTGGCTTCTAACTTTTATCTTACTAAATATATTTCTGCAATTATTTTTTTTTCATATGAATTATCAAAAATATTGCGAGAAATATGAAAAAATACATTTATATTACGATTCCCATTTAAATTCTATAATCCACGCGTTTTTCCAAGCATTTATATTAAAAATATCAAAACGCATATTTTTCTATATAAATATTTAAAGAATCGATGATATATTGAAAAATTATTCAGTACATTAAGTAAAAACACCAACGGCTTTTTTCAAATACACGCCTAATGTAATCCATTTTATTTCTTTCGTTTGGAGAGAATTTCCATTCAAAAGTATTTTTAAAATCAGTTTCTTTATTTATATAAATTTGAGTGCAAAGAAGCTTAGATATATTATCATTAGAAAAAAACACTAATCCCTACTTTTTAGAAAAATAAATTTTAAATTTAAAATAGAAAATAAATTCGCAGATAACTTTAAAGTATTTATAAAATAAAGTAAATTCTTATCAATGTAAATCTTTACGCGGTTCTTACTATATGTTGCGAATTTTTCTAAAGAATATTATAGTTTCATTAATATTTCTATAAAATAATAAAATGGAATAATTATGTTTTTCTATATGAATAAATTTATATAAATATATTCTGTTTATTCGTTTAAGCATAGATTTAACACTTCAATAAACAATATTTTAGAGTTTAATACCACTATTTTCAAATATATAATAAACCCTATTGAAATGTAATCATATTTTTCATTTTAATCTGAATTTTCCAGCTTTATTACTTTTAAAATTTATTTAACATAAATCATTACAGCTGTATTGAATGAAATTGCATTTAGTTTGATGCTGTGTTTGATATTTTATTAGGTAATGATTTTGGCACTCTATGAAACTTGTTAAAAGAAACATTTGTAAGTCCTTCACACGTTGATTATTTTATTTTTTTCCCCTTTCGGGAACATAAATTTTGCATTTATACAGAAGATTTGATATAAACTTCAATATACGTAGTGTTCTAAACTCATCAAACATTTGATCGGTAGAAATAACGTTTATTTATTTAAAGATACAGAGCCTTATTCCTCCCTTCACAGTAGACTTCTTGATATATTATCTCTTGGCTGATTGGTGTGGTAGGCAGATTGTGGCAGTCATGGGCCCAAAGAGGTTCCAGGCGTCAATGAGTAACAAAAAAGGAAGAGGCAGATTGGATGTCACCTTAGAGAGAGGCCAGCGCCCCGTCCTTTCTTGGACGAGGTGAACTCTCAATTAAACTTTATCAATTTTGTATTACATGATGGCCCCAAGTTGGCATATTGAATTGTATCTACATTTAGGGGATGTTACACTTTTATAATTATGTTACATATAAAATTCTAGTGTGCATTGACATTTATTATTAGTTCCACGCTGACGAGCGCCAAAAGCGCGAAACGCGTTCGTGGATGGCTTTTCTTGATTTATCAAGAAATTGGGTTGGCCAAATATCAGGGAACAGGCTAAATCAATGTTTAGTTGATTTCTGTTCCACCAGATGGCGCTCTGCCTTCTGTAAAGCACATGTGCTCCTGGTCAGGATATGCCATTTTTAATATTGATTTCAACACCTGATCTTTTTATCTTTTATTTTTTTATTTCGTTTTTTTATGTGCTAAGCATATATATATTTTTTTCAATATATTTCTGTTTCATTCTGATTTCTGTTCCACCAGATAGCGCTCTGGTTATTGAAAAGCACATGTTCTCTTGGTCAGGATATGCCTTTTTTATTTTTAATATATATATTTATATATTTCTAACTTTAAGGATGAAGTATGATAGGATGAATTGTGAAGAGTAATGACGAACGGAAAAATAAAAGTGTCCAGGGGCGGGAATCGAACCCACAACCTTCTGCCGTTAGAAATAGTCGCTATTTCTCTTTAAAAGTTAGAAATAGTCGCTATTTCTCTTTAAAAGTTAGAAATAGTCGCTATTTCTCTTTAAAAGTTAGAAATAGTCGCTATTTCTCTTTAAAAAAAATCGATTTTTGTATAAAAGAAACATTCGCGGTATAATTGCAATTTTCGTTTTACAATCATCAGCCGCGTTATATTGTACTTTAAAATATATATATATGGAAGCAATGGTCGCCTCTCCCGTCAAAATAAACGTCAGAAACTGACGCCATCTATTGACCGTCGCCGCAACTAGCGGCATCGGGTCGGTGACAAAGCCACAACACCAACTTTGGCAAACTGATAAGCGTCCACCTAGAGACCATGGTTTCGGGCTAATGGCCCTCGTCAGTCTAGGGCGGACTTTATTCCATGAGATCCACACGGGATCTAATGGAATCCTCACAATCTACCAAAGAGGTGTTTTGCTGGCAATGTGGCTGGGCCAAATCTATTGGCAATGCTTAGATGGAAAATTTGCCGGGAGGAAATTAATCCATGGAAGCAATGGTCGCCTCTCCCGTCAAAAAATAAACGTCAGAAACTGACGTCACCGACCCGATGCCGCTAGTTGCGGCGACGGTCAATAGATGGCGTCAGTTTCTGACGTTTATTTTGACGGGAGAGGCGACCATTGCTTCCATGGATTAATTTCCTCCCGGCAAATTTTCCATCTATATATATATATATATATAGATGGAAATTTTTTGCCGGGAGGAAAATGATCTAAAGAGACAAGGGTCGCCTCTCCCGTCAAAATAGACGTCTAAAACAGACGCCATCTATTGACCGTCGCCGCAACTAGCGGCCTCGGGTCGGTGACAAAGCCACAACACCAGCTTTGGCAAACTGAAAAGCGTCCACCTAGAGACCATGGTTTCGGGCTGATGGCCCTCGTCAGTCTAGGGCGGACTTTATTCCATGAGATCCACACGGGATCTAATGGAATCTTGACAATCTGCCAAAGAGGTGTTTTGCTGGCAAAGTGGCTGGGCCATATCTATGGCCAAAATATAGATGGAAATTTTGCCGGGAGGAAAATGATCTAAAGAGACAAGGGTCGCCTCTCCCGTCAAAATAGGCGTCTAAAACAGACGACATCTATTGACCGTCGCCGCAACTCGCGGCCTCGGGTCGGTGACAAAGCCACAACACCAGCTTTGGCAAACTGGCAAACAAGATTCCATTAGATCCCGTGTGGATCTCATGGAATAAAGTCCGCCCTAGACTGACGAGGGCCATCAGCCCGAAACCATGGTCTCTAGGTGGACGCTTTTCAGTTTGCCAAAGCTGGTGTTTTGGCTTTGTCACCGACCCGAGGCCGCGAGTTGCGGCGACGGTCAATAGATGGCGTCTGTTTTAGACGTCTATTTTGACGGGAGAGGCGACCCTTGTCTCTTTAGATCATTTTCCTCCCGGCAAAATTTCCATCTATATTTTGGCCATAGATATGGCCCAGCCACTTTGCCAGCAAAACACCTCTTTGGCAGATTGTCAAGATTCCATTAGATCCCGTGTGGATCTCATGGAATAAAGTCCGCCCTAGACTGACGAGGGCCATCAGCCCGAAACCATGGTCTCTAGGTGGACGCTTTTCAGTTTGCCAAAGCTGGTGTTGTGGCTTTGTCACCGACCCGAGGCCGCTAGTTGCGGCGACGGTCAATAGATGGCGTCTGTTTTAGACGTCTATTTTGACGGGAGAGGCGACCCTTGTCTCTTTAGATCATTTTCCTCCCGGCAAAATTTCCATCTATATTTTGGCCATAGATATGGCCCAGCCACTTTGCCAGCAAAACACCTCTTTGGCAGATTGTCAAGATTCCATTAGATCCCGTGTGGATCTCATGGAATAAAGTCCGCCCTAGACTGACGAGGGCCATCAGCCCGAAACCATGGTCTCTAGGTGGACGCTTTTCAGTTTGCCAAAGCTGGTGTTGTGGCTTTGTCACCGACCCGAGGCCGCTAGTTGCGGCGACGGTCAATAGATGGCGTCTGTTTTAGACGTCTATTTTGACGGGAGAGGCGACCCTTGTCTCTTTATATATATATATGTAATAAGGTGATGCAACCGAGGGTCAAACCTGTAGTAACCGAGAGGGACAGTCAGGGCGTGGAGAGTTTTCCAGTACCTCTCTGCACCTTGTAGGACCTTTAACATTCTCACAAAGTACATGCAGTCGTGGTCGAGGCAGAGTGGAAAAGCTTGGGAATGTCCACACACAAAAAACGAAGCGACACAGTTGTAGAAGGAAAGTTCCTTGAATAGATAAAAAGGCGAGCCAAGAGCAAGATGGAGCTAGAGTAGATTTCTTACTGTTTTACATGGTCGATGAGTTGGTCCTTGGAGACGATAAGGGGTGACGCTGACCGAACGACTCACTGGAAGACTGACTGCCTGTCGCTAACCGGGCCTTTTATACTACCTCTCCGACAAAGATAATTGCATCACGGCACGTGTCGCTGTTACTCGAGACTGGCGCCTATCTGTCGGCTACCACTTTATTTTTAGAAGTTACTTTGTGATTCAATCTTGCTCTTAACTCAGCTTTTAATCTATTATATAGTTTTATTTATTCATCCTCAGTACATTACAAATGGTGATGCAAGGACACATGTCAATTATGCGTATAATTATTTATAGATGTATTTCTATATACAACATAACAATCTTGTTATAAGTGTTATATATAGGGTTGTTGGTTTAAATTATCATATATATATATATAATTCACACAATTCTTTCAGCGTTTCCTTTTTTGTTCCGCGTTCGTATGATTAACTTTTCTTGATTAATCTAAAGGTTATTTGACCAATTCAGGAATAATTTAAAAACAACGATCAGTTTATATATATTCTAACATATAAGGCAAGCCACCAGCAACTCTTAGTTACACAATCAGGAGATGTCGTTTTATTAATTTATCCACATGATCCCAGTACAATCTAACTTTTGTGTTATTTTCCTTCTTAAAATAGCTGATAAAAGATGTTAGAGAGATAGACTGTAAAATATTAGTATTTAATTTAAAATGGTGTCATTAGAATGGTAGAATTAAGCATTAAAGTCTTAAAATGCACAATTCATATATTAAAAAAGTTCTAAATATATTTATTTATTTCATTATAAATTGAATAACAACAAAAAAAAATGGATGAGACAATGACTAATTTATAAATAATCTTTCTAATAATCGCACTCAACTTCATTTATTTCTATTTTTTATTTCCTTACATTTTGTTTCAAAATACATTATAAAAAAATACTGCATTACTAATTTCACAAAAGCCTTCAATTTTCATTGAAAATATTATTTTTTTATTATTAATAATTTAAATTTAATTTTTAATGTATTATTATCATTAATTTTTTTTTTTGACCAATGACAAATTTGTTTTCATCTGTTTTACAAGAATTTGTAAATCAAGTTTACTGTGCATTAAATTGATGAAGATGGACAATCTCTTCGAAATATTTTGAGAAAAAAAAATGTTTTTTTTTTCCTTTACATTTCCAGGTACGTCCTTTTATATAAACAGATAAAGTTTAAATATTTATCATATGCTATCAAATTATATTGATATTAGGTTACCATCGCAATAAAATTATTAGACGTTAATTTAAATTATATTCACACACACACACGATGACATTATGTATATATGATATCTATAATTACATATATAAACAATTTAAGAATAATAAAGAAATAATAATATCGTAGATAATTAGAATATATGTATTTTAGAAGCGAAAGATAACGTATATTATATAGTAATGCAGAATTTAAGCAAATAAAGAGAAGCCTCTATTGGTTATTTTTGTGAGGGCTCTCCAAAGTGGGGCAGTGAATTAATCATCGAAGAGGCAGGCCATTAGGCCTAAGTTTACTTTGGAAGGATAACCGCCAAAATTGAGGTGGCAGATTTATCAGGCCTTTGTTTGTTTTCATTAAAGAGTTGTGGAGAGGCATGGATGATAGGTTTTGTAAGCTGAGGTAATTTGCTGAGTCTCTCTACGAAGGTATCACCCCCCTGTATACACCCTGTATCAATATTAGAGCCGTTGGGAACTATTTTTATTTTCGTCTGCTTACCCTTTAGTCGTTTGCTCACTAGAAATTGAAATGTTGTTTGTCTATTTAGAAAATGAATTGTATAAGAATATCATTATCTTCATCTTTCTGATGAAATTCTCGACTTTCTAATTAAAAATTTAAAAAGATGATAATGTAAATGTTTAATATTTATAAATGGATAAGGATAGCAATTTAGCTTTAAGGATTAATATATTTTTATCATTTTCTATTCAAGAAATAATATTCTAATGAATTTTCCTATTTTCATTTTTTCTCTTTAATATAAATTTATTCAAATCCATCAACCATAAATATGTATTTTTTTAAACAATATATACTCTTTCTGAATATAGAGAAATCCAAAAAAAAAAACCTCGTAAAAGATGGGCGATTGCTCCTTCGAAATATTGGATTAATAAAAAATCTTATTGAAATCCAAAATAAGCCCTATTTTAAAAATATATACGTTGTGAAATATAAATTAAATTATGATTTAATTATCATACAACAAAAAAACGTTTATATGTTAACAAATAAAGTTATCGCATGGGAATTTAAATTGTTTTAAAACATTTTTGCAATTGATGAATATTTTAAATACCTAATTATGAACTCTTATAATTTCACTCTTTCGTAGATATAACATGTTAAATAAAAGAAATAATATAATTAATAATATTTGCATTTATTTTAGGAAGATTTTAAAATTAATGAATTTATGAATACTTGAAATATTCGATTTTTAAATAAGATTTAGTTGGTATTGATAAATGAAACCAATTTTAAATGTTATGATATCAACACAAATTATCAGTTATTTTGGTAACTTATATATTCGATTTACTGTTATATTTGTATTATTAATATTATATTTATTCAAGAATTATTATGGGACATTATTATTAAACACAACAACATTAAATATTTGAACTTTTCAAATTATCGCAAAAAAATAGCAGTAACTCCAGCATATTAAGCTCTAATTTAATCAATTTATTTCCCCGTATGTTTTAAAGATATTTCAAAATTATTCAAATGTGACTTTTATTATAAATAATGGTTAAATACATAAAATAAATATATATTATTAAAAGCGTTATAATATTAAAATCCATTTAACATTCTAATTAATAAATTTAATTATTATTTAAATTAGGTTTCACCATGAAAGAGATATTATATAAATGATTTTCTTTCAAATATTGCTCAAAATAAAGAATATTTGCATTCACAATAATATAAATTATGAATTAATTTGTATATATATATATATATGTCATAATTTGTATATAATTGTATGCAACCCCGACCCACTATGTATGTACCATGTATGATTTTCAAAGATTTAATAAAAGAATAAGGTAACTGGAGGAAAGAAAGTAACAAAAGACATAGGATAGGCCTAAAGCTGGCACGACTATTCTGGGCACCCCTGTGTCAATATTGCAGAGGCAGAGACCGGACGTCTCTAGTGACCGCAGAAGTTATATTAGTCGCGAATCACTCAATACTTCCTGACAAAGCAGGACGTATCTGGTATCCACAGAAGTTATATTAGTCAAGATGCACTCAATACTTCCTGACAAAGCAGGACGTATTTTGATAACGCGGAAGTAAATAAAGTGGAAATAGCACTCGACACTTCCTATCAGGCAGGCCATATCTTTCATCAAGGAGAGCCGCGGGCCAATCAGAAGACAGCACCTTAAGTAGGTCAACCAATAGGAAAAGATCATGTGACATCTCTCGACCAATCAGAGAGAAACTGAGTCTTGGTGTTAAATCGAAAAGCAAGAATGGTCAGTTACGTTTTCGCTCTCATAGGAACAACACCTACAGTTGTTCACGGACTCTCGCCGAGTTCGGACAGTGGCTCCTTCGCTTCCAACAAGGTAACATCTACTCTAGAGATCTCTCTCTCTCCGCTCATTTCATCTAAATCCAATCATCGCCATGTGATCAACTAATTAATAAGTCAAATCGCTCCGCTCTTCTCAAGCTTTCTTTCCTCCAATCCAGTTGCCTTTTATTTTCAAACCTCATCATGTGTCCTGATTATTCCTAACTGTGTGCTTCACTTACCACTCAACGACTGCGCTTCAACCAATCCTCACCATTCAAATCGAATAACAAGAAATTCCGCAACGATATTGTCACAGAACGGTTAAGTCGACAGAATTCTACAACAGTGTAATACAACAAATATTGCAGTGTAATAACTTTGGATCACATATTACATAGAGTCGACAGGATAAAGATTATGGAGCTTAATCAGGATCAAGATGGAAATTAGCCCAGACACCAGCAAATCAAACGGCAATGACAAAACCAGAGGAAAAGAAGCGGACAAGAAGAGAGGCGACCAGGCGCCTTCTAGCGGCCATCATATGGCAGATGACCGTGGCCATCCGACGTGTCAACGCCCCACAAAGTGAGACGGAATTCCGGAGCGCCATTCCCCGGGGAGGACGACGGACACAACCCCCGCCAACCCCAGGCGAGTGTCACCAAAGCCGGACACCGACCACCGAGGAGTCATCCACCGCCATGCCGTACACAGTCCCCGAAACCAATCCGCGCGATCCGGGTCAGCACAAACGATCCCAAAACGATATTCCAGTACCGGACTTCACTTCAATTTCGCGGATGGTGCGAGCAGTCCCGAGCCAAGCCAACCATCCCAAACCAAGACGTTCCAGAGGAGACCTGTTGAACTGAGGTAGGCACCCACCCTATGGCGTCAAGAAATTGACTTTGGACTCATAGCTAATCCTACCTACCCCTTTTAACCATATCTAACCTTTGTACTCAATGAATGCACGCACGGGCTAGGCCAAACCTGTCCGAAAGGACTCGCACTACAATCAAATTTGTCACACAGGACAACCCTTGCCTGCATTCATTGACCCCACTACCATGTTTATCACTCAACCCAATTACCAGTACTATATACCCTCAAATACAAGCCACAACGGCTTTAACCATCACCATGCCCAAAAAAACGTGTCAGTACAGCTCACACACTTACCACACAAAATCCATGCATGACCATACGTCGCCACGCCATAAATATGTACCTCACAACAATCCCACAAACGTATTTAGCAACAATCACGACATTCGCGACAACGATACACCGACAACATCCATCCAAAGGACGGTTTTCACGCTAACAAACACGCACAACCCGCCCAACAAGCGCGACACTCGCGCCAAAAGACGACAACCACCAACAAACGCATGCACCGTCGTTAGTAACAATCATCTCGTCTACCCAAAACACTAAAAAATGTTCACCTTAAAAGGTGCCATATACACTAACAATAGAAATTTCGATATATGACTTTAATAAATTTGTTGTTCACAGTGAGAACAGGTTAGATTTTGTACAAATAAGGACTTCGCGTGACACCTTTTCATTCACAATTTTTTTTTCTCTCGATTCGTGTCACAGGTCACCCCACAAACCTTTTCACTTCAGGCCACAGACGCCTTTCAACACGCCTGTGACACGTCTCCACTCAAAGCGTGTTCACGTCGTAAGCCTCATTTTCACTCAATTCCACCCTAATGCCACTGAATAGCATTTTTACTAAAGTCACAACGACCATTCAATTTAATAAATGGATACAACGTCCGGATTTTCAAAATACAAATAATGCCGAACTTACACCAACTTATCTCTTCACAATGTATTGGCAGACCATAACACATGACACAAGACATCGTCAAACAAGTAAAACCCACAAACAAAACAAAATTTCGTACACCAAACATATCACACACGCAACGCAACCAATGCCGAAAGTAAAAGATTCAATTATAAAAAACAATTAGGCGTGCACAAAGTCAATTAGACCGACAGGAAACGTAGAAGCAAGGCAGATATCTTCCCGCGAAGAAATGAAGACGTCGCCATGACTCCAATTACGTGCAAACAGTGGGTGGATAAGTTTAGACTGGACCCGCTCCCCCGCACGCCTCGTTTCCGATCTCCAATTACTTCGGACCTCGCGTCCCCGACACGCCCCGCTTCCGACGTCTCATTACAAGGCCCCGCTCATCCAAATTAGGTCACCGCTCTCACCAGCCACAGATTCCTCTATGCCACCAATTTTTGATTCCAGTTCGAGTCTACATATCGATTTTTACCACCCAATTCCACATCCACAAGACAACACATAGAACTAGCCCACACATTTCTTACACAACAGACTTCTAACATTTTTTCACAACACACACAAAGACAAAAAATTACACATAAAGGTTATATAGATTTCCATGTCTCCTGTACACCTAACATAAACGCACTTGAGGGCTAGAATCACGTTTTTCACCTAAGTGTCGCTACAGATGAGACAAAAAATTTATAGGGCATAATTGAGCAAGTAAAACATTTATAGGGCAAAATGGAGCAATCAATACATTTAGATCAGGGCATGTAGATATACAAAAGGGTTCAAAAATACATCTTATTGTTCATATTAATCATTTTCATCATTTTCTCTCAATTAAAATTTAAATATTTAATCAATTTATCAATTTATTCAACTTACTATCACTTTTAATCATTAATTATCATTTTTTTTCCAATTAGTTTATATTATCATTTTTATTTATCAATTATCATTCTATTTACCACTTAGCTTATATTGCCACAACTCAATCATCAACGAAAACTCATTGGTTTTCGATTAAACTAAAAAACATTAAATCACCCTTTGTTGTTGGAACCTTTTTATTTTTCATTTTTCTTTTTTTTTTTCCCAAGCACTCAACTTTGATTTCGCTCAACCACTTTTTATTTTTATTTGATTTCAAAATACCTTATAAAATTTTATTTTTTATTTTTATTTTGATTTCTCAAAAGACCTAATGAAACCCCCTCGATTTCATTCCCAATCTCAAGTAGGGTAGTAATTAGACAATTCTTTTCTTTTTCACCCATGCTACAAAGCACTTTTTTTTTTCACCAACGCAACAAAGCATTTTCTCTTTTTTCCATACAACAAGACTTTTTCTTCTTTTTGTGCAACCAAGCCTTCACTTTGATTTCATTCAACTTTTATTTTTATTTTTATTTTTGATTTCTCAAAAGCCCTAATAAAAATCCCTCGTTTTCCATTCCCAACTTCGAGCGAGAATATGGTTAGGCATTTTTCCTTTTTTTTTTCCTCAACATTCAACCAAGCACTCAACTTTGATTTCGCTCAAAAACCTTTTATTTTATTTTATTTTGATTTCAAAAGACCTTATGAAATTCCCTCGAATTCTTTTCCAAAATTCGAGCAAAAAAGTAATTAGGCATTTTTCCTTTTTTTTTCTCACCATTCAACCAAGCACTCAACTTTGATTTCGCTCAAAAACCTTTTATTTTATTTTATTTTATTTTGATTTCAAAAGACCTTATGAAATTCCCTCGAATTCTTTTCCAAAATTCGAGCAAAAAAGTAACTAGGCATTTTCCCTTATCACCATGCAACAAAACAATTTTTTTTTTCAACCAAACACATTCAATTTTGATTTCATTCAACTATTTTTATATTATTTTTATTTTGATTTCAAAAGCCTTAATAGAACTCCCTCGAATTCATTTCTTATCTCGAGTAGAATTCGTTTAGGCGCATTTTCCTTTTTTTTTTAGCCCACTATGTACCATAGCATTCATTGATTTCTTACAATTAAAAATTTTTTTGATTTCTATTAATTATACTCAACTTATACCATCAACACCATTCTATTTTTCTTTTATATCACCAGCAATGTTTGTATACAGCCCCTTCATACCCACAACTAATTTTCCCACAAAATTATTTTTCACTTTACAGAATTCTCTCAGGCTAACCCCTTCTTGAATTCTTCACATGTAGGGGGCGCATCTGTCATAATTTGTATATAATTGTATGCAACCCCGACCCACTATGTATGTACCATGTATGATTTTCAAAGATTTAATAAAAGAATAAGGTAACTGGAGGAAAGAAAGTAACAAAAGACATAGGATAGGCCTAAAGCTGGCACGACTATTCTGGGCACCCCTGTGTCAATATTGCAGAGGCAGAGACCGGACGTCTCTAGTGACCGCAGAAGTTATATTAGTCGCGAATCACTCAATACTTCCTGACAAAGCAGGACGTATCTGGTATCCACAGAAGTTATATTAGTCAAGATGCACTCAATACTTCCTGACAAAGCAGGACGTATTATTGATAACGCGGAAGTAAATAAAGTGGAAATAGCACTCGACACTTCCTATCAGGCAGGCCATATCTTTCATCAAGGAGAGCCGCGGGCCAATCAGAAGACAGCACCTTAAGTAGGTCAACCAATAGGAAAAGATCATGTGACATCTCTCGACCAATCAGAGAGAAACTGAGTCTTGGTGTTAAATCGGAAAGCAAGAATGGTCAGTTACGTTTTCGCTCTCATAGGAACAACACCTACAGTTGTTCACGGACTCTCGCCGAGTTCGGACAGTGGCTCCTTCGCTTCCAACAAGGTAACATCTACTCTAGAGATCTCTCTCTCTCCGCTCATTTCATCTAAATCCAATCATCGCCATGTGATCAACTAATTAATAAGTCAAATCGCTCCGCTCTTCTCAAGCTTTCTTTCCTCCAATCCAGTTGCCTTTTATTTTCAAACCTCATCATGTGTCCTGATTATTCCTAACTGTGTGCTTCACTTACCACTCAACGACTGCGCTTCAACCAATCCTCACCATTCAAATCGAATAACAAGAAATTCCGCAACGATTTTGTCACAGAACGGTTAAGTCGACAGAATTCTACAACAGTGTAATACAACAAATATTGCAGTGTAATAACTTTGGATCACATATTACATATATATATTTAAAAAGGAGTATATGTATAAATATTTAATTCATAGAATATATAACCAAAGGTTTCGTGTCAAAAGGAAATATATGAATGTTTGGTAGTAAATTACGATAGGTGTAACTATATCAAAAGAAAATATTAAAAATTAGTAAATAGTAGAAAAAAACAACAACAAAAAGTTAGTTTCAAATATTGCTTAAAACCAAGAGAATATCCATTCATATTTTATAAATATAAATTAACGAATTAATTCACTTTTATTTTAAAATAAATATATGAATATTTAATTTACTCTTTAGAATATATAACCAAAGGTATATATCGTTCTAGAAGAAAATATAGGAATATTTCGTAGGGAAATACGATAGGGTTAACTATATCAAAAGAAAAACGTAGGGAATAGTAGAAAACAACAACAAAAATTGGTTTGTTAGAAAGAAGGAAAAAGAATCGATGTAGCAGTATCTATCTCTAGTGGTGCCGAGCCATTCTAAAAGGAATTTGATATAAAATATTTCCGAGTGGCGGGGGCAATATATCGCGCAGTACCTTCCAAATGGCGCCTACAATGGCAACTCAAGCATGGAGCAGCGTCAGCGGGGAAATGAGATCTGGAAGATGAGTGTTGAATAGCTTAGCAACCCGCTAAAACTTACAGATATATTCCCAATAAATTATTTATCTCGTCTTTCTAATTGTTTAGCTTTCAAAATGGCGCCTTGCCAATTTATCGCAGACGAAGTAAAATGTCAAAAAAGAAATATCATATTTATGATGTTGAAATTTAATGGGACTTTTTATCATTGTGAAATATTTACTTCTATTCTGTGTGTAGGCGTTTTTATTCTAAATATATATTAATATAATTTCGAATTTTTATATTTAAGTATATATATAAATATATTCAGATATTAAGATATTACAAATATATATTAAATTTATTATCGCCATTTTCGCGATTTTGTTTTAAAATTTTATGATATTTTTAATATTTAATTTTCAAATTTTCAAAATACAGGCCAATTGACCCTGCCTTGTCCGGGTTCTCCCCGAGGGGATATTCGATTATAAATATTTTTTTTATAACTGTGAATAATTATGATTATACATTTCAGTAAAATCTCGCTAAAACGAACCTAGAATAGAGCGAACCTTCCCTTAGATTTTATAACGAACCTGAAATAATCCTCATTTTTATTTTATAATACAGTGAGAACAGTATGGCTATAACGAAACATGGCTATGGTGAACCATAGGTTCAGTCCCATTGAGGTTCACTATGGAGGGGTTTTACTGTATTATTAATTTCATATATAATTCTTTTATTTTATTAAACTACGCGCGATATTGAAGTATTTGCGCCTATTAAAGAGGAAGCAAACAAAACCTGTCACCCGTCATCCTGTATCTTACAAGGTACTATCAGCCGGGCCTTCTGAGCCCAGGTTTTTTTAGTGAGTTGTTACTTCTCCCCCTTCTCCTTTTCCATCCGGACTTGGGACCGGCAAAGGCGGAGTTACGAACGTGAAATAATACAGCGAACTATAGCTATAGCGAACCATAGCTATAGTCAACTACAGGTTCGATCTCATTGGTGTTCGTTATAAAGGAATTTTACTGTAGTTTATTCATATATATTATTTACATATTAATTAACATAATCATCAGGATTAGTATATTTAATTATATTTATATTGTAATAGTATGTCCCAGGAAAATACATTCTTATGACAAATTATCACAAATGAATTTGTAAGTGTTATTAGGGATTCAGAATCAGAAAATTCATTCACCGTTGGTTGGAAACGTTTATTTATTTTTTAATACATGTAAATTATCTTCTTTTTTTTTTAGCCATGCAAAACTATAGCAAGCTAGAAATATATAGTATTATTCCTATTCAAAACATTTACTGATTTTTTTCATTAACATTTCATAGAGTAATTCAGTTTTTTTAAGTTTAATTAAAGAAATATTAATCTATACACCATAATTAGATTATAACTGTTAAGTATATTAATTCAAAGAATTTTTCTCTATGAAAATAAATTATATAGATATATGAATAAATATAAATTGATGATGATAAGATTAGCTAGCATATGATGAATAACAATTGGCAACTGAGTTAGTGCCTTCTTGATTTTTTTTGGTATTTTATTTTCTTCTTAATTCTTAAATTTTACTTTTGTAGTTTCTATGCATAAAGATAACATTCAAAATATATTTAAGTAACATTTTCTCTTTTTTACCCCCAAAAGAACACCAACAATAACAACTACAACATTTTTTACAGCTTCTACAAATTCAAATCCTAGCAATATTTATATGAAGTTTTAAATAAATAAGGAAGTACTTGGAAGGATTGCAAAGTTTTCCTAATATGTCACCTTTCTATCCTTTTCTAACTCCCGACGTAAATTTCTTAATTAAATTATTAATTAACGTGGGGGAGGGACAAAGTAGATTAACCATCAAAACTATTAAATCTTGCTAAATTATGTCAACAAATGTCGGAACCTTAGCCTAAAACTTTTCTAAAGTATTTGCATTTCGAGATAATACAATTATAAATAAATAGTTTTCATAACGTGGTAGGCGTATTATGTATATTTTATTTGGCGACTTCTTGCGCCTTAACGATACACATATCCATATAGTTGGGGTTATTTATTTATTTAATTTTATAAACGTACAGTAAAACCCCTCTATAGCGAACTCCAATGGTTTACCATAACCAATTTTCGTTATAGCCATAGTTTACTGTATTCTAAAGTAAAAATGGGGATATTTTATACCAGTTTCTTTAAAGGGAAAGGTTCGCTATATCCCAGGTTGGTTATAGTGGGGTTCTACTGTATATATTTATATTTAATTAAAAAGGCATATATTGGATCAATTAATCATTTATTTTACCAATATTTCTGTTGGTTGAACGCCAACCTTTATCAAGGTGTCATAACATTTTAAAGTGTGTCAACAACAAACTCAGCGCCACATATGTATATTGTAGAACGATATTTAAAAATTATCCCGAATGTGTTTCTTTTGAACGAAAAATCGAAATTTATTTCAAGGAGAAATAACGATTATTTCTAACCTTAGGGATGAAGTATGAAAGGATGAATTGTGAAGAGTAATGATAAACGGAAAAATACAGTGTCCATGGATGGGAATTGTATTATATATATATATATATATATATATATATATATATATATATATATATATATATATATATATTAAAAATAAAGAAGGCATCCCCTGACCACGAGCACATGTGCTTTTTATAGGAGATGCCTTCTTTATTTTTAATATCAACACCTGACCCACTTATATTTTATTTTTTTCTATTGGTTTCTCATATATATATATATATATATATATATATATATAATAAAAGGACTTAAAAGCGCGAATGTTTCTTCTATACATAAAACGAACTACTACTGTCCTTACTGCGATGAAAAAATATATTGGGAGGGCTTGGCTCATCAGTGGTGAACCCTCCCAGCGGTTTCGCCAATTTAATCCACCAGACCGCTTCTCGGAGCTCTAATACTGTATTGGATCATTCTGCTTTTATATGCTACATACATATAATAAGGCTTTGGGAGGATATTCATTTCCACCTCTCCCTTTAAAATGTATTAAAGCAATGTATTTTGGTTCATTCTTATAGTACAGAACGTCGAGGTGTTGATGAAAAATGTGCCAGGACACTAGTTTTAGAAATTTCAGACAAAAACCAACTCGTATATAATACCAGCATTAACCATGATTTACCATTTTTTCAATTTATAATATAATATAATGCGGCTTATGATTGTAGAACGACATTTGAAAATTATCCCGCATGTGTTTCTTTTAAATGAAAAATCGAAATTTATTTCAAGGAGAAATAGCGATTATTTCTAAGCTTAGGGATGAAGTATGAAAGGATGAATTGTGAAGAGTAACACATGCGGGATAATTTTCAAATGTCGTTCTACAATTTTTCAATTATTTATAAAGTTTTATAATTGATCGCATATAGTGTAGCAAAGTATTTTATATTTGATCAACTTTCTCTCTCCCCGATACTAATTATTATAGATAACTTTATTAAATTAACTTCTATCATTGCTCAACATAATGTAAATAACTACCTTGCCCTTTCTTCTATCGTCTTATGTTATTGATTATTTGTTTAATGTATATGTTTATTTAATGCTCTTTTCTTAATGATTTATTTTCTTTTTGATAATTCTGTTACCTACTCTACTACAATATGAATTATTGTGAATAGTTTCACACGTAATTATTCAGATCGGTTATAGCGCGTCTTGTTTGTAACTGGTAATAATTTTTAATTATTATTTATTAACAGATTATTAATGTTAATGTTTATATATTTTATTAATCTTGGTAAACTTCCCTCATTGCTTCTTTTGTGTTTTATCAATTTTAGTCTTAAATAAATGTCTTAAATAAATTGCCGTGTCAGTCTGAAGTTTGTCTTTCCTCTAATTTTTAATATTACAATATTATATGTATTAATATTACATATCAATATGTATAACCAGAGATATAATATAAGATGTTGAAGGCAGATCTCCATCTATCGGAATAAATGTTAACTGATCTTACTTTTTTATTTATGGAAATTGGTAAAGTTTTGTTCTAAATTGTAAATTCGGTAAAACATCGCTATACCGAAAACTAATAAAACTGAGCTATTGAATTCCTATAGCAATGGTCCAGTGCTATAATGGAATATAACTGTGACATATATTAGGTTAGTTATAAGTATTAAGGTTTTCTATATCCCCAGACCGTTTTAGACATGTTTATTGTAATAAGAATATTTTTATCTTCCAAAATAAATGTATTGTGAGATACAAAAAAAGAGAAAGATGTCTTTCACTAGGCACGATATTGAGGATCTACAAAAGAGCAATAATGGAGCACAAGAAAAGTTTACCACAGAGTCCGGCCATTATACTTAAATCGCCATTATTATTTGGCAACCCTGGTGTGTTCCGCTACATAGAGCGGAAGTCCGTAGCGAACACCCCCCGGAAGTGTTGTTTCACCCTTCCCACAAATAACTTTCTACGCCAATTATATCTCTCCACCTACATAGATTCTTTCTATTCTCCCATCTTTTTATATATTTCTTCTCTACCTGCCATTTTCTGTTTACACTTTTTGTATTACAGTAAAACCTAACTATAGCGATTCCCGAAAAACCGAAATCTTAGTTCGCTATTGCTATTTATTTACTATAACCATGGTTTAATATATGGTATCACTAGTATTGGGGATTGTTTTAAGTTCGTCATGAGAGCATGTTCGATATCTCCACTTCCCACAAATAACTTTCTCTGCCAATTATATATCTCTCCACCTACATAGATTCTTTCTATTCTCCCATCTTTTTTACATTTTTCTTCTCTACCTGCCATTTTCTGTTTACACTTTTGTTTTACAGTAAAACCTAGCTATAGCGATTCCCAAAAATACCGAACTCTTTGTTCACTATTGCTATTCATTTTCTATAACTATGGTTCCAAATTGGTATCATTAGTATTGGGGATTGTTTCAAGTTCGTCATGATGGATTTTTCGATATCTCCACATTTCGTTTTATCCAGGTTTTACTTATATACACAAAATTCCTCCTAAACGAACCTAGAATAAAGTGAAACTTCCTTTTTAAAGAATTTGAAATAATACCCATTTTTTCTCTCATTTGGGTTCTTTATAGTGAGGTTTTAATTAAAAGAATAAATCAATAGAGGACTATTTGCAAATAATCTCGTTTATTGGTCATATACAGTAAAGGACAAATTTTAAGGAAATTGTACCTTTAAACATGTATATCGGAATTCACAGAATAAATCCGGAAGATATTTGATACACAGTGATCTTTATTGAGAACACACGAGATAACCAACTCTCTGTAAATTGCCTCTGTCTCCTTAAAAAAAATAGACAACCGGCGACATCAAAAATTTCCATTACCTTAAATTTTGTCCATGAATTTATTTTTCAAATAAAAAATAAAACTCCTTATGCGAATGGAAAATAATGGGAAGGTCTGGTTGATCAGTGGTGAAAGCTTCGAGCGGTTTTGCCAGTTTAATCTAACATCGACCCTTTATATATTGTTTGCCAAAGAGTAACGCTTGTTATGCATTATTAGAAATGTATTTTTATTGCTTCTAAATTCATATCTATATAGTTACCTTTAATACTTTGAAAATAAATTATCTAAAGTTTCGTTTATACTTATGTACATACTTTTACGTACATACTTATGTATATTACGTACATACTTATGTGTACAATCTGATAAAATGTTAAATCGGTACGGTAAATTAAGCTAGCAAATCAGCTGGAAGAGCTCACCATAGATGAGCCAGGCCATTATTTTTTTCTCGAGGTAAATAACAATAGAAATATTTATACACTCATGGAAAAAACTTGAGGAAGTGAAAAGTCTTTGTTCCCGGTCGTCTGTTTTTTTTTTAAGGAGACAGAGATAATTTTGTTCACACTTATTTATCTCGTGTGTCTTCAATAAAGGTCACTGTGTATCAAATATCATTCATAGTTATTGTCTGAATACCGATTCACATGCTAAAAGGCACAACTTCCTAAAGTTTTGTCCATGAGTATATATATAAAGAAAAAGTGCTAGATTGCATAAATTAGCAGGTTAATACCTTTTAGTAGCATATAATAAAAATTATAATCCTCTAAACATATCTAAATATTAATAATGAGTGAAAATTAAATATCGACGATAGGTGATATGATGCAGACAAACAGAAAAATCAATTCCACCCCAAGAATAGAAAATTTCCAGCTATTCCTTTCTTATTATAATGGTAACTCAAGCTAACGGGGGGGCGACGCAATTTATATTTATTCTCACTAGATCTCTGTCATTTAGGGAACCAAAATGTAAATTGTTATTTATAGAGACAGGACGAGCGTCTAATGACTCTCAAATTTCCCATGTGCCATAGTAAACATCCCATAGGTAGAAATGTTACATTGACACATAATATGGTTTCAGAATAAACTAAACTACACTTTTATATCTGGGTTTTTTATAGAATTTTACCGTCAATACAATAAAATGTTCATTTGTTTTGTTGGGGCTGTCATTATTTACTGGGTTGTTTTATATATCTTATTTTTGTAAATTATAGTTTTTAGGAATATTAGGTATATATATGTATACCGTTAAACCTGTCTATAGCGAGCCTTATTAGGACTCACCAAAATAGGGTGCTATAGAGAGGGGGTGCTATAGACAGGTCACTTTTAATGTAAATCGCATCGTACTACGTATTTAAAATCGGGCGCTATAGAAAGGGCGGAGCTATTCAGAGGGGGTACTATAGACAGGTTTAACTGTATATATATATAATGTGTTCATTTTATATTTTTGACAACTAGTCTTGTACATATTTTTTAAAAGAGAAAACGAAAATATAACGTGGTGAGTTTCTTTTTATTGAAAATACAAGCTTTCAAGCAAAATGCTTTTCTTCAGGTAATCCAAGAAAATGTGCGGAGAGGTATATATACCCAATTAAGGAAGATTTAAATATTATTACGTATGTAAGTATGTATGTATGTAGTAAAAAATGTAAAAATATTTAAATCTTCCTTAATTGGGTATATATACCTCTCCGCACATTTTCTTGGATTACCTGAAGAAAAGCGTTTTGCTTGAAAGCTTGTATTTTCAATAAAAAGAAACTCACCACGTTATATTTTCGTTTTCTCTTTTAACTTTTAAAACGTGGCTAAAGTATGTCTGATCCTAACATATTTTTTATTCACACATCACATTATTGTCACAGGATTCACTCCTTAGAATAAATCAAAAAATGATTTAGTGAATCCTGTTTTATCTGGTAACTCTGCAAAATCAGACTACGCGCACGCATATCTGTTAGAAATTGTGACTGCTGTGATAAAGATGCATGAAGATATCTGAGACTCTTCAATGGACACAACAACAACATCTGTTCTAAAAAAAAAACCTTCTCCGGTTTACAAAAATATAGATTTTGTAATTTTGAAATCCAATTTTCATCTTAAAAGCAACCTTTTACAATTTTTTAACTACCTTCATCATATTAATAACTACTTTTTTATTTTAAAAACAACATTTTTATATTTAATCGCTATTATTTTTTCAGTATAATTTCCGAAGTAATTGTTTTTAATTATAAAAATGTAACTTCAAAAACTTGAAATTATTTTCTGAAATATAGGTCGCTAAAATTATGAAGACAAATCAATATTTAATATTCACAAGTTATATAAAATATTTATTATTCTCAAGCAAATGGTTTATAAAATATTATAAAAAGTAAAATATATAATATTGACCCATTTGATATATACCAAATAAAAACATCCTATCTCAAAAAAAAAAGACCTGAGAGGTTTGTATTGAAATTTCCATCAAAGTTATCAAAATTAAAATTGGAAGAAAAAAAAACTAATGGGGACCTATAATACTTTAAAATAACAAAAACGTTCAAATTTGGAAAGGCGCAGAAATAATATTTGCTTTGGTTTAATTTTAATCGAAAAAAACATTTTTTTTTTCAGATCTCACTATGACAGCCTTTTCCATTTTCTGCCCATTTTTGTTGTGTTTACATTTATAAACTCAATCGTTTTTCACTTCGTCATATTTTTATTTCATTTTTAATAGCAAATATATATTACGGGTAATAATTTTGCTCTCAGATATTTTCTATTTATTTCTCCATTCTATTATTATTAAATAATAATATAGAGAGAGAGGAATCTACCAGAAAAATATTTTCGATATATTAATATTTTCTCTGAAATATTATTTTTCTAAAATAATATCTACGAATTGTGGAACTTTTATGACATAGAAATGTAGAGCATTGCATAATTAATTCATTATTCATATTCTAGATAGTAAAAATGTGTGTTTATACAATAAATAAAACACCTATCTTTTAAAAGAGGCAAATGTTTATATAAAGTGGATTATCTTTCTCCGCCTAGTGCTAACCAATTTCAGCTGAAATATCTCTCCTTCTTTCTTATCTCCACTCATTCATATTAGGGTAATCAAGCTTGTAAAGCTTGGGATCATGTCTGGGTGAAGTAGAATGCGTCTGCCTTTGTCATCAAGACTGGGAGCACTACTCAGTGGCAGGCCGACTTTGCTCCATAAGAAATGGCCGCCTCTGATATGAGGAACAGACGCCATGTGCAGCCACTCCTAACATGGAGTACAAACGCTGCTCATCCTGTATCCCTGGATTAGGATCCCTTACAGGGTACTATCAGCCGGGCCAGCTGAGTCCATGTTTTTAGTGAGCTTGTTACTGCTCCCCCTCCTCCTTTTTCATCCGGTTTGAGACCGGCAAAGGTGGAGTTCAAAAGCTAAAATATGACTTTTAGTATATTTCACATATCTTCTAATTAGTTAAGTTAGAACCAATAATTATAATAAGATCATACCCTGCTATTAAAATGTACACTGCTCCTATTTGCTACCACCCTCCATATTTTATATGATATGCTATATCTTTATTAATATAATCTGCATCATCTTATTTGTAATGAAACTCAAAATGATGACGTCAAAATGAAAACAGCAAAAGAGTGGTCTGGTGACAGCTACGAGGCAAAGCCAAAATTATTTTGGTCTCAGAGGCCTCTTGAGAAATCAAGAAATGGATATTTAAGGCCAAAATTGCGTACATACGCTGAACATATGAAAAAACAATAAAATATATATAAAATTATTCCTGAAATTATCCGTTTCATGTAGGAAAGGATAGGTTATAGTTTATATTGTCACATTTGTGAATTTTAAAATTAATTTTTTCACTAATTTTTGTATATTAAATTAAAAAGTCATTTGTTATCATCATCACAAACTATGTATTTTTAACAAACGATAATAAACAATAACAATTTAATTTGCATCTTTATTATTATAAAACAATAATAAAACTAAATTAACGATGTAAAATTTATTTTAACATTTAACACAAAAACGTTACAATATATAAAACAAAATATAGATAACTCTATTGAAACTTCGCTATAGAGAAGCCTAATTGGAACTAACTGTTGGTTCACTATATCCATGTATTCACTATAGCCACAGTTTGATTATATAGAATTACTAATATTGATTATTATAGGATCTTTATAAGGGAAGGCTACCAATATCCCCGGTTCTTATTTTAGCGAGGTTTAACTTTATTTCCTAGAGATACCAAGTTACAATGTCCAGAAATGAATGGAAAGACACACAAAGCCTTTATTAAGACATTAGTCTTATACAGATTCTCCGTACAAGGTGCAATATCAGGAAAAGAGCAGCACAGGAAACCAGTAGTTCCGCAACTATATACGATTATTAGTAATATAAGGAAAAGTAATATTTAATATGAAAGGTCGACGCCATCGCCCCAAGTCTTCAATTCCATAAGCGCGGAGCAGAAATAGGGACTAAGTTATTTAGTTCGCCATAAATATAGCATCCAGACACAAAAAAGGAGGTTTACTCCAGCACAGCCATCCATATTACCAGCTCCGCAATCTCATCGTCGACCAGCACGATGGTCCCTCGATGTTTCGCCATCATTCTGAGGTGTAAGAACAATAGCTTCCAAGTTCTCTTTTCTCCCTCATTACACCTACTGCCTTGTAAAAATTATATAGGGCCTGAGCAACTAGTCTGCTTGTTTGGGCACTGGTTAACATCATTTGGATTGACCTAAGTTGGCTGGTGTCTACCATTGAAAAGAATGTCCTTCTCTCCTCACTAATATCTTGGCATTCATAGATATAATGAGATAGTTCAGTTTCCATATTTTCTTTGCAGAGATTACAAATCTTATCACCCTCTTTGAAAATGTTTGTATGGTGTTCCTTGTAAAACGAATATAGTATTCTCTGTTGTGCGATATAGCGTTTTACTGGGAATGGAGAATGGAAAGACAAAAAGAGCAGAAGGATTTTATTTTATAATTATTCCTAGTACACGTGGTACAGACGAAGATAATCATGGTGGATAGAAGTTAGCGACTGAATTTACTTTAAGTGCATCTACACAGGTGAAATCAGTCTGACTTTTGCGTTTACAAATGTGTCAAAGCCTCGTTTATTTACATACATTCGCTGGTGGGGTTGAAATTTGCAAGAATCGGGGGCCATTGGAGTATTTTTTTTATTAAAAAAAAAAGTGACCAATGTGGGATTTGATTCCAGGTCGTTGCGATCGAACGGTTAAGACCAACCTTCCACTGACACCCAGAAAGATAGTAATACAGAAGATAAATTTCCTTTTTAAAGAACAAATCAATGTAAAGTATTGCCATCATATATTCCGAGCAATCTGAATTAGAATTGTCACCTTACTTATTTCTAAAACACCGAGCCTCGGGCTAGGAAGCTTCTAATTCTTACAGCAATTTCTTTTATCCAAGTTTTTCGCGACAACATTTTTCCTTTTTTTGTATTATGTCAAGCTATTTCTTCAAATATTTGTGCATATTTATATGAAATATAATTTTATTAATATTTGATAAAAAACAATAGACACTCGCGTCACCTATAAATCAATAATATTGGTTTTCTGAAATTTAAATTTTTATGAATCAAGTGATTCGATGATATAATATTGAGTATATGCAGTAAAATACTGATAAAACGAACTTAGGATCGAGCGAACCTTCCCTTATAATGAACCTGAAATAATCCCAATTTTTATTTTATAATACAGTGAACTATGGCTATAACGAACCATGGCTCGAGCGAAACCTAGTGTGACTAAACTTGTGGCTCATTATATTTATAGTTCATTGTGTTATAAAATAAAAATATAAATTATATTTCAGGTTCGTTATAAAGGAGGGTTCTTTATATCCGAGGTTATATGCCCATATAGGTGGGGCCCATATATCCAAGGTTTGTTTTAGCGCTGTTTAACTGTAACTCTAAATTATATATCCTATTCGAAATTTGATTTCGAAAATTTAGTTCATTTTTCAGTATGTTCTTTTATAAAAATATGCTCTGGTCATTCCTCTAATTTTATATTATTAGAATACTCAATATATTTATAAAAAAATTGTTTATAGGTGAGAATTTGTCGGAAGAAAATTGATTGATATAAAAAGAAATATATTTTCCATCAAAATAGACCCATCAGCTATGTGCCGTTTGTTCTAGCAACTTTTCATTTTATAGAATGATATCCTCTCCGCAAATTTTATTCTATATTTTGGCCGTAGAATTGTTTAGCTAGGTTACCGGCTAAACACCTCTTTGGGAAATTCTAATAATTCCATGAATCTCTTGTGGTTCTTATTAAACCGTTACCCGCTCTAAAACTGACGATGTCATAGCCCAAAACCATATATTTTAGGAGGGCGTTCTGAAATTGCCAAAACTGAGATTCTTTGCTTCTCCATGACCCAAGTCTGCTAATTTATAGAGGCAGTCAATGAAAAAAAAAGGCATAAATTTTAACTTTCATTTTAACAGAATATGTGATCTTGCTCTTTATAAAATTTGTTTTTAATTTTAATTGAGTTTATAAATATTATTTCTTTAGTGAACCCCATAGGTTCAGTCCCGTTGGGGTTCTTAGAAGGGATTTCCTGTATTATGCGATGAGAACCGTCCTTAAACATAAAGAAACTTAACCCTGGAAGCTTTATATATTTTATATTATCATAAAGTTACTTTAAACATTTTTGAAATGTGTATACCCCAATGGGTAACCTTTATAAATTACTTTCAGTAAAAATAAATGGTTGGAGATACCTTTCTAAGATAATTTAATACAATAAACAAAGAAAATATAGAGCAGTCTAACATGCCCACAACAAATTGAAGATTACAACCTTCCCTCAGATTCATTGATCGATGAGAGGCTTGTATACTTGTACTACTAATTTATTTACAGTTTAGCAGAGAATATCGCTGAACAATGGAAAAGACGTTGTAGACACGCAATGTTTGTGTTGTCTCTCCACCCAGAATGTATATAGATGAATAAATATTGACTCATTGATACATTATATTATTTCTTGTCTTTTTTCCTCCTTATACTCAGAGTGAATACAGTAAACCCCTCTATACCTAACCCCAATACGACTGAAACCGTGGTTCACTATAGACATTGTTCATTATAGCAATAGATCACTACCATGGTATATCATAAAATAAAAATGGGGATTAATTCAGGTTCCTTTTAAGGGAATGTTCGCTATATCCCAGGTTCGTTTTAAGGAAAGGTTCGCTATATCCCAGGTTTGTTTTAAAGGAAGGTTCGCTATATCCCAGGTTTCTTTTAAGGGGGAGGTTCGCTATATTCCAGGTTCGTTTTAAGGAAAGGTTCACTATATCCCAGGTTCGTTTTAAGGAAAGGTTCACTATATCCCAGGTTCGTTTTAAGGAAGGGTTCACTATATCCCAGGTTCGTTTTAAGGAAAGGTTCACTATATCCCAGGTTCGTTTTAAGGAAAGGTTCGCTCTATCCCAGGTTCGTTTTAAGAGAAGGTTCGCTATATCCCAGGTTCGTTTTAAGAGAAGGTTCGCTATATCCCAAGTTCATTTTAAGAGAAGGTTCGCTATATCCCAGGTTCGTTTTAAAAGAAGGTTCGCTAAATCCCAGGTTTATTTTAAGAGAATGTTCGCTATATCCCAGGGTTGTTTTAAAAGGAGGTTCGCTAAATCCCAAGTTCGTTTTAAGGAAAGATTCACTATATCCCAGGTTCGTTTTAGCAGGGTATTACTGTATATATAGAAATAAATGTGGCATTAAAATGTTGCTATGTTGTTGCTGTGTGTTGCAATAGAACTATTTTCAATTGTCGCAATTAAAGAATAGAAGTACACAAAGCTATCTTAGCAGGTTTTATTATTAAATTAAGACACGTAGTGAATGATGTCTTCCTCACAACAATCTAAAAAATAAATTTATATCCAGTTACAGGAATTACATGTCTTATTTAAAATCAAACTATTAAAATATTTACATATTTAACAATTTTGAAAATAGAGCAATCCATACTTAATTCATTAGATATTAAAAGGCATATATTGGATTTAATAAAATATTTATTTCGCCAATATTTCTACTGGCTGAACGCCAACCTTTATCGAGGAATTACATTTTTGTATACACAAATATTATGACATCATGCGGCGCTGAGTTGTGTATACAAAAATGTAATGCCTCGATAAAGGTTGGCATTCAGCCAGCCGAAATATTGGCGATATAAATATTTCATTAAATCCAATATATGCCTTTATTATCTAATATTTAACAATAAACAATTACTTTGATTTCACTCTAAACAAATTATGCGACAATATAGAAAAAATGGCCAATAAACATATATATTTAACTCACTATAATTTATCTATTCTTTCTTCTGTTGGAATTGATGTCACATTCCAGAATAGAAATAATACAGAACAACATTCTAATAGAGATAATAAAGTACACACACAGACTAAACATATCTCTATATAAAAGGAGAAATGTCGAAATATAGTTTAATTATATTGTTTACAATAAAATAAAATTAGTTAGAGAGTGCGAGAATACCATTTAAAAATAAAAATACAATTTACCTAACAATCAATTAAAGGTTGGAGTGTAATTGGGAACATATATACAGCCCCAGTTATTTCGGCTTAATTACGTTTCCAGCAAACAAACAAAGGCATCTCTGGCATGATCCAGAAATTCCTAGGTCATTACATCGATCACCATGCCACCAATAAATGTTGAAAAATACTTTTAATTACTTAAATTACTATGGTATGTATTCTCTCTAATTGATTATTTTTATATTGAGGCGCTTTCTCCTATTTCATAACATTAATTAAATAGTTTATTTTTAACACTTATCAAACTCGAAAACAATTATAATTTCTGCAGTTAGAATTTTGGTCAAATTTGACAAAATTGGTGTCGTAGTTGCTTACTGATATAGTTCAGAGCGTGAGGCTTAAATATCAAAAAATGACTTTATGAATGCATCGAATTTATCAAAAGTAAAATGGATTTGGCGAAGAAGTGGTATAATCCCTCGAGATATTTTCGACTGTTACGACTTGGGATCAAATCCACATTTGGCCCTTTTTTTCTGAAGAAAATTGCTTCAGTAGCCTCAATTCATGCACATGTTCAACCTAAACGATCAATACAAGTAAAAAACAGGGCTTTAGCACAATTTTAAGTTAAAAAGTCATACTTCTTTATAGAGGTGTAAAAAGGTATGTTATGTGCATTACAGTAACATCATTATCTAAAAGATTTACATATGCCCATAAAACTTGGTTTCTATCCATGATAATCTGTTAGAAAGAGATTATGGTTTTAGGGGCTACTAACCAAAGTATAGCCCGTAAAACCATATTATCTCTCTACCAGATTATCATGGTTAGTACCATGTTTTTAGGGCACAAGTAAAAGAATTGATGTACAAGGTTATCCCAAAAGTTTGTAAACACTTTCAAAAAATTGAATTTGGATAAATATATATTATATGGATATATATTTGGGAATTGTTGCAGGTGTTTATGAACTTTTGGACAACCTCATAATAGATGTCTTTTTTATGATCCCAAATATCGTATTCTACACTTTTGTTTTATAATTTTATATTTGAAAAATCTAGAGTTAAAATAGTTATTTATATCATTTTTAATTTATATACTGTATGTATACCTGTATTTATAGAGTTGAGTGAGAAATATAGAGTGCTCCATTTGTATTTATTAATAAAAATTTTTAGAAAATATTATTAAAAAGTTTGTTAATATAGCGGTAGATTTTTTAAAATAAATTTAATCAACATATTGTATAAATCGCGCAAATACCAATTTTCAGATTTGTATATATAAAAATAGTTATGAAAATTAAATGTAGATGGCGCTACAATACTATCTTTTATTAAACCCAACGTTTCGATGGAAAACTACAGTCATCAAACATTTATATATTTTGTATAAGCTTCATCTCATTTGTATATGTACTAATAATATTAATACTATATAATATCTAACAAATATATTTTATTAGAATATATATATAAATTATGAATAGTCATGCATAATTACCGAGTATGCCTCCATTATATAAACATAGTCTACAACTACTTTGGACATAAAATAGTCTAGAGCGTTGAAATATTTTCTACTAATAAATCCTTCAGAATATAAGATAATATTTTTCTCCAAACACTTTTGGAATTGATAATCGATAAATAGCGAAAATAAATATCAAAATAATTTCAAAAATAGTCAATAGAGGGCAGTGTGATCACACTACTAGAATATGTGCCTAATTAATTTTCTATTCCAATAGCTACGTATAATCGCTATATCTAGATCAGCAGTGTGCAAATTAAAATATTTTACATATTTAAAATTGAGGTTTTCTAGTAGATTAAATGATTGAAAGCCACTTTCTTGGAAAGTCTAATACAATAGGTAGAATTTCGGAATGATCATGTTTAGATGAAGTTTGCAAGTGGTATAGAATATGAAATATTGAAAATCTATGCCAAGCTTATACCTTATAGTCATTTTATTTTATTTCAACCCACAAAACGCGATATCCCGACTAGGTATAATGGCATATATTTACATTTTGAACAGAAACAGTTATACACATATTATACAAGAAAATAAATAATAAAATAATAAAAAAAGAAATAATGATATATATTAGGAACCTGATCCTTTTAGGTTAGAAAGATAATCATAAATATATTTACAAAAATAGTTTATTCAATAATAATAGTTAATTTACAACCGCAAGTGAATACATCTTAAATTATGTGATCCAATGGTGTAATAGAAATAAATTAACGATCAGTACAGAGAAAACTAATTTGCTATACCTGCATAACAGAGAAAAAATACCTATTAAGGTTAATAACAATATAATTAGGCCGGTCAAGCAAGTAAAAATTCTGGGAATGAAATTTTCAAATCACAAATGGAAAAATAAAGTTAACTTTACTCCGCATGTAAATGATATTCTGTGTAAGGCAGGGCGTATGAAAAATTTATTATGTTCACTAAGTGGCAATATGTGGGGTTTAGATACTCAAAAGAGGTTAACTTTATTTAAAACAATCATTAGGCCTGTACTTACATACGGATCAGAAATTTGGTTTAAATATTTAAACAATCGTTCTAAACAAAAACTGAATTCCATGCAGTACAAGATCATTTTATGGGCAGTTAGAGCATATAAAACCACTTCATCAAACTGTGTGCATAGTTTGGCAAAAATTCCACTCCTCACAGACTATATAGAATCTAGAATAATCAAATATGATCTAGCTCAACTGTCCACTGAAGATCTAATTACTTATGAACCCTATGGTCCAAGTATAGTAAAATCATTCTTACACGCAAAAATGAAAGAAATTTTTGATAATACTAATGAAATTTTCAGAAGCTTTTTCGTATCTGGAATCCCAAGATTTTTCCGTCCAAATTTTTATAATATCCAATTCATTACAGATAATGGCAATTTTGGGAAATGTTTGGCAACTAACGGCGCGGTGAAGGAACCAGGATGCTTCTGCGGAGATGAAATTCAGGACTCGAAACATCTACTTATGAATTGCCCAATTTTCCGGGTTTATAGGGAAAACAAATTTGGTCGTATTGGACAGCTTGATGAATTTGTAGACGATAAAGAGAGGGGTAAAAATTTGATCAATTTGGCAAATTTATTTACAACTTACTTTTAAATTGGAAAAGGGAGAGGGAAACTTAGAAGGAAAAGAACTGCGATGCTTGCTTTGTGTGTTTTGCTTTGTTTTTTGTTTTTCTCTTCGGACAATTTTCTTTGGTTAATTATGTAAAATAATTAATTGAACAGGATTGTATATAGCCGATTTGTTGTGATGTAGAGAGAGGTATCGACGCAAATATCCCTGAGTTTGGGATATCGCGTTTCATGATGTTAATAAAATTGAAAATAAAATCTGTGATAATTTTCTCTGGTATTTACAAATTGATATAGATCTACAAATATTAACTGTCTGTTGTCTAGCACTAAGGTAGAGTGGGAATTCATGCTAGTATTTAAATGAAGTGTTTTTTTAAAAGAGGAATAAATTAAGAAACCTTGGAAGAAAGCATGCCTGTGGGTGATACTAAGCGCATAAATATATATTTTAGGCATCCTAGAATTTAATTTTAAAAGGTTTTTGAGTAATAAATATTATGGAATATCTAGGAATAAATACATTAGTGAATACATTTGGCCTGATAATATTTCAAATAAATCATTTTTAGTAAAATAAATTATGAATTCTTTGAAGGAAGCCTTATGCTAGAAGCATATATTAGGCATCCTAATATGTAAATGAAACACTTTTTATTAATATAAATTATTAAATCTTAGAAGAAAACCTTATACCAGATGTACGAAGTGTGTTCATAAAGTATCGCGACTTTTGAATTTTCGTGGGTTACGTATATTCGAATTTCGATCTTTTTGTGGCTTTATGTTGGTACTCATGTCTCTCACTTATGCCGACAAGCTCGGCCATTTTGAATGTTCACTTAATTGTTGACAGCTGCTTTGCTTGCAGGTGTTTTGGATCGTCTTCGATTTTTACCATTTAAAAAAATGGACCAAAGAACCTGTATCAAATTTTGTGTGAAAAATGAAATTAAGTGCGCGGATGCATTCCGAATGTTGACTGTGGCATACGGAGAAGCTACCTTGGACCGAAGCAACGTTTATCGGTGGTACAAAATGTTCTCAGAAGGCCGAGAAGATGTGAACGACGAAGAGCGTGCCGGACGCCCGAGCACTTCAACAACAGACGAAAAAATTAATGAAGTGGAGAAAATGATATTGGCCAATCGTCGAATCACCGTTAGAGAAGTTGCTGAGGACCTAAACATATCGATTGGCTCGTGCCATTCGATTTTTATCAATGATTTGGGCATGAGACGGGTCGCCGCGAAATTCGTACCAAAATTGCTCAATTGCGACCAAAAACAGCATCGCATGAACATTGCTAATGAGATGTTGGACTCTGTCCGCGACGACCCAAATTTGCTCCAGAGGGTCATAACTGGTGACGAAGCGTGGGTTTATGGTTATGACGTGGAAACCAAAGCTCAATCATCTCAATGGAAGCTGCCGCACGAACCAAGACCGAAAAAATCGCGCCAAGTTCGGTCGAAAGTGAAAGTTTTGCTGACAGTTTTCTTCGATTGCAGGGGCGTGGTGCATCATGAGTTCTTGCCACAGGGTAGAACGGTCAATAAGGAATATTACCTGCAAGTTATGCGCAATTTGCGCGAAGCAATCCGCCAGAAACGCCCGGATTTGTGGAAGAACAAAAATTGGCTTTTGCACCACGATAACGCCCCTGCTCACACATCGTTGCTTGTGCGCGACTTTTTGGCCAAAAACAACACACTAATGATGCCGCAGCCACCGTATTCCCCAGATCTGGCCCCCTGTGACTTTTTCTTGTTCCCTAAACTGAAGAGGCCCATGAAAGGACGACGTTACGCTACGCTTGACGAGATAAAGACGGCATCGAAGGAGGAGCTGAAAAAGATTTTAAAAATGTTTTTTTGAAGTGCTTCGAAGATTGGAAAAACCGTTGGCACAAGTGTATAATATCTCATGGGGATTACTTTGAAGGGGACAAAATAGGTATTCATGAATAAATAAATAATTTTTGAAAAAACACAAGAGTCGCGATACCTTTCGAACACACCTCGTATGTGCCTATATCAGGCATTCTAATATGTAAATAATTAATATTTTGTAATATAAATTATAAAAGCTCTTGGAAAGAAGCCGTATGCTAGGCGTATATTTTAGGCATGCTAATATGTAAATAAAGCTTTTTAAATATACATAATGAAATGTTGGAGGGAAACTTTATACTAAATGCGTGCCTATATCAGGCATGCTAATATGTAGAAAAATATTTTTCTGTAATGTAAATTATGAATGCTTTTGGAAAAAGATAAAATTGGAAGTGCAGTCGTGAAAAATAGGGAATAAATTATTTACTTATCAAGTAGTTTTTATTTTGAATTACTTAAAAAAAGTAAATTATACATAATATTATTTATCACAGTAAAATAGAATTTATAAAATGAATTCTATATTCGTGATTTTAAAAAAAGGTAGGGGAACTTTACATATTTACAACAATATTTTTAAGTGTTATGTTCTAAATCTATGGTCAAAAAATGTAGAACAGTCAACGAATGAAAATAAAATACATGTTTTAAAAAATATATATATATTTGCATTTTAGATTATATAATATATATGTGGCATGCTGATAGGTAAATATGGTGTTTAAATTATATAGATTATGAAACCATGGAAGAGAGAGAGAGGAAACACACCTTATATATATGCTGGAAGTATATATATATGGCATGCTAATATGTAAATAAATCTTTTAAATGGCATAGATTATGAATCCTTGGAAGAGAGATGAAACACGCCTTATATATATATGCTAGGTTTATATATGACGCACTCTAATATGTAAATAAATCTTTGAAATGGCATAGATTATGAAACCTTAGAAGGAATTCTTTACCAGGCAATACATTCGGCATGCTAATATTAAGATATATTCGCCATTATTTAAGAAAGAGAAATTACAATTAGAACAAATTAAAATGAGTGCTGTTTGTTATTTAGGGAGGACACTTAATTTAGAAAAAAACTGAAAAGTTCACAGAAACCATAATGATGATAGATTCAAATTACTTCTTCGATTTATTCGCCTCGCTTTTTCATTCCACTCGGTAAATGAAGAAAAATTGCCGACTACCGCACGCGGTAAGTTATAGCTATATTTCTTAATCAGACGGCGTCTAAAGTCTATTTAGATGAAATTCTATTTTTGTAAAATTAATTTTTGTTGTGTTTCCTAACTTTAAATATGTTTATTATGTAAAACAATAAATCATACACATATTGGTATCCTGGGTTATTAAATCACCTGAAGAAAATTTATAAAAAGCGCGAAATCATAAAACGAAAGGTTTCTTATGATTTTTCGTTTTTACATATTGGTATATTATTATATTTAGTAAAGCTACACTATACCAAACCCCAATTGGATTTTGAGTTTATTATAGTACTATATTATACACTATAGTTATTATATAATACATAATTGGATTAGAATATAAAATTGTTGAAGGTTGGTTATAATCGTTTCAGACCAAGGTTTTACTGTACAAAATATGTTGTCAATTTGCTTGTGCATTAGTTCAATTCAACATAATTCATTATCGCGCATTTCTGTTTTTTTATGTTATCTATTAATAGAGCATAGGTTTATTTTGAATAAAGCAATTTCCTACTACCCTTACAGCAATGACAAAATTAATGGGAGGGCCTGACTCATCAGTGGTGAACCCTGCCAGCAGTTTCGTCAGTTTAAAAAATTCCCAATAAAATATTGGAGCAGTATGGTATTAACTCCTGGAGGATTCACTCCTGATGAGATAGGCCTCCGCATTATATATACTATTGCAGCAAGGTCATAATTTTATTTGAAAAGAAGCGTAGGTGCTATAAATAGGCTGAATTATCAGGACGCGACTTAAAAGTGAATGTAAAGTTTTTGCAGCGAAATCTATAATAATAAAATTTTCTAGAAAAGTGGAGAAGTTCAGGATATCAAACTAAAACTACATCGAAGGAACCAATCCTATATCCTGATGCTGGTTTTAACTTTTTTAAATTTTACTTATAAAATCAGATATATGTATAATGAAATAGCGGTTAGCAGAACGAATCAACACACAGGAGTTATGTATGAGGTCAGGATAAGGACATAGCTGGTGAAAGATGATAAACAATTATTGGTCTGAGCGGGATGTTCTCCATGTGAAGTTTCGGTAGACCGTAGATTTATGGGATTGTGTTGGCTGTGAATTGCTTCAGTTTGACGTCTGTTATTAGTTTTCTCTCTGTAATAATATCAGTTTTCTCCTAAATAAGGCAAGGATCTTGAATTGGTGATTGAGTTGATCTGTTTGAATACATTAACGTCTTCAAGAATGTTATGGATTTTCTTAGAATAATCAGATATGCCCATGATAACGGTGATGGCCACTTTTTCATATTTAGTAATAACCATATTTCTATTATCCTTAATGACGATCAATTCCTTTCTACAAGGTTTGGTATCTTTTTTTATTTCTCTACTGGATAACTTGCTGGCAACCAAGTTTCTAATTTCGTTCTATTCACAATTCTTTAAGTAGTTATAGCTGTATCCAGAACGCCTATAGTTAAATATTTATCAGTTCTACTGTAGATCCAAAACTTGAGGCCTTTTTATAGAACATCCATTTGGTTATCAGAGAGTTTTGTGAGATTTAGTATTGAGTTCGATACATTATTTTACGGGAATGCGCATTTCTTTGACCAATGTGAAAGTTCAGTTCCATGTTTCCGGTTGATATAATATCCTGTTTCTTGACTTCTGTAGTGATTATAATAATATGATCTTCCAAATCGAACATGGAGAGTTTATCAGACACCAAGGCTCTAGTTGCTAATAGTTTTGCGGGGGAATCTCATCTAGGAATAGCATCCTCTTATTCTCGTCTGTAGAAGCTCTCTCTCTCTCTCTCTTCTTCCTTAATTCAACCTCCATTCTATGGGAAAAAGATTATTCTTAACTGGATCTTTAAAACCACATATCCATTATATGATATCCTTGCATTCAAAATTCTCTTAATATTTTTCAATTCCTGTGTTTAGTGTCTTCCGAAGTTACGTTTGAGGCAGAGAGTATACATTATTTTTATCCTTCAATTATTTATATATATTATATTTTTATTTCAGAATTGAAATTTATTGAAATTTTCAGCTTTTTCAGCATATCTTTAAGAAACTCTATTCGAAATAATTTATATAAAGTAAATCAATTTTTAAAGGATAAAAATATTCAAAGTATTTTATATTTTATATATAGCTAAACTTTTTAAATGTGTAAATTTATTCTTCTATATATATAATCCCAAAATATATTATGTAATAAATCGTTAAATAGGCATGGCTATAATGAGAACCAAAGTTCAATACCAATTGAGAATCACTTATACCAAGGTTTTTACTGTAATTTAAAATATATTTTGTACACAAATTCTTAAACTAATTTAGTATAATATTAAATATAAACGCTTATAGTTATGTATGTAAAATTAAAAAGAGGAAAAAGGCTTCAAATAGAAAACTAAATTCAAAATTTTGGGGGAAGAGAAAATAATATGAAAACAAATAAATAAATGGGAATGTATCTAAGGAAGCAATAAGAATCAACACGTGAGGAATCAATTATATAACAACAGAGATTTAAACATATTAATAGAAATGGGAAATAAATTTGCTCTGTGAATTGGGACTGAAGGCCAAATTTGTGTGGGACCGACAGGATTAGAGGATTTACAACTTCCGCCATTTTGGGAAGTAACATTCCATTGGATCTGACAAGATGTCACATGACATGAATAAACAATCAGACGAGGGCTATAAAAAATTCCTGAAATAGTTTAAAATGCTAGCTAACCTGATGTAATAACCTATAAATCAACTTATAAGAGCTTGAGTTTTCTAATTTTAATAATTTGGTTAATAGTTTTGGAATATACGTTGGTCTATGCTGATTATACATGAAGAATTTTATCCTTATATATTAAAGATTTAAGAATATTTATATTAAAATAATATATAAAAGGGAAATTTTCGAAAGTTTCTTTGAGTTAGTAGAAAGTTTTCATTCAAGAGAGAGAGGGGGGAAAAAAGGAATCGTAGTTCTCTAAAATACACACACCACATCTTTTAAAATATTGTTTTCATCACACAGCAGGGAAAGAATATTCAAAAAATAATTTTATTGAGTGCATTAATCATCAATTAGTCTATTAATCATCAAGTATTTTTTTCCTAGTAGAACTTATAAAAGTTAATGTATATGCTGATTTATTTCATAAATTTTTTATTTATAAAATGATAATATTTTTATGATTTTCTATGAAAAATAGACACTTCGGCCAGTTAGAGTTTTTAAATTATTCTCAACGTTTCGACAAAATCTTTTGTCTTCGTCAGGAGAAGTAAATTAAAAAAAGCATTTGGAAAATAATGATATTTGATTAAAAAACATCATTTATATTCTTTTTAAGAGGTTAGAAGTAAAACAATGTGTTTTTTGAGATTTCTTTCCTTTTGGAAAGTATTCAAAATTTAGAATAATATTAATTACTTTGAAGCATAAAAAATATATATATAAACATGAAGGTCGCCTCTCCTGTCAAAATAGACGTCAAATCTAGACGTCATCTATTGGCCCTCGCCGCAAACTAGCGGCTTCAGATCGGGGACAAAGCCACAATTAGCAATTCTGCCCAAGGCTTGTCTTAGATCCATTTTTTTTTTAAATTAAGGTCCCATTTGTGTATCTAAGAATTTTAAGATCAGTTTGTATGCATCAAGATAAAGCTACCAGTCATACATCACGTTCAACACGTCAATACCTGTACAAAAAGAGAGATGAAACCGGTAATTCGTACATCTTTTTTGAACATATTACTACCAAATCTTCAGAATTGGCCCCTACGGGTTTTTATACTTTTGGCTTACTCTACGTATTGCTTTAAAAAATATCAGCAAACAAATCTAATGCAATAGCTTATTATAATTTTTTAGATCATCATTATGTAGGGACCAGTCAACAAGTGAATGACTTTGAGATGAAGAATAAAGCCAGTTCAATTTCTATTTCACTACCTATGTGAATAACACAAGATGATTATTACATTACCCAATTGGGAGAATCTGTATGGGGCATGTCCCTAATAAAGGATTTAGTGTGTTGTGGGCTTTTGGCTTACTGAAAACTGCTTTTAGATATAGAAAACTGAAGAAGCTAGATGGTACCTGGAAAGTCGTTAAGGACTGTTGGGATGGTCTTGATCGGAAAATAGTCTAAGAGGAAGCCTAATTTCCTGGAAACATCAATGCAGAGGTGTTGCTAAACGTCAAAGTTTATACATAGAAGACAATGAGTTGTACAAAAATTTCTAAAGTATTTTTACTAAAGCACTAAAATCGTTATTTTGATAATGTAATAATCTCTGTATCTATATCTGTTCGAAAGCAACTAAAGTCCAGCTTATTTGAAAGGTGTACATGAATCATGTAAATTATATTTATTGAAAATCAATGGGCGGAAACTAGTCACGTTATCATTTTTATATTGTACTAGCCGAATGACCCGGGGAACGCCCGGGTTTTACCCGATTAAATGCTTTTATTCAAATACTATTCGTTACAATTATAAATTGGCGCCGTGGATGTCATTCTTGTATAATATATAAATGAGTTTTAAAAATTGTAAAAAAAAAAAAAATGCATCGGCCGGGATTCGAACCCGGGCCGCCCGCGTGGCAGGCAAGCATTCTACCACTGAACCACCGATGGTTATGAGAAATGACCATATTTGGGTATTTATTCCATTCACAAAGCAAACGGTGACAGAATTGATTAAGAATTCTTGCTTGATTATGACGCTGATAACTGTATATATTATTTTTTCTATCAAATATGTCTATATATGGAAATGCCGAAAACGTACTCCGCGAAAATATGTAGTAAAGCTAAATATTACCAAATACTTGTAGAGTGGTAGTGGTGCTTATCTCCATGATTAATTCCTGAAGCCCACTCCTCTCCAATTTTGCGACTTGTAGATTAGAGTATAATATTACATTGTCGTCAATACGGTTGGAAAGATACACCTTTAATAAACCAGGAGACTCAATCAACATTTTTTTAAATGCAGTAAAACTCGCTATAACGAAAGAAGAGATATATATAAAATTCTTCCTTATATAGAAAACTTAAAACAACCTTTAATTATATTGTATTGTATCGTTAAACAATTGCTATAATGATACAATTGCTTTAGTGAACTTATTCAATAACAGCGAGGTTTTACTCTGTAATGCATCAAGGGAACCTCTGATTATATCTAAGTGTAACCTAGCTTGTGTCATTGTTTAGTTTTCAAATAGAATAATTGTCCACTGCACTTTCTGCAACAATAAAACTTAAAACCAAGGAATCTGATTGAAAAGTTCACAACAACAATAAGCAAAGCCCTTCTTAACAATTTCATTGTTGTAGCAAGAGGGCAGTAGAATTTTTTTTTTATTTTATAAAAAGAAACAACACACTATATATGTTATATAAAATATTATTTTATTTTAAAATTATATTATTAGATTCAAATTCTCTGCTAAATCGACCGCCAGATGTCATGCTTCCCCTATAAAAACTCGTTGTTGTTCTTCCCCGATGGTCGGTTCAACCTTTTGTACATTATGTAAATAAGTTTTCTTTTTTTTTTATTCCTACGCCTTAAGCCAGGCAGTACTTTTACCAAATTATGTTCTTTAATATATTTCTCAGCTCAAATAAAGAAATCAATGATCAAAACCATTTTATTATTATATTTTCAAGATTTTAACCACGACTGCATTACTTTCCCCATCAACCATAATCCTCAACATGATCAAAAATCAAGCAGAAAATCTAATCTCATTTTATATTATAACATGTATATATTGATTTACAATAATTTTATATTTACAAACGAAACTATAAGATCCTATCTAAAATAAGAATGTGTATCAGGTTCAATTCATACATGTGGTATGTGAACAGTTGAGTCTTATCAGATTTTATAATTCTATATGATATAATTCACTACATCATGAAATCATCATGGATGTATTAAACTTTCACTCTCGCGATGATCGTAAATATGAAAAAAAAAATTAATTGATTCTTCATCGTAAGATCCGCTTTTTAATTACGCTATAATTTCTGCCTTGATTAATTGGAGAGTTTCCTCCATTTCTCTTCTTGAGTTGATCCTGATACTTGGAGACTCGCACGCTAACTTCGAGAATCATCTTCGACACAAGAATTTCTCTCTCTACAAGTTCAGGGAGAGAAATATAGGTAACACGTGTTCCAGCAATCAACTACAGTAAATTCCCTCTTAAACGAACCTGGGATATAGCGAAACTTGCCTTATAACGAAGCTGAAGTAACCCTCATTTATATTTTATAATACAGTAAACTATGACTATATAATCATAAAAGATCATGGCGCGTAAACTTTCTCTAGTCAACTACATAGCGTCTGATGCAATATTTAGAAATTACCACTGCCGCTGAAAACAAAGTCGCGCCCTCTATCAGTCATTGTTGTTACTATTTTATGCAAATAGTTTGTTAGGTGAAAATTTCATGTAGATATTTTAATGGTATAATTTATTTTTTAATATTTTAATTATCAAATATTGATTGCAAAAACCTATGGAGTGACCCTTGTATTACGAACCATTGCTATATTGAACTACAGTTTAAGTCCCATTGGGGATTGCTATAGAGAGTTTTTTACTGTATTCGGTTTTATGCATGTCTGAACTCAGTCAAATTTCATTTCTGATAAGATCTTCCAGGACATCTGTTTAGACGAAAGTAGTGATTGGGTTTAGAAATAGAGACTATCAGTAAAATAATGAATCTCGTTCTCTGCAATATGCTTCTGTAATAAGTTGCTCACAGTCGGTTAGCTTTCGCGTTATAGTAATCTTCTACAATTGCGTTTCCTCTTAGTTCTTTCTCTTCATAGAATCGTTTTAAAATACAGTTTGTCAAGCCCTTTGATATTACTGAATTTGAGGTCAATTGTTTTTCTTTGATCCTCACTCTTATAAAATCATCTAGCGTATTCACTCCTCACAGATAAATTTTCATATATATTATATTGATTTTATTTTTATTTTTTAGATATTCTCACTAATCATCTATCACCTAACCTGGTAAAATGTTATTTATACATACGCCCGTTTGATTTATAATATATAGAAATAAAGGAAACCTCTCCCGTCAAAATGAACGTCAAGATTCGATACCATCTTTGTCCTCTCGGCAATGATTTATATCAACTATCTATAATAAATCTATGGCAAGATGGTAAAGGTGTTCGAATTTATAATGCTACCCGCCCAGAAGTCTTCCTCTACGTGGCGGGCAGGAGAAGCAGCACAAGTAAGGGACTGCTCTGTAGGGTGAAGTACGGTGTCGTGAGCCCCGAGCCGCTACGGTAACCGTGAACAGGGAACTCTGTAATGTGGCTGACTAACGTGGCAATGGAACCCCCCTTTCCATGGAGCAACAATTTATATGAAAAAGACACCACCATTTATAATGGGATTGCCTTTATTTGACATTTATTTTATATAAAAGCTTATAAACGGAAATAATGTTTCAAATAAATATCAATATTATATATTTCTACATATTAATGGACATGGAATAATTGATTTGAAAGTTTGAATTCCGACTATATAAGACGAAATTTCTTGATGAAAGTCTTTCATTTTCATCAATTTTTACTTTTAATTTTTATATTCAAATAAAACCCTTAATTGCGAAGTGTTAAAATAATGACACCCAAGGTTATTTAAAGTAAAATAAATATAAAACGAACCGGTATTATAAAGAACCTTCTCTTATAACAAACCAAAAATAATCCTCAATTTTATTTCTGGTCCAAGGTGACTAACGTGGCAACGGTTCCCATTTTCCAATGAAGAGCAAAAATATAGTGGATATTGCTGCTGCTGTGATAGAGATGCATGAACATATCTGAAACTCTTCATTGAACACGACAACAACAACAACCAAACCCTCCCTGTTAAGTCTATGAATGGAAACATCATACATCAATCTTTCTTAAAGAGAATCGAGCGGTAACAAATTTCATTTGTAAATAATCGAAACACACATCTCGTAAAAAAAATAATTTATTAAACACTTATAATATTGGTTAATGATATGTTATAACAATAAAAATACTCAGAGAAATAGTTTTTTAAAAAGAAATGTTTAAAATCCACAAAAATAGTCACTTTTCTAAAGAAAACCTATAGTTATTTAAACCATTCTATTTTTAAGTTACAAAACCGCCTTTTCTTTTTCTAGGTATTTGTTAATTGGGAATTGAACACAGTAGTTATATGTAAAGTTGAAGGATTTGAGAAGGAATTTCGTAGAATTGTTATTCTGTTTCTTCTTATAAAATCTCTTTAAAAAAACTAAAAGACATATAATCCCTGGGAGAATTGAGAACATTTCTACCAAAAGAAAGGCAGGGATGTTTTCTAGATTAATGCAAATTTATAAAATCCTCCTTCAAATATCTATTCAGAACAATAAGAATCAATTTATCTCCAAGTGAAATTAAATTTTATTTTCTGAGCAAAAGAATTTTTTTCTCTATCAAATTCCTATAGAAAAAAAATAATAAAGAACGCTAAAAGAGACATATTTTTTATCAGAAGAATTCTACACTATCGTTAATTAAAGTGTATATTATTTTAGTATTTTATATATAGGTATTTAAAATATGACCTTTTTATAAATATTTCTAGAGATATTATTAGAATCATATGAAATATGATAAATTTGATTAAATAGAGAAGCGAAAATTGTATCAACTTTTTGTTTTAAAATATTTTCTGTATATCAGATTTGTTAGTTTCTTTGAATATATAAATAGCTCTAGTTTTTTAATATATAAAATATTGGAATGAAGAACTTTTATATTGAATTCGATTTTGTGGGGCATGGTTTTGACGCATAATATATATTTCTTTTTATACAGGAATATCAGTGTTTGTTGAAAATTTTCAATAGTTATATAAAATATTCACTAGTTCCTAAACTCGATTTATATTTTGAATTCAATTTTTATCACAATTCCGATATCTTTTTAAAAAGTAGTAAACGCCTACTTCTTTAGGTTGCCATTTGTCTCCTACAATGTGTTGAAAAGCAATACAAATATTAAGAGAAACGTCAACTATCTGCTTATTACAATATTGAAATGAAGAATAACACGTTTCACAATTCAAGTTAGGCTATCCATTATTAAAACCTATAGGCTATAACAGGTGTTCAGGTGAGCTTTTTAAGTGTCCCGAAGGGGTATCACAAAATTCCCTGTTATTTTACTTCTATATTACAAAGATAGACATTAGATAGCATAATTAATCAAATTATCAATGCATGATTTTCGAAATCTAGAAGAAAAGTTATAGTTATTTTTTTCGACATCATAAATAGAGGGAACTCGAAAATCTTACCTGAACACCGTTTTTTCAGCCCAGGCTTTAGTCGGTTCAAAGTGACTTATTTCAATTCATTAGAAGTTCATTAGGTATTTTTTAGAGGCTTATGAGATTTTCCTAAAAGACACATGAAATCTTTTCGAGAGACTCGTGAAATCTTCCAAAGAGCTCCATGCGATATTACAAAGAGCTTCATGCGAACTTCTAAAAAGCTTCATGGGATCGTCCAAAGAGCTCCATGCGATATCCCAAAGAGCTTCATGCGAAATTACAAAGAGTTTCCTGCCAACTTCCAAAGAACTTCATGCGAACTTCCAAAGAGTTTCATGCGATCTACTAAAGTACTGCATATGAACTTCCAAAGAGCTTCATGCGAACTCCCAAAGAGCCCCATGCGATATATCAAAGAGCTTCCTGCGAACTTCCAAAGAGTTTCATGCGATCTCCCAAAGAGCCCCATGCGATATATCAAAGAGCTTCATGCGAACTTCCAAAGAGCTCCATGCCATATTCCAAAGAGCTTCATGCGAACGTACAAAGAGTTTTCTGCGATCTTCCAAAGAGCTTCATTCGAACTTCCAAATAGCTTCATGCGATTTTCAAAAGAGTTTATGAGATTCTCCAAATAGCTCCATGCGATCTATCAAAGGGATTAATGATATCTTGCTACGAGCTTCATGAGGTCTTCCCAAGAAATTCGTGAGATATTCCAAAGTGCTCCATGAGATTTTTCTAAGAATCTCATGTGTGAGATATGCGTTATATAAGGCTGAGCCAATTCCATTGTTAACATATTGATGAGAATCTTGTCCGAAAGAAATTGATGATCAGAACAAAAAGCACCTTTTTATTCTCAAAGTCCTCCTAGAACTATGCACATATTTTATAATTATGAAATGCATTTTAGGAAACGTAAAAGTATCTCCTGGTCGTGAAATCTTGCGCTATCTGTCGGAATAAATGTCATCTAATCATTCATATTTAATTATTACAGATTTGACCAAATACTCTTTCTTAATTAATCAAATAATTCTAAGTACGCGTTTCAAGCTGTTGAACCTTATCAGCGAGGTGCAAGCTGTACCTCTACGACCAAAAAAAGCTGGTCTTTAAGGCTTCTTGAAAATTCAAGAAATGAGTATTTAAGATCGTTGGCTTTACTTAAATAATAAAGAAAGGATATTTGGTTAATTCAGAAATAATAAAAATTCAACGAGAGAGAGACACAGATTACTTCATATTTATTCCGTGAGATGGCGCAAGCCATTAGCTACTTTTAATTGCACGGCCAACCTGATCCAAGTACGATTTACTTGTGTCCTATTATTTCATATACAGATTTAAGTTTTTCAAGGCAAACCTTTCTTGTGTATATTATAAATGACATTTGTAGTATATGGGGCTTATCAATGTTATATCTTTCGAACATTCATTTTACTCTTCCGGGCACTTTTATTCTATTAATCGACTATTGATAAGACAAATTTAAGCGCACCCTTAACGCTTGTCAATTCGTATAAGTATTCAGATAGTTTCCTATTGAGAGCTATGGGCATTTGTCAAATTATATTGACAAACATTTTCAGTTTTTTTTTTTCTGATCAGGTTTTAGAGGGAAGAATGTTGTCTTCGTTTGTTGGTGAACCAATCTCTCACGCCTTCTCATTGGACGAATGTGGTCATGTCTGTATATAAGAGGGGACCAAGGGAATGCGATGGGGGCCCAGAGCGTGAAAAATTGGTGTGGAGACGCTTAAAGTGTTTTTCTACGAGGTTTTTCCGTGTCTGGCTGCTCTCTTCGCATCCCGGTGTGACCCGAGTCCGATCCTTACCAACGCTACAATAAAGATAAGTACTGTTTTGTTTTATTTTACCAATCGCGAGTTTTATTTACCTCCTTCTTGTTGTTGGTGTTGTAATCTTGAGTGTACGCTTTTCTGTGCATTGAGTTACATTTACTTTAGGCCCCACTATATTCCATTTTTGTGTGATAACCCGCAAAAGAAGTAACTTTTGTCACATTAACTTTCAGTTCTCCGATCAATTCAAAGCATACCAGGCTGCAAATAAAGAGCTACAGTAAATTTTCGCTAAACCATCCAGTTCCGAAAAAAAACTTTATTAGGTGCCGCTCAAAAAAAGGCAACCTAACTTATGATATTCACAATAAAATGTTAGATATTAGCGAACCCTGATAAAACTTTAGGTTTACTCTGGTAATGGTTCACTATAGACAGAGCTATAGAATAAATGGAATAGAAGATCATTTTATTTCCTTATAACGGAAAGTTTAATATAACCACGATTCGTTTTTAGCGATGATTTATTGTACTATTAAAAGCACCATCTATCATTATAATCTCTCTCTCTTTCTGATTTTTAAATATTTGCAATAAAACTTGGTTAAAACGAAGCGGGGATATAGTGAGCCATGACTGTAATCAATATATGTTTATAGTGATCTGAATTTTCTTCCCCTTAGAGTTCGTTATAGCGAGATTTAACACTCTGAGGGTATTTTTATTTTTAATATCAGAACCTTCGACCTTTTTTATATTTTGAATTATCTTTTTATTATATATTTTTAATTATCTTCACCTTAAAGATGCTCTACGTGGACAAAGATTCTTGATGTATTTGGAGGTGGAAAAGTTTGCCCAAGATTGGTGTAGGGAACAACCGCAAATCTTCTTTTTTCGGGGATTCGACAAGCTAGTTAAAAGATGGAATATATGCATTGAAAAGGACGGTGATTATTCAGAATTTTTTTTTTAAGTTAGTTTTTCTCTTCTACATTTTTTTTATATGGACACTTTCCTAAAACTTATTGACTCACCCTCGTATATCTACATATTGTTGTCAACTATTCAATTAACAACTATAATTCAACCATACACACAACAATCTATACCTACACCAAACAACAATATATACCACCCATTGTTCAACCATACAAACAACAATATAAACCTACACCAAACAAAAATAATCTATACCCACCCATTGTTCAACCATAAAAACAACAATATATACCCTCCATTGTTCAACCATACAAACAATAATCTATAACTACACCAAAAAACAACAATATATACCACCCATTGTTTAACCATGCAAACAACAATCTATACCTACACCAAAAAACAACAATCTATACCTACACCAAACAATCACAATCTATACTACCTATTGTTCAACCATACAAACAACAATCTATGCCTACACCAAACAACCACAATCTATACCGCCCATTGTTAAACCATACAAACAACAATCTATACCTACACCAAACAACCACAATATATACCACCCATTGTTCAACCATACAAACAACAATCTAAACTCACCCATGGTTCAACCATACAAAAACAATATATACCACCCATTGTTCAACCATACAAACAAGAATCTATACCTACACCATACAAACAACAATACATACCACCCATTGTTCAACCATAAAAACAACAATCTATACCACCCATTGTTCAACCATACAAACAACAATCTATACCTACACCAAACAACCACAATCTATACCACCCATTGTTCAACCATACAAACAACAACCTATACCTACACCAAACAACCACAATCTATAGCACCCATTGTTCAAACATACAAACAACAATCTATACCTACACCAAACAACCACAATCTATATCACCCATTGTTCAAACATACAAAAAACAATCTATACCTACACCAAACAACCACAATCTATACCACCCATTGTTCAACCATACAAACAACAATCTATACCTACACCAAACAACCACAATCTATATCACCCATTGTTCAAACATACAAACAACAATCTATACCTACACTAAACAACCACAATCTATATCACCCATTGTTCAACCATACAAACAACAATCTATACCTACACCAAACAACCCCAATCTATGCCACCCATTGTTCAACCATAAAAAAAAAACAATCTATACCTCCACCATACAAACAACAATGTATACCTACACCAAACAACAACAATCTATGCCACCCATTGTTCAACCATACAAACAACAATCTATATCTACACCAAACAACAGCAATATATTAGGAGTACAAATAAGTTTTGAGGGATTTTTTTTTATAAATTCGAAGCTTTATTCAGAGAAATCAGTACAATATATTTCATTCAAAGTATTGTCCATCTTTAGCTACGACTTTTTCCCATCTTTCAGGCAGCATACGGATTTCGTGTCGAAAAAATTCCTCGTCTTTTGAGGCTATCTAAACATTGACCCAATTTTTCGCCTCTTCGTAAGAAGTGAAGTGCTGCTCGGCCAGTCCATGTGTCATCGAACGGAACATGTGGTAGTCTGAAGGAGCAATGTCTGGTGAATACAGCGGGTGGGGTAGGACATCCCATTGAAGCGCCTCCAAAGTCTCCTTGACAACTTTTGCAACATGTGGCCGAGAGTTGTCGTGCTGATAGATCACCTTGTCATGTCTTTTGGCATATAGTGGGCGTTTAATCTTCAATGCTCGGCTTAATCGCATCAATTGTTGTTGGTAACGTTCTCCAGTGATGGTTTCGTTAGGCTGAAGTAGCTCCGAGCTGATCCCACCATATGCACAGCGTTAGCTTCTTGCTATGAATATTCGGTTTGGCCGTTGAAGTTGATGCATGACCGGGCTTAACCGACGATTTTCTGCGCTTTGGTTTGTCGTAGTGAATCCACCTTTCGTCCCCCGTCACGATTCGATGCAAAAAACCCTTCCGATTTTGTCTTTTGAGCAGTATTTTGCACGTGCAAATACGGCGCTCGATGTTTCCTGGCTTGAGTTCATATGGAACCCAATTTCCTTGTTTTTGCACCATACCCATGACCTTGAGACGGTTCAAAATCGCTTGTTGAGTCACTCCCAAGGTCTCAGCGAGCTCCTCTTGAGTTTGGGTTGAATCTTCGTCCAATAAAGCCTCCAACTCAGCGTCTTCGAACTTTATTGGCCTCCCTCCGCGTTCTTTGTCTCTGGTGTCAAAATCGCCACTTTTGAAACGCCGAAACCAGTACTCACATGATTTTATTGATAGAGCATGTTTACCATATGCCTCACACAGCAATCGATGTCCATCAGTTGCACTTTTCTTCAAATTAAAACAAAAAAGCAGCGCTTCCCGCAAATTGTGTTTTGTTGGCAAAAAGGTTGACATGGTTAGAGCACCAAAAAAAAAAGTTCCTTACACTTGAGTGAAAAGACTTCTTCTGATTTTTTGAGGGAAATGATGAAGCCTTAACATGAAACCTTACACACACACACACACACAAGATCCGATGCTATTTATATAATATTTGTTGTGGCTTCTTTTGCAAATCCCTCAAAACTTATTTGTACTCCCAATATATACCACCCATTGTTAAACCATACAAACAACAATTTATACCTAACCAAACAATAATAGCAAATCTATACCACCCATTGTTCAAACATACAAACAAAATTCTATACCTACACCAAACAACCACAATCTATACCACCCATTGTTCAACCAAGCAAACAACAATAGCAAATCTAGACCTACACCAAACAACCACAATCTATACCACCCATTGTTCGACCATAAAAAACAATCTATACCTACACCAAACAACCACAATCTATACCCCCCATTGTTCAACCATACAAACAAATATCTATACTTACACCAAACAACAACAATATATGCTACCCATTGATCAATCACACAAACAACAATATATACCTACACCAAACAACCACAATCTATACCACCTATTGTTCAACCATACAAACAACAATATATACTACCCATTGTTCAACCACACAAACAACAATCTATCCCCACCAGGCAGTCGGACAAATGAGAAGTTTAACGGCGATGTCGCTGAACAAGCCAGGCGAACTGAATGGGATTGTTGAGGAGCGGAAATGACGTCATTAAGGCGCTAACTCATCAAGAGGATATGAGGTCATTGCCAAGCTAAATAGGTCTTCACAGTGCCTCTTCTGTGCATTGTTCAGAATTGATTGGAGGCTATCTTGTTGACTTTAGTGTTTTGTTTATATTTTCATCATATATAAATGTCAAAACTTAAAGAAGTTTCACATTTTACGTATAAACCACTTCTTATTTGCCTATATAAGGGCGGATTTTCCATACATGTAAATTCGAACGTTTTATTACACATTGTATTAAAAGATTTGCATTCAAATAAATATGAACGACAAAATAAATAAATGTTAAAGGAAATTGTGATTAAAAGAATTTTATTTTACCACGACTACAATACCATATTATAACACATAAACACACATACAGCTTTATTAAGACCACCAGTCTTTTCGAGATTCACCACAGGAAGGAAGCATAGATGGAGCTCCTATACTCCAGGTAGTGCAGAGCCCAACAGCCTCTAGGTCCGACACATGTCCAGTGGCCACGGAATCCACCATGCATAGGTTAGCGTTTTTTAAAAGAGTTTTTTTTTTTTTTGCTTATCCCTAGTACACGTGGTATAGGCCATGATAATCATGGTGGGTAGTTAGCGACTGCTTTTACTGTAAGTGCACCACATGTCTACACATGTGAAAAGCAGTTCGACTTTGCACTTAAAAATGTGCCAAAGCCCCGTTTGGTTACTTGCACTCGCTGGTGGGGTTGGACTTTTGCAAGAATCGGGGGCCATTGGAGCATTTTTTTTTAAACAGAAAAAAGTGTCCAATGCGGGAATCGAACCCGGGTCCTAGTGGTCGAAAACCAAACGGTTTAACCAGCCTTCCACCGACCCCGAGTGTTTTTAAAACACTCTAACTGGCCGAAGTGTCTAGTTTTCACAGAAATATCAATGCCGGCCAGGCAAACCTGTATCTGTTGTAAATAGTGATTCTTACAGGATCACTGACTGATATTTTGCATAAGAATTATGTTGTCACAAGTCATCAGTGAAAAAAAAAGAATATATCATCACAAAAAAAAAAGCAGAAGAAAATGATAATAAACAACAAAGAAAAGAAACAAAATGAAATGATGATTTTTTTTTTGTTATTTTCAAAAATATAGATTTTTTTTCGTAAAAATAGTAAAATTCGCGTGTGTTAATAAGCTGTATTTAAATGAAAATGTGATGATAATATTCAGTAAATATATTTTTATATTTTAAATACACATAAGACAATGGTAATTTTTGTAAACTAATACAATGCAAATATTAATTACATGGCAATGTAAATGAACTTTTCCGAATGTTATAAAACAATTTATTTGTATTTCGGATGAATTATTGTTGATACTGCCATTCATAATTTTAAATTATAATGTGTAATGTGTTACCTGATATCAGGCCAAATAATGTATCAGGGAACAGGCTAAATCAATGTGTAGTTGATTTCTGTTCCACCAGATGGCGCTCTGCCTTCTGTAAAGCACATGTGCTCCTGGTCAGGATATGCCATTTTTAATATAGTTATTGATATAGTTTGTTTTGATTTGAAAAGAAAATACCGATAGGTCTTAATACTAACTATAAATTAAGACCAGGATTTTTTTATATTCGGATTCCAATTCAATTCAGACATGAACAAGACCTATCGCATTTAAGAATAAATCGAATTTAGAACTGAATTTTAAAATATTCTATGATGAAGGGATTTATGGAAGGATGACTATAGGAAGACCGAGAATGGAATTCATGGACAATTTGGGAGTAAACCCTGCGATATCAATAAAAGATTTGTCCATGAATGGAATCGCATAGAGGTCAGAAACACGGCCAGAGCATCATCCTATGGGTTGAAGGGATATAGATTGATAGATATAATTATAGTGCATCAACTGATAAAGTATTTTGAAAAAAATAGTACAAATGTGACATTGTACTGGGATAAGGTTCATAAATTAAGAAAAAGGCATCTCCTTATCGTGCAACTGAAAGTTGCTGATGGCTTGTGCCATCTATCGGAATAAATATCAACAATTAATTGATTTTTAATTATTACAGAATTGGCCAAATATCCATTCTTGATTAATCAAGAAATGTTAACCATGTACGCGTTTCGGGCAGTTGGCCCTCGTCAGTGTGGTGTAAGCTGTACTTGAACGACCAAAAACAGGGTATTGGCCAATTCTGTAATAATTAAAAATCAAGAAAGAAATCTTTCAGTTGCACGATAAAGAGATGCCTTTTTTTCTTGATAAGTAATTTTTTTTATTACTTTTCCAACGGCCACACACCAGCGTGACAATGGGAAAGAAAGATATATAAATCAATAAAATATTTGTTAATGAGGAATTTCTATATCTACACAACACGGCTCTTTCAAACCAACAATTTACAATGTTAAAAAAACATATATTGACAAGATGTCAATAAAATTATGTTAATTGTCTAACCAACAAATACGTTTCCCATCTATTCTAATTTACATTATAATTATATTTATATCAATATTAAAATACACAAAAACGGTGATTAATAATGTTACCATTTATTTAATTGTATCAGACAAACGAGTTTATTTTCATTTATATTGATAAATGATATATACTTTAAAATTTCAACACTATTCAGTAAATTAATATTGCCACGTGGAAAATTAGGGAAGACCAACTTCAGGATGACACAGCAATTTATTTAAGGCAAGAACAAACTATGAAGGATAGACAAAAGATAAGGAATGAGGGAAGTTTACAGAGTTATAAAATATAAACATAAATAATGATACACTGTATAACAAAAAAAATCGACGCACCAATAAGGAGTTGTCAGATTGAGACAAAAATCGGTGTATGTAAAGGGCATGTAAAGGTAAAAAACGATTTAAATTTCAGAACAATTAATTGTTTTATTTCAGAGTTTGATCGTCACAAATTGAGAATGTCAATATGTCGTTGGACCCCCACTGGCCTGGATGCAGGCTGCCACCCGGCGTGTCATGGACTGATAAAGATTCCGGATGGTGTGCTGCGGGATTTCTTGCCAAATTGTCTCCAACTGTCGGGCTAAATAACAAACATTCCGGGATGGATCCAATCGCCTTCCCATCACGTCCCAGATGTGCTCTATGGGCGAGAGATCAGGCGACCTACCTGGCCACGGAAGAGTTAGGCAAGATTGAAGCCAAATCCATAGTAACACGTGCCGTGTGAGGCCGGGCATTATCTTGTTGAAAAGTAAGCCCGGGGTGATGTGAGAGGAACGGCAACAAAACAGGCCGTAGAATGTCATCTACGTACCGTTGTGCTGTCAGGGTGCCAGGAATGACTACCAATGGGGTCCTGCTATCAAATGAAATGGCACCCCAGACCATAACGCCCTGTTATGGACCTGTGTGTCGTTCGACAGTAAGGCCAGGATCCACACGCTGCCCAAGACGTCTCCAGACACGTTTGCGATGGTCGTCAGGACACAGTAAGAAACGGGACTCGTCACTAAAGAATATACGTCCTCAGTCAGCGCAGTTCCAAGTTGATCGCTCCCGACACCACTGTAGTCGGACTTGTCGGTGCACGGGTGTGAGGGGTAGGCATCGTAACGGTCGGCGAGCTCTTAGATTCCGCTCTCTCAGTCGCCTGTTGATGGTCATTTTGGACACTTGTGTGCCGGTCACACGTTGGTTGGTAGATAACGTGGATTCCCGTGCTGCGACAGCCATTCTGACAATTGCTCTGTCCTCCCGTTCTGTTGTTGCCCTTGGTCGACCGCTGCCGTCCTGACGTTGCATACTTCCGTTGTTGACCCACTTTTGCCAACATCGCCTAATAGCCGCATCACTTCGACACAGATGTCGCGCGATTAGTCGATTAGACCAACCAGCCTCTTTCAATCCAATGGCACGACCAGTTTCAAACTCTGACATTTGTTCGTAATGAGCACGAATCTTTCGGCGAGGCATCGATACAGTAGAAATAGGCGTACTGCTAAAATAATAAACGGAAATTCTGAAAATCAGCTCGTGCCGCGCCGAATATTGAGTCTAGAATGCTCGTGCTAGATGCGCAGTTCAGATGCGCTGGAGCTCTTGCTTTGAATAAATCGGCCACCAAATTTGAATAATTTGCATGTTTGGTCGACACCTCTTTGTATATGTATTTTCATATAATCGGACAACTGCTTCTTTGTGCGTCGATTTTTTTGGTTATAGAGTATACAAGTGTAAAATAATAAATACTTCTCGCTATAATATTTAATTGACATGGACCCAGAGCAACAGTTTTATATACCCAAGATTGAGAACATTGCTGTGATAGAGATGCATGAAGACATCTGAAGATCTTCATTGGTCACGACAACAACAACAACGGAAAGTTAACATGGACCCAGAACAGCAGTTTTATATACCCAAGATTGAGAACATTGCTGTGATAGAGATGCATGAAGACATCTGAAGCTCTTCATTGGTCACGACAACAACAACAACGGAAAGTTAACATGGACCCAGAACAGCAGTTTTATACAAACAAGATAGAGAACATTGCGACTTCTGTAATAGATATGCATGGAGACATCTGAGGTTCTTCATTGGACACGACAACAACAACAACGGAAAGTTAACATGTACCCAGAACAGCAGTTTATACAACCAAGATAAAGAACATTGCGACTGCTGTGATAGAGATGCATGGATAAATCTGAGGCTCTTCTTTGGACACGACAACAACAACAATGGAAAGTTAACATGGACCCAGAACAGCAGCTTTATACAACCAAGATAGAGAACATTGCGACTGCTGTAATAGAGATGCATGGTGACATCTGAGGCTCTTCATTGGACACGACAACAACAACAACGGAAAGTTAACATGGACCCAGAACAGCAGCTTTATACAACCAAGACAAAGAACATTGCGACTGCTGTAATAGATATGCATGGAGACATCTGAGGTTCTTCATTGGACACGACAACAACAACAATGGAAAGTTGACATGGACCCAGAACAGCAGTTTTATACAACCAAGATAGAGAACATTACTGTGATAGAGATGCATGGAGACATCTGAGGCTCTTTATTGGACACGACGAAAACAACAACAAACACAAATTAATATTTATTAATAAAATAATCGAATATGATAAGACCGAAATCTCCATGGCTTGGTCTTTAATAAAATATCGACTATGATGTGATGTCGCTTCAAAATATAAATCAAATAGAATCAAATTATAGCAGCAGATTATAAAAGTGTTGTGTGTGTGATGAGCTTATTTATTACAATAAAAATAATAATCGTTTCATATTCTATCACAAACTTTTGATTCTAATATATATATATTGTTACACCTAGTTGCAGCTTTGCAGGGTCGTCGACCTTGGTTTCTTCCTTCTTGATGTTATACACGTTTCCCGAACGGGTTTCCATATTCAAAGCAAATAAATAAGTAAATAAATAAAATTAAATAATAATATAAATTACCTTTTGAAGTTATTGCGTTCATTTATTTGTCTTTCTCGTAGGTCGCGATCCGCCGTCTCTCAATAAGCAATAAAGATATATATACAATAAAATATTACAAAAGGAATCAAACTATAAAAAATAATGATGATAATCGAAATAATCTGTTTTAAATAAAAATAAATAAATATATAATTTAAATTTTAAATATCTTAAAAATAATATTATAAATAATTTTAAAAATACACGCATTAATCATGATGCAACAATATAATAAAAATATATTTTGCCAAGAAATAGAATATTGTGATCTATCAGAATAAAGGTCGCTTCTCTCGTCTAAATAGATTCTAAAACTAAGCGCCATATATTGACCGTCTAAGAAACTAGCAGACTCGATACGGTGAGCGCTTCTCAGTTTGTCAAAGCCGGTGTTGTGACTTTGTCACCCGACACGAGGCCGCTAGTTTGCGAAGATTGTCAATAGAAGGCGCTTAGTTCTGGCGTCTATTTTATTGGAAAAACGGCGACCTATATATATATATGAGATAACTCTTCAAAATATATAATTTTTATATGTCAATACACAGAAAAAAACTCCCTAAAACGAACAGGAGATATAGCGAATATTTTTATGTAATTCTGCTGTGTGTGTGTCCTCTAAGCTTATATCCATTAGTTTTCTTGAATACCATTTTTGAGATTCAGCTCTTCAGTGTAGCCTATATAAGCCGAATCGTCCAATACAGTATTAGAGCACTAAGAAGCGATCTGGCGCAATAAAATGGCGAAACCGCTGGAAGGGTTCACCACTGATGAACTAAGACCTTCCAATATATTTTTTAATCGCAGTAAGGACAGTAGAAGTTTGTATTGTATATAAAAGAAACATTCGTGCTTAAATTCTTTCATAGCGAACTTAAAATTGGTCCTTTTATTTTATTTTTTTCCTTTTCTCGTGAACGCCCATTGTATGTTTGGGATGTAAAACGTATAGTGGGCTACAAAACGATCGATCACGAATAAAATAATTTATATATATAAATTGGTCCCCAAATATATTTTAGAAAATTGAATTAAATCACATGACTTGAGTGAAACCATGGCTATAGTGAACTAAAAAGGTTCAGTACCATTGGGGTTCCCTATAGCGAGAGGTTTTACTGTAGCAATTTTAAAATGATGGCAATAAATAGAGAAAAAGAAGTGATCCTTTCAAAATTCCTTTAAATCTCCTTTTCATTTTTTCTATTTTCAAATAATTTTTTTCTTATAAGTCACGAATCTCCTTCTACCTCGAATATAATAAAGTTGATTGTCTTGGATTTTTTTTTAAAGAGAGAATGTATTTTTCAATATAATTGCCAAATATATATTATCATATTCATTATATAAAACGTATAATATGAAATTCAATTATAACATGTGAAAAAATAGTATAAAAGCGATATTGTACTGGGTTCAGGTGTGTATCGTATAGATGTTCTTAATTTTAGGCGCCTAGATGTTATACCTGTATTGATATTATACTATTTCACAAATTATACAGTAAAACTTCGTTATTGCCAACCCCAATATGGGACTAAACTTTTCTATCATTATAGCCATGGTTATTTCACATATGATACAGGCAAACCTCGGTAACACGAATTGGATATAACGAACATTTTTATCTATATATATATATATATATATATATATATTTTGAAGATTTGGCAATCCATAACTAAAATTATATTTAAAAAAGATGCATATATTGGATTTCTAATTATTTTTATTGTTCCAATATTTCGAGGGGCAACTCGCCTCTCTTTATCGAGGATGTTTGTTTTTCACTAGAACACGCGCGCACGCGTACACCACTCTCGTTCTACAAGGCCAATGAAAGAACTGTATCTTTGACTCAACTATTGCCTTCAGTTTATATACAGCAAATAATTATATTTATATTTAATTTTATAGATTATTATAATATATATTATAACATATCAATCTGCACAAAATCTAAGACAAATCTTACGCCACTCAGATACAAAAAATATTTCAAACCAAGAAAATACAACCAATGTAATTTACAAAATTCCCTGCCAGACATGTCAAGCTACATACATTGGAGAAACAGGTAAATCACTTAAAGATCGTATCAATCAACATAAAGCAGCTTTAAAAAACTACAAACCATTATCCCTACTAGTAGACCACTCCCTAAACAATAGCCATATACCAGATTTCAAACAGACCACAATTATATACAAAAACATAACAGAAAAGCATAGTAGACTGTTTTTAGAAAGTTGGGCTTCTGCCGAAGATAAACAGAGTATAAACAGAAAAATTGATTTTCCAGAAATTTATAAAGAATTCATATCTTAATTATTTATAAATAACTATGTATATACCTTTTATTTAATAATTTATTTTGCTTTAAAAAATTTTTAAATTTAGAATTAATATGTAAACACAATTTTTTACAATTACACTGTATTGTATATAAATCTCTATATCTTCCATAGATATAAAATAATAATCTATATAATTAAATATAAATATAATTATTTGCTGTATATAAACTGAAGGCAATAGTTGAGTCAAAGATACAGTTCTTTCATTGGCCTTGTAGAACGAGAGTGGTGTACGCGTGCGCGCGTGTTCTAGTGAAAAACAAACATCCTCGATAAAGAGAGGCGAGTTGCCCCTCGAAATATTGGAACAATAAAAATAATTAGAAATCCAATATATGCATCTTTTTTAAATATATATATATATTAAGATTAGAATTATTTTTGTGTTTTGTTGTTGAAAAGAGGTGTAGTCGTAAAAGTAAAGATAATTATTTACCTTTCAAGTAGATTTTATTTTTGAATTACTTGAAGTAAATTACACATAAAATTATTTTTATCACAGTAATATAAAATTAATAAAATGAATTCTATATTCGTGATATTTATTAGAAAAGGTAGAGTTAACTATACATATTTACAACAATAATAATTAAAGTGGTGTGTTCTGCATCTATGGTCAAATATGTAAAACAGTCAATGAATGAAAATAAAATATATGTTTTAAAAAAATAATAATAATAATTGTATTTTAGATTATATATATATATATATATAAATGAATGTGTGTCTGTCTGTACTTGATAGATTCAAAAACCATATATCCAATAACAAAATTATTGTTCATTGAAATTCGTTTGCAATATTGTTTAATATCACAAGTGAAGAAGCATGTTTATTCTACTATCAACTATGTATATCTATGTTTTGTACAAAGCAGAACTATACCTACTCACAAATACTCCTCTGGCAATTAAAAGACTTATTGCTCAACTGAGACTCCTATGGGTTTTATTTTCAGAAAATCGATCAAAGCGCTGGAAGACTGACTGTCCTTGTGATCTATGTAATATCAGAATACAAGACGAAACCATGCATACACTTTTTGGTTGCTGTTACTTGGAGAAACAAATAGGGGAACTCTTGGGTGATTTATCCTTGTCTCAATCTGATATTTAACAAATTCATAGCTGGATGAATGCAATGACGTTTGATCAAGGTCTTCTTTTTGGTTTATATAAATTCTACAAGGCTGCAGTCACCGTTCGGAGGAGATTAATAGAATCGGCGAATGTCGTTGTCCATTTGGAAGAGGAAAGTGAAGACTAGAACGCGGCTGATCCCACACTAGCCTTTTCAGTGATTCGCTAGCCATGACGTACAAAGGAACGTGTGGTCATTGGATAGGCGTCGGACCTGGAGGCTGTTGTTGGGTGCTGCGCTGCCTGGAGTATAGGAGCTCCATCTATTATTTCTTCCTGTGGTGAATCTGTATAAGACTGGTGGTCTTAATTGAGCTTTGTGTGTGTGTGTATTCAAATGACATATATCTAGGAATAATTTTATTGTTAATTTTCATTTTGATGCTTTGTATACATTTGATCATTAATAAATTTGTGTGAGGTATCAAAACTGCCTTTTTGTTCAAAAACAGCAACGTGTGAACGGGTACAGCTAGGTGGGGCAGAGTATCAAACCTAAAGTTATCTTGACAAGTATAGATTCATTAGGGATTGGAGGTTTGCTAAAATTGTTTTAACAGATGTTCGTTAGGCAAACTTTTACTCGGGTAAAAACCGGGCGAAGCCGGGTACATTCTCTTGTATAAATATATTTCCTCTTTCACAGCTACAGAAGCAATTTTTTCCCCTATTGAAGAAATGTGCTAATTTATATATAGCAAAAAAAAAAAAGACACGTATCTAAAATTCAATAATTTGTTTAGATTCATTTTAGATTACTTTTCTGTATGAAAAAAAAAACTTTTTAGTTTTCATTTTGTGTTTTTTTTTTTTTAATTGAGCTGCTAAAATGTATTTAGGCGCAAGTATTCCAAGCTGGAATATCGCGTCCGATATGCCAAATAAATGAGAGAGAGAGAAAATCCAATATAATCCTGATTAATATAAAAGAATAACGCACCATATATATAACGAAGGAAGACAGACACGAATGTTTATTTTCACAAATAAATCAAACTTCTACTATCCTTACTACGATAAAAAAAATATTGGGAAGGCTTGGCTCATCAGTGGTGAATCCTCCCAGCGATTTCGCCAATATAATTTACCAGACCGCTTCTTTATAGCTCTAATACTGCATTGATCATTCTGCTTTTATATGCTACACTGAAGAGTGAAATCTATTAAATCGGCGAAATCCTTGGGAGGATTCACCACTGATGAGTCAAGCCCTCCCAATAATTTTTTGATCGCAGTAAGGACAGTAGAAGTTTGATTTATTTGTGAAAATAAACATTCCCGTCTTACTGATTTCCTTCGTTATAATCCTAATTATTTATTTTATTAAACAGTACTGTTGGAGAGTGTAACTTCGCACGTCGGCTGTTCCCATAGCAACGGCCACTTCCCCCAGACATCACGTGACCTGGCGACGCGCAACGCCGGCCGTACCTGTATATAGGGTTTGGTTTTTGCCTTTGTTCTCTGCCCCCTACGCTTGCTTTTGTTTGACTCTCTTTGTTACTTGTCATCTTAATATAATATAATTGATAATTAAACAATCTTTTCTGATATCCAGCCTCTGATTCTCTTACAAGTACTGAATCATGATTATAGCAAAACTATGGCTATGAAGAAGCAAATATTCAGTACCATTGTGGTTCACTATAGCCAGGTTTTACTGTCTTAGGGTTATTATACGTTCATTATAAGATTCGTTCATCATCACACCTCTATAAACACGACTACTTCCAAAAATTGGTGGAATAAAGAGCTTGAACAATTAAAAGAACATTTACATTATCTCAGGAATTTGTATTATAGAGGGGGTAACCTGAATCCGAGTATTTACAGAGCGGCAAGAAATAAATACTTAAGAGCCATCAATAGAGCAAAAAAGACGTCGTGGAAAATATTTATTGAAGAAAATGAGTCTACGAATGCTTTCGGGAATGCATACAGGATTTTTAAACGGTTAAGATCGGCCGATATTCAAGTGGGCATACCATTACTGAATAAAACTGCAGAATGCATGAGAGAGCAAAAGATGAAGGAAATGCTAACAGCATTTTTTCCTGATGATGATGTGCGGTTGGACAATGAAGAACACACTTTAATTAGAAATCACATCCCAAGTTTTACCAACAGGGAAATCATTTTTATTACTGAAAAGGAAATAAAGGATTTGTGCTCGAATCTTAATATCAGAAAGGCTCCTGGTCCAGATAACGTGAGTAATTATATGATTAAGCACTCATTATTATCAATCCTACCCAGTTTAGTCAAACTCTTTAATGAGTGTCTGGTGCTGGGTTACTATCCTGAAAGCTGGAAACATTCGGTATTAAAAATTATTACGAAACCGCAAAAAGCTGACTACGAAGCAATTAATAGCTATCGCCCAATTTCACTAACATCAAATTTCTCAAAAATATTTGAAACGATCATTAAAAATAAAATACTCAATTATTATAATCATAATAACTTACTGAGCCATAGACAACATGGATTTACGAAAAGAAAATCTACAATAACGGCATTGGACAAAATAACCGAGACCATACTGAAACACAAACAAAACGAATTGGTTGCATTGATTGCCATTGATATAAGTGGTGCATTTGATAATGCGTGGTGGCCTGCCTTAATAAAAAGAATGGACGAAGACCACGTCCCAGCAATTCTTATAAAAATTATCCAATCATTTTTAAATCGGAGAAGAAAAACAAGTCTCACCTTCTCGAATACAACAATTTCGAAATATTTATCAAAGGGATGTCCTCAAGGCGGACCATTATCACCTTTATTGTGGAATATAGTCCTGAATGATTTGTTGACCAACTTCGCATCCCCAAATTCTGAAATAATCTGTTATGCGGATGATGTTTCGATTGTTTGCTGGCACAAGACCATAGAAGGGTTAAAAAATGAAACAGAAAGAACTTTAAATTATGTAATACAATGGTGTACAAGAAATAAGCTAAAGCTAAGCCCGGAGAAAACCGGCTTAATACATATGCACGGCAAACAAAATATTCCAATGGGAACTCCAAATTTCATAATAAAACCAGTGGAAGAGGTAAAAATTTTAGGTATAAAATTTTCTAATCACAGAATTAAGTCAAAAATTAACTTCACACCCCACATTAATGATATTCTTTGTAAAATCAACCGTATGAAAAATCTTTTATTTTCACTCTGTGGGAAGATGTGGGGATTGGATGCTAAAAAAAGATTAATTTTATATAAAACTCTTTTCAGGCCAATACTAACCTATGGATCTGAAATATGGTATAAATTTATTAATAAAAGAAGTAAGCAAAGATTAAACTCTCAGCAATATCAGATTCTTCTTTGGGTAGTGAGAGCCTATAAAACGACCTCATCAAATTGTATTCAGAGTTTGGCAAAAATACCTATTCTCACAGATCAAATAGAATCGTTGATAATAAAATACGATTTGGCCAATTTATCAAAAGAAGAAATTAATGTATTCAGACCGCATGCCCCGACTATAATTCATAACTACATAGAATCAAGAATGGCTGAAACAATAGCTAACACTAATGAAACATTCAGAAAATTTTTCCCATTTGGAATTCCTTTTTATTTTCGTCCGAATTTTTATAACTCACAGTTCGTCACGGGTCATGGTAATTTTGGAGAATTTCTGTCGAAAATCGGGGCAACGGATGATCCTAGCTGTTTCTGTGGAAAAGAAAACCAAGACTCAATGCATTTATTGATGGAATGTCCGATATTCCACAGCTACAGAAGTAATCATTTTTATCCCATCGAAGAGGTTTGCGAATTTGTATATAACAAAGACACTTATGTAAAATTCAATAATTTTTGTAAGTTCATTTTAGATTTTCTCTTCTGTTTAAGAAAACCATAGTTTCAGTTTTAATTGTGTTTTTAGTCGGTTATTGAGTTGTATATAGGTTGATAAAATAATCCATTTTGGATTTTCTCTTCTGTTTTAGAGTGCCATCGTTTAAGTTTTAATTATGTTTTTAGTCCGGTTATTAAATTGTATAAAATGAATTGTATATAATCTACTAAAATGTATTTAGGCGCAAGTATCCCGAGCTGGGATATCGCGTCCGATATGTCAAATAAAATAAAATATGATTAATTTATTACCAGATATATATATATTTACTATAGTTTTATAATAATTTGAATTGTGCTCTCTCTCTCTCTCTTTATTTAAAATATTTTACAAAATTTTAAAGTTTCATAACATTTAAAGTCCAAAAAGACACGCACATATGATATAGTGAATTTCCCTTTTCAAATTTGTAGAAATTTTTCAATTGACTACCAGATATATATCTGATAACTGTTTTACTTTTTAAAATGACATTTACGAAATTATTAAGCGCAATATACAGTAAAACCTCGCTGAAACGAACCTATAATATAGCGAATCTTCCCTCATAACAAACTTGATATAACCTCTATTTTATTCTATATTAAAATGAACTGTGTCTATAAAAAAACATGGCTATAGTGAACCACAGGTTCAGTTCCATTAGGGTTCGCTATAGAGGGATTTTACTGTACAGTAAAACCTCGCTATAATGAACCGTGAATATGACAAACCTTTTCCTTCATAATAAACCTAAATCAATACTTAATATTAGTAATACCATAAAATAAACCATAAATATAGAGAAAAATGTATTCAGTATGCACTAAAACCTCGCTTAAAACGAATCTAGGATATAGCGAACCTTCCTTCATAACGAACCTGAAAAAAAATCTTTGAATACATTGAACTATACGGCTATATAACGAACCATGGCATAGTGACCACATGTTCAGTCCCATTAGAGTTCGCTATAGAGGGATTTCAAATTTAAATTATTCAATTTTAAATATATAATTTTGTTATTTTACTTGAAATGTAATGCTTAATTGGTTGTAAAGATAGAGGCTGTCTGGCCAGCATTCATATTTCTTGAAAATAAAGATACTTCGGCCAGTAAATCTTTTTATTACCTCGACGTTTCGACAAAAATATTTTGTCCTCGTCAGGATCTTTGCTTTTAACGCCTTGCTAAATATTTAATTTTCGTTTTCTCCTGACGAGGACAAAAGATATTTGTCGAGGTAATAAAAAGATTTACTAGCCGAAGTATCTTTATTTTCAAGCTTGATTGGTTGTTAATATCAAACTTTTTCTAATGGTTGCGTACAATTTTTCACGAATTATATCTTAAAGAAATATTTCAACAAGAGACTTTCGTTGTGCCAACACTGTCGTGGAGATATTGATTATGTAAATAGGTCTGGTTGAATAATTCCATATTTTGCATGCAGACGCTAGTTCTACGTGAGTTTAAATAAGTTTTTTTTTTCTCTTTAGTTAACATAGCGGTGGAATAGATCCATCAAGGGGATAATGACATTCCTTTCATTAATATAATCCTAAAAACTTTGTGAATGAGTCTTAACTTCTTAAATATTGACAACGAATTTCTCTAAACGTTTTATCTAGTATACTGTTTAACTTTTTCTTACAACAAAAACCTTAGATTATTAAAACATTGGATCAGTAAACATGAGGACAACCACTTCTCTTAATTTCTTACTTTTTTTTTCATATAACATTTTTATAAAAACAAAAAAAAAATGATGATGATAAATTCAATGAATATTTACACAATCATAGAAAAATTATATTAAACCTTTATATAAACATAAATATTCTAACAAAATTAAACATATACAATAAACCTCGTTATAGCGAATCTCAATAGGGTCTACATTTATCTACCCTTTATTTGTTCTTTTATTATATACTAGACGAATGGCCCGGGCAACGCTCGGGGTTTACCCGAGTGCGAATATATTCTAAAAACGTTGACTTGGGTGGTCGCTATTAACAGGGTGGTCTGTATAGACAGGTGGATGTATCACACAGCTGATAACAGGGTTGTCTAGAGTGGTCGCTATAGACAGGGTGGTCTGTATAGACAGGTTTATGAGAGAGGCACAAACTTACAGGTTGTTGACGCCGCAATCCTCAGAGAGAGTGTTTTTTTGTTGCATCATGCTGTGACTCACACGACGACCCAAGGTCAACAGGGGTGGAGCAGCCAGCTTAAGCCTATCACCGTCTGGCGGCGCTGCTTGCGAGTTATATCTACAATTCTGCAAATAACTAAGGATATTCAAGATATTCAAGAAATTATTTTTCGAAAACCTTTCCGGGGATATACCTAATAATATCCCAGAATTTCATGGCGATTGGATGTATGGTTTTTGAATAACAGGGTTGTCTAGAGGGGGGCAGGGAGGACACGTGTTCCCTTGCAGCCAATGAGCGCGCATTCTATCCGTGAGCTTCAGACAAACAGACAAACAGACAGAATAAGGCAAATATATAAGTAGATTATCCTTTATTTGATCTTAATTTTTCTTTCTGTAACAATTGATTAGAAGTATCATAATTGATGCTTACTTGTCGAAACAAAATCGTCAATAGGACCTAACACTTGTTTCGCTCTATCCATGTATTCCTTATAGTCATGGCTATATGGATCATAATTATTGAGGATTATTTTCAGTTCAGTTATAAAGGAATGTTCGCTTATATCTCAGATTCGTTTTATTGAGATATGTCTGTATATTTAATATAATAAAGGTAAATTTAGGATTAAAAAGTGCATGTTTAATATATACACAATAAAACCTCGCTAAAACATTGAAATATTTAGCAAGCCTTATTATATAAGGAACCTAAATTAATTCCCAATAAAATAACGATATCCTATAGTGAACCATGGCTATAATGAATATATTGCTATAAAAATCAAAAATATTAATCCTATTAGTGTTCGCTTTAGCCCTGTTTTATTGTATGCATTATTTATTCTATTTACATGTATGTGTTCATCACGCACAAAGACAATATTACATTTTCAATGGGTTTGAAAAAAAAAGGTATTAGAAATAATTATATAAAGGTGGCTATCTGATAATATTCTGTTTGTTGGTTTCAAAAAGCTCATAAATTTCTAATAAATTGTGATGTAGATATTTATTATAATATGTAGTATAATATGTAGATATTTATTCATATGCGAATGATAACGCTAAAATATTCTATTCAGAAACTTATTTCTATATATTGTTTCCCTATTAAAGAGGTGTGTAGCTTTTGCGAAAATAAACATTACACAGTTCATACACATATAATTATTATTTAATTAAATAATTAATATGTTCTCTTTTAAAAAGATAGAAAAACAATAATTGAAGACGTGTAATATTTATAAAAATTTGACTTACCTCGGAAAATTTCGACGATCAATACAGACCAACAGATAATATCCAATTGACAAAAGAATTCGTGGAATTCCCAATTATGGAAGACGCAGTCATTTTCTGTCTCCTATGGTTACCATGTAGAAAGCTTGAGTTCTTCGAGAGTTTATCAGAAATGTCTTTATTTGGGACTCATTAGAACATTGATTAATTGTAATACAATATAATGCGGCTTATGATTGTAGAATTTCGATTTTTTGTTCAAAGAAACATTTGCGGGATATTTTTTAAATGGAAGGCTGGTTAAACCGTTTGGTTTTCGACCACTACGACCCGGGTTCGAATCCCGCATTGGACACTTTTTTCTGTTTAAAAAATAAAATGCTCCAATGGCCCCCGATTCTTGCAAAAGTCCAACCCCACCAGCGAGTGCAAGTAACCAAACGGGGCTCTGGCACATTTGTAAGTGCAAAGTCGAACTGCTTTTCACATGTGTAGACATGTGGTGCGCTTACAGTAAAAGCAGTCGCTAACTACCCACCATGATTATCATGGCCTGTACCATGTGTACTAGGGATAAGCAAAAAAAAAAAAAAAACAATCTTAAGCCGCATTATATTGTATTATAAATTACTTTATATAATATTTACGAACGGATAAATATGTCCAGGGTAGCCTAGTGGACATGGCATATGCCCGGTAAGCGGAACACTGTGAGTTCGATTCCCATCTCTGGACACTTTATTTTTCAGTTTATCATTACTCTTCACAATTCATCCTTTCATTCTTCATCCTTAAGGTTAGAAATATTCGTTATTTCTTCTTAAAATATATTTCGAATTTTCGTTCAAAAGAAGCATTTGCGGGATAGTTCTCAAATGTCGTTTCTATATTGATTAATTGTGTTGATTTTATTATAATTATATAATTCCTTCAGTTCTGAAATTTGTATTTTCAAAATTATGATTGTATCATAGGATCAGTTGGTAATGGGAATCATCCATTCAGAAGTTTCTTGTAGACATAGTTTGATAGAGATGCTTCTTTCAGTTGGTAATGGAAATCATCCATTGAGAGAAGTTTCTTGTAGACATAGTTTGATAAAGATGCTTCTTTCAGTTGGTAATGAAAATCATCCATTGAGAAGTTTCTTGTAGACATAGTTTGATAGAGATGCTTCTTTCAGTTGGTAATGGAAATCATCCATTGAGAAGTTTCTTGTAGACATAGTTTGATAAAGATGCTTCTTTCAGTTGGTAATGGAAATCATCCATTGAGAAGTTTCTTGTAGACATAGTTTGATAGAGATGCTTCTTTCAGTTGGTAATGGAAATCATCCATTGAGAAGTTTCTTGTAGACATAGTTTGATAGAGATGCTTCTTTCAGTTGGTAATGGAAATCATCCATTGAGAAGTTTCTTGTAGACATAGTTTGATAGAGATGCTTCTTTCAGTTGGTAATGGGAATCATCCATTGAGAAGTTTCTTGTAGACATAGTTTGATAGCGATGCTTCTTTCTCTACAACAATGTATATGATAAAAAAAATTGTTTTACTTAACTATAGTAAATAAAACCTCGCTATAGCAACCCTAAAGGGATTGAAGCTTTAATTAACTAAAATTTAGTATCACTATAGTTATGATTTCCTCTGATGTATTACTAATAAAATAAGACCTCACTAAAATACAAACCTGGGATATAGCTAATCTTCCATAATAACGCACCTGAAATAATTACTATTTTTATTTTATAATACAGTAAACTACGGCTATACACAGTCTAGCCATAAATTCTGTTACAAACAATTTTAGAAATTAGATGATTAAGAACAAAACCTAATTGAATATAAATACATATTCTATTAGCCAATAGGACATAGATTTCAAATATATACAATTATTCAAAATGTCCTCCCTTATTTTTGACACAGGATCTCAAACGTTCGGGCCACTGATCTATGGCGGCACGCACCTTTTCTAAGGGTATTTCTTTCATTGCTCTCACCAATGCTGATTTCAATTGATCCAAATTATGATATCTTTTAGAGCACACCTTCTCCTCTAAATATACCCACAAACTGTAATCAAGAGGGTTTAAATCAGGGCTTCCAGAGGGTCATTCATTGGCCTTAATGAACTCAGGAACATTCGTCGCCAACCATTGTTGAGTTGACTTAGCTTTGTGAGCAGGAGCTAAATCTTGTTGAAATATCCAGTGTTCTCCATTAAACATTTTTGTATTCAGAGGCTTTACTGTTTGTTACAAAATATCTTCTTGATAGGTTTTAGCTGTAGGTTTTTACCCCTTTGGCACAGAAGTGGAGATCTGTTACACCTTGGTAGCTAACTCCCTACCAAACCATGACAAAAGAAGGATGGTGACCTTTTTCAAGTCTTCTGACTTTCAAAGGAGCTTATAGAGAGCTAGGAGCATATATCCTATCATTCTGACGATTAATCATTTCCTCGACAGTGAAGATTTTCTCGTCTGTGAAAAGGATTCTCTCATGCCACCGACCATCATGCCGCGCCAACAACATTTTGATCTAACCCTTCTAATATCTCTAAGAGCAGGGATTATCAAATGACCTGTGCGTCGTTTGAAAACTCTCAGTCCAAGGTCTTCGTTGATTATCCTGGAAACGGTTCTTGGAGCAATATTCATCTGCTTTGCTAAGATCTTTTGTTTGCGGCGTTGATTTCGACGAATTCTTTCGCGAATGGCTTTTATAGCTGCTTGCGTTCGTTGCACGCGCGGTCGACCAGATCTTTCAAGGTCATTGATAGTGCCAGCTTTGTTGAACCTTTCAATGGTTCGATAAAGAATTGACGCGTAATATTCAAATTTTGTAAAAGTTTAAAAATGGATGAATGACTTTGGGCTACCTTGTGTAAGGCTATTACAGCTATACGGTTTTCTTTAACACCCCAATCCATTATTAAAAAACAAATATATTCCGATTTTTTCTAAACACGTGTGCACGAGATATTCAAATAACAACTTCTGTATTTTGTAAACTTCACGCGGTCAAATTAAAATTTTTATCACTGATTTGGTTTTGTAACAATATTTATGGCTAGACTAAGTATAAAACGAATCATGGCTATAGTGAATCATAGGTTCAGTCAAATTAGAGTTAGATTTAGAGGGGTTTAACTTTATTAGGGAATATTTAGGCTCGTTATAAAGAAAGGTTCGCTCTGTAACTGGTTGTTTTAGCCTGATTATACTGTAGCTAAGTGTGAATTATGGCTAAAGTAAATCACAGGTTCAGTCAAATTGGGATTCGCTATAGAGGGGTTTTACTGTATATGGGAATATTTTTTAGGTTCGTTAAAAGGAAAGATTCGCTCTATTCCTAGTTCGTTTTAATCTGCTTTCACTCTAGCGCTGTGTAAAAAATGCTTATAATATAAATTGAGAAGGAGAAATCTAAGTATCAATTTGGCGATGTAATGTATACTGAGTGAATCCCCCATAGAAGGGGCATGATGTTCTATAAACCTCATCAGAGCGTTATAAAAGTATCAACAGTACACTTATAACATGATGTTATAGTGCGTCTTCTGTTACTTGAAATATGAACAATTCATCACGCGTAGGATTCTTTTTAAATATAGCAATTATGCACTTATCTCTAGATAGTTCTGTAAGGGTTACCAGGGATTCAGAATCAGAAATTCGTTCACCGTTGGTTAGAAAAAAATGTTTATTTATTAATTTATATATATGCAATTTATCTTGTTCTTTTTTAGCCATGCAAAACTATAGCAAGCTAGACATATATAGTATTATTCCTATTCAAAACATTCACTCATTTTTTTTATTTACATTTCATAGAGTAATTTGGTTTTTCTTAATTTAATTAAAGAAATTAAAAATATATATACCATAATTACATTATAATATCTACAACATTTTTCAGCTGCTACAGTTCGTATTTCTATATGATAAAAAGGTATTTTGAATACGTTTAATAATATAAACATTATAAATCTTAATGGAGAAATATTGTAGATTTTTCTAGTGAAGGTGACATGGGCCATGAGATTACCCACAACCCTAACGTCGGGTGGTCCATATTTTTAGACATCCTGGTGGTGAGGCAAGTTTTCTGCTCGGCACTGTCTCCTAAATCTCCTCACATGTGCTCGCCAGAAATACTTCTTTGCTTGAAGTAATGTCACACTTGTGTATAACCATCTGACTTGTGTTGTCTCTATAATAATCCTACAAAACCCACGTGGAAAAACGACCAGTAACAGGTCATTAACCCGTATTTGAATCATCCTGCACTCCAAGATAAACACCTAATATGGCCGTGAAATCAATGAAAAATTCCAAGGAAAACTGATGAGTACACTATGCCTAATCAATAGACGTACATAAATAACAGAACAATACACATTTTTAATGAAACAAACTTAAATTTGTAAAATTTAACTATAGTAAATTTTTTTTTTATAGTTTTCATTTAAATCATTTTTTATTTATTTTTCAAATGTTTCAATAGATAATTTACATATATTTTTACATTTTTATCTCTTAATGAATTATTGATTAATTATATTTGTATGTACTTAATAGAAATATTTTGTAAAATAAGATAGACCTTATTATTTTTTCTCCTTTAATTTTATAAGATATTTTCCTTATTCTGATTTTAAGTTTTATAATATTTTTTCATACACAAATGTTCCCCTCCTCCACTTCATTTGTATTTTAAAATATATATATTTGAACTGTGAAATTATAACACTATGCGGAGCTGAGTTTGTTCATACAAAAATGTAATGCCTTATCAAAGGCTGGCGTTCAACCAACTGAAATATTGGCAAATAAATATTTTATTCTAAAGATTTAAATATCGATTTATCTATTTTCAGAATAAGGTTAAATATAAAATATGAATATATATGTATACGGATGTGCCCGGCTTCGCCCGGGTTTTACCCGAGTGAATGTTTGCCTAACAAACATTGTTAAAACAATTCTCTATAAACTTATAAAACGTACTCGGCTTCGCCCGGGGTTTTACCCGAGTAAAGGTTTGTCTAGCGAACATTTGTTAAAACAATTCTCTAAATACTTATTAAAAAAAAAAAGATATATTTTGATAATTTGAAACTCGTAAATTTGAATCTCTCGATAAAGTGAACATTTTTTCCCGGTCCCTGTGTGCCGTGTCATCCTGAATTTTGTCTTTCCTAATTTTCTACATTAGAAAATCATATTTTTATCTAGTGAACATTTTTTTCCCGTGTCACATTGCCGTGTCATCCTGAGATAATCTTACTTTTGATAAATAATATTTAAGATAACAAACTTAGTGATAAGAAAACTTGTTACATCGTCACAATGGGGGCGCTGCTTGCGAGTTAAATCTACAAATCTGCAAATAACTCTAAGGATATTCAAGATATTCAGGAAATTATTTTTCAAAAACCTTCCCGGTGATATACCTAATAATATCCCAAAATTTCACGGCGATTGGATGTATGGTTTTTGAATCTATAGAGTACAGACAAACAGACAGACATTCAATTTTATATATCTAGATATAGGATTATATAATGATAAGTAAATATAGTATAAATATACATATATATAAAAAATATACAATATCGTTATTGGTGGCGCCCACCCCGGGAAAGACTCCGCCACCGATGGACTGCAAGATCTCTTTCCCACAGAGTGGGCAGGTCGATGTTATGGCTGGTGTTACCCACCTCAAGACCAAGATAGTACTGGTAGATGATAGCCTTCGCCACACTGGTCAACTTCATTGCCTCGGGATGGAGGCCGATACCGAAGAGCCAGGCTGAAGATCCAGGGGCAAGTCACAGGAGGCGAACACCTCCAGAAGCAGGGGTCGTATATCTCGGCAACTCCAGTATCTGTGGGTTAGTGAGATAGAGAGAGAAGGAAACAAACTTTATTGACTTTTTTATAGCCAACAATGATACAAAAAGTTCCAATAAAATTATAGCTATAAACATTATAATTTATACAAATATATATATTGTTACATAAATTTTAATGCGCCTTACATTTATTCAAAATATTCTATGATATTTAATATTTATTTAAAACAGAATATTTATATTAGCATCATTCCTTTTTATAGTTTCACTCATTTTGTAATATTTATTGTACATATATCTTTATTGCTTATTGGAGCGGGAGAGGACCTAGACGAAGACTGCGTATCGCAACCTACGAGGAAGACAAGAATAAATAAACACAATAACTTTAAAAGGTAATTTATTTTTATTTAATTTTATTTATTTACTTTTAATATGGAAATCCGCTCGGGAAACGTGTATAACACCAAGAAGGAAGAAACCAAGGTCGACGACCCTGCAAAGCTTCAACTTGGTGCAACAATATTTACATCAACACGAAGCCTTCTCCGAAGTGACGTCAAGTTTAAATCGAAGGTTACAAGCCACCCTGAATTTGGATAGACCTTTGGTTATAATGGAGTTTTTGTCCCTAACATGTTCAATTGCCATGTTGAGGAATTCGCACAGAATGATCTTGTTTCCTGTCGAGAGTGTCTTGGAGAGTAACTCCCTCACATGGCGGTATAGGACCGCGTCCACTACTTCAAACCTACCAACCTCCTTATAGAGGGGGGGATAGGAAAGAGTCAGCGTCCAGTTGTTCAAAAATTTCCTTTACCTGCCTTTTGAGGTTAATCTTCTGAGACTTCTGAAGAGGCCCCATGGGTCGGGTCATGGAGGTAGAAGAGTTGACAGCACGAGAGAGAGAGATTGAGATTGAAATTTCTTTATTACATCGTTCATATAAGGTTATATGATATAATACAAAATAATTGAATAAATATAAATAAATAAGATTAAATAATAATATTTATAGATAAATAAATATATAAATATGATAAATATACATATATAAAATATATACAATGTCTTCATTGGTGGCGCCTACCGCGGGAAAGACTTCGCGACCGATAGACTGCAAGAGTTATTTCCCACAGAGTGGGCAGTTCGATGTGATGGCTGGCGTCAGAGAGAGAAAAAAATACATGTTTGAATTTTTTCATTAATTCTACTCTAAATTAATTACAATATACGTATATAGAATTTTAAAAACTATATTTGTATTAGACACGAATTTACATATAATTAACGAGTCTAAAAGGACAAGCAATCCTGATTTTAATTAAAGATTTTTTATAAAATAACTAAATTAAAATTTTATGTGAAAGTATATATATATATATATAGTAAAATTATCAATTAGGCTAAAATTATAAAATAATAAATGCATCAAACTAATGGGTGCGGAAATTAATACTGCGTGACTCTGAATTTGCAACATAAAAAATTAATGGGTTGAAAAATATGAAAATTTCAGAGTAAAGTGAGCTCACTGAGTTATGCAAATGGTGTAATTTGCGCAGCTATCATGAATATAATAAATGGAAGAACGAATGTTTCTTTTTAAATATATATGTTGATTGCGATATAAGAGAAGGAACTTGAAATTTTGCCAATATTCGCAATTCTCTGTCTGACAGGGAGAGTTTTGAAGTTTGAAGTTGAAGATTGAGGGTGCTGGTGCAGTCAGAGTGACGTCGGCACACGTGGACCGATACATTCGCTGGATTGAGTTGGCGGCCCCACAGTCCACTTTTGTCGATATTTTTAAGGATGTGCAGGACCCTCTTGATTCACCCTTATCAACCAGAATCATTTTACAAAGATTGATCGATGGCGGCTACACTCATAGTACCTGTTGAAAAATTTTCCATTGAACCAATGGTACAGACACCTCCGTTTACAATTTTGTCGGGATATAGCCACTTAGACAGCGGAATGACACAGGGTAGTGTTCTCATATGAATCTCGCTTCTGTTTTACTAATGACAGTCACCGGGTAATAATTTAGCCGTGTCTTGGTGGCAGGTTCCGAATGGCCGCATCTGTGGAACGCCGATCCTCACAACAACACGACATTATGGTTTGGGGAGCCATCGCTTATGATAGCAGATCACCTCTGATGATGATTGAGGGAACTATGACGGCCCAACAATAGGTAGATGAGGTTCTGCAGCCGGTGAAGACAACCTTCATTCAGGGGGTACCAAATGCCATTTTCCAGAAGAATAACAACATTTCTAACACCGCACGCATCAGCCAATATGTCCTGTCTAAATTTCAGTGCTTCCATGGCCAACAGACTCTCCTGATCTCTTACCTTTAGAATAATTCTCGGACCTAATTGAACGTCATTTGCGTGCGCTGCTAAAGCCGCGGTCAGAAGATGAACTGTGGCTGATGGTTGACAGGAAATGGTCAGCCATCCCTCAGAACACCATCCGCATGCTCATTGAGTCAGTACCAAGACATTTTGCTGCCTACATAACCGCCCGCGGTGGTCCCACAACATATTGAGGGGACGGCGATGTCGCTCAGTGTATAGGTGTATTCTGTTCTAACAAATATAATTTATTGTTCGTTGCTGATACTCTCTTTATGTAGAATTTCAAAACCTTTTGTCCTCTGATTCTTGGTGTTGGATATTCATGATCAGTATACTGTATAAATGAGCCCAATTTTAGATATAAATGTTAAAAATATAATGGTTTGGGACCTAGATTTTTACACCTCTATTTAATTTCTTAGGTACAATAAAATAGAACATTAGTTAAATTAACGCTTTGTTATTTCTCTTTCATCTAATTCATATCAGATATTTATGAAACTACGAGTACCAAATTTACACAATTTTTCTTTTAACTTTATAAAAAATATTGACTTACATATTGCACTCTTTGTAAAAAACACTCATTGTTTCTTTTATAGTTTTTGCAATGCCAAATTTACGCCAAATTACTTTAATCATTTATAAATCAACCATGCTAACATGCAATACAAACAAATGCTAATAACTCAAATTCTAATTAGAAACATACCTAATTTTTTATAAAAAAATAAATAATAAAATAACAGACTTTAGGGGCCTCCAAAGGGTTACCAATCAATCTCAGTTTCAACTTGGTCACGCAGTTCATTTTCAGTGATGTTGTTTCCACAACACGCTTGGCAACACGGTAGGTACCGATTATTCTTAATTTTCTCGCCTGCTCTAAAATTCCATAACGTCACCCAAACCTCTCATTGCTCTCTCTACTTACATATTCACATATAAATATTTACATAGTTATAAAGAGACGACATTTCATTTATATAATCCTTTACACATACAAGTATGTGAAAAAATAGTACATATGTGATATTGTACTGGGATAAGGTGCATAAATTAAGAAAAAGGCATCTCCTTATCGTGCAACTGAAAGTTGCTGATGGCTTACGCCATCTATCGGAATAACTATTCTCGTTGATTATCAATTATTCCAAAATTGGCCAAATACCCATTCTTGATTAATCATGGCCATGGATGAGGGCCAACAGCCCGAAACGCGTCCGTGGTTAGCTTTTCTTGATTAATCGAGAATGAAAATTTGGCTATTTCTGGAATAATTAAAAATCAACGAGAATAGTTGATATTTATTTCGATAGATAGCGCAAGCCATCAGCAACTTTCAGTTGCACGATAAGGAGATGACCTTTTCTTAATTTATGCACCTTATCCCAGTACAATATCACATTTGTACTATTTTTTCACATTGTGTCGCGGTCTCACGCAATTCTGGCCTTAACTACCCGTTTCATGATTTTTCAGGATGCCTGAATGACCAGTTTTTTGGTCGTTGAGGTACAGCTTGTAGCTTTTTTTTTTATTAATCAAGAATAGGTATTTTGCCAATTCTGGAATAATTAAATATCAAAGAGAATAGTTGATATTTATTCCGATAGATGGCGCAAGCCATCAGCAACCTTCAGGTGCACGATAAGGATATGCCTTTTTCTTAATATACAAATATATAAGATTAGAATTGTTTTCTTTGTATGCAAATATCAGACATGCCTAAATTGTAGGTATTATGTAAATTTATTGTCTTTTTGTTGTTTTCGTGTAATTTAGGGAATATATGTAAAATAGGTTAGGATAAAAGTAAATACTTCGATTAATAAAGATCAGTGTGAAAGTGAGATTGGTCTCGGACGTGTTGCTGAACTTCCAGCTTGAAATTGTCTCCACGTGGTGTCTCGATATCTGAATTAAAGAGAAACTAGGGCAGACAGCCTCATCGCGCCAACAAAACAAGTATATCTACAATATTATACTATAGTATATATCTACATACATGTATATACTAGTAAATACACATATATACCATACAGGTAAATTTAAAAAAATATATATATCTTATATTTAAATGAAAAAAAAAGAGATGATTTTCTGTTTGAATTTAGATCATGTTGAGGATTATGGTAATGCTGGTTGCGTTGGAGCGGATGATGACTATGTTTGCTTGTGAGGAAGGCTATGTTTGTTTGGAGAAGGCTATTTTCGGTTGAAATGAGCTATTTTTTGTAGGTAAAAATGTCTATTTTTAATTGGAGAGGATTATATTTGATTGAATAATTTGCATATTAGTAAATGAACCATTTTTAGGTGAAGGATTTGCATAGTTGAATTTGAAAATATTTGCTTTTGGAATTTCGTTCACACAAGTTTCAGATATCCTGTTGGCTAATATTATAATATAAAAAAAAAGAGATATTTGAAACTTGTGTGAACGAAATTCCAAAATATATTATATTTTAAAAAAAGATAGATTTGATTTAAAATATAATATATATATATATATATAGATGGAAAATTTGCCGGGAGGAAATTGATCCATAGAAGCATAGGGCGCTTCTCCCGTCAAAATAAACGTCAAAAACTGACGCCATCTAGTGACCGTTGCCGCAAACTAGCGGCCTCGGGTCGGTGACAAAGCCACAACACCAGCTTTGGCAAATTGAGAAGCGTCCACCTAGAGACCATGGTTTCGGGCTAATGACCCTCGTCAGACTAGGGCGGACTTTATTCCATGAGATCCACATGAGATCTAATGGAATCTTCACAATCTACCAAAGAGGTATTTTGCTGGCATGGTGGCTGGGCCAAATCTATGGCTAGAATGTAGATGGAAAAATTGCCGGGAGGAAATATATATATATATATATATGTCATAATTTGCCTAATACCCAAGAGATATAATTTATTTTCGCCATAATTCGAATATTAAAATGTAAATACAAATTCCCCCATCTATAAATCTGTACAAAATAAACGTGGAGCCAGCGCGCGCGGGCGAATGCTACGGCACGCCGCTGCGTGCGCGCGCTCACGTGTGTGGTGGAAAAAATTATTTTGCGAAGCTTACATGCACAACGGTTGCACCCTTCTATTCGACCACGACAGATACGACATATACTAAAATACTTGTATATCTACAATACTAGGCGCTCAAATATGCTCTATTCTATATACAGTTACGAGCGTCATTCTTCATCTCCTAATCAACTCTGTCACCGTTTGCTTTTTTTTTTTGGAATGGCGCCCTCCTATTGGTTGGCTACGGTCACGCCACTTTTGCCCCCCCCCCCCCCCCCCCCCCCCCCCCCCCATCATGACTAGACTTCTCCTCTAAACTGCTGTACAGCCCGGGTAGTTGGCGATTTACGCTCCAGGAGCCTGGGTTACCTCTATTTTCTCTCTCTCTCTCTCAGTGGTTGCATTGAGAAACGAAGTACTAACTCAAATATAGCAACATGATTTCGATTCTAAGAATTAATCACTTTATGTTGTCCCTGACCCCATTTTGTTTAAATATTCCTGGAATTTATCGTCCCGTTTTTTTTTTTTTTTTTGGGGAGGGGGGTCGGTGGAAGGGTTATCTAAACCGTTGGTGTTTGACCACTACGTCCTGGGATCAAATCTCGCATTGGGCACTTTTTCTAATAAAATAAAATGCTCCAATGGCTCCCGATTCTTGCAAATGTCCAATCCCACCAGCTAGTGCAAGTAACCAAACAGGGCACTGGCACATTTGTAAATGCTAAAGTTGAACTGCTTTTCACATGTGTAGACATGTATTGCACTTACAGTAAAATCAGTCGCCAAATTCTACCCACCATGATTATCATGGCCTGTACCACATGTGTACCAGAGATAATAATAAAAAAAAATTCGTCTCGTTTACGAGTTGTGTTTAATTTACTCTAAAGCCGTGCTAAAACGCACCTGGAATATAGCAAACCTTACTGCTTATAGAGAACCTCTAATGTATAAAATAAAAGGATTTAAAGCGCGAATGTTTCTTTTATACATTATACGAACTTCTACTGTCCTTACTGCGATGAAAAATATATTGGACAGTAGAAGTTCGTATTATGTATAAAATAAACATTCGCGCTTTAAATCCTTTTATTTTATATGTATAGATGGCGCGTTATTGCTTTGTATTAATTTATGCCTAACTGGCCTTGTCTTTATAGTTTGCTGAAGAGCATTGCTCGATGCAAACATTTGAATATAATGCTACTGTCCTATAAGCTTATGTCCATAGTTTACTTGAAAACCATTTCTAAGATTCCATCCTTCAGTGTAGCATATAAAAGCAGAATGATCCAATACAGTATTAGAGCTCTGAGAAGCGGTCTGGTGGATTAAATTGGCGAAACCGCTGGGAGGGTTCACCACTGATGAGCCAGGCCCTCCCAATATATTTTTTCATTGCAGTAAGGACAGTAGAAGTTCGTTTTATGTATAAAAGAAACATTCGCGCTTTAAATCCTTTTATTTTATATGTATAGATGGCGCGTTATTGCTTTGTATTAACCTCTAATGTATTCAACATTTTTATTTTATAATAGAATGAACCATAGCGCTATAATTATCCATAGCTATAGTGAACAAAGGGTTTGGTCTGATTCAGGTTCGTTATAACGAGGTTTAATTGTATATATACAGGAAAATTTGCTATAGAAAACCCCAATGGGAGTGAACCTTTGGCTCATTACATTCATGTTATCAATATAGCCATGGTTTACAATGGAATGGAATTTAGGATTTATTTATGTTCGTTATAAGAAAAGGTTCGCTATATCCTCAGATCTTACATCGAAATTAGAATGTACACACAATAAGCACGGGAAAAATATGAAATAATTATGGTGAACATGTAAACAATTAAATAACTACATTATTCTGTCACGTGTTTTCTAGCTAGTGTTCTATGCAATTATATTTGTTAGATGCATATATTATCGGTATATACTATGCGTCTACATTTAGCACAAAGAGGCATCTACTGATCTCTCAAATTGAGCATTTAAAGAGCATGTATCGTGACAAAGCCACTTATGGACAAACCTTAAGGAAGTTGTACCCTTAGCATGTATATAGTGTTATCAATAATTTCCAGGAATGCTAAATATTTAAAGAAATACAAAAGTATAATAAAATTTTATTTAAAATTTCTCAAAATAATCACCGTCACTATGTATACACTTGTTCCATCTTTTTTTCCAGATATCAAAACACCTCTGAAAATCGTCATCTTTCAGGCCTTTCAAAATATTCTTCGTATTCTCCTTTATTTCAGGTATTGAGTCAAATTGACGTCCTTTTAAGACTTTTTTAATTTTAGGGTAAAGGAAAAAATCGTTGGGAGCAAGTTCAAGAGAATAGGGTGGCTGGGATAGTAAAGCAATTCCGTGTTTAGCCAAATAGAGTTGTATAGTGACGGCCTTATGTGGCCGTGCGTTGTCATGATGCAAGAGCCAATTTTTCTGATGCCATTTTTCGGGTCGTTTCTGACGCACGGCCTCCCTCAAACGTCGCAATACATCAAGATAGTAATGTTGATTAATGGTCTGACCCTCGGGCACGAATTCATAGTGTACCAATCCCTTTACATCAAAGAAAGTGATAAGAAGACAATCAAGCTTCGATTTGATGATCCTTGCTTTCTTGAATCTTGGTTCTCCAGGCTCTGGAAATATGCATTAAAACAATACAAATGTCCATCCCTCAGTATAAAAAATAAAGGTGATAATGAAGAATGAATCACAACACCAATTTCAGGAAATTTATATAAATGCTAACCTATATTGGTCTTTGTCTAAGTTAGCCAAATATGGTTTTGTTACTAATTCTTTATAAGTGTCGTACTGAAGGGGGGCGGGGGTGAAAAATGCATTGTTTTAATGCATATTTGAAGGAAGTTATGTCTCTTTTGATAAATATAGAGTAATATCCCTAAATAGCGAACCCCGATGTGATTTAATCTGTGGTTCACTATATCCATGGTTCTTTAAATAGCCATAGTTCACTGTATCATAAAATAAAAATGGGGATTATATCAGGTTCATTATAAAGGAAGGCTCGCTATATCCGATGTAATATTCTATTGATAAACATTCAGTCATTGAAAAACCGGTGCGAAGCCAGGCTAATATACACATAAGGATAGCTATACGCCTCTTTCCATATCGAAGTTTATTCTAAGAATAAAAAACGAGCCATTTATACCTTTAATTAATCACATTTTCTAATTTGTCAAACAACTCACCCGCGACCTTTGTCCCTAATTAATATCCTATAAAATAGCTGCGGGGGTTTATAACTGAACTTAACTAAGTTCACGGTGATATAATTAATCTTTTTAGCGTTAGTTAGTAATAGATTGGTGTTGAATACATACACTTTGTATAATAGGTAGTATAGCTTGTATAAACTCATACTATTAATAGATGTATATTACAGAATATTAATATATGACTTAATATAAGATTGACGTTATGTAACACTGAGTTTGTTGTTGACATAAATATGTTGTAATACCTTTAACAAGTTTGGTGTTCAGCAAACTAATATATTGGTAAATAAATTATATTTTGATCCAATATATGCTTTTTTATTTAAAAACTTGAATACATTGATGTTATATTATATCAAAAACAATAAATTTATATAAAAGCTTTAACATTTTTATATAAGGGTATCTTTCTATATAAATAAAATGGGTTATATATATTTCTACAAAACCCTATTCAAATATAATATGAAGCTTTTTACATTTTTTTTTTTGAACCTACTTACTGATTTTTACAATTTTTTATGTAGAATTGAGCAATTATATTAAATGATTGTGATATAATAGATTGATATAGTGATAAATATTGTATGTAGTGAGAATGTTTTATTGAAATATAAGCAAAAATCTCTCGATACGTCAATAACAATATTGACTGTTATCTGTGCCATAGAAAACTGAATGTGTGTATTTCTACCGTCCTCAAAGCTTATGTCCATAGTTTCCTTAAATACTTACACCAGGAACGTGACGCCTGAGGAAGAGATTGCTGAACTCGGGTCCTCGAGGATTCAAACCATTGCAAGGAGCGTCAGTTCCCGAATTCAGCGACTCTCGATGCTAGAACACGCCGCAGATTTCACTACATAAAAACTACGGTGATCTTTTTCCACTAAAAACTTCAATCCACTACGTGGAATTTTAGAAACTGAAGGCGAACCAAAATAGCTCAACTTTAAAAATCATGTGGAATTATTCGTACTTTACGATTAAAAATTGCCATGTTTATATATAAAAAAAAAAAAAAGGAAGTAGGGAGTCGGTTGAAGGATGGTCTAAACCGTTGGTTTTCGACCGCCCTGACCCGGAATAGAATCCCGTTATAAACACTTTTTTTTCTAAATTAAAAAAAAATGCTACAATGGCCCCGATACTCACAAAAATCCAACCCCACCAGCGAGTGCAAGTAATCAAAAGGGGTTCTGACACATTTGTAAGTTCAAAAGTCGAATTTTTTTTAACATGTGCAGACATGTGGTGCATTTACAGTAAAATCAGTTGCCAACTTCTTCCCACCATGATTATCATGGCCTGTACCACGTGTACTAGGGATATAAAAAACAGGAAAGTTTCTGGAACAGTTTTACCAGGAGGATAGCCGAATTCCGCAGCGTGTTTGTCTTCTCATTACCTGTTTTCTCTTCGGATCTCTTTTCATTTAGCATATTTTTAACCAGCTGAAACTCCAGTTGTCTAAGAACTTCAAGGACCGTCTCGAAATCTCGAGAACCACGCCATCACCATCTTCTTAGCGGCGAAGCACGCGATCAAGGTTTACTTCGTAGATTGGGAAATGCATGGTGTCGCTGGAGAGACCCGCTAGCGATCTTCCATCAAACTCTACAATAGTGTAAGAGGCGCCAAGTACGGATTCATTGTGTACATGGCATATATACAATCATTTCAAATTAATCATTATCTTCATTTTAAATTATTCATTATCATAAATATTGTAGCAAAATATTTATTATTATATTAACAAAGTATCATTTTTTATGTTTATATTTTGCTACACTGTAAACTTCCCTCATTGATTTTCTTTTTTTTTTTTATCATTCATAGTTTGTACTTGCCTTAAATAAATTGCTGTTTCATCCTGAAGTTTGTCTTTCCTAATTTTCCACGTGACAATATCATAAATAGTGTGGACTGTGAACTTTTGCATGTATTGACAATGTCAATAAAAATTTGTTAATTGTGCCAATTGTCTAAGTACCATGATATTCCGGATTTGGAATCCCCTCTCTAAGAAATGTAGACCTATTAGGACATCAGCCATTTATGTATCCGATGCCCGACCGAGCTATTGCATGCATGGCAGTAAAAGGCAGTTTGATACGCTATTGATCAAGGCAGGTGTGCCTCGAAAAGGTCAGCCTATACATGTGGTGGAACGTTTTTTTTTTTATTTATTAATTCTGTGTTTATTCAATTACACTCGTGGACAAAACTAAAGGAAGTAGTCTTTGATTGCCGGCCGACCGTCTGTTTTTTTTTTTTTCTTTTATTTATTTTTTTTTGAGGAGGCAAAGGCAATTTTGTTCTATATATATAATAGCACAAGGCGCCTCTCTTGTCAAAATAAACGTCAAAACTAGACGCTATCTATTGACCTAGTCGCCCTGTATAGATCACTTTCTTCCCGGCAAAATATTAATCTAAAATATATATATAATACTTTTTTTATATTATTTATATTATTATATTCAATATTAATTATTCAGTTTACCCTTCTATATATGCTGATATTATTAAATAATTATTCCAAAAAATTATTATATATATATTAGGAAATAATGCATATCCTGATCGTGAACTTGGAAATTGCTGATTGCTTGAGCCATTTGTCTGAATAAAAACCATCAGTAACTTTTAATTGCTTTGATCTGGAGATTTTCCTATTTATTCACTGATTCCTGTATAAATTTACTCTTTACTATTTTTCAAAAACAGTTTAACGATTTTTCAGTGAATAATAATCTATTATTTGTTTATTGATCATTGTTAATTTGTTGTTAATTTAGAGATCGCGCTATATATAGGAGCATTTGTATAGTTGGGTCTGTGTAAGGTTCGTTCAGTAAACAATAATTTTATTTGCATAGTTGGTTCTGTGTAAGGTTCGTTCAGTAAACAATACTTTTATTTGTATAGTTTGGTCTGTGTAAGGTTCGTTCAGTAAACAATAATTTTATTTGCATAGTTGGTTCTGTGTAAGGTTCGTTCAGTGAACAATAATTTTATTTGCATAGTTGTGCTTGTAAGATTCTTTCAGTAAACAATAATTTAATTTGCATAGTTGGATCTGTGTAAGGTTCGTTCAGTAAACGATAATTTTATTTGCATAGTTGGGGGTGTGTAAGGTTCGTTTAGTAATTAATAATTTTATTTGCATCGTTGGGTGTGCGTAAGGTTCGTTCAGTAAACAATAATTTTATTTGCATAGTTGGTTCTGTGTAAGGTTCGTTCAGTGAACAATAATTTTATTTGCATAGTTGGGTCTGTGTAAGGTTCTTTAATTGAACAATAATCTCATTTGTATAGTTGGGTATGTGTAAGGTTCATTCAGTAAACAATAATTTCATTTGTATAGTTATGTCTGTATAAGGTTCTTTCAGTGAATAATGATTTTGTTTGCATAGTTTGAAAAAGAAATATTAGTGTTTAATATATTGTTTTCTATAAAAAAATAAATATCTAAAATGTATTTATTCGAACAATGCAAAATGCTTTTTTAGGTTGATTCCCTAATAAATTGAATTCAATATAGGCTAGCTAACTAACTGATTTAAATTTCGATCATAAAAAAAAAGGAAGACATTAATCATGCTATTTTACGATTGCCTGTAAAGTCCTAACATTTTGAAGAGTCGATAGCTCAAGTGGAAGATTTTGGATTTATTTAGAAAGATAACAAGCTCATCAGTGAACCCCATAGGAACATACTTGGTGCTGGGGCGATGTGGAAACGGCCATTTGAGGCCATAAATCATGAGGACCTGAGGGTTTTATGGGCATAGGTAGGATCCCGACAAACAAGGCTACGTATGAACCTGCCCCTCTTAATGAAGTCGGCAAATGGTAACAAAGGTAGCTTCGACGCAATAAAACGCCAGGAATGATGGTACTGGGCGTGGTGACAGTTTTTACGACAGGAGCTTCCTCGTCCCCCTTGTCACAATCCTGACATCTTCTTTATTTGTTTTCTGTAATGGCTGCCGCCGATCTGTAGCATAAAAACGTTTGCCTCGAAAACACTAAGTGGAATCTTGACTCTCTTTTTTTTTTTTGTTATTGTTATGTTTTTTGTAATCTTATTTTATCGATATTGTGTAATTGTGATTGGTTTTGTGTTGCTTCATAAAGTTCGATGAATTTAGTTTTTTTTCCCCCTTTTGTGTTTCAAACTTTTTTTTTTTATCTGAAAACTTTAAATAGTATCGTATCATGCTTATAGTTTTTGTGATTTGTTTTTATTTAACAATAGGCTCATAATGATAATTGATATAACTTTTCAATTTTGAAAAATCGTTTTCTTTCCTTTTTTTTTTTTTTTGAAACTTCATCTAAAATAACTTAGCGAGCTCTTGCATTTTTGCTTTTTGTACTAATTAAATTATTCAGACATATTATGTAATATATTTTGATTTAATCTATGTTTTTATATTATATAGACACATATAGTAATTTATTATAATTTGAATTTTTAAGATCTCACAAATGATATATATTTGAATCGTCTGTGTTTCTCTCATTTTGAATGTGGAATTTACGCTATTATCTTTATTCAGATTTTTATATCAATGCTTAGTTTCACAAACATACACTAAACAAATTATAACAATTTTATAATTTTATTAATACGAAATTTTAATGCTTATAAGAGATATTTGTTAAAATGCGGATCCATAAAATGTTATTTAGAATTTTGAAACCCAGTATTTTATAAATGTTCAACTCGAAAACGTTGGAAAGGCATTGCTATCGTTTGACTTCTTTTTTTTTTCTTTTTAGCATAACGCGATTCTGGAATCTAAACTTCGCTAATATAAGTTTGATCTTATTCATCCACTTACCATCATAATCATTATCATCAACTTTGAAAATTTTTAAAAAGGGAGTTATGCATTCATCATGTTTATTTGTCATGCAAATACAGTAACACTCTTCTATAGCAAACCCAAATGAGACGGAACCTGTAATTTACTATATCTATGGTTCGTTATAGTCATAGTTTACTGTATTATAAAATGAAAATGAGAATTATATCAGGTTTGTTATAAGAGAATGTTTGCTATATTCCAGGTTCGTTTTAGCGAGGTTTTACTGTATAATATACACAGATAAAAATTCATATTTCTTCTTATTTTGATTCAATCAATAAGTAATCAAGAGGTTGATTTCTTTTCTCATTTCTTATATTTCTCGAGATTTCAGCCTAACATGCCTTACAATAGGTTGTACTTCTGGATCTACAGTGTTGAAGAGCATTTTAGCCCGAAATCTCAAGAAATGTAAGAAATAAGAGACGAAACCTAGCTCTTGATTGCTTATTGATTAAATAACGTGTAAAAGCAGAGAAATTCGTTATTATTTCTTCTTATGATCAAGTAGAATCTAAAATTCGGAATATCTAATATTCATTTGTTAGAGAAATCTTTTAAATTTCATATAAAAGACATTGTATACTAAGAGCTTAAAATATCATTAATAAAAGCTTATTTTAAATAATTCTCATTTTATATAAATAGTTTTTTTACCTACAAACTCTTATATAACTAAATTTATTCGTTTAAGCAATAAAAATAATTGATTTAGATATTATATTATCTTTCTCTCATTATTTTATAGTATAACTTTAATGAAATGGAATATACTTTATTATGAAAAGATCGTTGATAATTAAAAGTGTCTCAAGAAATATTTTTAAAACTTCGTATTGAATAATTTTAAATTGGTTAGAGATTTAAAAAAGGAGAGTTAAAAATAGGTTAAAATTTTTAGAGCTTTAGAACGCTTTTCTAGGAAAAGTCAAAGATCAAAAACTATTTTTTATTTATTTAGGTGATCCGGTCTGTGTTCGGGACCATTTATTTCGGGAAATAAAGGAAGCAGAGTAAAGAAGAAAATCTTTTGCTCTTATTTCCCATCTCAACTTGCTTTTCTCCCAAACACCTCATTCTCTATATGCTGACTCCATCCTAACATAACATATACAAACATAATATTCTGTAGCTTTCATTAATAATATATATATAACAATATTTCGACAATCATTAATAAGGCGTATTTTTATTAAAAGCCAAAAAGGGGATAAAAAGGCTCTTCTTCTTGCCCTTATAACGCTAGAAAGTGATATTTTTGTGTGTGTGTTTGTGTATATATAGAAATGAAAAAAATATTAACAATCAGCATATTTTTTACCTTATATGATGAATATAAAAAAAATTGGGTAAAAATACGGTCGAAAAGCTGTTTTTCGCTTTCAAGCTTTCTCATTTTTTAGCTTTTGCTAAAGATACACTTTGCTGCTCCATGTTGAATTTTTTTTCGAATATTTTCTAGGAATTCTTTTATTGTTAAAATAAAATCACACAAAAGTGGGATTGTACTGAGATCAGGTGATTAAATTAAGAAAAGGCATCTCCTAATCATGTTGCATGATCTATGTTTTTTTTTTAAAGAGACATAGACAATTTTTTTCATACTTGGTTATCTCGTGTGTCTTTAATAAAGATCACTGTGTATAAAATAAATTTCAGAGTTATTCTCTAAATCCCGATATACATGCTAAAACATTATACAAAATCTGATACATATCTAATCCTAGAATAGAGTAAAACATCGCTATAGCAAACCTTAAAGGTGCTTAAACCTTTGCCTCACTATAGCTATGGTTCATTATACTTGTATTTATTATATTATAGTATAGTATTTTATATATATATGTCATAATATATGCTCTTCCAGGATTAATAAAACAAACCTAGAGTCAGCCAGAGAGAGATGGGCAGCTAAAGGGAGTCACTTTAGACATCACAACATTCCAAAGGGGCGGCAAATGGGGCCCGTCCGTCAACACCTGAGGACTATTTTGGGACAGTTTTGCGGGGGGGCGTGCGTCAAACGGCCGTTCAGCGGTAGCGCTCCCTCTCTCTCGGATGGCTTCCAAATTCCTCTACCAATTTGTGGCGTGATTATTTCCCTTTCCCCACATTATCACTATATTGTCACATATACATATATATATAGTGATATAATATATTATTTTAAAGTATCATTATACTATATGTGTATATATAGCCAAAGTTCACTATATTTTAAAAATAAAAAAGGGTATTATTATAGGTTCATTATAAAGAAAGGTTCGCTATATTCTTAATTCGTTTGAGGTAGATTTTCCTGTAGTTTGTTTATAAGAATATTAACTAGTATGTAAAATTGTAATATACAAAAATAACTAGATTCATATTTTACTGAGAAGGTTTATTAATTGAAATGGCATGTGTGTGATGAGTATTTTACATTATTAATGTCCTGTGAACGGTCGATTTTAATTTACAGAATGGCTGAGACTTAATTCCTTTCTCCAATTTCCCTTCATTCCAAATGAAAGCGAATTTATTATTCGCCCAATTCTCTTATTGGGCCATTTCAACAATGGAACTCGAGCCTTTATTTTTTCCCCTCTTTCTAAAATCGGTCAAACAAGGTAAACGAATTAAAGGACCTTCGGTAAATGGCTGAACAAATAGGGATCAATTTATACCACCTAATTCCGCAACTTTTTTCTATCAGAGCTCTTATTCTGAAAGATAATCCTTGATGTTCTCCGTCGCCTTGAATTCCTTATATTGATTGGATATTCTTGAAGAGATTTTGTGTGTGTGTTCTATTTTCTCTTGTCTAATCCAGTTTCAAAGATTCTTTATATCTATATACTAATAATATTATTATACAATTTTTTTATTGTTTAAGATGAAAACTATTTAATTTAATATTGTTCTTATTTCCTGATTATCGGCAATATATATAGCATTGTGTCCTATTTGAGGTTTTAGAGTTATGAGAAAAAATAATAATATAAAAAACAATATATATTAATATATCGAGTTTAAAAGAGCGATTTTTGAAAATAAATTAAATAAAAATATAGGTTAGATTTTAAATCACAATTTTTGTAATAAACTTAGTTCAAAATGAATTAAGGATATAGCGAACCTTACCTTATAACGAATCCATTAAACACGGAGATCCTGAAGGGCATGTTGGCCCGAAAACTTGAAAAATAAAAGGTATAAGAAAAATAAACTGTTCTGTACACTTTTAGATTGGTGCACTATGATGTTGGTTCGTTTGGATTAAAATGGTCTCAAGCAAAGGTGACAATATATATTTAAAGAGGATCAACGTTGTATACAAAAGCAAACAAAAATCGAATAAAAAACAACTGGTTTCTCTTTCCCGCAGATTACATTAGGCCTAGCGAAGAAGCACGTTTATCTCATCAAGCAAGCTGTGCGCTCTACTCTACAAGCCTGACTACCCTACTACGACAACTACTACAACTACAACATCGCCTTTTATATAGGCAAAGATAAAACAATAGAAAAATGCAAAATAGCTATTTACATAAAATATAAAAATACAAAGTACATTTACATAACTAACCAACATAAACAAACCCTTTATTACTTATTGAATAAATCAAAGTATAAAAGCTGAGAATAATCTATATTATAGTTAACTGTGGCTTAATTTAACCAAATATTCGGTCATATTAGCGCTCGCTATAGCTTGGTTCTTCTGTACATAGCAGATAATTGACAATATGACCCAGAATAAGTATATTGCTGCGGCGTTTTATAGTTTCCACAAGTCCATATCTCAGAAGAAGGCCAAGTGACACTCACTCCTCACTTTCTTACTGCTACTCTTTTTGTGTTGTTTTTTTGCTTCCCTCTTTCTTGTTTTTTTTTTTGTTGTTTTTTTTTTTCTTTTTCTTCTGTCTATATCGTTGTTTCCTTCGTCTCACTGCTTTGTTCTTATGCATACCTCTGGTGAATCCTGTATAGGGTCAGTGACCCTAAATAAAGGCTTTTTGTTGTTGTTGTTGTTTGTACATAGCAGAAGGTATTTGAGGCTGATTTATGTACTTCTAAGAACACATTTCGTTACTATTAAAGTAAACAATCATAAAAAAATATTAACCTATAGATTAATATAAATATGATTTTTTGGCGCAATTATAAAGATTGAATGGGTTATCATCAAAATGTTGAATAGTGTATATTCTAAACTCTATTGTAGAGCTATATACTGATGTGAATTTTGACGTTATGTGACGCTGAGTTTGTTGTTGACACACATTAATATATTATAATACCTTGATAAAGGTTGGCGTTCGGCCAACTGAAATATTGGTAAAATAAATGATATTTTGATCCAATATATGCCTTTTTAATTAAAGATATATTGATGTGTTAATTGGTATATAATATAGCGAATATTATATAATTGTATATAGCTAACTCTATAGCTAACTCTATATTATAGAATAGGAAATGCTTTTTTGGTTCTATATAAGGGAGAGTTTGCTATATATATATATATTTATAGCAAACTCTCCCTTATATAGAACCAAAAAAGCATTTCCTATTCTATAATATAGTGAACCCTGCATACATAGAGAAACCATGGCTATAGTGAACCATATCTCCAGTTCCATTAAGGTTCACTATAGAGAGAGTTAGCTATATACAATTATATAATATACCATAACCATATATATATATATATATATATATATGATAAGTAAAAAAAATATTTTCTGCTTGAATTTTAGATCATGTTGAGGATTATGGTAATGGAAAAATGCAGTCGTGGTAACAGAATGATATTAAAGAAAATAGTTTTGATCAGAGATTTCTTTATTTGAGCTAAGGAGTATATATGAAAAACATAATTTGATAAAAGTAAGGCCTGGCTTAAGGCGAGTAGAATAAGGAAAACAAAAGATTATTTACATAATGTACAAAAGTTTTGAGTCGGCCATCGGGGAAGAACAACAACGAGTTTTTATAGGGGAAGCATGACCTCTGGCGGTCGATTTAACAGAGTATTTGTATCTATGAAATATATTATTTTTTAAATAAAATAATATTTTAATATAACAATTTTAAATAAAAAATATTTTAATATAACAATTATATATATATACCGGGTTCGTTTTAGTAAGGTTTTACTGCTTTTTGAGTTAATTTTCATACGCTTTCTTTTCTATATAAAATGTAATTTATTCAAAGATAACAGTAAATTTTATTTGAAAAAATATATATAAAGTATGCTTATTATATACTTATAATTTTTGTAACAGTTATAAAGATGAAGTGTGTCTTTATTAATTTTAATCATTATATAATTTTTCTTCAAAAATATTATTTATTACAGTGTGTATATTGTATTTCTATTCCCATATTGTATCCCAAAGAAATATTGCAGCAAAACATCTTTAAGGTGAATCCTAATGACACTGAACTCTTAATTAGCTATAACCATGTATTCAGTATAGCCATGGAGGGGGGGGGGGGGATTCGTTACGTATATCCTCGTATACCTCGGCTCTTTTTATTGAGGTTTTAACATAAATGGAATCTTTGAGAACAATATTAAATTTAAAAAAAAAGGAGACAGGGGCGAACAGGTTTAAAAGATGATATTTCACTAGACCAATGGATAACACCGTTCATGAAACAGTATCAGTCTAGACATGGGCTTCGATGGAGGAAATATAGATTATTTGTCCAAATGCTACTATTTAATCTAGTCTGCCTCTTTAGCAATATAAGGTGGCATTGCATTCCTTTTGAGGAATTTAAACAATTGTTATGATGTTTTTATTTATATCTGTTAAATACTTTTATACAATTTATTGTTAAAGCTTATAACTCACCCAGAGAAAATATTCTCTCAATAAAGGACTTCAACATTTTGGAGTGGATCTTTTCGAGATGATGTCGAAAGAGACCTTGGTCATCTCTTGATGGTCTAGGTAATTCCGTCTTATATCTGTTGGATGTCTTCTTCATAATTTCCATCCATATGGCATGCTTATATCTTGCTATTTAAAACATCTTGCAATTCTACAACATGCAGTAAAATCTTGAAAAGCTGAAATGAAGATATAGCGCGAGCATTCCCTTATAACATTATAGTAATATCAATTTATTCTCGATAGAACGTTGTGGCCCATTGTATGTATTACATCCCAAACACGATGTGACGCCAGCCTGTCTTGAGCTCGATGTACTATCTCGGTGACCGCTAAACCAGTGAGTTCCCTCAATTGGTCCACGAAGCATGTCTACAGACGTCCAGATAACACTATAATAACTCTAAAACTAATATAACAAGGCTATAAAGAACCATGGCTATGGCTAGACTGAATGCTCAGTCACATTGGGATTCACTATAGAAAATATTTCACTTTTTATCTTAAATATAAGAAACCCATAAAAACATCGACCACTACTAAAGAATTCCATCATAAAGGTAATATGCATATAAATAAGGCATTTATGAGAAGGCTCCAAATTTTATAAACATCACCTATACCTATAGCAGACCATATGTAATTATATCGTCATATCAGATAACTCAGAAATAGAGAAATATTTGAAAGAAGTTAGGAAATATATTGAGTGAATGGCTTATTTGGAATGATAGCTGGGAATTTGGTTTATATTCTATCATAATATTGAATATAAAATATACAAGCAACCTCGCTATAGTATCCACAATGGTATTGAAATATTAATTCAATATAGATATATGGTTTATATAGCGTCTAGTTATATTATATAATATATATATATATATTATATTATAAAAAAAGAGATGATTTTCTGTTTGAATTTAGATCATGTTGAGGATTATGGTAATGGTGGTGCAGTCGTGGTCGAACAATAATCTTGATAAAAATATAAAGTTTTGATAAAAGATTGCTTTAATTGAGCTATAGGATACACATAATTCGGTAAAAGTACCGCCTGGCTTAAGGCGTAAGAATAAATAAAACAAAATATTATTTACATAATTACAAAGTTTTGGGTCGGCCAACGGGGAACAACAACAATGAGTATTTATAGAGAAAGCGTGACCTCTGGCGGTCGATTTATACAGAGTATTTATATCTATGAAATTATATATTTTTTTAAATAAAATATTTTAATATAACATTTTAAATAATATCTTAATATAACATATATATATTTAAATGTAATTCTACTCTCCTAAAAGCTTATGTCCATAGTTATATTAAATACCATTTCTAAGATTCTACCCTTCAATATAGCATATAAAAGCAGAATGATCCAATACAGTATTAGAGATATAAAGAAGCGGTCTGGTGGATTAAAAATTGGTGAAACCGCTGGGAAGATTCACCACTGATGAGCCAAGCCCTTCCAATATTTTTCCATCGCAGTAAGGACAGTAGAAGTTTGTTTTATTTGTAAAAAGAAACATTCGCGTTTTAATGTCTTAATCCGTTAGATATAATATATAGGTGATTATATTCTAGCTTCATTGTATTGGAAGGTTGGTTATATCCCCAGTTTGTTTTAAATACGTTTTACTGTATGTGATTCAACATATAAAACTCCACATATTACCTGGAAAGAGAGAGAGAGAGAGAGAGAGAGAGAACGCTTCACGATTTTGCGTGTCATCCTTGCGCAGGGGCCATGCTAATCTTCTCTGTATCGAGAGAGAGAGAGATAATATTGTTACTTAAAAGTAAATAAGTAAAAAAAGTAACAACGAGTTTTTATAGGGGAAGCATGACTTCTGGCGGTCGATTTAACAGAGTATTTGTATCTATGAAATATATAATTTTTTTTAAATAAAATAATATTTTAATATAACAATTTTAAATAAAAAAATATTTTAATATAACATATATATATATATATATACCCGGTTCGTTTTAGTAAGGTTTTACTGCTTTTTGAGTTAATTTTCATACGCTTTCTTTTCTATATAAAATGTAATTTCTTCAAAGATAACAGTAAATTTGATTTTAAAATATATATATAAAGTATGCTTATTATATACTTATAATTTTTGTAACAGTTATATAGATAAAGTGTGTCTTTATTAATTTTAATCATTAATTAATTTTTCTTCAAAAATATTATTTACCACAGTGTGTATATTGTATTTCTATTCCCATTTTGTCAATTAAGGGATTTTTATCAAAAATTGGCGCGATTGAAGACTCTAGCTGTCATTGTGGCAACGAATTCCAGGACTCAAGACACCTACTGCTGGAATGCCCACTCTTCTTCACCGCTAGACAACAGACAATAAATATTGTTGTAGATCTATATCAATTTGTAAATAGCAGAGAGAACTATCATAAGTTTAACTATTTTTGTAAATATATTTAGGATTTTCTTTCAAACCTGAAAGGTTCAGGTTCCTAGTATATATTATTTTTTCTCTTTTGTTTCGATTACTTTTTTTTTTTTTTGTATAATATGTTTATAACTGTTTCTGTTTAAAAAAATGTAAATCGACGCAATTATCCCTAGCCGGGATATCGCGTTTATGTGTTGAAATAAATAAATAAATCCCAAAGAAATATTGCAACAAAACATCTTTAAGGTAGAATCCTAATGAGACTGAACTCTTAATTCGCTATAACCATGTATTCAGTATAGCAATGGGGGGGAGGATTCGTTACGTATATCCTCATATACCTCGGCTCTTTTTATTGAGGTTTTAACGTAAATGGAATCTTTGAGAACAATATTAAATTTAAAAAAAAAGGAGAAAGGGGCGAACAGGTTTAAAAGATGATATTACACTAGACCAATGGATAACACCGTTCATGCAACAGTATCAGTCCAAACATTGGCTTGGATGGAGGAGATTCTTTATCCAAATGCTACTATTTAATCTAGTCTGCCTCTTTCGCCATATAAGGTGGCATTGCATTCCTTTTGAGGAATTTAAACAATTGTTATGATGTTTTTATTTATATCTGTTAAATACTGTTATACAATTTATTGTTAAACCTTATAACTCACCCAGAGAAAATATTCTTTCAATAAAGGACTTCAACATTTTGGAGTGGATCTTCTCGAGATGATGTCGAAAGAGACCTTGATCAGCTCTTGATGGTCTAGGTAATTCCGTCTTATATTTGTTGGATGTCTTCTTAATAATTTCCATCCATATGGCATGCTTATATCTTGCTATTTAAACCATCTTGCAATTCTACCACATGCAGTAAAATCTTGAAAAGCTGAAATGAAGATATAGCGCGAGCATTCCCTTATAACATTATAGTAATATCAATTTATTCTCGATAGAACGTTGTGGCCCATTGTATGTATTACATCCGAAACACGATGTGACGCCAGCCGGTCTTGAGCTCGATGTGACATCTCGGTGACCGCTAAACCATTGAGTTCCCTCAATTAGTCCACGAAGCATGTCTGCAGGCGTCCAGATAACACTATAATAACACTAAAACTAATATAACAAGGCTATAAAGAACCATGGCTATGGCTAGACTGAATGCTCAGTCACATTGGGATTCACTATAGCAAATATTTCACTTTTTATCTTAAATATAAGAAACCCATAAAAACATCGACCACCACTAAAGAATTCCATCATAAAGGTAATATGCATATAAATAAGGCATTTATGAGAAGGCTCCAAATTTTATAAACATCACCTATACCTATAGCAGACCATATGTAATTATATCGTCATATCAGATAACTCAGAAATAGAGAAATATTTGAAAGAAGTTAGAAAATCTATTGACTGAATGGCTTACTTGGAATGATAGCTGGGAATTTGGTTTATATTCTATCATAATATTGAATATAAAATATACAAGCAACCTCGCTATAGTATCCCCAATGGTATTGAAATATTAATTTAATATAGATATGGTTTATATAGAGTCTGGTTATATTATATAATATATATATATATATTTAAATGTAATTATACTGTCCTAAAAGTTTATGTCCATAGTTATATTAAATACCATTTCTCTAAGATTCTACCCTTCAATATAGAATATAAAAGTAGAATGATCCAATACAGTATTAGAGATATAAAGAAGCGGTCTGGTAGATTAAATTGGCGATACCGCTGGGAGGGTTCACCACTGATGAGCCAAGCGCTTCCAATATTTTTCCATCGCAGTAAGGACATTATAATTTTGTTTTATTTGTGAAAAGAAACATTCGCGTTTTAATATCTTCATTCGTTAAATATAATATATAGGTATTTATATTTAGCTCCCTTGTATTGGAAGGTTGACTATATCCTCAGTTTGTTTTAGATGCGTTTTACTGTATGTGATTCAATATATAAAACTCCACATATTACCTGGAAAAAGATAATATTGTAACTTGAAAGTAAATAAACATTGGTTCTTCATTTGTTTTATTCTCATTAATGATTATTAAATGATCAAATGATATTTTATAGAGAGGTGCTTCACTTCCATCAATAATTGACAATATGACCCAGAATAAGTATATTGCTACGGCGTTTTATGGTTTCCACAAGTCCATATCTCAGAAGAAGGCCAAGTGACACTCACTCCTCACTTTCTTACTGCTACTCTTTTTGTGTTGTTTTTCTTGCTTCCCTCTTTCTTGTTTTTTTTTTTCTTTTTTTTTTCTTCTTTTTCTTCTGTCTATATCGTTGTTTCCTTTGTCTCACTGTTTTGTTCTTATGCATACCTCTGGTGAAGCATACCTCAGTGACCCTAAATAAAGGCTTTTTGTTGTTGTTGTTTTTGTATTTTATAGAGAGGTGACAAGGCAAAAAATATTTTTATTAGTTTTTGTTTCTAGTATTTCCGAATATTGCCGAAATGACTTGTTGTGAAGATAATTCTTTTGACGTATATTCTTCTCAATAATTTGAACTATTAATGAGATAATTCATTAACGATCAATAAAATGTCATGATGTTCCTTTTTATGTTGTAATTGCACTAGCAAGCCGTTAGGTCGTTTCAATTCTACCGACCGAAGGATGTAAATAAAGGTTACATATGCAAATAATTCTATCAGTTAATTACAGTAAAACAACATTGCTATAATGAACGATAGGTATAGAAAACAAAGATTTCAATCTCATTAAGTTTCGCAATATATCCCTGGTTCGTTTTAGATGCAGTTTTACGATGCGTTGAATTTATCGTCTTTTGTAATACTAAAATATAACATATACGTATTTACAGTAAGACCTTGCTAAAATCTTGTGTTTCTGCTTACATAAATCATAAAATATTAACTCTACAGACTTTATTGCAATAATAAGTTATTGAATGAGAGAGATTTGGCTCATAAGTAGTGAACCCTTTCAGCGGTTTTGCCAAATTAATCTCCAAACCGCTCTAATATTGTATTAGATTGGTTTTGTTAAATACTCTGGATTTTATAAAGCAAACAGTTTAAGGGTGTTTAGAGAACCTATGGACATAAGCTTATAGGTCTGTAGAGATACAGACCTTACGTCTGTAGAAATTATATTTGATTATATTATTTAAAAGAAACTCATTGCGCCAAAATTTAAATGTTATAGATTTTCTCGATAGATTGTAATTAAATTTATAAATTATTTGCATATACGAAATATTTTAATAATGGATTGAAAATGAAAAAAAAAATCTATCGCGCGGAAATTAAAAAGTAAGACATTTTTTGTTAATTGTTGTTTAATAGATACCGACTTTCTATTCTTATTTGCTATGAAAAATATTGATATTTTGTAAATATTAATTTTAAATGGTTTCTAATATCGAAATACTTCTCTTTTGTCAAACCAAATTTCATTTATAATTACCCAATAATTCTGGAATCTACCGTTCACAAAATTTTGAAATGGCTGATGAATGATTCATCAATTTAGAATATTTCCTCCCATTTTGTGAAAACTTTTTTCAGAAATATATATCTAAATAATGCTTGGTATATATTCAAAAAAGTTGGTAGATGAGTGGTTAAAGCCCTCGATTCCCGACAGTCATGAACCGGGATGGAATCCCACATAGGACATTTGTTTTAATATGTGAGTAACTTTCACATATTATTCATTGTTGTAAATATCATATGCTAGGTTGCTCTTTTTTGTGTGTTACCTTGTAACCAGCGGGTATATATTCTTATATTTTGTTCTAAAATATTCTGAACTTTATAATATATAGATGGAAATTAGACAAATTGACAATTTAAACAATTTTATTGAGATTCTTCTAATCTCTTTTTACAAAGGTGGAAAAAATATATTATAAAATAGTAAATAAAGGGCTGTAGCGGCTCCCAAATATTAACTTTTCATATCTTTATTATAAAAGTTTTTATTTGTTTAATAACTATTCAATTCAAATATTAAATTATTCATCTTATAAATATATAATGCTCATAAAATATACTTTATTAAAATTATATAAATTAACATTAATATCATATTATTTGTTGTCATATGAATATAATAAAATAATTATACATCATTCTAAATATAAATCATATAAAATGTAAATATTTATCTATAATATATCAAACACATATATCTAACATTTTATAATCTAGAAATGATATTTGACCACACACACAGATACAAAAAGAACTTCAACATGTAGTATACAACAATTTAACCCTTTCTGATAATTTGTATTAAATAAATGTATTAAAAGTTGATTTTACAATAAATAATTTGTTATCTGACTCCGCCTAGAATTCCATGCCGCCCACAGGGCATATAAAGCGTAGGGGAATATATATAGTTGTGTATGTGTACAAATTTCTTCAGCAAGGAAGGCTTCCCCATCCTGAGAGAGTTCTCCTCCAGACAAGGTATTCTTGAACACTCCTCAGTTCCACACCGAAGAAGTACTTATAGATGCGTGTCTTGGTAGACGCCAGGATGGCCAGGGTGTCATCGTCTAGGCTATAAGTAGAAATTAGAAATATCATAAGTTTCTTTCAGATATTCTAATATCTTTAAGCCTTCATATTCTTCCGAGGATTCAACTCAGAATGTGAATAATGCCTCCTATTAGATACCTGGATAAATTTACACTATAGCATATCTCTAGCCTAAATATATTAATATAGGGTAAAACACGGTTCCATTATCGATATTGTTCAGCCTATTATTAAAGAAATGAGTAATTTAGATTCGTTATAAGGAAAGGTTCGCTATATCCCGGGTTCGTGAATTTTTACCGACTTATACCAAATAGTTATATAGTAACGCAAATATTATTAGCAGGGATATCATGTTTCCGTGTTAAATCTTGTAAAACATTTCATATTTCACGTTTTTGTCAAAATGGAAACCACTTGAATTCATAAAAAAAGTAGTTTCCAGTTTGACAAAAATGAGAAATATGAAGAAAAAAAACTTGATTTTTTCTTGAATAGCCGGCAACGACCATCTTGTTGTGAGGTATAGTATTGTCTAGTTCAATTAGAAGGTGACCTTCCAACCTTAATACACTCCGTGAATTGTTAGTCTTCCGCCGTAACGGAGTTACAAAAGGAGATCTATAACCCAAATTACTTGAGAGCAAGCAACAAAAACTCAATTTAAAACCCTCTCAATAACGTGCAGTAGAAATGCTGGGAAAAAACAGACAGACAATAATGTAAAAGGAAGTATCAGAAGAGAATGTCATCATCAATTGTCGAGATCAGAAAATTCCATTATAACCGAGGTCATGCGGGGAGATCGTTCGGTAGCCCGGCCCGGCATTAATTGGGGCTGGCTACGCTTGTTAGCCGTGGAGGGCAATTAATCGGGGGCCAGCGCTCCGCCCCGCCCCGCCGACACCCGCCATATCATCCGCCGATGGCACGGGAAGCGTGCGTGCTCATCCCGCGGGAGCTGGCGCTCGGTAGCGGGCCATGCCTCCGAGCCACCCGCCGCCTTCCCCCCGGTACCAGATTCCGTCCCTTCCAGGGTACCATCCGACTCGCCAGTCTTCCTCAGCCTGTCACCCTGCTTGATGACGATGACGTGAGTAGACATCCCATAGTACTATGTCCCCAATACTTCATTCCTACATGTATCTTGACAGAAGTACGAACACATCGAGTCTATCCTTATCATTCACATAGGTAATCTTCCAGTATGTCTACAAGTCCGTCTTTACTCCCACCGTAAAACAATCATGATCCACCTTGTATCTATCGCCATTTGAAGTAGTGACAACCAAATCTCGTATTCATTGCCCCATCTCACATACATAGATAGTATCTATCCAACTCAATGAAGTCTCGTCAATTTTGTTTATGAATTACGTGAAAATCATTCGTTTGCTTTTCCTCTCTCTCTCTCTCTATCATGAATTATTTTTGTTTTTTACTATTTTACATATAAGATAATAAATAATAACTATCTTTAGAATATCAATATAAAATTACTAGAGTTATTTCAAAATCTTTCGATTTTAAGTTATTATTACTTCAAATCTCTTACACTTACCTAGGAATAAATAGATATACAAATTTGAAAAGACTTTACAAATTAAAGGGAAATAGAAGTTCAGGCTAAATTCAAATAACTTTCAGTTTGTTTAAAAAAGTTAAGAAAGGCCCTATTAATATTTAGATGAAAAAGGATAATATCGTATAAAACCAAAGAATTATCATAAATTGTTCCAACTATACTTTTCTCTGTTGGTTTTAAAAAGTATCTGAACTCTTACTATAAAGGTCTCCTAGATATAAGGTACAAAGTACTTTAATTAATTGTAATTTATGTTATAAAATATTATAGGAATATTATCGGCAAAATTAATACATGCTATTGATTTCATTAGAAAAATATTAATCACATTTATATTGCTTATATAAAACTAACTACATAAAATTCTGAAATCTTAATTTTAAAACCAAAAAAAAAAAAATTAAAACTATAGAATGGAAAAAAGTTAAAACAAAAGTAGTTTAATTTGGAAAATATTTATATATATTTGTAATTATTTCGAAAAACAATTTATTTTAAAAGGATTTAGTATTACCAATCTCTGAAACCTTATATAAAATCCTTACAATAAAATATCACAGATTGTTTAATATTACAAACGTTATTATCTTGCAACGCTTTAAAAATCCTTTAGAAAATTAATTAATAATATAACCATATAACCACACATTTGACATTCAATTTTATACATTTTTAAAATATTCCAAATTAATAATTATTTTATTCATAATTATAAATATTTTTATAATTTTTATTATACAGATATATTATACAGGAATATATACGCTATCTATAATGATGTCATACAAAGCCAGAGAATAATCAAATAATAAGCAAAAGATATTTTTAAAAACACACAGACGAAACAAAAGAGATTGTTTTAAAAATAGTAAACCTTATTGTTAATCTTTACCGTCAACCTAATGAAGACCCAATATAAACTTTTTCAACTAGTACTTGAACTGAAAATTGACGAAGATATTAAAAAAAATGAAAATTTATCTAGACATTAGATTTGTAATTAAACAATGAATCCACCCAGCAATATATTATCTAAACTACAAATCTCGCATACCATCAAAGAATTATCGACATTTATTAGAGTATTATGAGATATCATATAAAATGTGTGCATATATAAGATATACACACTAAATATAAAAGTTATAGTTCAACACTAAATAACATTGAATTAAAGGTCAAACAGCAATATAAAAATACCATTGATGATTCATACCATTGTAATACCATTGAATATTTATCGTTATTTATGCTATTATGAATCGTTTTATAGACAATGTTCATATTTATATCTATTCAATACTTCAACATTAAATTGAGTTGATTTAAAATGAAACAGTAATATATAAAGAAGACACTAAACGATATAAATAATAAGAATGGCATTCAGTTATCAAATTTCATTTTTCTTGAATGGTTAACATTTTATATTGAGAAAGGTTATACAAATGTGAAATCCATCATTAATAAACAATCAAATTGAAAGTATTTTTCATATTTAACATGGGCTGTGTATGTGCATTGTAACTGTCATCTGACATTGGGGAAATAGAATATATAATAGGACTTATAATATTAATAAAAAAATAGATTATTTTAATTTGAGTAATTCTAAGGTTAAAGAACTTCATGATTGGCCAATTTTTAAAAATATTGCATTTTAAATCCTAAGCAATATCATTGAATGAGTTAGATGCTAAATTATAATCTATTTTTAAAATATTTTTTAAGGTAATACCCTAAAGTTTTGGACATTAGGCATTGATGTCTTCAGCAATTGATTAAAACATTCGATTAACATAGATAAATAGTTAATACCTAGATTAGAATAAATGTTGACAATTCCGTTGAAGTGTAGATTTATTTATAAATTTACTTCTTCAGAGTGATGCCAAGCTTGTATTGGATTAAATATTTTATTGATATTCTCTGAATTCCGATATGGCTGATCGCTATCTTCTTTTAGAAGCACTTCTTAAGAACCTATATACTATCAAACCTCTCAAACAAGAATTGTGACATTAAAAAAGAACTGATTTTTTTACTTACAAGTTAATAGAAAGATTCGTTTGAGGCGCTCCTAGAAAGGAATCTAGGCGTTCCGCTTGTTCGAAATATCAGAAGATATCAATAAAATATTTAATTCAAGATATAAGCTTGTCATCATTAATGAATAATTAACCATAAAATATATATATGCTCAATATTTTGCAAAATTATTCCTATAGTATTTTATAAGAATTTGAATGTAAATACTTTTTTAAAAAGGTAACAAATGAAATTAAGACAATTTATGACTTTCACACAAATAATCAGTTTTATTTGATTTCCTTAACCTTTTATATCAAAGGTCGGACTAAAATTTATATAAATCCTTTGAAAAATATTTTAATTGAAATATATTTATAATCCCTTTTGTGGCATACTGTATTTATCTTCTTTAAAATATATTCTCCTGCTGCAGTTATCCTTAAGAAAGATATATTTTGTAATTTTAAACGCAGACACTTTTATACACTGCTGGGAATAAATTTACCTAATTTGAAATAAATAAGATTTTCAAAAAATGGTTACATATTCAATTTTCTAATAAATTAAACATATAAATAAAAGGTTATCAAATATGAGAACGCATTCACAATATTTACCTTTTTTTCTATACTAAAAAAAAATAAATATTACTTGATAGTAATAGGAAACCTGTATTTTTTAATTCACATAAATAAAATTGATCAAAATTCTAAACAAATATATTATCTAAATGAAACTACAATTTATTTCATTTTTTTAATGCGAGAAATATTTTCTATAATAACGCAATCAAGGTAAAAACACTGAACAATATAGATGAAGGAGAAATAAAAGATATATCGAAAAAATGAAAAGTTTATTTATTGAATACAATTGGTCCCAAATCTAGAGTTTAATTAAAGGTTTACAGAGCAAGAATTCTTGATTTAAAAAGAAAATAGAAATTCCTATTCTTTTTAGAATGTAAGGAATGCAGTTAAGTCAATATTTTATGTTCTAAATCTATTAAACTCATTATAGTTGCTACAATACCTTTACGTCAGATAATTTACCAAATAATGCTTAGACTGAGATAAATATTTTATAATGTCTTCTTTTTCATCAAAGCCAAATAGTTATTTTAAACAAATTAGATTTTTGCTTCTAATGTGAAATTTACGATAGGTAATTTTGAATTCCTTAAATAATGTCTGTTGGAAGTTTTATTAACCCAATTTGTAAAGTCTTTTGATGGATTTAAAATATTTGGTATATTTTGATAATTATTAAATATTTATTTATAAACGCATAAATGCACAGATATATTTTAAATATTTTTGTTATTAAATATTTTATTAAAATAGCATTAAATAAAGTATAATATATGTATTTGAAATATATATTAGGTAATATTGTACTCCCTCTAATTTAAAATTATATATATTACTATATAGAAGAATATATATAATTATTAAATATAAACTAAATTCATTTTTTTTTTGGTGCGTATATAGGTTTTAATAAAATTTAATTAAGAACTTCTATATAAAATATGAATATAATGAGAAAATATGCAATATTAATATAAATATTAGTGTAATGTATCTTATAATTTAATTTATATATGATATTAATATAAAAATAATTGCTGAAAATTATATACTTAGCCTATATATTTCAAAAGCTATTTTGGTTATTGAATAATATTTAATATAATTTTATTCTAATGAAATTTAAATTATGGAAAGCATAAGAAATATTTGTTCCTAATTTTAAGTCAAAAAGAATGATATTGCAAAGACAACATTAACATTAATATAATGTAAAATATCTCAAATTCAATATTCAATTTTAATCTTCTAATATATTTAATTATTTTTTTTTCACACACACTCTTTTATTTAAATATGTAGTTTAAATATCAAATAAATAATTAGTTATAGTAATTCATTATAAAAATGGCAAATAATATATAGGGGGGGGGAGTTCTTTCAATATATTTATATATAATTTATTTCAACGAAATTTCGTTTTATTACATGAATTAGCCTTCGATATTTTCCAATAAAACAACATTTTGGATTTAATTTACAATGCCTGAGGCGCAACTATTTTCACGTTTTAATCGAATATAAAATATAAAATTGAGTAAATAATAAGTAATTTTATGGATGGGAAAATTTAATAACCGATTTCTTCTTAAATTTAATATTTATTTCGAATATTTGTGTGAATGGATTTAGTGAGATATCTACGATATTTTAATGTAAAATATATATTGAATTGAGTTTAAGGATAGCCAATATGTATATATATATATATATTTATTAAAAACAAAATAACAAAATAATTCTGGCGCAGAGCGCTATCTAGTGGACAAAATTTCAACTAAGCGTTGATTTAACTTGTTCTCTGATATTTGACCACCCATTTTCATGATAAATCAGGAAAAGCCAATCAAGAACGCATTTCGGGCTATTGGCAATCGCCATCGTGGTTTAGGTTTGGAACAAAAGTTTGGTCCAAGAAACTTCCTGGTAAATCAAGTAATAGGTGTTTAAGGGCCAAATATAAGTTTTTAAGATAAAATATGAGCAAAAATGATCACAGCAAAAGTAGCAATATGGTAGTTTAATGAAGTAAAATGCTTGCTAAATATATAAAACAATTACAAAGTTTTACAAATGTGATTGGAAACTAAAATTCTATTCAGGTGCAATATTGAAGATATTAATTAAATAAAAATTTCAATCAAATACAAAATGAGATTAAGATACAACTACTAATTTCGTGGTGGAGGTGCTCCATGGAAAGGAGGGTGCCATTGCCCCGTTAGTCAGCCACATTTCAGAGTTCCCTGTTCACGGTTACCGTAGCGGCTCGGGGCTCACGATACCGTACTTCACCCTATAGGGCAGTCTCTTACTTATGGGCAAGTACTAATTTCGTATTTATCGCAATATTTCTAAAACGATATCTTTGTAGCTGATCGTTTAACCTCTCTAATATACAAAATGAGAAATGCATATGATGGAATCGTTTAATATAATAATGCTTTGTTTCAATATTAAGCTGAAAACATCAGGCTTCTAGGAATAAGTTTATTTTATAACATATAATTTACACATCTCTAGCTTTCGGTAATGGAAGCCCTTCTATTGTGTTAATATTTTAAGGTAAAAATTCCAGGCTTCCAAGGTAACGTTTCTTTTTAAAATCTTTAATATGTTAATCTTAATATATAGTAAATAATCTCTTATAGTGTTTATTTCTTTCACGTGTGTAACACCATTTATTCTGTGAGAAATCTAAACACTAAAATATCTTATAAAGAGATAATAGTATTAAAATATTATAATATTTCTTTAAGATGGTGTTTCATGATATACTCCACAGGAGAAAACACATTTAAAAGAAATGTATTCCCAGAAGACTGATATTTTCACCTTATTACGATGATAAAGCTCAATTTGGATTATAAACACAAAGTAATAACACCAAATCCTAATAAATAAATCGTGTATGACAGTAACGTTGTTATAGAAACTTTACATAGTATTTATTTATTTGGATTTGCTCTTATTACCTTGTGACTTTAATAGGATGAAATGTTAGGTTTGTGATCTGGTAGCATCCTCTTATTGTGACCTCATCTGCGTAAAAAAAAAAAGAAAAGAAAACATATTGAATCTAACTGGAAATGCTTATTTCTGTATTTATCATTTCATTCTGAAAGCGATCATATTTGAGTAGAGCTGTTAGGTTCAAATGAAATGTATTACCTACATCACATTAGGTTGGATGAATTTTCCCATAATATATTAATATAATGAAGGATACCATTGTTGTAGATTGTATTATCATTGATTCTAAATGTGAACTCTTCTACTAAATGTGAAATTGTACTGGGATAAGGTGCATAAATGATGAAAATGGCATCTCCTTATCGTGCAACCGAAAGTTGCTGATGGCTTGCGTCATCTTTCTTTTCTTGATTAATCAATAATGGGTATTTTGCAAATTCTGGAATAATTAAAAATCAACGAGAATAGTTTATATTTATTCCGATAGATGGCGCAAGCCATTAGCAACTTTCGGTTGCACGATAAGGAGATGCCTTTTTCATAATCTTCTACTAAAGTTTATCAGCCGGATTTTCAACGATTCACTGTCTTCCTTTTCTAGATGGAAAGCTTCAAGAGAAGTTTGTCTTTCTTTGTTTAAAGATTTTCACCTTGAAAATGGCAATAGTAAATTGTCGAATATAGGGTTATAAACCTTTTTGAGAGTTGAGGATTTCACACATCTTGCATTAGTCACGAGGAGTAAAATCCTCGCCACCGGTCTGCCAAATTGTGAAAACGTTTGTGAGATGGCGCAGAGGCTTTACCTGTATTTTGACAGGAGAGGTGATTTTTTCCTTATTTGATAATATATAGTGTAAGAGAGGCCTACTTCTTCAAAAATCCTCTAATTTGACCCTATTGCGTGATATTTTGTAGATGAAATCGGTGTCGCCAGTTAGATTTATTAAAGCCTGGTCAACGTCTCCAAATAATAAACATCTGACTTTGATAGATAAGGTGAACTGAGTGATCTATCAGGACAGTTGAGTGTGTTTCTATATTGGATTGATTTTGATGAAATACTTTAACTCGAATGGTGAGTTAACAATTGGATTTCGCCTAGATAAAAGATGGGCGAAGTTGATTATTGTTCTATAGTTTTCTATCTTTTGGATAAGCAATATTTGTGGCTATTATTTCAAAAATGAAATTCTTATCTGAAGCCAAGTTACTACTTTGTATTTTATGGAGACATTTCATTTTTCTAATATATATTTCGAATTATAATCAGCAAATCTCAAAGGCAAACTTTCATGATTAGTGAGGATCATCTTGGCCGATTGTATTCTTACATCAATAATTCTAGGTCATATACGATTTATCAAACATAAAAAATGTAGATAATATATAAATTGAACTTATAAATCATATACAAAAATATATTTTCTCACATTTCGGACTTAATCATCAAAACGATCATATTTTCTTTAATATCGAACTTTACAATCAAAATATATACAGATCATTTCTAAAGGTACAAAGTTCAGATGGTTATTTCACACTGAGATGTATTTAATACTGAATATCATGAAAATTAAAATAAGTAGTTTAAAAAGATGCTGAATATTTTTCTGAAAAGTCAAGCTCACCTACTTGTTTAAAGCGAATATTATCTATGTATGGTTAAACATCTAAAATATTACAACGCTAAACAATACAGTAAAACATCGCTTAAACGAAACAGGTCTAAAGGAAAAAAATATTTGTTCCATAAGGGTTCCATTAGTGAAGAGAAAGTTTTCATTCTATTATATAATATTGTAGCAAAGTATTTATTATTTTATTAACAGAGTATCATTTTCTCATATTTATATTTTACTACTCTGTAAACTTCCCTCGTTGTTTATCTTTTGTTTATCATTCATAGTTTGTTCTTGTCTTAAATAAATTACTGTGTCATCCTGAAGTTTGGCTTTCCTAATTTTCCACGTGGCAATATATAAAGTTAACCATGTCTATAGTGTATCAAAAGTCCAGTCCTATTGGAAGTAGCTATAGTAAAGTTTTCCTGAAAATCTCACATTTTGTTACCAAGTCGTTAATCGACTAAGGAAAATATCGAAAAGACATCTATAAGGTTGGGTACTTATTTTATAATCCTATTTCCAAACTGTCTTTCTATCGGTATCGTGTCACAATAGAGCTTATTCCTTGAAGTAGGACATATCGAAATTTTGAGGGAGATTTATTGGCCCATGCGGTCAAGGGAATCTTTCCCTCAATTTTGAACCGATTACTATCAGGATGACATATCCGGTAGTTCCATGCGTCTTGGATTCTAATTTTGAATTCTTCCAATTCACAGAACAAAATAATGAGGTGGTCTTATTGTTCAATAATTTAATAAAATAATCCTTTGTGCTAATAATTTAAGGTAAAAAAAATCAGGCTGCCAGGGAAAAGTTTCATTTTAAAATCTTTAATATGTCAATCTTAATACAGTTAAACCTGTCTATTGAGCCCCCTCTAAATAGGCCATCCCTCTCTATAGCGCCCGATTTTAAATACGTAGTACGATGCGATTTACATTAAAAGTGACCTGTCTATAGCACCCTATTTTGGTGAGTCTCAAGAGAGGCGCTATAGACAGGTTTAACTGTATATAAATTATTAAAATTACATTTATATTCTCACAATAAGTATCTTTTTTATTTAAAAAACGCTAGCTTTCAAGCGTTATTCGCTCTTCAACGGGCTTGCATAAAATCGATATTATTTTAAGCCCGTTGAAGAGCGAATAACGCTTGAAAGCTAGCGTTTTTTAAATAAAAAAGATACTTATTGTGAGAATAAAATTGTAATTTTAATACTTTTTCACAATTTTATCATGATAGTGATTAACTGTATATAGTTAATAATCTTATAGTTATTAATTTATTTCTTCCACGTATGTACCATTCGTTCTGTGGGAAATCTACACACTAAAAGATCTTATAAAGGTATAATAGTAGCAAAATATTGTAATGCAAGTTTCGTTAAGATGGTTTCATGCTATAATCCACATGGCAAAACTAGTAAGTCATAAATACAAATTATAATATAAAGAATAGTCCTTAAGAAAAAGGATTGAGGTGAGCAAAAAAAAAAAAACGTTATTTCTATTTACGCGTTTAATAGTAGTTCAATTAATATATTGGTATTCAAATATTTTTAGAAAAATAGCGCCATTTCTTCCATAGGTTGAAATATTACAAATAATGAGACGTATTTAAGATGTAATTGGAAAACACTACCCGCTATCGAAACAGCAGACGATTAAGAACAAAATTAGGCCATCTAATCACCAAACCTATCGCCATCCTGGAAACAGAATCTAATAATTACATAATTTAGTTTATAATAATCCCATCCTACCTGCCATCCAAATACATAGGTGAAACTGAGAAGCCACTTAAAGAACAAGTGAAGCAGCCTAAATCCAGACTACAAGGCAATATAATATTATTGATATTGTCACATATAAAATTAGGAAAGAGAAACTTCAAAATGACACGGTTATTTATTTAAGGCAACAACAACATCAACATATATAAGATACAAGATAAGCAATGGAGGGAAGTTTCTAGAGTAGCAAAATATAAATAATATAAATATCAAAAATGAATAATCTGTACATGAATTATAATAAATACTTTTCTATAAAATAATGAAATATTCGAATATATATATATGAAATTTATATAAAACGTTGTAGAAATATATCGGTTCAGAAATAAAACAGAATATTTAGCCTCAATAATTGGATATATTCACATATATCCGCCAATCCAATATTTCTAAATTATTTGAGAGTGTATATTACAATAACTATATACAAAATTGACAATACCCATACAAGTAGAAATCTAGTTTCAACACAATTTACTAAAGTAGAATGGCATTCAAATAGACACAGATAAACGCCGATGCCATTCTACACAATGTAAATAGGTACTAAACTTATGAGAGAGGAATGGAAAGAATACATTTTTGATCGCTGAAGAGGTATTGGGAAACGATAGAACAAACCAATAAATGAGTGTGTGTCCTATTGATCAATTATAAAAAAGAAAAAATTCTTCTTTGTTACGAATTGAATGGGAATGCTTGGTTAGAGGCGGATTCTTTTAAATTGGCGACGACGTCAAATTTCTGCTCTGTGTCATATATAGGTTTTTAACTTTTAATTAGACATTTTAAATTTATATTTAGATATTTTTCATTTTGAATTAGACACTTTTATTTTTATTTAGACATTTTAAATTTTAATTTAAACATTTTTCATTTCAATTTAGACATTTTTCATTTTAATTTAGACACATGGACTTTTCTCTAAAAGTGTCTAAATTAAAATGAAAAATATCTTAATATAAATTTAAAATGTCTAATTAAAAGTTAAAAACCTATACATTGATCTTCTTTTCCATTATAGATATTGATAAATATATAATAAGAACTTATATTTATGATTTTAATTCTATTATAAAGAAATATATGTAACGCTTTATATTTTATTCTATACAACAAGAAACTTTCGTATTAAACAGAAAAATATTTTAAAAAGCTACTCATCAAATAAAATAAAATAAAAATAAGAAGCGTTAAATGTTCTTAATTATTATAATTAATTATAAATATTATCTGTAGATTTTTATAAATATATGTTACACTTTTTAAACCATACATTAATCTATATATTTAAATCTTTTGAATGGTTTTAGAAATCTGTCTTTTAAAATATTATAAATAGCGTCGATAATGTATTAATTTCAAATAGGTTCGCATACCCAATAAAGCTCAATTATATTAAAAATATATATTATTAAATATAGGTTAATCACAACACCTTTACAAGTAGAAATATTGTTACGTCTTTATTTATATATTCCATAAACTATCGTAAATACTAAATTATAAAATATTTTTAGGGATCATTGTTTGTATAATATATTGAGAATTGTGCAATTTGTTTAAATTTTAGTAAATATAATTTTATATATCTGCATTTTCACAATGTTTTTATAATATTGTGAAAAAAATATATTATAATGATATAACTTAAGTCATTGAGGTATCTAATAGGGATTAAATATTTTTAAAATATTTAGAAAATAAAAATTGAAAATTTCAATTTAAATTTAAAAATAAATAGCAGACGAAAGCGATAAGTCAATCGTCAAAAATATTAGAAAATAAAATTCATTGAGAAAAATACGCTGAAAAAAAATTTAAAGATCCGATTTAATTAGAAACTTTTGCCGAATTTTCTGCCAGATTTATTGGTTTAAAATCAATAATCAAACTTGTTCTTCTGTCTCGAATTGTATTTACTTGTAATTTCGGTTTGCCAGAGGGTGTTTCTTGATGCTTGATTGTAAATAATAAAAAAAAAACTTTCTTTCCTCTAATTTTTATTTAACATTTCCTTTAGATTCTTTTTGACAGTTTTCCCTTTTATATTGATTGATTTATTTAAGCAAAAAATCTCTTTCACACACCTTTTAAAATTTGAAATTTATATTCCATTATAGTTTTAAATTTTTACTAAGTAGTTTTTCTGCCAATATATATAGGAGAAATTAATTATTAATGAATAAATATAGAATTATTTAATAATTTTATTTTATTATTATTTTTTTTAATTTGGAAGTTCGAGCAATAAAAATATTGTATTTGAATATCTATCGTTTATATTTTGAAAATGGCTTTTAAATTAAGATTTCTATTAATATTTACGACATAATTATCAATATTGTTCAACATTATAGATGAGAAAAATTTAATTTAAAAATATTTGGTGTAAATTAACAAAGCAAATAGAGAAGTTGAAAACAAAATAATGGTAAACTCACATTAGTATTTAGCTAATATTCCTTTTCGTAAGACATTTAAAATCATAAGGACACCCTAAAATAAGTAGAAATAATACCTGTCAATGTCCTAAAGAAAGAACCAACATCAAGAGGCCAAAACAAGAGGCACAGGGAGAAAATACCTTAAAAAAAAAGGTAAAAAGAAAGAGAAGAATAGGAAGATGATTCCGACAATTTTCCAGAAGAAGGCCTTTGACCACAACGCACTGGGTGACCTTGTTGTTTGTCCGCAGCAGCATTGTTCATAGCGTCAGCAGCAATTACTGGCGCCAGGCTGTCGCATGGGACCGTTACCAGAAAGTCCTGAGGCAAAGCAGGTGAATCTACCGCACCCTAACGACACAATGACGTGCTAGGCGTCACCCCAAAAAACACGTGTTTTTCGGAAATTGCAGAGTGGCGGTCCTCTATTAGAAACTCCAGGGTATGTCCCGCGTACCCAGGAGCCCAATTGATAATAATGATTCTTTAATGGCAGACTCTTCCCTAGGGGCTTTCGTCATAATCTCATTAGGGGAAGACCAAGAACAATAGTTGATTTTTTTTCTGAAGAAGTCCGAACGACCCTCCCTTAAACTCTCATCCCCTTTGGGAAAAGAGATTTGTTGCCTCATGCTAAACCTTTCTGTTATCTAAGCTGTAATTTCGGAACATTTCCAACGTATTAATAGCCGACTTGCCTTCGGGCCATGGCGGGTATTCTTCACTGGATAATTAGGTGCTGAAAATTTGCATGGCGCGGTCGGCGCCACTCAAATCGTCCGTCGGCTCCATATAAGAAAAAAAAGAAAGAATAATTAACCCAAAAAAATCAAATTAATTTAATTACATTTTTTAAGTTTCACTTCAATATATAGAATCAATTCTAAAATTGATATCTATCTTGGAATTCAAGAATAACCTATACTTTAGTTAAGAATCAATATAAAATACGTATTTTCAAAGCGAAATTTTGCTATATTTTCTTCTTATTATTTTTTAAGAAGCTTAAGAATTCCTCAATATTCAGTTTGTAATGACTAGCCTTTTTGCCTTATTTGAAAATTTTATTATCAACCCATTAATTTGAAGCGAAACTAAAAAGGTGGGTTTTTACTATTTGAAGTTAGGGCAGATGAAATATTTTGGCTTGGCAGTCTTTTGAAAGAAGTGAAAATCTGATTTCAAGCCAAGGGAAGAGAAGGTTCTTAATATGCTTCTTCGGCAACTCACCTAAAAGGGAAAATCTTTTATCACAAATTTGTATTTAGTAATTTTCCCTTATACCGTATTAGCACCAACGTAGCATCATTCAAGGTTGAAGTACTTGAAGGAGAAATGACGTTCCATGATTGCAGACTTCCATATACGAGATAATAATATATGATGATGAATGCTCTTTAATTACAATTTTGAAAAGTATCGTTGAATTTAAACACACAAACCTTTTATAGAATAATAATTTGATGCAAATATTGATTTACGTGTTACAATTAAAGTGTGAAAAAACGACATTATAAATATAATAATGCTTAAATAGTTAGAATTATTTGATTACAATCATACCAACGCTTCGAGCTTTCGGGTATAGAAAGGTCGTTACACCCTAAAGCTCGAAGCGTTGGTAATAAAAGAAGACACTTATACTTGGAGACTTGTTGTTGATTATGATAATAATGCTTATATTGAATTTTATCTCTTTAGGTATCTCGAAGGGCATTTCGCTTTCTTAATCAAGGATGGTTTTTTTTTTGTATATTATTGACCAAAATAATAGACCAAACTAAACCTTTATAAACTGAAATACTTAAATTTATTATATATTTAACGAAATAGGTATCCAATTATAAATAAAACAATATTTAAGAGTGGAGAGAGAATTTATGCAAGTTATTTTCTGAAAACTTACTTAAAAATAAATAGTCTGTTCAAAGCCGTTTATAATTTGTTTGCTGAAAATCTTTATTCAATTTGAAGTGTATTTTCTATTTTAGCACTATATATAAATAAATGTACTAGCAATCATAAAATAGATTATTTTTAAAAAATGCTAAACTTCTAAATGATAGATGTGTTTATTTATATTTAAATAGTGTCTTTTCTTGGTACTCATTGCTATCTTCTGAATCAATAGCATGATCCACTTTGTGCAAAGCCATACTGGACCTGGTTGATGAGCTCATCGGTGTTATTGGCTTCCCACCAGTTTGTACAGTACACCAGCGATTTGATGTATGATCAAAAATGTTCGATGGATTGAACTTCTTAGACGTTAACTGCATCCTCATTCTTCACAAAAGCGATGTTTCTAGAATCAAAGTGATGATTGGCGATCTTTACGTATTGGATTGTTCCGGCCAAATCTTTTAAGTCTGGTTAATTCATAGAAACAGCCTAGTCTTATATTATTTGTCTCGAATTCGTTCAGTTTTTTTTTTTTTTTTGTTGGAAATACCTATATTTGCAACTGAAAGGACGAAAGAGCCCACATAGATTGATCGCAACCCACACCAAAGCATTTCCCTATTTTTCCCGGAAGAATCTGACGTCAAACGAAGTCTAGAAGGGTTTGAATGTGTATCAGTTATCATATTTGGTGATCCGGGAATGGTAAAGGGTGAAAGAAAGAGATTCATGGTTATTAAAAAAGTCATGTTCTGTAAAAATGCGAATAATTGATGCACATTTCGTTTTTGTCAAAGCGATCTGACTTTGTTTGAGCTAGAATCGCTTGATTTCTTTATTTTTTAATTCCACCCTGTTCCGCAGTTATCATATTTGGTGATCCGGGAATGGTAATGGGTGAAAGAAAGAGATTCATGGTTATTAAAAAAGTCATGTTCTGTAAAAATGCGAATAATTGATGCACATTTCGTTTTTGTCAAAGGGTTCTGACTTTGTTTGAGCTAGAATTGCTTGCTTTCTTTATTTTTCAATTCTATCTTCTTACGAAATATTTGAGATCATTTTTTACTTTAGGATTCAATGTTCTGGCAGTATTTCTTTGGGAAATTCCATGTTTGTTTTCGAACATTGTTTGCGGACGCTTGGTATTTTGCTATCATTAAAATGTTTGTCTTCCTCACGACCTCTTTAATAGTTTTTCTACGATAACATTCAAAAACATCAATGTAAGATGCTTTATCTATATTGTACTTTGTAACTCTTCCTCTTCTATATAAAATGGCGTGTTGTTTATGCTTTCCAAGACATACCCATGTAATTTTGTACCCACAAGTTCTCAGTAACTCTTGATTCGAAGGCATTGTTTCCTTAATTATTCAAAATATCTGATGGTGTTCCATTTTAATCGATTCGAATTTTCACGCGCTTTCACAGGACTTTGGACCACATAGCTCTCAAATGACTAATTACGTGATAGCAGGAGAGCAAACCGGGATCCAATTTTTTTCCTAACACTCGCTATCACATTAAAATCTAGGCCTATCCTATTTGTCTTTCAATTTATTTTCGTTTTTATCATTTTTTCCTTAAAAAAAGAATAATTTACTAGATTCAGTATTATTCGGTTATAAACCAAGCAATCAACTTTGCAATTCTCAAATTATTTTAAAGGACGCATTTAATTTTCGAAAAACGATCAGTTATGATTCAAATCCTTTTAATTCTGTTTTAGGAATAAGCTCAAACCCTCTGATTAGGAAAGCGCGGCCACTTTGGTTTTCTAGATAAATGATAGAGCTATCTCTCTCTCGGTTGTTAGGAGATGAAGGATCAGTGAAATGAACATGTCAGACTGAAAGAATGTAGTTCGGGCCTGAGAGGTAATCACGGAGTAGAGTCTCCCGCCGTCGCCGGGAGTAATTGGGGTCAATTCAGTGGATGATTCAAGTGTTCTCCATGCCACCTCTCCTACACTACCTAGACTTTGTCTGTTCTTCCTGTCACTCCACCTACACTACCTAGACTTGGTCTGTTTTCCTTTCTACCTCTCCTTCACTACCTAGACTTGGTCTGTTTTTCCTTCTATCTCTCCTTCACTACCTAGACATGATCTGTTCTACATGCTACCTCTCCTACACTACCTAGACTTGGTCTGTTCTGCCTGTCACTCCACCTACACTACCTAGACTTGGTCTGTTTTCCTTTCTACCTCTCCTTCACTACCTAGACTTGGTCTGTTTTCCTTTCTACCTCTCCTTCACTACCTAGACTTGGTCTGTTCTGCCTGTCACTCCACCTACACTACCTAGACTTGGTCTGTTTTTCCTTCTATCTCTCCTTCACTACCTAGACATGATCTGTTCTACATGCTACCTCTCCTACACTACCTAGACTTGGTCTGTTCTGCCTGTCACTCTACCTACACTACCTAGACTTGGTTTGTTTTCTCTTCTAATTCTCCTACACTACCTAGACCTGGTCTGTTCTCCCGGCCACCCTGCCTACACTACCTAGACTTGGTCTGTTTCCCGGACACCTCTCCTACATTACCTAGACCTGGTCAGTTTTCTCTTTTAACTCTCCTACACTACCTAGACCTGGTCTGTTCTCCCGGCCACCCTGTCTACACGACCTAGACTTGGTCTGTTTTCTCTTCTAATTCTCCTACACTACCTAGACCTGGTCTGTTCTCCCGGCCACCCTGTCTACACGACCTAGACTTGGTCTGTTTTCTCTTCTAATTCTCCTACACTACCTAGACCTGGTCTGTTTTCTCTTTTAACTCTCCTACACTACCTAGACCTGGTCTGTTCTCCCGGCCACCCTGTCTACACGACCTAGACTTGGTCTGTTTTCTCTTCTAACTCTCCTACACTACCTAGACATGGTCAGTTTTCTCTTTTAACTCTCCTACACTACCTAGACCTGGTCTGTTCTCCCGGCCACCCTGTCTACACGACCTAGACTTGGTCTGTTTTCTCTTTTAACTCTCCTACACTACCTAGACCTGGTCTGTTCTCCCGGCCACCCTGCCTACACTACCTAGACTTGGTCTGTTTTCTCTTCTAACTCTCCTACACTACCTAGACCTAGTCTGTTCTCCCGGCCACCCTGTCTACACGACCTAGACTTGGTCTGTTTTCTCTTCTAATTCTCCTACACTACCTAGACCTGGTCTGTTCTCCCGGCCACCCTGCCTACACTACCTAGACTTGGTCTGTTTTCTCTTCTAACTCTCCTACACTACCTAGACCTAGTCTGTTCTCCCGGCCACCCTGTCTACACGACCTAGACTTGGTCTGTTTCCCGGACACCTCTCCTACATTACCTAGACCTGGTCAGTTTTCTCTTTTAACTCTCCTACACTACCTAGACCTGGTCTGTTCTCCCGGCCACCCTGTCTACACTACCTAGACTTAGTCTATTCTCCATTCTACATCTCCTACACTACCTAGACTTGGTCTTTTCTCCATGCCATCTCTCCTACACTAACTAGACTTGGTCTGTTCTCCCGGCCGTCTTCGCTCTGTGTGATTAGTAAAATATTAATTATATTAAGTATATAGATTCAGGCATAACAAACTTATTTATTATTTATAACAGGAAAAAATGAGATCTTAGTACCATTTTACCTATCATTTTGTCTTTAATTCCATATATATATATATATAATATCTGTGAATATTTGCATATTTTCTCCATTCCAACGTCAAACAGTTCCAAACAATCATCGTGTATATCAAACTGACGAAACCGCTTAATGAGGTAAAACCTCGGGTTAGCTAATCTTATTTTTATCTTTAACTTTTGTTCAGTAAGAAAAATACAGTATAATATTATAAATTAAGAGCTATATAAATTCATAGAGAGGATGAGAATAAAATGATACTCATGAAATACGTTAACTAATGCTTGCTCCTACAGACCAATACCACTAAAGTGACCAAGGCAGATACGTCTGGAGCTGGCAACTTTCCTTCTTTAATTAAAAAATTCTACGGTGACACGTCTGCTTTTAAACTTTGTCTGGAAGATTTTTAATTAAAATAAACCTATTTTTAATTTCTTTGGGGGATTAACACGGTAGAAGGCGCTTGGATCGCGTGGCTGCTCTTATGCTAATTGATTGGATACGTTATTTAAAATTGGGAGAGTTATTCATGGTTGATTGTTGAATTCTCATAGAGAACTGTGTGTATTAATCCTATATTTAATTAAAATATCTGCTTCCATTTATATATAAATAGAATTAACAGTGAGAAGTATATATATATCTCAACTGTTAATATACTGATACCCTTCTCTTACCTCGGTTATTTATTAAATATGAAGAAAGATAAAAGAGAGATAGAAACTCGGTTGAAATTAATTTTTAAAATTCTTTAATATACACCATTTTAATAAAGGATTATTTAATATTTAAGAAGCATTTAGCGTAGAAATAATTGAGAAAGCTATCTATATAATTATTATATTAATATTTCTTTTTATTTTTGTATTTGTATTAAATTATTTTGGATTTGAAATTATTTAATTAGAAACAAAAATTTGAAAGTAGTTTTATTCTTTGCGCACTTTTATCAAATTTATATTTTTAATGATAATAAAGAGATTTGCTTGTCTTGAAATAATTTATATATGTGTTTATTTATGTTCAATTATTTAAATCTATATTTCATAACATAATTTTAATTATTATAATAAGTATAGGAAAATTCGAAACTATAGGTAGATTAAACTGGCAAAACCGCTGGGAGGGTTCACCACTGATGAGCCAGGCCCCCCCATTAATTTTTCCATTGCAGTAAGGGCAGTAGAAACTCTTTACTTTTTAAAAGAACCATACACGTATGTATTAGTTTCGAATTTTCATAACACATGGCGCGCTAATTTATCATAATAGAATAAGTATATATTACAATTTTTAAAAAATGTGAGCCTGGTCAGGATATGCCTCTTTTGTTTTTAATATATATATGTTATATTAAAATATTATTTTATTTAAAATTATATATCATAGATTCAAATATTCTGTTAAATCGACCGCCAGAGGTCACGCTTTGCATATAAAACTCGTTGTTGTATCCCGCTGGCCGGCTCAAAACTTTTGTACATTATGTAAATAATCTTTTGTTTTTCCTTTGTTCTACTCGCCTTAAGCCAGGCAGTACTTTAATCAAATTATGTTTTTCATATATATTCCTCAGCTCAAATAAAGACATCAATGATCAAGACTTTATATTTTCAAGATTATTATTTCAACCACGACTGCACCACCATAGCTTAATTCTCAAGATAACCAAAATCAAGATAATCACAACAATTCCAAAATCAACAGAAAATATCATTTCTATTCATTTTTATAACATATATATGGTCTCTATTTGAATAAAACCTATTTGAAATTTTTTAATATTATTTGATATCAATTTTATTTTTGTATATCTTTGTTTATTCATATATAGCTTAATTTATAGAAAGAGAAGAAACTTTTATGGATAAAAAATGATAAAAGTTGCGAAAATAAAGGATATAATTCTATTTTACTGCTTCTAAATTTATTCAATATACAATTTAATATTATATTTATAAATGTAATAGAAACACACACACACACAAAAGCCTTTATTAAGACACACAGGTCTTACAGAGGATTCTCCTTGGGGTTACAAGACGGAGAAACCTATGAAAGTGGGAAATATACAAAGGGGTAAAAATGGAGAAAGATTATATACACATGGTAAATATATACAGATTATTATTTGAATAATCTTATGGAAAAAAAGAAAAAAAAATTGGAAATATGGATGGGAGAAATGGAGAGCGAAAAGAGGAAAGAAAACAGGTATTTACATATGGAACATACATATAATGGAACAAGTCAATTTAAGCTCTTCTGCTCACACAGCACAGGTGGACCATGGCTTAAATGTAATAGAAACATTGTAAATACAATTTAAAAATTGATCAAATAAACGGGGATATAGCGAACCATTCATTATAAGGCGGCCCTAAAATATATTATCACCATATATTATACCATATAACAATGACATTATAATGAACAATGGCTATAGTGAACAAAAGGTACAGTTTTATTCGGGCTCACCAAAGCGAAGAATCACTATACGGTTCATTATCATTTTAAAATTCGTTTTTTTTTTTAAAGAAAGCTTACATATACCTATATAAGTCCTAAATTAATTTATTAAATTTAATATTATATATATGTTAAAGAAAGAAAAAAAGGCATCTCCTTATCGGGTAACTGAAAGTTGCTGATGGTTTGCGCCATCTATCGGAATAAATATCAGCTATTCGTTGATTTTTAATTATTCTAGAATTAACCAAACACCCATTCTTGATTAATCAAGAAAAGCTAACCACGTACGTGTTTTGGGCTGTTGGCCCTCGTCAACGTGGTGCAAGCTGTACCTCAACGACCAAAAAACTTGTCATTCAGGCATCCTGAAATATCATGATATGAAAAAGTTGATATTTATTCCGATAGATGGCGCAAGCCATCACCAACTTTCAGTTGCCCGATAAGGAGATGTATTTTTTTTTCTCTCTTAACTTATGAACCTTATCCCAGTAAAAATTCACATTTGTACTTTTTTACTCAATTAAACTTGTGACAAGCTTTCGGGCAGTCACGCCCTTCAACAGGTAATAAAAAGAATAATTGACTATTAAAATAGGAAACAAACTGAGAGAGAGCTTTAAACAAAAGTTTGTTTCCTATTTTAATAGTCAATTATTCTTTTTATTACCTGTTGAAGGGCGTGACTGCCCGAAAGCTTGTCACAAGTTTAATTGAATAAAAATCTTTTCTCCTTACTCTTCTTTACTGTTTATACAATCTATGGAGAAAGTTTTCAAGTAATTTTATTATAGTACTTTTTTACATTAATATTATATATTTTATTCGAATTGAATGTTTAAAAATATATTTTGCTATTATATTTCGGAGATAGTAAAGTATTTAATTTGCATGTTTGTTTCAAATCGCGTTTTTCATAAGTTTAGAACCCTATGTTAAACCCCTCGAATTCAATTGTAAAAATAATGTTAAACTTTTTTTTTCACTTTTATCTCAGATGGATATGTGTTTATCAGCTTTTACTCTGTGTGTGAGGAGAACTATATAAAATTGAATTTAAACCCGGCACCACTTCCCGCAAACCAAGGTAGCCGGATTCAGTTTCTCTTTTTACGTTTGATTTTTTTTTTACTTTGTAAACATGTTATTTCTGATTTTAAACTCTGTGAAAATAAAAATATAAAATTTATTTTTATATCAGATAGAAAAACCTATGCATATTTATATCAAATTGAATATATTTTTATCTTTTATATCATATTTTATAATAATTATATTAAAAGCTGAAAAAGTTTCATGAAGAAATTTACAATATATTACGCATTTTAGTTAAAATACAATATCATATATGATAAAATTAATTGATAAATATGAAATACAAAGGAGGGAGAGTGAATAAATATTTTCATAAATTAAAAATGTATATTGATAATGAAAAGGCGTATATTGGATTGAATAAAATATATATTTGCCAATATTTTATATAATTTTATTCATCCAATATATGCCTTTTTATTATCTAAAAATTTTAATATGGATTGCTCTATATTCAGAACGATATTTATTTATATATTATTCTTATTATCCCTAGTACACATGGTACAGACTATGATAAACATGGTGAGTAGAATTAACACAAAGCAATAACGCGCATCTTTACATATAAAATGAAAGGATTTGCTGCGTATATAAGCAGAATCGTCCATTACAGTATTAGAGCTCTTAGTAGCGGTCTGGTGGATTAAATTGGCGAAACCGCTGGGAGGGTTCACCACTGATGAGCCAAGCCCTCCCAATATATTTTTTTCATCACAGTAAGGACAGTAGAAGTTTGTATTTTGTATAAAAGAAACATTCGTGCTTTTAAATCCTTTCATTTTATAGTGAGTAGAAGTTGGCGACTGAATTTACTGTATGAGCACCACATGTCTACACCTGTAGAAAGCCTTTCGACTTTTGAGCTTACAAATGTGCCAGAGCCCCGTTAGGTTACTTGCACTCACTGGTGGGGTTGGACTTTCACAAGAATCGGGTATTGTACTATAAAAAGAGAGAGGCGGCTTGTACCCTGGAATAAAAAGTCGATATTATTGTAAGCCCGTTGAAGAGCGATTAACGCTTGAAAGCTAGCGTTTTTTAAATAAAAAAGATACTCATTGTGAGAATATTTTTGTAATTTTTATAATTTTCACAATTTTATCATGAATAAAAAGCGGTGAATAAAGGTAATTCTAATATGATTTTAAGATTAGTAATTTTAGCAACACACCACGTATAAAAGCGTGTATATAGTTTCTATTCACATTTTAAAAATATATAAATAATACAAGATATAAATAATAGTTAAAATTTAAGATTAATATTTATATTTGATATTATATGAAAAATATTCTAGGCTTTTCATATTTTAAAAGTCTGTTGTTATTGTTGTTTCTTATCCCCTTGTGTAAAGATTACACGAATTCCATGAGTTCACGCTCCTCGAGCCGTTTGATGATAAGCAGCGGCCTCTCCCAAAGGTCCTGTTTAGTGCATTTAATGCAAGCTTGAATGTTTTCTGGAGCTGCAGGTGCCAAGCTACATTTTTGGCAAGTAGGGTAGATTTTGTTAGTGTTGTTTGATGCTGTCTATTTCTGAGGTTCAGAGCTCCTCCTGGGTCCACTCCACTGTACCAGCTGTGCTTAGGTGGGATTCTCCAGTTCTTGTTTATTTTTGTTTTGGCTACTGTCTATATTTCTTTAAAAGTAAGTTTATTTTTCCGTGGCAAGGGTTCATTTGTGTCTTTTTTCGCTAGCGCATCAGCAACTTTATTGCCTTCGATGCCATCGTGTGAGGGTATCCATTGAAGGTTAAAAGTCTAATAGCTGTCGTAAAATACGTGTAGCAATTCGCGAGCTTCAAAAAGGATTGGGAAGTTTGACACATAGCCACAATAGTTTATTCTTACACTATTTTGAATGAAGCGATCTCCTATATAAATAATTACGGATTTCTATGTTTTTATAGTATAAATCCAAAGTCAAGTCCCATCAAGCCAATGCTGACAACACGGGTGATGCAGGTACGGCTGAAGTATGGCTGCCACGAGGAGGAGCAGGGCGGCGTGTACTACTGTAACTGGGTGAGGTTTCTGCGGTGCGGGCCGGACCCCAACCTGCGGGCCTACGTGGGCCGGGGCGGGGACATCGTCTTCGAGACTGTGCGGGACGTGGCGCCGAGAGACGAGCTGAGAGCCTGTCTGGGAGATGAGCCAGACCTGCCGCGACATGTCCTGTCTGCCCACTACCGCATCGCGATGGGGGCTGCGCTGGAAGGTAGGATTGAATATTCTATCGACTCTGGATACCCTAAACTCTACCTAGTTACTTTTTGAAAGTTATTTTTAACCTCTAAATAGGCTGGCAGCCATATATATTGAATAGATGAGTGATGGTGGTGTCTTGTCCATCCATGGAAAGGGAGGTGCCATTACCCCGTTAGTCAGCCACACTTCAGAGTTCCCTGTTCACGGTTACCGTAGCGGCTCGGGGCTCACGACAACTCTACTTCACCCTACAGGACAGTCCCTTACTTGTGCTGCTTCTTCCGCTCGCCACGTAGAGGAGGACTTCTGGGCGAGGAATAGATGAGGGCGATCTTAAAAAACATTGCTAAATGCGATGTGAAATTCTCTCCAGATTTTAGAAATTTTTAGCTACAGATCTTTCAAACAAACAAATCACCTATAAATAACAACTACAGTAAAACCCCTACAAAATGAACTTGGGATATAGCGAACCTTTTCTTTTAATGAACCTGATATAATCCCCATTTTATCGGGGTTATAACGAACCATGGCTATAGCGAACTACAGGTTCAGTCCCATTGGGGTTAGCTATAGAATGGTTTTACCGCATATCTTTTACTACCTATTAATTATCGGATTTTAATGTCATCATTATGCATCATCAAGCTTATTTTATAACATTCATCCCTATATAGATGTCTCTCTAGGTATATGAATGCAATCCTTCCGTAACTTAAAGCTATTATATATCCTCACTCACTTAACATAATTGAAAGGTTAGAATCCTTTGATCACAATCAGAATCAACAACAAGTCTCCAAAGTGTCTTCTTTTATAACCATAACTTCGAATTTTCGGGTATAATGACCTTTCTACAGGAATTCCTGGGGTTGTTATACCCGAAAATTCGAAGTTTTGGTAATAAAAGAAGACACTTCATCTTTGAAGACTTGTTGTTGATTCTGACTTAACATAATTATTTTATAATCTTTTTTGAACAACCTTATTCTTTGTCGTAATTGACGTATTGCATTTCTATATATCTTCGCGAATACTGCTAATAGTGAGTTCTAGCTAAATAGTCAATAATCACCAAAATCCAATCTGGGAACTCCCCTGATTGACGGTCCCTGTGGTAGGTCCATGCCAGGGACATTGATCTGAAGCCCCTAAGGAGTCCAGACGTGCTCGGACTCAACCCCAAAATTTACCCTTAATGCAATAAGTCCTTTTTATTCCGAGCTCTTTAAAGTTGAACAAGTTTGGGTAGATAATTTCATCCCCGCCTGGCCCATTCTTCTATCTTAGGCTCCGAGTGTCCTGGCAGTAGTGGAATTTAGAAATGGAGCACAATATATAAACTTCTTAAAATATACTTTTAAAAGTTCACATCCTTTCATCATACTCAAATTTTATTTTTGCAAATACACATAAATATACAGTTTTATTAAGACCACCTGTCTTATACAGATTAACCACAGGAAAGAAGCATAGATTGAGCTCCTATATTTTTGTATGTATATAGTCACACTTATTAAATGATGCATCACACTATATATACATTATATTATGCAAATTAAAGGTGTGAGAGTATGGTATTCATGTACCAAACGTGGTACTTCTTACCTTTGTATTGGAATGATACACCAAATACATTGTTTTAATGCATTTTCAAAGATAAAAGTCCCATTTTGTTGCATATTCTATTATATGTGTACGTTTGTGTTTACCTCTGCGCATTTATTAATACAGTAAAACTCCGCTAAAACGAACCTGGGATATAGTGAACTTTCCCTTATAACTAACCTGGAATAACCCCCCTTTTTATTTTATAATACAGTGAACTGTGATTATAAAGAACTATAGCTAAAGTGAGAAAAAGGTTTGTCTCATTGGGATTCGCTATAAAAGGGGTATTAGTACTGTATTTGGTTTAAATGTACCTCTGCTAATATATAAATGAATATTTCAAGTATATTTTATTGAAGCATCATAATAGATAGGATATATATGCAATAATATACCCCTCGTTATACATATATCCCTTCATTTCTCGATCTTTTGGCTAAGTTCAATGTGCATGCCTCTCGTTAATTCGTATTTCAAGAAAAAAAATCCGCATAGGTGAATATTCAAATTTAGAAAATGTATATTCGTATAGGCGCGTTAGAAGGCCAAACCAAAGAAAAATTACAGATTATTGAAAAAGACGAATTGCCGATATACAGATCAAAAAGAGACATAGTAACATGCATACATATATATTTAGGTGATCAAAGGTTACCTCGAATTTATTTGAAAAAGGAACAATAAAATTCAGGTAAAGAGTTTCTTTTAATTTTTTTTTCAAGCTTTCGGGAAAAAATTTTGAAGAGCAGAAAATTTGCTCGAAAGATTGCAAAAACCAAAATAAAAAATACAAAAAATGTTACCTTAATTTTATTCTTTCTTTTTTCAAATATATATTTTTTCTATAAATATTATTTTTAAAATGTATTATTTCGTAAAGATTCTGGATATAAAATGAACACGCGTAACTAAATATTATTTAAAAAATAGGTATTAATATATAAATTGATTAATTAAAATAAATTAAGCCTTACTAAAGAAGTAATTAAAGTGGTTACTTTCACCTATAGAGGTCAGGTTTGTTCATCGTCCGAAAAAAAGGGAGCCAAAGAAGCTACTTCAACTGATAATGAGTTGATTTTGCTCGTTCCCCGTAAAAAGTCATTTGTGGCGTCTCTCCAAAAAGAAAGGAATAATGAGGAAGACCATTATAAAAAAAGAAGAGTCTGCGACGTGCTCGGGGCCAACAAGAAGAAGAGTGTATATCAAAGAGGAACGCCGCGTGGTGGGAGCTAACAAGAAGGGGATTGCGTGAGAAAATTGGCGTCATAAATACAGCAAACCACGGGCAGCCATTGGCCAAGACTGGGTCCGCCCAGATTCATGATTAGAATGGATCTTGAAGTTGTTTAATTGGGCGTAGCCTCGGCGCCAGGGTGACGGGAGTCAATTGAACAGCTGATATTGATGACACTGCCTGGCTCATCACCCAAACCTGGCACTTTATGGCTGAGCATCCTTCGATGGATTGTCGCTAATTACTCCATTTGTTTGAATGCCTATTATTGGATTAAATGGTATTTAAACGTTATGTATGTGTTTAGTATTTGTTTACATTTTATAATTAAATAAGATATAATAATTGAAAATATAGTTCATCACACAGCTTAGTACTTTATAGTCCATCTCTAGCTTCCAGAAAACATCGACAAATTGTCACTATTTAGTTAATTTGTTTCAATCCTGCTTATTGTACTGGATTAACTATTGAATTCTGTGTATGTTTAGGAATTGCGTAAATTTAATGCTTAATTCATAGCATTAATGTAAAACTAGTCCATCACAACTTAGCACTCTATGGTCCATCTCTAGCTTCCAGAAAACATCGACAAATTGTCACTCATTACTCAATTTGTTTCAATCTTGTTCATTGTACTGGATTAAATATTGCTTAGGTTTAGTAATTGTAATACATTTTACACTTAATTTAGATCAAAAATTAAAAACTAGTTCATCACAAACAACTTAAAATTTATGGCCCATCTCTAGCTTCCAGATAACATCAACAAATTATCATTATTTTGGCAATTTGATTCAACCCTGATTATTTTAGTGGATAGAATATATCTTAAGATTTATGTGTCATGAGTAAAAATATCAGGCCTCCAAAAAGTATCTTTTCAAAACCTTAATATCTATCTTTCGGGTACGAACGCCCTTCTACTGGAGAAAACATGGTATAATGTGTCTTTATGTGTCTATTTAGTAATTCTATATATTTAATACTTTATTCAAATTATAAATGAAAACCTAGTTTGACAAAAGTTACTATTACGGGTTATCATACAAAAAACAATAAACTAGGGCCTACAGTAAGAGTAACTTAAACACAGAAAAAGGTACACTCAAGAGTACAACACCAACAACAAAAAGGGGTAAAAAACACGATTTGTTAAATAAAATAAAAACAGTACTTATCTTTTATTTGCAGCGTTGATAAGGAGCGGACCGGGGTTTCACAGGTATGCGAGGAGAATCACCAGACAAGCACACAGAGAACGCTTTAAGCGTCTCCACTCGAACACCACTCCACGACTCCTAACATTCCGTTTCAACCCTCTTTTATGTTCAAACATGGCCACATTCGTCCAATGAGAAGGCGTGGGAGATCAGTTCACTCAACAAATGAATAACATTCTTCCCGCATAACTGAGACGATTAAAACTTATATGTTTGTCAAATAATTTGACAAGTTGATCACACAACCTGCCACTTTATGCTCCATCTCTAGTTTTCATATAACATTGACGAATTATCACTATTTAGTCAATTTTTTCTAATTTCGGTCATCAAATTGGATAAATTGTGATTTAAGTATTACGTCTTTCAAATAAATGCAGAGTTCAGTTCTGATAATAAATGAAGAACTGATATTTTATAGTATCTCACTAGCTTCCATCTACCATTGGGAAATGCCAATTATTTACTCAATTTATTTTAAATAAGAGAATCAAATTAGATAAATAGTGATTTATGTCGGTTTAGGAACTGTAGACATTACAGCCTTACTTCAAATAATATAAAAAGATCTATCTTTCATAGTTTCTCCTCAGACCCATCTACCATTGAATAATCGTTACTATTTATTCAACTCGTCTCAATTCTGAGAGAGATATCATTACATTTTTTATGAGATATTACAGTTTAACCTCGTTATAAACGGAATTAATGGCACCGAACTTTTGGTTCACTATAGCAAGGGTTGATTATATGGTTTCACCAATATTGGAGTTTTTAAAGTTCATTATAAGGGAAATTTCGCTATATCCCCGGTACGTTTTAGCGAGGTTTTCCTGACTTTGACATAAATATTAAGAAATTTTCCATCCAGTACAACAATCGGGATCGAAATAAATTTAATAAATAGTGATAATTTGTTGATGTTATCTGGAAGCTGGAGATAGACCAAAGTATGCAAAGTGCCAAGTTGTGTGTGTAATGAACTAAGTTTTCATTTATTATATAAATTAAGTGTGTAAAATGTGTTACAATTACTAAACTTAAATGTATAAAAATCTAAGATATAATTTATATGATGAATGAAACTTTGTGGCCCATTACAAAATCTGTCACTATATGGTCATCTCTCCATCTCTGTGGTATTGTCGAATTCTGGCTATTTATTGAACTTTTTTATATTCCTAACATAACATTTACAAGTTGATTTTTAAACTCTTTATTTCACGTGAATTAGAGAAATAGTTTTTGTATGTTTTTTCAATGTGAAATTGCAAAGATAAAATATAATAAGCTTAGAGCAACATAGACTATTTTATAGCGTGAAGTTTAAAAATTGAGTGTCCAAGAATGATAAGGGGACAAGTGTAGATATAGATAAACCCGATGGCTATCGTTAATATTCAACTATTTGTGACTTCGTGCCTCAATTGTGTTTGCATCATTGTAAAATTAGCACCCGTCTTCACAAATATGAAAATATTAGAGTATTGAGGTAAGCAGAATGTTTTGCAATATTTTATCATCTTATTCCACAATGCATAACTTTCTAACCAATTATATCTAGCATTCAATGTATATATCATCGTGTTGAATTGTCCTAAACCATATTTTTGTCAGTTTTTCGATTCCGTAGCAATCCCGGTTCTGATCCTTTAAAGCGAAAGTCTCTTCTGTAAGCCTAAAGAATAAATTTACCAAGACTATTTTATAGCGTGAAGTTTAAAAATTGAGTGTCCAAGAATGATAAGGGGACAAGTGTAGATATAGATAAACCCGATGGCTATCGTTAATATTCAACTATTTGTGACTTCGTGCCTCAATTGTGTTTGCATCATTGTAAAATTAGCACCCGTCTTCACAAATATGAAAATATTAGAGTATTGAGGTAAGCAGAATGTTTTGCAATATTTTATCATCTTATTCCACAATGCATAACTTTCTAACCAATTATATCTAGCATTCAATGTATATATCATCGTGTTGAATTGTCCTAAACCATATTTTTGTCAGTTTTTCGATTCCGTAGCAATCCCGGTTCTGATCCTTTAAAGCGAAAGTCTCTTCTGTAAGCCTAAAGAATAAATTTACCAAGACATACCTAGAGTAAAACCTTGCTAAAGCAAACGCCAAAGGGCCTGAACAAGGACGTTTTAGTTAGCCAAAGAAGGGCTTACCCAGAAGTTATATTCAAGTAAATATAAAGAATTAAGGCGTCTTATGATTTTTAGTAATTTATTTCACTTTATAACTATGTTCAAATGGAACAAACTCTGAGAGAATAATTACAAAAACTATAACAAGATTCAGAACGAAACACTATAATGGAATGACAATATATCCAGATGGCCCAAGAACTTACAGGACATGTAAAAATTGTCCTGGTTTGGAACTAACACCTACCCACATATATTTATGCCCATCAATGAACGCAGCCTTGCAGAAAATTAACTTGGACCCAGAGCAGCAGCTTTACACACCCAAGATAGTGGACATTGCAACTGTTGTGATAGAGATTCATGGAGATATCTGAGGCTCTTCATTGGACACAACACCAACAACAGAAAATTGACCCAGAATAGTAGCTTTACACACCCAAGGTAGTGGACATTGCGATTACTGTGATAGGGATGCATGGGGACATCTGAGGCTCTTCATTGGACACGACAACAACAATTGAAACAAACCACATGAATTACTATATTATAACCTAAAAAGGTTTATTGTTTTAAGTACATTATATATATGGGAATATTAATATGATGCATTAACGTGACATCTGTTATAAAAGAAATTCGAACTTTTTTACCACTGTTATAATCGGTTATATTTTGACGTTTATGATTTTTTTTTTAGAATAAATAAATTTTCTACTACCCGTACTACAATGATACTGCTCTCCCATTATTTGATCATTGCAGTAAGGACAGTAGAAATTTGATTTATTTTAAAAATAATCATACACGTCAAAAAATAGTTCAAATATCATATATGGCAATGTTCACTTTTATTCCCGGTTCGTTTATACGGGAACTTCCTTTTATTTCAAATCACGATTAAGTGAAACATATTCAAAATAATTATACAACAAGATAGAATGAACAACCTATAGAAGATTAAAATCTATGAATTATTGGAGAAGTTGAGTAAAGATATTATTAAACACAAGGAAAATATTGTTTACTGAAAGGTTTTACTAATACAGTCGAACTTGGATAATTCGAACCCCAAGGGACCATAAAAAAAAATTCGAATTATCCAAAAATTCGAATTAAAAACGGAAATTTTATTTATTTCAAATTCTAGGGACCAAGATTAATATTCGAATTAAAGAGGTTTTCGAATTAAAGAAGTTCGAATTATCCAAGTTCTACTGTATGTTAAATGATAGATATTTCGCGCTATACAATTAGATTATTAATGTATAGTAAGAAGGAATTTATATATAATCGCAGTCAAAATGTAATATACAAAACAGCTTATATAATGTAATTTAATAAATTAGACTTATAGCATAATATTTATATACCCTATTAACGCTTTTTAACCCTGCAAATACATTTTCTAAATTGAATTATCATAATTGAATCCTAGTTCTCAATCCATTTTAGGCAACGAAAGAAATCTATTTGAAATGAATAATTACTGTAAAGATTAATTAGAAAATATATTTGAAAATTAAAAAAAAAAACTATTAAATATAAATGGAATGTCTCAAATTGAATTTCTCATGTATTATTTAAATAATTAAATTCCTATAGTTTAATTAATAGAATCTAAATTGAGAGAGAAAAATATCCCCATTTAATAATTTAGATTCCTTTATTAACAACATTTGCTAAGAATTTAAAAGTTTGATGGTTCAACTAAATTGTCTATATATTTTATTCTATTATATACCTGAATACTTCTACTATTTTCGAATGTAAAACTATTAATGTTTTTGATTTTTTTTAAAGCAATTTCCACAAAATATTTTAAAATAAAATAAAATTGAAGAAAAAAACTTGATCTGTTGAAACCTAAGACAAGATTTCACAAAAGATAAATCTATTTGTTCCCATTCTGTTGTTTTAATCTCGAAAAAACACGGGTCCTTTTAAGATAGATTTTCCGTAAATATTGGATTAAATTTCCATTTCAATCAAATATTTTTTTTCTATGTGATCATAGAATAACACCGGGGGTGTTTTGACCAAGGACCGCAGTGGTAACTAATCACGTGAGATGTATTACGGCCGACGTGGGTTAAACAAAGAGAGTTATTGATAAATTGCTCCATGTAAATCAAACGGCAAATTGTTCGAGAAGACTTAGGGGATGTTGTAAATCAAAGACGGGTAGACAGATGGATTGGTGGGGTTCCTGCATGGCCCCAGATGTGTCTACTGCTTCATTTCCAGACTTGTCTGAAGACATTTTCAGACGGCGCCATTCTCTTTCAATTAACAAGCTTGTCTACTGAATGGTTCTACCGTCAAGTTGTTTCTATGTCAACTGACAGGTTCTTAACTAGAGGAACTGATATATTTCATTTTCAATCTCATTCTAGACTCGTCTGTGGAAGGCATCGAGTGTTGCCATTCTCCTTTAACAAACAAACTTCTATTCTTTATGGATCTTGCAGTAATTTGATCGCAGGTTAACTGACAGGTTCTTAACCAAGATAAATGAAAGATTTCATTTACGATCTCAATTTAGACTCGTCTGCGGAGGTTTCAAACGGTACCAGTATTTTAACTAACAAGGGTTTTTCCTTCCTGGATGGCCTTAGCAAGCCATTTGTAAATCAAGTGACAGGTTCTCAAACCTGAGAACTGCAATATTCCATTTTAAACTTAGTCTAGACATATCTGAGAAAAGTTACAAGTAGTGTCATTATCCTTTAACTAACAAACCTGTGTCTTGAATGGTTCTAGCGTCAAGTTGTTTCTATGTCAACTGACAGCCTCTTAGCTAGAGGAACTGAAGGATTTCATTTTCAATCTCATTCCATGCTCGTCTAGGTAAGGCATCGAGCGTTGCCATTCTCCTTTAACAAACAAACTTGTATTCTTTATGGATCTAGCAGTAATTTGATCGCACAGGTCAACTGAGTATTTCTCAACCAGTAGAACTAAAAGGTTTCATTTTCAATCTTATTCCAGACTCGTCTATAGAGGTTTCAAGCGGTGCTATTCTCTTTTAACAAACAAGGCCTTTTTGCTTGAATGGCCTTAACAAGTCATTTGTAAGTCAAGTGACAGGTTCACAAACCCAAGAAATGCAATATTTCATTTCTCACTTATTCTATGCATATCTGAGGATATTTACACCTAGTGCCATTATCTTTTAACTAACAAGCCTGTGTCCTGAATGGCCTTAGCAAGCCGTTTGAAAGTCAAGTAACAGGTTCTCATATCTAAGAAATTCAATATTTCATTTTAAACTTATTCTATAGATATCTGAGTAAGGTTACACCGAGTGCCATTATCTTTCAACTAACAATTATTTTTTCCTGAATGGCTCTAGCAGCCGGTTGATCTTGGGTCAGTTAAAAGGTTATTAAACCAGATAAAAGATTACATTTTGAATCTTATTCCAGACTTAAATTTATTTTTAAATATTTTCCAATCTTTCCCGTCTTCTTAATATTTCCATTGATTATATTTCTTTTAAAAACTATCTCAATAAAGTGTATCAAAACTTATGGAACACAGTGAAATATGACTAAAACAGAGGTTATAATAAACTTCAAATAAATACTAATTCTATTTAACATTTTGTCATTGAACCAAGGTTTATAGTGAACCAAAGGTACAGTCATAGAGGGAATTCCTATAGTGAGGTTTTACTGTATGTGAAATCTCAAAATACCTAAGACAACATTTTAAAAAATTCGTTCGTTTTAACCCTGATATATATTTACGAACTAGACGAATGGCCCGGGCAACGCCCGGGTTTTACCCGAGTGCGTATATATTTTAAAAACGTTTTAATTCAAATACTATTCGTTACAATTATGAATTGGCGCCATGGATGTCACTCTTGTGAAAGGTCCCGTTCCAAACTGTGTGTTTTTAAAATGTTTTAATCAAAATAATATTCATATATTAACTTTATGAACGGAAAAATATGTCCAGGGTAGCCTAGTGGTCATGGCATCTGCCCGGTAAGCGGAAGGTCGTGGGTTCGATTCCCATCCCTTGACACTTTTTTTATTTCATCCATTCTGACCAAAATCTATCCGTGAACTTCACACAGTGAACTTCACACAGACAGAATAAGGCAATTATATAAGTAGATTATAAAGATAGAAGCTTCTATAGAAATAACTAAACTAAGCCGAAATAGCTCAGTTGGGAGAGCGTTAGACTGAAGATCTGAAGGTCCCTGGTTCGATCCCGGGTTTCGGCATCTTTTTTTAATTTTTACTTACCATAACTTGACACGTGACCAAAATCTTTTCGTGAACTTCAACTTCACACAGACAGAATAAGGCAATTATATAGGTAGATAATAAATAAATAATTATCATTAGATAATGATAATGATCATAATGATGATGCGCGCGTTGATGACCAAAATCTATCCGTGAACTTCAGACAGTGAACTTCACACAGACAGAATAAGGCAATTATATAGGTAGATAGTCTTCGTAGAAATAGGTTATCATAGAATATTATCATATACATTTTTAATATATACACTTTCTTCACACACACACACACATTTTTAAATTAGTGTTTTTAACTTTCTATATAAATAATTCTCAATATTATTATTTCGAAATAAATTCCAAACATTTCAAATAATGTAATAAAGTTCTCAATACTTATTCCAAAGCTAACGCTTCGAAAAAATTAAAACAAAATTTTACAATTAAAATATATTTATTTTTATTCTCGATTATATATTTCAAACTATTTTTGATTAAATGAATCTATAAATAAGCTTATATAAATAGATTAATGATTTATCTTTATATACAGGAAATACTCTTATTTCAATTTATGAATTGCAGAATGCCATTTATTCATATGGATAAATATAAACACAACAATATTAAATATTATGTATTTTTTCTCTCTAAGCTTATACTTCATATATATATTAGAAATATTATTAATTAAAATATTTGATGTAATTAAGAGATATTTTATTTATTATTATTATTTGATTGTCAATTATAATTACAATTTCAAATATTTAATCAAAAAGGTTTATATTGAATCATATATAATTTTTTTATTTATCAGAACATTTTCAAAATAATTTTCAAATACGAGCATTTGAATATTTATTCGCAAACAATATGATTCATTTACAGGATCGATCGTTTTTAGTGAAATTTTTTAAAAAGTGAGTTTAGTTTCACTTTCTTGAAATACCCTAAGAATTTGAATTAATATACATTTTTCACAATAGAAAAAAATTTAAGCAGACGATAAATATTGCAGTTTGATTGAGGCCTAAAATTGAAAGCGCGCTAAAAAAATAATAATGATAAAAATTCGTCTGGAACAATTGAAATTGTCTTCTGCATTCCATTCTGGGCTCAGTTTCGTATTAATATTCAACTAACATCTGACGCACTTTCCGTTCTTTTTTTTATTCTCAACTTTTCTTTTGATCCTCGGTATTTGTTCTTTTATTTAAAATAAGGTCTCTCCCTAAATAATTGGTAACATTATGTATTTTTTTGAGAATCCCAGCAGAATAATGGGGAACCCTTGAATAAAACACGGCAGTTTACATTCCAGTCACATAGTGATTTAAGACAGAAAAATGCCGTCCCATAAATACACAAAATACATTGGTCTCATAGATTTCTTGATGTTTTAATCAATTAATGATTTACTACTTCTTGGACTTACTTTTTAAATATTTTACTTATTTATTCCATAAAATTAAGTGTTTTATGCTTGTTATTAAAGTTTAAAACACATTTAAACTTTATATATTTTATTCAATGAAGATCAAAATTACATAAACATCACATTTAATTATATATCATAACTACATAACATTAAGCCATCCATTTACAGTTTGTTTTTGGTCACCAGTCCAATATTTTCATTTTCACAGACATACATTATGAGATTAATTTATAAATGAAATATTACGCAAAACAAATAAACAATTATATACATCATTGAGAAAGTTCATTGAGATTTGAAATATATTTATATTGTGTTACATACACTCCAAAATATAAAAATAATGTTTTTTAATTACTTAGATTTATATTTATAAAGTTTATTCCATTTAGATATATGTGTGCCTATATATTCTATATAGAGATATTTAAACAACTCACAAGATACTTAAAATATTATATAATTCTTCCCCAAAAATTATAATGATAAATTCAAAATGTAAAATGAAATAGATACGTATTTTATAATTTTGTTTAAATATTTTCATTTGGTTATACTCAGGAAATTCTTGCAAATACTATAAAGTAAAAATATGGTGTCGTTTAAATATATGTATATAATTTAATATACGTACAATCTTTGTGTCAACTGAATATATTAAATTAATATTTCCTGGCATTTTGAATATTAAAATACATACATGAAATACATTATATTTTATTTCTATATATGTTCTCTCTCTCTTTGAAATAGTATACGCGTTTTTGCGTACATATTCTATATACCCATATATACATATTTTGAATATATATTTAATTTTAATTAAATAAAAAACTATTAAAATAAATAACATGTTTCAGAAACCCTGTGAATGAAGAATATGTTTAGCCTTTATGTATATATTCCAAATTGATTTTCTCTATATAATATTCTTTTTAATAAATTTTTCAAAAGAGAGAAGAACCAAATACAAAAAGAAAGAAATGAAAGGCAAAGAGAAACCAACTTATACAAAAGCTTATCAGAAATGAATAGGACAAACTATCATTCATAGCAGTTAAATGCAATAGATAGCAGAGAAAATGATCATTTTAAACGCAGGAGCAAGAAAGAAGCTGATCAAAAGTGAATTAGAAAAATATATTGCAAAGAGTGAAAATTTTGAACATAAGGTTGAAATTCATATAGCTAATGGTGTAGTAGCTGAAGGATTCCACAAATTGAATAATTATATAATATTATATACGCTCCAATAGCTATAATGTCAACAATGAGAATGTTACTCTCTCATGCAAACAAACAAAAACTGGGAACTGAATCAAATGGACATTCTAACAGCATTTATAAATGGTAATATTAAATCAGACATATGTATTAAACCACCACACGAAGTAAAACAAGAATTATAAAAAATATTTAAACTAAAAAAGCTTTATACGGATTAAAATAATCACCAAAATCATGGAACAATAAATTCAATGTTATAGCTACTAAATACAACTTTAGAATATCTATAAATGACACATGTTTATATATAGGCTATCATACAAAATATCATCCAACAATTTGATTTCATATTCAGACTCAGACTGGGCTAGAGATAAAATTGACAGAAAAAGTACAAGTGGAAACATAGTACTACATGGATCAAATGTCTTGGTTTTCTAAGAAACAGGGATGTGTTTCTCTTTCGACCCCAGAAGCAGAATATGTAGCAGCTGCTGCTTCTATACAAGACCTAGTTCATCTTAATGAAATAAAAAAGGACTTTACATCATTTGAGGCCACAACTTTGCTAGTGGACAACAAGAGTGCTATTTTCATGGCCAAAACCTTTGAAAATTCCAAAAGAAGTAAACTCATTGATATACGAACTCACTACATAAAGGATTTATTGGCCAAAGACATAATCAAAATAGACAACATCGAAGAATGCAGAAACATAGTGCAGATATGTTAACTAAACCTTTATGTAAATAAATGTTGAACAAATTTATGCAACACTTTCCAACATTGAGTGAAAAAAATGCAATTGATATTTATATAAATGCCAATTGAGAGAAAAGTGTTAAAATGATAATAGGTTTCAGCAACTCTGTGAAAAAAAGGAATATTTATAACCCTTATGTATATTTGCTAACTTGTGTGCGTGTGATATATTCTCTAATAAATAAAATACTCAATTTTAGCGGTATTATATAAACTATACAATAACAAAAACAATGGTATAAATTTAATTCTATAGGTTTGACAATGATTTAAACGTCTGAAATTATAAAGCATATCGATTTTGGAAAAGGAAAAGAAGATTTCAACTTTTACATTTAAATATAATGAAGTTGTTTTAGAGATCTAATAAATTTATTATCTATTGCATGCAATATTTTAGATTAATAAACAATAAGAATATAAATAAAAAACAAATGTTTTATAGAGAAACATATAAATATATTAAATATATATTTATATTAAACATATTAAAATTAATATGTCTTCAGATGAATATCTAATATTTATATTTGTTAACTGATTAAAACACAGAGAGAGAGGACTTTGCTTAAAAATAATAACATTCATTTTAAAAATAAGTAGAACTTTCTCTACAAAAATGCATTATTCATAAGTTTAATTTTATTTTTAAAATTAGTTATACACATTAAATATATATTCTTTGTTTGTGCTGCGAAAGTTTAGCATTATTTTATTCGTTTATGAATAAATAAACTATCTATATATTTAAATTGTGAGCCTCTAGATCTTTTTATTTAGTTTAGATTCATCCTTTAAAAATAAAATAAATTCAAGTTTTTCAATTAAATATATCGTCTTTAAAATGTTTTATAAATAATTTGATTTTTCTTCCCTCTTCCTGTACTATAATTTTATAAAATATAATAAATTCTATAAAATATTTTACGCTAAAGGAACCTGGGTTAATTTCATATAAATATAAAATATTATTATTTTAAACTATGGTATTTGGCATTTTAAATTTAAATATAGTATATTTATTCATTTTAAAATATTATTTTCTTTAAGAATTGTTTATTTTCTACAAACAAACTCATACTATATTTAACAATTATTTATTTTGAACGTAAATACATATATCGTTTGAAAATAGAGCAATCCATAAATGAATCTTTAATTAAAAAGGCATATATTGAATCAAAATATCATTTATTTTACCAATATTTCAGTTGGCTGAACGCCAACCTTTTTCAAAGTATTATAATATATTCATGTGTGTGTTATAAAACTTGAAAAAGGTTGGCGTTTAGCTAATTGAAATATTGGTAAAATAAATGATATTTTAATCCAATATATGCCTTTTTAATTTAATACATATATGTTTATATATGCTGTTTTGTTATATGACCTTTGCTGCGAACTAATTTCATTCAATGAAATAATAATTGTAATCAATATATTTTTAATTCAATATAATATATTAATTATGATAATTTATTTAAAATGTGAATGAGATGGATTGGTCTGAAGTGTCATTAGCTCTATTATCTTTTGGATTGAAACCACAAAGAACACTATATAGGTTAATATATTGATTTATTCATTGACCTTGCGAAATAGATATTCAATATAAAAACATTCATTGAAACCGCTTAAATAGTTGTAAGATCAATTTAGAAATTATTACATTTATGGACAAAAATTAAGGAAATTTTACCTTTTTAGCATGTATATCAGGATTCAGACAATAACTCTGAAAGAGATATTTGTTACACAGTGACCTTTATTGAAGATACACGAGATAACTAAGAGTGAACACAATTGCCTCTATTTCCTTTAAAAAATAATAATAATAAAAGAAAAGAAACAGACGACAGGCGACATCAAAACCACTTCCTATTATCCATTGATGAGCTGTACTTATCTCCAACAGACACCATCAAAATTCTCAAGTTCTACAAAGCTTGATACCCTAATATTATTGAGTAGAGATAAGTAGAACTATCTAACTAAACAAACGCTGTATTCAGGATCCCCGCTGGACTTATCCCAATCACATGACGTTGAGCTTGAACATCCCGCAGCATCCACAACTCCCAATTCTTCAGAGAGCGAAGATCGCCCATCTTCTTTCAGCTCTGGCAGCCTTTCTCCACGAATTGAGGTGAGTTCTTTCACTCAACAAATCTTTGCCATTACATATGCGCAGCATTAACTAGCATTGAGACTTTTGAAAAACATTTATTCATACAAAATAATCGTCCCTTTGTTACCTTCAACAATGAAAACATTTTTTAGCAAAGTAGCCAAGTAACCTAACCAATATTAACTTGCTTTTTTGATTAATAATGTTTCAAAGAACCATTGTTACTCGTTTAATAGTATCTGCTTTAGATCTTAAATTTGTGCTTAGAGTAAAACGATCCAGGTGTATAGCAAACCTTCCTTCAAAAATAACCTGAAATGAGCCAATTTTTAAAAATAATATGATGAACCTTTATTTAATGAAACCGTAGTGAAATAAATGTTTAGTGCTATTAGTAGAACGAGGTTTTACTGTAAAAATGTTCTTAATCCGTCTCAGTATGGAACCTGTGGTTTGCAGAACCTCAGCTGTGATACCAGACCTCCAGTAGTGAAGAGGTCCAGAGAAAGAACGCTGCTCCCATGTGAAGTGTGTGGAAAGGCATTCGACAGACCGTCTCTACTTAGGAGACACATGCGAACACACACAGGTAAGTTGATTTCAATATTTAGACACTACTTACACAATACTGTAAAACCTCGATAAAGCGAATTTGGGATATAGTGAACCTTCCCATATAATGAACCTGAAATAATCCCCATTTTCATTCTATAATACAGTGAAATATGGCTATAACGAACCATACTATAATGAACCACAGGTTCAGTCCCATTGGAGTTCGCTATAGAGAGGTTTTACTTTATTTAAAAACTACATAAACTTTGGGGCAAAATAAATCCTATCGTATATTCGACTTATACGCAAACAGGGAAAAACAAAACGACATTTTATTTAGGGTGAACCAGTCTTAAAAGTGGCGTGTCTTCTCAATTAGGTTTCTTCAATACGTTTAATCCATTATCATAGCTGTATTGAGAATTTTCTTTGGAGAAATGTTAAGGTGGTTTCTCTTGAGAATATTTCGCTATAGCAAGTTTCACTGTATCGCTATTTTCTACATAAATCGAAATAATAAGCTATATATAGTCATCTTATTCTGTGATATGTATAGATATACGAATTAGTTAATCGACACATGTGAGTATTCTTGACAGGAATAATTAGCTAAAAACTAACAATCTGGATTTTCAATTTTGCCGTGTTTTCGACCTATTGGTTGCCTCAAACATCAGACACCATAAAAGATAAGCTTTTTTGGACAAATATAACTCTCTTCAGAACACAATAACGCCATATATCTATCCTTTTATATTTGCATATTTTTTCTTTTTTCTCATGCAATATTTACATATTCTCATACATATATTGGATTTAATAAAATATTTATTTTGCCAATATTTCGGCTGGCTGAACGCCAACCTTTATCGAGGCATTACATTTTTGTATACACAAACTCAGCGCCGCATAGTGTTATAATATCACAGTAGGAATCAATTAAAATACAGAGTAGGTGGGAGAAAATTGTGCATGAAAAGATTATTATAAAAAAATGCAATCAAATATGTAAAATATCTTAAAATATTAAAGGAAAAAAATGAGTTCTATCTTATATTAAAAAAAATGTAATAAGTACATAAAAATAATTCATTAATAACTCATTTCAAAACCTATTCTATGCATTTTTCCACTTAAAAAAAATAAGACAACAAATTTCCATGTTGAATCACTACAAATTTCAAAAAAAAAAATAGTCATAGAGTGATCTGAAAGATGGTAACAAGGACATCTCTTATTGTTTATCATCCGTCCTTTTCGAACAGCACACAATGTCACCGTGTGCAGGTGAAAAGCCACACGTGTGCGAAGTATGCGGGAAAGGCTTCAGTACCTCCAGTTCCCTCAACACCCATCGCCGCATCCACTCGGGGGAGAAGCCGCACCAGTGCCAGGTGTGTGGCAAGCGGTTCACAGCCTCCTCCAACCTCTACTACCACCGCATGACACATATCAAGGTAAGTTCCATCCTCCTAGTCATGTCGTACTATAGAGTACATCATTTTGATGGTTGTTGGTTAGTGTGATATAAACCATTGAGGGAGAGAGAGATATTGAAACCATTTTATTACCTCGTTCATAGAATATTATAGTGAAAAAATGAAAACTAAATAATAACAATAAGTAGATATAAAAATAATAATAAAAAGGATGAATATACATAATGAAATCTATACAGGCCTCATTGGTTTAAATCAAGGGCTACAAGACATCCTGAATTCGGATAGGCCGTTGGTTTTAAATGAGTCTTTGTCCCCAACATGTTGAAATACCATGTCGAGGAAATCATACAGAATGATCTTGTTTTCTATCGAGAGTGTCTCGGAGAGTAACTCCCTCACATGTCGGTATAAGACCGCGTCCACTACTTCAAACCCACAAACCTCTTCAGAGAGAAAGAGATTTTCGTCAACCCGGGATCCAATCTCACATTGGGCAAAAATTGTTTCAATGGCCAATGATTTTTGCTTAAATTCAACCCCACTAGTAATTTGAATTAGTGTAATTGTGCAACGTTAAGTAAAAAAGAAACAGGGCTCTAACATATTTGTAAGTGCAAAAGACAAACTGCGCTTTACAGGTGTATACATGTGACAAACTTACAGTAAAAGCAGTCGCTAACTATCCACCATAATGTATATGGCTTGAGCTACGTGTACTTAGAATAAATTTGAAATATATATAAATTTTTATTTGTATAAAATAGGAAAATGATATACACCTCCATTACATTCTACAGACCTGGTTGGCATTAAAATCTTCAATTACACTGATAGACAAAACTTGAGGAAGTTGTACCTTATAGCATATATATATATCTCTCAGAGTTATTTTCTGAATCCCGATATATATATATGCTATAAGGTACAACATCCTTAAGTTTTGTCTATCAGTGTTATCAAAGATTTCTAATATCCTCATGTGAATGATTCCATTTATAACGGGAAACGTATGAACGGAAAAGAAATATTAATTCCCATTTGCATAACGTTAAAATACGAGCTTTTTCGAATCCTTTAGTTTTTCAACAGATGTGTGCCCCCCAACACTTGTTGGCCAACCGCAAGTTATGTATTTTAACGTTAGCGTCATAAAAAACACTCTTTTTCTTCCCGTTGCTCAACAACTGAAATGAGTAATTGACAATTAAAATAACTTTTATTGACATATTGTCAATATTTACACTCAAAGAGAGTTATAATAGTAAAATAATATAATAATAAATAGGAAAATTAAAATATGTACAAAAAGTTATATAATAGAGGATGAGGGGAGGCATCCTCGGCATGCGAGTGTTCTCCTCCAGGTGATGAGCGGGTCCTCCACTCCACCGAGCCCAACCTGAACAAAACAACTGAAATAAGTAGTTGAGATTCAATTATAAAAGTAATTTCTGTTATGGAGATGGACTTCAAAACCGCTTCTATGTTTTCTGTACAAACAATTACAAATAACCATGTAAGCAAACGTGACTGTCAAGATAAGAATCTAAACCCTGATTAGCTTCTAATCCTTCATTAGAAAAGTCAATTTGACAAATGAATGTATATATTATTTGAAGAACCATTGTACCTATCAATTAATCAATATTTAGTTTAATATATGGGGCAGTTTTCAATTTACCCAAATACATTAAAATCTCGCTATAGCGAACCACAATGGGACTGACTCTTGGTTCTCTATAGCCATTTATTCACTATACCCATGGTTCACTATATGGTATTACTGATATTGTGGATTAATTTAGGTTTGTTATAAGGAAAAGTTCGCTATATATCCCCGGTTTGTTTTAGCGAGGTTTTACTGTACTTATATATTTTTAAAGGAAATATTCATTAGAATGAACTTTATACACCACTTTATTATCTTTTATATCTCGATTTTAAATAAAAATTATTTCTTTAATGTCTCAAGTCTCTCGTTAATGCAAACAGGGTATATAGCTAACCTTCCCTTATAACGAACTTAAAATTCCACAATGTTAGCAATACCATATAGTGAACCTTTTATTAATATATTTATCCCTAGTGCACGTGGTAGAGGCCATGATAATCAAGGTGGGTAGTTTGCGACTACTTTTACTGTAAGTGCACCACATGTCTGCACATGTGAAAAGCAGTTCGACTTTGCACTTACAAATGTGACAGAGCCTCGTTTTATCAATTGCACTCGCTGGTGGGGTTGGAATTATACAAGATAAGGGGGCCATTGGAGCATTCTTTTAAATCCAGGGTCGTAACGGTCGAGAACCAATCGGTAGTGAACTATAGCTATAGTGAATTAATAGCTATAGCGAATAGAGGTTCGCTATAGCGAGATTTTACTGTAATCAATAGAAGTACTCTTTCATGTCATTTTTGTGACATTTAAAAAAGAAATAAGAGGTAGGTTGTCAACAAAACTTACACATCAATGTCGCCACCACCCAATGACTCACCCGACATACATTAAGTCTTACATCACATTACACAATGTGTCTACAAATACGATATATTGTCACAGCCGACATAGACTCATGTAAATATTTTCATTAATAATTTAACTTATTAAACAAATCAAGGTTGATTTGTTTATTCTTTGTTAACATAGTGCAGCCAGCGCGTCGGCGTTCTTCATTCTTTTTGTAACCTTACCAAAATAAAGCGTCAGCTTTTTAATGCGAACTCGTTCTGGTTTATTCTTACGGTAAAATGGAAACCGCTGAACAAAACCCATCTACATCTAAAGGTGTAAAAATATATATACATATGTGTTATATTAAAAGTTTTTATTTAAAATTATATTTAATAGATTCAAATACTCTGCTAAATAGACCGCCAGAGGTCACACTTCCCCTTTAAAAACTCATTGTTGTTGTTTTCCGATGGCCGGCTAAAACCTTTGTAATTATGTAAATACTCTTTTTTTCCTTTGTTTTACTCGCCTTAAGACAGGCAGTACTTTTATCAAATTATGTTCTTTTATATATTCCTTTAGTTCAATTAAAGCTATTTCTAATCTTCACTATTTTTATTATTATACTTTCAAGATTTTAACCACGACTGCAATACCATAGCATAATCCTCAAGATAATCAAATATCAGCAGAAAATCTTATTTCATAATATATAACATATATTAATCATACACCGCAGTCCTTTATATTTTATTATAACATATATAGCCTACATTATTACATCGAAAAATCTACTCTTCCTATATGTGCCATTATTAATTACAATCCAGTATCATTAATCAAAGCCATTTTAACGAAGATTTTTAATTAACGTAAAAAAAAAACCGGTATAGTTTTAAAATGAATGAGCTTTTTTTTTTCTTCTATGTTCTCAATTTGACAGTTTAGGCTTAAGTGCCTCTATTGTGTTTATGTATTTTTACTTTAAGAATTAATTACGTCAATATATATGTAAATATTTATTTTAGCTTGGAAAAAAAAATATTTTTTAATACTTCAACGTTTCTTCGTGTTGTTTATTAAGTCTTAAATTATTTTTAGACGGAAAAATATCTTGTAAACACTTGAAAAATTATCCCGATATATATTTTTTTTGCGTAGGTAAGGTAATTTTAATGTTTGTATTAAATAAATAATAAACATTTTTATACTTTTACAAACGTTTTGAAACAAAATATTGCTATTATAGAATGATAAATTGATATTAGTTTTTTTTTATAAGGCGCTCTTAAAAATACAATAAAACCTCTCTATAGCGAACCTCAATGGGATTGAACTTGTGGTTTACTTTAGCCATGGTTTGTTATAGCCATAGTTCATTGTATTATAAAATGGGGATTATATCAGGTTCGTTATAAGGGAATATACGCTATATCACAGTTTCGTTTTAGTGTGGTTTTACTGTATATTATTGTTCCCAGGGTTTCAGATACTAGGGTACGAATATTAAGGCATTCTCTAAGCCATTTTTTGATATTTTCGTCAATTTATTCAACAAGTTTTATTCCAGGTACGTTTCTTAAATCATTCCATAAGTCGTAAATGATAGTTATTCCATTAAAGAATTGTGTATACAAAACATGAAGAATGATGGTAAACAGTTCCAACGGGTAATTTGGCTGTTGCCGAGACACCCCTGATTGGAGAAAGAAGATCGTTCGTTTATCAACTGACGGGAAATCGATTTCATAAATAGCTTCCATCTCTTGAAAGTCTATTACAGGCCGACATTTATCACCTTAGAGTTTTGTTATTGTTTACCTTCAATTTGGTGGTGGCCGCTTGTTGTTACCTTCATTTACCCTGTTGCTGGGGTCGTCAAACTGCTCTTGTTGGAAATGGAATGTCTTCACACAGAAATATATATTCAAATTAATTTTATCATAAATAAAAGACAATTCGCTGAGAGGGAGAGTTCCTTTTTTATATAAAACGGCATTACACAAGCTCCTTCGTGTTCAATAGCCTTTCGACAGGTATAACTATGCTACTGAGGTTTTTTTTAATCTAAACAAATCCATATATACATACAATGAAGTAGGAAATACGAAATAGATATGTAAAAATAGTTATTAACATAATACAGTCGAATCATTAAAATGGGTTATTATCTTCTTTTCAACTCATTAGAACACAATAATCTTCATAAGGTTGGTTGGAATACCTAATGTGATTTTAACTCTAGTAAAACTTTGCTATAGCTATCTATACTTTGTATCATTGACTCACTATAACCATGGTTAATTATAGCTATATGTTATATTATATTGGAGATTATTTTAGAGTTTTTCGTTATAAGGGAATGTTATCTATATGAACGATTTATTTTAGCGATGTTTTACTGTAGATTGTTATTCGGACATACGAGGACATACTCGTAAACTATCGGGAATTTTATTGAAAATTGTTTTATATTTACAAAATTGTGGAATCAAATATGTTTTAAAAATATATAAAGTAACATTATATAGCTTAATCTCTCTATATATAATACATTAGTGGCAATAGAATAAGTATATGATTATAATTCGACACAATAATTATTTTTAAAAATATATTAAAAGTTATAGGTTGCTGTTACATAATATATTATACCACACTAAAACAAACCATATGCACCATAATTTATTATTTATTTTATTATCATTTACAAAGCACGCGATATCCGTCTTGGATATTTGCATGCATACACAAGTTTGGGAGCTTATTTACAGTAATTATTAATATGATTTTAGTTATTATAAATAGAAATTATTAACGTATTTGTCAATTAGTTAACGATTTAATTACCCTATAATGAATATTAGTGAACATCACAGATCCACCATAATTAACCATGGCTATATTGAGTGTATCAAAGTCTCATTTTCATTTGGGTTTGCTATATCGAAGTTTTATTATTATTTTGTTTAATGTTTATATTTTAAAATTCATTAGCTTCTCTCTGATATGAAATTTAAATAAATCTTTAATAGATAATATAGATATTTATAGAAGATTTCTATAAAGTTGTAAATCAGTATTGAATCTAGGCCAGTATCTCTATATTTAATGTGAAAATATTCACTTAGTCTTTCAACCACAAAATTGGAGTTTAAAGAAGAGAAAATGTGATGGAAAAGAACGCTAGAGGCAGTGATAAATATTATAGACACTTCAATTTTCCCTATAGCATCTATTTCATAAATTGGTTTAGTTCACAAACTTTGGTAATCGTTGGGTAGAGATTTTTAAATAGATAAACATATTTATGGTCATAACATAGTGTTGAATAGTATCTTGTGGAATATTGAAAATATGTATATCTAGTGGGAAATGATTTTAGATGAGATTTTTGTTAATATTGAGAGGAAAGGATTTCCATTTTTATTAGAGAGAGAGAGAAAATGTTATATATATCGTGTAAATATGTTTTTACTTACAATTGATATTTTAAAATAAATTTTTGAATTAATTGAAAGCCATTGCTTGATTGTGAAACTAAAAGTTGCTGATTACTTGCGCCATCTATGAAAATAAATATAAACTAATCGTTGATTATTGATTATTATAGAATAGGTCGTATATCCTTTCTTGATTAATCAAGAAAAGCCAACCACACTTACGCGCTTACGAATGTTGTCCTTCATTAGCATGGTACAGGCTGTATTTCAAGAAAAAAAAATATTATCGTTGAAGCTTTCTGAAAATTCAAAGAATTGGTATTTAAGGCCGTAAGAGCTTTTGGATGCCAAACTATATTTTTAAAAAAAGAGTGCAAAAGTTGAATTGTACTGGGATCAGGTTAGTAAATTAAGAGAAAGGAATCCCTTGACCCCTATTATGTACCGATCGTGATTTTTTTTAAGGAGACAGAGGCAATTTTATTCACACTTGGTTATCTAGTGTGTCTTCAATAAAGGTCACTTTGTATCAACTATCTTTTAGAGTTATTGTCTGAATACCGCGATATACATGCTAAAAGATACAACTTCCTTAAGTTTTGTCCATGAATGTATTCTCACCAATTAAAAAGTGATTAGTATGATCGTTAAAGATGCATCATCATCTTCTTACTTCAAGAGATCAATAACATGTGGAAACAATTTTTGTTGTAATTAATCTCTACATTTCTTCTACAGATTGAACTAAACAAAACATATATAAACACTAAAACCTCGCTAAAACTGAACAGGAATATAGCCATCCTTTCCTTATAACAAACCTATAATTTTATATAAAAAAGGACGTACCTAGATCTGTAAAGAAAAAATATATATTTTTCTCATATTATTTCGAGAGATTGCTCTCTCTATTTACCAATTTATTCCACAGTAAATTTACAAATTATTGTAGATGACATGAAAGCAACTTTTGTCAGACAAAAGTTGTTTTCATGTGATGAACAAGAATTTGTAAATTAAGTTTACTGTGCAATAAATTGATAAATAGGGAACAATGTCTCGAAATATTTTGAGAAAAAATAGTTTTTTTTTCTTCACAGTTCCAGGTACGCCCTTTTTTATATAAACTTATTTGATGGATCGCCTTTTGACTCAAGCCTATGATTATTCCTATTGTGTGTGTGTGTGATATTTCATAATACTATAAACAATGTCTATAAAGAACCATGTCCATAATAAACTAAAAACTCCGTTTTATTAGTGTTCGTTATAGTAAGGTTTTATAGTAATATCAACATGCCTTTAAATCATTCATCCTCTCTAATTTTACAGACATTTTGCAATTTTACTACTAATCATAATAACTAATACTCATTTGAATATATGTAAATAATAGATAAAATTATTCTAACGAGATTACTTTCGTGATTTGCATGTTGATATAAAATTTCTGCAGTAAAAGAATGTTATCCAATTAGAAGCAGCAGCATTATCAAGTTGCATAGCGATGACCCTCCTGTCAGAACCATTCTACCGAGATCGTCTGATACTGAGAAGGAAGCGCCATTTTATCAACATCACTCAATAGCAGCCGATCAAGCGAAAAATCTGCTTTGGCGTCTGCAAGAACTCTTCCTCCTCTTAAACAAAGAGAATTCTAAATAGATTCTGAAAAGACTACCTTTTGTTATAGAAGCCATTCTATCATGGTATCTATCCTATCAGTGTATATACTTTTATTGATAAGATTTTTATTTTTAAATTTATTCAAAATATATTGAATGCCATATACATTGTGATATTTTAAATTTTAAGCGATAGAACTCTTCCTGTTTAGATAATCAAATAAAGTAAAGCGTGAAGGAAGATGAGTTTCTTTTTAACCCTTAGTTACTCGCGCTCACTTTTGAGCTTACTCCATCACGCTTTACTTTATTTGATTATTTTAAATTTTATCGATTTAATCATTTCGTTAACCTTTTTTGTTCTATTACATATCAAAAGATAGTCTAAAATTATATTATTGATCATTTTTTCACAATTAAAATTATATTTTTTGAAAAATTACAATGAATTTGAATAGTTTGCTAACAATAATACAATGAAATAAAATCTTTCGCGATTCATTTTCTGGTTTACAACTTTGCTCTTTAAAATGATATTAATACTATATTTATATTTGCATATATGAGATATGTAATAAAAAGTAACCATATGTAATAATATCAATATTATATATAATTTTAATTTCCTTTTCTTTGTGTAAAGTAAATTGCTTTTTAAATAATGATTATAGGTTTAAGAAAGGTTTTTTTTTATTTCCTTGAGAAAAAAAAAGCTTCTTTAAGAATTAGATTTAATGAGGCATGTGTTAAGTAACGAATTCCAGTCTTACACTATTGATTCAACTTTTTAAACTAGTAATTAATATTTTTTTATAGGATTAGGCCTTGTTGGTTTCTTCCTCTTTTTTTTTATTCGGCCTGCAATTATCTTTTTGCACACTTTTTTTTATCGTTTACCGAATTTTTTTACCAACCGAGATATTCTCTAGCTTTTACAGAATACCTTAAAAAAAAGATAGAATACCACATTGGAATAGTTAGCTGAAAAATACTATATATTACTATCTATTTATTATTATAATTTTACTATTTAATATTATTCAATAAAATAATACCTTGTATTATATATATAATATTGAGTAAAATTAATCAGGCCTCGAGGGAAAAGTGTCTTTTCAAAATACACCTATTCCCCGATTTACACGGTAGATACGTTCCTGAGAAAAACGTGTAAATCGGGGGATAGGTGTACACAGAAATAAAAATAAAATGCATTGACAGGTTAAAATATGTAGTCACATAAGCTCGGGATTCCTCGTGAGATGTGTACACAGCGCATGTGTTAAATCACAGTAGCATTTAGTATAGTGCGATAAAAAAAACTTATTTGGAAAACCGTGTAAAAGCGAAAACGTGTAAAAAAAGTACCGTGTAAATCGGGGGGTAGGTGTATTTTTATTCTCTAGAGAAAGAGAAAGAGAGATATTCACACACATGTACACATTCATCACATTAACACACATAGCCATTTGAATAGTTTAATATAATATTCAATTTTTAATTAAAAAGGCATATATTGGATCAAAATATCATTTATTTTACCAATATTTCAGTTGGCTAAACGCCAACCTTTATCAAGGTGTTGTAACATTTTAAAGTGTGTCAACAACAAACTCAGCGCCACACTTTAAAATGTTATAACACCTTGATAAAGGTTGGAGTTTAGCCAACTGAAATATTGGTAAAATAAATGATATTTTTGATCCAATATATGCCTTTTTAATTAAAGATGTATCTATGGATTGCTCTATTTTCAAAATAATATTAAATATTGAGTCAAATTAATCAGGCCTCGAGGGAAAAGTGTCTTTTCATATAATTTTTATTATTCTCTAGCTTTCGGGCACGGGCCCCAAGCTTTCCCTTGTAGAAGGGCGTCCGTGCCCGAAAGCTAGAAAATAATAAAAGACACTTTGAATAGACACTTTTACTTGGAGGCATGATTAATTTGACTCAATATTGAATATATTATATTAAACTATTCAAGTAGCTATGTATGTTAATGTGATGAATGTGTACATGTGTGTGGTCTCAAATACGGTTATACAATACTAGAGTTAAAAGTATATTTATATATAGCATAGGATATATAACATTAGTACTTGGGATGATTTCAAATAAATTCCTATAATTAAAAAGGCAAATATTGGATCGAAAATAAGTTATTTACCAATATTTCAGTTGGCTGAAAACAAAATTTTTTAAAGGTATTACAACATAAATAACATAAATATTATTTATTTTTATTTAACAGTTGGGAGAGACACGCCATATCCACAATTAGGATAATTGCGTGTATATTTTAAATTTTATACAATTAACACAATTGAACATTAGGAATCATGAAAATTAAACGCTCGATGTCAAATTTTGCATATAGCAATTAGAAATAGTAGCTTGAAATATGTACAGTCAACACTTTCGCCTTGAAATACACATCCTGCAGAATCTATTAAACTTAATGTATTGGTTGTTATATGTTATAATTCCTTTTTTGAAAAAGGTTGTTCAGCCAACTGGAATATTGGTAAATAAATTATTTTTTATCCAATATTTTCCTTTTTAATTAAAGATCTATTTATGGATTGCTCTATTTTCAAATATGTATTGAAGGAAGCCTTAAGTTCATTGATATTTGAAGTAAGAAAAACAATTTTAGATTATGAAAAAAATAGTACAAAAAGAAATTGTATTGAGTTCAAGTGGATAAATCAAGCCTCACAAGCCATCAGCAATCTTTAGTTGCACAATCAGGAAATGCCTTTTTCTTTTAATTTCAAAATAGTGTACTTGATTATCCAGGTTAGTAATATAGGAATTAATATGAAATTTCTTATGATATTTTATTTTTCATATGAATTATTATTTCAATTCTATTGTATTAATTATACCTATTGGTAATATAGCATGTAAAATTTCATATTTTTCGAGTAAAACTTTTGAAAAAAAAAATAGATAAGTACATCCTATGAACTTGTATGAAGATCCTGTTGTAGTCCTTGGTTAAACCATGGAAAATATGGCCGACATGTTCATTGACATTTTAGTGTTAGGAAAACATTTTATTTCTATGATAGGCCATAAACCTAAAACGTAATTCTTATGGATTTCACCAGTGTTAGTAAATTTTATTTCATTAACCTTCACATTAAGAATTTAAAAAGATCTAAAACTCAATAAAACTTCGCTATAATGAACCCTAATGAGATAAAAAAAAATTGATTCACTATAGCCATGGTTTACTCTTTAGTATTAACCATATTATGAGGATTATTTTTAAGTTCGTTATAAGAGAAGATTCGCTATATCCCCAGTCTTTTACAGCTAGGTATTACTATACTAATATTGTGTATATTTTTAGATTCGTTATATGGAAAAGTTTGCTATATCCCCGGTTCTTTTTACTGGTTTTAATGTATACCATCATTAAATACGAATCTTACGTAATATCTAAAGATGTAAACAATAAAGTACACACATTAAACTAAGAAATAAAGTTAAAGAATGGAAGACACTGATGTTTTCTCTCCATTTAAAGTCTCTCGGAGCAATTGAGACCGAAGTGGGTGACGTATTGTCTTCCAGAGAGAGAAGTTCCAAAGTACATTATTTACCCGGCAACATTGTCTACCGACTGAATTAACATAACGACTCCCTTTTAAATTAATTACACACTCCTTGGATTGTAAATCAATAAAGCTACCCGACCTATTATAGCCTATAACAGACCTTTATAGCTTATGGAAATGTACCTGCTTTAATATGTTGCCTTCATTTATGGCTATAATTAAATTTTAATAGTTTCCAGACAAAAACACAACGACCACTTCTAGGAAGAGTCTATACATTGATTGATTGTTGAAACTAATTTATTAAGATTTTATAATTTCGCCTGACAAATTCTGTGGGTTTTCTGGCATAAGGTATTGTTTGTTCTAAACGAAATTTGCTTCACGAAAGTCTGAATACTCTATGCTTATATATACTAACTACTATTTTTATCATTGAGAGAGATTTTAGATATTTAAAGTATATATATGTGAATTAAATTTTATTGCCATCTATCGTTAAAATTTTACACAAATAAATTTACTGGCAATGCGTTTCTTTTAAATATCATCAAAAAAATCTCTACAGACCTTACTGCAATGATATGAGTTATTGAATGAGAGGGCTTGGCTCATCAGTAGTGAACCCGTGGCGAAACCGCTTAAAGGGTTCACTACTGATGAGCCAAGCCCTCTCATTCAATAACTCATATCATTGCAGTAAGGTCTGTAGAGATAATATTTGATGATATTTAAAAGAAACGCATTGCCAGTAAATTTATTTGTGTAAAATTTTAAAGTATATATATATCAAGAATTGAGACATCGCCTATAACGCGATTCATGTGTTCCGTGTTGTATGAAATCGCGTTATAGGAATTCGCGTTGTACGAAATAAAACTTGTATAACGCGAATGTGTTGTTAGGGTAAATTGTTTTATTTTATAACGCGTTATACGAAAATTCGCCTTGTATAAATAAATTTGTTACAATTTTTTTATCGCGTTGTACGAAATCGCGTTGTAAAAACTCGCATTATAGGAGAGTCTACTGTAGTTATAAAAAAAGTATAGCCACATGAACCAATGATAACTCCTGACATTTCTGTGACATTCCTTTGAAGAGAGTGACATCAAGTTACTGAAACGTCAGGAGTTCAATAAATCATTGATTGACGTGACCATATTTTTTTCTGAATTAAATTCCAACCAACAAATGATATTCGAAAATATGTATTTATAGAATCATTAGCCGAATGACCCGGGCAACGCCCGGGTTTTACCCGATTAAAAGCTTTTATTCAAATACTATTCGTTACAATTATAAATTGACGCCGTGGATGTCATTCTTGTATAATATATAAATGAGTTTTAAAAATTGTAAAAAAAAAAAATGCATCGGCCGGGAATCGAACCCGGCCCGCGTTGCAGGCGAGCATTCTACCACTGAACCACCGATGGTTATGATAAATGGCCATATTTGGATATTTATTCCATTCACAAAATCAAACGGTGACAGAATTGATTAAGAATTGTTGCTTGATGAATCTGATACTTGTATTCTGGTATATTTGATATCTATTCAGTTGATAAAACTATTGAAACGTTTATGAACCTACAATCTATAATATTAAAAACAAAAAAGGCATATCCTAACCAGTCTCACATGAGCATTTCTAGATGGCAGAGCGCCATCTAGTGAAACAAAAATAAACTAAACGTTTATTTAACTTTTCTATGAAAAATTGACACTTCGGCCAGTTAGTTTATTATTTTCTCAACGTTTTGACAAGAATATTTTGTCTTCGTCAGGAGAAGTAAATAAAAATAAAGAATTTGGCTTTATTTAACTTGTTCCGCTATATTTAGCCAACCCAATTTCTTGATAAATCAAGAAAAGTCAACCACGGACGCGTTTCGGACTGTTGACCCTCGTCAGCGTGGTGCAGTATCTCTACAACCAAAATTTGATCTCAGAGGATCTATAATATACACAAGGGTCAAATAATCGCGAGAAATCAAAGCAACGTCTTACGTCTATTTAAAAACTGAAGCTATGATTCGATCGTTATGAAAGAGCTTGACTCTCTGAGTAGACACTCAATTCATATAGGACAGATTAACTTGAAATAATAATAATTGAATCTCTTTTTAAAGATGGAAATTTTCGGGAAGGAAATTGATCCAAAAAGCACAAAGTCCTCTACCGTCAAATTCAACATAAAAACTAGACGCCATCCATTTCTCGTCGTTTTTGAATATCTTTATTTCAAAATGCAATAAAACCTCGCTATAACGAATCGGAAATATAGCAAACTATCTCCTATAACAAACCTAAAACAATCCCCACAATATTAGTAATACCATAGAGTGAACAATTCCCATAGTGACACAAAAGTTCGACCTTATAAAGGTTATCCATAGCAAGAGTTTACTTCGTATTTAATCAATCATATAAAGTTCCGCTAAAACGTACTCGGAATATTGAGCTAACGTTTCCTTTTATAACGAACTTAAATAAATTCCCATAATCATTTTATAATATAGTTGACCATTGATAATATGAAACTATAGTTAAAGTAAACCAAATGTTCAGTCACATTGAAATTCGCAATAGCGAGATATCACTGTAATTTATATAGAAAAAATAATCGTAAAAACCTTTAATGGAGTATAACATAAATCAAGCTATAACAAATGTAACACAATGGTGTGTTACAATTTATTAAGTCTTGAAACAACATCCGAATAAATAGTCAGAATGACGATGTAGTGAAAGGTAATAGTAAAGAAGAAAAAATGGCGGTTGTTATTGCCCTAATTGCTGGTTGGCGGATTAAAGCGTTCGTCTGCGCCATAAATCGCTGAAGCGCTTCGTTAACTCGATGGCTTTGTAAATAGCTCCTTTTTGTGAACGGAGCTCAACCCATAAATTTGAAAAAAAATCATATTTATTTAGAGTGTTACTTCTTATGTCTTTGAGACATTTGAAGTTGTTTTTTTAATATTCTTCATTTTCTTTTTTTTTACCTGAGAGATATTCCTTAATATTGCTCTATTTATATTGTATTTTCTTATTTTTTGGAACTCATATTAAAATTCACTTATTTTTTGCAACTTATTAATGTAAATTTGTGTTTTTATGTATTTTATCATTATGTTTTTCAGAATGATTTGTAAAATATATAACGCATTTTAGGAAAAGTTCCAACTCTTTTATTTTTCTTATATATGGGAAGAGAAGAAGTAATTATGAAATTTATATAGGAATTTGAAAAAAATATTCATATTAGTGAAGAATTATCTTAAAAAAAAAGTGAATTGAGATATTTGGTTTTTTTCATGACATGTTTTGAATAAAGGGATATACTCCGTTGACTATAGCTTCAAAATAACAATGAAAATAGAATATTATATATAAAAAAATAACCAGAAACAAAAATTATTAGCCTCACTCATGATAAATATATAATGCTAAAGTTAATTTTGACAAATATATAGCACATTAAGCGAATTTCTTTTATAAAATAACATTTCTCTCACAAAATATTTTCTAATTTTAAATAAATGAGTTTTTCAAGATATTAAATATAGTCCAATTTCAAAATATAGAAAATGATCGTGTGAAGTTACACTCTTCGACAATTTTTTTTTTGAAGGAGACAGAGGCAATTTTTTGTTCACACTTGGTTATCTCATGTATCTTCAATAAAGATCACTGTGTACAAATATTATGCAGAGTTATTATCTGAATCCCGACATACATACTAAAAGGTACAGCTTCTTTAAGTTTTGTCCATGAGTAGAAAATACCCGGTTATTGAGTTCCCATCGATGTGAAAACTGATACCTCAGTATAAAAATAATTAAATCTTTAAAACTACGCAACCAGACTTGGGGGAAAATTTGTCTTAAAGTATATTTCTGTTTGTCCAACCTATCCCAGACTGTATTTACACATGAATGTGCTAAAGTGGACAAAACTGTGTCTCCAGGAGAAGCCGCACAAGTGCAGTCTCTGCTCTAAATCCTTCCCTACACCGGGTGATCTCAAATCTCACATGTATGTGCACAACGGATCCTGGCCTTTCCGATGTCACATCTGCAACCGCGGCTTCAGCAAGCATACCAATCTCAAGAATCATCTCTTCCTTCATACAGGTAAGACGGCATCACAATATTTACCGTTTCATCTAAGGGATACATTATTTGACAGTATAAGCTACATTTATTATATTCAACCGCGAGGTTTCAACCTCTCGTTCTTCAACTGGGGAAAATGATATTAAAGTCAGGCTTGTATCTGTCCCATTACATAAACTAGATAATCAGAAAGATTAATCTTGGAACCCCTAATATATAAAGACGATATTTTTTTTAAACAGGTAAATCGAAATTCTGGAACAGTTTCATCATATGAATCATCTTGTACAACAAACCTAAGTCACCAGAATACCACTATAAATAGCAAAACTTGCATCAAGCAAAGATAACGGGTATTGAATTAGCTTCTTTTTAGGGTTCACACTACTCAAAAATATAGAATATTAAGAAAATCCTCAACAAAGATGATATTGCTGACCTTAATTGACTGATTAACTAAGAGATAAATGGATATAATCCAAGTTCCAGGACCGCTTAAGGCTAAACTCTACCCAACATATAGAATGTATGGACCCATGTAGAAAATCATCAATAAGTTCACACTACTCCAAAATATAGAGAATTGAGAAAATCCACAACAGAGATGATATTGCTGACCCTAATTGACTGATTAACTAAGATATAAAATCTATATAACCAAAGTTCTTGGACCACTGAAGGCTAAACTCTACCCAACATATAGAGTATAGACCATTGTAGAAAATCATCAACGAGTTAAGATATTAAACTGACCAAAGTAGAACTAAATGATTTAAGAAAAGTATGCTTTATGATACAAAGAAGATATATATACAGTGGCTGCTGGTCATTATGTAGACTGGCTGACTTCTGTACAGACAGACAGACAAGCCGGAGGGCACATATTTAAACGGTTTCAGGGCTATTAAAATGATCTTCTTTTTATTTGGCTAACCAACCTTGTAATTAGGTTGGGGACATGTGATTATCATAAAAAGCTTCGGCAGTCACGACCCCTAAAGAGGGGTGGAGCCCCGCGGACAATGTGGAAGATAATTATGTTATGTTTGTTGATTGATTAGCCGCGACATTGCTCTGGTATTAGGGATATGATATGACCCTAATTAATTGGCCGTAATTTTCTTTATGGCTACATCATCGCTGTATTTAAAGTGGACATTAGAGCCGCCTCGAGAATTTAGAAGGTTTAAAAATCAGTTTGGTACTGACTATTCCTGTTATATACTGAAAGACTCGAGCTAGCAAGGACCAGGCAGCAGACTAGCAAGACCGTGGATTATAATGTAACTAGTATTTTATGAACACAAGTAGATTTATATAACCGCCTTATCAAGACTACTAGCAAAGAAATATGTACGATAATCAGTGGTAAACATTCTATACAGTAAAACCTCTCCAAAGCTAATCGGGGATATACTGAACCTTCCCTTATAACGAACCCAATAATAGTAATGGCATGGAGTGAATCATTGCTATAGTGATTTGCATTGCTATACTAATTACTAAGATTTCGGTACAATTATAGGGTTTGTTATAACGAGGTGTTTTACTATATGGCAATTCTTTATATATATAAAAAGTATTTTGTATTGATTTTATATTTCGTAAAGCTTCGATCGTTCTCTGTCTCCCTAACTAAGGAATATGTGTTTATTGCTTTAGAGGTTATCTCTGAGCTAACAACAAAATTGGAACGTAAAAAGCTGAGCAGTAAACTTTTACCTTAATGAATCGTGAGAGGAAGAAGAACGGACTGTATTAGAAAAACCACTGTGCTGATCCTGTAAGAGAAAACTGGCCGAAAAAAACGCAGAATGAAATGAAGAAAATTGATCAATGAGGTCACGAACTTCATGTAATGGAATAACGAATGAACTAGGTGATGATTAAATAGATTCGATGCAACGTTTGAGAAAATATAAAATATAATAGAACTTCGCTTAAACGAATCGTGGATATATCGAACCTTCCCTCTTATAACGAATCTGAAATAATTTTCAATATTAATGATACCATAATGATGGATAGTAAATACATGGCTATAGCGTACTTAGAGTTCGATACCATCAGGATGCGCTATAACAAGATTTTACTGCAATAAATACTACAGTAAAATCTCTTGGTTAACCGAACCTCAATGGGAATGTGAATCTTTGTCTTTCTATATATCCTGGTTTATTATTTTATTGAATAAAATTATTTCAGGTTTGTTATTTGGGAATGTTTGCTATATCTTCGGTTCGTTTTAGAGAGGTTTTACCGTAAATAATGTATATAAAAATCTGATTTGGTAAAAAAAATAAACAAAATTCAACCGGTACCTTTAAAATGTTACAGAGAGCATTAGACCACAACCACAGTTATTCTATTTTTAAAAATAACTCTTGAAAAATACAATATTCTGAATGTTTAGGAATAAAACGGTCAAATTGTAAAAATATTAAAAATAATGCATCGTATTAATAAAATATATTAATACTTCAAAAATAAACTTGGAATTGAATTAATAGGTAGGCATTTAAAAAGCTAATTATAGAAGATAAATAAAATATAGTTTAAATTTAAAGAGCACCCAGGGAGTTTTGGAAGGATATTTAAGTTCTAATATTAGAGATAAAGAGAAAAGAGCTGTAATTGGTAAAAACTTATTTAGATCGAAGGAAGGGAGGGATACATACCACAGCATGCTCCTGGCAGTATGGTCGGTCCCCAGAGCATGATTGGATGTCCCCCAGAGTACCATTTCCCCAGAGTACCATCCTGGAAAAAGAAACGAACCTTTGCTAACGTGTTACAGGCAAATGGACCATTAGAATCTTCCTTCACCTTAGCAATTTTACCAGATTCTTTTCCACAAGTAGGCGATGTACCAGATATCAGCATTCAATGAGTTTGCTAATATATCTTAAATATTTCTAATTCAAGTATATTTACTAAAACCTCGATAGAACGAAAAAAGGTATATAACGAACCTTCCTTTATAACGAACCCATTATAATCCTCAATATATTATACTAGCGGATGTACCCGGCTTCGCCCAGGTTTTTCTCGAGGGAATGTTTGTAGTCTAGTAATAAGAAAATATACTACACCTAAAAACTATCAGAGAAAAGAGAAACCACGGAAGGTGAACAAAAAATGCTTACAATGGATGTTATGTTTACGATATCAAGTTAAATAAAAACAAAGATAAAATTTGCATATGTTGGTCACTATAAATTTGTATATTTGTTAGGCGAAATTAGAAACATGATAAAACAATTGGGTATTTAAAAACAAATGTAGAAATAAAAGTTGAAGTATAATAAACAATGTTAAAGATTAGTTTTAATTATTAATCAAGATTGTGTGTGAATATGTGAGAAAGATGTAATATCGTTGTTGTTTTCTTGGCCGACTGTTTTACATATGGTGTTATCTTAAAATTGCTTGTTTTGAATATTTTTTAGATTGAGATTATCAGCTAGTATGTAAAAAAAATAACTCTGTTGAAATTTAATTTTGTATTTATATATAAATAAAATTAACTCTGTTGATTTTTTTTGTATTTAATCGATAACAGCGAAGTTACGCATGTTAATGTTAGGAAATATATTTTGATGTTAAGCAAAACCTGCTCCATCTCGTTTTACATAAATGTTGAAAATTTGGTTGAAATTGATGCATTGTAACGAAAGTTTTTAGTGATGTCCACTTATGAAATTTCCATTTTATTAATATAGATATAGTATACCTCGCTATAGCGAACCTCAAAGAGACTAAACCTTTGGTTCATTATTGCCATGGTTTCATTATAGCAATTATTCAATAACAAGTAAAACCTTGTTTAACCGAACTGGGCATATAATAAATCTTCCTTATAACGGACACCTATTAGTGATACTATATAGTGAATCATGGCTATAGTGAACTAAGAGTTCAGTTGGGGTTCGCTATAGAGAGATTTTACTGTATTATATAAGGTACGTTCTTCAAATTCCTGGAGTTTTTAAATATCTAAAATGATACTAGATTAAAATAAAATTATATTTGATAAAATTCGAAATAATCCCCTTCTGCATCTATCATTATTTCTCGTGACTCGAATAGTTGCTATTTAGGAGAGATTTTACTGTGTAGGAAAAAGCCTTTTGGGCCAGATCAGGTTAGTATTGGTCTGAGGAAGTATAATGTTGTAAACTATTGATTAAACCTTTTTTCCGACAGATAAATGTAAAGATTAGAAGAGTGGTTAATCAATATAATGTTTCAAAATTTTCTAAAAATGAGCTTTGACTTAAAAAAAAAGTCGATTATCCTTTAAAAGAAGATGGGTAATTTAAATAAGGAAAGAAGACAGAGTGGGGCAATATGCGGGTAGGATTGCAAGGAGTCAAAAAACGCAATTACACATTCCACAATCAGGCCGGTGTCACCCATTTTAAAGTTTCTCCAAGCAAACATGGGAAAAGGATCTATCATTACTGCAGTATTCGTGGGAATCCATCCATCATGAGGTCTGGAAACCAATTATAGCCCCAATGGTCACTCAAGCTAATTACAAACATGTCACAATACCTTCTTCACTAGGTGTCATCTTTTGTTTGGCCGTCCGTATCTTCATAACCTATCAGAGATGCTTCTGGCTTCTTCTATTTATTTATTTATTTTTTTTTTGGTAATCCTCTCGGCCTACGATCCTGAAATTTCCCCTCTCCTCAATTCTCTAACTTTTAAATTATTTTTATTTGAAAGGACTCTCCGTCCTGATGAAAATCTTTGTTTTCCCGACTTTTCGATAAATAGCATCCTCCCTCGTCAGGTAGGAAAAAAATACAGCATGCAGAAGACATAAAATATTGTAAAGTGAAGCTGCGGTTTCACGGAAACTTTGAAATTTTGAAGTAATTTATTTTAAATAAACTTATTTTAATGTTCACGAAAAACCGCGACTTTACTTTTAAATATTTTATATGTCTTCTATATATTTAATTGGTTACGGTGTATTGATTACACACTCGATGAGGATTAATGATATTCACCGAAACGTGGTGTAAATAAAAGATTTCCATTTGGCGACCGAGAGTATCTCCTTTTAGATATGAATATGGTTGAGGCATCAACCATCTTTTAAATATTTGATTAATTTTGATTAATTATTTTCATATTTATATAAAGCTCAAAATCATAAGGCGAAAGATTTCTTTAAAAGTTTTTATTATTATTTTTGTTATTATTATTCGAGCATTAATGCCCTTCCACAGGAAAAACTTTAAAATGAACCTTTCACCTACGATTTCGCGATTTTTTATAAATTTACTCCAGGCAATTATATAGCCCAAGATATTTCCAAATATAGTTGTTCTAAAAAATCATCTGATTGGAAATTTTCTTGTAGAAAGGTTAATTTCTCTTTAAAAACTTAATATAGTGGTGAAATAATGTGATTAAAATCATAATTTTGCACACTGCCAATTGTCCGGGTTAATCCCAAACTACTCCGATGTTTACTAACCCCAGTTCTGAAATGCTAGGCTGTATAATTTGCCCAAAGCCTTGAACTAAGAGTTAGGAAGCGAAAAAGGCGCTAACCCTCTCTAATTAACTTTTGCTGGCGTTAATTAGTAGGTGCCATTACCTCGTAATTTAAATTACTCGAAGGGGCAAATTGGATCCCTTATTGTTTCCATTCGACGACAGTTTAAAAATGTCGCACGATAACTCGACCTCCCCCAAAAAATAAAAAAAAAATAAAAAAGAAGGATTTCTCAAACAATTGAGTGTTGCACTTCCCTTCCAAATCCTGGGTAATTGGAGGAAAGGCAGTTCCTTTGAATAATTCCTGATGCCTAACTTGATTACATTTACTTTTTGGGGCTTTGTTTTGGATTGAAGGGAAATAACAGGAAAGCTTAAAATGGTTAGAAATTTGAGAGTTCAATCGAAACAAAGTATTTCTCAATAAGAAAATGTTTCTTGCTTTAAGAAGATTGATTTAATTTGTGTTTGAAAGTATATGAAAGCTTACACAGAATTTACATCTAATATGTTTGAACGAAGCATTTATTCAAATAAATTATACGTATATGAAATATTTCTTCATATAGTGTGCATCTGCATATATTTGTATATGTACTAAAAGTGGCACCTCTATCTTTAATTTAACCATGCATTGCAATTTCGAAATATAAAAATATCAGAAATATTATATTTATATATATTTAATATTTCATTCCTTATTTATATTTATATACAATGAGTTAAAGTGACATTGGTATATCGAAGTTGAAAAAATTTTAACGAATATTTTCAACAAATAAAACGTCTTTTTTAACTGTCAGCATGAGAAACCGCTTGGTGGGCTGATCACTGATGAGCCAGGGCCTCCCAATATTTTTTACAACAGTAAGTAGGAAGTATTATTCAATTTGTAAATAAGTAAACTCGGGCGCTCTCTATTTATATCCATCGTATTTCAATATACAGTAAAACCTCGTCAAAACGAACCAGGAATAAAACGAACTTTCCCTTATAACGAACTTCAAATTATTTTTATTTTATAATACAGTGACCCCTAAAATAAAAACATAATCAGTAGCAATGCGTTTCTTTATTCGTGCAAAGTGCAAGCTTTCGGATCTTTATAATCCTTTCACAGACAGAATTCTGCCTGTTTAATGAAGATTTTATAGAATATTTTCCTCTACTTAAAAATGTTCCTGTAACAACTATATAAGCTATACTAGGAAAACTTACATCTTTATTTCCATTTAAGGTATGACTATACGATAATCATATTTTTTTTGTTTTCACAATCATAGATATCAAAATGTGAAAAAAACAATAGGCAAAAAAAAAAAAAATGAAAAGGTCAGCTGTTGATTACAAAAATAAATAAGGCATATTCTAACTAGGAGCACATGTGCTTTTCAGAAGGCAGAGCGCCATCTGGTGGAACAGAAATCAACTATTCATTGATTTAATCTGTTCCCTGATATTTGGCCAATCCAATTTCTTGATAAATCAAGAAAAACCATCCTCCAACGCGTTTCGCGCTGTTGGCGCTCGTCAACGTGGAATAGGCTGTACCACTGCGACCAAGAAGAATTTTGGTCCCTGAGGCTTCTTGAGAAACCAAGAAATGGGTATTTAAGGCCAAACTTGCGTAAATACGCTTAACATGTAAAAAAAAAACAATAGAAAAATAAAAAGTAAAAAGGTCATTTTAGATATCAGAATATAGTACGAATGTGAAATGGTATTGGGATCAGGTGAATAAATCAAGAAATAGGCATTTTCTGATCGTGCAACTAAAAGAAATAATTGAAAATCAACGAATGGCTGATATTAGATGACGCAATCCATCAGCAACTTTTATTTGCACGATCAGGTGATGCCTTTTTCCCCCTTAATTATAGATACAATATTTATAAATATTCATATTTCTTTTTTCAGGAATTATAATTAGAAAATAACAATATTGACATATTTCAGTTACGCTGTTCATTTTAGGAAAAAACTTATATGCTTTCTGGAATAAACTTTATCTTTTGAATAAATACAGCTGTTTTTGATTACCTCAATTCATACTACATTATTCATATGATATATAGAAAATAATCTGACCAATTAAAATAATAAGTTAATATTTGAAACGAATTATAATTGCACGGGCGAAACTCTATATATATATTAGGAAATAAGATTTTCTGCTGATTTTTGATTATCTTGAGGATTATGCTATGATAATGCCGTCGTGGTTAAAATCTTGAGAGTATAATAATAAAAATAGTGAAGATTAGAAATAGCTTTAATTGAGCTTATGGAATATATAAAAAAAACATAATTTGAGAATGGTATGCCTGACTTAAGGCGTAAGAATAAAAAAAATGAAAAACTTATTTACATAATGTACAAACGGTTTGAGCCGGCCATCGGGAAACAACAACAATCAGTTTTTATAGGGAAAACGCGACCTCTGGCGGTCGATTTAACAGAGTAATTTATTTTTCTATATATTTTAATTTTAAAATGAAATAAATTTTCTATAACATATATATATAGTGGGATTATAGACAAAATAGATCGCGGGTAAACAAGGTAATCTCCAGTTACTGTATGGATTCAGCAACTTCTCTCAGCTTGTAAAGAAACAAACCAAATAGAGCAGTCACGTAATAATTATTTTTCTGAGATCCACCTCATAAGGGCAGAAAAATTGATCTAGAATATATATAGCAAAGATTTCAAATAAAATTAATGTTTACAGTAAAATCTCAATATAGCGAGAAGGGACCGAACTTTTGGTTCACTATAGCCATGGTCCATTCTATGGTTTTACTATTATTGTAGATTATTTAAGGTTCGTTATCAAGGTCGATTCGCTGTATCTTTGGATTGTTTTAGAAGGATTTCACTGTAAATATCTACCCAATATGTTTCTTTTCGCGTGCTCCCCGCATATTTTGAAAACACACGAGTCTTCTGGTTTATGAAATTCCAAGTTTTTATAGATTATTGAATATTTAAACATTAATTCTATTCACATAGGCTCGAAATGTATAGTGACTCTGAATTGTTGCTCTTAAAAGTATGTTCTTATATGAATAAACATTAAATGAACGTAGAGATATTATATTTCATAATGATAAAGTATTTCCTGATAATACAACTGAGTGTTGTTGATGGCATAGCATCCATCTATTGAATGAAATTTCATCAGCAAGGTTTAATTGCATGATCAAAGCACAAATTCTTTCATTATATTCTCTTTTTGACCTCTTTCTTATATGTTCACTTTATATCAGATTTGTATACCCCAGTGAGACTGAACCTTTGGTTCACTATAGTCATGGTTTCATTATATAGCGTCAGGGTTTATTATATTAAGAATTAAAAATAGGGATAAATTTCCAGGATCGTTATAAAAGAAGGTTATCTATATTCCCAGTTCTCAATAACGAGTTTTTTCATTGTACTTTTTAATATTTCATATCTATATCATTTTTGAGACAATGGACGTTTTAAATCGTTAAATTATTCGTAACAATTGCCAGAAGTAATATCAAAATCTTTCTCTCCGGACAAGCTGACGTATAAATTTCTCATTGGTTAAAAGAAAAATGATTTCATTTCAGCAAAGGCTCTTGGCTCCTTGCAGATTCTCTTGCCTTTGTGCTGTTCAATCAATGTGTGGATCATTGTGTGGATTGATGACTCTCTTTGTCCTCTTCTTTTTCATTAACTCCTAATGGAATCCAATTTAAATTTTACTCTTCTCTTCCTTTTTTTATTAACAATATTCTATAGAAGATTTGAGTGTGTGGTTTATCTTTTCACACACATGATAAATGAAAACATGGAAAGCAAACAATATTTTGGGTAAAAATAACCAACTCTTTGTTTTGTTTGCTATAGTTTTATAAGGCAATAACGCGGTATCTATATATGGAACTTTAAACTACAGTAAAATCACGCTGAAGCAAACCATAATGAGAACTTGTGATTAACCTTATCCATGGGTTCAATACAACCATAATTCACTATATGATATCATTGATATTGGGTATTATTTTAGGTTCGTTATAAGTGATGGTTCGCTATATTGCATGTTATTTTTAGTGAGGTTTTAGCGTAATTAGAAAGAAATCTTATTTTTACAAATATAAAATATCTAGTTTTTTTCTGCGATATAAAAATATTAGGCGTTCATGACTCATTAGGCTCAAAGCCACTGGGAGAGTTCACCACTAATTATTCAGGCTATCCAAATGTTTTTACAATACAGAAAAGACAGTTTTGAAAATAGAGCAATTCATAAATGAATCTTTAAGTAAAAAGGCATATATTGGATCAAAATATTATTTATTTTACCAATATTTCAGTTGGCTGAACGCCAACCTTTATCAAGGTGTTATAACATTTTAAAGTGTGTCAACAACAAAACTCAGCGCCACATAACGTCAACAGCATTTATAATGTTTTAAACATATTTTGTTATATTCAATGGGAAGAAAAAATATTGATATATAATATTTATATTATGGACAAAATATAGGTGTGAATATTTTGAAAATTAACAATAACGCCTATATATAGCGAATATTCTTTATAAAGAACCAAAAAATGTCTATTATTAATAATAAAATTGAGTGAAAAACTATGACTATAGTGAAACAAAAAAAAAAAAAAAAGTTCGGTCTCATCAGCGTTCGGTATATCGGGAGTTTTACTGTCTATAGCAAACTACGCTAAAATAGCTTCAAATTTCACACTTCTATTCTAGTGGTACAGTAGAATCTTTTATAAGAAACTGTTCATAATATGATGCTATATCTCCTGAAGATGTTCTCTCTTTTAACAGCTAGGTCAGGTTAATGGAATTCTTTTTTATTTCACAGATGTGGCCACTCAGAGAAGTACACCTATCCCCCGATTTACACGGTACTTGTTTTACACATTTTCGCTTTTACACAGTTTTCCAAATAAGTTTTTTTTTATTTATTTTTTATCCCACTATACTAAATGCTACTGTGATTTAACACATGCGCTGTGTACACATCTCACGAGGAATCCCGAGCTTATGTGCTGACTACATATTTTAACCTGTCAATGCATTTTATTTTTATTTCTATCTACACCTATCCCCCGATTTACACGTTTTTCTCAGGAACGTATCTACCGTGTAAATCGGGGGATAGGTGTAATTTCTTATCAGACTGGTCGCTCACGAGAGGGTTCATTGTATTGATTGATTTTAAAAATAATTTTACCCGTGTAAATATTTTATAAAACATTATTATAGTTTTTTTGTTGTTGTTATTTATATATCCAGTAAGATCTCGCTATAGCAAACTCCAATAGGACTAAACCTTCGGTTCGTTATTGCCAGGGTTCATCATATTATATAAAATAGGATTGTTTTAGGTTCGTTCTGAGGAAAGGTTCACTATACCCCCAGTTAGGTTCAGCGATGTTTGTATTGTATATAAATCAAATCTGAAAACTCGTCAATCTTATAATTGCTATATACAGTAAAACTCGCTGAAACGAACCTGGGATATAGCGAAGTTTTCCTTATAACGATTCTGAAATAATCATCATTTTTATTTTATAAAGCAATGAACTATGACTAGTAAACCGCTGTTATAGTGAACCATGATTATAGTAAACCACAGGTTCCATCCTATTGGGGTTCACAATAGGTTTTTTTTAATTATAATTACTAAATATTACTCTTTTTACCAACGTTCCGGAGACCTACACTGTCGCCATTTTAAAGGTTAAATATTAATGTGATATCATGGTAGAAAGAATTACCTTCAAATTGAAGTTTTTACCTTCAAAATGGCGATAACAGGTCGCCAACACTTCGGTAACGATGAAGAAGTTGATGAGGTTCCGTATGTATACATTTATTTCGTTGATCATAAATATTTTAAGATGTAGATTATTGTTTTGTTCGCGATTCTAAATGGTGAACTCGTAGCTGTTAAAAATTCCAAATCAACAATTGGTGACAATTAATTAGTGCTGGATTACTACCAGGACATGTTCTCCCTCGGGTGAGTCTCAAGTTTATTTGATGTCGCAGTCCCCTCGTCTGCTTCTTTAAAAAATCGATGAATTTATTATTCAAATGTCGCTCATAAAAATTATGTAATTAATGGTATTACTAGTACTTTATAATATATTATGATATTTATATGAAAATATATTATTCATTATATAATATTTAACTTCTATATTTTTATAAGGAGATAGAAAAAAGGAAAGTTTTGAAGAGTGTAAAACAAAAACGATTGCATAATATCTATTTTTTAAAATCCTTGATTCATTTTCAAAGACAATGTGGTATATCGATAAAAAAAAAGAATTTCTGAGAGAATAGAATTTTACTTTAAAAAAAAATGATAATCTATTTAAAATATTTGATTTAAAAACTTATTCAACAATTATCTGTTCTTCAAAGTTTCATGGAAATTTTTTTAAGAAAAGAGAAAATAATGAAGGCAGATTTTTTTTTTCAAATACATAATAAAGGGAAAAAATATTCGTAAAATAATTTACTTTTATTTGATAAGAAAAGGAAAATATTCGAAGAAGGAGGTATTTTATTAATATAAAACTGTTTGCCTTGAGAATTTCTCCATTTAAATTCAATAGAAAGGTAAATATTTGGTCGTGAAATTGACCTGATAGTTCTCTTCTAGGTGAGCTTCTGTATTGGAATTACTTTTCTTTCATTTTGTCCCATCAAACATGTCTTCCACTCAGTAACCTTTCTTTTCCCTTTGTAAATCTAATAGTTTGGTTCACCTTCCACTTTATTGTAAATTCAATAGTTACATGTGTGTATTTATATGAAGTAAATTTGCTTTAGAATGTGCTGAATGGAATCTTCCTTTCTTTTAAAATAATGTAGAAATACCTTTAAACTTCTTTCCACAAAATGATAAAAAGGTTTAGCTTTTCTTTTAAAGTAGTATATATAGAATAATAATTATTATATTAATAATATATTGTATATAGTAATGATATACTAAAAATTGTAGAATTCCATATGAAAGAATGATTAATAAAAGCGTATTATATATATTTTATTACAACTTAAAATCAAACGATCAAATTTGCATAGATTTTAGAATAACACATTATGGAGATTCTGATAGGATATTAGAGGCAATAAATGTAATTGTTTAGATTCATATTTTTGCCTGTACTCTTTTTGTGTAAAGGCAGTAAACATTATTAAATATAAAAATTATGTATAATAAAACGTCTATAGCCAAACACAATGTAGCACAATATCTAATTCATTGTAGTCTCTTTGTTAACTCTAAGGTTCATAATTTGGTGTCAATTTAATCGGGGATTATTTTATTGTTTGTTATAAGGGAAGTTTCGCTAAATACTTGGTTGGTTATATCGGAGTTTTATTGTAAATTGAACACGTTTACTTGTATCACTATAATAATAATGTAGTTTTGATTTATCACAAATATATTTATATTTCAGGAAAGGCCTATTTTGGATATATAAACGAATTAAGTAAAATATATTTTAAATAAGATATTGGTTTAGATTCCAAATATATTAAAACCTTGCTATAGCTATCTCTAATAAGATCGAACGGTTGTGTCATCACTATAGCCATGGTTTTATTATATAGCATTACCAATACAATAGCTGTGAATCTACTGTATATTAATTAAATGATGCAACAGCTTTCTGGAGATGTTTCTTTTTATTGAAAATAACTAATCTCTATAAACCTTTTTCATCATTTAATCAAATAATATCACCCTTATAACGAACCTTAAATAATTCCCATTTTTATTTTATTATACAGTTAAACCTCGTTAAAACTAACCTGGAATATAGCGAACCTTCCCTTATAACGAACTTTAAATAATTCTCAATTTTATTTCATAATACAGTCAACAATGGCTATAACGAACCATTACTATAGTGAACCATAGGTTCAGTTCTATTGTGGTTCGCTATTTTTTCATTGACTATAGCTATGACGAAACATGGCTATAGTAGACTACATGTTCAGTTTCATTGCGGTTCGCTATAGAGGAATTTTACTGTATATGACAATATTACTTTGATTACAGTATGCATCTGTTTGTATAGGGATTACATTGTATGCGTTCTAAATGACTTTGCATCTATAATTCCAAACCTAGACAATCAATTATTCGATTATATATTAAAAAATAATAATTGAGAGTAAATTCTAAAAAAATAACACATAACTAGGCGGTAGCATTTATTATAATATGAGCGTTGGGCAAGAATTAATAAGCTATGTACCAAACCCAATGCCTTTTTCGAATGCCTCTTATATTAATCCTTTATAGGGATATATTCAGATATATATATATATATATATATATATATATATATATTTAATTGAATTGGAATTTAGTTATTTGAAGTGCAACATTAGAGGTGTCTGTCATTATGGCTCAATATTTAGGTGTATCATTGACTCTTGAAATTTGTCACTATTATTCTATAACCCGAATATGACCCTAAATTACTTTTCCCAAAGTTTAAAAGGATTTATCGATTAATATCAGTTTATATATATTCTTCCATGTGCTTCGAGCATATGTTTTAGCATGAAGATACTAGATGAAACTGACGATATTCTGTTGTTGGTGACGTGTCCAATGAAGCGCCTCAGTTGTCCCCATACATCTCTATCACAGCAGTCGCAATGTCCACTATCTTGGATGTGTAAAGCTGCTGTTCTGTGTCTATGTCAATTTTCTGCAAGGCTGCGGCCATTGCTGGGCATGAGAATATGGGAGTAGATGTTACTTCCACACAAGGACAATTGTTGCATGTTCTATAGGTTCTTGTGCCATCTGGATATATTGTCATTTCTTTATAGTGTTTCGTTCTGAGTCTTGTTATAGGTTTTGCAATTCTCCTCTCAGAGTTAATTTCAGGCCATATTCTGATATCCTATAAAGATAACCAATAGACGAAGGGGGCAACCAAGAAGAGTATGTTGGAGTCCCACGCTGCCAGGTGTGGGGGGCACCAACAAGAACTTTATTACAGGATAGACAGATAGATAGACGGACGGTAGCCGGTGTCTATAAATCACGGAGGAGTATCATCAGCATAATCATAGTACTCCCGTACTCTTCCCCGAACCCACGGGGGTTATTAGGCTTGCACCTCCCCCTCCTTTTAAACGCCACTACACCCCAAGTATTAATTCATAATTATACCTTATAACCAAAACCTCGTTTTTCTACTACCTCCTTTTAATACCGACATGCTCTACAGTTCCCTTTTTTTATCAAGCTTCTTTCCTTTCGATATGCGTTTCAATACGTATGGTAACTAGCTCATCATTGTCTTCATCATCATTTATTTTATAAAGATTCCTAAAATAAGGAAGCTTCATTTATTTTTTCAAATCTCTGGAGGTCTAGTTGGAATGAATGATGTTGTTTCAACTCTTTGTTTTCTTGTTCGCATTCCTGTGGATAACCAACGTTGGCTGTTGAGATGTAAGATCTGGTTGATGTATTGCCACTTTATCATTGTTGAACTTCCTCTTTTTCTCTTTTTCTATGCTGACTAGATAAAAGTGAGAAATATAAATTGAAAGGATTCGCTGCTTCTTTTTATTTTTGGTATTTTTTAATCGTTTGAATTGTTTTTATTCATTAAGTATTTTAAAATATAATTCAATAGCTAAAAAGGGCACAAAAGATAAATACAATAGGACTTGGATAATTTGAAAGTCGTCAATTCGAAAATGTCTTTATTTTGAATATTTATCTTGGTCCCTAGACTTTTAAGCCTTTATTCAAAACGTTTTAAATTCGATTTTTTTTTTAATCCTTGGACTTCGAAATACCCAGGGTTCGACTGTATGTGCTATTAAAACAGTTATTAAAACACTACATAAAACTCTCATTTTGCTAGGTAAAATAATTATAATATTGTTTATTATTTTTAATTATTAAGAGAAGATTATCTCTTTCTTCTCTCTATTCTATATTTTGATGTGTATCTAAAGAATCAATGATTATTATACAATAAATGTATAATTTAGATATTTTTTAAATTCCTATTTATGTAGAGGAATTGTGGAAAACAACCAAATTTACGATAAACTTGAAACTAACTTTAAAGGTTCAAGGACTTTTTAATGGACTAACTTTTTTTAGAAAAAGAATTACGTCTACACCATAAATATCTGTTCTTATTATGTCTCAATTGAATTGAGATGAAAGGCAAGCAAATGTTTGTAAGTTTTGCCTATCTCTCTATGAGAATTATTGACTATATTTAGATCACCCAGTTGAGCATATTTATATCAATGCAATATATATACGAATCCCTAGATATTAATTCAATTTTGCAACAGATTTCTGAAGATGTGTTTCTTTTGATTTTTTTATTGCATTTTTAAGTTTTCGGGAATTTTCGCCATATAACAGGAGTACAAAATGAACAATAATGAAACGCCGTTATGAAAGACGGAAATACCCGAAAAATTGAGAATGCAATTAGAAATCAGACGGTTCATCTCCAGAAACCTTTTGCATTATTTAATTATTTATATCAAACCGAAGGCCAAGAATTATTTGAATCAAGGTGTTTAAGAAACAAGCAACAAATTCCATTAGGCGGAAATATAATAAACAAGATCGAAATTCTCATTTTTATCAAATATATCAAATATTTATCCAAATATACATATCCATTGGTATTAAACATATTGAAAAAAAAATTAATATAGGTTTTCTTTACTTGCGCGCACTTTTTCTTATTGGAGGGCTTTGGGAATAGAGGACATCCAAGAACGAAGTAAAGGTGAAGGATTATAAATAATGCGATGCTATTTGAAATAAGACTAACTTAAGCTCATAACAATGGGTTTCTTCATTTCAATAAATCTAGACGATATTTTGAGCCAAACGACTCTTTTTTTTATGCCTATAACTTAATCTATTTTTAATAATATATATTAAAAATTAATGTATAATATAAAAATGAGAATATCTACAAAATTTAAAAAAATATTAATAGAATATGAATTTTCTTTTTAATTGTTCTATTAAAACCTTTTTTATATTGAAAAAATATAAATAATCAAGTTAGTTATTTCTTTCAATTATTATTTTTTGACAAGCACATGACATCCTAAAGACCGAATTATAAACTTGGATCTGTTGCGTGTTTGTTAACCCTTGTCATACATTTCAAATTAATTTGTATCATAAAATTATTTTTCTATCTTCTTTAACCAAGGTATAGATTAGAAAAGGGGGTATAACATTTTAAAAGTAAATATATGTATACAGTAAAACCCCACTAAAGTACCCTGAGATAGCGAACCCTATATCAAACCTTAAATAATCCGTTCAGTCTAATTAAGGTTCGCTATAGCGAGGTTTTACAGTAGATGGCGAAAAAAAAAGCACTTTTTGAAGATTCATCAACAGTTATTGAAATAACGATGGAGTCATGGACCTAATGAAGTGTACGAGGGGGCAAGGATCTTTCTTAATTACCCGGAGAGCGTATCAATTACAGGATATCGGCGCATTTACATTGTAAATAAGTGGGATTCATAGCCTTGGCGCCAGGGCTCTTGATTAATATCCTTGCCGCCAGAGTAACCGGCGGGGTCGACACTAGACTACTGTCTATGAATTGTCGCTTCAACTTGTCACATTCTACTCCTTTCATTGTCTCAAGAAATCGCTATCAAAAAAGATTCCTAATTAAAGTTTCCTTGATCCTTTAAATATGTTAGTGTTTTATTGAATAAAAACATCAAGCCTCCAGGAAAGAATATCTTTTCAAAAACTTTTTATTCTCTAGCTTACGGGCACGAACGTCCTTCCATAGAATAAAACCTGGTATAATAGTGTTTTTATATATATATATATATATACGATAACCCCCCGAACCTGAGTTATAGCGAAACTTCCCGAATAACGAATCTGAAATAATTCCCCTTTTTTATTTTATAATGCAGTAAACTATGACTATAACGAACCATTGCTATAGTCAACCACAGGTTCATTCCGATTGAGGTTCGCTATAAAAGGGTTTTATTGTATATCATTAGATTGTATCATTATCTCGAATGATATTTAACTCTTAAACAAGAAGAATTAGAAAAAAGGATTTTCTTATATTCAGTAGTTATTCATTACAATCTTCAGATATGTCTGTTTTTCAACAGGTACATAGAATTGCAAGATATGAAATAAAATTTTATATTCCAGTTGAAGAACAGACATGTCTGAAAAAGCTTGCAATATATTTTTACTGAATAAAATATAATCGCTTCCCTTTGGTCTTCACAATTAAATATTGTTAGCATTATTTTATTTTTGTCACACTTTGAAAGCAATGTTCAATAATTTTAGCTCTGCGTCATTGCTGTTATATTTCTTTTTCAGAACATAAATATTATACAGTAAAACACCTTTATACCAAACCCCAATGTGTCCCTGTCGTTCATTATAGCCATGGTTCTGACAAAAGTTACTATTACGGGTTATCACACAAAAATGAAATATACTAGGGCCTAAAGTAATTAACTTGATGCACAGAAAAGCGTACACTCAAGAGTACAACACCAACAACAAGAAGGAAGTCAATAAAACTCACGATTGGTAAAATAAAACAAAACAGTACATATCTTTATTGTAGCGTTGGTAGGGATCGGACTCGTGTCACACCGGGATGCGAAGAGATCCCCAGACACGGAAAAATAACGTAGAAAAACACTTTAAGCGTCTCCACACCAATTCTCCACGCTCTGAGCCCCACTCGCATTCCCTTAGTCTCCTCTTATATACAAACATGGCCACATTCGTCCAATGAGAAGGCGTGAGAGATAGGTTCACTAACAAACGAAGACAACATTCTTCCCGCTGAAAACTGATTTAAAAAAAAAACTGAAAATATTTGTCAATATAATTTTACAGTTCACCCTATTATAAAAAATAAATGGAGGATTATTTCAAGTTCGTTATAAGGGGAGGTTTGAAATATTCCAGCTGCTGAGAGTCATCGTATTTTAATGGAAGTTTATTGTGACCATGCGCGTGTCAAACGAACGTGTCAGAAGTAGTTTTCACGGTTTAAAAGTGACAATTTTGATTTGGAAGACGAAGAAAGACCCGGAGCGCCACCAAAGTTTGAGGATGAAGAATTAGAAGCAAGACCCGATGAAGATTAAACACAAACGCAAAAGGAACTCGCAAAAACACTTGGAGTCACTCAACCTGACATTTTTCATCGCTTAAAAGAAACGGTAATGGTCCGAAAGGTCGGAAATTGGGTGCCGTATGAACTGAAGCCAAGGGACGTCGCACGCCGTTTTTACATGTGTGAACAACTGCTCTAACGTATAAAAAGAGGTTTTTGCCTCTAATTGTAACTTGCGATGAATCGACGGCCAGGCCGAATATTCATGGCGAGAATATTATGCTGTGTATTTGTTGGGACCAGCTAGGAGTGGAATATTATAAGCTGCTACAATCGAACGAAAGGATCACAAGGGATGTCTACCGAAGACAATTGATGCGTTTGAGCAGAGAATTACGGAAAACACGTCTACAATACGCCAATAGACACGACAAAGTTATTTTTCAACATGTTAATGCTCAGCCACATGCTGAAGCACCCGTTAAAGCGCACTTAGAAACGGTCAAATGGAAATTTCCACCCCACCCGCCGAATAGCCCAGACATTGCTCCTTCCGATTATTATCTCTTTCGATCAATGCAACATGGTCTGGCTGACCAGTACTTCTCCAATTACGATGAAGTCAAAAAATGGATCGATGAATGGATAACAGCCAAAGAGCCGGCCTTTCTCCGAGATGAGATCCGTTAATTTCCAGAAAGATGGAAAAAGGTAGTGGCTAGCGACTGACAATACTTTGAACATTGAAGGTCTAACCGATTTTTGACAATAAAGTTCCATAAAAAACCGCACGAACCTAATTATACTTCTAATATAATATGTATTTTATTCATGTATATAAGAATTTCTAATATTTTTAACAATGGATCTTCTATTTCACAATATTGACATTTTGAGACTAATATGATGTAAGTAGAATTCAGCAATGCCTTTTACATTCTCTTCCATAATCCAAAACGTGAGTATTCAATTGGAAGTGTGTGCCAAAAATAAATCACACTTACTACTTCAACAGAGATAAGCCTCTGACAAATTTGTGCAATTTCATAACTCCTCTCGAAGGGTGTTACGAAATGGTAGATGCCCTGTACTGATGAAAGCCTTTCTCAATACCATGGTATACAGAATGATCTTTGTTGCGACCGCGTAGATCCAATGCAATACGCACGCGACTTTCCAGGGGTTGGGTTCACGTGTTGCCCAAGAAAGAAGCCTATATCAAAACTTAGCAACAACCACACAACGACTGAACCCAATGACCTCTATTTCCTAACTGAATTATCTACACCGATTAGAAAAGAAAACTAAAAAAATGAATCTATCTAAACAAATGCAAATCATCAAAAATTTCTTCTAAATTTACATTCGCCAACAAATATAAATCAAAGATATAATTTGCATATATAAAAAAAATCAAACATTTAAAAAATAACATAAACAAACCAAAAAATAAATAAATAAATACAAAGATTTACACTGGCTTTCAACAATTATTTTGGTCTAACTTTCCAACGTCTTTGTTATGTCAGATTATTTTATCTAAATTTATGCTTTTAAGACTTAAGATTATCAATATTTAGTCCATAAGTCTCCATGATGGGGAGCTGCTGTCGTTAGTTGGCTATCCACCACAAGGAGGTGACAGTCAGACTTTGCCCCCCTATACTAAGAATATAAACAGAAGTGCCCCATGATGGGGAGCTGCTGGTACCACATAGAGGTGACAGTCAGACTTTGTCCCCTATACTAAGATTATGAACAGGAGAAGTGCCTTATCCAAATATGAATATTTTACATACAGAATTATTTCAATATACAGTAAAACCTTGCTAAAACTAACCGGGGTATAGCAAAATAGTCATTATTTAGTTAACTAAGAATATTCATAGTGAACTAAAGGTTCAGTCTCATTGAAGTTTGTTATAGCGAGGTTTTACTGTATGTATTTAAAAATATTCGTTTATTTGAATAATACGCTTTTAATATCGCCGTCTTTGCATTTTGAATTAGTTTTGTTCAAATAATAATATATGAAAAATAATACAAACGTAAAATAATCCTGGAATCAGGTTCATAGATATTTGAGAAGCAACCCTTGATATTTCCATGGTTGTCTACTTTTGATTGATCAGGAAATATTCTGAAATATAATTAAGAAATCTCAACGTTTAGTTGAAATTTATTCCGACAGATGGCGCTAGCCATTAGATATTTAAGTTGTAGATAAGAAGATGCTTTCTATCTAAAGGACCAATAAGACAGTATTGTTGTGTGTCTAGGAGACAAACCCCATCAATGTGAGCTGTGCAACAAGAGGTTTGCTCTGGCCTGCAACCTCCGTGCTCATCGGAAAACACATGAGAGTAAGTACTGGCAATCTTCAAAGTTTATAAGCTATAACAAGACTTCTTTTTGCTATAATGGACCAGGGATATAGCAAACCTTACGTTATAACGAACTTTAATCCCCAAAATACATTAAAACCTAACTAAAACAAACAAAGGATATAGCGAACCTTCTCTTATAACACACAAAAACCTAAAATAATCTCTGAAATACATTAAAACCTTGCTAAAATAAAACGGGGTCATATTGGACTTTCTCGACAAACGGTCCTGAAATGATGCTCATTTTAATTTTATACTAAAGAGAACCATGCGGTTGTAGTGAACCTAAATTTCAGTCTATTTGGTGTTCGTTATAGCGAGGTTTTACTGTAAATAAAATACAAGGCTATAACTTTCATACAGATGTGCTACTCACTATATAACACACAATTCAAGATACAGTTTATCTTAGAATCCCACAATAAATAAATTTCTAAATTATAAAATGGTAATATTCATGTAGTAAAAAGGATAGGCCCCATTGTGCAATACAACAGCCTTTTAAATTTAATCCTTAAGAACATCATTAATAAACAGAATTGTTTGAAGTTTATAATAAAGTAAAATTCCCTCTATAGCAAACCTCAATGGGACTGAACCTGTGGTTCACTATAGCTATAGTTCACTATATTATAAAATTGAAATGGGTAATATATATCAGATTCGTTATATGGGATGGTTCGCTATATCCCAGGTTGGTTTTAGCAGAGTTTTACTGTATATCTATTTAGAAAAATGCTTATTTTGGATCAATATGTTTATTTTCAATATTTCGGGTGGCTCTACACATAAATTTTCCCAAATTTTATCTAAAATAAAATATAAAGAATTTGAATATATATAAATAAATATGACGTGTGTTCATCTAAAGAAGATACATTTTGGAGATAAAAGATTTCTTTCTACAAAAGTTAAACTTTATATGAACAAAATTGTTAACAAATAATAAGGTTTTAATTCCCAAAACACAATTTGTTTCTCTGTGTTTCAGAGAAAAATACCTATTTAGTACAGATAGAGTACAACACAAAAACGACCTTTATTTCTACCTTAAAATTTAGAGTATTTCGGAATGTTATTAAATCCATTGAGTGTGTTTTTCTCTCTACACCTTCTAAAGGAAGTAGAGATAACACAATGTTTATCAAACTACTACTCAGGCCAATAAATTACAAATTGAGAATTCGGATCACGGCGATGACTATAAAATTCTTATCTCTACTTTAACGCGGGTTTAATGAATCCGTTCTCATGGATTCGCTCGGAGATGTCACACGTGAGAGCCAATCACAGCAATGGTGTCACCAAGGATTCCTTTACCTCTCCTATACATAATATATAGCTTCCTCATTGACATTCCTACCTTAGTCATCGACATTTTTCAACGACCACACTAGCTTGCTAAAATGACCCAACTATATAGGTATTTCATTATAATAAACAACAAAACGGGTAATTGAAAAGCAAACACATCAAATTGATTAGCCTATCCCTAGTACATGTGGTACAGATCCTGATATTCATTTCGGGTAGTTAGCGACTTTCTAGGTGTACCATATGTCTACACATTTAGAACGCAGTTCGAGTTTTTCCATTACAAGGTGTCTGATCCACTTTTGGTTATGTGTATTAACAGGTGAACTTGAAATTGTGAAAATATTGATGGCTATTGAAACAGGAAAAAAAAAAAATGAATGCGTACGGGATTCGATCCCATTTAGCGGTTGTTGACAGTGTGTACCACTCGTTTATCAACCAAACCCTTTACAAATGATCGAAATTTAGGATTAAATAAAGCGATATATCAATTTGAAAATATCATATTGAGAATGATTTGAAGAATAGAGCGAACAATGCTTATATTGCGTAGAAATACGATACCAATATATTTTATTGGACAATTATTGTCATATTTATTTATTTCAATTTAAAACGCTATGTCTCCTAGGAATACTTGCTCTGCCATACATATATGCCTTCACATTTGTGTCTATACATATACACAATAATTTTAGGCCGTAAAGAATAGTCATATGATATTAACAAGGATAAAGAGAGGGGGAAAACGAGAACAGAGAACTGTATACAAAACAAAAAAAATATGTATGTCAATATATACAATAATTTACAATTTTATATAATGTCTTAGTTTTATTTGTGCCAATTGAGATAATTTAGGGTCATATAGAAAACTAAAATATCATCAGAATATTCAGAATAGATAAGTATATAGAATATATGATCTAGAATAGAGAAAACTTCTAAGAAAAACGGAACGCCTCAAGTTCCGCAAGGTTGATCAAAAAGTCCGATGCAGCCAATTACTAAAGTAGAGGCAACAGGGATTGTGGAGTTTAGGAAGTCCATAAACCCACTGGCCCTTATCGGGGCCCAATCCTGAGCTGGGTAATTGATTTTGGCCTCCGACCTTCTCTCTGGATGAGATATGTAAACTTATTTTCCCTTCCAAACCTCATTCTACTTTAAATATACTTAGTTTTACTTGTTCCAATTGAGACCATTTAGGATCAATGAGGTTTTTTTTGTTGTTGTTCTGAAATTTCTACTTGTTTGAGCTTGAACAGATTAATTCAACACGTTTTTTTTTAAACTAAAACTATCAATAAATCATCTTCTTTCTATAAGAAAGATTGAAAAATATGTTTATCTATCATTATATTAGCGAATAACATTTTTGTGTTTATTATGCGTGTGATTATCAAAATATAAAAAAAAGTTTTAAAAAATTTATTTGAATGGGTATTTTTAATAAATAGGTTAGCATTTTTCAGCTAAGGGGCTATTTAAAAAATCACATTGGAAAAATGGCTAATTTATTATTCGCTATATCATATATCGGTTTGTTGTAACGAGGTTTTTTGCTGTATATACAGTAAAACCCCGCTAAAACGACTTGGGATATACCGAACGTTCCCTTATAACGAAACTGAAATGATCCCCAATTTTTATTTTATAATACAGTGAACTATGGCTATACCGAACAATAATTATAGTGAACCACAGGTTCAGTCCCATTGTGGACCGCTGTAGAGGTTTTACTGTATACAACATCAACAACAACAACAAAAGCCTTTATTTAGGGCATTTCGCCCCATACAGGATTCGCCGTATTTACACATCAACAAGAGGAGAGGGAAGAGGAAACATTTACAACAAAATAAAGTTTGTCTCACATTCAGTTACCTATTTACAGATAGGTCATCCTCCAGTATCCTTTGCCCTGCATTCTTTCTCATGCGCCCAGCTTCTGTGCAGAACTTAAAGTATCTCACAATCAGTAATTCATCATCCAGAGCTGAAGAGAGAAGTTGACATATGCGATGGTGTCTAAATTGACCAAAGTTAGGGCTTGGGAAAATTTCAGTACGTTTTTCTTTTAAGAGAGGGCATTGGAAGAAATAGTGAACCAAATTATCATTCATGAGATCCTTACAAAGTAGGTTTTACTGTGTATAAACATTGGTTCAAATCGTTTAAGCTATTGATTTATCCCATTTCGATCAAACAAGTTTCCACGATATGTATTTTTCAAATAGCTTGTTTTGTTGGGCTATCTGCTGAGGAATGGGATTTAGCTTCCACTATGGTAGTCCACTTGACTGTGAAGCCCTACCCTCTTATTTCTTCTTCCAATCTTGAGGTGTGTATAAAGTCGAAACACGTTGATTAAGATGTCAAAATGCCTGTAAATTTATATTTATTTAAAATTTTAAAATTATATTTTGTGTAATCTTTTAATACGACCTCTTTCGATACAATGATGAACATGTTAATACTTCTAACTTTTAAAAGGGAAATAAAAATTATTCATTTCAAATTATAGTCTAAAATAGTAATATAATAACAATTAAATATATAAGGTAATACAAAACATATTTACAGCAAAACACCTTTATAGCGAACATCAATGGGACTTAACCTGTTATTCACTATGGACATAGCTCGTTATAGCCATAGTTTCCTGTATTATAAAATAAAAATGGGTATTATTTCCTTTTCATTATAAGACAAGTTACGCTATTTCCCAGGTTCGTTTTAACAGGGTTTTACTGTAAAAATAGTATATATTAATAATGATAACAAAAGTTTTTATCTTTATCAATAAATATATATTTGTTGAGATCTATATGCATACAAAGGGAGAGGCTTTAGAATGGCCAGGGTTTTATCATAACGTTTTTATGAAAGGCTGAAAAAGAATCTTGTGAAGTGTTGAATTGTCCTCGGAAGTTAAAAGAAGTTCTTGTTTTGCCAGATGACTCTCAAGAGAAATGCATCAAATGTCTGAAACTCTTCCCCGTGGCCTCCCACATGTTGACCCACGGCTACTGTAACCTCTGCTACGTCAGCGGTAACGGCATCGCTCTCACCACCAAGACAGATTCCTCACCCAAGAAAGAAGATGATTCTTCAATGTTCATGCCGGATGATAAAGAAGTCCATCCTTTGTTCTTCAATGTACTGGACCACATGATGCTACGATACAGACAAGCTGGACTCCTAGCTGGTAATCCTCTTTCACCTATGCTCTTAGGAAACCATCCCCTAGGACCAAGCAGCACTTCCCTGCTCCCACAGAAAACATGACAATCCCATAGATAACCCATGTGATAGCAGTCGTCGAATTATCTCTCTACCCTATGTACATAGCCAAAGTTACCTTGGACGGACATACCAATCCAATGTGCCTTCAGGCCAAATTTTTTACATTTTTTTTTATCTACCATGTGAAATATTATGTATATAGATTTGTGGTTTATATATATATTTAATGTTTATACATATCCTCTGGTGCCAAGACTATATACTTGCTCAAATTCTATTATTATTTGCATAATTGTTGTATATATTGTTGAATAAAATATTTTCATATGGATATTTTGTTGTTGATGACATTTTTTTTTTGTTGGAGTGGGTGCAAGAATAAATATATTGCCATATATATTATACACTTTTTATACTACTTATATTTTTACATATTGTGATTTCAAAAGGTGATTTTATATTTTGATAGGATTTTTTTTTTTCTAATGGACTATATCTCTATATGGACTATTTATATGAATATAATAAAAATGAAGATATTTTGATAGGTCTTTTTATGACTTTTTCAAATGACCAAAAAATTAAGATAGTCGCTCTGTGGTGTTATTGGAGGCTAGACCTTCTAGTCATTTGTTTCTTTATAATTTATAAAATTAATTTTCATTAATGAGATTTCATTTTATATATTTATTATACATTAGTAAATTTATACAACTAATTATTTATATTGCCATATTTTTTCAATTGTTTTTCGTGTGTTTTTACTTTTTTCCATACATTTTTTTTTTTCATTTCGTTTTCCAATATATCTTATTTTATTAATATATGTCAAGGTTTTTTTTCACACTCTTCAAAATAGATAATAATAAAATTTGAAATATATATATTTTATAAATGATGATAATCAAAAATTGGCCTTATCAAAATTTAAATAATTAAATATTTTATATAAAAAATAAAAAAATGTTTTTTTTTTTCTTATTGAAATCGAATTATTCCTATATTTGACACAATAATAAAAAAATGATTTATATGCTATATATGTATATAGAAATTTTATATTCCCACTGATTAATAAATATTTTGAAGAAAAAATTGTTTTCAATATAAACACACATACATACATACATATACATGAAAAAAAAAAAAAGAAAAAAAAAAAGGTCAGGTGTTAATATTAAAAATAAACAAGGCATATCCTGGCCAAATATAAGGGAACAGGTTAAATCAAGGAATAGTTGATTTCTGTTCCACCAGATGGTGCTTTGCCTTCTGAAAAGCACATGTGCTCTTGGTCAGGATATGGCTTTTTTATTTTTTATATATACATAGAAACCCAAGATAAATATGATATTTTTATGTCAATGAAGGTACAGTAGAACCCTCCATGTAAAGGACACCTAATTTCAGAGCCAAAATGTTTTTTAGGGAGAGGTGTCTTCTTACCGCAGAGTTGCTAGAGTAAAAAATAGTCATTTTGCAAATGAAAACTGTCCTTTATAAAGAGGTGTCTTACAGCACGAATTTCCTCTCATAGATGTTCTACTATAATAAAAAAAAATACGATGAATATAATAGAAAAATTAAAAAAACATATAATAAATAAAAAAGATCAAAATTAGCAGAAAATTGTAAGTAGTTCTAGATTTAATGCATAAAAAAATATATAAATAATTAAACTGAAAACATCAACACCATCTGATTTTAATGAAGGGTGAAGGTCTGAAATGCACTTTCTGTGAATCAGGAATAACAATGGAGATGTTGCACTACTTATTTGATTGTGCTGCTCTGTCTGTGGAAAGACGAAAACTAAATGATAAAACGGGACAACTTTGTCCTTCAATTCCGGCACTAATTAATGAAAAAAACTCCGCCTTTGCCGGTCCCAAGCCCGGATTAAAAAAGAGGAGGGGGAGCAGTAAAAAGCTCACTAAAAAACCTGGGTTCAGCTGGCCCGGCTGATAGTACCTTGTAAGGGCTCCTAAAACAGGGATACAGGATGAGCAGCGTCTGTACTCCATGTTAGGAGCGGCTGCACATGGCGTCTGTTCCTCATGTCAGAGGCAGCCATTTCTTTTGGAGCTAGGTTGGCCTGCCACTGAGTAGTGCTCCCAGTCTTAATGACAAAGGCAGACACATTTTACTTCACCCAGTCATGATACCCCACAAGCTTGATACCCTAATATGATTGAGTGGAGATAAGAAAGAAGAAGAAGAAGATTAATGAAATATCAAAGAATAGGTATATAGCGGTGGCGATATTTGGATTCCACAGGACTATATCCCAGAAAAAGACCACACAATGTTCTCCCTATCCCTTGTGAACTGGTGAATCCTGTATAGGGCGAGAGGCCCTAAATAAAGGCTCTGTTGTTGTTGTAAGCTGAAAACATCAGGCTCTTCCCCACACACACCAAAAGGATAAGATAAAAATAAATAAACTTATTTCTGGAAGTCTGATGCTTTAATATTGATACAAGAGATTTTTTATTGAATAAATAACTAATATTTTAAAATACAACTTTATTAGGACCGCCAGTCTTATACAGATTCATCACAGGAAGGAAACATAAATGGAGCTCCTATACTCCAGGCAGCGCAGAGCCCAACAGTCTCCAAGTCCGACGCATGTCCAGTGAGTTAGACAGGAATAACAGAGGTGAAGAGAGAAAATAAATAAAAATATATAAAATAACAATATACTATTCCCTTAATATAAAATGATCTCTGAGACGATAAATGGCAATAAGAGAAATTACAATAGGAGACAAAGAGAATAGACAATTGACAATTATTTTATTGATAATTAGTAAAGAGTTAAATATAAGTGAAAGAGAAAAAAACAAACAAGGAGAATAAAGAATCAGCGACGCCCTGACGTACATAACTTCCAGGATCATATGTTGGGCAGTAGACTCGACATGGCTGCAAAAATATCTTTTTGACCTAGATATTAACTAGGGTTTTTAATTCCAATAATTTGAATATCCTATATCACCCGTGCTCTGTTCTGCAAGCATCCAGTCAGAGAGCTGATAGCACCCCGGGCTACTACCATAGATGTGGCCCCTACACCCCTGGCCAGACCTGCTTTACAACTGATTCTCAAGAAACAACTAAGTTCTCAGCAAGGCAGGCTCTTCCATCTTGAGAGAATTCCTCCAGACAAGGAGAGAATCTACCTGTAACGCTCTCAGTTCAACATTAAGAAATAATCTATATATACAATTCTTTGCAGACGCCCTGAATAGTATAGAACAATGATAAACTGACTTTATAGAGGCATCTGTAGAGAAAAAAAAGTAATTATTATTTTTTTTTCAACACACAAACGCGATATCCCGGCTAGGGATAATTGCGTCGATTTACATTTTTTTTTAAACAGAAACAGTTATAAAATTTTACAAAAAAAAAGTAATCGAAATAAAAAGAGAAAAAATATATATTTATATATATTAGGAACCTGAACCTTTCAGGTTTGAAAGAAAATCATGAATATATTTACAAAAATAGTTAAACTTATGATAATTCTCTCTGCTATTTACAAATTGATATAGATCTACAACATTATTTATTGTCTGTTGTCTAGCGGTGAAGAAGAGTGGGCATTCCAGCAGTAGGTGTCTCGAGTCCTGGAATTCGTTGCCACAATGACAGCTAGAGTCTAAAAAAGTAATTAGAAAACACACATAAATCGGTGGAAAGATAGTAACCTTAATTACAATGGTATGTGTTCAAATGGGATTATAAATCCCTGAAATTATAACAGCAAAACCTACACATGCATAATGGATCAAGAATATATATATTTGATATTTAAAATATCATATAAAATAAAAATAAAATTTAAAAATAATTATAATTTAACATAATGTCGCAAGAGAATAGTATTCATGTATAAACCGAAAAAAAAAGAACCTTTTCCTTTGAATATTAATTAATACAATCCCCTTTATATAGCTTATTACTCAGGTAAAAAACCTAAATGTGGGTGAAAAGAAATGAGTCACAATATTAGTTTTGGCAAATTTGGACTGAATCTAACCTGAATACAGGTAAGGCTAACTAATGCATTGTTTTATTGCCTACTAGCGGACATACCCGGCTTCGCCCGAGTTTTACCCGAGTAAAGGTTTGTCTAACGAATCTCTCGATAAAGTGAACATTTTTCCCCGGTCCCTTGAAAAATACTCGATAAGTTGAATAAAATCAATATTAATTGGTTCCCTCGGTAATTGGAAGTTAAAGGAATAGTATCTTGCCTTGGAATTGTATCATTATTCTTGTCTCAAATAAATTGCCGTGTCATCCTGAATTTTGTCATTTTTAATTTTCTACATTACAAAATCATCGTATCATCATGATAATATTTAGAGCAGATTGTTGAATTATTTCAGATAAATTAGAATATTTATCTTGATTATTTTTAGGCGAAAAGTTATTTCAAAAATTTTATTTGCTAGAAACCTTCCCAGTACTATACTAAATAACTTCCCAAAGTTTCATGGCGTTCCAATGAGTGGTTTGGTCAGGCATAAAGGACAGACAGACACACATACATTCATTTTTATATATATAGATTCAAAGGGAGAGGTGCCACTTTTGGTACATGAATACTATCCTCCTACAAATGAATTCTAATATGAAAATCAACCCTGCAACTTCATCAGCTTAAGCGTTTTTTTTTTTGGGGAATATTTGACCTATTTCATAATTCCTCCCATAGGTGATATGAAATAAAGCCTATCTTGTACGGATGAGAACTATAGACCAACACCATGCTGTAAAAAATGGAATTTTCTGAATTTGTCAAAATGCATTGTTTTGATACATAATTAAAGGTAGAGATGTCACTTTTGATACAATGATACATAAATATGAAATGTAATATTTTTCACATCGATGATGCTGCGGTAAAGACTTTGCCGTCGGTGGAGTACTAAAGTTCTTTAACTCTGAATGGACTAGGCAATGTGGTCGACAAAACTCGACTTAGATGGTACTTGTACGAGTATGTGGTTGCTTTCGTCACTGCTGATGGAGGCCGACGCCGATGAGCCAAGCCTACAACACATCAGGGAAGCGAACAACTCCCAGAACCTGGGGTCGAACAGCTCGAAAACTCCAGAATCTGTGAGTCAGCAACCCATCGCTGGACCTACAGGCGGCAAACCTCGAGTCAGAATGGTCAATATGAGATAAAGATAAATGGTCCAGCCTCAGTGCAACAAATTCATTGTTTCTTGAGAATAAGTTGTAAAGCAGGTCTGGCCAGGAGTAGAGGGGCCACTTCTGCGGTATAATCCCGGGGCGCTATCAGCTCTCCGACTGGATGCTGGGAGAACAGAGCACGAGTGATATAGGATATGCAAATATAATTTGATTCATAAACCTTATAGTTAATGTGTGAGTCAAAAGGATGTTTTGCAGTCGAGTCTACTGCCCAACATATGATCCTGGAGGTAATGCAGGTCAGGGCGTCGTTGACTCCCGCAGGAAGAAGGCTTCACCATCTCGTTCTTCCCCTTCGCTGGATAAGGTATTTTCAGAAATTTTCAGTAAATCCTCGATAAAACGAACCAAGGATATAGTAAACCTTTCCCTAAAACAAACGTTTCTTTAATCTCCATTGTTTTTCTCATAATGAACCATGGCTATAGTAAAAAAAAAAAAAAAGTTCAGTCCCATTGGTAATCACTATAGCGAAGTTTAACTGTTTGTATATTTACCTTGTTGATATGTATAAAAAATATTCCCCATTACATGTTTTACATTCTGAGAATACATTTTTAAAAATGTAATCAGTTCTGCGAAAAACCTTCAAATTCTAAGCTATGTTAGAAGGGTTCAGGTAGTTAAATTTCTTAGATTAATGTGACGTGTATTGAACTATGTAAAATATACTAATAGGTCAAATCTTCTTATTATGTTCAAAAAATATATATTGTTGAACTTATTATTGTAAACATATCATAGAAGTGATTGATTAGTGGAATTACAATTTAGAGTAGTATTTCCTTGTAATATTATTCCTTACAAAGGAAAGTACTAAACTCTCCTGTACAATGTCATGAAATGAATATAGTGGCATCAAAATCGACAACAATTTGAGAATATGGAAGTTGTGAGGAGGGGACTAAAATGTCAAAAGTGAGGAGGAAAGTTGACAACTGCCATTCCGAAATGTCAAAGGTGGGCGTGGGACCCTCGGTGGGAAACTTGATAGCATCACCTACATGTGGAAACAACACCTACGTGTAAACCGCTAATGCTCATTTCCACATTCAACCTAACTAACTAAATTGTAATCACAACATTCAATATTAACTTTCCATATTACCTTTTATGTTCTACAAAATGTAGCTTGGCACCTACAGCTCCTGAACACATTTTGGCTTGCATTAGATGCACTAAGCAGAACCTTTAGGAGAGGCCGCTGCTTATCATAAAACAGCTCGAGGAAAATGAACTCGTGAAATTTTCTGTAATCTTTACAAAGGGGATAAGAAACAACAACCTTTTATATATAAATTTATTTCCCGTCATACATTACAATGTCAACAGCTAATAAGAAACGTAATTGAGCATATACAATGTTTCAATCTTTCCAGTTGGGAAACTGAAAGAGAGGAAAGGACATAGGCATGTAAAGCAATCCGTTAAATGTATGAATAAATTCCTTTTTTTCGGTTTATGAAATGAATAATTGTTAAAGATCATGTGTTATCCATGATATCTACATTTTATGAATAGATGACAATTAATAATTATGCTTTATGTTATAGAAAAAGCCTATAAATATCAAAAACCACGAATATATGGCAGAGTAAGTGAGGTAATTCTAAATCACAAAAAAAAAAAAAATCATAAAGACACCGCAATTCTTTTTATTTACTTGATTTAAGGAAGTTTTCAGGAAAGCCCTTCTTTAGCTAACTAACAGCTCATGTTTTAGTTAATCGAAGAAGGGCTTACCCCAAAGATTCCTTTGTTGCTGTTGTCGTGTCCGATGAGGAGGCTCATATATCTCTATCACAGCAGTTGCAATGTCCTCTATCAAAGCCACCTTTAATAAAGTAGGTAAAAACTATGATTTTTATTATTATTATATATATTTTTTGTGATTTGTCAAAAATCCTCAATCCTGTAATAATAAATTCAAAATCGTTGAATACCTAACAGGAAGATAGTTATCATTCTAAGAAAGCATGAAGTTGCAATGCATACAAATTTAACTCTGTATCAAGAGTTATTTTTTACATTTTCAAATATTGCATCATTTTTATTAGTGAAATTTTGATCATTTGAAAGTGTGACCTTTTTATAAGTTAACGCAAGCACACTCTGCTAATACATAATTTTTATTATACTTTATATATGCACACACAAAAACTTTGTAAAAGCTTTTTCTTTACAATATTAAAAGACAGTTTACTATATAATGCGACTTGATTTACATCAATGTAAATAATTAATAAGTTACTTTAGAATATACCTCATTATAAATAGCTCAACTTGATCAACTTTCTCTCTCCACGATACTAATTATTACAGATAACTTCATTAAATTAACTTACATCATTGCTTAACATACTGTAAATAACTACCTTGAGATTTCTTCTATCTGCTTATGTTGTTGCTTATTTGTTTAATGTATATGTTTATTCAATGCTCTTTTTCTTAATTGTTTATTTTCTTTTTGACAATTCTGTTACCTACTCTACTACAATATGAATTATTGTAAATAGTTTCACGCGCAATTATCCAGATCGGATATAGCGTGTCTTGTTTGCAACTGGTAATAAATAAATATAAGTGAAATGAATATGAATGTTTAGAATATAGCAGTTGAACTTATTATAAGCAGAAGTGGATAAACGTTACACCGACGACAACCGTTTTAGCCAAATTCTCTCAAATACTGATACAAGTTCTTATAGTTTTCACGCACACAGAATTTTCGTTTTATTAAGGTCATCATCTCCATACAGGATTTTCTTTAACAAGATCATAATACAGTAAAACCTCTCTAAAACGATCGGGAATATAGCGAAACTTCCCTTATACACACACACAAAGCCTTTATTAAGACGTTAGTCTTATACAGATTCTCCGTACAAGGTGCAATAACAGGAAAAGAGCAGCACAGGAAACCAGTAGTTCCGCAACTATATACAATTATTAGTCATACTTTAGCCACGTTTTAAAAGTTAAAGAGAAAACGAAAATATAGCGTGGTGAGTTTCTTTTTATTAAAATTACAAGCTTTCAAGCAAAATTTTTTTTTGGATTACCTGATGAAAAGCATTTTGCTTGAAAGCTTGTAATTTTAATAAAAAGAAACTCACCACGCTATATTTTCGTTTTCTCTTTAACAATTATTAGTAATAAGGAAAAGTAAGATTTAATATGAAAGGTCTACCCCTCGATGTTTGTCCTCATTCTGAGGTGTAAGAACAATAGCTTCCAAGATCTCCTTTCTCCCTCTTTACACCTACTGCCTTGTAAAAATAACTTCCCTTATATCAAACCTAAAATATAATCCCATTTTTACTTTATAATATAGAATACGATGGTTACACAGTAAACGAGTATTATAATTAACCAAGATTTCACTCCCATTTGGGTTTACTGTAATAGTAAGTAGGAAATAGAAAAAGAAATAAAATCTTTTGTGAAGAAATGTATTCAAACAATCTACCGAGTCTATCTTTTCTCTAGAAGTTTTATGGAAGTTCTAAACATTGAGAACCCAGTAAACCCATTATCTAGCATGCTCCATGGCAAGGAATAGAACGAGAAATTTGGATAACCAATCCTTGAGAAAAGAAAATCTCTTCCTTTATTGAGAGGCATGCATTCTAATCTATAATGTACCAATTTTCTCAGATTCAATTTACACTCATTTACAAATCTCAAGAAAGTAGAAAGTCTTTGATGTCGCCAGTCCTTTTTTTTTTTTTTAAGGAGACAGGCAATTTTGTTCACATTTAGCTATCTCGTTTGTCTTCAATAAAGGTCACTGTGTATCAAATATCTTTCAGAGTCATTGTTTAAATCCTGATATAAATGCTAAAAGGAATAACTTCCACATGTTTTGTCCATGAGTTTATGTTTACTATAGTTTTAAAATGAATTTTGAAATGTATATAGCCCAGCAATCGTGGAATTTTTGATCATAGAATCATAGTGTTAAAAGAGAGATTCATAAATTCATTAAATTCGTATAACATAAGAGAAACCCTAAAGAAACATTGTCAACATGCAAAAATATTAAGAACCGAATTAACTACAAATTTGCATATACTGTCTGTGTTAAAATATCGTGTTAATATATTCTTATCTATTCTTTTTATTTATTTCTCTTTCAAACAGAGTGTATGTTAGACAAGTACAATTTCATGCTCCAACTTGCACAAGTTCACACAGCATCACAGTAATTTATCATATATGCAATATAGGAATCAATGTTAATATAATATTAATATACCCCTCTCATAAATATTAACCTATACAGCATAGAGATATATCAGATCTAACAATCTCCTTCCAGATTATCATATAAATAATGTCCGCCTGTTTCTCTTCTTTGGGGAGCATATAAACAGTAGAATTGGTATTATAATTAACTCTCTCCTGTTTGTTCTTTGAAATAAAAGACACTTCGACCAAATAACTTTTTATCTTTTCGATATTCCAACACAAGATCCTTTGTCCTCGTCAAAAAAAAAAAAAAAAAAAAAACATTTCTATTTACTTTAGTTGCATTGCTATCATAAATACCGCGAGACCGAAATATTGACTTCGATAGTCTTGAAGAAAGAGGTATGCTTGCTAGACATTAATAGTTATTTAGAATAAAAATGAAGGTTCTTCGGCTGAATTGTCTTTTATTCTGAAGATCTCTGAATGCCGGCCAGGTAACCTCTATCTTGAAGATAGAGCTTCCCTATTGGTTCAGAACACGAGTTCTTTATAACAAAAACTATTTTTTTTTTGTTGATTTATTGCTATCGTCATGTCTTCGACTGGCATTTCTCGGCAGAAGGGGCCCATACGATCCCAGCTCACACCAGATGTCGATGCAACTATAGAGAAGTTGTGACAGACAATCGTTGCTAAGTACGATTTACTTGCTATATCTTCCATACAAGGATTAACAACACAGTAGAGTTCTTTCCTCTTTATTAGCTTGCATTTCTACATTATACTATATTATGAAGCTAAAACTTGTAAAAAAAATAGCGATAGACTTTTTCACACTTTAAATGTGATTACCTCATCTTCTATATTGACCATTTTATAAATATGAGTACTATAAACATTACAAAAAGGCATATAAACCCCATAACTATTTTTATTTTAATAAAAGTAGTTGCGGTGTCTTATGCGTTTTTTTTTTTTGTAATTTTTCGGAATCCGCAATCCTGTGATAATGAATCTAAATACTATTTAAATACTACACAGTGAAACCCCGTTATAACGATCCACAATGAGACTGGACTATTGGTTTACTATAACTATATATTACCACGGTTATGGTTATATCCTGAAATGATGGATTTGGGTATTATTTTAAGTTCGTGTGTTTTATAAGGGAAAGTTCATTATATATATAATTCCCTGTTCATTTTTTGAGCATGGCTTCTACTGTATTTATAATTTTCGAATATTTCGATAGCTTTGTAAGATAAATAGAAAAGTTTTAAAGTGAAATTTACAAATTGTATCTTCCTATCACAGGTGTTCTGTGCGCCAATTTATAGTAAAACCTCGCTAGAGCGAATCTTAAAGGAATTGATTCTTTTGTTCACTATAGAAATGGTTTCACTATAGCCAAGATTCACTATATGGTATCACTAATATTTTACGTTTAATATATACACACACACACATAAGCCTTTTTATTGGGGCATCCAGCCCTATACATGATTCCCCTCTTCGGGATTTAGGAAAGGAAGATATTTCAAAAGTAAAAACCAGAGTACAAGAAGTAATAAGGAAAGAGAGAAGAAAGAAAAACCAAACAAAAAGAAATATAACCATATATACAAAAAGTAAACATACAGAGCAAAAGGAACCGTACATGTTTAAATATTTAAATTAAAGTACCAATGTTTAGAATATGTCAAGGTTAAGATATCATTGAGAGGGCTAGTGTGGAATCAGCCGCATTCAATCTTTCCTCCTCCGAGCAAACCACGACATTCGGCGAATCCATCATTCTCCAACGGACATTGACTGCGGCCTTGTAGAATCTATATAAACCGAGGGAGAGACCCTGATCAACCATCAGTGTGTTCATCCAGCTGCAAATTTGTTGGCAGTCAGGTTGAGACCAGGGTAAGTCACCCAAAATTTCTTTCCTCTGTTTCTCTAAGCAAGAGCATCCAAATAATATATGCATAATTTCGTCTTGGATTCTGTTTTTACACAGATCGCAAGTGAGAGTCAAATCAATCTTCCAGCGCTTTGAACGATTTTCTGGGAAGATCGTCCAAAGGAGTCTCAGTTGTGCAAAAAATCTTTTAATTGCTAGAGGAATAGTTGTGAATAAATATCGTTCTACTGTTATTGAATTTTTTAGGTATTTGAAGTGACTGTAATGTGAAGTATTTAGAATTTTCGCCATGTCGTTTTGGATGCTTTGTTCGGTTGCTATTCGAATTATAGCAGGGATTTCAGTGAGTATTGCAGTGTAATCCGGACAACCCTTCAGGAACGAAAAACCGTTTGAGTCTAAAATGGTTGACAGGTTTTCGACAAAGGTTAAACCAGCCCCTTGATTGCTGTGTAATGTCCAGAGGTGTGACAAACATGCCCGGGGCAACCTACTCTCTTCCATTTTCATAATCCTCACCCAAAATATCAGGACCTGTTTAGTTATAATAACTTCCTGTGATACTCGTCCACACTCCATTCTTAGCATAAAGCCCGGAGTATACTTTGGTAAATTTAGGTAGCGTCTTAGGAAAATATTCTGAACCTGGTCAACTACCTTTACTTGGTTGAGTGCCCAGCAGGGTGCGGCGTATAGCATGTGAGGCAAGACCGTCGAATCAAATAATCTCATTGCCGCATTTAGAGAGTTCATCTTGGATTTTGCCAGAACTTGCCAACAGCGCCAATTGCTGCCAGGGCTTTGCCCTTGTAGTGTGACGCTACCTTGTTTAGTGAATTTGCACTTGTAAGCGGATATCCCAAGTATAGATATTTCGTACTAACAGACAGTTGCCTCTCACCCCAAAACCATTTGTCATTTTGTGCTGTTTTACGTTTAATATGAAAGAAAGTTAGTTTAGTTTTATCGAGGTTGTACAGTACATCTTGTCGAAGACACCACACTACTACATATGTTATCCAAGGAATCAAACTGTAGATTTATGACCTCAGAGCACCTGGAATTGACAACTGCATAAAATATGTTTCAACATGGTACACGCTCTTGCGATGTCTACTCAACACAAAACTTTTGTCATCACGAAAATATGTCAGATTTTTCCTGCTTTATTTTGCCTAATTCTAACTTAATAATGTGAAAAAATAATAAAAAAAGGTCAGGTGTTGATCTTATAAATTTAAAAATATATATTAAAATTTAAAATAAAAACATTTTGGTCGCAGTGGTACAGCCTAGTCCACGCTGACGAACGCCAACAGCGCGAAACGCGTTCGTGGATGGTTTTCTTGATTTATCAAGAAATGGGTTAGCCAAATATGTATAAGGGAACAGGCTAAATCAATGTTTAGGTCATTTCTGTTCCACCAGATGGCGCTCTGCCTTCTGAAAGGACATGTGTTCCTGGTCAGGATATGCTATCTTTATTTATAACTTAATAATGCGTAAATCGAGTCAAATATATTCTTGTACACACTATATAATTGAACAATTGATAAGTTTTATAAATTGAAGATGGGCGGTGACCTATAGAAGGAGCAGAAAAATTCGCATCTCATTCACCTTGATGATGATCGCTCATACCTACTTGTGTTGAGAAAGTTCAACAAAAACCTCGTTATAGAGATTCCCGATGGGGATAAACCTTTGGTTCATTGTAGCCATGGTTTCACTATAGCTTTGGTTTATACTATTTATAAAATTTTAAATGAAGATTCTTTTAGGTTCTTTATAACGAAAGGTTCTCTATATACCCGATACGTTTTAGCGAGATTTTTCTGTAAGATTCCTATAAAAACCTTTGAAACGCTGTTAAGGTGAACCTAAACACAATGAATACAATAGTTATTGGATGGAAACAAGCATCAAACATGTTTATAGCATTCATGATAAAATTGTGAAAAAGTATTAAAATTACAATTATATTCTCACAATGAGTATTTTTTTTATTTAAAAAACGCTAGCTTTGTTTAACGCGTTTGTTTTTTTGTAAATATTTCTGGTGGGATCAAGTCGATATTATTGTAAGCCCGTTGAAGAGCGAATAACGCTTGAAAGCTAGCGTTTTTTAAATAAAAAAGATACTCATTGTGAGAATATATTTGTAATTTTAATGTTTATAGCATATTTATAATAATAAAATGATATTTATAAATAAGTAGAATATATATAAGTATTGAATAATTATTGACATAGATTGATTTGAAGAATGTAAAGATGAGTAGAAAGTTTGTGTAAGGGAGAGGAAAAAATGAGAAGCGTTATGATCAATAGGTTAGCCATTCATCAGGGCCAGTGTGTGATTATATTAGAGGTTGGGTGACGTGCTAACCACATACCATGATGTTTAGGTACAGACCAGTGATTAACCCTACAATTTCCGCGAGGCTCCTCCCCATGGTTGGTTGGTTGCTTCAGTCTCCCTCGGCAAATATGGCGGTCCCCCCTCCCCCTCTTGAATACCATTTTATTTATATAACACTAATACTCTCCTATAATCACAACCATCGCTTATGTTAATAAGTGTAATCCGAAATACAACATGTGTTAAGATTATAGAAATTTTTACGATAGGATGTTTAACCGATTGCCAGACAGTCTTGCACGTAATGTCGGAAATTGATCCAATTTGGTAACGCGCTTCATGTGAATTAGTCTGTAATCAATTTATTTTTCTGATTCCTCTATAGTTTAAGGCCAGACCGGCTCTTTGATTTATTGAACTATTTATAATATTAAACCTATGCGAGAATTTTTAATTTTATATGAATATTCCTATTGAGTATTTTGAAGATGATTGTATTGATCTACTCTGGGAGTATTTTAAAACCACATTAAAGATATGTAACTTATAAATATGCGAGAGGATGATATTCAAATACCAAAAGAAGCATCTCTCCCTTCATAAAATACATTAAAACAATTCATTTTGTGTTTAAAAGCTTAGTACAGCGCGCACTGCAGTGATGAAAAATTTTCTATAATACCAGATATGTTATCTTTTTTTTTAGACAAAATACCAATCTATGTACCATCGTTTCGAGCTATGGCCCTCATCATTTCAATGCATTTATAAAGGGAGAAGTTCCTCTTTTGATATAGATAAAAGATTTATATACTATTGCCATGTGGAAAATCAGGAAAGACAAACTTTAAGTTGATACAGCAATTTATTTAAGGCAAGAACAAACTATGAATGATAAAAAAAAGCAAGGAGGGAAGTTTACAGAGTAACAAAATATAAACATCAAAAATGATACTCTGTTAATAAAATAATTAATACTTGACTACAATATCAAAATGGTTTACCCTCATAATGGATTCGCCAATTTAGGCTACCAGTCCGCTGCAATTTTTAGCATTAATTATTCTGCATATAGATTTTGCGTGAATATTTTTCTAATTAAGTTTTAAATGAATGCTATCAGAATGCGAATGCACATAATAGTAATATAATACTGGAAAAACATCCACGCAAATACCGACGCGTTGAACACGTTCTACATGTTTTTAATATCTTCAGAAACCCGCAAAGATAAACCTAATGATATTTGTTTTCTTGAAAAGTGTGATATCGGGTCACTGAAACGTTGTAAATAAGGAATTGAAAATATTGTTTTGAAGATCATTTATTGGTTGAAGTTGGTTTGAAAATAAATATAGCTACATAAACCAATTATGTACTCTCCTCAGGGGAGAGATTATTCTGAATCCTATATATATTTATATATTAAAAATAAACAAGGCATATCCTGACCGTGTTCACATGAGCATTTCTAGATGGAAGAGCGCCATCTAGTAGAACAAAAATAAACTAAACGTTTATTTAACTTGTTGCGTGATATTTGGCCAACCCAATTTCTTGATAAATCAAGAAAAGTTAACCACATACGTGTTTGTGCTGTTTTCCCCTCGTTAGCATGGTGCAGACTGTACTTCAAGACAAATTTCCTTTTTTTCATACTTATATATGTACACGATTTTCTGAAATACATATAAAGTGTCACGTATCTGCATATACACACACACAAAAGCCTTTATTAAGACACACAGATCTTACAGAGGATTCTCCTTGGGGTTACAAGACGGAGAAACCTATGAAAGTGGAAAATATACGTATCTGCATATATTGAGAGGTTCTTATTTGTGAAAAATAGTACAAATGTGATATTGTATTGGGATAAGGTGCATAAATTATGAAAAAAGGTATCTCCTTATCGTGAAACTAAAAGTTTCTAATGGCTTGCGCCATCTATCGGAATAAATATCAACTATTCTCGTTGATTTCTAATTATTCCAGAATTGACCAATTACCCATTCTTGATTAATCAATGTGATATTGTACTAGAATGGTTCTTAATTATTATTCGATATATACAGATACGTGACGCTTTACATGTATTTTAGAAAATCGTGTATGTATAAAAGTAGAAATAAGATTCAAAATAATCATTTCACTGCGGAAAGTGACAGCAAGTGACTGAAACGGCGGGAGTTTACTAAATTATTGGTTTATATATACAGGGTCCATTATGAAAGTAATGAGCATAATGTTATTGTGACGCGACGATAGATGGCAGCAAGGTAAAACCGTGGTAAATGTGGTGGAGAGATATGCCCTTTCAATCCATCCGGTCGTCAATTGAGTTCGAGCAGTGTGAGGGGAGATACATGCCTCCGCTTGAAGTGTGTTTTCAACTTTTGTAACATAGCGCGATGGAGCGTTCGCTTGAACAACGATACGCCATAAAGTTTTGCGTGAGGCTTGGAAAAAATGCAACCGAAACATTCCAGATGCTGCAAAAAGCCTTCAAGGACGATTGCATTTCAAGATCACAGTCTGGGAAGTGGCACAAGGCGTTCAAGGAGGGCCGGGAGGAGGTCGCCGACGAACCCCGTTCAGGACGCCCAACAACGGCCAGAACTGACGAGGACGTGGATCGTGTGCTCGAAGTTTTGCGTACCGACGTCGATTAAGCATCCAGCAAATTGCTGACACATTACACATGTCCACATTTGTGGTACATGGGATAGTGACCGAGGATCTGCAAATGCGTAAGGTCTGTGCGAAGCTTGTGCCGAAAGTGTTGACGCAAGACCAGAAAGAACTTAAGAGTTTTGCGCTGTCAAGAATTGTTGGATTTGATTCAAAATGAACCGGACTTTCTGAACTCTGTAGTAACCGGAGACGAATCCTGGATGTTTGAATACGACCCAGAGTCGAAAAGGCAGAGCTGTGCATGGCACAAAAAATCATCCCTACGCCCCAAGAAAGCGCGAATGAGCAAGTCGCGCATTAAAACGATGATCATTGTCTTCTTTGACCTCCGAGGAATAGTCCATTGTGAGTTTGTACCGCAGGGACAAACTGTAAACTCAGCCTTTTACCTGGAGGTGCTCAGGAGATTGAAACGCCGGATCGCACGCGTGAGGACTGACATTAAAGAGACGGTCAAGCTCCACCATGACAATGCCACCAGCCACACAGCCTTCATCATTGCCAACTTCCTGGCCCAGAGCAACACCCCGGTGATCCCTCACCCCCCTTACAGTCCCGACTTAGCTCCATGTGACTTCTTTTTGTTTCCTAGACTCAAGAGAGAGATGAAAAGAAAACATTGGGAACCCGTGGAAAACATCCAACACCATGTTACAACGTACCTGAGAAGCATTCCTGTCGAGGAGTTTCAGGGTGCCTTTCAGGCGTGGCAAACGCGTCTCCGCAAGTGTATTGATGCAGGAGGAATGTATTTTGAAGAATATTGAACATTTGCACAAATTACGATCAATAAATGTATTTTGCCAGTAAATGCTCATTACTTTCATAATGGACCCTGTATATATACTAGACGGGGTGACCCGGGCTTCGCCCCGGGATTGACCCGTGTGCATATCTACCCGAGTGATATATATTTAGATAATTTTTTTTTATAATTGTTTGTTATTAGCATTATCTATTTGTTTGCATCAGCATAATTTAATCTAATCTTTGATAGAGGGCGCTATTCGTGAGCTAAGTAGAATAATTTGAATATATAGTTTTAATAATTGATTTATATATATTTTGAAATAGCCTATCGTCTTCCCCGAATTTTTTTACCTATGTATGGAAACTTTGGTTTGAATTAGTGAACTACTGCGAATTTGTATACCGGACATACAAACAAACAAACATACAAACATTGATTTTTATATTTATAGATATATATAGTTATATAAAAAAAGCTTATAGTAGATATCGAAACATATTTTGATTTTGCAACCAGCTCACAAATAAGTTTTTATTATAGAATTCACATAGATCGTCTGTGATCGATTTTTATATTTATTTTCAAATGTTAAAATTCTCTTTCATTGAAGTATACATAAAATTCAAAATATATCCAAACGATTTCAAAATTTTATAAAGTATTTATTCTTTATATATATATATATATATTTTTTTTTTTTTGAAAATAGAGAAATCTATAAATAAATCTTTGAATAAAAAGGCATATATTGGATCAAAATATCGTTTATTTTACCAATATTTCAGCTGGCCGAACGCCAACTTTTATCAAGGTTATTATAACATTTTAATGTCTGTCAACAACAAACTCAGCGCCACATAACGTCAATTTATGAGTTATGAGTTTGTTGTTGACAGACATTAAAATGTTATAATACCTTGATAAAGACTGGCGTTCGGTCAGCTGAAATATTGGTAAAATAAATGATATTTTGGTCCAATATATGTCTTTTTATTAAACACTAAAGAGAATATTTATTATGATTTCATAATATGCCCCAAATATACTCTTTAAATATATATTTATCAAAGTTTTAAAGTCATAAAATTTATAATGTTTCTATAGAAATTAAATAAAAATTTATTATGCGCCTGTTAGAGATAGGCCTTGTATAAGCATATTTTATAATCTTTATCATAGAATAAAAAACACTAATACATTTTGAACATACATTAAATTTTAAATCAAAATTACTTTAAAAGTTATCCATAATAAAAAATAGACATGAAAGATATAGTCTAGAGAGTTAAAAAATATTATATATATTAATTGGGAAAATCTGAAAAAGATATTAACTTTTGTCTTCCAAAACTTCATATCTAAGAATAAATTAAATAAAGCTAGGCTGCTGTTAATAAACAGGCACAAAAACCACTGCAGAAGAGAAGTTAAAAAAAAAGTTTTCAAGTGTGGCGAACTTTTGAAATTTTAAATTTCCTACAAAATTTCTACAGAAGACAACATGCCGTCGTCTGATATATATTCTTATCATCATCAATTTTAATTAACGCACATTTTGTTTTTCTGTTAAACTTTTGGCGCTGATTTGAATTTTAAATTACCCCAACATCTTCCTAGAATAGCATTCTCGCTCTATATTATTTTTAACTAACAATTTGAGTTTTTAATATATTTTTTTGAATATATAGTTTGTGTGTATTTTGTTACACAAATTGGTATTTTTCATATATAATAAGTAATAATATATGCTTTTTTCGCATTTTATTTATGAATAAATATTATCTGTACGATAATTTTTTAAAGATGTTCAATTTAAAATCAAAATTAGAACATTTACAATGTTTGGTATAAAAAAATGACGCTTCCGTTTTAACAATAAATAAATAAAAAGAAATGAAAAGCGCTTATGTTAAAGGAAAAGCAATTATTAATTACCAAAATGTTTATAAAATTAGTCATTATAATTTTAATGTGATTGCTGTTTTTCTTTGAAAGCTAGCATATGCCTCTATAATATATATAATAATTAAATGAATATATATACATTATATATTTTTGTATTATTACTTTAACGTTTCGTCTTCTTCCTTGAATCCCTCGAATATTTTCTTCTGTATCCATTTTTCCATTTCCTCCAAGATAATGTATATTGTAACTCGTGACCATCATTCTTATGAAATATGATGTACTGTTAGTGTTTTCCCAAAACATAAATTACATTTGTAATATGTGTAAACACATATACTAAAAATCATTAATTCGAAATCATTTCTACCCAAAGATTCTACAAAATGTTGACATTGGATCGGATTTCCACACCCTTTCACCCAATGTAGGTCTCATCACTCGTAGATTACAGTTGTGAGTTGGCAGAAGTACAATTCATATTGCTTCAGAATTTTCTGAACACCCGTTTTATAATAACAACAGAGTAAGGTTTGAATATCTTCTTCTTCTTTCTTATCTCCACTCAATCACACTAAGGTATCAAGCTTGTAAAGTTGACAACCATCATGATTGGGTGAAGTAGAATGCGTCTTCCTTTGTCATTAAGACTGGGAGCACTACTCAGTGGCAGGCCGACTTAGCTCCAAAAGAAATGGCCGCCTCTGACATGAGGAACAGACACCATGTGCAGCCGCTCCTAACATGGAGTACAAACGCTGCTCATCCTGTATCCCTGGATCAGGTTTGAATATAAACTGGCGAAACCGTTGAGAGGGTTCACCACTGAAGAACCAGACCCTCCAATTATTTTATCATCGCAGTAAGAGCAATCATAGACGTCATAAAAATAGTTAAAATATAGTATAACATATGGCAAGCTAATACATCATATTTATAATAAGTTTAAATGAACCTTTTATATTCTGTGTTTGCGAAAGAGAAGCGCTCTAAAGCATTATTTGCAATTCTACTGTCTCCAAAGCTTATGTTCATAGTTTCTTTAAATACCTTTTCCAAGGGTTGATCTTCAGTATCAGTATAAAAATCAAAACAGCAAAATCAAATAATAAACTGGTATGCTAGATTAAATTGGCGAAACAACTGATGAGCCAGGCCCTTCCATAATATTTTCATTGAAGTAAGAGCAGTAGAAATTGATTTATATAAAAAGAATCATACGATTCATAAATAGTTCAAATTTACAATAAGGTGTAAATATATGCAAATAGTTTTAGTTAATGAATGAAAGGAAGAAAAAATTGCAACGAGTTTCTTTATTCTGAATGTTGGCAAGCTTTCAGGCGTTAGCCTATCTTCAGGCCGATTTCGCAAAAAATATATATAATAAATATATATAATATATAATAAATATAAAGAAACTCGTTGCAATTTTTTCTTCCTTTCATTCATTGAATATCTAATTGCAATTATTTAGGTTTTTATTGTGTATTTTTAGTTAAGCATATTATATTTCAAAAGTTTGGTACTATATATACACTCATGGACTAGGTTAAAGGAAGTTGTACCTTTTAGCATGTGAATCGGGATTCAGACAATAACTCTGAAAGATATTTGATACACAGTCACCTTTATTGAAGACACACGAGATAATCAAGTGTGAATAGAATTGTCTCCTTCAGAAAATAGAGACGTGCGGTCAATTAAAATAAAAAAAAAACGTTCTCTAGTTTTCTCTATGATTGTAAGTGAATATTTTGTGGAGAGGTTTAAATGATTCGAGTTGTGGTTTCGTCAAAATTTCTGGAAAATAGCGGTCGAACTATTTGAAAATTCGCGCGAAGTAGTTGTTATAAAGTTTATAAAAATTCGCAGAGTGGAAGCTAAGATTGTTCGAAATTCGTAGAGTGTTGGCGCTAAAACATTTCTTCCATAGTACATCCGTTCAAAGAATATTAGCCAATTAGAGCCAGAGCTCCTGCTCAAATTCTCTTAGTAACCATACAACAAATTAACAACGTCAATTTAAATATAAAATATTTGTTTGATTGAACCTCAGAGGTCCTGGAAAAGATAAAGATCATAGATTTTCATGCTGAATTACAAAATAATTAAAAATAGAATTTGCCTCAATTAAAAAAAAAATTGACCTTCGAGCAAACCAATAAATCAAACTATAAAGCAAAAACGTTTTATATAAACAAACAGTAAAATCTATTCTGAAACGAACCTCAAATAAATACTCCCCTTTTAATATTAGTAATACCATATAATGAATATCATGGTTATAGTGGACCCATATCTAAAGTAAACAAATGGTTCAAACCAATTTGGGTTCACTTTAGCGAGGTTTAACTGTGTTTGGTATAGAAGAAAGTATAAGAACGAAGGGGAAAAAAATATATTTTTCTATTACGATACCGTTGAACAGGAAATTTCAACTAGTTCGATTCTTTTATAAAATTAGAATCAACATGTAATAGTTGTAGATATATGATAGATTGACGAAATATATCACTGGGAAAGTTCATTATTGATCAACCAAGCCTTTTCCCAATTTTTAATTTTCATATTCAGTTCATCAACTGTATAGAAATTCGTCCATTATTTAAAAAAAATCAATAGTGTTGAAGAGTTCTATTCTCAGCCTACAGAGAGAGAGAGAGAGAACACCATGAGTATTAATTAAGAAAAAGGCTTCTTCTTATCGAGCAACTGAAAGTTGCTGGTGGCTTGCGCCATCTATCGGAATAAATATAAACTATTCTCGTTGATTTTTAATTATTCCAGAATTGGCCAAATACCCATTCTTGATTAATCAAGAAAAGCTAACCACGTACGCGTTTCGGGCTGTTGGCCCTCATCAGCGTGGTGCAAGCTGTACCTCAACGACCAAAGAATTGGTCATTAAGGCATCCTGAAAAATCATGAAACGGGGAGTTAAGGCCAGAATTGCGTGAGAACGCTACACAATGTGAAAAAATAGTACAAATGTAATATTGTACTGGGATAAGGTGCATAAATTAAGAAAAAGGCTTCTTCTTATCGAGAAACTGAAAGTTGCTGATGGCTTGCGCCATCTATCGGAATAAATATCAACTATTCTCGTTGATTTTTAATTATTCCAGAATTGGCCAAATACCCATTCTTGATTAATCAAGAAAAGCTAACCACGGACGCGTTTCGGGCTGTTGGCCCTCATCAGCGTGGTTCAAGCTGTACCTCAACGAGAAAATATGGTTTTACGGGCTACTAACCAAAAGTAATGATTTTTGAGCCCAAGCGCGATGTCAGGAGGCAAGGGATCCTAGGATCTGGCAGTGGAGGTGTCATCGCAGGGGGGGAGGAAGCTGGAGAGGTGAGGGAAACAGCGCCTTGATAGGTGAGAGGCCTGGATGGAAGCCAGTTAAGGAGGCAGGATGTCCTGGAAGCCTAGAACTTGAGGGCTCTAAGCTTCAAGGTGGGGCAGCTTGAGGCTCTCTCCTCGTGCTTGTCTGGGAGGCCCTTGGCACAGCAGTTGGCGCACTTGGAAGTGCGCCGGTCGGCAACGGAGGGGCAGGCACGGCCTTCATGGCCGCCTTCACCGCAGTGGAAGCACTTGGGATCTCTGGTGCATTGGGCAGAGTTGTGGCCGAAGCCACAACAGCGGAAGCAGACTCGTGCGCGGATGGACTCCTCGAAGTTGAGGATCACTCCATCCACCACGATCCTTCCGCGATTGCCCAGAGCTCTGAAGGTGTTGAGGTCCACCTCGATGAAGGCGGTGCAGGTCCCGTTTCTGGGTGAAGAACGATGCGCCACGCGCACCACCTTGTCCCCAGGGAGTTGGCTAACAGCAGGAGTTCCCAGCAGCGTCTCTTCAATGGTAGAGTTGGATGTTTCCTCATCCACTTTGAAGAGGCAGATGCGAGGCAGGATCACCTTCTGTTGGCGGACCTTCATGCCATCCAGCTTGTTGGCCAGGGAGGAGGTGACAGCTGGGATGGTATCGGGGTTGCTGGAGTGGAGGACAAGCTTCCCTTTGGTTCGCAGGGAGGCCCAAACGCCTTGGGGTAGAGTGTGGGCAGCGCGGACAGCTTTGAGCATTGCTCTTGGGTCGGCCTGTGGGTCATCAGAGATGACTACTGTGTGGGCCGCCGATTTTTCCCCATGGAGGACCACTTGGGCGGCCGCAGGCTTGGGAACGCGGGAGGGCGCAGGTTTTGCGGGACTTTTGAAGTTGGTCCTTTTTGCGGGTGGGTAGGGAGCCTCAGGCTGCTTCCTTTTGGTTGGAGCCGGAGTGGCGGGCTTGGTGGGGACGGTAGGGGAGCTGGTTTCCTTGCGGGAGGGAGAAGGGCTGGTTTGAGTGCTGTGGCATGCTGTCGGTGGCTTGATTTCGTCCAGTTCCTTAAAGGACGCGAGGGTGCCAGAGAGGTTCTCTACCTCGGCAATGAGGGCCTTGATCTGCTCGGTCCGTGAACTGATGAGATTCGTAATGATTTGGGACAGGTAATGTTGGGAGGTAGGGTGAGGATACAGTATTGTCTTCTCGTAGTCCTCCATCACCTCGTTATTCTCCAACTCTAGGGTTACGAGGGGCTTCTCGGCAATCTTCTTCTTCTTCCTAGAGGGAGCCATGGCAGGAGAGCAAAGATGTGCACAGGTAGAGAGCTAGTGGTTTATGTTTTCAAAATTCTCGAAAATATCTAGGAATCTCATCTAATCAAGTACCTTAACGACCAAAGAATTGGTCATTAAGGCATCCTGAAAAATCACGAAACGGGTAGTTAAGGACAGAATTGCGTGAGAACGCTACACAATGTGAAGAAAATAGTACAAATGTAATATTGTACTGGGATAAGGTGCATAAATTAAGAAAAAGGCTTCTTCTTATCGAGCAACTGAAAGTTGCTGATGGCTTGCGCCATCTATCGGAATAAATATCAACTATTCTCGTTGATTTTTAATTATTCCAGAATTGGCCAAATACCCATTCTTGATTAATCAAGAAAAGCTAACCGCGGACGCGTTTCCGATAGATGGCGCAAGCCATCAGCAACTTTCAGTTGCTCGATAAGAAGAAGCCTTTTTCTTAATTTATGCACCTTATCCCAGTACAATATTACATTTGTACTATTTTTTCACATTGTGTAGCGTTCTCACGCAATTCTGGCCTTAACTACCCGTTTCATGATTTTTCAGGATGCCTTAATGACCAATTCTTTGGTCGTTGAGGTACAGCTTGCACCACGCTGATGAGGGCCAACAGCCCGAAACGCGTCCGTGGTTAGCTTTTCTTGATTAATCAAGAATGGGTATTTGGCCAATTCTGGAATAATTAAAAATCAACGAGTATAGTTGATATTTATTCCGATAGATGGCGCAAGCCATCAGCAACTTTCAGTTGCTCGATAAGAAGAAGCCTTTTTCTTAATTTATGCACCTTATCCCAGTACAATATTACATTTGTACTATTTTTTCACACCATGAGTATTGTTCACTCATTACATTCACTCATGCAAATAAATTCATATCAATATGAAAGTATCAATATGAAAAAACCAATAGAAAAATAAAAAATAAGTGGGTCAGGTGTTGATATTAAAAGTAAAGAAAGCATATCCTGACCAGGAGCACATGTGATTTTTAGATGGCAGAGTGCTATCTAGTGGAACAGAAATCAACTAAGCGTTGATTTAACTTGTTCCCTGATATTTGGCCAACCCAATATATATGTTATGATATCTCCCATTATAAATCTCGTGCAGAGACTTGAATTGTCCTAAGGAATTGTGTGCGAGTGCTAAATGTTTCCACAGCGTAGTTAATGATTATTCCATGGAATCCTGTCACTGAAGAAGTGGGTAAATCTTTCTATCGGCTCTAGGACATCTGTCAGGATGACCACAGTTTGTCTTATTGACCGTTCTTTATCTGAGAGACCTTGTTATCACCAGCTTCCAGCCCATTCTGCCACTAATCGTTTCAATTTTCTCTCCAACCTGGCTTATTGTCCTCTGTCAGAGATTAATTGCTGCCCCCTCGATGTCCGGGGCGATTGCTTGCTCTAATCTGACAGTGTCTGTTTACTGAAGTCTTAAGCCTCTCTCTTCCCATTTACTTTTCGCTATGGGCTTTTATCGCCAATTTTGGATTTGGGTGAGGAGTTCTTCCTGCTTCCTTTTGAGTGAAATGTGGATAAATATTTATATTCTCAAGTATTATTTCATCTATTAAAATATAACTTTTATACTAATGTAGTAAAACTACGTTAAATTGAACCCCCAAAAGGACGTAACAGTTGGTTCACTCTATAGTCATGGTTCATTATAAAGCGGTTCCCCATTTATGAGCCATGCCCCTCTCAATATTTACAGTAAAACCTCGATTTAGCGAACCTCAACGGGACCGGCTCTTGGTTCGATATAGCCATGTATTCACTATAGCTATGGTTCACTATATGGTATTACTAACATTGTATGTTGGGGGATTAAGTTAGGTTCATTATAAGGAGAGGTTCGTTTTAGCGAGGTGTTTTACAGTAATTTTCATAGTTCCGTTTACTGTTTGTAGAACTTTTTTAAATATAAAGATGAATAAATTTTCAAAAATATTAATTGATAAACATTCTAATTTTACATTTTTACGTATTGTATAATATAACCATTGCTAAATTAAAGCATAGTTATATTGAACTAAACGTTCAATCCATTTGGGGTTACATATAGTGATGTTTTGAAATATATATTAATTTCATTAACATATTAAGAAAATCACGTGCCCGCATGCACACTATATTGAATAAAATTAATCAAATTAATGTGAATTTATATTGTGAGTCATTACAATTCGGAGACCTGATCTGATAAATAAACAATGGAGTAATTCACCGAACTTTTAGAAAAAAATCTTCAAGCGAACAGAACATAAATAGAAAATTTTAAAAACTTAATTATATAATTGAATCAAAAGAGAGAATGAGAAATGTTAAATTCATTTTTAGAAGTTACAATTCCAAACCACATCAGAGAGCTAAGAAGTTATTTCATTAGAAGAGGTATTTAAAGAAAGCAATAAGGGATAGTGCGGCAGCAGGAACATCTCAATGGGGCATTTGGACATGGAGCACGTGGGAAGGCAATGGCAGGAATATTTTCAATATCGTCTTTCTCTAATGGAATCCTTGCTTCATTACCCAATTGGAATCACATTCTCCTGCTGTTGATTCCGGGGAGTTTTAAACTTGCTTTACTCTTTATTTCATGTTCTCTGATTTTCTAGTCCAGGGACAGCTTCAAATATACACTTTAGTATTCTGCTATTCTATTTATTTATGTCGTGTTCTTCACTTTTACTTCTTTGTTAGATAAAGGGTTACTTTAATGGTAATATATTGTATATTCATATTATTTTATTTATTTGTATCATGTTCTCCAACTTCCTCTTTGTTAACCAAAGGGTAATTTTAAATGTAGGTTATTGTATATTGATATATTTTCTTTATTTGTATCATACGTTATTTTTGGTCTATTAGTTGCTTGTTCATGGATAGCTTTATAGATGAGCAATTGTATATTGAAATATTATTCTTCTTTCCTTGATTTATATCCTCATATTTTCTTTACTAGTCAAAGAGGTAGAGATATGCTATATTTAAATTATATTTGATGAGAAGGACAGAACCAACATCCAATTATTTGTTTAGGCAGATACGATAAGTTAACCCCCACACTGATAAAACGGTGTTTACCTTACAACCCTGAACACTCGGATTTTCCTGGAAAATCTCTTGAAGATTTCTTGAAAAAGCCATGGTCCACTGCAGAAGAACTTAAATTGACTTGTTCCATATGTAAATACCTGCTTTCTTTCCTCTCTTCGCTCTCCACTTCTCCCATCCATATTTCCATTTTTTTTTATTTATTTATATATATATTTAAATTCTTCTTATTTCTTTATTCTTTTTTATAATCTGTATATATTTACCATATGTATATATTCTTCCACCATTTTTATTTCCCACTTTCTCCGTTTTGTAACCCCAAGGAGAATCCTCTGTAAGACCTGTGTGTCTTAATAAAGGCTTTTGTGTGTGTGTGTGTGTGTGTATGTGTGATATGCTATATTTATAGCCTATTTATATTCTACACTCTCTTTATTTTTTCGGCAAATGTCGGCCTTAAGTAACTGTCATCTTCATTAGCTGAAGTCCTCGCAGAGTTTTTGGACCGAGTTTTTCAATGATTATTAGATTACCAGGGTTACCAGAATAAGAAGCAGTGTTTATACGTGTTGTCTGGATAGAATCCTAATTCCAATATGCTTCCATGACCGCGTCATTCAATATCAAAATTTACATTTTCCAAGGAATCAGATTTTGAAAGACTTCCCTGGATCGAAATAATACTTAAATCATACCTATTCGTTGAGTGAGATTATACATTCGAACTCATAGCTTCCGATTCTATAGCAACAATGGACCGGGATCAAGCCATATTTAGTCGCAGTGATACGATCCCTTGTACCTACCGTTGCTAAGTCCGGAAGTAGATACAAGTAATTTTCTAAGACGGGGAATGCCAATGCTCACTTCGACTATCCTTCCTTTCAGACTTCAAGCGCTTCCTCCGAACCAGACCTTGCTCTACTTCTGGCTACACCGTGGACATCGGTAAAGCTTCCCCCGTGGGCGAACTAAGGAGTTTCATGTTCGAACACTTCTCCCAGGAGTCCTGCAAGGCTGGAGCCGACTTCCTTAATGAAGTAATTTACTTGGCGAATGATGATAGAGAGTAACTCTCTCTCGACAACTTCTGGAAAAATACGGCATCTGCCAAACGACCGTGCCTTAGAATGATGCGAATTGTCCTGAGAGTTTATCATTAATTGGAATATTTCTTCAACAAAGATTTTTGGCGGCTTTTCGAGGCTTCTAAGGAATCTCGGAGGATTTTTCTTAACTTCAAGACGCTGTAAAGTTATCGTGAAACCAAAGTGGCACGTTATGGGTTTTTAGGCACTTCGGCTAATCAGTCTACCAATGACAGACATACCACTGGGTGACGTCGCTCTTGTCCTGAAGTCGGCCTTTGACAGCCCGAATCAGATCATCCTAATGGTCGTGTTGGAGAAGTTGGGCCTGCCATCTGCCTTCCTCCGGTTGTGTCTTCTATCAAGAGGCATGTGCCTCCAAAAGATTCGAAGATGTCCAAATCAGGTCCTTTTCGCTTCTCAACGGAGTTAGGAAAGGCTTTGGCCTCAGATCCCACTTCATCAACATTGGAGTTGTTTTGCTGCTGTTTCGCTTCTATTATCGGCCACGGATCTGTTGTATAAACTAAAATAAGTAGACATTCCTATTCTTCAGCTCGTACCCCAAATATGGTTGTGAGCTTTATCAAGACCATGCGGGTAACATATAGGTCTTCTCGACAGTTAGTGATAGCGGCCGCTGATATCCAGTACGTCGTTGCGTATGACCGTCCTGAACCCATCGATTCTATATTATATTAACAATCATGGAATCCCGACCGACGAGAGCAGCAGTACAGCGGTACGATAAACCACAATCCCGGTAAGCTACAATTCTATTTCTATCAAACTGAGGAATGTGTTGAAAAGCATTTCTCCTTATTTACACAAGGTATAATGACAAATTATAACAACAAAGCGCAGCGTTCAAAATGCAATTTATGTATAAGAAACCTTTTGTACAAACTTCTTTTTCAATACAATGTAAGTGTGTCGCTACAGGCACCTATTTCTATTTATTCGTTAAAAATCAAATCATTTGCGTATCACAGCATCTTTCTATCGTGTGAATTTCAAATCTTCAGCGTGTCGGCTTCTTGGTGTAGAAATCTTAGTTGCCAAGTACTGAAATATCTACAAGGCTACAAGGTGTACAATGTAGCTTCTACTGCGGGAAAGAATCTGCAACCGTTGGATCGAGAGATTTCTTTCCTACAGCGTGATCAGGTCAATTTGATGGCTTGTATTGCTTAGTTCAAGATTGTATTTGTAATTGGTCGCCTTAGCCATTGTTGTTGTCTTGATTGCCTCGGTATGGAGGCCGACTCCTACAGAGAGAGAAAGAAGGCAAAGAAGTTCCCAACTTGCTGCACCATATACAGAGAATCTGTTGTCAGATTAACAAAAAAAGATGGAATAAAGATTCGTTTATAACTAAATATTATAATATCTTAAATAGAAAATATTGATATTAAAACTTAAGTTAATATAAAAATCATTTTATAGCTTTGCATCTGTATTACAGATAAAACTGAAGATAAGTCGCTCTCTGTTTTGGTTAAAAAAAACTGTATTTCTTTTACAAGAAAATCAGAGATGAAGATTTTTGATCGAAGTAGGATGTTGAGAAGTTATCTCCTCCAGAGTAGAGAGACCCTAGTGATAAATGGAGCCAATCAACCAGGCTGCGAAATGAATGATGCTGATGATATAACTGGCTCCATATCATCCAACTCTTTATCCCCTTCAAGGCTCTTCTTCCTTCTGCTTGTTTAGTTTGTCGGTTGGATTCAGGATTGTTTGAATCTTCAGTTTGTTGCTTCTTTGTATGTTTGGATGGTGAAATAATTGATGTTCATTATTTTGTTAGATACTGTGTTCATACTCAATTTGTTGATTATTTGATGATTTCTTCTGAAGTGTTGATTCCCTAAGCGAACCTAGAATGACCATTATTTTGATTTAAGCCGAATGGCACGGGCAATGCCCGGGTTTTACCCGACAGCATTTTCCCGAGTGTGTATGTATAAAATTATTTTTATTCGTTATAATTATATATTATGAACTGGCTTCATCCGGGATCTCCTCAAGTGAATGTTTGCCCTACGAATAATGCTTGAAATAAAAAACTTTATGGTATATAATACAAACAAAAAATAAATGCCAATCATTCCAAATTATAGTAATACAATTCAGAATTTGACAAAATTATAAAATAATATAAATATAAAATTTATTCAAAAATAATCGAAAGTAAACTTTGAAACCATGAACTATAAAGTAATTTTAGTAAAATTCGAGATGTTAGCTTAAAATATAAAAATAAAAATGTAAATTTCACAATTATATTTGAAATTTGTATTACTAAATCCTCTTGTCTTGAAGGTGCTACAGGCTTCCTGCCAAAACCGAAACCTATCGCAGTCATTGCAGTGGGGCGCTGGTTATGAGTGAAATTGGCAAATTTGTAAATAACTTCAAGGATATTCGAGATAGAGCCATGAAAATTTAACTATATTGATTCAACTTTATTTTCAGCCAGTATAGCTACGTATTGAGAATATACTCGTATGTATATATATTTAAATATTGCCATTTTGTATTAAATAATTATTTTTATATAAGGTTCAAAATATGCCTTTTACTATATATATCTCTGTTATATAAAAATATTATTCCATTTAAAATTATATATCATAGATTTAAATATTCTGTTAAATCGACCGCCAGAGGTCACGCTTTGCATTTAAAAACTCGTTGTTGTTTTATCCCATTGGCCGGCTCAAAACTCTTGAACATTATGTAAATCTTCTTTTTGTTTTCATTTTTTTATTCTTACGCCTTAAGCCAGGCAGTATATTTTTATCAAATTATGTTTTTATATATATTCCTTCAGCTCAATTAAAATAATTAATGATTTGAACTATTTTTATTATTATTACCACGTGTTTGCGCCTAGTTATGTAAATAACTTGCTAGGCTGCATTGATTTATAATCATGTAAATTTTTCTTTCTTTCTTTTAATTATGTAAATATATATGTATATAAAATGAGTGAAAGATTCAATAAAGTGAGTCAGTTAGCTAAAACGAGTGAGGCGTCCTTCCTCTATTCAAACAGCTTGCTACGCAGTCTTGCGAATGGAAAACATTCTCGGTAGTCAATCAGCCGGTCTCGCCTCGTAAAGTACAGTCAATAACAAGCCCTGCCACATAACGTCACTCACCTGAGACCAGACTATTTAGGCTGAAGGACCGAAAGGAAGTCCTGGCTAACATTGTCAGGAACCAAGCTCCAAAATATGGTCCTTATCGATACGGATTCCAAGAAAAATAGCGTGATTCTACTGAGAAGGAACCTACAAAACTGAAAATATGTCTAAAGCAATCAAAAGCCTAAAGGTCAAGATCTGTTCCCAGATAAGACGAATGGATAGATACCTGGCATCCATAGATGAAGACATATCGGGAGGCGATCTCCATAAATTGAAACTGATAGATGAAGGTATGTCAGAAATAAAAACTGAAACAAAAATCCCATTCGATGAGTTATTTGAACAGGAGGAAGTAGAAGAAGAGAAGGAACTCGAAAGTTATGAAACAATTCAAGATAAAATGGAAAAACTGGAAATAAAGCTTAGACGTGCATTGGAAGGAATACAAAGTACAGCTGATGCCAAACAAGCAAAATGCCTCGAAACAGTGAAATTGCCCAAGTTTGATTTGCCTCACTTCTATGGAGAAGCGAACTCTTGGTTCAATTTCAAGGAGGTATTCGGAATAGCCATAGATCAAAATCCAGGGTTAAATGATCTACAAAAGCTGCAATATTTAGGCTCCGCAGTGAAGGGAGAAGCAGCCAGACTGATACGTGGGTTCCCAATATCATCAGAGAGCTACAAGCAAGCATGGTATACTCTAGTATCCAGATACGACAACCAAAGAGAGTTGGCTTATGCGCAACTGAATAAAATCTTCAAGATCAAGCAAATGAAGAATCCATCAGCAAAGGCCCTAAGGGAACTCTTGGACACATGTAACGAGTCTGTACGCAATCTAGGATCCCTCGGATTGCAAAGAAATGAGTTGGTAGACGTAATATTGGTACAGTTCTTGAGGAACAGAATCGATGAGGATATGAAACGACAGTGGGAGTTGACCCAGGATGAGAGATCATTTCCTTCCTATGAAAACTTCATTTTATTTCTTGAAAGACAAGCTAGAAGTCTGCCACAGGGATCAAGGGAATATCAAAGAAAGGAAAATGAAATTCAAAAGGACTATGCAAATGCACACATTTCGATTAATACCAATGCTCAAATATGTATAGCATGCAAAGCAGGTCATAGAATCTACAACTGTACTACATTTAGTACAATGCCTATCGAACAAAAATGGGAATTTGTCAAGCAAAACAAAATGTGCTACAATTGTCTAAAAAAAGGTCATGCAAGAAGAAATTGTTACCAAGGACCTTGCAAGAAGTGCGACAAAAGGCACCATACATTACTCCATAAGCTTGACACAGAGGTAACTAATACTCAGAAGGGTGCGAAGCCACAGATCTTTACACCTGTAAGTGAAATGAACAACACGAGTATTGAACAAGGAAGTGGGACCATTAATCAAGTACTCCTTGCGACTGCTCAAATAATTTTGGAAGGTGAAAACGGTACACAGCAGATCTGCCGAGCACTTTTAGATAGTGGATCACAAGTTAGTTTGATCACAAAAGAAATTTGTGAGAAACTTGGGCTCAAAGGAGAAACATCACGACGTTCACTTAGGGGTATTGGAAATAATCCAGTCCAGGGGTCATCTACATCTGTTAACTTGACATTCAAATCAATTTATAGATCCGAAAAGTACCAAACAAATGCTCTAGTAATGGAAGTCTTAACAACTGAAATTCCAAACTTCAAATTGGCAGAACCGACCTGGATCATGCAGAGAGGGCTTTAGTTGGCAGACCCTCTGTTTCATATTTCGGCACATATCGACATTATTCTAGGTGCAGAAATGTATGCATATTTTATACATGGAGAGAAAAAAATGCTGGGAAAGAACCAGCCTATAGCAATGAAATCAAAGCTCGGTTGGATTCTAATGGGCAAAGTAGACGGCTCTCTCTCGTCGAACTATAAAGGTGGACCGTGCAGCTTTACGGTTCAAACAACATCAGAATTAGATGGTCTGGTGAGGAATTTCTGGGAAGTGGAGTCAGTGCCGTCATTACAAGACCAGAAAACAAGGGAAGAAGATAATGAAACTTATTACATGAAAACCTATTCCAGAAACTGCCAAGGAAGATACAGTGTGAAACTACTATTCAGGAAAGCCCATCATGCACATACTTCACTTTTTCCTAACTCCTATTCAAGCCATACTTCTCAGAGATTAATGCCTATTGAAAATAGCATGTCCAGAGCTAACAGCGAAGCAAAAATATCACCGCATCTAGGTCATCCCTCCATTATTTCAGAAGTCAACAGGAATTCACCGCAGGCAGCTCATCAAAACAGCTCCATTCCTACCTCTAAATCTCCAATAATTCCACTAAGAGGAATGTCTAGTGAAAATATCTTGCACAAAACTAACCTGGACAGCCGGAGGAGTTTTCAGGAGACCAATCACCAAGCTGGCCCCTCTTCCCTTTACGCCTCGAGATCTGAACTGAAGTTCAGCGGTGGGGGGGAGTATGTTTGCGCCTAGTTATGTAAATAACTTGCTAGGCTGCATTGATTTATAATCATGTAGATTTTTATTTCTTTCTTTTAATTATGTAAATATATATGTATATAAAATGAGTGAAAGATTCAATAAAGTGAGTCAGTTAGCTAAAACGAATGAGGCGTCCTTCCTCTATTCAAACAGCTTGCTACATCGCAGTCTTGCGAATGGAAAACATTCTCGGTAGTCAATCCGCCGGACTGGCCTCGTAAAGTACAGTCAATAACAAGCTCTGCCACATAACGTCACTCACCTGAGACCAGACTATTTAGGCTGAAAGAGCGAAAGGAAGTCCTGGCTAACATTGTCAGGAACCAAGCTCCAACACCACGACTGCACCACCATAGCTAAATCCTCAAGATAACCATATCAAAATAATCCAAAATCAGCAGGAAATCTCTTTTTAATTATATAATACTAGCCGAATGACCCGGGCAACGCCCGTGTTTTACCCGATTGAATGTTTTGATTCAAATACTATTTGTTACAATTATAAATTGGCGCCTTAAATATATGCATATGTTAGTTAATAACTATAGCCTATGTGCTTTATCTGTCTATGTACTGTTGGCTTCCGTAGGCGTCTCTTACTGGGAAAGAGAAAGAGAGGATTCCATTTAGTTATTAACTAATATATGCATTTATTTAAGGAGCGACCCGCTCCAACACAATAGTTAAAAAAACGAAGAAGCGAGTGGGGGGGGGGGGGGGCAAAGGTGGCGTGATCGTAGCCAACCAATTGGAGAGCGCCATTCCAAAAAAAAAGCAAACGGTGACAGAGATGAAAAATTATTAAGAACGCATGACGCTCGTAACTATATAGAATATATAGAACCCTCGCCATAATAATTATGATTATAGTAACCAAAAGTTCCTTTGTGTTTCCCAATAGCGAGGTTTTACTTTAATAGGTTGCCTGCATGCTTTGATTTGACTGACTAGTTTATTTATTGAGGTTATTAGAATTTGTCTGAAAAGACAAAGGGCGCCTCTCCCGTCAAAATAGACATCAAAACTAGACGCCATCCATTGACCGTCACCGCAAACTAGCGGCCACGGGTCGGTGACAAAGCCACATCCCCAGCTTTGGTAAACTGAAAAGCGTCCACCTAAAGACAATGGTTTCGGGCTAATGGCCTTAGTCAGCCTAGATTGGACTTTATTCCACGAGATCCACAAGGGATCTAATGGAATCTTGACAATCTGCCAAAGAGGTGTTTAGTTGGCCAAGTGGCTGGGCCAAATCTATGGCTGAAATTTCGATGGAAATTTTGCCAGGAGGATATTGATCTAAAAATACAATGGTCGCCTCTTCCGTCAAAATAGACGTCAAAGCTAGACGCCATCTATTGACCATCTAGCTTTGACGTCTATTTTGACGGAAGAGGCGACCTTTGTCTTTTTAGAACAATATCCCTCCGGAAAAGTTTTCGCTAGACTATATGTTGATCTTTAGCTTTTCAGAGAGAGATCTACATCCTTATATGTTTGGTATACTTGTTAGTTGGTGCCTGGATGCTTGGCAAGTTTATTGGGTGCAAGTATGATTCATTGATTTCTTTGCCGATTATTTTGTTTCTTGGTTACTGGATTAATTTTTCTTTCTTTGTTTCGTTAATTAATTAAATGATTCCCTCGAACATTGCTTTTCTTTTAAATGGTTTATTGATTGATATATCATGATCATTATATATATTATTAAATAAGGGTATTTAGAGTACAATCTCGCTAAAATAAGCGAGAGAGACAATGACAATTATCATATTTTTATTGACATCTTGTCAATAAAATCTTGTCAATAATGAAAATGATGATAAAAATGATGATAAACGAGCGAGAGAAAACCTATTTATAATATATATATGAATAGCGAACCTACTCTTATATATAAAAAAAATAATAATAATCCACCATTTTTGTTTTTTAATATAGGCAACAATTTCTATAGTGAGACGTTGACTATATTCGAGGTTAATTCAATGTATATGACAAAATGTTTTAATAAAGGAGTTTTGCGTGAAATTATTCGCTCTCAAATTATACCTTAGCAAGATATGATACATCATTAGCAGATTTTTTACTCCTTTGAATTTCCAAACAAGGTATCCAACCAAATGTCTCTGAATCCTACATTTCTTCTTTCGATAATATGCTACAAATCGCAGTATATTTACTAGAGAAGCATCTTCATTAATTTTATGTAATATTTCATCTAAATAATAGTGTACTTAGTAATTCATTTACAAAATATAGTAAAATGATAATTTCTACTTCCCCTTTATATAATTAATCATGAAAAAAAAGTATCGCTTCTCTCTCTCTTTTATTTAATAAATTACTTTATGAAAATAATCAGTTTACGTTATAATTAATTTATAAGTTATTATAAGATACATAATATAATTCATTATTTGTTGCCAATTATCGTTACTTTTAGAAAGGATTTGTAAAATTATATCAAATGTGAAACCATCTCTTTATGTATCTCAAATGTATATTTCTTAATCTCAAACGGAGAATGCGCAATATAATTATAATTATTTAATAATTATTAAACAAGCCTTCAAATTAAGAAAAATACATCTTCTTATCGTGCAACTGAAAGTTGATGATGGTTTGTTCCATTTGTCGGAATAAATATCAACTATTCGTATATAAATATCAACAATTTTACATTTGTACTATTCTCTTTCAGAAGATGTTGAAAAATATAGAATAAAATGGATTTGGAGAGAGATTCAAAAGAATTGTCTGTTGAAAATAAAGATACTTCGGTCAGTAAATCTTTTTATTACATCGACGTTTCGACAAAAATATTTTGTCCTCGTCAGGAGCAAACAACAAAACCTAAAACATTTAGCAAGGCGTTAAAAATCATTCTCTATCTTTACGATTGTCAAAAGAATTGAGCGCCTCCATTTCGTTCAATAGAAAACATTCCTACCATAAATATATTGACTCCAACAATTGATTTATATTGTTTAATATTTTATTGCAATCTTATCAGTAAATGCACCTAAAGAGAAAAATAGACATCATGTTATTATAAACGACATAAATATCATTTTAAAGTAACAAGTATTTACCTATTGATTCCAAGAAATATTCTCAGACAACCGAGATATATTGTCTTCAACAATTACATTTGATTTATACCGTGGGATGATTTACTCCTGAATCTATCGTGTAAATATATTTAGCCTTACACACTCAATATATATCCTTCAATTTGAACTCAAGAGAGAGAGTTTAACTCTTTTACATTTCTGACAAATGACTATATTTGGATCATCATTTATTTATAAAAGTCCTTCATCAATGGTAATTGCATGGTGTTCCCATCAAAGATGACTGATGATATGACACATCTTTTGAACATTGCCAAATACCACTTAACTCGGCCGTATTGTGAAATACCAAAGTTGGATGTGTTTGACAACGCCGATGCCTAGAGTTAGTTCTCTTAAGATAAGGTTTTATTGGCTGTAAAACCTCTGCGATATGAATGTTTAAAGAGTGTCCCATGTTATAAATTATAATTGGCCATGTCTGTCAATATCTAAGATTTCCATAGAAATTCTCTTTGTTTCCCATATAAATCCTTATTTTAATATTTATTCCATGTACTGATATATTTCTAATTTATCTTGGAGTTTATAAAAATAAATCAAAAGACATTAAAACCTATCTTTATTGCATATTTAGAATTATTAAACGTTTTTTTTTTATTAAGAGCATGGATATTTTATTATTCAAATCTCTTATTGAAACGATTTGTTTTAATTTTTCTGAATATTTTACGAAATTAGCATTATTATCAGCATTCATTATTTTATTTTAGAAAACAAATTTTTACTATCACAAAACGTAATAGGAACAATATTGGAGAAGAGCTTTTTTATTTTGAATATATGTTTGGTCTTAAACTTAGTGATAGTAAAATTTATTTTATGTACATTTAATCAATTTTCTTGGTTTGGATGTTTTGTACAGATTTCGAAGAATATGTTGTCGGGCTGGCATTCCTACTTCATTAAAACGGGGACAATTCGACGAAAAATATCGTTTATTTCACAAAAAAAAAAAACTTTTTTTCTCGTCAGAAAAGGTGCAAGCTGTACCTCAACGACTAAAAAGACCAACGATCAGTTTTTGGTCGTTGAGATACAGCTTGCACCACGTTGATGAGGGCTAACAGCCCAAAACGTGAACGTGGTTAGCTTTTCTTGATTAATCAAGAAAGGGCATTTGGCCAATTCTGGAATAATTAGAAACAACGATTAGTTCATATTTATTCCGATAGATAGCGCAAGCCATCAGCAACTTTCAGTTACACAATCAGAAGAATTTTTCAAAATGGGGTTGACCAAATATCAGGGAACACGCTAAATCAATGTTTAGTTGATTTCTGTTCCACCAGATGGCGCTCTGCCTTCTGAAAAGCACATGTGATCCTGGTCAGGATATGGCTTTTTCATTGTTAATATATATGTATTATTGGAGGACAAAGGTGTACCCTCTTTTATTTATTAAAAAGGTGAATATATTAAAGATTGAAATGAGTGAAATTGAAACAATAAGATGCATTCAAATATATTTATTTACATATTATTCATATAGATATTTTGTCATTGTCAACCAAAAGTCTATTAAAAAATTGGAAGAGTTCAAACTGAAAATTTTCTAATGAACGTTGCAATCGTTGTCTTGTGTGGTATTTGGTCTTTCGTTTCTTTAGAGATCAATTCGTCTATTTCTTGATGCTATCAATCCAGTTGTTTCTTGGCCGTTCCCTGAGGCTAAACCCTCCCAGGCCTCTGCTAGGATCCATCCACGGGGCTTAGACATTGTTTCCTTAGAAAACAAGCGGTTTCATCTTATTCTTTACTCTGCTCTTTTCACGATTTATTCATTTCTTTTTATACATTACCTTGAATGACTTTTTTTTTTTGCTTATCCCTAGTACACGTGGTACAGGCCATGATATTCATGGTGGGTAGAAGTAGGCGACGGCTTTTACTGTAAATACACAACATGTCTACACATGTGTAAAGCAGTTCGACTTTGCATTTATAAATGTGCCAGAGCCCCGTTTGGTTACTTGTACTCGCTGGAGGGGTTGGACTTTTGCAAGAATCGGGGGCCATTGGAGCATATGTATATATATTTTTTTCAAATCAGAAAAAAAGTGCCCAATGCGGGAATCGAACCAGGGTCATAGCGGAGGACACCAACGGTTTCGACCATCCTTCCACCGACCCCCGACCTTGAATGACTTATAAATACAAATTAAACAATATTATTCAATAAGAGGTATCCATCATTATAAACCATCATATTATCCATCAATATGCAGTCGCAAAAAAAAAAGCGACTTATAGTAAATCCTGCTATATCGAATCCAAATAAATCTGGTTCAATGGTAAAATGGGTAATGGGATTTAGAATCATTTTAGTTTGTCATAAGACAACCTCTATATACCTAATTCGTTTTATCGGGGTTTTATTGCAATACGACCCTCAATAACCTAAACCCAAAAGTTATGATTGATAAAGAGAGTACAAATTCAAAATTCAGTAGAACAGGGGATATAGGTAACCCTCCCCCTTATAACAAACCTTAAATAATGTCCAATGTTAGCAATACTATATAATGAACATGAACCAAAGCTATAGGAAATACATGGTTATAGCGAACCAAGGGTCGATCCTATTGAGGTTCGCTATAGCGAGGTTTCATTATACTAACTACTCTATTTTTATATTTTCTCTCTTTTTAAACAAAAATAAATTTAGTTGATAACTGATATGTTTCTTTTAGAGAAATACTAGCCGAATGACCCGGGCAACGCCCGTGTTTTACCCGATTGAATGTTTTTATTCAAATACTATTTGTTACAATTATAAATTGGCGCCTTAAATAAATGCATATATTAGTTAATAACTATAGCCTATGTGCTTTATCTGTCTATGTACTGTTGGCTTCCGTAGGCGCCTCATACTGGGAAAGAGAAAGAGAGGATTCCATTTAGTTATTAACTAATATATGCATTTATTTAAGGAGCGACCCGCTCCAACACAATAGTTACAAAAACGAAAAAGCGAGTGGGGGAGGCATGATGGGGGGGGGGGGGGGGGGGGGGGGGGCAAAGGTGGCGTGATCGTAGCCAACCAATAGGAGGGCGCCATTCCAAAAAAAAAGCAAACGGTGACAGAGTTGATTGATTAGGAGATGAGGAATGACGCTCGTAACTGTATATAGAATATTAAAACACCTAGACTATAGCGAATATCAATGGTACTGAACACTATAGCCATAATCACACTAAATCCAGGGTTCATTTTATTGTAAACTAGAAATGGGGATTATATTTTTGGTTAAATCATGTTATAGAGTCATCAAAATCCTCTTTTTATGTTTATTGTCCTGATGTTTCAACGACCCGCTTTGGCCCTTCTAAAACATGGAATATTTTTTTAGCGAAGAATATGTCATCCACAAAACGATCAACAAAACACACACAATACAAGACATACAACACAAACAACGCAACAAAAACACAACACACACCACACAAAACACGTAACCAAACACACAAAACACACCACACAACTTAAACCCAACATAAAACACACACAACACAACTTAAAACCAACACAACACACAAACAACACACACAACATAAACACACACCACACAAATTAAACCCAACATAACACAAACATAAAACACACCACACAACTTAAAACCAATACAACACACACAACAGAAAACTTACAAAACTTAAACCCAACAGAACACAAACACAAAACACACCACACAACTTAAACCCATCAGAACACAAACACAAAACACACCACACAACTTAAACCCAACAGAACACAAACACAAAACTCACCACACAACTTAAACCCAACACAACACACACCACACAACTTAAACCCAACACAACACACCAAAAATACAACACAATACCCATATAACACAAACAACGCAACACACTAAGCACGCACTTCACAACACAGACATAACAACACACACAAAATAACACGCACAACACACACGCAACACATACAACATCTTTAAAAACAGCAACAGTGGGTCGTCGAAACATCTGGGCACTAAACCTTAAAAAAAAAAAAAGGTTTGATGAAATACAACTTGAATTGATCATAATATAACTTACAAAAATGGCATTCTTTATATTCCAGGTTCGTTATAAGGAAAGATTCGGTATATCTCCAGTTCGTTCTAGCGAGGTTTTACCATATAAAGCATTACATCTGATAAAAAATAGAATAAAATATCGTTTTTTAACTGAGTGCAAATGTTTTCAAAACGTTTTACTCTTTCAACGTAGATATCAGCGAGATAACTCCGCGGCAATATCCCCAAATAGAAACTAAGCGGTAGAAAACCTCCACTCAACGGAGAGCGACAAAATTAAAAGTAAACAAATTAATTAATGAAAGTGTTGACATAAGACAGGCCTAACTAAGATAACAAGGTGGGTCCAAGATAATCACCACATGTTGCGAGCATACAAGATGGTGGCTACAAAGAACATCCACTGGTTAGATGTTCGCCATTAATTAAAGAAGTTCTCTGTGTGGGCTAACTTGTCCGTTTGGAATTCTCCCATTCTTGACAACAATCTTTGTTTTATTTTAAATCTCTCCACGTTAATTATTCAAACGACATTTCAAAGTTTAGATACTTACTGGTTAATAAGGGAATAGTTATTTTATTTAAATGAAATCTCTCTTATTTCCTTCTTGTTTTGAGATTCGAGTTGTTATAGCGAACATCATAATAGTCGAATAAATATATAGCTAGTGTGTCGTATATGAACAACTATTTTTTCTCAGGTTATAAATGATTTATTTTCTTTATATTACTTTATATTTCGACGCTTTGGTGAACGACTGTTGACGTTTTCATGTTTATAAAGCCAACCTGCAAAATGATGCTTTCCATGTTGTTTTCTTCGCACTAAAGTTTTAATAATTTTATGATGATAATTGTGTTTATTATCTCTTTTGTCATTACACAATGTCATGGGGATTATTTACATGTATCTCTATAAAAATAATGATTTTTATAATGATATATAAAGATACCCAAATATATAAACGCATTTTTTCCTATTATTTCTCAGCTTCTCTAGCATTCTAGGATCCCATTTATCAAGCAATGTTATATATGAAGAAAATCCCCCGAAAGCTTATAACTTAGAAATTTAAAAAAAAGATTATTGTATATATATATATATATATATATATATATATATATATATATATATATTTGTATTTTGATATATAAATGAAAAACCTGCTGAATATTTTTTTAAATAGTTATAATAATATATACAGTAAAACCACACTATTGGGAAGCTCAATTTGACCTACACTTGGTTCGCTATAGCAATGTATTCACTATAGCTATGGTTCCCTATATGGTATTACCAACAATGGGTATTATATTTAGGATTCGTTATAAGGGAAGATTCGCTATATCCCCGGTTTTCTTTAACGAGGTTTTATTGTAATTGGGCAGTGAATAGAAAACTAGTACAGTGATTTTATAGATAAATTAATCTTTTCTCGATTTTATGATTCCAAGAGTTATAGAGACATTATATAATAGGATAATAAATAGTTTGTAAGGTTATGTTATACATAAGAACTATTCACACTTCCCGCTTCGATATTCTACATAAATTGTTATATCTTGCTAAAATAAACTGTGGTTATAGCGAACCTTCCCTTATAACGAACCTAGATTAAGCCCTCCCATTTTGATTTTATAATATATTGATAGTAAATCTTTTTTGATGAACCACGTATAAAATGAACTAATTCTTCTGTTCTATTAAGGTTTGCTATAGCGAGGTTTTACTGTATGTCACATCCTGCAAAAAAATACAATGTTTTTCTTCTTTTTTTTTTTAGAGAAATTTTATCTATTCTACTTAGTGTGTATATACTATATTGTGTACATATTACAGTAAAACTTCTCTATAACGAACCCCAATGGTACTGAACATATAGTTCATTATAGTCTTGGTTCAATATAACCATAATTCACTATATTATAAAATAAAAATGAGATTATTTCAGGTTCGTTATGAGGGGAGATTCGCTATACATCAGGTTCGTTATAGCGGGGTTTTACTGTATTCCTGTAACTTGTGTACATATTTGTTCAGTAAATAGTACCCCCCTCCCCCATTTAACTTCCAGGAAGTTCCTATGACTGTACATATGATCATCTGACGTGAAGGCTGTCTGTTATCGGCAGTCCTTTATCAGCATGTGAATAGGCACTTTATTTTTCTTTTTCTCTTTTTATGACTGCTCCGAATAAAAAAAAAAGACTTACAGCTTGCCCCATACCCCCTTCCCTCTCTTTTTTTTTTACAAATTTTTCAAATGTCGGCGAATAGTCCTGCAACTAGGACTGTTGCATATTATAATACCGTGAATTCTTGCTATAACAAAAATGTTTGGAGTAAACCAGGTTCAGTCCTATTGAAGTTCGTTATAGAGGGGTTTTACTGTATTATTACACATTCTAACAGAATATCCTAGCTTTCTATGTGTAAATATACACTCATGGACAAAACTTAAGGAAGTTTTATATTTTAATGTCGTAGGTGATTTTTTTTTATGATACAGAAGCAATTTTATCTATACTTAGTTACCTCGTGTGTATTCGAATAAAGGTCACTGTATATCAAATATATTTCAAAGTTATTGTTTCTGACACTCGATATACATTCTAAACGGTACAATTACCTTAAGTTTTCTCCATGAGTGTATATTTAATTACCTATACTTCTATAAATGCTTTTTTTAAAACACATTTACTCTTTCGGCTACACGATCTCAGTAGAATTTAGTTTAAATATATAAGGATTAAAATATTACATGAGGAGCTTCTTTTTAGATTTATTGCGAGCTTTCGAACCTTCCGGGTTTTCAACAGGCATGGATAGCATGGATATACTAATCCTATACTATCCATGCCTGTTGAAGAACCGGAAGGTTCGAAAGCTCGCAATAAATCTAAAAAGAAGCTCCTCATGTAATCTTTTAATCCTTATACATTTCCTCTTATTTGTTATTTTTCTTGATTAGAGAGAGGGGCACGGCACGAATCACGATAATCATAGTAAGTACACATAGTGATTACGTATTTTACAATCATTTTGCTGCAAGTGCATGACGTGTGTGACTAAACGTGTAAAAGCGTTTACTATTTCAACTTACTCATGTAAAACTTACAAGTGTTCTCGTTGCTGGATTTGAAATTGTATAAAATTGGAGGATATTGAAGAAAACAATTAGGAAAAAATAAAATAATTAGAATATTTCTATAAATAGTCGTGAAAATGATAGTGGTCAACTTTATATTCGAAAGAAAAACTTATCTTTTAATAGATGGTATCTAAGTATCGCATCTGGACGTCTCCAGCACCTTAATTCCACTGACTTGTTTTTATAGTGATCTACCACCACACAACAGCATGGTAAAGATGTAGGACAACACTCCAAAACTATGTCAATTAGATCTTAAATCTCAACAGCCCATCATACCCACGGTTATCAACGGGGTGGCGTAGGATAGATATAAATTGGAGAAACAGCATTTATACCATACAGCTCTCTAGAAATTCATAGAATTTAAATATTCTTCCTAATTTACACAATAATGGATAAAACTTAAGGAAGTTGTACCTTTTAGCATGTATATCGGGACAATAATTCTGAAATTCATTTGATACAGAGTGTTCTTTATTAAAGACACACGAGATAATCAAGAGTAAACAAATTGCCTCTGTCTCAAAAAAAAAACAAACTTGAAGACCGGCCACATTAAAATAATAAACTTAAGTTTTGTCCATCAGTGTATACATTATTTAGAAAGTAATGATGATATAATCATTTAAAAGAATACATCTAGACCTTATTCTTTATCTATCACAATTAGTGTTATTTTTGTAAATAACGATTGCTATGTGGTATTTTGGTATTTTATTCCAAAACTCACTTATCCCTGAGGAAGATTCCAATGAATCACCGAGACGTCAGGACTCCAATAAAGAAATTATAAATTAGTTTTGACGTAACTCTGTTCTTTTCCAATCAAATAACGCTATTATAAAAAGTTAGGGACACAATTCCTGCCAAACTAGACACGAAAACTGGACACCATCTATTGACTGTCTTTGGAATCAAGTATTATCTTGCTACAACACCTCAGCTTCGGTCAATTTGGAAAAATGCATGAACCGCTTGATCCTTTCATTGATCGAAGCTTCCATAAACATACAAGGCCATAAATTAACCCTTTAGGTGCCGGCCGTTTTCAAGGTCATTCCTGATTATTGTTAGCCTTTAAAAGACATCAAACTATTCTTTAAATTATTATTATTTTTAAATAACCGTTTTTTTTTATTCATACAAACATATGAAACACAATGCAACAGAATATACGCTTTAAAATACAATTAATTAATTTTCATTAGATTTTTTTAAAGAGAAAAGAAGCATCAAGTCATATCAAAACGATACATCGTCTTGCCTGGTGCTTAAAGGGTTAATACAAAGCAATAACGCGCTATCTATATATAACAATTGAAGACATTAAGACGCGAATGTTTCTTTTCACAAATAAATCAAGCTTCTACTAGCTTTACTGCGGTGAAAACATATTGCGTAAGGACAGTAGAAGTTTGATTTATTTGTGAAAATAAACTTTCGCGTCTTAAGGTCTTCATTCGTTATACAAGACCATAGCCAGGAACTATGGTTTACAGATGAGAATTCCAAAATTTCTAAGGCTAGTGTTATGACTATAGCCATTCCTCCAGTCAAAACGAATGCATAGGCCATCTCTCTCTCTCTCTCTCTCTCTCAATACAGTAAGATCTCGTTATCTTGAAGCCTAATGGGACCGAACCTTTAGTTCACTATAGCCATTCCTCCAGTCAAAACGAATGCATAGGCCATCTCTCTCTCGCAGTCCACCGGTGGCGGAGTCTTTCCCGCGGTGGGCACCACCAATGAAGACCTTGTATATATTTTATATATGTATATTTATAAATTATTTTTTATCTATTTATATCTATTTTTCCTATATTTATCATTATATAATCTTATTTATTCATATTTATGTATTTAACCTTATATATAATCTTATATGAACTTTGAAATAAAGTAGTTTCATTCTCAATCTCTATCTCTCTCTCTCTCTCTCTCTCTCAATACAGTAAGATCTCGTTATCTTGAAGCCTAATGGGACCGAACCTTTAGTTCAGTATAGCCATGGAGATCACTACATTTTATTATTATTATTACTGGAGAATTATCTAAGATACGTTATAAGGAAAGATACTCAATATCCCCGGTTTCATTTTGACTAGGTTTTACTGTATATCGGACAAAAATCTTACATCTATTCTAAACGAAGTTGTTTTTACTTTTTCTTAAGATTGATTGCCTCCTGGCAAAACTTCCACCGACATCGTTACATATATCCATTCATCAGAAAGGAAATATGCAGATATATGCCAGATTTAGTTTTTTATATATATATTACAGAACATTTTTATCTCGTCATATAAAAAGCTTCAAACTTTGGAAAGACCTCATTTTAAAGTTATCATTTATAACTTTTATGATGTATATAACTACTCTTTAACAGTTCATTTTCAATATATAATTTTATAATAATATATATAGTTATATTTGAAATTGAACCTCACAACATATTAAATCTTTTATCATATCCAATATATGATTTTTTATTGTAAATAATATATATATATATATACTTATATAGATGGAACTTATATATACTTGTGTATATATATACATGTTATAAAAAAGGCATTATCCCAGTACACTATCACATTTGTACTATTTTTTCATATATACATGTGTATGTATTTATATTTATAAATAGTTAAAAAGTCATTTTACATATATTTATAATTCAAAAATATAATAAACATTATGGAAGGAGGGTACATATAGTGTCTGTAATTCAGAATAAACTATAATATATATATATACAAGTAAAAGCCCGCTAAAACAAACATGGGGTATATAGCGAACCTTCCCTTATTCCCATTTTTACTTTATAAAACCGTAAACTATGGCTATATATACTGAACCATGGCTATAGAGAGCTAAAGCTTCAGTGCCATTGTAGTTCGCTATAGAAGGATTATACAATATATCACAATCCTTGCTTTAGCAAATTTCGAAAACCTAAATGAATACTAGAGTTTGTGTCTATGGCCTTCGCCTGCATAGATTTTTCTTTATTTTTCAGAATTGTAAGTATATATATAAATTTTATTAATTATAATTAATTCAAATTTTTATATATATGGTAAAATTCTTTACTAAAACAAACTAGAAAATATCTAAAATTTTCTTATAACGAACCTTATAATCCCCAATTACACACATTTATTATATAATATATAATGTGAGAGACAGATAGAGAGAACTACAAATAATCAGCTCTATTGGGGTTCGCTTTATCGAGGTTTTACTGTGAATGGATTTTAATATAAATGAATGAATATAGTACTGTAATATACATCTTAGTTAGTTTATATATACGTATATTATAAAACAACATTTGAACTTACACCGCATGAGTTTCTTTTCAATGAAAAATCAAAATTAATATCAAGGTGAAATATCGACCACTTCTAACCTTTTTGGATGAGGTATGAAAGGGTGAATTATGAAGAGTAATGATGAACGGAAAAATAAAAGTGTCCAGGGATGGGAATCGAAACCACAATGTTCCGCTTACCGGGCAGATGCCATGTCCACTAGGCTACCCTGGACATATTTTTCCGTTCGTAAATGATACATAAAGTAACTTATAATACAATATAATACACTGCGGCTTGTGATTGTAGAACAACATTTGAAGTTACACCGCATGAGTTTATTTTCAATGAAAATTCAAAATTTATTTCAAGGTGAAATATTGACTATTTCTAACCTTTTTGGATGAGGTATGAAAGGGTGAATTATGAAGTTCTTTTATTCGGCCGATAATATATTTCCCTTCTTTATATCTACATATTTGCGCTAAAGATATATTGACGAATAAGTTTAGAGTATTTACAGTAAAATCTCGCTTTCAGGAACCCAATGGGACTGGATTTTTGGGGTTCTCTTTCTAGTCATAGTTATATATTAAATGTAACTCGGGAGTCCTCCAGGGAGAACCACTTTCCCCACTGCTATTTATATTATTTATCACGGACTTAATCGAAATTTATAATAACTCAGACCTGCCGAGTGTAAATTTGCCAGAATTTGGAGATATCCATTTATTGCTGTACGCCGACGACATAGCAATTATAGGTGAGTCCAGGATGAACCTCCAAAAGAAGATCAAAATACTGAAAGAATATCTCGATGAGAACTTAATGACACTAAATGAGTCCAAGTCAAAGATTATGGTGTTCCGCAATGGAGGTAAACCCTCAAATAAGGATAGATGGTTCTGGAATGATAAACCCATAACAATAACTTCAAGATATACATACTTGGGATTCCCTCTGACACCAACAATAACAACTACTCACCCGGCAAATTACTTTAAAGGAAAAGCACTTACAGCAATTAACGCCACACACCCAATATTAATAAAATCAAAAGCAAAGTCAATAAATTTATCAATCAAACTCTTTGATACAATAGTGAGAGCTGTCCTGATGTATGCCGCTCCATTGTGGGCAACAGAGCATAAAGACTTACTGGACAATATACAAGACATATTTATCCGTAGGTTCCTGAATCTGCCCAGATACACTGGGGATACTTTAGGGGATTTTCCTTTCCCGGTTGTAAGACTACTCGCACAAGTTAGAATACTTTCAAGTTTTTTTAGAGAAAACCACACCAAGATGCTCTGCGGTGAGGACCCGACTTGTACCTTCTGTAATTCAAAACTAAAAAATGAAATCACTCACTATATTTTTGATTGCCCTGCTCTGAAAGAAGAAAGAAGAACCCTTATGCTCAAAACTGGGCAACTCTGTGCTTCACTTCCATCAATAATTGACAATATGACCCAGAATAAGTATATTGCTACGGCGTTTTATGGTTTCCACAAGTCCATATCTCAGAAGAAGGCCAAGTGATACTCACTCCTCACTTTCTTACTGCTACTCTTTTTGTGTTGATTTCTTGCTTCCCTCTTTCTTTTTTTTTTCTTTTCTTGTTTTTTTTTTCTTCTTACTCTGTATATATCGTTATTTCCTTTGTCTCACTGCTTTGTTCTTATGCATACCTCTGGTGAATCCTGTATAGGGTCAGTGACCCTAAATAAAGGCTTTTTTGTTGTTATATATTAAATGTATTGGATTCAAAATTTATAATAGGTTCGTTATAAGAGAAGGTTCTCTATATTCTCTGTTCATACCTGATATTCTACTTCGTATATGCAATTAGTTAAGCCTCTAGTTATGTAGACAGTAAAACACCCCTCTATAACAAAATTCAATTGGTTGAACCCCTAGTTTACTATAGCCGTGGTTCTTTGTAGCCATCACTGTATTATAAAATAAAAAAAAAAAACGGAAATTATTTCCTGTTATAAGAAAATGTTCGCTATATCCCAGATTCGTTGTAGCGGGGTTTTACTGTACATATTATTCGTATTAATACTGTACGCAAAGGAATGTTAATTTATTAGAACATTCACATAAGTGAAAGAAGGAGAAAAAAAGTGGAGAAAGAGGAAGACATTATTCACACTGGCAAATTTGCATGTCTCCAGGCTGTGAGTGAAGACAGACAGTCATTGGGGTTAGGTGTGACGACGTGGAAAGGACAATTAGGGGGCTAATGGCTGGGTGGGGACAGTTGTCCTGCCCTTGTGGCGACACCTGACCAACCTACGTGTGACACCCATTGACACTTCAGTTATTCCTTACAGTTGATACTCTAGAAGAAGGATGTTTTAAAGGTTTGATGTTCAGAAAAATGAACGAAGACAAGGAAGAGAGTAGAAATTACATTATCAGCATGCTAAAACAAATGGTCGGCCATATTGCCAAATACATATATTACCAATTGCGGAAAAAAAAATTCAAAAAATGTTGCTGTACTATTCAAGAAACCTGCTCGATTGGAAAGGCAAGCAGTGACATGATGGTATTTTATAATTAGGACCTAATTTTAATATACTTTTAAATTTTAAGATAATAAAGTTGTCTCCACGATGCCATATTTCATTTCATAGATATTGATCGCAATTCAAATGGCCATCACCAGAATTTTAAATTTTGAGATTATTTGGTTTGCAAGTCCACACACATTAACCCAATATAACACTCAATCACTTTTAAATTAGTTTTATAACTTTGAGCTAGAATTTCAAAGATATACCTTTGTAGGAAAGCTAGCCATGGGTACCAAGAAAAGACTCGACCCTGCTCTAAGTCGAGGTTTTATTGGAGCTGAATAAACTCATAAGTTTTTTAATATATTTGCCACTCTTTCAAAAACGTTATAGTATTTTTATGTTTTTATTGTTATAACGGAAATGTTACTCAAAATCTGTCCATATTAGACAGCCCAACTGTTAGTACCATATAGTAAATATAGTGAATCTACCATTTTAGGAGTTGTCATAAGAGAAACTTCCATTGTTTTCTACTGTTGGGGAGGCAATTAGAAAATAGTAGAACTTCCTTTGGAATCGCCAAAGCGACCATAGTGAAACTTTCATTGTTCGGGTTGCCATAGCAAGCATAGTGAAACTTCCATTGATCGGGTTGCCATAGCAAGCATAGTGGATACTTTCATTGTTCGGGTTGTTATAGCAAGCAGAGTGAAACTTTCGTTGTTCGGGTTGTTATAGCAAGCAGAGTGAAACTTTCATTGTTCGGGTTGTCATAGCAAGCAGAGTGAAACTTTCATTGTTCGGGTTGTTATAGCAAGCAGAGTGAAACTTTCATTGTTCGGGTTGTTATAGCAAGCAGAGTGAAACTTTTATTGTTCGGGTTGCCATAGCAAGCATAGTGGAAATCTCATTTTTCGGGTTGCAATAGCAATCATAGTGAAACTTTCATTGTTCGGGTTGCCATAGCAAGCATATAGGAAACTTTCATTTTTCGGGTTGCCATAGCAAGCATTATCAAACATTCATTGTTCGGGTTGCCATAGCAAGCATTATCAAACATTCATTGTTCGGGTAGCCATAGAAAGCATTATCAAACATTCATTGTTCGGGTTGCCATAGCAAGCATTATCAAACATTCATTGTTCGGGTTGCCATAGCAAGCATTATCAAACATTCATTGTTCGGGTTGCCATAGAAAGCATTATCAAACATTCATTGTTCGGGTTGCCATAGCAAGCATTATCAAACATTCATTGTTCGGGTTGCCATAGCAAGCATTAACAAACATTCATTGTTCGGGTTGCCATAGCAAGCATTATCAAACATTCATTGTTCGGGTTGCCATAGCAAGCATTATCAAACATTCATTGTTCGGGTTGCCATAGCAAGCATTATCAAACATTCATTGTTCGGGTTGCCATAGAAAGCATTATCAAACATTCATTGTTCGGGTTGCCATAGCAAGCATTATCAAACATTCATTGTTCGGGTTGCCATAGCAAGCATTATCAAACATTCATTGTTCGGGTTGCCATAGCAAGCATTATCAAACATTCATTGTTCGGGTTGCCATAGCAAGCATTATCAAACATTCATTGTTCGGGTTGCCATAGCAAGCATTAACAAACATTCATTGTTCGGGTTGCCATAGCAAGCAGAGTGAAACTTTCATTGCTCGGGTTGCCATAGCAAGCATAGTGAAACTTTCATTGTTCAGATTGCCATAGCAAGCATAGTGAAACTTTCATTGTTCGGGTTGCCATAGCAAGCATATTAAAACTTTCATTGTTATGATTGCCAGAAGGAAAAGAGTAAAACTTTCATTGTTCAGGTTGCCATAGCAAGTATAGTGAAACTTTCATTGTTCGGGTTGTCATAGCAAGAATAGTGAAACTTTCATTGTTCGGGTTGCCATAGCAAGAATAGTGAAACTTTCATTGTTCGGGTTGCCATAGCAAGTATAGTTAAACTTTCATTGTTCGGGTTGCCATAGCAAGAATAGTGAAACTTTCATTGTTCGGGTTGTCATAGCAAGAATAGTGAAACTTTCATTGTTGGGGATACCATAGTGACCATGGTGAAACAACCATTGTTGGGGATACCATAGCGACCATAGTGAAACAACCATTGTTGGGGATACTATAGCGACCATAGTGAAACGCGCATTGTTTGGGATACCATAGCGATCATAGTGAAACAACCATTGTTGGGGATATCATAGCGGCCATAGTGAAACAACCATTGTTGGGGATACTATAACGACCATAGTGAAACAACCATTGTTGGGTATACTATAGCGACCATAGTGAAACAACCATTGTTGGGGAAGCTATAGCGACCATAGTGAAACAACCATTGTTGGGGATTCTATAGCGACCATAATGAAACAACCATTGTTGGGGAAGCTATAGCGACCAGAGTAAAACATGCATTGTTGAGGATACCATAGCGACCATAGTGAAACAACCATTGTTGGGGAAACTATAGCGACCATAGTAAAACATGCATTGTTGAGGATACCATAGCGACCATAGTGAGCCATTCTTTGTTGGGGATACCATAGCGACTATAGTGAAACAACCATTGTTGGGGATACCATAGCGACCATAGTGAAACAACCATTGTTGGGGATACTATAGTGACCATAGTGAAACGCGCATTGTTGGGGATACCATAGCGATCATAGTGAAACAACCATTGTTGGGGATACTATAGCGACCATAGTGAAACACCCATTGTTGGGGATACTATAGCGACCATAGTGAAACAACCATTGTTGGGGAAGTTATAGCGACCATAGTGAAACAACCATTGTTGGGGATACTATAGCGACCATAGTGAAACAACCATTGTTGGGGAAGCTATAGCGACCATAGTAAAACATGCATTGTTGAGGATACCATAGCGACCATAGTGAAACAACCATTGTTGGGGAAACTATAGCGACCATAGTAAAACATGCATTGTTGAGGATACCATAGCGACCATAGTGAGCCATTCTTTGTTGGGGATACTATAGCGACCATAGTGAAACATGCATTGTTGGGGATACCATAGCGACCATAGTGAAACATCCATTGTTGAGGATACGATACCGATCATAGTGAGCCATTCTTTGTTGGGGATACCATAGCGACCATAGTGGAACTTTCATTGTTAGAGTTGTCATAACGACAATAGAGGGATTTACATTGTTGGGTTTTACATAGAGACCGTGTTTAATCTATTATTGTTGAGTTTGCCATTGCAAATATAGTAGATCTAATCTTTGAAATAGAATTACAAGTAGAAAATTATATTATATTAGTTACATTTTTGACGTACTAAGGAAGTTGCACACAGTAATACCAGGTGGGGCAAAGAGAAAATAAAGAAGTGTATTTAAAGAGGACATTTCCGTGAATAGATTCACCCAAAAAGAAAAGAAATTCAGAATACCAATAAAATTGAGTTTTTCATCATGAAAATGCTCGGCCACACACCTAGAAATCTGTTTTGACCCTTTGGTTGTTGTTGTTGTTGTTGTTGTCGTGTCCAAAGAAGAGTCTCAGATGTCTCCATGCATCTCCATCACAGCAGCAGCAATATCCACTATCTTGGGTGTGTAAAGCTGCTGCTCTGGGTCTAAGTCAATTTTCTGCAAGGCTGCGGCCATTGTTGGGCATGAGAATATGTGAGTAGGTGTTAGTTCCACACCAGGACAGTTGTTGCATGCTTTATAGGTTCTTGTGCCATCTGGATGTATTGCCATTCCTTTATAGTGTTTTGTTCTAAGTCTTGTTATAGTTTTTGTCAGTTTTCTATCAGAGTTTATTTCACATATTTTCTCTTTTCTTATTTTTTGTTTGATTATCTTGTATTTTGCCAAAGTTGAAAATAGTTGGTTTAAAATAGTATATCAACAATATTCTTTGACCTCAGGTTTACTTCCAAAATAATTTTTATTCTTTCCAAAAAAAAAAAAAATTGAAAGAAAGTAAATATAATGCTTGAGAATACACAATTTTGGGATCTGAAATGGTACTAAGATCATTGAGTGATGATATTAATTAAACGGAATGTTTTTGCAAGATAAACGCATCATTTTACAGACATTAAGAAACATTTTAGAAAACTAAAAACAAAAACCAATTTTATTATGATGGCCCTCTCCCATTCATTAATTTTTCCATTGCAGTAAGGACAGTATAAATTGTTTATTTTAAAAAAGAATCATATGCGTCTATAATAGTAACGAATTTTTTTATAAACCAATTATTTTTAATATACATTATTTTATTTCTTACAATTTTAATATTTTATTATACTGTCAGGAGGACAGAGTTTCCTGGTATTCCCCCTTATCTGGACCGACCGGTCGGGGTAAACAGTGGCGTCACGTGGAAGGAGGATATATCTCAGTTCTCCCCTCTTGCTCTAACGGCTGGGTCGATTTGGCTCATGTAAATAGTAACTCTTATTTTATATTTAAAATCTCTCATATAACTCATTAAATAAATATTTAAAGTAATTCGAAGGCCTAGTTAATTATTTTTCATCGCGACAATTGTGGTGGAGACGCCGGGTAACGAGACAGTCACCAGACGAAGTCGTCGCCTTCAAGGATTGCAACCAGAGCTATCTACAGTGCTTGCATTTCCCGCTCGGAAGAAAATGGAAAGAGAAGAAAACCGACCATTCTGCCATCGGTGGAGAGATCCCACTGTCTTCTCGGGGGAACGTGGGGAAGATTCGCAGCGTTGGCTGAGCGACTTCCAGCGTGTGGCACGTTACAACAAGTGGGATGACTCCATGTGTCTGGCCAACGTCATCTTCTACCTCACTGGCACAGCGAAGTGCTGGTTCGAAAACTTCGAGGAAATCTTGAATTCGTGGGAGGAATTTAAGATAAAGTTTTGTGAAATATTTGGGAACAAGGAAGACACGGCTAGAAAAGCCGAGAACATTCTTCGAACTAGAGCGCAGACGAGTGGGGAAAACGTCGAGAGCTACATACAAGAAGTCCTCCTTCTTTGTAAACAGAGCAACCCCAGAATGTCGGAAGGAGAAAAGGTGAGCCACCTGATTAAAGGCGTAGCGGAGGAAGTGTATCAGGCACTTGTTGGGAAGGACATCAGCACGGTGGACCAATTTGTTGCGTTCTGCCGCCGATTCGAGGCATTCAAGAGGATGCGTGTTGCACCGCCCAGGTTCAACCGACTGCCCAATGTTACCACCATCTCGACCGCTGAACCTGAGAACCTAGAAGCCCTGATTAGAAAAATAGTAAGAGAGGAGGTGCAGAAGTTTATGGCTCCTCCTTCTACATTTGCCGCCCAGGATATCGACACTCCATCTCCCGACCTACGGGATGTCATCCGTAGTGAAATCCAGCAAACGTTGGCTCCTATCTCTGCCCCTCGTCAGCCCGAGAGCTTCCGCCCTCGGCGACAATACCTCCCCCAGAACGATCAAGGTTACCGACGAAGAACCGAAGGGCCACCAAATAATCAAAGGACTCAGTGGCGTACTGAAGATGACAGACCGATCTGCTTCCACTGTGGGCGCCCTGGCCACGTTGCACGTTATTGCAGAGACAGACGTCAAGCTTTTGCGGATGCCAGACTTGGAAGAGAAACAGTCGATTTCGGAAGACCAAGAACGGAAAATTACACCATGGGCGAATCAGGAAGCGAATTATCCCAAGGAAGATTTAGAAACCCGTCGCCATATCCCCACCGCGGAAGATTCCAAGCTCCCAGAAGAACCTCACAATCCCCTGCTCGCCGTCCCAGCCGCTCACCCAGTCGCCGCAGTGAGGAAAACTAGATGGCGCGCCCTCTGGAGGTGTGGCCGCCACAGACGAAAATCCTCCCTGCCGTATAGCCGCTACAATGGAAAAGAACTGGATATCTGTCAACATACAAGGACGAAATGTACAAGCTCTTGTGGACTCCGGCGCTGATTACTCAGTAATTTCTGAAGCTTTCAGACGTTCTATAAAGGCCCCAGTTTTTAAAGAAAATGGACCACTTCTAAGAGCCGCGGACAAGAAGCCTATCGTGACCCTTGGTAAGTGCTCTTTAGAAGTTCAAATCAAAGGACTCGATATTATTTTTGATTTTGTAGTAGCCGCTGAATGTAGCCACGATGTTATACTGGGCTGGGATTTCTTCAAAGCCACAGATGCCATTATAGATTGTGGGGAAAACAAATTGTATTTAAGCGAAGCTGAAAAATCCTACGAATGGAAAGACCTGAAACTTTGTGCTGCTATGGACTGTGTCATACCGCCGAAATCTTTTGGCAAGATTGTTGTCACCAGCCAGGATGTATTTGGCAGCAGAGATGTAGTCGTTACAGGTTCCAAACGCCTGCAGTTGGAAAAAGGACTTTTTATTCCCTCTTCCCTCGTTAGGTTCTTACATGGCAGAGCGGTGTTGTGGGTGACTAACAGTACTCACCAGTCTCAAGTGATACCTTCGGACATGAAGATAGGAACAATGCAAGATCTAGAAGTAGGGAGCATATCTAATCTTGACGCTTGTTCTGAAATAGCTGGAAAAGACGAAGTAACTTCCCCAGATGTGAGAGAATGTTTAATTTCAATGATTTCTACTGATTTGGAGGAAACAAAGAAAAACAGATTACTCACGTGCCTAAATGAGTTTTCTGATATATTCGACTTTGAGAAAAAGAGCTTCCCTGTCTCTGGCGAAATAAAACATAAAATCGATACGAGTGATTATCCGCCTGTCAGACAGCGTCCTTATAGAGTGTCTCCCGCCGAAAGACGTGTCATTCAGAGTGAAGTAGAGAAAATGATGGAGACTAAAATCATCCGGCCATCATCAAGTCCATGGGCCTCTCCCGTTATATTAGTGAGGAAGAAGGACGGCTCGTTGAGATTCTGTGTCGACTATCGTCGTCTAAATAAAATTACAAAGAAAGATGTTTACCCTCTCCCTCGTATCGATGACGCGCTGGACACCCTCTCTGGATCCAGGTACTTCTCCACTATGGATATGAAAACGGGTTACTGGCAAATCGAAGTAGACGATAAGGACCGGGAGAAAACGGCATTTATCACTCCAGATGGGCTTTATGAATTTAATGTAATGCCATTTGGTCTTTGTAATGCACCAGCAACTTTCGAGCGAATGATAGACAACGTCCTACGGGGATTGAAATGGGACATGTGTTTATGCTACTTAGACGACATTGTAGTCTATGGATCGACCTTTAAAGAACATTTAACACGTTTATACAAAGTTTTGAGATGCATTCAGCAGGCCGGACTGTGCCTGAATTATAAAAAGTGTCATTTCGCCTCGAGACAAATAACTATCCTCGGGCACGTCGTTAATGAATTTGGAACGCAGCCAGACCCAGAAAAAGTGAAAGCCATTGTCCACTTTCCAAAACCCCGTAATATCAGTGAGACCAGAAGTTTTCTTGGGTTAAGTTCATACTATAGACGCTTCATCAAAAGTTATGCTAACATGTCTCGACCCTTGAATAGCCTTTTAAAGAAAGATGAAAAATTCATTTGGGGCGAAGAACAAGATGAATCTTTCCGGATTCTCAAACAGGAATTGGGATCTTCGCCTGTGTTAGGACATTTCATAGAAGGTGCGGAAACTCATGTCCATACTGATGCAAGCGGCTATGGTTTAGGGGCAGTTCTTGTTCAAATCCAGAATGACGCGGAGAGACCTATAGCCTATGCCTCACGAACACTAACCAAAGCGGAAAAGAATTATTCCACTACAGAAAAAGAATGCCTCTCAGTTGTTTGGGCCCTTGGTAAATTCCGCCCGTACCTATATGGCAGACCCTTTACTGTGGTTACCGACCATCACTCGCTATGTTGGCTGGTAGGCTTGAAAGATCCATCCGGCCGCTTAGCTCGTTGGGCCCTCAAACTACAAGAATACGACATAAACATCGTTTACAAAAGCGGACGCAAGCATAAAGACGCTGACTGTTTGTCAAGAAGCCCCTTGGCTGACACCGCAGAGATAGAAGGGCACATTACTTCCATCCAAGACATTGCAGAAGAACAAAGTAAAGACCCTCATTTGGTTGGGATCCGTGAAAAACTTGCAAATGAAAATTTAAAAGGGTATCAGATGATTGGAGGCGTTCTCTATAAGAAAAATTACGACCCTGAGGGCAAACCATGGCTGCTAGTAGTCCCAAAACAAATGAGGCACGAAATTCTTAAAGATGTCCACGACACTCCAATGGCCGGTCATTTGGGATTTGCCAAAACCTATGACCGCGTTAGAAAGAGATTCTATTGGCCTGGACTTTATAGGACAGTTTCCCAATACATTGCTCATTGTAAAGAATGCCAGCGAAGGAAGGGCGTGCCTCAGAAACCTCCTGGACTACTAGTCCCAATACCTCCAACGACCTCGCCTTTTCAAAAGATAGGAATTGATTATCTGGGAAGATTTCCCATATCTCACACGGGAAATAGATGGATAATAGTCGCGACTGATTATCTCACCAGATTTGCGATAACAAAGGCCGCGGCAACAGCGGAGGCTACTGAATTAGCAACCTTCCTTATTGAAGACGTCATACTCAAGCACGGCGCTCCTCGGGAAATCATCACGGACAGAGGAAGAAATTTCATGTCTCAGACCATACGAGAAATAAATAATCTAAACGGAACAATTCACAGATTCACCACGGCATACCACCCTCAAACGAATGGTTTGACAGAAAGACTTAACAAGACCCTGACTGACATGATCTCGATGTATGTTGACGTTGATCAGAAAAATTGGGACAACATCCTACCATATGTGACCTTCGCCTACAATACCGCTCGACAAGAGACAACAGGATACAGCCCGTTCTTCCTCGTCCACGGCCGAGAAGTTGAAACACCGCTGGATTCTATACTGCCGTACCAGCCGGCAGGAACTGCAGAAGATTATGTGGGCCATCTTGTGACCAACGCTGAGGACGCACGAATGTTAGCCCGTCTCAACATCCTGCAGGCTCAGAGCAAAGACAAAGAACGCTACGACAAGAAGCATCAGGAGGTGACGTACAAGGAAGGTGATTTGGTGTGGGTGTTCACCCCAGTCCGTACCGCTGGCTTATCGGAGAAGTTATTGAAGAGATATTTCGGACCCTATCGAGTGATCAGAAAAATATCGAGTGTAAATTATCAAGTAGAAGGCGTGACGAATACTAGGAAACATCGTCCATGTAGTGAGAATGAAGCCCTACCACGACCCTGAAGTCCAAGAACAGATTGCCCAAGGTCATGTGACCGACTAGTAAACAGCGGGACGCTGTTTCTCTTGTGGAGGGAGTGATGTCAGGAGGACAGAGTTTCCTGGTATTCCCCCTTATCTGGACCGACCGGTCGGGGTAAACAGTGGCGTCACGTGGAAGGAGGATATATCTCAGTTCTCCCCTCTTGCTCTAACGGCTGGGTCGATTTGGCTCATGTAAATAGTAACTCTTATTTTATATTTAAAATCTCTCATATAACTCATTAAATAAATATTTAAAGTAATTCGAAGGCCTAGTTAATTATTTTTCATCGCGACAATACAATATACTTATTGAGAATTAATTCACTTAACAATTTTATTTTTAAAATTTTACACAAATAAATTTACTGGCAATACGCTTCTTTTAAATATCATCAAATATTATCTCTATAGACCTTACTGCAATGATATGAGTTATTGAATAAAAGGGCTGAGTAAGGTCTGTAGAGATAATATTTGATGATGCTTAAAAGAAGCGCATTGCCAGTAAATTTATTTGTGTGAAATTTTAATGATAGATGGCTATTAAATTTAATTTACTAATAATTTATTTTTATACTAGTAGAAAAGCCCGTCCAAGGACGGGATCGGCTAGAGCAGGTGGATTGAGAGGTTTGAATCGGTTCAAGTTCGACTTTTCCTTTGGAACAGCATTTATGAAAAGTTTTACTGTATGTCGTTTGTTCCAATTCGAAATACTTTGCTCTACATTTTGGGCAAACTTGATCAAGTTGGCCACAAAAGTGCAGGGGAATTTGATCTTCCTCGAAACATGTCCCTGTTGGCAAAGGTAAATTATCTCCCTGTCGAATTCTTTGCATCCTCAGCCTACTGTTTTCCCTTTGAAGGGCTCTTTGATTTTCGCTCATATTCATTCGGTATTGCCGTTGTTGTTCTTTATGCCGTTCTCTTACTGGTGAATTTAAACGTCTTTGTCGCTGCTGTTCAATACGACGTTGCTTTGCTTCGATGGCCTCAACAATAGAAAGGGCTCTTTTAGGATCCATTGTTTATAAAAATAAAATAATCAAGCTAAATTAAAAAATAAAATTATTTAAAAAATATTATTCCTCAAATATTCACTGAATAAATTGCCGACGTCACGTCACACGCCACGTCACACAGAATGGACCAATCCAATTCGGCTTCAACGAACAGACGCTTTATTATCCCGTGCTCAGTCCCATCTCATCACGTAGTCAGTCCCATTTCATCCCGTGCTCAGTCCCATCTCATCCCGTGCTCAGTTCCATCTCATCCCGTGGTCAGTCCCATCTCATCCCGTGTTCAGTCCCATCTCATCCCGTGATCATTCCCATCTCATCCCGTGATCATTCACATCTCATCCCGTGCTCAGTCCCATCTCATCCCGTGCTCAGTCCCATCTCATCCCGTGGTCAGTACCATCTCAGCCGGCCACGTCACTTAAGTGGGGGGGGGCGGCCAAGCCAATCAGGTTTGAACACGTCACACAGAATGGACCAATCCTATTCGGCTTCAACGAACAGACGCTTTATTATATGTGATTTATGTTTGGTGAAATACGCATTTCAGCTTTCAAAATGGAAAACGTGAAACAGATTGTATTATACCTCACGATACGGGTAGGTTTTCTTGCCTTCGACAAAAATATTCTATTTTGATATTAACTTATTTTATATTAAAAAAAAAACACATTAAAACCTCGCTAAAACAAACCAGGGATACAGCGAACTTTCCCTTATAACGAACTAAAATAACTCCCTTAATATTAATAATGCCCTTTAGTGATCCCAATATCGTCTCATTTGTGTATGATATAACAATGTTTTACTCAATATATATTTTATATATTAGGATTTAAAAATTAATTTGTCAAAATAAAAACACTAGTTAAAGTTTATTAAGAGAATTATGATTTTTATATTCCGTTTATATAAACGATATAACCGTTATAAATTTATAATAAAATTTTCTATTTTCGAAATTTCTTATTGAGTGTTTATGTTTAGTAAATTTATTATCAATGAATAAAACTTTACTAATTTTAATAGATTTATATTTCTATTCTCTGGAGGGCTGTCGGTTGTCAAGTTGTGTATAAACTGTCTATTTTCTCCATCTACGACCCAGGAACGAATCTTGCATTGGTTAATTTTTTCAAATAAATAATTGTTTCAATATGGCACCCAATTCTGTTAAAGTTCAACCTCATAAGTGAGTACAAGTATCCAAACGGGGCTATGGAATACTTGTAAGGGCAAAGGTCGAGATGATTTCCACATATGTACCAGGTCTATTAGTATGAAACGCGAAAAATTTCAGTGAATTCAAAAGTTCACCAATTCCATACAACAAAAGATTTTTTATTCAAAGTAACTGCCCTGATTAGCTATACACTAGGACCACTTTTCAGGCAATTTTCGAATTTCTTGTCTGAAAATTTCTATTCCTTTTGAGTCGAACCAGTCAACAAGTCATTTTCGGAGTATGTCTGAGTTCGAAAATTCCTGGTTTTTTAGGGCGTGTCTTAAAGATGTGAAAAGGTGGTAGTCCGACGGCGCTAAGTCTGGTGAGTACGGCGGGTGGGGTTAGAGTTCCCAGCCCAAGTCTTTTATGGTGTTTTTGACCACCGTAGCGTTGTGGGCTGGAGCGTTGTCATGCTGCAGTATCAGGTTGTTGTGCTTTTCACGCCATTCCGGTCTTTTTTCATTCAACGCCTCTCTCAAACTGTGCATTTGTTGTTCGTAGCGACTAGTATTGACCATTTTGCCAGGTTTCAGGAGCTCGAAATATACTACGCCGGTCTGGTCCCACCATATGCAAAGCCTTGCCTTTTTTCCGAAGTGATTGGGCCTAGGCGTCTGATTTGGAAATTGGCCGGGCAGGCCCCACGACTTTTGGCGCGTAGGATTGCTGAAGTGGATCCATTTCTCATCAGAAGTTACGATTCGGTGCAAAAATGACTTCTTTTCATGCCTGGCGAGCAGCCCTTCGCAGGTTACCAGACGCCGTTATTGCTGCCTTTCGCTCAACTCGTGGGGGACCCATCTGGAAAGCTTTTGGGTCATTCCGAGGCTGTTTGAACGTAGAGAAACAGCACCTTGAGACACCTGGAGCTGTTTTGCGAGTTTCTCCTGCATTTGGGTACTGTCCTTATCCAACAAAGCTTGCAGTTCAGCGTCCTCGAACTTTTGGGGCGGTTTTCCATGTGGTTCATTATCAAGTTCAAAATCGCCACTTTGGAATTTTTTAAACCACCTGTAACACTGCGATTTGCTCAGAGCGTGGTCGCTGTAAACTTCCTCGAGCATTCGGTGGGCTTCAGTGGCACTTTTCTTCCAGTTGAAGGCGAACAACAAAACTTCCCGCAAATGGGCACTTTTTGGCTCGGAAATCGCCATTTTCCACGGGCTCCAGAAATTTTTCACGATTTGAATTTTTCTGAAACTGCACGCATGCTGATGCCACATGAGTCAAAGAACAAAACGCCTACAACAGCGCCACCGTCGGCTCAAATAAAGTTGCACAGCGGCCTCTGGAGCCCATTTTCGCGTTTAATACTAATAGACCTGGTAGACATGTGATAGACCTACAGTAAAAGAATTCGCCAACTACTATCAAAATATCTGCCCTTCTTTAATGATAATAACCAAAATACTTCTAGATTTCAATAGCAAATTATAGAAAATAATAAATAATTATATAGTATATTTAAATATTTATATATTTATATAATTATAATTATAATTATAAATATAATTATAAATATTATAAATATATGAATATATATATATTCGTGGATGACTTTTCTTGATTTATCAAGAAATTGGGTTGGCCAAATATCAGGGAACAGGCTAAATCAATGTTTAGTTGATTTCTGTTCCACCAGATGGCGCTCTGCCTTCTGTAAAGCACATGTGCTCCTGGTCAGGATATGCCATTGTTAATATATATATATACAGGAATATTTCTATATCTATACTCATATGTTTTAAATGACACTTGTCTATAGTCTTGTCTTGGTATAGCCATGTATTTACTCTAGCAAAATATCTCAATATATAGTATCGCTAATATAAAGGATTATATTATGTTGGTTAAAAAGCAAGGTTTGTTATATTCCCGGTTCGTTTTATCGAGTTGTTTTACTATATTTTATATATATATGAAAAAACGATAGTTAAAAATAAAAAGGTCAGGTGTTGATTTTAAAAATAAAAAAGGCATATCCTAACTAAGAGCACATGTGCTTTTCAGAAGGCATAGCGCCATCTCCTGGTCAGGATATGCTATTTTTATTTTTAATATCAACACCTAACCTTTTTATTATTTTTTTCCAATCGTTTTTTCATGTGTTAAGCGTATTTACGCAAGTTTGGCCTTAAATACCCATTTCTTGGTTTCTCAAGAAGCCATTGGGACCAAAAATCTTTTTGGTCGCAATGGTTCAGCCTACTCCACGCTGTCGAGCGCCAACAGCGCGAAACGCGTAGTGGCTTTTCTTGATTTATCAAGAAATTGGGTTGGCCAAACATCAGGGAACAGGCTAAATTAATAAATAGTTGATTTCTGTTCCACCAGATGGCGCTCTGCCTTCTGAAAAGCACATGTGCTCATGGTCAGGATATGCCTTTTTATTTATATATATAAATATGAAAAATAAAATAATAATAAAGGTCAGGTGTTGGTATTAAATCAAAAGAGGCATATACTGACCACGTTCACATGAACTTTGAACCCTCTGCCATCTTAAAGGTTCATAGGTTCATATTCAAGAGGATATGCGCTTCTTTCGATTTTAATATACAAGATACTTAACTAATAAATATGAAAATATTCGTTATTAAATTTACATATTTACAGCCTTATTATGAACAAATATTTACATGCTAAAGATCTAACTAACTTGCAATATAGTTTAATAAGTAAATTTTTATTATTTTCAATAAATATCGTATAAAAATTTTGAATAATTCTAAGCTTTCTTTATAATATTTATTTTGGTGTAACGGTATACATTTCGCATATATGTCGAATAAAGGGCATTGTGGATAGTGGACATTGCGACTGTTGTGATAGAGATGTACGTGAACATCTGAGCTTCTTCATTGAACACGACAACAACAACAACAAAGGGCAAAGGTATGATTTATTTATATATTTATTTTAAAAAAATTATATTTATATAGGATATACTATATAGAATTCTTATATTGTAAATATTTCGATATATTGTGATATAAACTAAAGAATAAATAATATTCAGGTTTGCCAACACACACACCACAAGCTGACACAATTTGGTAAGTGTCAGAAGAGCAATGGGAGTTGTGAAAGTTTTCCTTTCAATTGGGTCGATGCCAAAAGAGAGTGAAGATTTCCACTTTCACGACGGGTAGAATAAATATCGAATAAAATATTCCAATGTACTTACTATTATTTGATGATAAATTTGAGATTATACAAATTTGAATATTGTATTGAAACAAAAATTTATTGATTCACACATGTATCTCCTGAAGCATTTAAATCGGTATATAGGGCACAGCATCAGAAATTTGGGAGAAAAGCCAACTTGAATTACGTTGTCCCAAACTACGATCCTCCTTAGTACAAGGGAGGATAAGGGAATTCGTTACATTCTTTCTTTTTAGAAACATTACCTAGAATGTTAGACCAGTTACTTTCGTTAATGGATCCACATAGTACTATATGGGCCAAACTTACTAATATATACAGTAAAACATCGCTAAAACGAACCTGGTAATATAGCGAAACTTCCCTCTTAAAATGAACCTGATATAATTCCCATTTTTATTTTATAATAAAGTGAACAATGGCAATAACGAACCATGGCTATACTGAACCTCAGGCTCAGTTCCATCAGGGTTCACTATAGAAAGGTTTTACTGTATTTAGAGTAAAAATTCACTCAAAATGAAACGAGGGATATAGTGAACGTTCCTTTAAACCGAACCTGAAATGATCCCCCATTTTTATTTTATAATATAATGAACCATGGCTATAGTGATCCATATGTTCAGTCCCATTGAAGTTTGTTAGCGCGAAGTTTTGCTGTATATTTTAATCAAATATAAATGGCACATAATTTTTATTTTTAAATTGTTCGATTAGCCGATCTCTCTTGTCATGATACCTGACATTCCTGAAATTGAAAAACGAATGGATGCATTTACCATATTCTTTCTCTTTGAATTCCTTATGAACAAGCTGAATAGATTTTATGGGATATTTAGTATTTGTTAACATAATGTACCTGTATTAATATTATACAGTTCCTTCTTCTTATCTTAAGTATACAGGTCCAAATCACGTTAGGTAAAACAATATATTTCCATCGTGCAACATGTGCAAGAACTATAGTAATAGTTTTCAAAATATACTTGATTGTATTCAAGTACATATCATATTGCCAACCTAAGGAGTAAGTTTGATATTCCATATATCTATATTATGTACGGATAAGAAACAATAAAAAATAATATTCATTGTTTTCAGTTAATGAATACATATTATTCCTAGTGAATCATATAATTATAGAGTATAAAACTGCTTACTTTTTCGTTACAAGATAATAAAGCCCTATTTAGCTACTTGCTCTCAATGGTTGGGTTGAATTAATACATGACTCAAGAGATAGAGCTCTCGACGCAATTTCTTTCAACAAAAAGTGATGAAATGAGGGTTTTGATAACTGGCACCATTTGTTAAAAAATTACTGTTTGTATAGCATTACAATCCTAAATATACTCCAGAATGTGCATCTAATGTTCTCTTTTCAATGACTCCTTTCAATTGAAGGAATATAACGGGCTTTATGAATGGTATTTTATAATCTTAATCTGCATGTGATAATTGCAGCAAAACTTCCCATTAAATTAACCAGAGTTATTACGAACCTTCTCTTATAATAAACCTGAAATAATTCCAATACAATGAAAATCGATATAGAGAACCCCACTCTAGGTTCTACATTCTATAGTCACGATTCATTATATAGTATACCTAATAATGGGGATTATTTTAGCTTCGTTTTAAAGGAAGATTCGTTATATCCCAGGTTCCGTTTAGCAAAGGTTTACTGAAATACACCAACAATAAAACTCCTCAGTAGCAAACCCAAATTACCGATTACCTTATAAAAAGCATTAATCCATCAATTAGCGAGTGAAAATATCCATATATATTTTTGGCACTTTGTAAGAAAGAAGGCAAACTGTTTATATGTATAATATATACAGGCTATAAAATCTATCTATGTCGAGCACTAATGGAATCGAAGCTTTGGTTCACTATAGCCATGGTTCACTATTTAGTATCACTAATATTGGGAAATTATTTTAGGTGAGTTATAATGGAAGGCTCGCGCTATATACCTGGTTCGTTTTAACAAGGTCTCACTGTATTTACAGTAAAAACTCCCTAAAGCGAATCCCAATGGGACTGAACCTGTGGTTTACTATAGCTATGATTGGGTATAGACATAGTTTTTCTGTATTATAAAAAAGAAAAATGATTATTTCAGGTTCAATATGAAGGAAGGTTCGCTATATCATAGGTTTGTTTTAGCGGGGTTTTACAGTAGTGAACCAGAGCTAAAAAGTGAATACAAGGCTGTAGTGAACTAAGTGTTTAGTTCAATTAGGATTCATTACAGCGAGGTTTTACTATACTAATATTCGGGGTTATTTTAGGTTCATTAAGGAAGGATCGCTATATCCTGAGACGTTTTAGCAAAATGTTACTGTAGTAACAAAAAAACTGTACTACTTTTTTATTCTTTTATTTTGAAAAATAAAACAGGAATCGAGCGATTATTTTCAAAGTTTAATAATGTGTACCATATCAATTTAGATATATATAGAAAACATCTCTTGTTTAGCATCGAAGTACTTTTTACAAACATATTGGAAAACAGCAATTAAAATTCAAGTTTGAAGTTCAACAAATTGATTTGTAGGACTTGTAGGGTTAGAGAAAAAATAGATATTTGTGGCGACCACACTTTGCTTCAGCGAGCGCGAACTGGGACAAAGTTTCAATACACATACTACGGGCAATAAAGTGGCGGCCCCACTATGCCTCGGCAATCACGTGCTGGGAGAACACGTCACTACGCATGCGCGGGCGTCATCCGGAACTTTCTAGCGAGGGGGGGGGTAAACAAAAAGGCCTGCTCCCAACGGCCGTTACTTCAACCGTTACTTCTTTTCTCTTTTTATATTTCTGGCTTTAAATGAATTAATTTTAATTATAATTTTATCAGCGGTCTTTCACAAGCCACACCAACACATCACGCAACCATCCCACATATTTATTAAAACTAGTGTTTTATTTCCTCCTCAGGTATTATAATTATAGAAAAATAGTTTTTTTTAATATGCATTATATTTTGAAAGTTTTTATTGAAAACGACAACACTACTTTTAAAAGATACACTAAAATCTTGCCTAAACAAAGATATAGCGAATATTTCTTTGCGCGCAACACCCAAACATATAATAATCCCAAATATAATAATGATACCATTTAGTGAACAATGGTTATTGTAAATACATGGCTATAGAAAACTAGGGGTTTGGTCCCATTGGGGTTCAATATAGCCTGACTTTACTGTATACTAATTATTTCAAACATATCATATTGATATATTTATGAAAATTTATCTTTTTTTGGAACCCATCATTAATATATTTTAAAAATAGGACTAAAATTCGAAATTAAGTTATATACAGTAAAACACCTCTATAGTGAAACCAAATGGGACTTAACCTGTTTCACAATAGCCATGGTTCATTATAGCCATTACTCCGCTTTGCCAGTCCCAAGCCCGGAAGAAAAAGGAGGAGGGTGAGCAGTAACAAGCTCGCTAAAAAACCTGGGCTCAGTTGTTCCGGGTGATAGTACCCTGTAAGGGCTCCTAATCCATGGATACAGGATGAGCAGCGTTTGTACTCCATGTTAGGAGCAACTGCACATGGCGTCTGTTCCTCATGTCAGAGGCGGCCATTTCTTTTGGAGCTAAGTCGGCCTGCCACTGAGTAGTGCTCCCAGTCTTAATGACAAAGGCAGACGCATTCTACTTCACCCAATCATGATGGTTGTCAACTTTACAAGCTTGATACCTTAATATGATTGAGTGGAGATAAGAAAGAAGAAGATTATAGCCATAGTTTACTGTATTTTAAAATAAAAAAATAGAATTATTTCAGGTTCTTTATAAGGGAAGGCTCGCTATATCCCCCAGGTTCGTTTTACCGGGGTTTTACTGTTTATAACACAAAGTTGTGGGTGGATGGTAATCATGAACCAATATTTAAAAAAAGAGAAATGCTATTTTGGTACATGTATACCATTCTTACGCAATATTGTATTCTAACCTGAAAATCGGCCCTGCCTCTTCACCAGCTCACACCTATTTGGCCAATTCGACCGATTTCAAAACTCCTCTTCTAATATGTTATTAAATCGAGACCGCATTTGTGCTGATGAGGATCATATACCGAAACCTTGGTATACGATACGGGGGAGAGAGATAAACCAAATTCATTGTTTTAATCATTTTTAAAAGAATAGGTGCTACTTTAAGTATATATATGTCATAATTTGTATAGTTAATGCCAAGAGATATATTTTATTTCCGTCAAACTAAGTATGTAAATATGTTACGCTTGTGTTAAAATGTAAATATGTAAATTCATCCATGTATAAAAGCGGGACAAAAAATAAAGGTTTAGAAGGTTTAGAAGGCGGAATAATTGTCATCAAAAAATAAAGGTAGCAGACATCGCGGGTGCGCTGTTCGCTAGGCATAACGGCTGCGCCTCTTCATTTAGCTACGACATATATATATTATATAATCTAAAAACTCAAATATTTCTATATTTTAAAAATTATATATTTTATTTTATTCATTGATATTTATACTTTTGGTTATCATCGTTTTTAGAATGACTTCCAGTTTTGTTGTAAATATGCGTAGATAACATATTTATATTTTTTAATCACTAATATAGGTTTACCTTTATAAATTCTATATAATGTGAAAATAACTAATGTGTAATATTTCTTCAAGTAATTGAAAATAAAAGTTACTTGATGGTAAATAATTATATATTTTTTTATCACGACTGTACCAATCCTTTATCTTATCGATCCTTTGTCTTATCAACCCTTTATCTAACAACAAACAAATTATTCATAAAATATATATATGTCGTAGCCAAATGAAGAGGCGCAACCGTTATGCCTAGCGAACAGCGTGCCCGCGATGTCTGCCACCTTTATTTTTTGTACAGCTTTTATAGATGGGTCAATTTACATATTTACATTTTAACACAAGCGTAACATATTTACATACTTATTTTGACGAAAATAAATTATATCTCTTGTCATTAACTATACAAATTACGACATATATATATATATTGTTTTTGAATTTCATAGATAAATATCCTTCCGGCAAAATTTCCATCTACAGTAAAACCTCGCTAAACGAACCTGGGATATAACAAACCTTCCCTTATAAAGAACCTGAAATAATCCTCATTTTTATTTTATAATACAGTGAACTATGGCTATACCGAACCATGGCTATAGTGAACCACAGGTTCAGTCCTATTGGGGTTACAAATAGAGTGGTTTTACTGTATATTCATATATACACATTATTAAATATAATAAATATTATCTCTCTTGACCCTATATATATATATAAAAAACTTAACAAATAATTTTCAAACTATTGTTAATGTATATTCCTACAAAAAAAAAGTGCTTATTCTCAGAAAAGTTGAGCAAATCGAAATCCTGGAATGTTACTTTAGAGAAAAGATACTGGAAAAGTAATTTAATAAAAACGATTTTCGATGGTGGCTTGAAATATGGTTTCTAAAATATAATCTGAATAAATTTGGGGCACACACACATACTTTGATTATGTTTCCTGCAGTAAAAGCATTACAATCAATAGGCAATCAATCACAGCCTAGCCCATTTCTCTCAAAATTTATATTTTCATTTTTTAAATGGAGACTTACACCTTTCTGACCTGAGAAAATCTTCAAACTATATATTCTTTAATATATTTTATTAAATTATTAAATCTTATATTATTCATATAATAATTAATAGTCTTCGCGTAAATTCATTCTTATATTCATATATCCATGTATTTTTTTTATATATATTTAATTTTTTTTCATAACCGAATAAAATATTGAAGACATATGCCCATCTATAGCTTCAATTTATAAGTTTTCTATAAAATATTTGAACTGACCAAACAATATTAATTATTTATTTTGCTTATTTTTAAGCAACTGATAATTTATATATTGCTTATTTTGTACATATTGCTAGATACTTCTTTCTTTTGTACACAGTTCTTTTTTTCTAGTTTTTTCTCTCTTTCTCATTGTTAACATCATATGACTATTCTATTCACGGCCTGAAAGTATATTATATATATATATAGACAAATGTAAAGGCATACATGTATGACAGCGCAAGTGTCCCTAGGGGGACATAGCGCTTTAAATTGAAATAAAAATTTTAAAAGATAAAAATAAACAATAGTAATTAAACCTCTGAATTAAAGGTTGATATTTTCAAAATATAATTATTTGTTAAGGAGGATATTGTATACAAAGTAATAAAGACTCGTAACACTTTTCAAAATGAAAATAATATATTTAAATCAAAAATTAATTTGTTTTCGAGTGGAATAATGCTATTTTAAATAAAACCTTGCTATAGCGCGAAAAATATGAAATAAAACTTTTGGCTTGGCCATTGTTTATTAAAGTCATGGTTATAATATTTAATATTTGCGATTGTTTTAGGGTAGATATCAGAGAAGGTTCACTATATCCTAGGTTCCTTCTAGGTTAGTGTTTCTGTATTGTTTTAAAAAATATTTTTCTATGATAAGAATTGATTACGAGTTAAAATATTTCCAAGAAGATTGAAGCCGTAATGCAATACACTGTCAAATTTCGTCAAACACACAATTCTTCATCAGAATGACTTATTGAGCCCGTAGTTATTTGAAATATTACTTTAAATGTGTACTATTTTTGTACAAGCTCAACTCCATCATCAAGTACAACTAATCGAACGTGTTATGGAACATTGCATTAACACAAGAATAAAAATCTGAATGTTGTACCTTCTACATGTGTAGAAATATAATGTAAAGCAGTTTCAAACATAAAGAAGTATATAAAAGCAGTTTCAAACTTTAACCAAAAATGCTTATAATAGCCTGTGCCATGTGTATTCTGAAAAGTTCTAGAAATGTCTCTGTTTTTATATTCCGAATGTTACACAAATTTCTCAAAATCTCTAATTTTAACATAGATTTTACTCTTTTTTCCTAAATAAAAAATATAAAAATATAAAAATATTCGTACAAAATCAGTTTTATAACAAGTAGAAAGAGTGAAACTTTCATAGACCCAATGAATAAATCCATTTTTCACATTTGAGTCCCCAGTTCTGGTCAAGAATCTAGATTATCCCGGGATGTCAGGCAAACTTCTAATTAAGTCTGAGATTGTCAAGTTTCTCCTGATAGTTTAATTACACCCCAATGGGCGATATTAATTTTGGAAAGAGTCCCGATAATGTTAATTTTGAGATCTCTAGTGTCGGAAGTTATTGGCCTAATTAACTCATTTGTTTGGTCAGCCTAAACATCCTATACACCTTGAATAATCCCCATTTTTATTTTATAATAAAACGAACTATGGTTATAACGAACCATGGCTAAAGTAACAACCCAGGTACATTCCCATTGGGGTTCGCTATAGAGGGGTTCAACTGTGTACTTTAAACAGTAAAACCCCGATAAAGCGAGCCTGGATTATAGCGAAACTTGCCTTATAACGAACTTATAATAATCCGCATTTTTGTTTTATAATAAAGTGAACTATGGTTATAACGAACCATGGCTATAGTGACAACCCAGGTACATTCCCATTGGGGTTCGCTATAGAGGGGCTTAACCGTGTACTTTATACAGTAAAACCCCCGTTAAAACGAACCTGGATTATAGCAAACCTTCCCTTATAACGAAAACTTGAAATAATTCCCATTTTTATTTTATGATAAAGCGAACTTTGCTTATAACGAACCATAGCTATAGTAAAACACAGGTATATTTCCTTTGTGATTCGCTATGAAGGAGTTTAACTGTGTAATTTTTATATATAATTCTTGTTTATTAATTTGAGCGCACCTTGTTGAAAATACGATAAAACCCTGCTAAACCTAACCTGAAATATCGCTGACCTTCCCATATAATGAATTTTTATTTTATAATACAGTGAACTATGGATACAACGAACCATGGCTATAGTGAATCATAGGTTCATCCCATTAAGGTCCTCTAATAAAGAGTTTTACTGTATTATATATAAGCGACGAAGCGCCCCCCCCCCCCCTTAGCACACAAAGAAATGTTTTAAAAACCTTTTCACACATAAATGGCATAACAATATATCTAGATCCCAGCTAATTCCAATTTAGAAAATACCTTTTTGCATTCAACCATGAGTATTTAAATTTATGCAAAGATATGTTTAAATGTTTTTTCTTGGCAAAGCTACAAAATCGTATTTTAGAGATTTTTGAAAAAAAAAAAATCATTTTTTATCAATTAATAATATGAAAAACCTCGCTCTAGCGATCCCTAAATGACCGAATTTTATTTCATTATAGCCATGTTTCACCATATAGTTTTAACAATATTAAAAATGGAATATCCTGACCAGGAGCACATGTGCTTTACAGAAGGCAGAGCGCCATCTGGTGGAACAGAAATCAACTAAACATTGATTTAGCCTGTTCCCTGATATTTGGCCAACCCAATTTCTTGATAAATCAAGAAAAGCCATCCACGAACGCGCTTCGCGCTTTTGGCGCTCGTCAGCGTGGAGTAGGCTGAACCATTGCGACCAAAAAATATTTTTTGATTCCAATGGCTTCCCAAATCCCTGGGTTGGCCAAATATCAGGGAACAGGCTAAATCAACGTTTAGTTGATTTCTGTTCCACCAGATGGCGCTCTGCCTTCTGTAAAGCACATGTGCTCCTGGTCAGGATATGCCATTTTTAATATTGATTTCAACACCTGATCTTTTTATCTTTTATTTTTTCTTTCGTTTTTTAAGTTTTAACAATTTTTGGAATTATTTTAGGTATGTTTTTAAAGAAGGTTCGCTATATAACTGTTTCGTTTTAGCGAGATTTTACTGTATTTTATTTCTAATTGTGTGCGTCACAATCTAGTTATATTATATACTATGCGGCATATACGATTCATACAGGAAAAGTATTTTCCGTATTTTTTCCTGGGAAATCTCTTAAAGATTTCTTAAAAAATACATGGCCCACCTGTGCTGTGTGAGAGCTTAAATGGTTTTGTTCCATATGTAAATACCTGTTTTCTTTCCTCTTTTCGCTCTCCACTTCTCCCATCCATATTTCCAAAAATTTTTTTTTTCTCTTTTTTTGATTTTTTTTTATTCTTCTTATTTTTTTATTCTTTCTTATAATCTGTATATATTTACCAAATGTATATAATCTTTCTCCATTTTTTATTTCCCACTTTCATAGGTTTCTCCGTTTTGTAACCCCAAGGAGAATCCTCTGTAAGACCTGTGTGTCTTAATAAAGGCTTTTGTGTGTGTGTGTATTTTCCGTATTCAATTATTGACGATAATACTGTTCCTGCGGAGAAACTGAACAAACTGCTCTTCACCTCATCTACGACTGTCCGAACTTCATAGAAGTGAGACATCGTTTGTTTCCTGATTATAATGATCTAACTTTTTCACCTCAGCCACTTTGTCTATAAAAATTTTATGAACTCTGTAGAATAATACATGTAAATTTGTAAATATTTAATTTTAAGATTATAAAAAAGGGCGTACCTGGATCTGTAAAGAAAAAAAAAATTCTCAAAATATTTCGAGAGATTGCTCCCTCTTTATCAATTTATTGCACAGTGAATTAAATTTACAAATTATATCTACAAGAAAACAAATTTTTCATTGGTCAAAAACAATTATTGATTAGTTTATTGATTTTAAGTTTTAATTTGTTTGCTGTTTTGTTTCCTCTGTATTAGGAGCAAATATTTCAATATCCTGCCTTAAAAATTTAATATTTGACGATCATCTTGAGTACTGGAACGAAATGACACACACACACACTATAATGGGGATCGAGGTGGTGAGGTTCTCCAATTGTGGTCGCCTCATTTATCACCCTAGGTCCGGGACTGTAGACAATGCTCTCATCCTGCCTGGAATTTTAAAACTTGATATCTTATTGTCTTTATTGTTGTTGGTATAAGGACCCTTATGTCTAACTCACGTTTAATCATGATTACAATACCATTGAGCGTTTTGTATTTAATTAGAGGTAAAATGATAAGTCTGTGCATTGACTTAATGTCATAGAGATCGTAATTAATAAATGATTCTGATAGAAATAGTGGGCGAGTTTAAACTGCTATAACAAGGTTGAGGAATATACATTAGATAAAGGATATTATAAAATTAGATACCCTTTATTAACATCTAGTTAATGAAACTCTTTATTATTTACTAAATTAAAGAATAAGATATAAAATGATTAATTCAACTTTATTATTCGAAATTCAAAAAGTAACAACTCGTTTGATGCGCGCGCGTCTCGTGAAGTCACTCAGCTCCGCGCGACGGGCAAACCATTTATCGCTTTCTCTCCTTTACTTTCTTCTTTTATATTACAAGGTATATTACAGATACATTTAGAGAGGAAACAAACACTATAATCGAAATGTTGATATTAGAGCACGAATGTTTCTTTTATACATAAAATAAACTTTTACTATCCTTACTGTGATGAAAAAATATAATATTGGGAGGGCTTGATTAATCAGTGGTAAGTCCTCCCAGTGGTTTCGCCAATTTAATCTACCAGACCGCTTCTTAGAGATCTAATATTGTATTAAACAATTAAACTTTTATATGCTACACTGAAGGGTAGAATCTCAGAAATGGTATTTAAGTAAACTATGGACATAAGCTTTTAGGACATTAGAATTACATATAAATATTTGCATCGAGCAATACTCTTCCGCAAACAATAAAGGACAAGTGTGGAAAAATAGTACAAATGTGAAATTGTACTGGGAATCAAAAATGGGCATTTGGCCAAAATTCTGGAATAATTGAAAATCAACAAATAGTATATATTTATTCCGATAGATGGCGCGAACCATCATCAACTTTCAGTTACACGATAAGGAGATGCCTTTTTTTTTTCTTAATAAGGAAAAGACCAGTTAGACATAAATATACGAACCATAGCTATAGTGAACCACAAATTCAGTACTATTTGGGTTCGCTATGGTGGAATTTTACTTTATTTATTTTTTTTTTACCCATTAAGCAAATTAATTTCAATATCTATTAAAAAAAAGGTTCACACTGTGATATAAAAAAGAGAATAAAATAATCTGATTCCATACATTTCTTCCACATGAGCTAATAAATATTAAAAACTCGAGCAAAGGCTATATAGTGAGTATTAAAACTTAGCATCACACCCGCCATATGTTCGAACCTCGAGCTTGGACCAATAATTAATGGATTAACTTAATCCACGGCACAAAATAAGTAAATTCAAAAGTAATTATTTTCTATAATTAATTTTGGTCTTGAGACTTTCCACCCGCAAGAAATTTATTAAAAGAAAGGAACCTTAGAAGATCTCTTTCTAATAGAAATTGAGATTTGAAAATTTATGATTTTTTAGAAGGTGGAGGCGCAAGGATTCATCCATTCATTTAAATTTATGAGGCAATGAGGTAAGATAAGTATTTTCAATCAAGGACCGGATTAAGTTGATACCATGGAACAAGGATCTTAATGTTGTTTGCTTTAGGAGGTCTTCTTTTAAATCCTAATTTAAAGCCCATATTTTCTTCTTTAAAAAATGATTAGTTTGGAATATTCAATATTTTTATATTACGATTTTAGAGATACTTGAGAAGTGACTATACATTTAAAAATAACATTTTCCAGCTATAATATTCGCGGATATACTCAAATAATAGACAGTATATGCTGAAATGTGTCAAATTGTAATACTACTTTCAATGATTAGCTGAAAATGACTATATATATGTTATATATGTTGGTAATACCATATAGTGAAAGAGAGAGATTGAGATTGAAACTGATTTATTACAATATCCATATAAGATTATTTAAGGTTAATAGGCGAAAAAAAAGTAAAATTATATATTATTTAAATCAGAGGAATCCCACTGAGGGTCGTCTGGTATGATGTCACATTCCGCCCTGAAGTCGGACAGCGTTCCACGTAGATTGGACTTCTCCCCGACATGTGCTATTGCCATGTCGAGGAATAGCTTCAGAACAGACCTCTGCTCAGGCGTCAGGTACTTGAGGACGTCCTCCCTCTTAGAAGGGGAGACAACAGCTATCTCCTCCCTATTTAGAGAGATAGAAATTGAGATTGAAACTGATTTATTACAACGTTCATATAAGATTATATAAGGCTAAATACAGAATAAATATAAATATGAATAAATATGATTATATAATGATAAATATAAGAGAGACGGTTAAACATTCTTTATTGACTACAAGTCAATTATGGATGAAAAAAATGATAAAATACAGTGAAATTATGATTGAGGAAGGCTCCACCAACTTGCCAGAGTCCTCCTCCAGACGATGAGAGGGTCTTCTTGGACGCCCCGTATCTCCAGGCCCAGGAAGTGCCTGTAGATACGGGTCTTGGCAGACGCCAGGATGGCCAGGGCGTCGTCCTCCAGGTCAAGCCCGAAGATCCATCCCTGCAGGTCAGGGGGCCGCTGGATGATGGTGAAGGCCTCCAGGATGACAGGCCTGATCCGCCTACAGGACCAGTAGCGGTGGGCCAGTGATAGGTCTTCGGACCCACAGGCGATGCAGGACTCTCGGGCTGAGGCCGGATGCGCTGGATGGGGAAGGGCGTGAAGGGCCAGCCGCACGGCAACGTCGGCATTGTGCCCCGAGAAGGCACCTCGCCGGAGAGAAGGCCAGCTGATGGAGATGGGGATGCTGACGTGGGGAAGCCACCGGGCTAGCAGCTGGGTGATGGGCAGTGCAGCCAGGCGTGGACGTTCTAGCATGCGGCGGGCAGTGCGGGTGGTTAGGCGCATATATAAATATAAGAGAGAGAGAGAGAGAGAACTATGGCTATAGTGAATACATGGCTATAGCGAACTAAGAGTCGGATCCATTGAGTTGCCTTATAGCGAGGTTCTAATGTAGTTAGAAAAATTAAAATTACCAATCATATTAACAAAAAATATAGATTATATATGAAATAATTTAACAGAAATTAATATTTCTCAATTAAAACACATTTTCTAGTGTCTTCCAGTGATGAAAATATATTTGTAAGGTCCTTGACTCATAAGTAAAGAATCCTCCCCATAGTTTCGCTAATTTAATACTCAATACCTCTTTAATGTCCATAGTTTGTTTAAATACTTTAACCAATAATCCATATACATTGTTGATATATAAACACAATACAATAATAGAGCGGTATAGTGTATTCAATTGCTAAACCGCTGGATGGATTCATCACTGATGATTAAGGCTCAACAATATATTTTCTCCGCGATTAGAACAGTAGGAGGTTCCTTTTTTAAAATAAATTAATAAATAAAAATACATTTTTCAAAAAAGCGTTTATTTAAATGCACTTAAAAGGAAAAAATAAAACATTGGATCTTCTTTCATTGAGCATTGTATTTTTCTATGTGATCTAGAAGTATATCAAAATTAATTTACAAAATTTGAAAGGCAATTTGGAAATTTATCTATTTTCGGCCACCCTGACAACCCAGAAGTCTGAAAATTTGTCAACTTGCATTGTCATCGGGTTCTGAAGAGTGTACTAAATTTCAGATTCCTACGTGCCCTAAAAGTATATTAAAAATCGATTGCAAGATTTGTGGACAGACAGACGGACAGACAGTGAGCAAGTTAAATAAAAGCTTTTTAAAATATATGTATATTCCTGCTATAAAATAGTATTATATCATACATATATAGGGTTCGATAATGCCTTTTGTATAAATTCTATCTACTATAGTTGAGATGATAGAGTTTGAATAATAAAATGTGGCGTGAAATTTTGTCACTAAATGAACAAAAGATGTCAGGCACCTTTTCCTTTCTTTTATTTTTAAATAAACAGGTTGCCCTCAGCGGTTCTAACCTTGGTCCGAAATACCAAAACCAATACCACGGAATTATCTGACCGTAGTTGACGATTTTTACCTGTCTACGATAAAAATACTTATTTAAAATTAATTTAGAATACATTTTATACAATATTTCTATTTCAATGACAATAATTTTGAGATTTAGATAAAAAAATAAATGTTAACTTACGTATAAGCCCTTTAATACTTTATAATTTTTTAATGCAATCTGTATCTTTTTTTTAAGTCTAAAGATAAATGGTCTCAATTGCATCTGATTCTTGAAAGAAAATCCAACTTCACCAATGTGAATGCAAATAACTAAACGGAGTTCTGGCAAATTTGTAAGTGAAAAAAATCGAACTGCATTATATATGTGTAGACATGTGATGGAATTGCAGTAAAAGGAGTCGCTAATTTCCCAGTATGATTATCATGGACTGTACGATGTATACCTGTGATAAGCAAAAGAGAAAAAAACTTATATAAATAAGTTTACAATAGGGAATAAACAGAGTTTCCGAAACAAATTCAAGCCAGATACTCTAGCACTTCCAATAACTTAAAGAAATCGGGAAATATATTTTGACTGTAGATATATTTTTGGGAAGGAAATAAAATATTTTACTTCCATCTCAATAGACATATTGTAGTAAAAGTTTGTGTTGCTTTCTTTCCCTCAATATGTTATCCTTGTGTGCCAACATATATTCAATCTGAAGGTAAATACAGAGATAGATGCACTGATTTAAATGTTTTAAAAATATATTTATAAAATGAAATAAATATTGTAACTTAGGAAATATGCAGTTGGTTATTTAAAGATGTAAAATGGTTTATTCATAAAGAAAGTATAATTATATTAATTGATTATTTGTAACCAGAGCACATTAGAAGGAAAAGCTATATATATCATGGAGCAAGCTAAATAAACGTTTAGTTATTTTTGCTCCACTAGATGGCGCTCTGCCATCTAAAAAGCACATGTGCTCGTGGTCAGGAGATGCCTTTTTTATTTTTAATATCAACACCTGACCCACTTATCTTTTATTTTTTCTATTGTTTTTCATATATATTAAAAATGGCGTATCCTGACCAGGAGCACATGTGCTTTAAAGAAGGCAGAGCGCCATCTGGTGGAACAGAAATCAACTAAACGTTGATTTAGCCTGTTCCCTGATATTTGGCCAACCCAATTTCTTGATAAATCAATAAAAGCTATCCACGAGATGGCGCTCTGCCTTCTTTAAAGCACATGTGCTCCTGGTCAGGATACGCCATTTTTAATATTGATTTCAACACCTGATCTTTTTATCTTTTATTTTTTTCTTTCGTATATATATATTGATTTTCTAATGAATGATGAATAAGAATTCTATCACCCCTATAAAGATATTTTTGGTCCTTCTAGCATGTCGAGTTTCTAGTCAGTCCGGTGCAAAGGTATATATATATATATATATATATTGCCACGGTGGAAAGATGGTCTAAACCGTTGGTTTTTGTCCGCCACGACCCTGGTTCGATTCCTGCATTGGGCACTTTTTTCTGATTTCAAAAAAAAATAAAAAATAAAAAATGCTCCAATGGCCCCCCGATTCTTGCACATGTCCAACCCCACCAGCGAGTGCAAGTAACCAAACGGGGCTCTGACACATTTGTAGGTGCAAAATCGAACTGCTTTTCACATGTGTAGACATGTGGTGCACTTACAGTAAAAGCAGTCGCCTACTTCTACTTACCATGATTATCATGGCCTGTACCACATGTACTAGGGATAAGCAAAAAAATATATACAGTTAAACCTGTTTATAGCGCCCCCTCTTTGGACTCACAAAAATAGAGTGCTATAGACAGGTCATTTTTAATGCAAATCGCATCGTACTACGTAGTTAAAATCAAGCGATATAGAGAGGGAGGCGCTATTCAGAGGGGGCGCTATAGACAGGTTTAACTGTATATAACAGACATAATGAAGGTTTCTATTCAAATATAGAGATGTATGTAAAAGTGTTTTAAAGATTTAAAACCAAACGGTCATAAGGTTTGTACAACTCCGATTTAAAACGTTCCATAAATGGACGACTATTTATTGGGAAGACAGCTGAAACTTAATCTTCTTACCTCTAGGGATTAGCACCTAGGCCTCGTTTTAAACTTATCTTAAGCCCTAATCCTGAATTCGAGGGATAACAACCCATTAAATATCAATTTACAAACTATTTTTAAAAACACGAATTTAAAAAAAATATCCTAAAAATAACATTAAATTTTCGTTGAACTACTATTTTATAAAACTATTTTAAAAAAAGAGATAATTTTGTTTTTACACCAAATTTATTGCTTTAACGTTAAAGACATTTATTTCCCCATTTTACTATGACTAATACACTGCTGGCCAGCCAAATCCCAACACCAAGAAAGACAAGACATATCACAACAAAATTTATTTTGTAGATAACATGTTGACCAAGTATCAAATGATTAAATTTGTAGACTTCTGTGAAGTGTGGTTCCTGCCAGAATCAGTAGCCAGAGTAGCCGTCATTGTTGGAGATCACCGCTGCCACACGCCTCGGCATTGTTGAAAGAGACTTTGGATGTATTCTTGGGGTACAGCAGACCAAGCAGCTTCCACACGTTGCCAAAGTTGATCTAGTGTGACAGCTGGGTATGTAATTTGGGTCAATCGTTGAGCAACCATGGACCACATGTTTTCTATCGGCGAAAGATCCGGAGAGCGAGCCGGCCAGGGAAGCAATTCAATCTGGCGATTGACGAAGAACCTTTGGACAATGCGTGCCACGTGTGGTCGCGCATTATCCTGTGGAAATATGGCTGTGGGAAAGTCCTGAAGGTAAGGAGTACAACTGGCTCCAATACCTCGGAGATGTAGCGTTGGCTGTTTAAAGTACCGGCAATGCGTACTAGAGGAGTGCGAGAGTGATATCCAATACCGCCCCACACCATAATACCCGGTGCAGGACCAGTGTGGCGGTGCATAACGTAGCTGTTCAGCATCCTCTCTCCACGGTGTCTCCAGACTCGAATCCGACCATCGTGGTGTTGCAGACAGAAGCATGACTCGTCAATAAAGACAATTTCATTCCATTCTGTCGTCCACATCCTTCTTTCATCGCACCATTGGCGGCGGGGACGTCTGTGGTTCTGCGTCAAGGGTAGACGAAGCAATGGACGTCTTGCGGACAGACCACTCTGCTGTAAACGGCGTCGAATGTTACGCGCAGACACTGGATGATGCGTTACAGACTGAATGTGCTGTGCTACGGTTCTTGATGTGACTGAGCGATCTGTCACTGCCATGCGCACAATTTGCCTGTCAAAACGTGAAGTGGTGCGCTGAGGTGGATGCGATCGAACACGTCGGTCCGTCGTACCTTCCTGCATCCAACGATCACATATCCGCATTACAGTTATTTGGTTTCGTCCAACACGACTACCTATTTCCCTGAAAGATAATCCACAATCTCGGTAGGCCACTATCCTTCCTCTGTCGAACTCGGATACTTGATCAAAAGATGATCGCTGTTTTCTACGAGACATAATTGATCGTTATAAAAAAAAAAAAACAGAAGAAAAGCGCATTTGCCGAACTTGAAATCGTCGAAATCTCCAAGTCTTAAATAGTGCTTTAAAGTGGAGCCACAGGTACGCGTGATGTTTGTCTGCGCTGAAATTCTAATCATTTGCATATCTCACCTCCGCTAATGCATGTTGTAAATTTCATGTTATTTGCACGCTTTTATCAGGGTTGTACATTTACGGTGACCAGCAGTTTACTTTGAAGAATATTATTCGAAAGAAAGAGAATGTTTAAAATGAAATTATTTGCATAGATATTTTTTTTCCATTACCTATATAGTGTATAAACAATCTACTAAGAAACAAACCGGTCTAGAAACACTTGGTGAATTAATTAGTTCACCAATACAAGAAAGACAGACTCCTTAACCGCAGAACATCCCGGGTAGTTGGTTATCTTTGGATACGTTCATGAAGCCTAGAGATTACCTATATGTTTTTATTTTATATTTAAAAAAAAACAGCCTGCATCACGCTGACGAGGGCCAACAGCCCGAAACGCTTTGTGATTAACTTTTCTAACTTTATTATGAAATGAGATTTTTAAAATTATGGAACAAATTGAATCAATCTTTAGTTGATTTTTGTTCCACAAGATGGCGCTCTGCCATCCAAAATGTTCATGTATGCGGTCAGGATATGCCCCACTTGTTTTTAAAATACAATATAAATATTTTAAAATGTATTATATAGTAATAATTATTTAAAATTTTGAGATTATATTGAATGTAATTGTGAATCAATATATATTACCTGTGGCTTATCATTGATTAACCTTCCAAATGGTTTCACCAGTTCAATCCAAAAGATACCCAACACCATTGTTATAATATCAATCTTACCACAACACATTATTAAAATATATTTTTTTTATTTCTGGCGATGGTATTTAACAAATTAATTCAGGTATATTACATAATTATTTCTGTATACTAATGAGAAAGTCATTTCAAATCCTTTTAAATTTACATTAGAGCCACAAGAACGAAAACATAGAGAAGCGCTATACGTTTTGCTTTTCAAATTAAGGATAGCTTTTAATTGCTAAACTAGATGATCAATACACAACTTAAAGAGTGAAATAAAACATAATATATTCTATGTGTTTGGACTTAACAAATTTATTTCTCTAAATAATAATATTCCAAAAAAACTCGTTACGGCAAAACCGGGTTTTAGCGAACCTTTTCTTATAACGAACCTAAAATAATCCGCTTTTTTATTTTATAAAATAAGAAACATTGATATAGTGAACACTGAAAATAGCCATAGTAAACCGATAATTCAATCCTATAGTGTTCGCTATAGCGAGGTTTTATTTTAATTAGATCTAAACTTGGGCCTGCCACTTCGTTAGGCAAAACATCTTTCAGATTCAATTTAGAGTTAAACCTGTCTATAGCGCCCCCTCTTGGAACTCACCAAAATAGGGTACTATAGAGAGAGGGTGCTATAGACAGGTCACATTTAAAATAAATCGCATTGTACTACGTATTCAAAATGGGGCACTATAGAGAGGAAGGCGCTATTTAGAGGGGGAGCTATAAACAGGTTTAACTGTATTTCGTGCAGTCGTAGAATATTATTATATTAAAGTCCTATACTTCCTTTTTACCTCTTTGCTTATGAAACTCTTAATTCAAAACCATACAATCAAGTAAACTATTATAGCAAATGAAAACATTGAAGCGCTAATGTTTCTGTCACACATAATTCAAATTTCAAATGTCCTTACCGTAATGAATAAATATTGGGAGGGCTTGACTCATCAGTGGTAAACCCTCTCAGCGTTTTTGCCAATTTAATCTACCAGACCGCTTCTTTAGAGCTCTAATACTGTATTGGATCATTCTGCTTTTATATACTACACTGAAGAGTAGATTTTCAGAAATAGAAATTGAGCAAACTATGGACATACGACAACTATTGTTCAATTCTCTGAACCTAGTATTGTAGAATGATCACAGATTTGAATCTGCACATTAGGAATATAAGATCGTGCGAAAAATTCCTAAAAGGGATTTTTAGATTGAAGGAGACCCATCATCATACATGGAATTTTTTTTTTTTTATATAATTAAATATTTGAAAACTTAATTCATATAACAAATATAAAAATTGAGTTATCCAAAATAACATAATGTACACAGTATAAACCTGCTAAACTGAACCTAGGATATAGCCAACCCTCCCTTATAACGAACCTGAAATCCCATTTTTATTTTATAATACAGTGAACTATGGTTATAACGAACCATGGCTATAGTAAACTACAGTTCAGTTCCATTTGGGTTCTCTATAGAGGTGTTTTACTGTATTTGTTTTAAAAAATCTTTATTAAGATATTCAGATATTTTTCTTGGAGAAATTATTTATAGCGCCATTTTTTCCGAAATAAATATTATTGCAGACGAAACAATTAATAAATCCATTACCGTTTATAATTACTTATTTTATTAATCCATTATAAACAATTCTCAAATTTCCTTTTTTTTAAGTACAAACTAATAGCTTTTTCCAAGTATTTCAAAATTAAAATGTAGTTATTATTAAAATTTAGATATTTTTAATTAATGTTTTTGCTCACGAATGGCAAGGTGAAAAAATAGAAATTAATTATCAACTTTATTTCTATTTATGAAACATTAAACTCTTTTTATGTTCAAAGTAAAATTCTATATATGTCCTTTTTTAATGGTTATATAATATTTCCATTAATATAATTCTAGAAGTTTTTCCGTTGACGATTTTCCATTAAAATATCTGAATTATTTCTGAAAACACATAAGATTATTTTATATTTTATAAAATTCAGTAAAACCTCATTCACTATAGCGAACCCCAATAGGACTGAACTATTATTTCATTAAAACCATGATTGTATTATATAATATATTTATTTATTTATTTATGCTTATGAGGTGATACAGCAGCGTATTTACAATTAGAGAGGAGACAAAATGAATTAAATCTAGAAAAAAGAAGTGAGGACATATCGGTCATTAAAGTCTGAGAGGCAAGGCCGTGCATAATGTAGCTGCTGTATTGTCCGTGAGGTCAAGAACGTACGGACCTCTGTGGTGTTGATCTCTTGGCGGAACGACTTGGAAGTCGGATATAATATATTGAGGAATGTTTTAGGTTCGTTATAAGGAAAGATTCGAGCTATATCTCAGGTTTGTTGAGGCGAGGCTTTACTGTATAGTAAAATATCCCCATTTTTATTTTATAATAGAGTGAACTATGGCTATAATGAACCATGGCTATAATGAACTACAGGTTCAGTTCCATTGGGGTTCACTATGGAGGGGTTTTTCTGTAATATATTTATAATTGTAATGGTCCTGAGTTTAGAATTTCTTTTACGAATCAGCGTCATGATTACTTTATAACTCCAAAATACAGTAATACTTCGTTATAGTAAATCCTAATGAAAACAAACCATTAATTCACTATAGCCATGGTTCATTTTAGCCATGCTCTAATCGATTTTATTATTCTATAATATTGGATATTATTTTACCTTCATTATAAGGGAAGATTCCTTATATCACAAGTTAGATTTGATGGAGTTTTATAGCATGTAAATTAGTATCTTATCGATGTTATTTGCAAGTTTTATTATTAACAAAGCAAGCAAACCCAACTTGTATTTTATTTTTGTATAAATAGTTATATATTGGATCAATGCAAATTAAATAACACAAAGCAATAACGCGCCATCTATACATATAAAATGAAAGGATTTAAAAGCACGAATGTTTTTTTTATATATACTACAAACTTCTACTGTCCTTACTGCGATGAAAAAATATATATATTGGGAGGGCTTGGCTCATCAGTGGTGAACTCTCCCAGCGGTTTCGCCAATTTAATCCACCAGACCGCTTCTCAGAGCTCTAATACTGTATTGGACGATTCTGCTTATATATGCAGCACTGAAGGGTGGAAACTCAGAAATTGGTTTCAAGAAAACTATGGACATAAGCTTAAAGGACATTAGAATTACATTCAAATAGTTATATCTTGGATCAATACAAATTAAATAAATATAATTTCATTAAACAATATGCTTATCATTTTTGATGTATCGTGATAAAAAGGGATCGTACTATTTATCAAAATTTCAATATAAAATTATGTTTATGTTGAAAACATAAATACGCTTCCTTTATTGAAAGTATACTTCTCTGTGGATTGAGACCTTTATAATAGGTACAGTAAAATCCTGATAAAACGAAATTAGGATATAGCGAACCTTTCCTTATAATGAACCTGAAATAAAAAAAATCCCCTAATTTTATTTTATAATATAGTGAACTCTCGGTATAACAAACAATATTTATAGTAAGCCACAGGTTCAGCCTTATTGGGATTTTATATAGAAGGGTTTTACTGTAATATTAATCATAATACTAATTCATTTCTGTTTTATCAACATAATTTTTGATTAAAACTGAAATTTTGTCTGTAATATAATTCATTAGCATATTCTGTAGGTAAAATCTATGACAATGACTCATTCCCGACCTAACTATGTAGCCTGGTGATATTCAATCCACATAGGTCAAGTATTTTAAATTCCTTTAAAGATCAAACGCACAAACTCACCTCGATGTCTATTTTAATTTATATCGGAATGCTTAGCAAACATCTATCTCGCATCAATTGAAACTATACAAGTAAATAACTCCATTGATACTTTAAAGGAATTTTAAAGATTGTTCGATACCCAGCTGGTCAAATTTTAACAAAAAAACATTGCGCAATGGGTGTATGAAGAATTCCTTCTCACCCACATGGCAATTACAAGTTGGCAACTGTGGGTGGCACGGGGTCCAGGCCAATTTCCACGGCTGCCCCTCAAACAGACCCAGATTCTCTCTGACGCCGATATCCCAGCCGGAATTGGTTCCTTCTATCAACTCCTCTATTACTTTCTTTTAAAGAGGGCAGCATGGAACTGTCTGGCTTGTAAACTAAAACCCTGGATAGAATCTCATATTTTTAGAAGTTATTTTTCAATTCAATAAACTTCTTGATTTCCCTACAAAAAGCATTAATCCATCAATTAGCGAGTGCAAATATCCATATATAGTTTTGACACTTTGTAAGAAAGAAGGCAAACTGTTTATATGTATAATATATACAGACTATGAAATCTATCTATGTCAAACACTATCGAAGCTTTGGTTCACTATAGCCATGGTTCAGTATTACTAATATTGGGAATTATTTTAGGTGAGTTATAATGGAAGGCTCGCTATATACCTGGTTCGTTTTAACAAGGTCTCACTGTATTTACAGTAGAACCTCCCTATAGCGAATCCCAATGGGACTGAACCTGTGGTTCATTATAGTCATAGTTCGTTATAGCCATAGTTCACTGTATTATAAAATAAATTGGGGATTATTTCAGGTTCGTTATGAGGAAAAGGTTCGCTATTTTCCAGGTTCGTTTTAGCGGGGTTTTTACCGTATTTATATATTAGAAGCAATGATGAACTTACAGTAATTACTCGCCATAAATACAGTGACCTATACCATTTGTACTTCGATTAAGTAATATGAACTTCAATTCAATTTATCTAAAAATGCCTTATTTACATATTTTAAGTATAATTATTGCGATTTCACCGCCACTCTGTGTTGTGACGATGATCTAAGTTCTATAGAGGGAGTCGATCACCTCTATTCTTGGTCGGCGGGGTTGAAGGTTCAAAATTAAGGTGTCGCTGCTTATAGCACTATTAAAATATTAGACGAAAACAGGAGGGAAAATTATATTTATTATAAATTAAGAAAATAAGTAAAGTATTATTTAATTGATTATATATTTAAATATTTACACTAAAAGATTCGGAGATCAGGGCAAATTCTCGTGTTCGAAAGTTGTTTACAGGTTCTTCTGTATTTGTTTTCTCATTTTAGCCGCTGCATCCCCGTAGCCGCTTCCGTCGGCCTCCCATTGGCTGCTTCGGACTCCTTCTTTTCCAACAATAATATATAAAAAACGATAAAGAAAGCAAATAAGATTATGAAATTTTGTTTAACCATAGCAATAATTATAAATGGAATTGCATTGATGGCTAGTTTAGGTTCGTTATAAGAGAAGTTTCTAGCTCTATATACTGTAATTCCAGTGTGCTTAAACGAGGTTTGTTGAACTGTATATTTATTTCTATTGAAGTAGTACATTTAATTTTGGTCACATTTTTATCAGCTAATTGCATGGGGCCAGCAGGATTGGATCATGTGTTGATATATAAATATTTTAACATTATTTCTAATTCAAACGGTCATTGTATATACTATCTACAGTAAAACTCACTAAAACGAACCGGGAATATAGCGAACCACCCCTTATAACAAACCTAATATAATCCCAAATCAATTGCATTGTACTATTGAGGTATGCCTATAATGAACCGTAGTTATGATGATAAAAATGTAAGTTTCATTGTGACGCTAGAGCGAGTTTTACTGTGCTATCCAAATGGTTGCTTGTGAGGATGTACACATCTGAATAAATCTTGAAAAATACGCATCATCTTTAGGAAAACAAATATAGTAATTGTTAGACTACATGAGGTTTTATCATTTTGGACCATTGACTGTGGAAATTTTGTTTGTATAACAGCCATAAAATATCTTACCTTTTTTCTCTGTCCTGAATATAATATTTTGCCTGAAGTTAGGTAATTATTTCGTGAAACTATTATTATATCAGTATTAATAAACTCATATTTTTTTTCTAATACAAAGTCCAATAATGATTTTTTTCTATATTTAAAAATGACAAATTTTTGAGAGAGAGAGCTTAAATATTCTTAAACTCAATTTTAATTTTCAAAATTTTGATGTTTTATTAACAGAAGGTTGCTGATGCCATGTGATATATATTATTCATTACAAAAGATGGCACAAGTCATTATTAATATTTCAGTTCAATCATTATAAGATAATTTCTTCTAATTTTACCACATTTGCCCGCGTACATTTTCCTTTTTGTTCCTTTTTATCAGATATTTTTTGATGTCCTTCTTACGCAGAAAATATAGATTTCAAGAATTTTTTCTTGTTCTCCAAGCTTGTAATGATGTAAGGCATAGTTTTCTATTGCTCGCAGGCAAATGCATCTTTCGAAATATATATTCTTGAAGGACAGGTTCAACAGATTATTTCTGGAGTTGTAAACTGAATACTGGATCTATTCCTAACTCTTCTAAGTGATTTCCTGAAAAGCCTTTTCCACTAAATATTGAAATGAAAGGAGAGACATTATTTTGCGTTCATTAATTTCTAGCAAGTGAACTCACGAGATAATAACAAAGAAACGACTTACAGTACTCTATTCTATTCCAAGTTTCTCACATTCCAATTAAATACCTTTTGAATGTACACAGTAAAAGTTCGTTAAAGCAAACTGTGAATATATCAAACCATCTCGTATATTTCTAAATTTAATTACCATCTATCGATTAAATTTGTAACAAATGAATTTACTGATAGTGTATTTGATAAGGCACAATTTGGATTATAAATTATAAACACAAGGTAATAAGACCAAATCCAAATAAATAAATAGTGTGTTATTTGGATTTGGTCTTATTACCTTGTGTTTAATAGTGTGTTTCTTTTCAATAATATCATAAAATATTCTCTGTAGAGATAATATTTGATGATATAATTGAAAATAAACGCATTGCCAATGAATATATTTGTTACAAATTTCAGCTCTGATATAACGAGCCTAAAATAATACTCAACATATTGGTGATATTATATAGTGAACAATAGCTATTGAGTGAATACATGGCCATAATTAACAAATAGTACAATCATATTGGGCTATAGCGAGGTTTTATTATAGAATATGATACTAAACACACAAGATGTAGACTAGATTTATACGATAATTAGGCAAAAAGTATTAAAAGAGATAACGTAGAACAAGATAAATTACTGTTTTATACTCTTAAACGTACAATGTGAAAGGAAGTAAGAGGAGAGAGGGGTTCAGAAAATCCATCCCCCATGTTAGGAGGCGGAACATCTTGCTAAACACGAAGTGCTGTGTTTTTTTAACGATATAAAGACAGGTTTCTAAATATATATGTCGTGGTCCAATGAAAAGGCGCAGCCGTTATGCCAAGCGAACAGCGCACCCGCGATGTCTGCCACCTTTATTTTTTGTACAGCTTTTTTTAGATGGATGAATTTACATATTTACATTTTAACACAAGCGTAACATATTTACATACTTATTTTGACGAAAATAAATTATATCTCTTGGCATTAACTATACAAATTATGACATATATATATTTTTTCCTAGATACGAGGGAAATGAAGTCATTTAATCATTTAGAATCTCATCAGTGTACATAATAGTTTCAGTATATTAAGCATACTATAATTAAATAATTATTTTAAAAATATATATATGTTATGAATATTTTGTTTTGTTGTTGAAAAGGATAAAGAATTGGAGGTGCAGTCGTGAAAAAAGATAGTTATTTACCTTTTAAGAAGTTTTCATTTTCAATTACTCGAAAATAATTCACATTAATTATTTTTCACAGTAATATAAAATTTATAAAATGAATCCTATATATGTGAATTTAAAAAAAAGGTAGGTTAACTATACATATTTACAACAAATATATTCAAAGTGTTATGTTCTAAATCTATGGTAAAAAAATGTAGAACAGTCAATAAATGAAAATATGTTTTTTTTTTTTAAATAAAATATTTGCATTTTAGATTATATAATTTTGAAAATAGAGCAATCCATAATTAAATCTTTAATTAAAAAGGCATATATTGGATCAAAATATCATTTGTTTTACCAATATTTCAGTTGGCTGAACGCCAACCTTTATCAAGGTGTTATAACATTTTTAAAGTGTGTCAACAACAAACTCAGCGCCACATAACGTCAACATTTTAAAACTTTTTAAAACTTAATGCTGTTGACGTTATGTGGCGCTGAGTTTGTTGTTGACACACTTTAAAATGTTATAACACCTTGATAAAGGTTGACGTTCAGCCAACTGAAATATTGGTAAAATAAATGATATTTTGATCGATTAAAGGTTATATAATATTTTGAATTTTTTAAAATTTATTCATTCAACACACACAACATACGTTTCACTATATCTCTCTCTCGCTCACACTAATCTATATTTGCATGCTGTTAGACTAGCTTTATAGAAGTAATACTTACTATTTGGTATTTATTATAGCTATGGTTTTCTAAAATTTATGATCTTATATTGTGATACTAGATTTTTATATTATTTATATCGAAGAAACCATTATGCACGCTAAAAAAAAAACTTGGAAGAATAAATTAGGACATTTCTCTATTAATCAGAGTAAATCCTTGCTATATACAGTGGACCTCAATGGGACTGAAATTTTGGTTCACTAGAGCGATGGTTCACTGCAACCACATGGTTCACTATATTCCAAGTATACTACAAGTATATTACTTGTCTATATTAATAAAATGGAAATTTCATAAGTGTTGTTCACTAAAAACTTTCGTTACAATGCATCAATTTCAACCAAATTTTCAACATTTATGTAAAACGAGATGGAGCAGGTTTTGCTTAACATCAAAATATATTTCCTAACATTAACATGCGTAACTTCGGTGTTATCGATTAAATACAAAAAAATCAACAGAGTTAATTTTATTTATATATAAATACAAAAAAAATCAACAGAGTTAATTTTTTTACATACTAGCTAATAATCTCAATCTAAAAAAATATTCAAAACAAGCAATTTTAAGATAACACCATATGTAAAACAGTCGGCCAAGAAAACAACAATATAATATAAAAAGCCAACAATTAAGAATAAATGTGAGATAAAAAGCCAACAATGAAGAGCAAATATAATATAAAAAGCCAACAATGAAGAATGAATGTAAGATAAAAAGCCAACAAGGAAGACTAAATATGATATAAAAAGCCAACAATGAAGAATGAATGTAAGATAAAAAGCCAACAATGAAGAGTAAATGTAATATAAAAAGCCAACAATGAAGAATAAATGTAAGATAAAAAGCCAACAATGAAGAGTAAATATAATATAAAAAGCCAACAATGAAGAATGAATGTAAGATAAAAAGCCAACAATGAAGAGTGAATGTAAGATAAAAAGCCAACAATGAAGAATGAATGTAAGATAAAAAGCCAACAATGAAGAGTGAATGTAAGATAAAAAGCCAACAATGAATAGTAAATGTAATATAAAAAGCCAACAATGAAGAATGAATGTAAGATAAAAAGCCAACAATGAAGAGTAAATATAATATAAAAAGCCAACAATGGAGAATGAATGTAAGATAAAAAGCCAACAATGAAGAGTAAATATAATATAAAAAGCCAACAATGAAGAGTAAATATAATATAAAAGCCAACAATGAAGAGTAAATATAATATAAAAAACCAACAATGAAGAATGAATGTAAGATAAAAAGCCAACAATGAAGAGTAAATATAATATAAAAAGCCAACAATGAAGAGTAAATATAATATGAAAAGCCAACAATGAAGAGTAAATATAATATAAAAAGCCAACAATGAAGAGTAAATGTAATATAAAAAGCCAACAGAGTGATTGTAAGATAAAAAGTCAACAATGAAGAGTGAATGTAATATAAAAAGCCAACAATGAAGAATGAATGTAAGATAAAAAGCCAACAATGAAGAGTGAATGTAATATAAAAAGCCAACAATGAAGAATGAATGTAAGATAAAAAGCCAACAATGAAGAGTGAATGTAAGTAAAAAGCCAACAATGAAGAGTAAATGTAATATAAAAAGCCAACAATGAAGAATGAATGTAAGATAAAAAGCCAACAAAGAAGAGTAAATATAATATAAAAAGCCAACAATGAAGAATGAATGTAAGATAAAAAAGCCAACAATGAAGAGTAAATATAATATAAAAAGCCAACAGAGTGAATGTAAGATAAAAAGCCAACAATGAAGAGTGAATGTAATATAAAAAGCCAACAATGAAGAATAATTGTAAGTTAAAAAGCCAACAATGAAGAATGAATGTAAGTTAAAAAGCCAACAATGAAGAGTAAATCTCTATATCTCTATATATATATATAAAAGTCAATTTCTGTCTGTCTGTCTGTTTCGCGATAAACTCAAAAACTACTGAACCAATTGGTACCAAATTTTGCATGTCGCTTTTTATAAACCTGAGGAAAATTTTCGGCTGCATTTTGATTAGTATTTTTGGCTATTTCTTTTTTTCATTTGAAGAACTTTTTTTACGCGGACTAATCCGGAATGGAATGAATACCTAAAAATGGCCATTTTTTTAAAACATCGGTGGTTCAGTGGTAGAATGCTCGCCTGCCACGCGGGCGGCCCGGGTTCGATTCCCGGCCGATGTATTTTTTTTTACAATTTTTAAAACTCATTTATATTATCTTTATACATAAAATTGAATGTCTGTCTGTCTGTACTCCATAGATTAAAAAACCATACATCCAATCGCCGTGAAATTTTGGGATATTATTAGGTATATCACCGGGAAGGTTTTTGAAAAATAATTTCATGAATATCTTGAATATCCTTAGAGTTTTTTTGCAGATTTGTAGATTTAACTCGCAAGCAGCGCCCCCATTGTGACGATGATAACAAGTTTTCTTATCACTAAGTTTGTTATCTTAAATATTATTTATCAAAAGTAAGATTATCTCAGGATGACACGGCAATTTATTTGCGACAAGAATAATGATACAATTCCAAGGCGAAGATACTATTCCTTTAACTTCCAATTACCGAGGGAACCAATTAATATTGATTTTATTCAACTTATCGAGTATTTTTCAAGGGACCGGGAAAAATGTTCACTAGATAAAACTATGATTTTCTAATGTAGAAAATTAGGAAAGACAAAATTCAGGATGACACGGCACACAGGGACCGGGAAAAAATGTTCACTTTATCGAGAGATTCAAATTTACGAGTTTCAAATTATCAAAATATATCTTTTTTTTTTAAATAAGTTTTTAGAGAATTGTTTTAACAAATGTTCGCTAGACAAACCTTTACTCGGGTAAAACCCCGGGCGAAGCCGAGTACGTTTTATAAGTTTAAAGAGAATTGTTTTAACAAATGTTCGTTAGACAAACATTCACTCGGGTAAAACCCGGGCGAAGCCGGGCACATCCGCTAGTATAAAATAAAAATAGAGATTATTTTAGAGGTTCATATAAGAAAAGGTTCGCTATATTTGAGGTTTTTTTTATCGAGTATTTAGAGAATTATATTCATACCAAAAAAGTTTTTATTTTTACTTATCCTTTTATTAGTCTAAATTAGACAAGATCTTGGAGGTCGTGCTCATAAAGAAGTTCAAGAACTCTTCTTGGATCTCTGTACAGGAATCCTTTGTCCTTTCCAATACCAAATAAGTGAAATACAGTAATACCTCTCTACAGAGAACCTTAATAGGACTGGACCTGCGGTTTACTATAGCCATGGTTTGTTAAATAACTATAGAGTTTCCTGTATTATAAATTAAATATGGTAATTATTTTATCTTCGGTATAAAAGAAAGTTCGCTATATCTCAAGTTACGTTTTAGTTGAGTTTTACTGTATATTTCACTCTACTAAATCCCGTATATTTCAGGTAAATATGGTGTCGTGTTTATTCACCTTCTGAATTTGAATTATATCTATCAAACTACCCTTTCTCCCCTTCTAAACAGATATTCAGTTCATTTTTACGTCTTGCCAAATGCCTTTTTTTCTCCTCGCGAGGACAAAGTCTTTTTTTAATCGAAACGTTGAGAAAAAACAAACTTTTATGGGCAAAGTGCCTATTATTACAACAACAACAAAAAGCCCTTATTTAGGGTCACTGACCCTATACAGGATTCACCAGAGGTATGAATAAGAACAAAGCAGTGAGACAAAGGAAACAACGATATAAACAGAAGAAAAAGAAAAAAAAGAAAAAAAAACTAAGAAAGAGAAAGAGGGAAGCAAGAAAAACAACACAAAAAGAGTAGCAGTAAGAAAGTGAGGAGTGAGTGTCACTTCGCCTTCTTCTGAGATATGGACTTGTGGAAACCATAAAACGCCGTAGCAATATACTTATTCTGGGTCATATTGTCAATTATTGATGGGAGTGAAGCACAGAGTTGCCCAGTTTTGAGCATAAGGGTTCATCTTTCTTCTTTCAGAGCAGAGCAATCAAAAATATAGTGAAAAGTGTCTATTATTAAAGAAATATGTATACCATGGTTTCGAGCTTTGGTCTTCATCAGTACAGGAGCGGTTTCGATTTCATAACATTCTAAGAGAGAAGTTATGAAATAGGTCGAATAACACAAAACCATTTTAATCTGGTGAAGTAGTAAGACCGATATTAAAGCTATAATACAACATGAAGTGGTGTTATGACTCATTCTTTAACACCATCTTCAAGTTTTTTTCATAATAGGGTGATAAACATAATGGATTATTTTTATGCAAATTGTTTCCACAATTCGATATCTCAGAAGAAGGCCAAATGACACTCACTCCTCACTTTCTTACTGCTACTCTTTTTGTGTTGTTTTTCTTGCTTCCCTCTCTTTCTTGTTTTTTTCTTTTTCTTCTGTTTATATCGTTGTTTCCTTTGTATCACTGCTTTGTTCTTATGCATACCTATGGTGAATCCTGTATAGGGTCAGTGACCCTAAATAAAGGCGTTTTGTTGTTGTTGTATTTTATGCAAATTTAAAAGATTATTTTCGATACATGGATACCATCCTCACATAGCTTCATGTTTTATATATAAATATAATTTATTTATTTATTTCAACACACAAACCGCGATATCCCAGCTAGGGATAATTGCGTCAATTTACATTTTTTTAAAACAGAAACAGTTATAAACATATTATACAAGAAAAAGTAATCCTAAATAAAAAGAGAAATAATAATATATATTAGGAACCTGAACCTCTTTCAGGTTAGAAAGATAATCATAAATATATCTACAAAAATAGTTAAACCTATGATAATTCTCTCTGCTATTTATAAATTGATATAGATCTACAATATATAAGTATTAACACAAAGCAATAACGCGCCATCTATACATATAAAATAAAAGGACCTAAAAGCGCGAATGTTTCTTTTATACATAAAACGAACTTCTACTGTCCTTACTGCGATGAAAAATATATTGGGAGGGCTTGGCTCATCAGTGGTGAAGCCAAGCCCTCCCAATATATTTTTCATCGCAGTAAGGACAGTAGAAGTTCGTTTTAAGTATAAAAGAAACATTCGCGCTTTTAGGTCCTTTTTATTTTAAATATATAAGTATAATGAAAACTTCTCAACGAGGTTTTTATTTCGTAAAATACTAAATTTGTACACAGCAATAACGCCCCATCTATATAATACAAATGAAAACACTAAAACGCGAATGTTTCTTTTCACATGTTTTCATTTGTATTTTATAAATGGGGCGTTATTGCTATGTATTAATTTATGCCTAACTATCCTTGTCCTTATTGTTTGCGGAAGAGCATTGCTCGATGTAAATATTTAAATGTAATTCTACTGTCCTAAAATTTATGTCCATAGTTTTCATAAAAACCATTTCTAAGATTCCGCCCTTCAATGTTACATATAAAAGCAGAATGATCCAATACAGTATTAGAGCTTTAAAGAAGCGGTCTGGTGGATTAAAAATTGGTGAAACTACTGGGAGGGTTCACCACTGATAAGCCAAAACCTCCCCATATTTTTTCATCGCAGTAAGGACAGTAGAAGTTTGATTTATTTGTGTAAAGAAATATTCGCGTTTTAGTGTTTCCATTTGTAAAATAATAAATGTGTTCGTTAAAATTATTATCTATAAGTTTTTTTTCAAATATTTTATTACAAACGTATTTTTTAAGTCCCCTTTTCGATTGTTCATTGTCATGTTTTCGGAACAAATAATCGCTCTTCCCCTCCTCAGAGATAAATAATTGCTATAAAGTCTTTTCTAAAAAATCATAATTTCTAACCAAACAATTCTAAAAAAGATCATCTATGGTCATCTTCAAGAGAGTTTTAATCAAATACCAAACTACTTGAAGGTAATTTTTGAAATAAAAATCTAAAATATATAACCTTTAGATGATCAGGAGATGCCTTTTTATTCAATATATAAACCTAATATATTCGACTTTTCAAATATGTTTTATCTCATTATGTTAATATACATATTTAAACAATGCCCAAACAAAAGAGGATTCCACCTTACGATTAAAAAATGTTTGCATTGTTAACATTAAATATATGAAACAGCTTAGATATTAATTTTTGACCAGGAATTTAATAAGATGAAACGAAAGTCGGTATTAAAAAGGTTTTAAAACTTTATTAAAAGCTTTTGATAAGCTACTTATCCTTGGAATTAAAATCCTATGTCTATTTTACGTTAGAAAACTCTCTTTCTAACAAACATGGAACATTACAAAAATATTTTCTCACAATGAGTTTCTGTTTGTTTTAAAATGGCTGCACTCGAAGCGTAAATAGACATATTCCATAACCTTTAATTTATAAATATAAATAGCTATCAATGTGGAATTAAAGAATTTTCAATTTTACATTCCAATTTTAAAATATCAGTTGTAAATATCCACGCTGCGCGTGAATATATTTGTATATATTTCTTGTAATATATAGTTTATGTTTTTAATTAAGCCCGTTGAAGAGCAATTATCGCTTGGAAGCTTGTATTTTAAAATAAAAAGAAACTCGTTGAAAGAAAATATTTTAGCATTTATTAAACGTTTTTCACAATTTCATCATGAATAAACATGAAACATGCTTTAGAGCTAAACATCCGCTATAACATTATGCTTTTGTCTCAAAATACTACAATATAAATACATTTGAATGTTTAACGCTTATTTTGGATCAAAAATATTTATTATAACTTCCAATATTACGATGAGGCTGTTCGCCTATCTTCCTCAGGGATTTTAACCCTGTAAACATCCACGTGATGCACGAGGATAATAAACGTTAATAATTCAAACTATTTAAAATGGATTGCTCGATTTTCAACAGGATAAATATATTTATAAATTCAATTGTCATCTATAGTTAAAATTAATTACTTTTTCAATATCGTTTTATGATATAAATTATCAAATATCAAAACTCTACAGACTTTACTTCAATGATATAAGTTATTAAATGGGGGAGATTAGATTATTAATGGTGAACCCTTTTATCTAATAAGCTTTATCGTTGCAGAAAGGTGTCTTTTGAGATAATATTTAAGAATATTCATCATAAGAAACAAATTTCCAAGAAATAATTACATATTTAATTGATATATGGCAATATTTATAATTGGCTAAAATATTAGCTTTTACATGGAATAATATTTACGGAGGGGCATTGTTCGATACAAGCTCGGAGTCACTTTCTCCAATAACAAAAGAAACAAAAACAAGATAAACTTTTCAAGTCACATAGAGGATATTGTAGCTCAATGCAACAAAATACAGAACATTCTTTTCTCAATTTGAAAAAATCTTGGGGGTTGACACACACTATAAGAAAACAAATACAATTTATAAATCACTCATACGATCGAAATCCACTTATGCTATCGAAATAGGGTATCCATATATTTATATACGTTCTTTACAGAAACTTCATTTACTATAACATAATATTCTTATCTCAGTGGTACATGGAACCATATCATATGAATGTTTACACCTCCTTTCGCAAACACCGTTCATAAAAGACTATCTCAACTATAAATCAATAAAGTACGAACTGAAAAGCAAATTTTGCCAAGAGAAATACTTACAACAATAATTAGCGAATAAAAATCTATTATTATGAATCTTTGGTTCAATCCATTCATAATTCTAATTATACAATTCGCACTATTTTTCTAAACGGAATTCCTACACAGTTACATTTAAATTTTATAGTCACTCAATTTTTCACATCACACGGAAAATACCAGAATTACCTACATAAAAGGGGTCTATCAGAAACACCAAATTATTCCTGAGAAGAAATTAAACAAACTGCTCTTCACCTTATCTACGACTGTCCGAACTATACAGAAGTGAGACATCATTTGTTTCCTAATTTAAATGATTTAACTCTCTTACATCCACCACTTTTTCTATATACATTTTATGAACTCTGTCGATTAATACATGTTAATTTGTAAATATTTAATTCTAAGTTTGAATTTGTTATTTTGTTTATTTCCTCTGTAATAGGCGCAAATATTTGAATATCGCGCCTGGTTGATTATTAAATAAAAAAATAAAAATAAAAAACATTATTTCAAAGTAAAAATTTCTAATATATCTGCAATACGCCCGCTTCATTTTATTTATAGCTATACTATGATTTTATTATTTTTATTAGAGCCAATCTTGTTTCAATTTTCTTACGAGGGTTTTGTAATATCGAAAGCTGCTAATTTATTAGAAATAAAAAGAAAAAATATTGCAGTTTGTTCTCAAATGTATAGTCAAATTTCGTTAAAACGAACAGAGGATACAAGCGAACCCCCCTAATCTTTATAATATAAGGAACCACGGGTATAGTGAAACCATGGTTATAATGAATCAAATGTTCTTTCCAATTGAAATTTTCTATAGCGAGGTTTGACTGCACTCTGAAAATAATATATAAATTGAATACTAAATAGAAATACAGTTAAACCTGTATAGACAGGTCACTTTTAATGTAAATCGCATCGTACTACGTATTTAAAATCGTGCGCTATAGAGAGGGAGGCGCTATTTAGAGGGGGCGTTATAGATAGGTTTAACTGTATATAGAAAATATTACAATATATGAAAAATAATATTAAAAAGAGAATAAATATAAAATAGATATATCTAAGATGACGTTAAAGGATATAAACGAAATAGCTACAAAATTATTCACTAACTCTGGTAGTATCACTTTTAGATGACGAAAGTAGATTTAAAACCAAACAATTCCCCCAAGTGGGGCCAGCTGGCGAAGTAATGACACTGTAGGAGCCCATCTCTATGCAAATCACTTCGAAATAACACCCAATAAAACGGCGGCGATTAACTACCGTCTGAAGTCCAATTAAGAACCTTACTTCACGATACAATTCCCCGAGTGTTCTCCTCCACAAACAGGTACCTCAAACTATATTAATCAAACCCTTCATTCAATGGGCAAATAACCTTTTTTTTTCTAATAGGTGTCTGTGTGAAAAAATCAGTGGGGGATCACCTGCTAGCATAAAAATTTCGGGAAATTGGTCACGACGTGGCCCGTGAGCAGCCTAGCAAGCCTGAGGGGTCAGGGGTCGTCGGGCGGGGCTGGCCACCGGTCTTACGTCAGGATCCTAGCTAATAGCTCCTGTATAAATCTGCCAGCCGGGTTCAAGGGCAATCTCTGCCCGTCATGTCGTCCATTGTTTGTCCAGCTGTCACATGGCTTACCTGCTCCAATACTCTCTCTGTGTCACCAAACATTTGCAACTTTGTTCTTTAACTCACTAATTATTTTAAGTTTTCGATAAATATTCCTTTTTTCGCTGATATACATCTCATCTAAACATAATCCTCGATGTTTATTTCATGTTTGTATGTTTACCTTAGATCCTGCGTATTATATTGCTTACCTATAATTCTTGCTGGAATTCTTTCTCTGTAAATGCAAACAATTTCAAGTTCTTTTATTCTCCAATTTGCTTATTTTCATCTTGTTTAAAACTTTCGGAAGTTATCAACTTTTTACAAATATACACGAGGTCCAAAACCTACATTTTTCTAGAATATTTTATTGGTAAAACCGATTCATCTCAAGTTCTTGTATTCGCCAATTTATTTATTTTAGGCCTTCGAAAACCATTCTTTTTTTTACAAATATACACGAGGTCCAAAATCTACATTTTGCTAGAATATTTTATTGGTAAAACCGAATCATCTCTAGTTCTTGTATTCGCCAATTTATTTATTTTAACCTTTTAGGCCTTCGAGAACCATGCTTTTTCAAAAAAATATACACGAGACCTAAAAATAATATTCTATTTAAAAAAAAAATGGTACAAAAGTGAAACCCATTTCGTGATTTTTCAGAATGCCTGAAATACGAGTTTTTTTGTTGTTGTTTGTGAGGTACAGATTGCCCCACGCTGATGAGGGCCACAGCCTTAACTTATACGTGGTTAGTATTTCTTGATTAATCACGATGGGTTATTTGGCTAATTCTAGAATAATTAAAATCAACAATTAATTGATATTTATTCTGATAGATGACGCAAGCTATCAGCAACTTTTATTTGTACGATCAGGGGATGCCTTTTTCTTATCAATATGTATATTTCCCGTCACCTTGGACTATGCTGTTCCATGTTTACCTGATTCTTTGAAATATTTTTTTTTCTGTAAAAAACGAAGCAATTGCAAGAGTTCTTCTTCGTTTTTACTTAAACTTAATAGAATTCCACACAATAAATACAAGTATATAATACTTGTATATATCCATTTTTCACACAAATAGATACGAAAGGTAGTGAGAATCTTCTATATAGAAACGATTTTAGAATGTTTTAATGCTCCTTTCTCTTCCACAAAAACCATTCAGAGAGAGAGAGAGAGAGAGAGAACTTCTAATTACTCTTCTGCTTTATTTTTCTCTTATCAAATCCACATGTCTAGGAATTATAACTCTTCACATTAAGCTTCGTTTCCAAGTTTACTTGCTTTTTTTTACTTATTCCAAGTATATGCGGAACCGACTATCATACTTATGGTGGGTAGAGTTGACGAAAGATAAAATACAATCATTAATATAAACTCAAAACCAGGAACAGGAGTTATAGAGCTATAGAAGCTATAGAAGTACGACTCGAACAGAATCTCTGACATCAAATCTTTCTAAGATCTTTGTTGTTGTTGTCGTGTCCAATGAAGAACCTCAGATGTCTCCATGCATCTCTATCACAGCAGCAGCAATGTCCACTATCTTGGGTATGTAAAGCTGCTGCTCTGGGTCTAAGTCAATTTTCTGCAAGGCTGCGGCCATTGCTGGGCATGAGGAATATGAGGGTAGGTGCTAGTTACACACCAGGATAGTTGTTGCATGTACTATAGGTTATTGTGCAATCTGGATGTATTGCCATTCCTTTATAGTGTTTTGTTCTAAGTCTTGTTATAATTTTTGTCAATTTTCTCTCAGATCTTTGAAAACATAATATTAATGACTTTTGTTTAGAAATATATTTATTGATCACATGATAATATGGATTTACAAAATATGAATCTACTTTCATCAGAATCGAAAAATACGAAAACTATACTGGCTCATAAACAGAAGAAATTAACCTCATTAATAGCAGTGGATATCGCGGGCACATTCGACAATGCATGTTGGCCAGCAATAGTAAAGATAATAATAGCGTTCCTACTAATTTATAACAGTTTATCCAATCTTTCTTGAATAAAGAAATAAAAATAAACTATTCACATGAAGATATAATTATTTAAAAAATCAACTAAAGAGGATGTCCACAGAGTGTATAATTTTCCCCACTACTATAGAATATTGTACTAAATGATTTACTGAATAATTTTGAATTCTCCAATTTGTTTATATGATTTGTTATGACTATGATGTATCCATTATATGCTAGCAGAAGGCTGTGAAACTCCGCCTTTGCCGGTCCCAAGCCCGGATGAAAAAGGAGGAGGGGGAGCAGTAACAAGCTCACAAAAAACCTGGGATCAGCTGGCTCGGCTGATAATACCCTGTAAGGGCTCCTGATCCAGGGATACAGGATGAGCAGTGTTTGTACTCCATGTTAGGAGCGGCTGCACATGGCGTCTGTTCCTCATGTCAGAGGCGGCCATTTCTTTTGGAGCTAAGTCGGCCTGCCACTGAGTAGTGCTCCCAGTCTTAATGACAAGTCAGACGTATTCGACTTCACCCAGTCATGATCTCAAGCTTTACAAGTTTGATACCCTAATATGATTGAGTGGAGATAAGAAAGATGAAGAAGAGAAGGCTGTGAAGGGACTGAAGTCTGTAAAGGAAAAAACTAGAATATATAATGGTGGAACCAGAACAAATTGACCATCAGTCTCGAAGAGTAATCATACTTTCATAAATAATAAAATATCCCTATCAAGGTCAAATATATTATCATAATGCAGGAGAATCAGCTCAATATTTTGTGAATCCAAATTTTCTAATCACAGATTTAAAAAAAATCACCTCTCGTATATTACTGATATATCCTTTTTAAGACAGAACGAATGAAAAAATTTACTATTATCGCTTAGAGGTAAATTCTGGAAATTAAATATTCAAAATAGAATAACATTGTATAAAAATGTATCAAACCTGTACTTAGACACTTAAATTCATCGATAACCGATGTAAACAAAAATTAAATTCAATGCAATATAAAAATATTTTATGGCCAATCCGTGCCAATAAAACTAGCTCATCTAATTGTGCCTATAGCCTTGGAAATATCCCTTTACTCACAGACTTGAATATGATTTGGCTCAACTTTCAATGGATGATTATAATCTTTATAAACCACATGCCCCCAGTATAAAAGAATATTTTTTTATTTTTAAAATGGATAAAATATTCGCTTGGACAAATGAAAAATATCAAAGCTTTTCTTGTGGTATCCCATTTTATATCCGTCCGAATTTCTTCAATATTAAATATATAAAAGACCGTGGAAGAACCGGGTTGTTATTCCGGTGAAGAAATACAGGATTCAAGACATTTGCTGTTAAAGTGCCAAATATTTGAGCAGCATAGAGGACGGAAGTTTATTAATATCATAGATTTGAATAAATTTGTAAAGACACCAAGGGGAAAATATAGAAAGCTTAATGATTTTGTGTAAATATACTTAGAATATTATCTTACTATCTTTAGAAGTTGAGGTCATTAGCTTTATTGATTTGTTTGTTTTGTAATTATATATTTGATTGTGTAGATTTACTTAAATCTGTAGAGACGCAAATATACCGAGGAAAGGACACCGCATTTTGAATTTAAAATCAACCTAGAAAAATATAATAGAAATTTCTGCAGTGTGTATCCTAAAAGCTAATTTTGTTCTTTATTTTTTCAATTCTCATACATCATACATCAGTATAATCTATCAAATAGAGTGAAGATAAAACTGTCGAAACACAGCTCGTAAGATTCGTTATTGATGAGCCATGCATGTCCTTCAATTATGTTTGTTTTATAATTATAATAAGGTTTGTATAAAATAGTTTTTAGTTTAACATATAAGAATAGAAATTTCGTTTGCTGATGAAAATTTCGAGAAAAAAAAAGGGGCGAAATTAAATTGTTGATATATATATAGTATACCATTAGAAATCTGTACATACATGGATGGATAAAGCTAACAAAGAACTAAAGAAAAAAGGCATCTCCTTATCGTGCAAAATGGAAGTTTTTGATTAATCAAGAATGGGTATTTGACCAATTCTAGAATAATTAAAAATCAACGAATAGATGGTATTTATTCCGATAGAAGGCGCAAGCCATCAGCAACTTCAAGTTGCACGATAAGGAGATGCCTTTTTTCCTCTTAATTTATGCATCTTATCCCAGTAAAATATCACATTTGTACAAAGTTTTCAAAGAACTAAAGGTTCAACGAGATGAAGTCTTAAATAGACCCGGGTTAGCTAAGTAAGGGGCAGATTTCCTAGCTACGTACGATTGGCGTCCAATGTGGCGTTCAGTGTTTTTCATTCCCCAGAGTGGACATTCCCCGCTGTCCAGGACATTTGTCGTCTTTCTTCACCCTTCTTCTCTCTACATTCTTACTGCTAAGTAAATCTAGAATTTTCCTTTTTTTTTTTGGCGCTAGAGTAATTGTTTTAACCGTTATTTTTTATTATTTGCGCCGTACTTGATAGGTAAATAAGTTTTTTAGCGAGCCCAAAATATTTTAAGGTAAAAATAACAAAATTAAACAAATCAGAGCGAATCAAAATATATTTCTCCATATATTTTTTTTTCAATTACAATTATTAAAGAAGTTAGCTTGTGATTCCTTGTGATTAATAACGCCTCCCAATTCAATCACAGAAAATTTAAACCATATTATTGTCTTTTATAAAAAAGGGTGTACCTGAATCTGTGAAGGAGAAAAAAATACCAAAATATTTCAAGAGATTGCCCACCTACATAAATTTATTGCATAATGTGTAAATATTTTAAGAAAAAAAAAGTTTTTTTTTCTTCATAGATCCAGTTATGTTTTTTTATATAAACTTATTTGATGAATCGTCTTTTAACTCAAAATATTATAGTCTGTTGTAAACAGTAATTTTATTGTATGCTACATGTAATCTTGAAATATATATCGTCTGGAATTTATATTATATACATTATATTATACATTTATATATTATATTATTTAAAGAGACAAAGGTCGCCTCTCCCGTCAAAATAGACGTCAAAACCAGACGCTATCTATTGACCGTCACCGCAAACTAGCGACCTCGGGTCGATGACAAAGTCACAACACCAGCTTTGGCAAACTGTAGGTGGACGCTTTTCAGTTTGCCAAATTTACAGCTTTAAAATCTTGTTGATACTGACATGAATCTGACGTGCTTCTTTCAAGAATTCCTTCGCAGTCTTGGAACTTTGTTCCTAGTTCTTTAACGTCGTATTTCTTGCGGTGTAAAAAGCGGCTTTGTCGTCATATCGTTTATAAGGACATAATCTTTTTGGAGGGAAGTCTTGGCTTTAACACGGCGGTGGAATCCTGGAGCTATTAGCTGAAAATGTAAATCACAGTATCTCCATTGCCTCAAAGTCTTCTCGGTGATCTTCAGTTTGTCTTCTCTAAATCTACCCAGCATCTCCATCAAATGTCACATAGAAAATTAGGAAAGACAAACTTCAGGATGACACAGCAATTAATTAAAGGCACATACTAAAATTCATAAAATACAATAGAAGCAATAAGGGGATATACAGAGTAGTAAAATATCAGAATTAATAATCTGTTTATAAAATTTAAATATTTCGCTACAATATTTCAAATGCGGGTTTCTTCCGTTTTGTTTATTCTGGAGACTATATTTCAAACAGTTCACTCACTATTTATTTTAGAATTATTTGAATCCCCTTGTTTTTATTTTATAAATATTGAGCTAGAGAGTATCACAGTAAAAGGCTTACACAAAATGATATTTTATATATTTTTATAATATATATATTTTGAAAAGGCATATTCTGACCAATCACACATGAGCATTTTGAATGGCAGAGCGCCATCTAATGGAACAAAAATTAAACATTTATTTACCTTATTCCGTGATATTTAGCCAACCCAATTTCTTGATAAATCAATAAAGGTCAATCAGGTACGCGTTTTTAATATCAACACCTGACCTTTTCTTCTATTGTTTTATTATTTTACACATAAATATATATTAGATAATAAAAGGCATATATTGGATTTTATAAAATATATATTTATTTATAATAAAATATATTTAATATATATATATATATAATAAAATTTATTATAAAATATATATATATTTAGAACAAATATAATTCCTTAAAATATCTGACTACGTAATAAATATGTTATATAATACACTGCGGCCTGTGATTGTAAAACGACACTAGAAGTTACACCGCATGAGTTTCTTTTCAACGACAAATTAAAATTTTATTTCAAGGTGAAATATCGACTATTTCTATCCTTTTTGTAATAAATATGTGTTTACTTGTTCTGTACTGAATAATAATTCGATAATGATTTTCTGAAACACAGCTACAGAAACAAAGGCCTTTATTGGGAAATATTGCCCTACACAGGATACCCCCAAACACAACTACAAGTGTATTTACACATTGAGATGTTTGCGATCTTATTGCGTTCTCTAATTTCTTCTCTGTGTTCCTAGATTTGTATAAATTATATGCAGTTATGGTAGAAAATGTCTTTTCTCTGTTAATTTGGCTATGCGAATATATATTAAAGAAAAATGATTGATGAAGAATCTGTAAAAAAAATATTCCCCTTCTTCTAGAAGTGATTTAAATGCAATTATATAGTGAGATAATTTGAATTTAATTCAACTATAATAACAAAGCGTGCCGTTCAGCTAAGTACACTGACACCAAATGAAAGAGAAAAATTATCCATATATTATAAATCTATTTAACCAAGTAATATATGCAGGAAATTAAATTGTGATTAAAATAGGTTTATTGTAAGTGTATACTAGTTTTGATTTTAACTTCAATCAAAATAATATATATAAATTCTCTGTAGAACTTGAATAATTCGTCTTTAATTCGAAAACATCTTCAATTTGAATATTTATCTTGGTCCCTAGAATTTCCTATAAATAGAATTTCCGTTTCTGATTCAAATTTTCGGATAATTCGAATTTTATTTAGTGCGTCCCTTGGGCTTCGTATTTATCCAAGTTCGACTGTATATATATATATATATTATATATAAAAAATAATGATATTCCTGTTAAATTTTAAATTATCTTGAGGATTATGCTATGGTAATGCAGTCGTGACAAAAATCTTGAAAATATAATAAAAATAGTCTTCTTCTTTCTTATCTCCACTCAATCATATTAGGGTATTAAGCTTGTTTGACAACCATCATGACTGTGTGAAGTAGAATACGTCTGCCTTTGTCATTGAGACTGGGAGCACTACTCAGTGGCAAGGCCGACTTAGCTCCAAAAGAAATGGCCGCTTCATATAAAAATAGTAAAGCTTAGAAATAGCTTTAATTGAGCCTATGGAATATATTGTAGCGTTATTTGTTGTATTGTTTTACATAATTAGGTTTTGGATTTTGTTTGTGTTTGTTTTGCATGTATTGAGTTAATGATTGGTGTATATGTGTGTTCGTGTATTCTTTGATTTGAGTAGTCTGCTCGTTGGCAGCAATAAACGTTTATCGTTCGATTTATCTACGCCTGTTGCTTGCAATTCTTACCGCCACAAGTGGTGGAGAAGCTGGGTACCGATACCATCACGGATACCTCTGTCAGAAGAAGCCGTCGCCTAGAAGGCCTGGAACCACGTTTTGATTTCGACGAAAAGAATAAGCCAATCAGAAAAATGTCAATATCGGCTGGAGTTAACACGGGTGTTAATACTTGCAAACATTTGACAAGAAACCCAACTGTGTTTAGCGGCAATGGAACGGAGGATTGTGGCAAATGGATGAAGGATTACGAACGTATTGCGAGATCGAACTGCTGGGATGCCACGATGAAATTGGCGAACGCACCATTCTTTTTGGAAGGGACCGCTGGCCAATGGTATGATAACAACGAAGAAGGAATGGATTCGTGGGATATTTTTAAGGAGATGTTTAGCCGGACATTCGACAATAGCGGTGTCCTTCTCAGACGCGCTAAGGACAACCTTCAGAGTCGAGCTCAGAAGAGTACAGAATCCTGTGAATCCTATATCCAAGACGTTCTGAGCTTGTGTAGGCAGGTGAATCCCGATATGAGTAAAGAAGAGAAAGTGGCACATCTAATGAAAGGTGTGGTAGAAGATGTCTATCAGGTCATCTTGATAAAGGAAATTGATACTGTTGAAGCCTTTGTCGATTGGTGCCGAAAGGTGGAGGCTTGCAAGCAGCGACGCATCGGGAAACCAAGGTTTGAGCGACTCCCTAACGTCGCAAGTATAGAGCAACCAAACTCCTCGTCCCTGGAAGATCTGATTCGACGAATCGTGAGAGAAGAAATTAAAAGTGCCCTACATTGTGAGCCTATAGTGCCGGAGGTGAACTCCCTGAAGAAAATGATTCATGAAGAGGTTGAGAGAAATCTGACCCCAATTGCGCAGCAGGGTCCATACTACCAAGAACAACGCCGCCAATTTGAAGGACCGGCGAAACCACCCCCGTATTACCAGCAGCAAAGTCCTACAAGGCTGACAACTGCCCGAAGAAAGACTGACGAATGGAGGACGGTGGATAATATTCCCGTTTGTTTCCAATGCGGACGCCCGGGTCACGTCGCCAGGTACTGCCGAGAGCGGCGAGGGATGATGGATCGACAGCCACCGGGGAGATACCACCCTGTCCAGAACGGCCCGCGAACGATCTATAATAGCAATGAAACCCCAGGCCGCGCAAGTTACCGAAGCCCGTCGCCCTATCCAGGTCGTGGCCGATCCCCAGCTGAACGTCGCCCCTCGATATCGCCAAGCCGACGATCTGGCCGATCACCTTATCGTGAGGAAAACTAGAGCAAGCGCCCTTCGCTGGAGGTAAGGTCGCTGAGGAGATTATAAATCCTCCGCCGCTCATAGCCGCTAAACTATCACAGAATATAGTTGACGTTACTATTGACGATAAAACTTTTCCTGCCCTTGTCGACAGCGGCGCTTCGTTTTCGGTTATTTCGGACCACTTTAGACAACAACACAAAAAGACCATGTTCAGTGACGCTGGCATGACACTTAGAGTTGCCGACGGGAAATATATCGTTTCCAGGGGCCGATGTACGTTACGTTTAGAAATAAACGGATTAGTACAGCCGTTTGAATTCATTGTTTTACCAAGTTGTAGCCACGACATCATTCTCGGTTGGGACTTTCTGGAGGCGTCAAGGGCTATAATCGATTGTGGTAGCGCCGAGATTCTGTTAGAAAAAGCAGAACTACCAGAGGATTCTTCGAGCATATTCCAAACTGTGGCCGCCGACGATAGCTTTATAATCCCCGCTGGATCAACCAAGCAGATAAACGTAATCAGCGAAGCTATACTCGGTGTGAGTGATGTCGTAATGGAGCCTTCGAGGATCCTCTTTCTAGAACGTGATCTGATGGTTCCCGCCTCGATCTTCGCTGTCCAGCATGGAAAAGGGAGAATTTGGATAACCAACATCGGCACATGTGATCGAACTGTCCCCAAAGGAATGTGTATTGGAGAGATACAGGTACTGGAAGAGGGTCAGCTGGCGGTCATCGGTGATGCTTCGGACACCAATCGGCAGGGGATTCTTGGACAAGAAAACTCTCCAAACATTGCCTCGATGATAAGCCCTGATCTATCCATGCTTGAAAGGACCAGGATATGTTCGATACTTGGGAGTTTCAGCGGCTTATTTGAATTTAATAAGTTTCCGTCTAATCTGACGAGCACAGCCAAGCACAAGATAAATACAGAGGACCATCCCCCGATTAAACGCCGTCCATATCGAGTGTCGCAGGTCGAACGTCAAACCATTCAGAATGAGGTCGACAAAATGTTGAAAGGAGGTATAGTTCAGCTTTCCGAAAGTCCTTGGTCCTCTCCTGTGGTATTAGTGAAAAAGAAAAATGGTAGTTGGCGTTTCTGTGTCGATTACAGACACCTGGATAAAATCACAAAAAAGGATGTATATCCACTACCAAGGATTGACGATACACTCGATTGCTTAAGAGGGGCGAGTTATTATTCTTCCATGGACCTCCGTTCTGGTTACTGGCAGATTGAGGTGGATGAGGCAGATCGCGAAAAGACCGCCTTCATTACACCCGACGGATTGTACGAGTTCAAAGTTATGCCTTTCGGGCTGTGTAACGCCCCAGCGACATTTGAAAGAATGATGGATACCTTGCTGAGGGGGTTGAAGTGGTCAATGTGCCTTTGCTATCTGGACGATATTATTGTGTTTTCACCCACCTTTGACGAACATGTTCGACGCCTTGAATTAGTTCTCAGGTGTCTCTCAAAGGCTGGACTTGTGTTAAATCCAGACAAGTGCTTGTTCGGAACAAAACGACTAAGCATTTTTGGGCATCTGGTGGATGGAGAGGGCGTGCACCCCGACCCGGGTAAAGTTGATGCTATGTCCAAATGCCCTACTCCCAAATCCCTTACTGATGTAAGAAGTTTCATTGGAATGTGCTCATATTATCGTCGTTTCATTAAGAATTTTGCTCAAAAAGCTGAACAACTACACAGGTTGTTGAGAAAGGACACCAGATTCGAATGGGGACCAGATCAACGGCAGGCCTATGAATCCTTGAAGTTGGCACTCGCGTCGGAACCCGTCTTGGCCCACTTTGACGAAAAGTATGCGACCGAACTGCACACCGACGCCAGTGGGTTTGGAATTGGTGCGGTTTTGGTCCAGGTCCAGGGAGGAAGTGAAAAACCGATTGGATATGTATCAAGAACGCTGTCAACAGCTGAAAAAAATTATTCAACAACGGAGCGGGAGTGTCTTGCCGCGATTTGGGCGATCGGCAAGTTCCGTCCATACCTATTTGGTCGCTCGTTTACAATTGTGACGGATCATCACTCGCTCTGTTGGCTTTCAGGACTGAAGGACCCGTCGGGAAGACTGGCCAGGTGGGCCTTAAGACTTCAGGAGTACAATGTGAACGTGGTATATAAAAACGGCAGAAAACATCAAGATGCCGATTGTCTCTCACGCAATCCAATCGAAGCGAATAACCCAGGGGAATCCGAAGATGACATACCAACATTAGCTGCTTTAACTGATATCGTCGCGGAACAGCGGAAAGATCCGGTAATTGTGAGAATATCGGAGGAATGTTCGAGGAACGATCAAAACCGCTTCAAAATAATCAATGGAGCTCTTCACAAGCGGAATTTCGACCCAGTGGGGCAACCGTGGCTATTGGTGATCCCCAGGCATTTGCGCCCTGACGTCCTCAGAAGTCTCCACGATAATCCAACTGCCGGTCATTTAGGGTTGGCTAAAACCCACGATAGAATTAGGAGGAAGTATTTTTGGCCAGGTCTTCTGAGGAGCATAAGAAAATATGTCGGTCACTGTAGGGAGTGCCAGCGTCGTAAACATGCTCCCTTGCGACCGCCCGGATTGCTGCAACCGATACCACCCACCTCTGTTCCGTTCCAAAGAGTCGGAATTGATCTCCTCGGAAGATTCCCAATATCTCATTTAGGAAATAAATGGATAATAGTTTGCACAGACTATCTGACGCGATACGCTATCACCCGAGCCTTACCATCGGCAGACGCTCAGCAAGTGGCCAAGTTCGTCCTGGAGGACGTAGTGCTTAAACATGGAGCACCACGAGAAATAATTACTGACCGGGGTAGGGTTTTTCAGTCTAAACTAATATCCGAGCTGACGGGACTTTGCTCTTCGGCTCAGAGATTTACCACGGCGTACCATCCTCAGACGAATGGTCTCACTGAGAGACTTAATAAAACCCTGGCCGACATGATGTCAATGTATGTGGACGTCGAACAAAAGGAATGGGACGTTATTCTTCCGTTCATCACGTTTGCTTACAATACGGCGAAGCAGGACACCACCGGATTCACCCCATTCAGCCTCATCCATGGACGAGAAGCTGAAACTACGTTGGATACATTGTTTCCTCTTTTAAAAGATGAAGATCAAGAGGACTATAATCGAGAGATAGTGACTCGAGCAGAGGAGACGCGACAATTGGCTCGGCTACATACACTGAGAGCGCAAGAGGGCAATAAACGACTCTACGACGCCAAACATCGAGAAGTGAGCTATCAGCCAGGCGATAAAGTATGGATATTTATACTCGTTCGGAAAATAGGGATATCCGAAAAATTAATAAAACGATATTTCGGCCCTTATAGGGTGACGAGACGCATTTCGGATGTGACGTACGAAGTTGAAAGTCTAGACACTACTAACCGCCGTCGTAAGCCAAAGGAAATTGTGCACGTAGTGAGAATGAAGAACTACCGTGACCCGGACGAACAACTGGACCTACCCGAGGATGAGCCTGCCGTCTGACAGCGAGGACGCTGTCCTTTTGGAGAGGAGGGCATTGTAGCGTTATTTGTTGTATTGTTTTACATAATTAGGTTTTGGATTTTGTTTGTGTTTGTTTTGCATGTATTGAGTTAATGATTGGTGTATATGTGTGTTCGTGTATTCTTTGATTTGAGTAGTCTGCTCGTTGGCAGCAATAAACGTTTATCGTTCGATTTATCTACGCCTGTTGCTTGCAATTCTTACCGCCACAATATGAAAACATAATTTGATAAAAGTACTGCATGGCTTAAGGCGTAAGAATAAAAAAAACTAAAAAAACTTATTCACATAATGTACAAAAGATTTGAACCGGCCATCGGAAAACAACAACAATGAGTTTTTATAGAGGAAGCGTGACCTCTGGCGGTCGATTTAGCAGAGTATTTGAATCTATGAAATATAATTTTAAATAAAATAATATTTTAATATAATATATATATAAATAATATATACATATAGAGATCATATTTTTGCAATCAATTTAACTAAACAATTATGATTATTTATAAAGTCGGATAAGAGTATTTACAAAATTTATTGAATTTGATGTAAGAGACTTTGTTAGATATTCGTCCTCTTGGAGATAATTCGAATTGGTCTTCATTTAACATAGAGCTCATGTCAGGTCGTCCTATACTGAACTTTTGGTAGGAATTTGTCAGAAGAGAGAATGTAAATTTACTTCTCAGTTGAACAAAACATCGTTTGATATCGTGATTGGGAAATAACTGAAGGTTTAATCCGATGTGGTTTAACGAACTCACCTAATGCTTTTGTGATATACGGGAAAGACCTTTGTATATTTCCCACTTTCATGGGTTTCTCCGTCTTGTTACCTCAAGGAGAATCCTCTGTAAGACCTGTGTGTCTTAATAAAGGCTTTTGTGTGTGTGTGTGATATACGGGAAAGTAATGTACATACAAACTCAATATACAGTAAAACCTTGCTAAAACGAACCTGGGATATAATGAACCTTCCCTTATAACGATCTTGAAATAATTCCTATTTATATCTTATAATACAGTGAACTATGGCTATAACGAACCATGGCTATAGTGAACCACAGATTCAGTCCTATTGGGGTTCGTTATAGAAGGGTTTTACTGTACATTTTGTTAAATGAATATTTCTATCAAAACATACTCTTAATTTAATCTCATCTCCCTAGCAAATATTTCACATAAATCGAAATTAAATAAACCTATTACAAAAAATATAAAAATACAATTCATGATAATATATTTTATTACTTACATTATAATAGAGTGAATGTGTGTATATATCTATATTTATATATAACAAAAAATATATAATGAAGGAAAAATGAATAAACTCAATATCAATTTAAATATTTTGAGTTTATGATTAATAATATAACTTAAAGTTACGGAAGTATAACATTCATGTACCTAGAGCGGCATCTATTTCTTTAATTAAGCATTAGAACGATTTATTATGTTTTTACCTTAGTAACCCTTATGCTCAAAACTGGGCAACTCTGTGCTTCACTTCCACCAATAATTGACAATATGACCCAGAATAAGTATATTGCTACGGCGTTTTATGGTTTCCACAAGTCCATATCTCAGAAGAAGGCCAAGTGACACTCACTTCTCACTTTCTTACTGCTACTCTTTTTGTGTTGTTTTTCTTGCTTCCCTCTTTCTCTTTCTTGTTTTTTTTTCTTCTGTCTATATTATTATTTCCTTTGTCTTACTGCTTTTTTCTTATTCATACCTCTGGTGAATCCTATATAGGGTCAGTGACCCTAAATAAAGTATTTTTGTTGTTGTTGTTTTTACCTTAGTAAAAAACTTTACTAATAGTGAGGAATAATTAGCGAAAACACCAGTTATGGAAAATTCGGATAAAAGCCAACCAGTATATCATGGTATCGGGCAATGGCCCATCTTCGATGCAGGAGCAGCTTCAGTTTCATAACATCCTATGAGAAGGGTAATGGAATCGGTCAAATTTGCCAAACAGGTGTTTAATCTGGTGAAGTGACAAAGGCTAATTTTAAAGTATACAGGTTGGTTTTTGTCCGTATTTACCAAAACTGGTTAGTGGCTCATTCTTCATAACCACTTTTTTAAGCACCTCGTCAACTTCCTGGGTGAGAAATGCAACCAAGGTGATGCCGAAACAGCTTTTAAAGAATTCATTGCCTTCAAAACTCCAGATTTTTTTTTGAAAACTGGAATATACCAACTTGTTTCTCGTTGGCAAAGATGTTCGATGAAAATGGTTTTTATTTTGATGAATAAAGGTTTGTTTGTAACGAGTTATCATTTTTTAAAGTTTTCACTACAAATCGGCCATTATTTTTGCATCAACCCAAATATTTTACAAAAGGAAAGAACATATTGAATCGTTCTGATGAATAGTTAAAGTAAGAGATGCCTCTGATAGGTACATGATTATAATCATCCCACAACCTTATGAAGTATTCTAGTCTGAAAATCGAACCTTGCAACTTCACCAGTTTGAACACCTGTTTGGTAAATTTGCGACCGATTATATACATTCTCTCGTAGAATCTTCTGAAATCGAATGTATCCCTGAACTGATGAAAGCCAGAAACCATGGTATAGAGGTTTGCTTTTGCCTGAATTTTCAAAACTGCTATTGTGGCTTATTCTTCATCATCATTAGTGAAGTGCTGTTCTTATATCTATATACTTATAATTAAATTATATAACATAACTAGGATGAATGAAAAATATAAACTTTAGAGAAATTCAGATATTTTAGAAGATAAATATTAAATTTCATTTTTTAATTAAAGATATTATGAGCATTTGAAAATCCTCAATAGTAACCATTCACGTTGTGGCAAATATTGTTAGAGTGATGGCAAGAGTTAAGTTGTGACAAATATTGATAGAGTGAAAGGTGAGTGTCAAGTTGTGAAAAATATTGATAGAGTCAAATACAAAAGATTAACCAGTCAAATCTAAATATAGAAGCTAGCAAGTAGTTTCTTAAGAAAGACAAGATTCTTAAAAATGAAAATACGATATTTTATATAGAAGAAATATTTTAAAAAAGGAAAAAATCAGAAGCAAAGAAAATGGAAAATAAAAGGAAATGCCTTCGGCCAGCAGACAGAAAACACAAAGGTTGACAAATTAGACAAATAATTGAAAACTTTATCTCACCAATTTTTATTATTATTCTTAGAAAAAGGAGATTATTAGATTAAATCAAATGTGTTTTTAACGTGTGTGTGTTTATAAATTACTTATTAGAATCGCTATTTAGAAAATTTATATTTACATTATCTATAAGAGATGTTATAGAGAGAAAATACGGTTTACAGAGAAAGAATGTAGAGTTAGAGAGGCCAGTGAACGACCTCCATCGATTAGAAGTATCTAGAAAATTCCAGGATTGTCCTGGCAAGAAGTCAATCGTCTGGACCATCATAAATCTCGCAGAAGACAACATCAGGATTGTTATTAATGTCGTCTTCTGCACTTATAGACACCGCCTCTTTACTTAAGTGGCCTTTTCATAACTATATAGTTAGAGGTTGATATAAGACTGTGTTTATTAAATATAATATTGACATCAACTCTATATGTTTTAAATAAACGAATATATATATTCTATATTTTATTCAATATTCAAATTCTACTTATATATAATCATAATAGGTATCTCTATCATAGGTTCTTATTTAATTGTCATATATAGAATTCCAATCAGCTGGAATCTAATTTCTTGAGAAGAATGTTAAAATATAATATATAGGAAATATTAAAAATAGATGCATTTTAAAAGATCTGTTTCGTTATTTGATTCGATAGTTTTCTCTTTTTCTATTTTATTTATTCATTTAGAAATATAGGTGTTTAATTTGTGAAAATATTATTGACATACTCATTAATGGTATCTTCATATGATACATTGGTATGATACATTAATGGTATCTTCTTACCCATGGCCCTCTATACATGACGTTGGAGGTGATGGGCGATATTTTTTAATCCTATACATTTCTCTATATACATTTGATAGAAAGATAAAGAATCCAGAGCTAAGTTTCTTGCTCAGTTTTATTTTTCTAGTTTTCGGGCAAAACATGACATTCAATAGGAGCAACTAGAGTATAACTTTCAGGTAACTATACACGACAATATTGCTAAAGGCATGTTAGCCCAAAAAACCTAAGGAAATAAAAATGTGCTAGAAACTTAGCTCGTTATGCGTTTGGATTTTAATAAATTATGAATCAGAAGATGAATGTCTATTTTCTACATAAAGTAAGTGAGTATCGGAGTCAGGATACCGAGGATTTGCCCGTTACATATTTTTTAAAAATGTATTGAAAACCTTATTAGCTATAACCTTTTAAATCAGGCCTATTCTAACATATGGATGTATAAGACATGGCCATTGCTTAAATCTTCAATCAGACTATTAAATTTTCCGAGATGCCTCAGTAGAGGAAGGCACTGAAGGAGGGAGATATGGAGAAACCATGTGGCCCACCCTCAGTAGAGGAAAATAACGGAGGGAGATAAGGAGAGACCATGTGGCCCACCCGCAGTAGAGGAAAATAACGGAGGGAGATAAGGAGAGACCATGTGGCTCACCCTCAGTAGAGGAAAATAACGGAGGGAGATAAGGAGAGACCATGTGGCCCACCCGCAGTAGAGGATGGCACTGAAGGAGGGAGATATGGAGAGACCATGTGGCCCGTCCTCAGTAGAGGAAGGCACTGAAGGAGAGAGATATGGAGAGACCATGTGGCCCACCCTCAGTAGAGGAAGACACTGAAGGAGGGAGATATGGAGAGACCATATGGCCCACCCTCAGTAGAGGAAGGCACTGAAGGAGGGAGATATGGAGAGACCATGTGTCCCCCCTCAGTAGAGGAAGGCACTGAAGGAGGGAGATATGGAGAGACCGTGTGGCCCGTCCTCAGTAGAGGAAGGCACTGAAGGAGGGAGATATGGAGAGACCATGTGGCCCGTCTTCAGTAGAGGAAGGCATTGAAGGAGGAAGATATGGAGAGACCATGTGGCCCGTCCTCAGTAGAGGAAGGCACTGAAGGAGGGAGATATGGAGAGACCATGTGGCCCGTCTTCAGTAGAGGAAGGCACTGAAGGAGGAAGATATGGAGAGACCATGTGGCCCGTCCTCAGTAGAGGAAGGCACTGAAGGAGGGAGATATGGAGAGACCATGTGGCCCACCCTCAGTAGAGGAAGGCACTGAAGGAGGGAGATATGGAGAGACCATGTGGCCCACCCTCAGTAGAGGAAGGCACTGAAGGAGGGAGATATGGAGAGACCATGTGGCCCGCCCTCAGTAGAGGAAGGCACTGAAGGAGGGAGATATGGAGAGACCATGTGGCCCGTCCTCAGTAGAGGATGGCACTGAAGGAGGGAGATATGGAGAGACCATGTGGCCCGTCCTCAGTAGAGGATGGCACTGAAGGAAGGAGATATGGAGAGCCCATGTAGCCCGTCCTCAGTAGAGGATGGCACTGAAGGAGGGAGATATGGAGAGACCATGTGGCCCGTCCTCAGTAGAGGAAGGCACTGAAGGAGGGAGATAAGGAGAGACCATGTGGCCCGTCCTCAGTAGAGGAAGGCACTGAAGGAGGGAGATATGGAGAGACCATGTGGCCCGTCCTCAGTAGAGGAAGGCATTGAAGGAGGGAGATATGGAGAGACCATGTGGCCCACCCTCAGTAGAGGAAGGCACTGAAGGAGGGAGATATGGAGAGACCATGTGGCCCGTCCTCAGTAGAGGAAGGCATTGAAGGAGGGAGATATGGAGAGACCATGTGGCCCGTCTTCAGTAGAGAAAGACACTGAAGGAGGAAGATATGGAGAGACCATGTGGCCCGTCCTCACTAGAGGATGGCACTGAAGGAGGGAGATATGGAGAGACCATGTGGCCCGTCCTCAGTAGAGGAAGGCATTGAAGGAGGGAGATATGGAGAGACCATGTGGCCCGTCCTCAGTAGAAGAAGGCACTGAAGGAGGGAGATATGGAGAGACCATGTGGCCCGTCCTCAGTAGAGGAAGGTAACGAAGGAAGGAAATATGGAGAGACCATGTGGCCCGTCCTCAGTAGAAGAAGGCACTGAAGGAGGGAGATATGGAGAGACCATGTGGCCCGTCCTCAGTAGAGGAAGGTAACGAAGGAAGGAAATATGGAGAGACCATGTGGCCCACATAGGAAAAAAAAAGTTTCTAATGCGGGATTCGATCCCGGGGCATTGCGGTCGAAACCCAAAGGTTTAGATCACCCTTCCACCGACCCCCTTAGCTATAGTGAAGTTATATAATATAATGCAATTCATTTTAAGCTCGTTATAAGAAAAGGTTCGCTATATCTACAGTTAGTTTAGCGAGAATTTACTGTTTATGTATTTTTATCAGAACCGCGAAAAAGGAATGAAAAAATAAAATTACAATTATATTAATAAGAGTATGAATTTATTATTAAATAATAATTTCATATAGAATAAATTCAACCTTATAATCACCTTTTATCCGCTATAGTTAGTGGTCTCCATAGAAATATGTTTAGGTAAAAAAGTCGCCTATATTAAACCTATATATTAATCTGCCATTTTTTAAGTCGTCTCGTTAGATATGAAGACTTTAATGGCTCCTTACTTAATTCCTGACTACATTGATTGAGTAGTTAAGTGGTTACTTTACTGGCGTCGTTAAGGAACCCACTAAATAACTAATATTAGCTACTAAAGTTGATCTTAACACACTTTTACTTGCCGGTGTAGGAAACTGAATTCTTGAGATTAAAAGAAAGAGAGAGAGATGTTTATCTTTTAGTATTTTTTCTAAACTGTTGTATTTTGGATATATAGAATATTTATTAATACTTTCTTATATTTGTAAATGTAAACTATTTTCGTGTGGATTTATATATATTCAAATATTAAATATATTTCTACTTCTCTTAGTACAATGATACAATATTGAGAAGGCTTGGCTCACCATTGGTAAACCCTCAAAGCTGTTTTACCAGTATAATCTATTTAATACCAAACCGCTCTTTTATTTTTTATTGGGCTGTTCTGCTTATATGTCCGGTATTATTGGATAATTCTTGGTGAAAGTATTTAAACGAACTATGGACATATGTTTTGAAGAAAGCAAAGAATACATATAAATACAAGCGTCGAGCATTGAACCATATAAAGCATTTTTGTTATATTTGATTAGAAAACTACGCGCTAAAATAGTTAACATTTTTAAATATAGATCGCGCTCTATTACATACCATTTACCTTATGGCATATAGTAATGAATATCATACATTAATACCGCTTTAATGTGAATTTCAGGACATCACAAAAAAATCTGTATGAAGATGAATTTTCAAATACACCTATCCCCCGATTTACACGGTACTTGTTTTACACGTTTTCGCTTTTACACGGTTTTCCAATTTTTTTTTTATCGTACTATACTAAAATGCGATATTCTACTCTATACTACCTATGTTGAAAAGAATATTGGGAGGCTCTGATTCATGAGGGGGCGAACACCTATTCAGATTTGACAGTTTAATATACACCTATCCCTCGATTTACACGTTTTTCTCAGGAACGTTACTATCGTGTAAATCGGGGGATAGGTGTATTGAATAAAAAATTAAATAGCTTCAACAAAACCTCGTTAAAACAAACCGAGAATATAGCGAAACCTTCCTCATAACTAGTCTATATTAATCCCAATTTTAATTGTAAAAAATAGTAAACGATGGCTATAGTGAACTACAAGTCCATTCTATTGGGTTTCGCTATAGCGGAGTTTTACTGAGTTAAAATTTGTTAATTTATTTAGTTTTTTCGCATTAGTTTAGATTTGTGAACACACAAAATATCCACATTATAAAATATTCCGCATCATTGAAATACGTACTGAAGATGCATTACTATATATAGGATTGTTTTTGCTTTTGTCGTGTCCAATGAAGAGCCTTAGTTGTCTCAGTGTATTTCTATTACAGCGTTCGCGATGTTTTCTATTGTGGGTGTGTAAAGCTGCTCCTCTGGGTCCATGTCAATTACCTGCAAGGCTGCGGCCATTGCTGAATATAAGAATATGTAGGTAGGTGTTATTTCCACACCAGGACAGTTGTTGCATGTCCTGTAGATTCTTGTTGTATATGTATGTATTGTCATTCCTTTGTAATGTTTCATTCTCACTCTTGAGATTGTTTTTGTTATATAGGGTAAAACCTCATTTCAGAGGACCCCAAATTGGACTGAATCTTTGATTCACTATAGCAATTGTTCATTATAGTATTGAATTATGTAATAAAGGAAATGTAATTGTTGGTTATTTTTAGTTTCTCTTTAGAAGAAAAGGTTCGCTATACTCTGTTCTTTTTATCGGATTCATATCGATAATTTCATTTATAGTTAAAAAATATAATGAATAGAAAATATATAATAAACGCCAAAATTGCTGCAGAGCGTTTGTTATGGGGACATATAATCTTATATGAGAAATAAATATCAACTAAACATTACCTACAGTAAAACCTCGCTAAAACAAACCAGGGATATAGCAAACCTTCCCTTATAACGAGCCTAAAATATTCACCATTTTTAATTATAGAATATAGTGAGCAATGGCTATATTAAAACCATGGATAAGATGAACCAAAGGTTCAGCCTTATTTGAGTTCGTTATAGCGAGGTTTTACTTTACTTCACTTCTAAAATATGGTCAACGCCTTTTATTTTTAATTCAAGAGAAGCTAACCCCGCTTACTTACTTCTTACTTACTTAGTTTTTACTTGGGTAATAAACATAGTTCATTGTTCTAATGAATATATATAGGGGAGAGGTGTTTCTTTTAGTGGCGCGGTGTTTGTTGTTGACACACTTTAAAATGTTATAATACCTTGATAAAGGTTGGCGTTCAGCCAACTTGAATATTGATTAAATAAATGATATTTTGATCCAATATATGCCTTTTTATTTAAATATTTATTTATGGATTGCTCTATTTTCAAAAAATATATATGTATATGTGAATTTTTTTTTAAATGGTCAGGCGTTAATATTAAAAACAAAACTGGCATTTGCTGACCATTCACATGAGCATTTTTGATGGCAGAGTGCCATTCAACTGGAAAAAAATCAAATAAACGCTCCTTTATATGTACCAAATATACATTAATATATATATATAAATCTTCTAATGGCTGATATAATAAGAAAGTGAAATATTTATTAAAATACCAAGAAAAGAAGTAAGGGAAAAGCGTATTATATATCAAACATATTTAAATTAAATTAAGGATTATATTAAATTATAATATATATACATGTATTATATTAAATTAATTCTAGGTAGGTTTAAAAATAGCATTTTCATTATTGAAAATTCATTATTTCAAAGTAATAAAAATTAATATATTTCCATCACTCTCTTGTAATATTAATATAGTTATCGAGGGCTTAATATCATAATATTATAATATAAAATATATGAAAAATTATTTATTATATAACAATATACATAGGTCTATGATATTAACATTTGATAAATGAAAGTAAATGTTAGCAAACTATTTTTAAAATTTGGCCAAAGTGTTCTTTTTCTATTTTGTATAAATATTTATTACCCCATGAAGCTCCTTTGCCAAACAAGATAAATATCTATTGTTTTTAAATTTTATTTTCCTTTTTTTTTTCTTCATATAGTTATTCTCTTTGAGAGATAAAAAATAAATAAAAATTTAGGATAATGGTTTTCTGAAATATTGAAATATTTTTGATTATTTTTTCTCAAACTACTTTTGCACGCAAAATATATTTTTCTATTTATAGAAAAAGGTTGAAGAAAAATAGTATATAATATAAATAATCTTTGAAAATATTTTTATTCTTATTTATTTATAGAGAAAGAAGCATACCCAACATGAGCATGTTAATGGCTTCAAGTTCATCACTTATTTGTAAAAGGTAATTGGATATTATGATAAATTAGGGGATGTTTAGGTAAATTTAAAATAGAAAGAACATTTTTCATATAAATGGAGTGTTATATATAATGTGAAATATTAGCCTTTGCTTTTGTCTCTCCTTAGCAATTATTTTCTAGTGTTTTAATTATCTACAAGTTTTTTTGTGTAAGTGTAATTAATGGATATTTTCACGAGAAATTATATTAATCTGTAAATTGCTTGTACTGTAACTACACCACATAATTATACTTGTAGTACCAGGCCATAGTGAGTTGTGACTGCTTGTACTGTAAGTACACCACATAATTATACTTGTAGTACCAGGCCATAGTGAGTTGTGACTGCTTGTACTGTAAGTACACCACATAATTATACTTGTAGTACCAGGCCATAGTGAGTTGTGACTGCTTGTACTGTAAGTACACCACATAATTATACTTGTAGTACCAGGCCATAGTGAGTTGTGACTGCTTGTACTGTAAGTACACCACATAATTATACTTGTAGTACCAGGCCATAGTGAGTTGTGACTGCTTGTACTGTAAGTACACCACATAAATATACTTGTAGTACCAGGCCATAGTGAGTTGCGACTGCTTGTACTGTAAGTACACCACATAATTATACTTGTAGTACCAGGTCATAGTGAGTTGTGACTGCTTGTACTGTAAGTACACCACATAATTATACTTGTAGTACCAGGCCATAGTGAGTTGTGACTGCTTGTACTGTAAGTACACCACATAATTATACTTGTAGTACCAGGCTATAGTGAGTTGCGACTGCTTGTACTGTAAGTACACCACATAATTATACTTGTAGTACCAGGCCATAGTGAGTTGTGACTGCTTGTACTGTAAGTACACCACATAAATATACTTGTAGTACCAGGCTATAGTGAGTTGCGACTGCTTGTACTGTAAGTACACCACATAAATATACTTGTAGTACCAGGCCATAGTGAGTTGTGACTGCTTGTACTGTAAGTACACCACATAATTATACTTGTAGTACCAGGTCATAGTGAGTTGTGACTGCTTGTACTGTAAGTACACCACATAAATATACTTGTAGTACCAGGTCATAGTGAGTTGCGACTGCTTGTACTGTAAGAACACCACATAAATATACTTGTAGTACCAGGCCATAGTGAGTTGTGACTGCTTGTACTGTAAGTACACCACATAAATATACTTGTAGTACCAGGCCATAGTGAGTTGCGACTGCTTGTACTGTAAGTACACCACATAAATATACTTGTAGTACCAGGCCATAGTGAGTTGCGACTGCCTGTACTGTAAGTACACCACATAATTATACTTGTAGTACCAGGCCATAGTGAGTTGTGACTGCTTGTACTGTAAGTACACCACATAATTATACTTGTAGTACCAGGCCATAGTGAGTTGTGACTGCTTGTACTGTAACTACACCACATAATTATACTTGTAGTACCAGGCCATAGTGAGTTGTGACTGCTTGTACTGTAAGTACACCACATAATTATACTTGTAGTACCAGGCCATAGTGAGTTGTGACTGCTTGTACTGTAACTACACCACATAATTATACTTGTAGTACCAGGCCATAGTGAGTTGTGACTGCTTGTACTGTAACTACACCACATAATTATACTTGTAGTACCAGGCCATAGTGAGTTGTGACTGCTTGTACTGTAAGTACACCACATAATTATACTTGTAGTACCAGGCCATAGTGAGTTGCGACTGCTTGTACTGTAAGTACACCACATAATTATACTTGTAGTACAAGGCCATAGTGAGTTGTGACTGCTTGTACTGTAACTACACCACATAATTATACTTGTAGTACCAGGCCATAGTGAGTTGTGACTGCTTGTACTGTAAGTACACCACATAATTATACTTGTAGTACCAGGCCATAGTGAGTTGTGACTGCTTGTACTGTAAGTACACCACATAAATATACTTGTAGTACCAGGCCATAGTGAGTTGCGACTGCTTGTACTGTAAGTACACCACATAAATATACTTGTAGTACCAGGCCATAGTGAGTTGCGACTGCTTGTACTGTAAGTACACCACATAATTATACTTGTAGTACCAGGCCATAGTGAGTTGTGACTGCTTGTACTGTAACTACACCACATAATTATACTTGTAGTACCAGGCCATAGTGAGTTGTGACTGCTTGTACTGTAAGTACACCACATAATTATACTTGCAGTACCAGGCCATAGTGAGTTGTGACTGCTTGTACTGTAAGTACACCACATAATTATACTTGTAGTACCAGGCCATAGTGAGTTGTGACTGCTTGTACTGTAAGTACACCACATAATTATACTTGTAGTACCAGGCCATAGTGAGTTGTGACTGCTTGTACTGTAACTACACCACATAATTATACTTGTAGTACCAGGCCATAGTGAGTTGTGACTGCTTGTACTGTAACTACACCACATAATTATACTTGTAGTACCAGGCCATAGTGAGTTGTGACTGCTTGTACTGTAAGTACACCACATAATTATACTTGTAGTACCAGGCCATAGTGAGTTGTGACTGCTTGTACTGTAAGTACACCACATAAATATACTTGTAGTACCAGGCCATAGTGAGTTGTGACTGCTTGTACTGTAACTACACCACATAATTATACTTGTAGTACCAGGCCATAGTGAGTTGTGACTGCTTGTACTGTAACTACACCACATAATTATACTTGTAGTACCAGGCCATAGTGAGTTGTGACTGCTTGTACTGTAAGTACACCACATAAATATACTTGTAGTACCAGGCCATAGTGAGTTGCGACTGCTTGTACTGTAAGTACACCACATAATTATACTTGTAGTACCAGGCCATAGTGAGTTGTGACTGCTTGTACTGTAACTACACCACATAATTATACTTGTAGTACCAGGCCATAGTGAGTTGTGACTGCTTGTACTGTAAGTACACCACATAATTATACTTGCAGTACCAGGCCATAGTGAGTTGTGACTGCTTGTACTGTAAGTACACCACATAATTATACTTGTAGTACCAGGCCATAGTGAGTTGTGACTGCTTGTACTGTAAGTACACCACATAATTATACTTGTAGTACCAGGCCATAGTGAGTTGTGACTGCTTGTACTGTAACTACACCACATTTATACTTGTAGTACCAGGCCATAGTGAGTTGTGACTGCTTGTACTGTAACTACACCACATAATTATACTTGTAGTACCAGGTCATAGTGAGTTGTGACTGCTTGTACTGTAAGTACACCACATAAATATACTTGTAGTACCAGGTCATAGTGAGTTGTGACTGCTTGTACTGTAAGTACACCACATAATTATACTTGTAGTACCAGGTCATAGTGAGTTGTGACTGCTTGTACTGTAAGTACACCACATAAATATACTTGTAGTACCAGGCCATAGTGAGTTGCGACTGCTTGTACTGTAAGTACACCACATAAATATACTTGTAGTACCAGGTCATAGTGAGTTGTGACTGCTTGTACTGTAAGTACACCACATAAATATACTTGTAGTACCAGGCCATAGTGAGTTGTGACTGCTTGTACTGTAAGTACACCACATAATTATACTTGTAGTACCAGGCCATAGTGAGTTGCGACTGCTTGTACTGTAAGTACACCACATAATTATACTTGTAGTACCAGGCCATAGTGAGTTGCGACTGCTTGTACTGTAAGTACACCACATAAATATACTTGTAGTACCAGGCCATAGTGAGTTGCGACTGCCTGTACTGTAAGTACACCACATAATTATACTTGTAGTACCAGGCCATAGTGAGTTGTGACTGCTTGTACTGTAAGTACACCACATAATTATACTTGTAGTACCAGGCCATAGTGAGTTGTGACTGCTTGTACTGTAACTACACCACATAATTATACTTGTAGTACCAGGCCATAGTGAGTTGTGACTGCTTGTACTGTAAGTACACCACATAATTATACTTGTAGTACCAGGCCATAGTGAGTTGTGACTGCTTGTACTGTAACTACACCACATAATTATACTTGTAGTACCAGGCCATAGTGAGTTGTGACTGCTTGTACTGTAACTACACCACATAATTATACTTGTAGTACCAGGCCATAGTGAGTTGTGACTGCTTGTACTGTAAGTACACCACATAATTATACTTGTAGTACCAGGCCATAGTGAGTTGCGACTGCTTGTACTGTAAGTACACCACATAATTATACTTGTAGTACCAGGCCATAGTGAGTTGTGACTGCTTGTACTGTAACTACACCACATAATTATACTTGTAGTACCAGGCCATAGTGAGTTGTGACTGCTTGTACTGTAAGTACACCACATAATTATACTTGTAGTACCAGGCCATAGTGAGTTGTGACTGCTTGTACTGTAAGTACACCACATAAATATACTTGTAGTACCAGGCCATAGTGAGTTGCGACTGCTTGTACTGTAAGTACACCACATAAATATACTTGTAGTACCAGGCCATAGTGAGTTGCGACTGCTTGTACTGTAAGTACACCACATAATTATACTTGTAGTACCAGGCCATAGTGAGTTGTGACTGCTTGTACTGTAACTACACCACATAATTATACTTGTAGTACCAGGCCATAGTGAGTTGTGACTGCTTGTACTGTAAGTACACCACATAATTATACTTGCAGTACCAGGCCATAGTGAGTTGTGACTGCTTGTACTGTAAGTACACCACATAATTATACTTGTAGTACCAGGCCATAGTGAGTTGTGACTGCTTGTACTGTAAGTACACCACATAATTATACTTGTAGTACCAGGCCATAGTGAGTTGTGACTGCTTGTACTGTAACTACACCACATAATTATACTTGTAGTACCAGGCCATAGTGAGTTGTGACTGCTTGTACTGTAACTACACCACATAATTATACTTGTAGTACCAGGCCATAGTGAGTTGTGACTGCTTGTACTGTAAGTACACCACATAATTATACTTGTAGTACCAGGCCATAGTGAGTTGTGACTGCTTGTACTGTAAGTACACCACATAAATATACTTGTAGTACCAGGCCATAGTGAGTTGTGACTGCTTGTACTGTAACTACACCACATAATTATACTTGTAGTACCAGGCCATAGTGAGTTGTGACTGCTTGTACTGTAACTACACCACATAATTATACTTGTAGTACCAGGCCATAGTGAGTTGTGACTGCTTGTACTGTAAGTACACCACATAAATATACTTGTAGTACCAGGCCATAGTGAGTTGCGACTGCTTGTACTGTAAGTACACCACATAATTATACTTGTAGTACCAGGCCATAGTGAGTTGTGACTGCTTGTACTGTAACTACACCACATAATTATACTTGTAGTACCAGGCCATAGTGAGTTGTGACTGCTTGTACTGTAAGTACACCACATAATTATACTTGCAGTACCAGGCCATAGTGAGTTGTGACTGCTTGTACTGTAAGTACACCACATAATTATACTTGTAGTACCAGGCCATAGTGAGTTGTGACTGCTTGTACTGTAAGTACACCACATAATTATACTTGTAGTACCAGGCCATAGTGAGTTGTGACTGCTTGTACTGTAACTACACCACATTTATACTTGTAGTACCAGGCCATAGTGAGTTGTGACTGCTTGTACTGTAACTACACCACATATTTATACTTGTAGTACCAGGTCATAGTGAGTTGTGACTGCTTGTACTGTAAGTACACCACATAAATATACTTGTAGTACCAGGTCATAGTGAGTTGTGACTGCTTGTACTGTAAGTACACCACATAATTATACTTGTAGTACCAGGTCATAGTGAGTTGTGACTGCTTGTACTGTAAGTACACCACATAAATATACTTGTAGTACCAGGCCATAGTGAGTTGCGACTGCTTGTACTGTAAGTACACCACATAAATATACTTGTAGTACCAGGTCATAGTGAGTTGTGACTGCTTGTACTGTAAGTACACCACATAAATATACTTGTAGTACCAGGCCATAGTGAGTTGTGACTGCTTGTACTGTAAGTACACCACATAATTATACTTGTAGTACCAGGCCATAGTGAGTTGCGACTGCTTGTACTGTAAGTACACCACATAATTATACTTGTAGTACCAGGTCATAGTGAGTTGTGACTGCTTGTACTGTAAGTACACCACATAATTATACTTGTAGTACCAGGCCATAGTGAGTTGTGACTGCTTGTACTGTAAGTACACCACATAAATATACTTGTAGTACCAGGTCATAGTGAGTTGTGACTGCTTGTACTGTAAGTACACCACATAATTATACTTGTAGTACCAGGCCATAGTGAGTTGTGACCGCTTGTACTGTAAGTACACCACATAATTATACTTGTAGTACCAGGTCATAGTGAGTTGTGACTGCTTGTACTGTAAGTACACCACATAATTATACTTGTAGTACCAGGCCATAGTGAGTTGTGACTGCTTGTACTGTAAGTACACCACATAAATATACTTGTAGTACCAGGTCATAGTGAGTTGCGACTGCTTGTACTGTAAGTACACCACATAATTATACTTGTAGTACCAGGTCATAGTGAGTTGCGACTGCTTGTACTGTAAGTACACCACATAATTATACTTGTAGTACCAGGTTATAGTGAGTTGTGACTGCTTGTACTGTAAGTACACCACATAATTATACTTGTAGTACCAGGCCATAGTGAGTTGCGACTGCTTGTACTGTAAGTACACCACATAATTATACTTGTAGTACCAGGCCATAGTGAGTTGTGACTGCTTGTACTGTAAGTACACCACATAAATATACTTGTAGTACCAGGCCATAGTGAGTTGCGACTGCTTGTACTGTAAGTACACCACATAATTATACTTGTAGTACCAGGCCATAGTGAGTTGTGACTGCTTGTACTGTAACTACACCACATAATTATACTTGTAGTACCAGGTCATAGTGAGTTGCGACTGCTTGTACTGTAAGTACACCACATAATTATACTTGTAGTACCAGGTCATAGTGAGTTGCGACTGCTTGTACTGTAAGTACACCACATAATTATACTTGTAGTACCAGGTCATAGTGAGTTGCGACTGCTTGTACTGTAAGTACACCACATAATTATACTTGTAGTACCAGGTCATAGTGAGTTGCGACTGCTTGTACTGTAAGTACACCACATAATTATACTTGTAGTACCAGGTTATAGTGAGTTGTGACTGCTTGTACTGTAAGTACACCACATAAATATACTTGTAGTACCAGGTCATAGTGAGTTGCGACTGCTTGTACTGTAAGTACACCACATACAAGTATTTATATTTGTACTTGTATTTATACTACTACATACTTGTATTTATATTTGTAGTACCAGGCCATTGTGAGTTTTGACTTCTTGTATTGTAAGTACACCAAATATCTACACTTTTCATTCTTTTAATTTCAAAAAGGAAACTCTTTGTGAGAAATCTTTATTGTTTTTAAAACGCCTTTCACAATTTTACCTTGAACAATAGATTAAAATCCTCCAGAAGGAAAATATTGATCAACATTTCGGCAATAGAATTAACCAATTTTCAGTTAAACATATATATATTATAATGAATAAAGACAATAAAACGCTAATGTTTCTTTTTAAAATTAAATAAAATTTCTACTGTCCTTATTGCAATGAGAAAAATATTGGAAGGACTTGCCATATCAGTGGTGAACCCTCCCAGCGGTTTCGCCAACTTAATCTACAGACCGCTTCTTCAGAGCTCTAATACTATATTGGATCATTCTGCTTTTATATGCTACACTGAACGGTGGAATCTTAGAAATAGTTTTTAAGCAAACTATGGACATAAGCTCTTAGGACAGTAGATTTATATTTAAATATTTGCATCGAGCAATGCTCCTCCGCAAGTTGTTTGCGGGAGAGCATTGCTCGATGCAAATATTTAAATGTAAATTTCCTGTCCTAAAAGCTTATGTCCATAGTTCACTTAAATACCATTTCTTAGAGCTCTAAAGAAGCGGTCTGGTAGATTTCAAGAAAGTTGTATAAGCAAATTCTGTAAAATAATCAATAAATAGTTGATAAATTTTCCGATAGATGGCAGTAGGCCATAAGAAATTTTCTTTATTTTATTTCATATCAACCTGATATTTTTTATTCATTCTCTACTTTTAATCTGTTTTCAAACAATCATATACAGCAAAGCCTCACTACAGCGAACCCTAATAGGACCAAAATTTGGTTGGCTATAGTCATGGTTCACCATAGGGTGCTAATAATATCAGTGATTATTTAATACATCTGTATCAAAATACTAACTTAGTTATACAATGTGTTCATTAAGTTAATGCTCTAATTCGCCTCTTAATTGGCTTACCTGTATTTAATGTCTGTTTATTTGCCGATACAATGTGCGTTGTGATTTATTTTCAGTTTTTCATTAAATTTACAAAGAAGATGAATTTATCAAATATTTCAGTATTTTGATTTATCTAGATGTCGCAATGACGATAGAAGCTAATCTTCTACTGAATAATGTATTTCGCCACAATACTATCCTGAGTCATTCTCACATGCCAACAGTACCACTTCTTGGAACTACGGGACTCGACTTCCAGTGAAATATCGTTAATTATAGAAATTTCGTTATAACGAAACTAATTGCATAAGTTTTTTAGATATTTTTATAAAAGTATATTTTTAATTCTTAATTCTGAATGCAGTGAAATCCTCTTATAGCGAATCTCAATGAGATTGAACCTGTGGTTCTCTATAGCTATGGTTCGTTATAGATATAGTTAACTGTAGAAGCAATGGGCGCGCCTCTCCCGTCAAAATAAACGTCAAACCCTGACGCCATCTATTGACCGTCGCCGCAACTAGCGGCCTCGGGTCGGTGACAAAGCCACAACACCAGCTTTGGCAAACTGAAAAGCGTCCACCTAGAGACCATGGTTTCGGGCTAATGGCCCTCGTCAGTCTAGGGCGGACTTTATTCCATGAGATCCACACGGGATCTAATGGAATCTTCACAATCTACCAAAGAGGTGTTTTGCTGGCAATGTGGCTGGGCCAAATCTATGGCTAGAATATAGATAGAAAATTTGCCGGGAGGAAATTAATCCATAGAAGCAATGGGCGCCTCTCGTATTCTAAAATTTAAAAATGAGGATATTTTGTTTAAACTTCGTTATATAGTAAAGTTCGCTATTTACCAGTTTCGTTTTAGCTGGACTTTACTGTACCTTGTATAGTTATCTTGTTCACTCGTAAAGGCAATATGATAAATACATGAAAATCTAAAAAAACCTAAGACCCTATTATAGATATTATTTACGCGCAAATAAATAATTATAAAAGGTAATATGCTATATAATCTTTGCCTCTAATAAATCATACATTTGATACTTCTATAAAAATATATCAAAAATATCTAAACCATCCATTCACAGTAAAATCTCGCTAAAACGAACCTGGAATATAGCACGAACCTTCTCTTATAGCAAACTCGAAATAATCTCCAATTTTGTGTTATAATACAGTGAATTATAGCTATAACAAACCATGGCTATAGTGAACTACAGGTTCAATCCCATTAGGGTTCGCTATAGAGGGGTTTTACTGTATATTATGTCATCCATATATACACTGCGTGACATTGAAAATGGAACACCAAGAAATAGTGGCCAGAAAATTATGCAAATTTCAGGGTAGACGCTCCTATCAGATATACAATTTATAAAACAATGTTATTATGTCGTAGATTTGGCTTTAAGCATTCCAAAATTCACTTAGAAAATGCCATAGTTCATTTAAATCATATATTCTATAAATTATTATCGCTAAAGAAGTTTCATATAATGGCAATACAGTAAAAACTTGCTATAACGAACCGTTAATATAGTGAACCTTTCCTAAAATGAACTTAAAATAAGATACAATATAATTTTGTAATATAATGAAACATGGCTATAGTGAATCCATGATTATAATTAATCAAAGTTTCAGTTCCATTATGTTCCTTATAGCAAAGTTTTACTGTAATTTATATTGAGCCTGTTGGCCTCAGGCGTCAATTACTATTACCAGACTTCGCCAAGGAAGAGAATTGTCCAAGATCTAACTACTCCGGATATTGTAAATTGGAACCTCTTTGTTTTCCTCTTCAATTCCCTTATTGATAACCTATAATGCCTGCAGCCCTTCAAGTGTAAAATGATAAAATATCCGATTAGCTCGCTTCGATTTTGGTATAATTGGATAAAAGGAGTATTCTCTATACGCGCATTTTTCCAAATTGGCTAGATTTATAAGGCTTATTTTTAGATATAGTCCTGTTCCAATAATATACCACTGAATTTACTAGCCTAAAGTAAAAAATCCCAGAATTTTATGATATTTTCGGTTAAAATATCAATTATAGATTGTCTTTTAACATTATTTTTGTAATAACAGACAACTTCAGCCTGAAGATTTTATTTTTGTTGACTTTATGACAGATATATTTTGTCCTCTTTCATCAGGAGAAAAATATTGACACTTAACTTTGGGAAAGGTGTTAAAAATATGTTTCAATTATGTCTGTTTTTCAAGAACGTCGATTAACTGAATCAACAACAATCTCCAAGGATAAGTGTTCTCTTTTTATGAATCAAAACTTATTTAAGATTAAATGGTTAGAATTCTTTGAACACAATCAGAATCAAAAACAAAAATCTCCTACAACATAAGAAAACACTTATCCTTGGAGACTTGTTGTCTATTCTGATTGTGATCAAAGAATTCTAACCTTTTAACATTGATTACCTGCCAGGAAATCCCTGTCTTTCAACATATTCGGAGTATACGGAATATAAATGACATCGATGTTGATAAGGATAACAATTATGATATTAAATTGATATTTTATCACAAAAATATGCAATGAATAAAAATATGTATTTTGGAATTCATTAAAACACATATTACAATAAGAGGAATTGCCGGATAAAATTGCTAAGAAGAGACTTAAGCTAACAGCGACGAGTTTATTTATTCGAGAAACATGTATTCAGTGTATATTATATAAGCAGAATGATTTAATACAGTATTAGAGCTCTAAAGAAGCGGTCTGGTAGATTAAATTGATGAAATCGCTGAGAGGAATCACCACTGAAGAGCCAAACCCTCCCAATTTTTTTCATCGCAGTAAGGATAGTAGAATGTATATTTATGTATGAAAGAAAAATTCGCGTCTTATTGTTTTCATTTGCTATACGTATTGTATTCGTATTACAGCCTGTTGAAGGACGTTATTGTCTGAAATGTCACCAAGCTTATACCTCTTCAATAAAGAAACGCGACGCTTTTACCTTTGGGGTCTCTCTTCATAAACAAATATATTTCCAGATCAAAATAAACAATGATATCATGAGAGAAAAGAACGGTTTCATACAGTTGTTCACAAATTAGTTGTCTGGCTCCGTGTTGCTGCTGAAGTGGAGTGTTTATGGGGTTTTCGGGGATCAGATCTTATGAAATGCATCTAGTCTCGGTGAACCTTTATATTATATTCATAAGATGGTAGAAGTGACCAATGAAGCTCCAATGTATGTATAATTTATACATATTTTAATAATTGAGAAATTCATATCGAATTATAATTAGAAGATATTATTTTTTGGATAAATATAAAATGAAACAATTTACTTTTGAATATCCAATATTTACAGAGACTCTGGGTCTCTTTTAAAAGTTGAGGGCGAAGATACCACGTGTTAATTCAAGAAAACTTTCAAATGAAAAGATACATAGAAGAAATTTGGCGAATGGCCTATAGATATATTGAATTTTTGAACGAAAAAAAAAAAGTATTATTTTATATAAATTGAATCAAAATAAAATATATTTAATTATATATATTTACAATTATTTTATATATTATTCATTTATTCTCAATTCTTTATGCATGTACACTCACGTGAACAATACTTGAGGAATTTAAGAGTCTTTAATGTCGCCGGTAGTCTGTTTTTTTTTTTTTTAATTAAGAATACAGAGGTAATTTTGTTCACACTTGGTTAATTTATGTGTCTTCAATAAAGGTCGCTGTGTATTAAACATCTTTCAGAGTTATTGCCTGAATCCCGATATACATGCTATAAGGTACAACATCCTAAAGTTTTGTCCATGTGTTTGTGAGTGGATATTCTTATAATAATCTTTATAATATATATTTTATTAAAACATAAATAAATTATATGAATAGAATAATAAAGAAGTTTCTAAATATATTCATAAAAAGATCGAGCAATTCAGGAACAATAAGGACATCGGCAGTTTAAGGCTGCTTTGATTTCATGCGATCCTCAAGAGATTGATGAAATCTACTGAATCCTTCAAAGAGGTTTTCAGCTGAAATATGTTCAAACTAATTTTCAATCAAGACAGAGAAAGAAGTTTTGAAGAGAGGACATTGATTATAAGAACGAAAAACTTTATTCAATCAAAATAGGCACAAATTTTATGTGACAACAAATTGTGTCGGTAAAATAGAAGTCTGAGGTGTCAGGACGAAGTCACAAACCAGCACAGAATTATCTCGGCCACTTCACCAGTTAAATATCTCTCTGGGAGATTATAAAACTTCCCGAATCTCTTTTATCGAACATGAATTCGTAGTTTCTGGACTAATGAGGATCCTATCCAGAAAGCATGTACTCCAGGTTGGACTTTTATATGTTCCAAATCAGATGCCATTGTCATCGTTTCAATTATCTCAGTTTGAAAAAGCGGTCATTAGATGAGACTAAGATTTTGCGAGGTGATTTTTCTATTAATGATATATTATTTTCAATTAATTCTCATACACATTATATATATTATGTTCCTTTAAAATAGGATCTCTAGTTATTTGTGTTGTCGCTATAAGGCTGTCTGCCCTAGTTGTCTTTAAATTAAGATATCGAGGAACCACTTGGAGACCATTTCAAGCTGTAAAGGAGATTCAGTAAGACGCCCGAGACAGCTTCACTTCCACACTGACCTTTATTAACCGAAATTTTTTTTTTTATCATAACCTATTATACATATCTATTTTGAAGTTTACACAAAAACAACAAAAATACTATAAATTTACATAATATCTACAATTTAGGCGCGTCTAATACAAAGAAAACAATTCTAATCTTATACAATTTAAATTCAATAATTATTAATTTCAGAATATACAGTTTATATTGATAGAAACTAAAAAGAGGTAAATTATATAATCACCACAATCGATATCCATCTAAATTAATTTAACATTTACATAAAATTCAATTATAAAAAGAAAACCTAATAGGGGAGAGTGAAAATCTCCATATTACCAAATGGATCCTCTCAAGTTGAATGCATCAATATGTGAGTCTATATTCAAACTGTTTAATTGCCTAATTAATAAAAGCCTTTATGATGGAAAAATGAAAAGAAATACTAATTAACCTTTAGGCAAATTACACAATAGGAGTCTCTACCGAGACCCCCTCGTTTGTCTTTAATGAAAAGTTCCAGATTGGTTTTGGCGCGATTTGCATTTTAATGACATGTTTGACATGAATGTGTCAACCCCAATACTGGGCTACACAATGGTGTTTGACTCAGTCTGTGTTTACATCGTGGAAATATTTGATGGAATAGTTCACAGATGAATCTTTTCATTGGAGTTCAAAGGTTTTCTTTAGACCCCCGCTGGGGTTTAGATTGGATGTTAACCGAGATCTATACACATCCACGTGCTCTCACATGGAAATAACTCCTCTAGAATCTCTCCTTTTTATCATCTTTTTTCTTAAAAAACTCTTTTTGATATATAAAACTATTGATATTATAATAATGCATACCAAATTATTCAGCCTCAAAACATTCTATATTCATTGAAAAATGGGGTTATACAATATTTTTATAAAGAGGCTGAGAGAAGTAATATCTTTAAGGAATTATTTTTTTCGCTAATTTGATTCTGATAATAAAATTGCGTTTTCTAATGCACTTTGACTAGCTTGCCTTCTACTCCCCGACCTGTCGCTGAAAGAAAAGATACTAAAACGTCCAATATAGACAATATATTAATAAATTCTTACATCTCAATAGCTCATCACCAACAGTTATGACAGGATCACTCAGTGAAAATTGGATAAAATTAGTTTTGTAGAATTTCATAGAATTTTCCAATTCTTTCAAATAAACAGTAAAACCCCGTTACAATCAACCGGGAATATAGCGAACCTTTACTTCTTACGTACCTAAAATAATAAACAATATAAGTAATACCACATAGTGAACCATAGCTAGAGTGAATACCTGGCTATAGCGAACCAAGAATCGATCCCATTGAAGTTCGTTATAGAGGGGTTTTACTGTATTAAAAATTGAGATGATTAAAAAACCTTTAAAATATAGAAATATTTGAAGATTGCAAATAATCGAGCAGAGGTCTATTATTCTAAAAAATAGACGATAAACCCCGATCATAAATAAATAGATAAATAGAAAAGACTTAGGTGATTTTTTTTATTTTGCTGTCAAATTGTACAAATTAAGCCTCTTTTTGTGGTTTTAATTAAAAAAAACACAGGTTGAAGGATAAACATGTCTGGAATCTTGTGATGTATGATAACTAAATAAAATTTTGCTTCACCTTATTCTTCCTGCCTTATCCAAATATAATTCTATACATTTTTAGCAAGAATATATTATACATTATAGATTTATTAATATCAAGCTATAATCAATCAAGTATATATTGATGTATGCATTTGTGAATTGTTCGTTCATTAAATACATCCTGTATTCATATTTCGTTGAATTATTGGTGAATAGACCTTAACATTAGCTATGACAAATTTGAACATAAGCTGACATCTACCCCATAGTTTCATGTTATACCTCTCATTAGTACAGGAGAGAATTCGATTTCCTAAAATCTTCTACTAGAGGAATCCTGAAATCAATCGAATTTGACAAATAGGTATTTTAGCTGGTGAAATGAGATTACTGTGTTGAGAATAAGTTAAGATCTGGCAACCGGGCGGATTCATCGGGAAGGTGATCATCATCACATTAGAACTGTTTTGTTTACCTTAGGCTGGCGAAAGTTCCGCCATAGCTGTGATTGTTATAAGTTTAATAATTACCTTGTAAATAGTTAAATAAATAAAACTAAGATATAAATCCTTAAGGTAAGAGTATCTTCTTATTTATTACAAGGCAATACACCATACAATTACTAGCTGAGAATTTAGTCTTAAGTTAGTTTGTAGTTTTGTGGAGGTTGATTTATATGTGCAATAGATGCTCCTTCTTCCATTCTAAATAATAAAAGCATTTGCTCTAAATTTGCTAGATAGAGAATACAGTTCTATATGTGAGAATACTCTACAACAACTAGTACAAATCTAGGACAAATTTCATTGCAATTTAACATTTCATAGAGAATGGAGTCTGTAGTCGAGGGGTCAAAACCGTTGATTTTCGATCGCGACGAACCGGAATCGAATCCCCTATTGGGCACTTTTTTTCTTATCAAAATATATCTCTAATGGTCCTCAAATCTTGCAAAGGTCCAAACCCACCAACAAGGGAACGGAACCTAACTAGCCTCTTGCATACTTGTAAGTTCGAGATTCGAACTGCTTTTCACATATTCAGAGACATGTGGTGCACTTATAGTAAAAGCAGTCGTTGACTTCTACCCACCATGATTATCATGGCTGTGTAAAAGTAAAAAGTTTAAGGAGAGAGACGTCAAATGTATCTTACGAATACCATTCTTTGAAGAAAAAAACATTTATACTCAACATAAAATTACTTTTTTCGTAAATAAAATGTTTGGAATATTTTTAGAAATATTTATATAGAAAATATCTAGATTGAACTAATATATTTAAGAATTAATGAGTCTGCTTTTCACATGTGTAGACATGTGGTGTACTTACAGTAAAAGCAGTCGCCAACTTCTACCCACCATGAATATCATGGCCTGTACAACGTGTACTAGGAATAATTTATTTTTCAAAAAGGTTACAAGTTTTTCTCTAAAAAGTGTAGCGAATGGTCAGTCTATTTACATATTTTTATTTACAACTTCAATAAATGACAACAGTAAAAGTAAACAAAGATATTTACATTTGCTATCATGACTCCTGGTCAGTGCTGTGGCCCTTGCCGTTATGGTCCCCTGATGTCCTGCATAATAATAATAATAATAATAATAAAGAATTAATAAGCTATAACTATTGTATAGTTGGTATAATAGTATCTGCTTTTACTTTTTTTAAATAAAAATATAAGAATATTCCGGCTCTAATGTATATCCCCATAATACTTATAAATTCGGTGGTAGATTGTATAAATAATATAACCATCTATTTGAATCCCAAAGACAACTTTTTCATAACCAATTTGATATACTGGTTAGAAATATGAATGACAAATATTGAAGAAATGAAAATGAATTTTTAAATCGTAACAAAAAAAAGGAAGAAATTTTGAATAAAATTATTCCATCCCAAAATGTTAAATAGAAAGAAATCGTGGAATATATCAGGATTTATTCATATTCATTTTTAGAATAGAATTTTTGATGGGAAAGAATAAAAAAAAAAGGTCTCCATAAAGCCAAATGATCCTTCCATCGATTTCTTTGATTATTCGCGATGTCTGTTGGTCGTATAGGGTGAAGTGAGGTCATTTTTCTCAATTCCTTGTCCAATTTATAAACATTCCTATATAATTTATCATAGGCTCCAACATTTCGGCATAATATATCACTTTTTATAAATATTTCAAGTTAAAATGACTTTATTTTTTTCCTTGATTTGCTTGATATTAGCTTTTATATGTAAAAAGGACATTTCTATTATAAATGAATGTAATTCTTTGCAATATTCTTCTCGTTTTAAGTTTTAAAGTCATCGAATTTTTTATATTGAATAATTAACCATAACACAGCAGTTTGTGCCAATTCGACACTAAATATAAATTTTATAGAATCACCTTACAACTATCCATAGCATTGAATTATTATCTAAATGTCACTTCTCGTATATGTAAACTCTTTTGAAAAAAATAAGTTCAAGTTATTTGAGAAGTTATTTATTCTCTCCCTAATTTCGTCAATCATTTGGTCATACAGATAGTATTGAAGTTAATATACAAACATATTTTGAAATATGTATTTTTTAACTCGATTTGTTTAATATTTCCCTTATCTCAAAAGTAACTTCCTTTCATTAGACAAATTTAAGATTTTTCAAGAGTTTTGTCAATCATGAATGTCTTTCAGTGTATCATAAAGATACTGTGGAAATTTACATATAAATACCACTAAAGCAATTCGGAAATATATAAATAAAGTATATTAAAACGTGTTTTCTGCGAGCACCATTTTCCATGCCAACATGCAAAGTCAAATAATTTATTTAAACATTTTGATCCAGTTTACATAGTGTCTTGACCTTGAAATAATAGTACTACGTATATAGAACTTCCTGATATTAGAGCTTATCATTTTCACCAGCCGAAGTATTTAGGAAGATTCTACCTGTTTCATAATTCCTTCCCTATCTTGTTACGATATCGCATCATCTTCGCTTTTAAATAGGACCTTTAAAAACCTACACGTGGTACAAGTCCTGATAATTATGCTGGGTAGTAGTTGGCGATTGCTTTTACTCTAAGTGCATCACATATCTATACATGAAGAAAGCGGTTCTACTTTTGCACCTACAAGTATGCCAGAACCTGTTTGGTTACTTGCACTCACTGGTGGGGTTGGACTTTTACAAGAATCGGGGGCCATTGGAGCATTTTTTTAATCATAAAAAAGTGCCCAATGCGGGAATCAAACCCGGGTTGTAGCGGTCGAAAACCAACGGTTTAGACCATCCTTTCACCGACCCCCTATTCTAAAGCATAGTTGGCGCAAGAAATCAGTTATACTATTGCACTACAAGTATTCCAGAGCCCGTTTGGTTACTTTCACTCACTGGGGGGTTGGACTTTTACAAGAATCGGGGGCCATTGGAACACATTTTTATATAAAAAGTACCCAAGCGAGATTCGATTCTGGGTCGTGGTTATCAGAAACGACGGTTTATACCCTGGTCCACCAACATCCAATGAGGAACATAACCCGAAATAATGATAGACGTGGAAATTGAAACAAATAGTTACCGCTACTTTACTTACAGTGAAGTTCCGTTAAAACGAGCCTGGGATATAGCGAATATCTATATCTTCTGGACTTTCAAGTTTGTTATCATGTGAACCTTTAACAAAATTCTATTCTTCCGCGAAAGAGGCAATCTTCAAAATAAGCTACCACCATTTTCTATTCTGTATTTGTTTATTAAGGATGACAACTATTGATGATATGGTTTTGTCCGAGGATTATTTTTTTAGTATAAAACTGAATAATTTTCATTTTACTTTTAAATAAATCCCCATATTTATAAACCTTCCTCGTAGAATGATTATTTCTTCTCACATATACAGTAAAACTTTGCTATAGCGAACTACAATGGGATTGAACTCTTAGTTTACTACCATGGTTTTACTCTAGCCAGGGTTCACTATTTTATAAAATAAAAAAGCAATTGTTTAATATTCGTTATAGGGTAATGTAAGTTTTTTTTTATAAGTTGTTTTTCATAGATTAATATATTTGTTTTTTGACCATATGACCGGGTTACTTTGCATGTATATATTTGGTTTTTGAAATGATGTAAATTAGTAACAACAATATAAAAAAAATAATATGCCACCGATTGTAATTAAATCGACGATCGGACCAACCGGCGAGAAACTATGCATAATCGAAGCCTCCTTAATAACGAAGATCCTAGACAAATGTGGAATCGAGTATAAGCTTGAGGAAACGGTTCAATCAAAGAAGAGAACTCGCGGCTCCCAATCGGATGACTCAAGATCGCCAACTAGGAGCGAGCGTAATCTGAAGACGCCTAGAATGGACATCGATGAACAAAGTCCCGCCACTGGAATTTCTCAACAAATGAACACAGCTCACCCACCGCAAGACGATGAAGAAAATAACGACAACGATGGCCCATGGACCACAGTCACTAACGTGAAAAAACCGAGAATTCCTCCTGTTATTGCAGAAAATGTAGCAGATTGGAAGCTTCTTTGCCAAGAACTAAAAGGCTTGTGCACGGAACCATTCCAAGTCACGATTTCTGGCAAAAAGCACATAATTAAATCGAAAAACATAGGCGACTTCAAAAAAATCAGGGAGTATGTACAAAAAAATAATGGAGGATATTCCTACAGACTACAGGAGGAAAAACCACTGAAAGTGGTATTGAAGGGGGTAACAACAGCCTTCAAAAAAGAAGACGTCGTAACTGAACTGGTCTCAATGGGCTTCACTGAGGTCATTGTCAAAAGACTCCATAGACAATCGACCAAAATACCGATGAATATAGTCCTAGTAGAGCTACCGAAAAATGAACAAAATAAACGAATCTATGGAATAACCGAAATACTTTACCAAAAAATAGTCGTGGAATCATTCAGGACTACAAAACGAGTGACCCAGTGCTTTAACTGCCAGGGCTTTGGGCATGGCCCGCTAAACTGTTTTTTGAAGCCCAAATGCGTCAAGTGTGCTGAAGAACACCATTCGAAGGATTGTCCAAGAAAGTCGAAACAGCTCCCACCAAAGTGCGTTAACTGTGGAGAGGCGCACACAGCCAATTACCGCGGATGCCAAAATTTTCCGAAGCCACAACAACAGCAGCTAAAGCCTCCCAGACAAAACTCCCCTAACACCATACCTCAAGCAAGCTCCACTAAAACAGAAGAAGCAACTGTTGAAAAACAAAAGGCAAGTTACGCTGAAACTGCAAAAAAGAAAACTACTCGTTCTGACACCAGGGAACTGTGCGAAAAGTTATTAGAAATTATCAAAACTTACTTACAATGAAAGGCAAATTACCTTTAAAAATCGTTTTCTGGAATTGCAACGGAATCAAACTCAAAAAAGAAGAATTTCTACATTTTTTCGAAGAAAACTCAATAGACATGGCACTGCTCAGTGAAACACACTTAAAACCATCTGTCGACCTCAAACTCAGAAACTATCAGACAATAAGAGACGATAGAATCGTTGGAAGGGGCGGTGGAACGGCAATAATTCTAAAAAACTATCTTAAATATAAAAAGGTGCTGATTCAAACATCTAACATGGAAAACACCACAATTCTAATGAAACCAGATGGAAGGGCAGTAGTGCAGATATCGTCAATCTATAAGAAACCCGATCTACCACTCCTGGAGGAAGATCTGAATCTCTTGTTAGAGAATAATCAATCAGTAATCGCTGCAGGAGACTGGAACTCCAAGCACCCTCTTTGGGGCTCAAGAACCTCCAATAATAGTGGAACCGTGCTTCATAATTTTTCTGAAAAAGAAAACCTGGACATTGTCGCACCTTCTTCACCCACGCACTACAGTCCTTTGGGTAATCCAGACTTTCTAGACATCGCAATTCTTAGAAACATCCCCTGGACTTCGAGGATTAAGACCCTGGATGCCTTATCTTCAGATCACCTCCCAGTAATCCTAGAGCTGACCTGCCCGAAGGATGAATTCACGACTAGGGCTTGCCGACTCACTAACTGGGTACACTTCCAACAAGACTTAATTTCCAGTACGCCCCCTAGAGTACCCTTGAAAACGGAAGCCAATATTGACTCAGCAGTGACCATACTAAATGATAAAATCTACAACAGCTACTCGAAAAACACAGTTATATCATTCTCTTCATCAAAACAGAACCCCTCGACCAAGGCCTTGATAAAAAAAAAGAATAAAGCTCGTAAGAGATGGCAAGCAACCTGGGATCCAGCCCATAGAGCCATTTATTTAAACCTACAGGGAAAAGATAACAAAGCCCTCAAATCCGACTCCACCGAGAACTGGAATCAATTCATACACAAGATTGAATCAAGCCCAAAGGACTTCTGGAGAAAAACAAAACCCATCAGGAAAAAAACGGAAAGGATCTCAAGTTTAGTAACGAACGGCCAAACCTTATTGACCGACAAAGAAATCGGAAATGAACTTGCAGAACACTTCTCCAACCAGTTCTCCAAGGAAAAAGAAGACCAACCAAATATAACTTATAATCACCAACAAGAAAAAATGCTCACAATGACGACACCAAATGAAGTCAAAGAAGTGATTAAATACTTAGCTAACCACAAAGCTCCTGGCCATGACAATATCACTCCGCAAATGGCCAAGAATCTTCCCATCAAATGGATTGTATTTCTAGCTGGAGTATTCAACGCCGCACTGCACTTGTGTTACTACCCCAAAGTCTGGAAGCATGCTATCATAATTCCAATTCCAAAAAAATCCGCTAAATCCCCTGAAGATCTAAGACCTATCAGCCTCCTCCCCACCATCGGCAAAATTTACGAAAGAATTATTTTACGTAGACTTCAGATGTACTTGGACAACTCTAACTTCATCATCCCGCAGCAATTCGGATTTAGAAGGGGGCATTCAACAACTCACCAACTCATTGCAGTTCTGGACTACATCCAGATAAGAAGATCCCACAAGGAAGTGGTAGGTGCTGTCTTTCTAGATTTTGCGAAAGCATTTGATAAAGTTTGGCATAATGGCCTTATAAAGAAACTCACAAAACACCAGTTTCCAAGTGACATTATCAATTTTATGCAGAATTATCTACAGGGCAGGACTTTTTCAGTCAAGCAAGGAAATTTTATAACTGAACCAAAGCCAATCCAGACTGGAGTACCTCAAGGCTCTATCCTCGGACCCTACCTTTTCAATATTTACATTAATGACATCCCACTGCACTCTAAATGTAAACTTAAGCTCTTCGCAGATGACACAGCAATTTTATTTAACTCTAAATCAGTCAACCTATTGGTTACTCAGCTTCAGAATTACCTAAATGACATAATCAAATGGTGCGATGAGTGGAAACTAGACATTAACCCAACTAAGACTCAAGCAATACTTTTTCCCCCAAGAGATAACAAAAAATTCAAGCCACAAACCAACTTGACAGTAAACTCAAGCACTATTAGTTGGGCCGACCATGCCAAGTATCTTGGTGTCACTTTGGATTCGAAATTAAAATTTAACCTACATGTCCAAAACACCATAAGAAAGGCAAAGATAGCCAAAATATCTCTATCAAGCCTGCTCAATTTTAAAAGTAATTTAACAACAAAGCATAAATTCACGTTGTACAAAACCTGTATTCTACCCATCATCACGTACGCACTACCAGTCTGGGGCAAATATATCACACCTACGGATAAAAAAAGAATAGATGCCTTCATGAGGATTTGCTTACGAACCACTATAGGAGCCCCATTCAATCTTTCAAACAAAATTCTCAAAGAAGATCTCAACCAGCCTAATCTAGAAGAGATTTATCAAGACTCTGCGACAAGACTATTCTCGCAATTTCAAAAATCATCAAATCCAACTATACAAGAAATTGTTCAAAATCAAGGTGACCTCAGCCACCGAATCCGACGACCTGGACCCAATGGCTAGCTGACAGCCAAACACCCAACAACTGCCCTCCTGTAAGGTTCCGGGGGCCACTCCAGCATTACAACTCACCATGTGTAAATAATCTGGACAAGGTGACTCACGAGCTGTGCTCGAATGTAACACCTGCAAATTGAGATGAAATAAATAAATAAAATGTAAATTAGTTAGTTATGAAAGGAAATTAAAAGTATTAATTTCTTCGTGGTGTTGGTGATTACTCTGTTAGATGTTAGAATAGGAAAGTCTTAGCTCCCAACAGGTATGTCTTGCTATATTTCCTGCTCGTTTTAACGAGAATTTACTGAACTCTGATATTGATAAAACTACAAATATTTTAAACTAATCGAAAATCTCTAAAATGGGAAACATTTCATATAAAATTCTCCTATAGAGTATGAATTCATTGATACCCCATATGTTTACGCTCAATATATCGAGAAACTATACTGAAATAATTTTTCAGCCCATTTTTTTCTTCTTTTATTCTTCTCTCTCTTTCTAAGAAAATATATTTTCAAAAGTTATTTTTCCAATATAGGAATTTAGAAGAAGCAGAGAAACATTTTACTTAGCTTTCGATTTTTCTTATCAAAAAATGTGTTGTACAGATTTATATATATTAAAACCAAAAAAGGTATATCCTGACTAGGCTCACATGAGCATTTAAAGATGAAAAAGCACCATATATATATGTTATATTGAGCTTTATTAATACAGGACTCAAATCTCAAAATTTTAGTCATATATGCATTTCTTACTTATTGGTAAGTTGTGCTTTTAAACAGGCAATCATTATAGAAACGCCAAAAGAGCCTCCCAGGAGACCAAAAAATAAATTACCTATTCCAGTGAGTTCCTTTTCCAAGTTTATAAAACTTATTCATCAGCGTTCCTAATAAATATTTTCAGAAATATTTAGAAAATTTAAAAATATATTCACACATAAAATTTGAAGCTGTTGTGAAATGTTTCCTTATATATATATATATAATTAGATAATAAAAAGGCATATATTGGATTTAATAAAATATTTATTTTGCCAATATTTCGGCTGGCTGAACGCCAACCTTTATCGAGGCATTACATTTTTGTATACATTATTTTCAAAACGATATATATATATATATATATTAGTTTTTATAATTAAGAAATATACAACTTAGGAATTGAACATAATTTTTATAAATTTTTATACAGTAAAACCTCCCTAAAACGAACCGGTAATAAAGCGAACTTTCCCATTTAAAGAACCTAAAATAATCCCGAATTTTAGTATTACCCTATAGTGAAAACATGGACATATAATCTGGATATATGAACAAAATGTTCGGTCCCATTAGATTTTTCTGTACAACGAGATGTGCTCTATATTTTATAATATAATCATACTTATAATGAACAAAAAAGGTTAAATCCCATTGGAGTTCGATAAAGCAGAATTTTAGTGTATTTACTGATTGGAGCTAAGATATACACTGCGTGACATTGAAAATGGAACACCAAGAAATAGTGGCCAGAAAGTGATGAAACTCGGCAGACAGAGAGAGACAGGGACGAACAATAAGTGATCTTTATTTCAAAATGATAGTCATAATACAGAGCGAGAACGGCGTCGGCTTAGTAGCAAGTAGGACCACCGCGGACGGCGATGCACGCAGCAACACGTCTAGGTAGAGAGTCAATCAGAGTACGGATGGCGTCTTGAGGGATGGCTCTCCATTCCCTCTCAACCATTTTCCACAGTTCGTCTTCTAAACGCGGCTGTGGCAAGGCATGCAAACGGCGTCCAATGATGTCCCAGACGTGCTCGATTGGTGAGAGATCAGGAGAGTACGGTGGCCAGGGAAGCATCTGTACATCTTGCAGAGCTTGTTGGCTAATGCGAGCAGTGTGCGGTCGGGCGTTATCCTGCTGATAAAGGGCGAAGGTAGGGGAGTGTCACCGGTCGCAGCACATCATCAACGTATCGTTGGGCCGTCATAGTGCCCTGAATACGAGGTAAAGGTGACCTGGATTCATAAGCGATTGCGCCCCAAACCATGATTCCACGTTGTCGCACGGTGGGGCGTTCCACAATTGCTGCCGGATTGGACCTTTCTCCACGTCGACGCCACACGCGTACACGGCGACTATCACTGGACAAGCTGAAACGCGACTCATCTGAGAACACGACCCTGTGTCATTCCGTCATCCACGTCGATCTAGCCCGGCACCATTCCAAACGTTGGCGCCTATTCGGTGGGGGCAATGGCAGTCTTCTTAGCGGACGGCATGAGTGCAAGCCATTAGCAACCAATCGACGGGAAATGGTTCTGGTCGAGATGGAATGATCTAGGGTGTCTTGCACATGTTGCAGGATGGCGGTACAAGTGGCTTGTGGGGCCGCCACTGCTTGTCGAAGGATATGCCGATCCACACGTGCTGACGTCACTCTGGTTGCACCGACATTCCTATAAATTGCCACATTTCCTTGTTCCAACCATCTTCTCCACAGTCGGTGCACCGTGGACGCACCAAGGTGTGTATCAGCTGCGATTTGACGTATGGACCAACCTGCCCTTTTCAGTCCGATCACCATGCCCCTCGTAAAAGCGTCTGTCTGCTTGAACTGCCTCCGTTTACGATGACCTGGCATTCTCTGTTATTACACGTGTCTTTTGACACAAGAACAAAATTTCTACAATGATTTTCCTTGAAGAAATAACGACACGAATACTGTCCTTTCTGCAAGTTCCTTCCATTATATCTTACTCCATGTGCGCACGAGAGCTGCGCATTTTACATCATTTGCATAACTCGGTTAGGCGCGTCTACCCTGAAATTTGCATAATTTTCTGGCCACTATTTCTTGGTGTTCCATTTTCAATGTCACGCAGTGTATTTTAGAATTTATAACGTTGAACGTTTTCATTTAGCATAAATGAACATAAAGAAAAAAAATAATTCTGCTGATGCATATTTGATATCAACACACCTTCTGTCAAATGAACTAAGCATTGATTCTTTTAATTTCAAGAAATTATTCAAATAACCTTTTCAGGAATTAATAACAATCGTACACGTTGACCATATTACTGATGGCATTCATCAACGTGTTGTAGGCGCTGTATATTAAAGACGTATAGGTGATTCTGGATAACTATGGTCCCAGCACTGGAGAGATGTCAAATGAATGTCCTCGGAAGTATCTACTGTGGTGATTACGGTTAATGGAGAATCCGGGTTCGATTCCGGAGAAGTAGTTTGAGCTATCACATTCAAGAAAAGTAGTACATTACATTCTCCCGCCAGAGGGAGATAGTGGCGAAAATACATGAAAACCTCGCTACAGCAAACCCTAATGGACTCTAACTCTTGGTTCACTATAGCCATGTTTCACTATATGGTATTACAATTATCGGGAATATTTTAGATTCGTTATAAAGGAAATTAGACCATGTCCCCAGTTCGTTTTAGCGATGTTTTATGGTAACAATACGGAATTCTAAAGAGATTCCGTATTTTGTATGAGTGCTATGTAAATCTTTTAAAAGCAGACAGAATCTAGTAGCGGGTATACTTGTGTCATGTGATAACTGTAGCCTCAATAAAGGATAGTAAATTTGTCGCGGTAAATGACACAGCACGGTGATAACATCATTTGATGTAAATTAAAGGAAATTGGATTTTTACAGCAAATATTCTTGAATACGCTAACACATAAATGAATAGCTTATTCTGTTTTAAAGTTAAATAAAGTTATCTCTAAATGAAGAAATGTAGTTGGTTTAAAAGTCTAGAAAAATAAATAGAAGCAATTTGTTGCTGAAATATATTCTTATAAAAAAATAAAGTCTCCAGGGCTAAGTTTCTTGTTCAAATTTTATTCTCTAGCTTTCGGACCTGTCAGTCCTTCCACAGGAGTATCACGACAACAGATTGATGGTATATATACTATTTTTATACAAAATAATTTTTTGCATATTTAATTTTATAAAGATTTAATTTAATAAAGATAATAATAATAGATAGAATATTTACATATTAGATTAAGTAATAGAATGTTTACATATTTGACTATTAATGATATGGAAAGGTGGAGAAAACGTATATTAATATGAAATATATATTCATTTGAAATAAAAATCGTGTAATATATATAAACATATATATATTAAAAGTATATTTATATAAAAGAGTATATTTGTAAAAGATTGAATTTGTATGCTAACCATATTTGTGTATTCATTTTTAAAATGATACTTTTATCTAATACTCGAAAAATATATATTCTAAAGCGCAATAAACTTAGAGTTATCTTGTTTTAGCTCATTATTAAAAAGTATCATTTAAGAGTTCCTTTTAATTCACTATGAAAGAATTTAAAATATTAGGTTAAAAAATAATGCCCAATTTCAATCTAAACTAGTTATTTCACATTTCAAACAAAACTTTTAAAATCGAAATAAGATCATGAGGTTCCATTGATGTTTGCGAATAAAAAGAAGTCTGTTTATTCGGGTTACATAAAATTCTTAGAATATCTGGAGATAGTGAAATAATAAAATGAAATTTCGGTATCATCTTGGTTTTTGAAGTAGTTTTCGCGGAAGAATTGGATGATGTGCTTAAAGAAGTGATAGTCGGAAGGCGAGAGGTCAGTGAATACGGTGAATGATCATGGGTTTCATAGCCCAAATCATAGAAACCTCGCTAAAGCGAACCAAGGATTTAGCAAACCTCTCTTTTTCCGAACCTAAAATAATCCCCAATATATGTATTAAATTAAATAATATAGCCCTTTCTATAAGAATTCACATGACTATACTAAGCCAAATGTTCAATCCCGTTGGGGTTCAATATAACTAGTTTTACCTTATATTTCAAATTTAAAAGAAATATATATGTTATAATAAGGGAAAATATTGTTTGATTTTGGAATTGTTGTGATTATCTTGATTTTGGTTATCTTGAGAATTAAGCTATGGTGATGCAGTCGCGGTTAAAAATCTTGAAAGAATAATAATAAGAATAGTTTTGATCAGATATTGCTTTAATTGAGCTTATGGGATATATAAAAAAAACATAGTTTGATAAAAATAATGCCTGGCTTAAGGCGAGTAAACGAGGATAACAAAAGATTATTTACATAATGTACAAAGATTTGAGCCGGCCATTGGAATAGAACAACAATGAGTTTATATAGTGGAAGCGTGACCTCTGGCGGTCGATTCAGCAGAGTATTTGTATCTAAGAAATATATAATTTTAAATAAAATAATATTGTTATATAACATATATATATTTTTTTCAATTTTTATTAGATGCAACCAATAATTCACAAGGGGCTGAACTATTTTATTTTTTAATACTTCTAAGATTTATTATATTTAAATTTAAAAAAAAAGATAAATATAGGCAGATTTGTTCACACATTTAAACCTTTCTAAAAAGGCAAACAGCAAGTCGGGTGTATCATTTACCGGTGATGTAAAATTTGGATTTATTGGAAATTCAACTTCCTAAATCTATACTGTAAAAAACCACGAAAACAAACCGAGGATATAGTGAGTCTTCGTTTATAACGAACCTAAAATAATTCCCGATATTAGTTATGCCATATAACGAACAGAAAAAGCAATCTCTTTTGGGTTTTCACTATAGCGAGGTTTTACAGTATGAACATTAAACGCATCATAAAAATAAACTATTGTGTAATTTGTTTATGACTAAATATATATATATATATCCTATTAATCTGTGAATAAATATATATCATCATTATAAACAACAAGAATAAGATGTAGAATGTAAACAACGTGGTGATGTAAAAAGATCAGTATAAAGTTTAATGAACAATTTATACAAATCTCATTCTTAATTATAAAAAATATAAACACTATAGCAAGGTTTTACAGTATGTACTTTGAGCGCATCATAAAAATCAACTATTGTGTAATTAACATAAGATGAAACTTCGCTGAGGTCATTGTAAAATGATATATGGAATGAAAAAAATCGCTATGTCCTTAGTGCGTTTATGAGCAAATTTTTCCGGATTCCTCTTTTGCACGAATATTCTAATCTATAATATAAGATCGTACAGAGAACCTTCCCTTATAACGAACATAAAATAATCCCTATTTTCCATTTATAACAAAGTTAACCATAGATATTATGAACTAAATATTGTATCCTATTAGCGTTCGCTATAGAGTGAGGTTTTCTGTACAATATCAGTAGAATTCCATCTTGATTTAAGCCTACAATAACACATTCAAAATATCATTTCTTCGCAATATTTTTTCTAATTAAATAACTCTATATATAATTGGCAAATAATTGTCAATATTGAATATACTTTTTTAAATTGAAATTCTGATTCTTCCTTTATTCTTTATTTCGACTTAGAACGATAGGGACACTTGCACTTTAAAGGTAAACAAAAATTTTGAAAGAAAAGAAATAAAGATATTTTAAATATGTACCGAATTAGTATGCAAGTTAGTTAGATGAATATTTTTTAAAAATATCAACACAATTGATATATTATATAATACACTGCGGCTTGTGATTGTAAAACAACACTTGAAGTTACACCGCATGAGTTTCTTTTCAATGAAAAATCAAAATTTATTTCAAGGTGAAATATTGACTATTTCTAACCTTTTAGGATGAGGTATGAAAGGATGAATTATGATAATTTTCAATTCATAATTCACCCTTTCATACCTCATCCAAAAAGGTTAGAAATAGTCGATATTTCACATTGAAATAAATTTTGATTTTTCATTGAAAAGAAACTCATGCGGTGTAACTTCAAGTGTTGTTTTACAATTGATATATGTACAAAGGGTTGGTATGAAATTTAGTTGAATGAAATCAAATTGTAAAGTATTGTGTGTATTCGAGAAAAGCAATTTAAAGATTAAAAAAAAGTTTTAAGGAATATTTTAGAATGAAAATATGCTAGATATTAGAGAATTATTCATTTAAAACAATATTAAAAAGAGTTAATTTCTAAATAAAAGCGTTCCAAGTTACTTTCCTGTTTCACCTATTTTTCTCTTTTTTTTTTTCATTTTTCAGATTTTCAGAAGGGTTAGGTATCACTCAACACTATAATTATCTATCTCTCAATATCATTTTATTTATTGAAAGTTTCTTCTTCCCACGCAACACACCCCTGATCTAGTTCATTAGTCCAATACCATTTCTTCAAATCAATCTCTTTCCATTTATTTTAGATTCTACAACTTTCTATATCAATCTATTTTCTCTATATAGTCTCTATTTAATTATTTTGTGTTTTTCTCTGATAAACTTTAACAGGCCTTATTTCGGTCCCAAATATTTTCAAGAATTCTCCATTCCTATATACAGTCTACCTAATTTATTCTTTACATTATATGATAAATCCACACACATTTCAAATAAATTCAATATTCATTCCTCAGTCTTCCCATTGGCCATTAAACACTACATTCCAGCTTCCATTTTCACCTATTATGGGTAATTAATGATCAACTATTAATATTGAAAGATATTAACAATATTTTTACCACTGTACTTGAACATTTGTCATTTTATAGCGTTTTCTTTTTTAATTTTATCTGATTCTACTGTATTTTCATTATTCTGAATATAAAATGAAAGGATTTAAAAGCACGAATGTTTCTTTTATACATAATACAAACCTCTACTGCCCTTACTGCGACGAAAAAAAATATAATGGGAGGGCTTGGCTCATCAGTGGTGAACCCTCCCAGCGGTTTCGCCAATTTAATCCACCAGACCGCTTCTCAGAGCTCTAATACTGTAATGGACGATTCTGCTTATATACGCAGCACTGAAGGATGAAATCTCAGAAATGGTTTTCAAGAAAACTATGGACATAAGCTTATAGGACAGTAGAATTACATTCAAATACATTCAATTATTGTGAATATCGATTATTTTAACATAGTTATCCTTTAAATAATGAAAGTTTTTATAATGATAAAATCTTTATAAATTAGAAGAAGTTGGAGGGAGCCATCAGAAATACCTTAAAGATAAGAGTAAGAAATTGAAAAAAAAGTTACATAAATACACCTTTGAAATATTGGGAGCATTGCTTTAGATAGATTTATAATACGTTTAAAGGTAAAATACTTCTCTAAATATGGAATAATGCCAAATAAAAGTACAATTGAGGTCATCATGAGATCATAGAACTCGATTGCATGATTAAATATTTTTATACTGTTATAAGAATAAATTATTATTTCATATTTAGTTTATCTCAATTCTGATATTTTGTATTTTCTGTTCTGTAAACTTCCCTCATTGTTTCTTTTGTAGTTCATAAATTTATTTTATTTTGCATTAAATCAATTGCCCTGTCATTTTTGGTTTGTCTTTCTTAATTTTATACGTGACATTTTGGGGGAGATGCTGGGTAGATTAGGGAATACAAAGTGAAGATAGCCGAGAAGACCTTTTGAGACAATAATGCTGTAATCTACATTTTCCGAGACTGTCAAAGTCAAGATTTCCCTCCAAGATAACGATGTCTCTATTGACGATACGACGCCGAAGACGCTCATTACGTCGCAAGAAAAAGGACGCAAAGCTACGAGGGATAAGGTTTCAAGACTTAGAGGAAATCCTTGATAGAAGCACGTCAGATCCATGTCCGTTACTTCAATATTTGCAAGCTGTGGGTAACATCTCTCATAAGGGAAGAGCTATTATATTTGCATAAATTCTTAACCTAAATAAAAAGAGCAATCGAGGTACAAAACACTATTTTACATAATGTTTTTGTAGCCGATTTTTAATATATTGGGATTACATATACAAAAAGTAGAACCTCCATGAGAGGAGACCTCTACAAAAGACAGTGTAAGTTCGCGTGGTCTACCTAGGTCAAATGCTATGAGCTGGGGTATAGCGATGATCCTCTCGAATGAGTTCTGTAGACTTGAATAAGGGAACTCTACGCAATTGAACAAGGAACCTCTGATTTAATGATTCTTGAATAAAAGCTACATTAATGAATTTGACTAGCCTAACATGAATTGATGGCTCGATTTAACTAGACTAATGAGTAAACTAAGCAAAACACAAAATATATAGACAACACACTGTTGCCGAATCAATACAAATTAATCAATAAAAATATATACAGATTAAAATAAAACAATAAAGAATTAATTATGTAAAACAATGAATTATATAAATTAACAATAAAGAATAGAATAACATCAATGAATAATATTTAACAACGATTTCTACAATAAAAAAAAATTAACAATTAATAACAAAAAAAGAATAAAACATACATTTTTAACCAAACAACAGTTTTCATTGAAAAATACCTTTTTTACTATTTAGAAACTCTCCAATAAGAAGACACTTCTCCCTAAAGGACATTTAGCTCTGCAATTATGTGTCCTTTACAAGGAAGTTCTACGGTATCAGCAGCTAGATCTGAATAACCCTTGACCCTAAATAAATCCGACAATTGATACAAAACCTATTTTACATAATCTCGTAGCCGACTCAATATCTTGGGATTAAGTATCAGCAGCTCTTAACCGTACATATTGTTGGGGAAAATGATATATTCGTAGAACAGAAAGAAGACTCTTTGATAATTACGAAGATCCTTTATTACTTAAAGGTATTTTTTATAAATGGTCTAAACCGTTGGTTTTCGACCGCTAAGACCCGTTTTCGATTCCCGCATTGGGCACTTTTTTTCTGATTAAAATTTTAAAAAAATGCTCCAATGGCCCCCAATTCTTTCAATAGTCACCCCACCAGCGAGTGCAAGTAACCAAACGGGGCTCTGGCATATTTGTAATTGCAAAGTCGAACTACTTTTCACATGTGTAGACATGTGGTGCACTTACAGTAAAAGCAGTCGCCAACTTCTACCAGATAAGAAAGAAGAGGATAAAGCAATAAGGAAGGACAAGAGTAAAATTATATAAACTCTAGCAGCTCTCGCCTATGAGCGGTCTGCCCTATCCTATAACCGCTAGCCAACACAACAATCTAAAAAAAGCTACGATATATATTCAGAGATGAAAATTATCATAGACAAATTAAAATAGAGTATTACATCGCTGAAATATTCTAGAACCGCCACCCTTAACACACATCAGTACAGTAAGTTCGATTAAAAAAAAACTCTACATCCTCCCACTGTAGGAAGAAGTTCGATGTATGCAAATATGTAAGCGGCCTCAAGGCAAGCCTACTGTTCACCTCTCGATTTCTTAATGGGGGGGGGGGACAGGAGCAGTGATTACCACGGTGGTTCTAATGGTACTTTAATGTCCGCCATCTTCCTTCTTCTTTGATAACCGCGATCTGAATAGCGTGGACATGGCCCTTCTTATCTCTCCTCGCGTTCGGAATCATTTATGAGCCGCACATTAAATCCTATTGAAACCTTTAAGCCAGAATGAGTTATTTCCCCATTGTTGATGTTTGACGAAATCCGACTGGTGATATAAACAAAGTTTGTTTTCTCAATGATAGCGCTTTTGTATCATTATTGATGATAATTAATACACAAATGGTTCTTAATAGAGATTAAATATGGTAACATTTTTCTATAGATTCCTAGCACTATAGCGAAACGTTTATTTTTGCTTAAAATATTGGCTAGCCTCCAAGTTACAAACTCCCCTCAAGGCCCTTACCTAAGTTTGTACTTATGGTTAGATAAGGATTTTAGGTAGAGCCTGTGGTTTAAAACCCAGATTTTAAATGATTATAAGATATCGCTATAGTGTTTAATATTACATTTTTGGGAAATTATACTGCTGATTATAGTACGATGAATCATTCTAATAGTTTATTCAGAGTTTTAAAAACAAATACAAGATATTTGAGACTCTTGGGATTGTTAATAGTATATAGAAATAGTATAATTGGGAAGTACTAATTCACACAACGTGTTTTAGTAAGATGAATCATGATAGTAATTTATTCAGACTTTGAAAAACATAGATATTTGAGACTATCGGGATTGTTACTAGTATATAGAAATAGCATAATTCGGAAGTACTAATTCATATAACGTGTTTCAGTACGATGAATCATGAAAGTAATTTATTCAAACTTTGAAAAACAAATACTAGATATTTTGAGACTATCAGGATTGTTACTAGTATATAGAAATAGCATAATTCGGAAGTACTAATTCATATAACGTGTTTCAGTACGATGAATCATGATAGTAATTTATTCAAACTTTGAAAAACAAATACTAGATATTTTGAGACTATCGGGATTGTTACTAGTATATAGAAATAGCATAATTCGGAAGTACTAATTCATATAACGTGTTTCAGTACGATGAATCATGAAAGTAATTTATTCAAACTTTGAAAAACAAATACTAGATATTTTGAGACTATCGGGATTGTTACTAGTATATAGAAATAGCATAATTCGGAAGTACTAATTCATATAACGTGTTTCAGTACGATGAATCATGAAAGCAGTTAATTCAAACTTTGAAAAACAAATACTAGATATTTGAGATTATCAGGATTGTTAATGGTATATATAAGTATGATTCGGAAGTACTGATTAACACACGTGTTTTAGTACGATGAATCATGGTAGCAGTTTATTCAGACGTTAAAAAACAAATACCAGATATTTGAGATCATAAGGATTGTTATTAGCATTTTAAAATACTATAAATCGAAATAACTGATTCACATTACATGTTTTAAAATTAAATTTGTGTGTGAGATTGTTTAATCTAAAATATACAATAATATTTTGTGAATGTTTACCAAACGAATAGCCTTTTAACAAATGTTAATTATTATCATGATATATAATTACCCTTATTAATAGTAATCATGTTGATAGGAATGCATTAATATATCAAAATAACCATCATCATATTTCAACAATGAAATAAGATAATCAATTTGTTTTTGAGGGCTATTTATAAAGGATTTATATGCTAATATATACATTTTCAAACAATATTAAGTTTCGGTAAGATGGTATGTATGTAGTATAAAAGACAACTTTCCATTTAAATATGCATACAAACACTGTATAATGTTTATCACTCAATAAAAAACTTAAAGATGGTGTTAAAGAATAAGCCATAACACCACTTTATCTTGTATACTAGCCTTAATATATTGGGTCTATAACTTCACTAGCTTAAATACTCTTTTAAAAATTCGAACAATTTCATAACTCATCTCATAGAATGTCATGTAATCAATGATAAGGACATAGCCCGAAACCATGGTACACTGATTCGTTTCTAAAACTTGTGTTCTGACTCATTCTATTTTATCACTTTAGGTTATAGAAAGAGCCAGATAATCAATATTAGCAAATTTAGACAAAACGAATCGATGTACTGTGGTTTTGGGCTAGGATCCTCATCATTGATTTCATTGGTCTATTGTTTTTATTTTACTATTTTATTTCAAATTTGTCTAGGTTTAGTGGGTTAATCCTTTCTTAGGACAAAGGAAGAGATAATGCTTGAAATCTAGTCGCATTTATAATAATTTATTTTTTGCTTATCCCTAGTACACGTGGTACAGGCCATGATAATCATGGTAGGTAGAAGTAGGCGACTACTTTTACTCTAAGTGCACCACATGTCTACACATGTAAAAAACAGTTATCCTTTGCACTTACAAATGTGCCAAAGCCCGGTTGGTTACTTGCAATCACTGGTGGGGTTCGACTTTTGTAAGGATCGAGGGAAATTGGAACATTTTTTTTTTTTTCAAATCAGAAAAAAAGTGCCCAATGCAGAAATCCAACCCGGGTCGTTGCGGCCGAAAACCAACAGTTTAGACCATCCTTCCACCGACCCCCATTTATAATAATAAAAGAAAGGCACCTTACGTCTGTTTATTTTACTTATGTTACGTATTTTGTAAGTATGTTTAGGTTTAAATTATATTTTGTGTATGGAACACGATGAAAGAAAGAGTTACCTATGGTACAAGACACGAGAAAATCCCATAGACCATCCACCAGATATGGAAGGGGGTCTGGTACCCAGCGGAAATGGGGGGTTGTGGCGGAGTTATTTCTGTAGATCCAAGGAACGGCGGTGTAGACGTTTATAAATGTGTGTGTCTGGTGTAACATGTCGCAATTCACGCAGTGATACATCTTGTTGTTGTTGTTTCTTTAAATCACTCCTTTTTGTTTATGTATGGTTTTCACTTATGTTTCGTCGCTATTTAATAACTGATACAACTTAAACAGTAAAACCCCACTAAAACAAACCTGGGATATAGAAAACCTTCCCTTATAACGAACTTAAAATAATCCTTTTTTTTATTTGATAATACAGTGAACAATGTATATAACAAACCATGGCTATAGTGAACCACAGGTTCAGTTCCATTGGGGTTCACTATAGATGGGTTTTACTGCCTCTTGTTTGTTTGCTTTTTTTAATGGAAATATCATACAGTGAAGCCCCTCACTAAAGCAAATTCTATTTAGGACTAAACCTTTGATTCAATATAACTATTGTGTGTTCACTATATGGTATTACCATTTTGTTATTGGGGTTGTTTTAGGTTCGTTATAAAAGATAGGCTCACTATATCACCTGTGGGTTTTAGGTAAGTTTTAATTGTATAATTTTCTTTTTATATGTAATATACTGTTTAAAAATCTAATCGTTAAATGTGAATTATAATGGAAAAATTAGAGTACCATTTCTCTCTGTAATATATTTTGTTGGAATACACTAATTTACTTTGTTTTCATTAATGTCTCTCGTTGTACAGATAGCTCTTAGGAAAGTTGTTCATCAGTTTGATTGAATAGCATCGTTAGAAAAAAATAACCTTTAAAATGAAATACAGTGGAACCTCACTGGAAACGAACCAGGGATATAAATAATATATACTATATATTATAACGAACCTAAAACAATCCCCAAAGTTATTAATACCATATATTAAAGCATGGCTATAGTGAATACATTGCTATAGCGAAGCAAAGGTCGGTCCTATTGAAGTTCGCTATAGCGAGATATATTATAATAAAGATTTTCTGTTGATTTTGGAATTAGATATATAGAATTATTACTTGCTGATTATTTTGAGGATTGAAATACATTAGTATTTAAATATTATACATATTTTCTTCCGTAAAAGGGCTTTCTTGCCGGAAAGCTTGAGAGACTTGCAAATAAAACTATTTTAAAAAGGAAATTTTTCCTAGATGCCCAATGTTCTTTTTTAATATTGATTCAAGGGATTATTTTATCAGATGGGATTCAATCCTGTATCATGTTTGTATAAAATAGACAATGTATGCTAGCGTGTCCAATAAGGAGGTACAAAGTGAACGGACACAGAGGCCGAGGTAAAAAGAGGTCGGTGTATTGACGACACTTATGGAGATGAGGGCGACTGAAGGATTGCTGCGTTATTTAAATTGAATGAAGGACACGGGCAGATGGATGGATGCGATTAGCTGAGAATTAACATCAATATAAATATACAGTACTTCTCCACCTGCTGTTTCTCTATAGCTCTTCCTTGGGCTTTCCTGTCTCTGTATATGATCAAAGTGATCCTGGTACCTCAAAAACTTATGTTTGAGATTCGAAATCAAATGGATATGATCAAAGTGATCCTGGTACCTCAACAACTTAAGTTTGAGATTGTAAATCAAATGGATATGATCAAAGTGATCCTGGTACCTGAACAACTCAAGTTTGAGATTGTAAATCAAATGGATATGATCAAAGTGATCCTGGTACCTCAACAACTTAGGTTTGAGATTGTAAATCAAATGGATATGATCAAAGTGATCCTGGTACCTGAACAACTCAATTTTAAGATTGTAAATCAAATGGATATGATCAAAGTGATACTGGTACCTCAACAACCTAAGTTTGGGATTGTAAATCAAATGGATATGATCAAAGTGATACTGGTACCTCAACAACTTAAGTTTGGTATTGTAAATCAAATGGATATGATCAAAGTGATCCTGGTACCTCAACAACTTAAGTTTGAGATTGTAAATCAAATGGATATGATCAAAGTGATCCTGGTACCTCAACAACTTAAGTTTGAGATTGTAAATCAAATGGATATGATCAAAGTGATCCTTTTACCTCAACAACTTAAGTTTGAGATTGTAAATCAAATGGATATGATCAAAGTGATTCTGGTACCTCAACAACTTAAGTTTGAGATTGTAAATCAAATGGATATGATCAAAGTGATCCTGGTACCTCAACAACTTAAGTTTGAGATTGTAAATAAAATAGATATGATCAAAGTGATCCTGGTACCTCAACAACTTAAGTTTGAGATTGTAAATAAAATAGATATGATCAAAGTGATCCTGGTACCTCAACAACTTAAGTTTGAGATTGTAAATCAAATGGATATGATCAAAGTGATCCTTGTACCTAAACAACTTAAGTTTGAGATTGTAAATCAAATGGATATGATCAAAGTGATCCTGGTACCTCAACAACTTAAGTTTGAGAATGTAAATCAAATGGATATGATCAAAGTGATCCTGGTACCTCAACAACTTAAGTTTGAGATTTTAAATTAAAATATAATAAATATTCCTCCCTGCTTTGACAAAGCTTTGACAGCACTTTAACAAAATCAATAAGAAATCTAGAGCTAGGTTTCTTTTTAAATTTTGTTTTATTTTCTTTTCTCGATATTTCGGGCTAACATGTCTTTCAACACGGATACCTAGAAGTATTACTTCTAGCCAATTTTAACACGCTATTCTTTCCTACTTTTACACTTTGACAAAATCAATATCTACAAAATCGAGGGCTAGGTTTTCTTTTACAATTTTTCATTTCTCGAACTTTCGGGCTAACATGCTCTTCAACACAGAAACTCAGAAGTACTATTTCTAGCCAGTTAAAACATGGCATTCTTTCTTACTTTTACACTCTGACAAAATCAATAAGAAATCTAGGGCTAGGTTTCTTTTTACATTTTTTAATTTCTCGAGCTTTCGGGGTAACATGAATACCTAGAAGTATTACTTCTAGCCAATTATAACACGCTCTTTGGCGAGAAGTAATACTTCTAGATATTCGAGTTGAAGGACATGTTAGCTCGAAAGATCGACAAATAAAAAATTGTAAGAAAAAACCAAGCCCTTGATTCTTTATTTATTTTGTCAAAATCAGAATATATTCTTCATTGGAGAATATTTTCTTATAGCAAACTAAAAGAGAATGCGCAATATTGATGATATTATAGAGAGAAACATGGATATAGTAAACCAAAATTTCGGTTCAATTGAGATTCGCTTTAACGAGGTTTTACTGTATTTATGCCTAATGTCTTATAACATGCTCATATTATTACATATTATATAGTAAAATCTCGTTTATAAACCAAACCCTAAAAGAACTAGAATTTTGGTTCACTTCAGGTATGTTTAATTACATGAAAGGTATAATATTTCATATTAATATATTTGTAATTTTTCAAGATATGGTTTCTTAGAGCCCCATGATCATATTCTATAGAATAAAACCTCGCTATATCGAACCTCAATGACAACAACATTTAGTTCATATAGCTATATCAATTGATATAAATCTCATGGACATTAATTAAACAATTAAAAAAGGTTTCCGGAGATGAGTTTTATTTTTATTTTAAAACCGTTTCAAGCTTTCAGGTATCTCTGTCCTTCTTACAGGAGAACATATATAATGACTAAAACGCCGCCTGATGCCAAAATATTATGAAATCTTGAGACGGTTGTAAAATAAAAATAAACTCATATCCGGAAACCTTTTTTAATTGTCATATAGCTATAGTGTGTTTCATCAGGGTTATGGTTCTTTATAATATAAACTAAAACTCAAGAATGGGTATTTGGCCAATTCTGGAATAATTAAAAATCAACGAGAATAGTTGATATTTATTCCGATAGATGGCGCAAGCCATCAGCAACTTTCAGTTGCACGATAAGGAGATGCCTTTTTCTTAATATAGTAAACCCTGTTATCAAAATTCGAAACTATTTTAAACGCGTAAGATTCTTTTTGAAATTAAAACAGTTTTTACTGCCCTTACTGCAATGTAAAAATTAATGGAAGGGCCTGGCTCATCAGTGGTGAACCCTCCCAGCGGTTTCGTCAGTTTAATCTACCATACCGCTGTTATATTGCATTTTTGAAACTTCCTTTTATAGTGATACTGTTGCTTGACTCTTGAAATGGGCATTTTAGAAGAACTATGGACATAAGTTTGAGGACAGTAGAATTACATACAATTATAAATATATAATATAACTATATGTTATAATATACTATATATAACTATAACCCTGTTATAGCGAACCCATATAGTACTGAATTTTCAAATTATCCATGGTTTATTATACCATGTTTTACAATACAGTGAATGATAACTGAACCAAAGTCAATGATATAATGAATCTTCCATTTTAATGATCCTGTTTCAAAATAAGCTTATAAGATATCGTTCATAAAGAGAAATCTAGCTTATGTTACTTACAATAAGAAATTTTTAATTAAAAAGGCATATATTGGATCAAAATATCATTTATTTTACCAATATTTCAGTTGGCTGAACGCCAACCTTTATCAAGGTGTTATAACATTTTAAAGTGTGTCAACAATAAGTGTCAACTTTAAAATGTTATAACACCATGATAAAGGTTAGCGTTCAGCCAACTGAAATATTGGTAAAATAAATTATGTTTTAATCCAATATATGCCTTTTTAATTAAAGATTTATTTATGGATTGCTCTATTTTCAAAACAAAAAGAAATATGAATAGGTTCTTCACAAAAAAAAAGGCACAAAGCGGGATTCAATCCCGGTTCATGGCTGTCGGGAATCAAGGGTGTTACCCACTATTCCACAGACCATTTCATTTTAATGAGACTTCTATTAATATCCACAATATTATTTTATAAAATAGTAAACCATGGTTATAGAGTAAATGAATAGTTTAATTTCATTGTGTTACACTAAAGATAACACAAAGCAATAACGCATTATCTATACACATAAAATGAAAGGATTTAAAAGCACGAATGTTGCTTTTATACATAATACAAACTTCTACTGTCCTTACTGCGATGAAAAAAATATATTGGGAGGGCTTGGCTCATCAGTGGTGAACTCTCCCAGCGGTTTCGCCAATTTAATCCACCAGACCGCTTCTCAGAGCTCTAATACTGTATTGGACGATTCTGCTTATATACGCAGCACTGAAGGATGGAATCTCAGAAATGGTTTTCAAGAAAACTATGGACATAAGCTTATAGGACAGTAGAATTACATTCTAATATTTTCATCGCAGTAAGGACAGTAGAAGTTTGTATTATGTATAAAAGAAACATTCCTGCTTTTTAATCCTTTCATTTTATATGTATATACTAAAGATAATTTATAAAATAAAAGAATAAATTATTTTCGATTATTTCTAATAAAGTTTCCTTATTAACTCCCAATATATCTCGTTTTACTACATATATATATATATTATAATAATAATCATCTGTATGAATTAGATTTATCAAATATAAATCTCCGAGGATAATTTTATTAATCTACATTTTTAAAATAGAAATATAAAAACTCTATTTTTTTTCTAATATTCACCCCACCAATTATTATTTTAAAACTTTGATATAAAATATATTCAAGAGATGAAGTGTATTTTTATATCTTTACAAATATATTTAGTAAAAAAAATAAGCACACGTTGTTAACAATATTTAGTAGAAATATATAGAGAGGAAATACAACTTGAAGCAAATATTTGGCGTATATAAAAGATATTTTTTTCTGGCATCTCACTAAGATGGTAATTACTTTGTCTTGTGTTCTATCAGCGCTCTTTAGACAGGAAGGTTTGGTGAAGAAAGGAAGAAGAATAGAGAAGAGGTAGCGTTGACATTTTTCTATGTTCGCAGCTTCTGAGAAGAGAGCAATTTCCCTTGAGACTTTGACAATGGCTCTAAATGAGGCTCCTTATGTGAGGCATCCTTTATGGAAGCTGTGTTTAGTTTGCTTAAACGTTTCTCTTATCATTTAGCTTTTATCTTCTTCTTTTAAATCCCTAGTTGCTGTTTTCCTTTATATTTCCAATCTTTAATATATATGATATCTATTTATATAAAAATCAATGTTTGTATGTATGTTTGTTTGTATGTCCGGTATACAAATTCGCAGTAGTTCACTAATTCAAACCAAAATTTCCATACATAGGTAAAAAATACGGGGAAGACGATAGGCTATTTTTTAAAAATATATAAATCAATTATTAAAACAATATATTCAAATTATTCTACTTAGCTCACGAACAGCGCCCTCTTTCAAAGATTAGATTAAATTATGCTGATGCAAACAAATAGATAATGCTAATAACAAACAATTATAAAAAAAAACTTATCTAAATATATATCACTCGGGTAGTTATGCACACGGGTCAATCCCGGGGCGAAGCCCGGGTCACCCGTCTAGTATATTATATATATAAATATAACATTATTTTTATAAACTCACTCTGTCTCAGAATAATAAGCAATTTTTCATTACTACTGCAATATTGATAGATGAATCTCTTATATACTAAATATAATATTAAAGAGTGTAGTAATAATTAACAGTATATATAATTTCACTAAATTTGAACTCCAATGAGTATGATATTTTGTATGAAAATAAGAATAATAACGCGTCGTCCATATATAAGGAATGAACACAATAAGATACTGTGTTTGTTTTTCACATAAATGAAACTTCTATTGCCCTTATTGCGATTAAAAAATATATTGGAAGGGTTTGGCTAATCAGTGGTGAACCCTCCCAGTGGTCTCGCTCATTTAATCTCCCAGACGGCATTAGAGTTCTAATACTGTATTGGATCATTCTGCTTATATACGATACACTGAAGGGTTCAGAAATGGAATTTAAGCAAACAATGGACATAGGTTTTTAGGACAGTAGAATTACATATAAATATTTGTATCGAGCAATGCTCTTCCGCAAACAATAAGGACAAGGCCAGTTAGGCATAAAATAATACAAAGCAATAAAGCGTCGTATATATAACAGATGGAAGCATTAAGACACGAGTATTTCTTTTACACAGACATATAACTGTCAAGCAAGATTGTTTCTTTTACAAATAACACTCACTTTTTACTGTTTTTCCTATGATGAAAAATATTGGAAGGCCTTGCCACATTAGTGGTGAACCCCATCACTACTGATGAGCCAATTTCTCCCAATATTTTATCATAGGAAGGACAGTAAAAGTTTATATTATTTATAAAAGAAACATTATTGTTTGATAGTTATATTTCTTACGTGTAGATGGCGTGCGTTATTGACTTATATTTAATTCAATTGATAGTTTAGTTCACAATAGCCATGTTATAACTATCCGTTGTTATCATCATCCGAAAATTGTCCGTTGTTGCTTATATATTTGTAGGTTGCGCCAAGTTCATCTGGAAGTAATCAAATTTGATAAGTATTAAAATATATTGTAACAACATACCGCCTCCGAGGATGTTTCTTGCTTGTGAGAGACTTATCCCCGGAGACAGTGTGTTGCTACAATATATATCTCAAAATTGTATCTTCCGATTATTAAAATATATATTAGGAGGGGAACAATTAATATCGTCCATTTATAAACATTCCCCTTGAAGATAATATCTTATATACAGTAAACCCTCGCTATAGCGAATTATATGGGATCCAACTTTTAGTTCACTTTAGCTCTATATATTCACTGTGGTGTTCAAACTCTGCCTTTGCCGGTCCCAAGCCCGGATAAAAAAAGGGAAGAGGGGAAGCAGTAACAAGCTTACTAAAAAACCTGGGCTCAGCTGGCCCGGCTGATAGTACCCTGTAAGGGCTCCTAATCCAGGGATACAGGATGAGCAGCATTTGTACTCCATGTTAGGAGCGGCTACACATGGCGTCTGTTCCTCATGTCAGAGGCGGCCATTTCCTTCGGAGCTAAGTCGGCCTGCCACTGAGTAGTGCTTCCAGTCTCAATGACAAAGGCAGACGCATTCTACTTCACCCAGTCATGATGGTTGTCAACTTTACAAGCTTGATACCATAATATGATTGAGTGGAGATAAGAAAGAAGAAGAAGAAGACTGTGGTGTTCACTCAATAGTAGTACTAATAATAGGGATTATTTTAGGTTGGTTATAAGCGAAGGTTCACTATATCCTCAGTTCTAAAATTAATTAAAATTATAGTAATATACCAACAGTATTAATATAAAAATTGACATCCCTCCATTATATCTACAGTTCAAATCGATTTAAAATTATTTTATTATACTTATTAGGAATCATATATTATTATTTAATTTTATAAATGTGCATACACAGTCTATTTTTATTTATATTTGTGTGTATTATTTATTTAAGTAACCCAGGTTCCTGGAGCGTACAGAAGTCGCCAACTACCCGGGATGTCCTTCTGACCTAAGTCTTCTAGGATTTATATACAATGCCAGTGGAAGTCCAATTAATGAGGTGTCGCCAGGCAGATTTCTTTCTTGGGAGATTTTCTAGGGATGCTGGACATATGTTGGTGATACCTAGGAGAGTGGCTGTCTGGAATCTTTGGTATTGGAAGGTTGGGCAAGTGAAGAGGAGGTGGTCTACGGTTTGGTCTTCATCTTGGCAGTGGGGGCAAGTTGGGTCTTCTTTCGATACCGTTGCAAGGTCTGCCTGAATGTAACCATGGCCGGTCAAGATTGTTGTGGAGGTAGATCCATGCTTGATGTTTCGAAGCATTTGGAAGAGTAGTTTCGGGGTAGCAGCAAATCTTCGTAGATTTCTGGTGGAGTAATTTGTGTGTATATATTTTTAATTTTAGCCCCAGAGTTGTAAATATTTTATATATCGTCGCGTGAAGGTATCTGTGATCAACCAAAGCAGTTTAAAAACAAGAAACGCCTAGACGAAGTTAGGAGTACAGCCTATTGAAATATTGGCATTTTTTATTAGATAAATTGTTTTGTTTTATTTTAGATCTAAAATATGCCTTTTAATCAATAATATATGTATATTTTTTATTGGAAAAGCAAGCTTTGGAGCAACGAAGCTCTTCTACTGACTTAGCAATGTCAAATGGAGAAATACAAACTGTTTGTATAAACAAATGTTCATCTGCACACGTGCGGGTGTGTATAACGACATCAGAAGTCTTAAAAGTCCTCAAAAATACTTAATTATCCCATTTATTTATCCACTTTACATTTGTTAATTTCCTTGAAGATGTATCCCTCTAGCTTTAAAAATTATCAGAACTTGTAAAAAAAAAAAAAGTTTATTTTAGTTCTTTAAAAATATTTACATAGAATCAAAAAAAAAATTTAACAAAACAAATTTAATTCAAGAATTAAACAAAAACTGATTTACATATCTCTCGACAGAATATGTTTACTCTTGTCTCTAGTCAAAAGCCAATAAATAAATATATACACAATTTAATTATTTTTATACGTCTGCGTAACTCTAAGTCCATTTATATCAACATTGTAAAGTCAGTATAAGAACTTCGTTGCTCGAAATATCGCTTTCCAATTTAAAAAATATATATACGAATTGTTAAATTTTAAATTAATTTTTGAATAACTTTTAACAATTTTAATTAATTATATTCATGATTTTCGTTTTAGTAAGATTTTACTGTTGCTCCCCAAGATAGATTCAGAAAAAAAGAATCTCCTAATTGTTCAGCTAAAGGTTGCTGATGGCTTTCGCCATCTATCGGAATAAATATCAAAAGATCGTTAATATTCAATTACTCCATCAACGATTATCATATATTTATTCCGATAGATGGCTAAATCATCAGAACCACGATCAGAAGATGTCTTTTTTTCTGAATTTATTCACCTGATCGAAGTACAAATTCACTTTTATACTTTTTATCCAATATAATTTTATCTTAAACGAAAAAACATGGTGAAGGAAGACGAGTTTCTTTTATTGATGCATAGGTGCAAGCTTTCGGGTAAAAACCCTTCAACAGGCGAGAAATGAAGAGCGACTTATAAGGACTATGCTACAAATCATTTATCATTACCATTTGTACCATAGTCCTTATAAGTCGCTCATCATTTCTCGCCTGTTGAAGGGTTTTTACCCGAAAGCTTGCACCTATGCATCAATAAAAGAAACTCGTCTTCCTTCACCATGTTTTTTCGTTTAATTTCAAATCAGGAAGAATTATTTATCTATAATTTTATCTGAAAATATTGGCAGAGGAACGAATTGAAGGCATCCGGATTGTAGTACGTCCTCGTACTATATTTATGGAGCAAGTGAAAAAAGAAACCAATCTAACGTCTTATCACCAGTTGAACTCTAGATGGATCATCTTGGAAGACATTAGTATTAGGATTTATTCAATTCAAATATTCATAAAAAGTAAATCATCAATTAAATATTTATATGAAACTCTAGAAAATTTACTTTTGCGCTCAATAGAATATGACGAATTCATATTTTAAAAATACATACTCTATATTGATTAAATTGAACTCTTCGAATAGAAATAGCAAACTATAACAACGATTGAAGAGGAGTGTTTTATACGAACTTTATTCGCAAGCTTTCGGACGTTCTTCTAAAGGCTTTACAATGATCTTGTAAAGCCTGTAGAAGGATGCAATGTGTCCGAACGCTTGCGAATAAATTTCGTATAAAACACTCATCTTGAATCGTCGTTATATTTTGCTATACTATAGATTTATATATAAAAATAATAATTGAATATATATAGCGTGCATTATTACATATTACAGTATCTGAAAAATATATAAAAAAGTTCATGTGTTGATATTATGAGCAAAAAAAAGGCATTTCCTCATTTGAGCGTTAAGAATATATACTTTTATTTAGCTAGTTAGTTTTTAATATTATAATACATATAGAGGAATATAGTAAGAAGAGGAAAATATTGTTTATAAATAGGTTTCATATTCTTTATAATAAATACATATATTTCAGATGGTTTTTTTGCCTTTCCCTGCATCCCAAGGCAGTCATCCTTTTCTCAGAACAAATTTGTTTACATAGATAAAGAGAAAGTAATTTTGTATAACAATCATTTATTTCGCTAAGAAAGTTCTAATTTTGTAAATATTTACCAGTATATCAACACTTTAAAACGAAGAGAAATTTTTTTATTTTTACTATACATGGGCTACAAGCTTTCGGGCTTCAAGCCCTTCGAAGGGCGTGAAGCCCGAAAGCTTGTAGCCCATGTATAGTAAAAATAAAAAAATTTCTCTTCGTTTTATAACTATTTACAATTCTATAAGAGAAATTTTCATGATTCATGTTATATCAACACTTTATTAACATCATGAAACGCGATATCCCAAACTCAGGGATATTTGCGTCAATACCTTTCACTGCATTACAGCAATTCGGTTATATACAATCCTGTTCAATTCATTATTTTACATTATTTAACTAAAGAAAAATGTCCAAAGAGAAAAACAAACAACAAAACAAAACACACAGAGCAAGCATCGCAGTTCTTTTTTTTTTCTTAGATTCCTTCTCTTTTTTCCATTTCAAGTATTTACCAGTATATAAATATTATCTTTCAGTTTTGGAAAGTTACCTGTTGAAGGACGTCAAAGTCCGAAAGCTTGACGAATTTACAGCATTAATTAAAAGAAACACGTCGCCGTTAACTTTTGTTCCTTCTTCAAGATGATGTCAGGCGATTCCTTCTCTTTCAAAATAAATAAATCAAAACATTGCATTTAGGCCATAGTTTGTCTGCATAGCGCAAGAATTCATATCATTGAATAGGCCACACAACCTAAGTTTTAGATAATTCAAATAATAACCAAACTGTATACCATAATATACCAAATACAGTAAAAACCCTATAAAATAAAAAACTAATTAAGAAACTAGTTTCTTACTTTGATCTTGTATAGCATGAGTAGATCACATACCCACGTGATTTAGTTTAAATTAAAAGCCTTGATAAAGAGAGGCGTGTTGCCCCTATAAATACTGGCTGTTTAATAAATTTAGATCCAATATATTCTTTATATTTGATTATATATATTATTATGGATTGCTCAATCTTTAAAAAAAATATATATATACAATAAAATAATATTAAAAATGTATACCAAAAAAATCCACCTTCTCAAGCGAATGAATAGAAATAAATTCTAAGCAAAAGATTAAAATAAAAGAAGTAAATTATGTCAGCCGAAAGAATACGTCCATTATTTCTGGAAGCAGAAATGTAGAAATTTCTATCAAATTCCAAGTGACTGTCTATTGATCTGTCCCACTTTAATGCCTTCAGTATAATCTGTCAATTTAGTTTGCAACACTGTGAACTCGGTGGCAGACGAAGAAATTGCTGCTGTGACAATTTTTATAAATTTACCTAATCTAGCAACTCGGGTGTTGATGGCGACACGAGAGTAGAATTTAATGGGAAATTATTTGATATGATTCTTTAATTATTTTTTACATGTTTAACCCGTGGCGACAATTTTTATTGCAGGTATTTTAAAATTTCGTATACACACAAATTAATCAATTAATAAATACGTATTAATTTTTTTTTATAAAATAAATCTTTTTTTTTTTGGTAAAAAATAGGAACGCTATGATACATTTATATATAAAAGTAGATATGTTGAATGACTTCTAACATGTTCAGGGAATGGAGAAAGAAATTATAAAATTATAATCATATAGTTAATGACACAATTATTTATAATTAAAATATTATTTTTATATGACTATATATAGAGTAAAACTCCGTTAAAACGAACCTAGAATATAGCGAACCTTCCTTTATAACGAATCTGAAATAATTTTTATAATACAGTTAACTATCAGATTATAAAACGTTTATGGAGATAAGTATCTTTATTTTGATCTTCTCAAGCTTTCGGGCTTGTCTGCCCTTTTACGGGAGAAACAATATATAAAGAAAATATAACGCCGCCTGATGCGTTTTGATGATTGATAGTTTTAGCATCAGGCGGCGTTATATTTTCTTTATATATTGTTTCTCCTGTAGAAGGGCAGACAAGCCCGAAAGCTTGAGAAGATCAAAATAAAGATACTTATCTCCATAAACGTTTTATATTCTGATTTTAAAGATATCCAAAGGAGATTTAAATTGATTCACAGATAACTATGGCTATAACGATTTATGGCTATAGTGAACCACAGGTTCAATACCATTTCGGTTCGCTATAGAGGGGTTTACTGTATATAACTTCATAATATGGGTTAAAATTAGGTTTGTTGAAGAAGTAGTATGAAGCTGTCGATTTTCGACAGCCAAGAACCGGGATCGAATCCCGCTTTAAGGTATTTTTTTTTTTTTTGAAGAAAAAAGGTCTAAACCAACCACAGTGAGTGCAAGTAGACAAACTTGTAAGTTTAAATGTCAAACTGCTCTCTACCATGCGTATACATGTGGTGCACTTGGAGTAAAAACAGTCTCTAACTACCCACCCTGATTATCATGGCACGTACTACGTGTACTAGGGATACTTTTTAAAAATAGCAATCAAAAATTAAAACTTATATTGGAAAAATTAAATAATTCTAAAATTTTGAAATAATGACATTTCTTATCTGTAATAATACGTTAATAATAAGACATATAAACACTAAGTAGTAAGTACAGTAAAACCCCTCTATAGCAAATCCCAATCGGACTGAACCTGTGGATCACTATAGACATGGTTCACTGTATTATAAAATAAAAATGGGGATTATTTAAAGTGATTTATAAAAAGTTCGCTCTAATCCAGGTTCGTTTTAGTGGGGTTGTACTGTTGTAAGTATACAGTTAAAATATTATGTTAAATATAATAAAATTTGCTAAAACTATCCGAAGATATATATACATAAGTATATATATAGCGGACCTTTCTTCTTATAACGCACCTAAAATAATCGCGAATGTTACATGCCATTGAGTGAACCATATCTATAGTGAATAAATGGCTTTGCCGAACTAAGAGTAGGTTTCCATTGTCGTTCGCTATAACGAGGTTTTACTGTATTTACTTATTTATAGAGAAAAACCTGGCTATTACGCAAAGGTATTAAATAATTGGTTGACTGTAGTTATCACTATATTTTTAATTTAAAAAGATATTAGAAATTGGGCAGGAAATTAATAATGGTATGTGTATATATTGATGGAAAATGTGGTTGGTTATCTACAGTAAGACTTCGTGAGAGCGAACTCCAATGAGATTGACATTTCTGTTCACTATAGCCATGGATTAACTATATCTATGGTTCATTATATGGTTTTACTAATATTGGATATCAAATTTGGTTCATTATGAAGGAAAAGGTTGGTCATATCTACGGCTGATATATCGAGGTTTTATTGTATATTGGATGTGAGAATAAAGAAAGAACTACATTAAAACCCGCTAAAATGAACTTTGGATATAGCGAACCTTCTCTTATAACGAACCATTTTATATTTATAATACAGTGAACTATAATGAACCATGACAATAGTGAACCACAGGTTCAGTCCTATTGGGGTTCGTTGTAGAAGAGTTTCACTGTAATTGGAGAAAAAATCAGATATTTAGAAAGAATGAGAAAACCTATACGCTGACCGTCAGATGAAAGAGGATTCTTTGGTAAGTCGTAGAGGTACAGTACACCATACTGAAAAGACCCATCAGCCCAAAACCTGTATGTAGTTGGCTTTGATAGATAGATAAAAAAGTTGATTGTCCAATATGGTATAATAAACTTAAGTCAACGTTTTATTAAAATTTATATAGAAAGTTGACATTTTGCAATCTAATAAAACATCATTTGAGAACTAAGTAAGCATCTTTTTATTGATATATTATTAATTTAGCATATATAACGACAGAATCTTTATTTAATTATCTGAAAAAATATATAACTAAATCAAATTTCAAAAAATTGTCTTCAATGTTTTTAAGAAAATCGTAAGCTGAAGTGAAAACACTTTTATAACAAAATATTTTCCTGTTATATTGTATTTTTAATTTATTTCGATCGTAATGCGGAAGGTGAATGATGTTCACAGAAAAGTCGTTATCAGAAATAATTTTATTTTTTTAATCTAGCCTAGTAGTATAATGATCAATATTTGAGCTAAAATTCAAATAATAGACCATTACTTTTATTACGTTTGGAAGTTCCAATTATTTTGGAAAAAAAATGGTTCTCGAGTTTTGCTTAAATTATTTAACCAGTTTTCACTTTTTATGGTCCACACAAATTTTATTTTTTTGAATTGCTGCTAGAGATATATGTTTGGAAGCACAAATGAAATAATTACATAAAAAGGACACCTAGGTATATAGAGTAAAACCCCTCTTTATCGAACCTAAATGGGACTGAGCCTAAAGTTCACTATGACCGAGATGTTCGTTATAGCCATAGTTCACTCTATTATAAAATAAAAATGAGGATGATATCAGGTTCGCTATAAGGGAAGGTTCGCTATATCCTAAGTTCGTTTTAGCGGTGTTTTACTGTATCAAAAACACGCAAACACATTATGACTATGAAGATTCATAGTCATAGTGAACTAAAAGTTTAGTCTTGTTTAAGTTCTCTACAGGTTTTTACTGCATATACAGTAAATCCCCTCTAAAACGAACTTGGAATATAGCAAACCTTTCCTTAAAACGAACCTGAAACAATCAATCTTTTTATTTTATAATACAGTGAACTATGGCCATATAATGAACCATAGCTATAGCGAAGCATACATAGTAAATTGGGGTTCGATATCGGGGATAAAGCAAACCTTCCTTTATAACGAACCTGATATAATCCCCATTTTTATTTCATAATAAAGTAAACTATGACTATAACAAACAATTGCTATAGTAAACCACAGGTTCAGTCCTATTGGGGTTGGTTATAGTGGGGTTTTACTGTATATCAATATACAGTTAAACCTGTCTATAGAGCCCCCTCTAAATAGCGCCTTCCTCTCTATAGCGCCCGATTTTAAACATTAAAATGTAAACATTTTACATTAAAAGTAACCTGTCTATAGCACCCCCTCTCTATACAACCCTATATTGGTGGGTCCCAAGAGGGGGCGCTATAGACAGATTTAACTGTATATATAATCTAAAATATTACTACGACATGTGAGCTGAAGACACTCGGGATGAAGAATGACAGAGGTAGATCGACAATTGCGGTGTATAGAGCTGGACAACAACACTTGGGAATGTTCCCACGCACTAAATCCTGCAGGGGACTGGTACGGAATCCAAATTACCGGAGAAAGACGACGTAGCCCTAATGGCCAAGAATTACCCTAAAGGCCATTCGGTATGGGGCCATAAATTTGCTGTTTGGCTTAATCACTAACATTGTGGTGGATCGAGGAAGTATGCATCACTTGTCTAATCCTTGTCAACTTGCTCGACGTTCATTAAGATAGTCCAGTTGATAGTTAGATATAGTTTATAGTTTAAGGTTTAACCGCCTTGAGATACACCGGTTTGTTCTGATTCATCAAATTTGATAATTCACTGATAGAGGAAGTTATGTAGCAACACTGAATTTATTGCTTCGAACTTCTTCTAAATTTAAAATCCCCTAATGCTTTTTATGTATTGGCATTTAGTATAAATATAAGATTTAAGTGCAAGTGTGAAGGTTATTTAAATTATGAAATATTTCTACACAATGAGTACATCTTTATTTTTAACCAAGGATCTCTAAATCGTAAAATATTTTACCATAAACGTTGTTTGTGTTAGTGAGTATAAAAGAATTGGCGCTTACAGGATTTTATGTCCTTGATTATAAGCATCATATATGTTTTATTATATCTCTTTTTATAGTTCAATGTGCAAACATTCAGACAAGTCTGGTTTGAGAGCTTGGATTTTAAATAGAAAAAGATGATTTTTTGAAAAAGTTTAAAATTTTATTAAAATAAGATTTCTTGTACACAAAACCTTTCAATGTTTTGCAAAAATGCGTGGGCTATATTTCAGCTGGTAGTCTTATTCAAGACCTAAAATGTGACAAAAGGATACAAGTGAATTATTTAAACTATTATATATCTCGATTTTCATACATAATTATTATTTGTATGACTTTAACAAATTAGTTTCTGAAGAAATCTAAATAATATTTATATATTTTGTTCTGAAAATGGAGGGAAAACATTGTCAACAAGCATTAGAGTTAAAATTGTTTAAATTGTTATGGATGAATATATGAAGTTGGTGTTGAGGAAGGTATATTCTCTTGCTGATGCTATTGAGTCTATAGAAATAAGGACTCAAGAATAAAGCTCTGGTTCTGTTCTTGATACCTTACTTTAAAGCCTTGTTCCGTCTCAAGAGCATATTTTTACACACTTCATGTGATCGATAAAGAATTTGACAATAATACAACATGCATTAGCAATGTATAGCTTTACAATGAAATAATCTTTTGATCGATGTTAAAGTGAAAACATTAGGCTTCCAAGGATACGTTTTTATTTTCCTTACGAGTCCTTGTTGAAATACTGTAAAATATTATCAATTCTATTATAATTTTAAAACAACTTATAACAGCCTTTTTCATGTTGATATGTCTATCTTCACCGCTATCACCTCTGTGATTTGTCTTAGAGTTTTAACATTTACGTAGAAAGAGGTATATATTTCAGTGTTTATAAACATAAAAATAATTTCACCAGCTTTTTCTATTATAATATCCTAATATTTTATTGATATGATTTATTTGCGCGCGAAATACGAAAGTATAAATGAAAAAGAGAAAATATAAAAAAATAGTAAATATTAAGAGGTAATACATTCATTTAGCCGATTTATATACAACGTGTGATCAATAATTTCCAGGAATGAGACTGTATCACGTAAAATATTCAAAATAATGAAATAATTTTATATGGACCTTATAGATAAAACATTTATCAACACGTAGAAAAAAATGGATCACACAGACGCACGCGCTCACGTTTTTTTTTTTCAAATTTATAAGCTCGAGTATATCAGAATATCTTCTAACTTCAGTATGACTGTATTGAAAAACAGCGAGTCTGCATAGAGTTTTGCTTTAAATTAGGGAAAACAGCTTCCGAATCATTTCAAATGTTGAAGCAGGTTTTTAAAGATGCCCTATCCCAATCGAGAACATTTGAATGGTTTGCACGATTTAAAGCTGACCGAACAAGCATTAAGGATGATCTACACTCTGACAGACCTTTATCAATAAGAAACCCCGAAAATACACTCAAAATCAAGTCATCGATCAAAGAAAACCCAAGAATAACTATCAGAGAGATATCAGAAAAACTTGTATATCTCTTTTGGAACATGCCAAACGATGATAAAGATTGATCTGCATCTTAAACGATTCCCGGCTAAATTTGTTGCACATCTCTTAACGAATGAGCAGAAAGAGCATCGCAAAAAACCTGCAAAAACATTGTCTAAATGTTTAATTCTGATCCCCATTGGCTCAAAAATGTTATCACGGGAGATGAAACATGGGTGTACGGATATAATCCCGAGACTAAGAGGCAATCAAGCCAGTGGCTAGAGCCTGGAGAACCAAGATTCAAGAAAGCAAGGATGATCAAATCGAAGCTTAATTGTCTTCTTATCACTTTCTTTGATGTAAAGGGATTGGTACACTATGAATTCGTGCCCGAGGGTCAGACAATCAATCAACATTACTATCTTGATGTATTGCGACGTTTTAGGGAGGCTGTGCGTCAGAAACGACCCGAAAAATGGCATCAGAAAAATTGGCTCTTGCATCATAACAACGCACGGCCACATACGGCCGTCACTGTACAACTCTATTTGGCTAAACACGGAATTTCTTTACTACACCCTAATCTCCTGACCTTGCTCCCAACGACTTTTTCCTTTACCCTAAAATTTAAAAAAGTCTTAAAAGGACGTCGATTTGACTCAATACCTGAAATAAAGGAGAATATTTATGAAAACCCTGAAATATGAGGATTTTCATAGGTGTTTTGATATCTCTGGAAAAAAAGATGGAACAAGTGTATAGATAGTGACGGTGATTATTTTGAGAAATTTTAAATAAAACTTTCTTATACTTTTGTATTTCTTTAAATATTTAGCATTCCTTGAAATTATTGATCACACTATGTATATATAATTCAATACGCATTCCTATTTTAAATATTTACTCCCCTATATATAATAATAAGTAAAAATATTTACTTGGCGATATATTTAGATTTAATATAAATGATAAAATTGTGTAAACAGCTCGAATTTAAATTCAGGAAGCATTCACCAAAATGCGAATAAGTTTTATGAAAGGTTAATTATTTCTATATATATTTTTTCGAAGATATTAATGCATTTTTCTAGAAAATGTGAAGGGATATTTTGCTTTCTAAAGACTACTTAAAGGATACTTTTTCAATGTCTATTTATTTATTTATTTATTTCAATTCAAAACGCTATGTCCCCCCAAGGGACACTTGCGCTAAATGTACATACAAATATAACAAAGAAAATATTCAACATGGAAAGATACACAGAAAGTAACTTAGAAAGATTCATAAATATTATTTACATATAGAGATATTCTTTGAATTTTATTTACAGTTACATCATTAAATTTAAAATATATACATATATACACACATATACACGCATACACCTATATATTGTTTACAGCCATATAATATGTCCAATATTTCCTTGAGATCGTTACATCAAAGACCATTTTTCTTAATGAAATCCAAAATATATTTACAAAGGAAATTAAATTTTATATATGTATATCTCTATAACAATAGATCGTTAGAATCTATTAATGGTGCTTGGTGATTGAAATCTTCTGCGAATATTCTAAATGATGTGATTTATATTATTCTTTATCTGGCAACGCTGCGAAAGCAGACGACGCGCGTACGGTGCCTTTTTCCTGTATATAAGAGCTATATATTAGTCAATAATTCTAATACAATTGTATATTGTTTGTATTACATCTTACTTATACAATTTTGAAGGATCATAAATACTTGTACTATTATAACTCGCGTTCTTTCGTCTTTAAATGCGAATCATCTTACAAGTGAGCTAATAAATTGGGTCAATGTTTAATTTAGAAATTATCAAATATTTTAGAATTATTCTCCACACATAAAGTATATTTATTTTTTATTTATTTATATTAATCAACCACGTGCGATATGGAAATATTTGCGCCTAATACAGATGAAACCCTAAAAACAAACAAATTGGAACATAGAATATAATATTTACATGTATTATTCGACAGAGTTCATAAAAATTATATATAAAAAGTGGCTGAGGTAAAAGATTTAGATCATTTAGATCAGGGAACAAACGATGTCTCACTTCTATAAAGTTCGGACAGTCGTAGATAAGGTGAAGAGCAGTTTGTTCAGTTTCTCCACAGGAACAATTTGGTTTTTCTGATAGACATTTTTTATGTAAATATTTCTGTATATTTGCCTGTGATGTGACAAATTTAGTGACTATAAAATTTGGATGGAACTGTGTAGGAATTCCGTTTGGAAAAATAGTGCGAATTGTATAATTAGCATTATGAATAGATTGATACAAATGATTCATAATAATAGCTTTTTCTTCGTCAATTAAAGTATTTTATTATTTATTTGATTATCCATAAATAAAACGATAATTTTCATATTTTATCCGTTATTAGCATAATAATTTTATATAAGAAATGTATTTTCAAAACAAACAAACAAACAAAAGCCTTTATTTAGGGCATTCCGCCCCATACAGGATTCGCCGTATTTACACATCAACAAGAGGGGAGGGAAGAGGAAACATTTACAACAAAATAAAGTTTGTCTCACATTCAGTTACCTATTTACAGATAGGTCATCCTCCAGTATCCTTTGCCCTGCATTCTTTCTCATGCGCCCAGCTTCTGTGCAGAACTTAAAAGTATCTAACAATCAGTAATTCATCATCCAGAGCTGAAGAGAGAAATTGACATATGCGATGGTATCTAAATTGACCAACTTGGGGCTTGGGAAAATTTCAGTACGTTTTTCTGCTAAGAGAGGGCATTGGAAGAAATAATGAACCAAATTATCATCCATGAGATCCATACAAAGTAAACAATTCCGGCCATTTTCTTTCCAGAAGTCTATAAGAAATGTATTTACATTATAGAGAGACAAGCCTACCAAAATTCATAGAATTCTATGAACACTTTATAATGCCTAAAACTATTATTTTATTCTGAATGAACCAGATATGAAAAGAAAATCTAACTAGAACTCTTATTGAGAATATTTTAATTGGTTTCAAAATAAAGTTGAAAAATACTGTCAATGCATATGGATTTAAGGTAGATAACCTATTTGAATACAAGGGCATTTGAATCATCATTTATTGTCAATATATATGAGTGTAAGATGAACAAGTGGGTCAAGAACGGAATTTTCGATGTCATCAAATATTTCTGGAGAAGAAACATCCATTACCTTAATCTTCCATTCAATTCAGAGAAGCTCTAAATCAAAACAGAGATTTTATTAAATGAGGACGCTATCGTTTCGTATATTGATGTTTGGGTTGACCTCGAAGGGATACAGTTTCAGGATGTTCTTGACTTGAATGCCTTTACATGGTCATAGCATTAAGTCTGCCTTCATCTGTTTTAATAAGTAATTAAAATATTCTAAATTTATATCGAGTTCATTTGCTCTCAATTTTTTTATTATGGTAGTCTTAATTATTATAGAGAATATAGAGCTGTTCGATTGATTGTATTGTATATGTATGCAGTATAATCTAAAGCTATATTGAATCTCAATTGAAATTATAAATTCAATTAAAGGGGCTCAATTCTATTTATATGTGTGTTAATATGAATAACGGAATACATAGTTCTATTCAATTCTTTACCTTTGTTGAATTTGGCCTTTCAATTCAAGCAGATTTATCAGAGGAACACTTATAATAATTTTGTTTGATTTTCATTCCCTATATATATATATATATATATATATAATGCTTTCTCTTGCCTTTCTTGATTCCATTTTGTCACCATTAATAGAAGAGAAAAAGTTTTTAAATATACAGTACAACCTCAATAAAAAAGAATATGGAATATAACGAACCTTCCCTTTTAACGAACCAAAAACAAATCTTCAGTTCCCTTGTAACATTGAAGCATGACTATAATGAACCGTGTTTATAGTGAACCAGAATTTCAATGCATTTAGGATTCTCTCTAGCGAGGTTTAATTGTACTGTATTATATTTACATAGAAATGTGCGCTTAGCTGTTTCAATACAACTCAGATCCCAGGTCTTAATTTGTTGAAAGCGACCACTTGCTGATCTCAAGGTAATTATTTATTCCTTTGAATACTAGTTAATTCGATATTCCTTTCCACTTATAGCATTTGTTTGTATTGAGAGTTTAATTGAAATAGTTTCTTTATGAATTTCACATACATCGTTAAATGGCTATATACAGTTTAGCACACTAAAACTAACCTGGGATATAGCGAACCTTCCGTTATAACGCCCCTGAAATAATCTCCATTTTTATTTTATAATACAGTGAACTATGGCTATAATGACCATGACTATAGTGAACTACAGTTTCTGTTCTATTGGGGTTCGCTATGGAGGGGTTTTATTGTATATTATTATTACATAAAGCTCTCTTCTCTCTTCTGATCAGAAATTTGATTTTTTGTAGCAATATATATGGGGCTATAAATAATTATATAAATTCAATCTACGTTCGCATTTTTATGGATTATTCTTTTAACTGAATATTTTTTTTTCGATATATTTTAAAGATTTAAAAAATGTTATCGATAACAAGATACCGGTATATATATTTGTAATAACATATTTATTTTTATTAATGAAATATTACAACCTTATATAGACAGAAGAATGATGAAAAATCATTTCGAACTGTTGTTTAAATATTTTCGTAGATAAAAATCTATGATATTGTAACTTAGAAAATTAGGAAAAACAAACTTCAGGATGACACAGCAATTTATTTAAGACACAAACACCAATCAACATTTTAAAGAGAAAAGGTAAGCAATGTAGGAAGTTTTTCCTGAGTAGCAAAATATAAATAATATAAATTTCAAAAAATATATAATCTGTACATAAAATATAATAAATATTTTGCTACAATATGATAACACACACTGCAATATATATATATTTATATTTTAATTAATAAAATCTATATTTTTATTTTAAAATTATTTCTACATATTTTAAACAATCAACTACAAAAGAATTTTAAGTGATTTAGACGTTGATAATATATATTTATATTCTGTTGTAATCACATACACACCTATTGAATTTTTGAGTATTTATATCAATGATAAAAAAAAATAAAACTGAAAAAACTGGTATGTATATAAAAATGAATGAATCCTACAATACAAACATAATAATGAGATTTATTTTGTAAATTAAATTTCTAAATAGAGACGTACTTTGAATATATTGTAGCGAAGTATTTTTATTTTATTTTATTAACAGAGTTTTTTTCTTTATATTTTGCTACTCTGTAATCTTCCCACATTGCTTATCGTTTGATTACCATTCATAGTTTGTCCTTGCCTTAAATAAATTGCTGCACCATCCTAAAGTTTTTATCTTCCTTAATTTTCCACGTGGCAATATATTTGCGAACAATGTAACGTTTCCTATTTAGAAATAAGAGATAGCCATAATACTTTGTGTTTTTAATATTTGATTAATTACAATAAGGTTAACCATAATTTATAAACAAAAAAATAACTTATACAAAATTATAGAAAGAAAGTACAGTGTTGCCGACTGCCTAACTATAAAGATAAATCAAAGAATAATTTAATATTTTACATAAATAAATACAAAGCGTGTTAAAAATAAATATAATAATTTGTAATTAAAAATAAAATAAATATAACCATTATAGAGAAATAATTGTTCCAATTATCTAAGGTAGACTATATATATCTACAAAGTTTAGTTTAATCAATAGACGAGAGCACAGATTTTCTTCCCAAACGATCCTAACTCTAAATCATCCCATTAAAGGTGTTTACCCCTCACTAGGATATCTCTAATTAGGTAAATCTAATCAATAATGCAAAATTACATTATCGGAAGGAAAATTTCCAAGTCAGATCGGGGAAATCTCTGTATCCCATTTGAATATTTTACCCTAAAAAACTTCCCGCCAAAAAGAAAAACGGCCAAGATAAAGAAATTCATATTTTTACAGACGATACATTAATATTACTGAATAAATACCAACAGATACTTTAAAATGACGAAAAAAATATATTTTAAATTTTGTGATAAGAAAACATACATTTCTTATCTACTACCGAATTTTATATTCCATCAATCATTATTGAATCTGGGAGGTAAAAATGTGAAAATTATACAGTAAGAAATTAAATTATGGATATCCAATAATTGTATCAAAATCAAATTATTTTCTTAATTTTTTTAGAAAACCTTTTTATATAATTAAAAATAAATTTTCTCACTATAGATTTAATATATTAATAAATAACTTGTTTATAAGTTATAAACCTTTAATATTAAATATTTTTGAAAATGTGTTTTTTTTTTTACTTTAGGTAAAGGGCGTATAATGATTTGATGGTTGTCTTGCCAACGTAACGTTAACAAAAATGTTGAACAACTTTATATATTAACTATACTTGTTTTAATTCTAATACGTTTTTATTAATTTTAAATAATATCTCTCGCTGTAATATTTTATAATATATATAATAAATAACAAATATATAAAATTATAATTTAGTCTTTACAAGGTGTATATGAACAATTTGAAATACCTTAATTAAAAGGCATATATTGGATCAAAATATCATTTATTTTGATCCAATATATACCTTTTTAATTAAAGATTTATTTATGGATTGCTCTATTTAAAAAAAAAATTGAAATGCATTAATGTTCATCTTCTGCAATACTAGGCAAGTATAAATCACATATTTTAAGAAAATTTAGAAAATTTTAAAACACCTTCGTGAAATTATTTTGTGGAATTTTAAATATCAGCCCATTATCAAAATGTATGTTCAAAAGATAAATTTCCATAACAACACTAAACGAAAGATGATATTTTTTATGGGTTTGCTCATCAGTACAAAACATCTTCAACGATTTTTAGCCAATTTATTCAAAAAGACAGCCACAAATAGAATAAATATAGTTCGCTTAGCTTCTAGAGCTTGCATTTTTTAAAAGGAAAATAGTGTTCTGTTTATCTATTCAGATATTCTTTTGGTTTTAAATTTTAATATATATGATGGTGCTCTGTGCCATCTGAAAAACTCTCATTTTAATGGTCAGGATATGCCTAATTTGTTTTTAATAACTTTTTTATTCAAAAATATAAATGCAAAGTTTGCTAAGAGGATATTCGGTGTTCTATATATAAAAATAAAGTTATCTCTCTCTTAAAAACGAACGAAAATGCCTTACCCTGGAATGATATGTCATTAAGCTTAAAACCCTATCTTCTAGTGTTCCAATATCAGTATATGCACCGCCGAACAAGCATGTACCTATCTTCTAGTGGTCGTTATGATTTTCTAAAGCCGGTATTATATGTATCTAAGTCGTTGATCCGAGTCTTCTAGTTTTCAAATACGGTCAATAGATGGCGCTCACATTCAGCATATCTTTTAATGAGAGAGATGAATTTTTATTTGTATAGATAAATATCCTTTCAGAAACATTTCCATCGATATATATTTTAATATATTTACATTCATCTACAAAACTTAAGGAAGTTGTACCTTTTAGCATGTATATCGGGATTCGAACAATAACTCTGAAAGATATTTGATACACAGTGATCTTTATTTATGAGACGATACCGTGCTATCTACAGTAAAACCTCGCTAAAACGAATTAAATATTATATAAAAGTGAAGGTAATTATAAATAGAAGTAAAATCGTAAGAAAGCTTAGCCCTATAAATTAAAAAGATGACATTTCATCCGCTCTAATAAGTTATTGAACTGCCCTTTTAATAAAATAAAATTAAATTCGCATGAAGCCATCTCATTTTAAAATTAAGAAATTGTTGTGGGTCGGTGATACAAAAGAACAGCCAAATAAGTGATTTATAAATATAAGATTATTATTTAATATAAGGATATATATGATGACACAATAATAGCAACCGCACACAGCAGTAGAAAACAAAGGCAGGCTAAAAACTATATACAAGATGACGGCGGCAGGAAGGGGGGGGGGGGGGGGGGCGTTCCCATTGGTCAGTTATCTTCATGCAGCGCCGCCAAGCGGCCGCGTCCACGCTTCTCTCATCAGAAATTGTTGGCGTTACCAATTTGAAAGAGTTCAAATAGTCCTCTAGTACCTGCTGCTAAATCTGTGAGAACAATAAGTGGTTAGGGCTTGTTATATAAAATAATCTAGAAAAGTGAAAACTGCATGCAGTAAAACCCTGCTAAAACGAACCTGAGATATAGCGAACCTTACTTTATAACGAACTTTAAATATTTTCCATTTATATTTTATAATACAGTGGACTATGGTTATAATGAACCATGGCTATAGTGAACTACAGGTTTAGTCTTATTGGGGTTAAGTATAAAGGAGTTTACTGTATATATAAAAAATGGAAGTATTAAAGCACGAATGTTACTTTTGAAATAAAACGAACATCTATTGTCCTTACTACAATAAACCTTGATTAAATACTTGAGATAACCAAGTGTGAACAAAATTGCATCTGTCTCTTAAAAAAAAAAAAGACGATATCTAAGAATTTCCACTTAAATTTTGTACATGAGTTTATTTTCAAAGTAGCATTGTTGGGAAGATTAAATTCCTCTTCAATATTATGTCCATATATTTGTTATCTATCTTAATTAAGACTTTTTCTAATATAATAGGTTAAAAATTTCGGTTTCAAGAGATATGTGTAGCCTATGTTGAACTGACAAAACTACTTGAAGAGTTAAACACTAGCGAGTCCTAGATTTCAAATATGTTTATTATAGTAGTGGTAGTCAAAATATTATTTTTTAAAGATGCACACATTATAGTGCATTATATTTTATTACTTATTATATTTTCTGCGCGCTTTATACAGATATAGTGAAGAAAATTTACGGTGTTCATACCTATATAGGGAAAATGCACTCTTATATCAGAAAAGAAAACAAAATTTCTTTAAAAAATTTAATATTACCCATTAATTGTTGTTTATATATGTGATATGTATACAGTAAATCCCTCTATAGCGAACCCCAATGGGACAGTGGATTACTATAACCATGGTTCATTATATAGTCATAGTTCACTGGAATCATAAAATAAAAATGGGGATTATTTCAAGTTCTTTATAAGGGAAGGTTCTCTATTTTCCAATTTCGTTTTAGAGGGGTTTGTTGTAATTTGTGAAAATATCTAAACTCTCTTTTCTTTATTTTAAAGAAATATTTCGAGAATTGTGTCAGAAGACATCAATTTTCATTAAAGCTAACGAAAATATGGGACAAGATAAAATAACTTCTAAAAAGAAAGTCAATTCTGTAACAAGAGTTTGTCGGTTGATGGGAAACTAAAGCCATGCGCATTAATCCATCGGTAAGATTTACAGTGGAATATTATGTTTGAATAATTAATATTTCCATTTTCAATATATATTTTTTTACATATTATCTTTTAAAAACGACACTTGAAGTTACACGGCATGAGTTTCTTTTAAACGAAAAATCAAAATTTATTTCAAGGTGAAATATCGACTATTTCTAACCTTTTTGGATGAGGTATGAAGAGGTGAATTATGAAGAGTAATGATGAACGGAAAAATAAAAGTGTCCAGGGATGGGAATCGAACCCACAATGTTCCGCTTACCGGGCAGATGCCATGTCCACTAGGCTTTTAGTTTTCCGTATTTTTCATAATTCACCCCTTCATACCTCATCCAAAAAGGTTAGAAATAAACGATATTTCACCTTGAAATAAATTTTGATTTTTCGTTTAAAAGAAACTCATGCGGTGTAACTCCAAGTGTCGTTTTACAATCACAGGCCGCAGTGCATTATATTATATTATCTTTTACCTTTAAATAAATAAGCTTCAGAGATGCGATTGTAGTAATTGTTTTTTTTTTTGCTTATCCCTAGTACACGTGGTACAGTACATGATAATCATGGTGGGTAGAGGTAGGCGACTGCTTTTACTGTAAGTGCACTACAGGTTTACACATGTTAAAAAGAGTTCGACCTTACACTTACAAATGTGTCAGAGCCCCGTTTGGTTACTTGCACTCGCTGGTGGGGTTGGACTTTTGCAAGAATCGGGGGCTATTTGAGAATTTTTTTTTTTTTTTTAGTCAGAAAAAAAGTGCCCAATGCGGGATTCGAACCCGGGTCGATTTAGCGGTTGAAAACCAACGATTTACACCATCCTTGCACCGACCCCCTGTAGTAAATGGTAATAATTGAAGATTGAAAGCTAATACAAGTTGGCTATAAATGAAGGTTTTTTTAATATATTATAATCTCTATATATCAAAGGATAATATATACTAATGTTGGTTTCATATTTTCTGGTTAATATATCTTTGTGAGCAGTGTTAGAGTTTTGTTTATATAGTCAAACCCCCCGCTAAAAAAACCTGGGATATAGCAAACCTTCCCTTATAACGAACCTGAAATAATCCCCCGAATAATTTTATAATACAGTAAATTATGGCTATAACAAACCATGGTTATAGTGAATCATAGGTTCAGTCTTATTATACTGTATATACAGTAAAATCCTTCTATAGCGGCGAACCTCAATGAGACTTAACTTTAGCTAACTATATCTATGTATATTCACTATAGCTAACTTCACCTATTTATCATACGGTATTTATGCAGTAAAATGTCTCGCAAAAACGAAACGTAATATATCGCATCTTCTTTTATAACAAAACTATATTTATTCCCTTTTTATTACACAGTAAACCCCGCTAAAACGAACCTGGGATATGGAAAATCTTCCCTTACAATGAACCTGAAGTAAACCCAAATTTAATGGATATAACGAACCATGGTAATAGTGAACGACAAGTTCAGTTCAATTGTGGTTCACTATAGAGGAGTTTCACTGTATAATGTTTTATATTCAAATTGATTAATTTCTGTAAAGTGTGAATATACAAGGATAATTAATTCAAAGTTCTATCCTCAATATAAGCACCTGGATATGTCATTTTTGACCAAATGATTATATAATCAGTGATATACCACTTATAGTGGAGCTCGGTTGGCCGGTATTGTGATCAGGGTACACAGACCGATCTGATCTGCTCCATGGACAAGACACCACCACCACTACTTATAGTCAAATGATCCATTACTATTTTGAGAATATTTGTGAACATTTTTCGAGGGAATTATGTCAAATCTCAAGAGAAGACGACTTGGCATGTGCTTTATGTAATGTGAAGATCTCGAATGAACTAGAGCACTGTATGACCACTTTTAATTCAATACAGGAATAAAGAGAATATTTCCACTATAGAATCGGTCCCAAGTATCCATCGTCAATATATACTGCGATAAATATATTAACTGCGTACCTTCATCTCTCTCATGCTTCTATATAACTTCTTCAAATCAGTAATGGGAAGAAAGAACTGCTGAGCACCACAATATTGTAGTGTATCCACAAATGTAATATATGATTGTAAATACAGTAAAACCCCGCTGTGAAATGAACTTAAAATATAGCGAACCTTTCGTTATTACAAACCTGAAATAATCACCATTTTATTTTATTAAACAGTAAACTATGAATATAGTGAACCACAGATTCAGTTCCATTGGAGTTCGTTAGACGGGTTTACTGTATATGTATATTCAATCGACAGTAGCCAATGTTGGACGATGTCCCTAATAAAGTATTTTATCATTGTTGTATAAAATATTGGTAACCATGGCTATAGATCCAGAGGCACCTCAAACGAGGCACGAGATAGAGAGTAAATTTTAAAATAATCTCAGATTTGATCGCCCCAATACTTTATTTATAATGTGATCCCAACAAAATATAGCAGGAATTCTTATTTTCAATTTTGTCTCTTTTAGAGTTCGAGATGATATAAAATTCCATCATAAATATTTATTTTTATGTTTTTTTTATATATTCGACATTCAAGTAAATTGTATAATCTATATATAGTGTATGTGCGTGTGTAAAATCTCGCTAAAGCGAACCTCAACAGGACCGTCTCTTAGTTCGCTATAGCCTTGTATTCACTATACGCCATTTTTTAAAAATATGGTATTACTAATATCGGGTTGTAAGTGTGAAGTCGAACTGCTCTTCACATGTGAAAACATGTGGTGCACTTACAGTAAAAGCAGTCGACTACTTCTACCCACCATGATTATCATGTCCTGTACCACGTGTACTAGGGATAAGCAAAAAAAAAACTAATATCTGGGATTACAGTGGTACCTCGACATACGAGTTTAATTCGTTCCGCAACCTTGCTCGTATCTTGAATTACTCGTATCTCGAAGCAAATTTCCCCATACAAAACAATTGAACTACCATTAATCCGTTCCAACCTCCAAAATGTCACCCCAGTTATTTTTGTTACGTGGTTTTAAATAATAAAAACGTATTTATAAATATCAAATATTTATTGCACAAAAACAAAAAAGAGAATGTAAAGAAATAAATTAGATATCCTCACTGGTCTTTGCCTTTTTCGCTACATTGGAGCTGCTTTTCTGTCACCCACACCATCAGCAGTTTCTCCATATTTTCATGAAGGGAGGTTCGCAGCTTGGAAATTATCGTAAGGCCCTTAGCCGGCGTTACACTCTTTATCGACTCCTTCCGTTTAAGCACAGAACATATCATGGACGTACTACGACCATACTGCCTCGACAAGTCAACAACTCGTACACCTTGCTCATGTTTTTCTATAATTTCACGTTTTAATTCAATACTCATTATCTTTTTCTTAGCACTTGACTTTTTACAAACTTTCTTCCGATCCATGGTTATAAAAATAAATGAACTAAAACTGTAAATGTAAACGCAACACAAAACACAACTTTTCACAGCGGAAGCACGCTGCTAACTGATCGTGATGGCGCGACTGCGTGTTACTACCTGTTGTGTTTCAACTTTAAAAGCACACAAAAATATAATAAACTTGGATTTGTTTATTCAAGTCTCAAAAAACAAAGCTTTGCATATAGAACAAATAATAATGAAGAAGAAGAAAGAAACATTTTAGGAAAAGCAATAACAAAACAAAAGTACTGGTCAAAAAGAAACATTTAAAATCACAGATTAATATCTTCAACACTACCGAATCGAACTCGTATCACTAATTTCGCTCGTAACTAAAAGCAAAAAATCACTTGCTCGTCGGCTCGTATCTCGAAAAACTCGTATGTTGGGGCGCTCGTATGTCGAGGTACCACTGTATTTTAGGTTCGTTATAAGCGAAGGTTTGCTATATCCCCGGTTTATTTTAGCGGTGTTTTACTGTATTCCAATATTGTGATGTTTTGTTGCGGTGTTTTACTATATTTTGAAGGATCAGACTATGTCTAAAATTCTAATATTATTAATGAAAAAATATTTTTCTATACAATTATTTATGGATCAAATGAAAAAAAATAAAAAATACATTTTAAAGGATAATGACGTATACTATTTTACTTGTGTGTTACTTAAGTAATATTTTATATATCACTTTATTTTCAGACCATATCATACAAAAGAAAAGGTATTTATAAATAGAAATGAAATCGTAAGAAAGGTTAGCCCTAACATTAAAGATGACATTTCGTCCTCTCTAAAAATTGATTGTGCTGCCCATCTAATAAAATTAAAGTAAATCCATGAAACCATCTTAACTTTCAATTAAGAAATAGTTGACGTTCACGATTTGAAAGAGTTCAAATAGTCCTCTGGTACCTGCTTTTTATTTTATTAGGGCCCACTGCCCTGTATGGATTCGCCATACAACAACAAAATAGCCTCTGGTACCTGCTGCTGAGTCTATCAAACCGATAAGTGATCAGGGGCTTTTTATATAAAATCATCTAGAAAACTGAAGAACTGCATACAGTAAAACCCCGCTAAAACGAACCTGGGATATAGCGAACCTTCTCTTATGAAGAACCTGAAATAATCCCCATTTTTATTTCATAATACAATGAACAATGGCTATAACGAACCATGGCTATAGTGAACAACAAGTTCAGTCCCATTGGGGGGGTTCGCTATATAAAGGTTTTACTGTAGTTCCATATTTCCTGGCCTTATTCTATATAATTCTATGTGTCTTATATCTTAACAGCTCGAAGAATTGAAAATTTACCTTTTTTGCATAGTCAAAACTAAAGAGGTTAGAGGCATTTCATTTCCCCCCTATATAATGAAGATTTGTTTGAAATTTCATGTCATATTCAAATTTTCAATATACTTTCCTCCGTTTTTCATGATCAGAATTCCTAGAGGCGTCGTTGCTGATATTTGCAATTATTAAATACAAACGAGAATTATTGCTTTTTGAATATTTTAGAAATCAAGAAACTCTTGTTTTGTATATCCAAGAAATTTCTAGAATTGGTGCATCTTTCCCTATCTACGAATTAAAGATGAACCGCTGCATCTCTTGTCCAAGGTAAGAATTCGAGATAGCTGGGGCCGAATGTAAATGTTTCCGAGAATAAATCATCAGATGCGATAAGTGGTCGGTAATGATTTGGCTGATGGATGATGATCCTCCTATCTGGGACAGCGTTTGACAATTCTCAACTAAATCCGCAGGTTTTGTCACATATAGATTGACATGTTGCGTGGAGTGCTATATAATGGTCATGTAGTAAATAGAACAGTCCGTTATCCGGATGTTAAGGATGTAATTCTATATGGATTAATACAATTGTAGAAGCTATCTGGTTGATTATATTGGTAAATCGTTGGAATGGTTCAATTCTGTTGAGCAAATCCTTTCCTATCTTTTTTTTTTCTATCTTCAGATCACTAATTGTGGACGTTCATGCTATATGGTTTTAAATGTACTCTATAGCGAACCTCAAAGGGACTGAACCTGTGATTCACTATAGCTATTGTTCGTTATAGCCATATTTCACTGTATTATAAAATAAAAATGGGAATTATTTCAGGTACTCATGAAGATAGAGGTTGTCTGGCCGGCATTTCTAGTTCTTAGAATTATTTCAGGTTCTTATTATAAAGTAAGGTTTGCTATAACCCAGGTTCGTTTTAGTTATTCTTGCATCAGCTAACGGTCTGGCAGATTCGCCAGCTTCAATTTTCTCCTTATACATGTCCTTCGTTTTTCCAAAGCGTGTTTCAACCATACTAAAAGATTAAACAAGTAAATAATAAGACAACTACATTTTACCTAGAACCAAGAATAATTTTATCTTTCACGTCAATCTTTAAAGAGATTTATAGTCACTGTGTGTGGCAAATTACAAGAAAATAATCTGCTTATATAAATAAATATTAAATTGAATGTAATCTCTATAAATATATCATAAAAATAATATTATGAAACTTTGAATTTTGAAAAATAGGCGCATCCTACCTAATATAAAGCGCTAGCTAAAACGAGCCTAGGATAAAGCGAACCTTTCTTTATAAAAAAAAAACTAAAATTCCTAATAATTGAGTGATACTACATAATGACCACTATGGCTATAGTGAAACCATAGATATAGTCACAAACTATGGCTATAGTGTAACCATGGATCTAGCCAAACTATGGCTATAGTGAAACCATGGATCTAGCCAAACTATGGCTATAGTGAAACCATATATATAGTCACAAACTATGGCTATAGTGTAACCATGGATCTAGCCAAACTATGGCTATAGTGAAACCATCGATCTAGCCAAACTATGGCTATAGTGAAACCATAGATATAGTCACAAACTATGGCTATAGTGTAACCATGGATCTAGCCAAACTATGGCTATAGTGAAACCATGGATCTAGCCAAACTATGGCTATAGTGAAACCATAGATATAGTCACAAACTATGGCTATAGTGTAACCATGTATCTAGCCAAACTATGGCTATAGTGAAACCATGGATCTAGCCAAACTATGGCTATAGTGAAACCATAGATATAGTCACAAACTATGGCTATAGTGTTATCATGGATCTAGCCAAACTATGGCTATAGTGAAACCATCGATCTAGCCAAACTATGGCTATAGTGAAACCATAGATATAGTCACAAACTATGGCTATAGTGTAACCATGGATCTAGCCAAACTATGGCTATAGTGAAACCATGGATCTAGCCAAACTATGGCTATAGTGAAACCATAGATATAGTCACAAACTATGGCTATAGTGTAACCATGTATCTAGCCAAACTATGGCTATAGTGAAACCATGGATCTAGCCAAACTATGGCTATAGTGAAACCATAGATATAGTCACAAACTATGGCTATAGTGTTATCATGGATCTAGCCAAACTATGGCTATAGTGAAACCATGGATCTAGCCAAACTATGGCTATAGTGAAACCATAGATATAGTCACAAACTATGGCTATAGTGAAACCATGGATCTAGCCAAACTATGGCTATAGTGAAATCATAGATATAGTCACAAACTATGGCTATAGTGAAACCATGGATCTAGCCAAACTATGGCTATAGTGAAACCATGGATCTAGTCACAAACTATGGCTATAAACAACCAAAGTAACGGTCTCATTAGTGTTCGCAAAAGGGAAGATTTTCAGTATTTATTATATTTTTATACCTAATACAAATTTTTGATATTTTGCAAATGTGTGTTTCCTTAGTAGTGTGTTTATTTTTTACCCATCCTATATAAATATTTCTTTGTGTGTTTTTTTTCATTAAACAAATATAATACGGGTTATTAATTCATAGCTTTTATTTGCTTAATTATTTCTTATTCAAACATGACTCAACATATATATTTATTTGACGAATTATTTTCTTGATAATTAATATTTCCTATATATATTATCAATTTATAAATATATATTATAAATAAAGAGGTTTCTGTTGCATTTTGGAATTAGAATGATATATAGAATTATTATTTGTTGCTTGATTTTGGTATTCATGAGTATGTTACGATATTGTTTTGCAGTTGTGGGAATAATAAAATAGTTTTGATCAGAGATTTCTTTATTTGAGCTAAGGAATATATATGAAAAACATAATTTGGTAAAAGTACCGCCTGGCTTAAGGCGAGTAGAATAAGGAAAAAAATATTATTTAAATAATGTACAAAAGTTTTGAACCGGCCAACGTAAAACAACAATAATGAGTTTTTATAGGGGAAAAGTGACCTCTGGCGGTCGATTTAGCAGAGTATTTGAATCTATGAAATATAATTTAAAATAAAATAATAATTTAATATAACATATATATACTTTTTTACAATTACCCTGTTTATTATCTATATGTTTAAAAAATCAATATTAATAATAATTATGATGCATTAGCGTGCCATCTGTTATGAAAATTCGAAACTATCATACGCGTCTATAATGGTTTCGAATTTTCATTAATAATAATGTTAATATATAATATTATAAATAATTATTAATTGTATACTGAAGCAATATACTAAATGTATATAGATATATACAAAATGTTATATTTAAATCACAGATACAATTCTTACGTTGGTCATGTAGAACGAGAGTGGTGTACATGTGCTTAGTGTTTTAGTGTTACGCAAACTTTGACTTTAATCATCATCGATGCCACGTCACTACTATGACGTCACTACTTCCAACTTCTACCTTCAAACTTGCTGTTATTGTTTATCGCTAACTTGTTTTAACAATATATGTAATGGAACAAGTCGTTCCTTAAATAAATATATATTTGTTTATATCTAAAGGGATGTCCTCGTAACTACAACAAACGTGAGTACAAAAACAACTAGAAATCCTTACAAAGGAACATCGTATTTTGCTAAGCCTATATCAATTTGGTAGCAGAGCGTGGTTTGGGCGCGCGAATTGGACTAACCGCCAATTGATCCATTTAAATCAAAAAGAAATTAAATAATTGGACTAACCGCCAATTTAGAAAAGAAAAAATTAAATAAAAATGGATACCTATAACTTAGCAAAAATGGAACTGTTAACAGAAAACAACTATACAACGTGGTCCATGAAAATGGAAGCAATTCTAGATTCAAAAGATCTCTTCGAGGACGTAATTGTTAATGACGAGCCAGACTTTACAAATAATAAACTAGAATATGATATTTGGAAGAAAAAGAATCGGGAAGCATACAGCCTAATAATATTGTCACTTTCGGATGACTTAACAATCATCTTTCGAGGCGATAAAAGGGCCAAAAGAATTTGGTACGACATAAAGAAAAGGTTTGAAGGATCTCTAGAAAATAAAAGGATAGACCTAATGTTGGATCTAGCCAGACTAAAATTGAACCCAAATGAAAATGTTAACATGTATATTGTACGAGCACAGAAACTGGCACAAGAGATCACTCAGCTAGGAAAGACTGTAACAGAAAGAGAACTTGTACGATACATTGTTGAAGGACTCACACCTAACTTTGACACGATCTCAGCAGCACTGTCAATAAACAGAGAAATCTCCTTACCAGACTTGAGACAAACTCTACTGGATTTCGAGAAGAAAAGACAGGACAGAAGCAAAAATCATGAAAATGCTTTCAGATCATCAGGCAACCAATTCAAAGAAAAGTCATGCTACATTTGCAAAAGAAAAGGACATTTCAAGAAAGACTGTTGGTTCAACCCTAACAACAAAGGAAATCAAAAGAATACAACAAACAAAAATAACATGGCCAGTACAAGGAACTACCATAAAGGACCAAAACAAAACAAAGACACAGCCAGATCAGCAATCCAAGAACGAACGGAGGAACCATCCCAACGAAGAGACTCCACTTCAGAATACGCACTACATGTAATCACAAGGGAGGAACGCCCGACGACTCAGGACGTGTGGATAATTGATTCTGCGTGCACAAGCCACATGACTTCCCATGGTGAATGGATCGAGCACAAGACGGAGGAGAGAAGAAGCATACAAGTGGCGGAAGAAGGGAGACAGATTGAATCTGCCTCATCAGGATTAATCCAAGCTACTGTACAAGGTAAGGACAAACTTAACAACACTGTAACCCTACATAATGTCCTCCATGTACCACACCTGAAAGGAAATCTAATGTCCATTCCAAGCGTAGTAAGAAGAGGGAACTCTGTTCTTTTGAATTCTGAAGGAGCATACATATACTCTTCTGATGACAAGCTAATAGGAACAGGCAACTTTGATGGTAACATGTACACATTGAACCTATCACGTTTACCTGAAGCAACTCATGTTCCAAATGAACATTGCTTGATTTCAAAGGACAATTCTAGGACTGCATGGCACAGAAGGTTAGGACATCCTAGTGACAACAAATTAGACCTGATTTTGAAGAACAATCTTCTAAAAGGCTTGGACTCTATAAATGGTACCCTTGATCAATGTGATGCTTGCTCCTTGGGAAAAATGACCAACGTACCCTTTGTTCACACAGATAGCAATCAGGAAAGCTACCCCTTTGAAGCCATTTATGTCGATCTCTGTGGTCCAATGAGAATAAACTCCTTGGGCGGAAGTAAATATTTCTTGACCATCGTAGATGGATTTTCTAGGAGAATATTTGTAGAGTTTCTCAAAGATAAACTCTCAGCAGCAGAAGTTTTGAAGAAGTTTATTGTAAAGAGAGAAAACGAGCTAAACTCAAAACTAAAACGGCTTAGAACAGATAACGGAACAGAATTTATCAATAAAAACCTTGAAACCTTCATAGAATCCAAAGGAATTAAACATGAACTAACTACACCGTACACCCCAAGAAGCAATGGGAGAGTTGAAAGAGCTAACAGAACACTATTAGACAAAGGCCGAACACTTCTGGCAGACTCCCAATTACCCCTACACTTCTGGGCAGAAGCTGTGAATACAGCTGCATATCTGTACAATCTAACTCCCACAACCAATGACCCAGACACTACACCTATGGAAAAATGGAAAGGTAAAAAGCCATCCGTCTCTCACATCATGAGATTTGGTTGTGAAGTCTTCTATAAACTCGAGAATCACCAAAGACACAAACTAGAAGCTAAATCTAAGAGAGGAATATTTGTGGGCTATTCAAGATGCAGAAGAGCTTATCGAGTATTTGATATCACAGCGAGAGTCATTCTTGAAACCGCAGACATTCACTTCAGAGAGAACAATAATGTCATCTCGGAAGAAAAACAAAGTGATAATAATACGGACACTGACACATATTTCTTCATTCAGGAGGTTGAACAACTGGACAATCATGTTCTATCGGATGTTTATATTGAAGAGCCAGCACCAGATACCATGATCAACAGACAGACAGAGTCAAGTGGATCAGACAGACCACAAAGAACTCGAACAATACCCAAAAGATTCGATGACTACGTTCTGGTTACTACGAATGAAACCATTCCGAAAGACTATGAAGAAGCCATCGCATGCGAAGACAAGAAACATTGGGAGAACGCAATGCTTGAGGAAATACAGAACATGTACTCGCATCAAGTATGGGAACTGGTACCTAGACCTGTAAACGCTAAAGTTGTCAAAAGTAAATGGGTGTTCAAAATATCTAAAGACCAAGAAAACAAAAACAAAACTTACAAAGCTAGACTTGTTGCAATGGGATACAACCAAATCCCAGGAAGAGATTACAACGAAAGTTTCAGCCCTGTAATTAAAAATGCCACCCTCAGGACTATTTTGTCAATGGCAGCAACAAAAGATTCAGTCATTAAACTATTTGATGTAAAAGCAGCCTATCTAAATGGAAACATTGAAAATACAATATTCATGGAACAACCTGCTGGATTTGTCCAAGACAGAAACAAAGTTTACAAACTCAACAAAAGTATTTACGGTCTACCTCAATCCGGAAGATCGTGGTATGAGAAATTCAGCCAAGTACTTCATGACTGTGGACTGGAAAAACTTAAATCTGATCCTTGCCTATTTAAATGGAAGAATGAAGACAAATACTTCTATGTAGGGATATATGTGGATGACTTTATCACTATCTCAGATTCTGAAGATACCTCAAACAGATGCATCAATAAATTGAGACATCACCTGGAAATAAAGGATGTAACATGTAAAGGCATGTTTTTGGGAATCAAGATCATACAAGACAAGGAGGGAATTTCGCTACAGCAAAGCCACTATGTACAACAAATATTGCAGAAATATGGAATGGAAACTTGTAAGGAAGTTCCAACACCAGGTTCCAAAGAAATCAATTTGGACAATCATATTGAAGATGACAATTGTGATCAGCACACTTACCAAGAAGCCCTTGGAATGCTAATGTTTCTAGCTGTTAACACCAGACCCGACATCGCTTACATCACTAGCAAACTTTCACAGTACTCCAGGCAACCAAAACAGATGCACTGGACAGCAATCAAAAGAGTGATGAGATACCTACGAGGAACAATTGACCTAGGAGTGAAATTTGAAAGAGGGAAGACTGGAATCCTGAAGTCCTACACCGATGCCAGCTGGTCGACCACCCATGACGGAAAATCTTACGGCGGATATGTATTGAAGCTCGGCGAAGCAACTATAGACTGGAAAAGTAGTAAACAACCACTCGTCGCCCTCTCCACAATGGAAGCGGAAATGATAGCTGCTTGTGAAAGCTGCTGTCAAATCAAGTGGATAATAAACCTGTTACGAGAGCTGGAAGAATGGAATTTCATGGAAAAACCAACTGCGATCTATACAGACAGTCAGTCATTGATCAACTGGATCTCCAGCCCTAAACAAAGCAGTCGCTGTAGACATATCAACAGAAAGTACCACTTCTTGAGAGACTGTTATGAATCCAGAGACATCTGCCTTCTGTATAAGCCATCTCTGGACCTGGAGGCGGATATCTTCACAAAGGACCTATCCCGAGACCAGATGAAGAAACACCTGGAGAACCTCAGCATCGTGGGAGTAAAGACAAAGTAAGGAGGGAATTGTTACGCAAACTTTGCCTTTAATCATCATCGATGCCACGTCACTACTATGACGTCACTACTTCCAACTTCTACCTTCAAACTTGCTGTTATTGTTTATCGCTAACTTGTTTTAACAATATATGTAATGGAACAAGTCGTTCCTTAAATAAATATATATTTGTTTATATCTAAAGGGATGTCCTCGTAACTACAACAAACGTGAGTACAAAAACAACTAGAAATCCTTACAAAGGAACATCGTATTTTGCTAAGCCTATATCATTTAGTGAATAACACAAAACATCTTCGATAAAGAGATGCGAGTTGCTCCTCGAAATATTGGAAGGATAAAATATATTTATAAATTCAATAAATGCATCTTTTCTAAATATAATTATGTTATATAAAAATATTATTTTATTTTTAAAATTATATATCATAGATTCAAATACTCTGCTAAATCGACCGCCAGAGGTCACTCTTCCCCTATAAAAACTCGTTGTTTTTTTATCCCAATGGCCGGCTCAAAACCTTTGTACATTATGTAAATAATATTTTGTTTTCCTTGTTCTACTCGCCTTAAGCCAGGCAGTACTTTTATCAAACTAGGTTTTTATATATTCCTTTAACTCAATTAAATTACTGATCAAAACCATTTTTATTATTATTCTTTCAAGAATTTAACCACGACTGCATACCATAATCTTCAATTTCTTTATTAAATATAACATATATATTACGTACAGTAATAGTTTTTCGTAAAGATAGAGGCTGCATGGTTGGCATTCATAGTTCTATGAAAAATAGAAACTTCGGCCGAAGACAAAAGATTTTTGTCGAAACGTTGAGAAAATGAAAAACTCTAACTGGCCGAAGTTTCTATTTTTATAGAAAGTAATAGTTTGGTTCACTAGAGCCATGGTTTACAATTTCACTATAAGATTTTACTAATATTGGGTATAATTTTAGGTTCGCTATAAGGTTCCCCGGTTCCCCGGTTCTTTTTAGCGAGGTTTTACTGTATAGTAATATAGGAAGGTTGTTTATATCTTGATTTTTTTTAGAAGGGTTCCTACTGTAGGTTTATTTTTCAAATACTAAATACTACAAATTGTCTACAAAATAAAATATATCTCTTTTTGCAACGTTATATTGACCATGATTGAAAAACATAAAGAGATCAAGTATCAAATATCCTTTTAATGCAAAGATTAAAAACACAAAATGAGCATGTTTCATAAATACGATATTTTAAATATCCATGAGCAAACTAGTGATATATTTGTGTATAAAAAAGGTTTATATTTTATGTCTCTCTCTCTCTCTCTTTCTCCTTTACTTACAAAAGGGAATCTCTTAAGCATTCAAATACGAAATAAAATAACACTGATAGACAAAACTTAAGGAAGTTGTACCTTATAGCATATATATATCGGGATTCAGAAAATAACTCTGAGAGATATTTGATGCACAGTGATATATCACTGTGCATCAAATATCTCTCAGAGTTATTTTCTGAATCCCGATATATATATGCTATAAGGTACAACTTCCTTAAGTTTTGTCTATCAGTGTAATTAGTATTTAAAACAAAAAAGGCATATTCTGACCAGGCTCACATGAGCATTTCTAGATGGCAGAGCGCCATCTAGTAGAACAAAAATAAACTAAACGTTTATTTAAATTGGTAACTACGGCTTCACGCAATTCTGGCCTTAACTACCCGTTTCATGATTTTTCAGGATGCCTGAATGACCAATATTTTGGTCGTTGAGGTACAGCTTGCACCACGCTGATGAGGGCCATCAGTCCGAAATGCGTCCGTGGTTAGCTTTTCTTGATTAATCAAGAATGGGTATTTGACCAATTCTAGAATAATTAGAAATCAATGAGAATAGTTGATATTTATTCCGATAGATGGCGCAAGCCATTAGCAACTTTAAGTTGCACGATAAGGAGATGCCTTTTTCTTAACTTAGTTTATTTAACTCGTTCCCTGATATTTGGCCAACCCAATTTCTTGATAAATCAAGAAAAGTCAACCACGAACTTGAAGAGTTTGGTAATACAACTTGGATAATTCGTAGCCCAAGGGACAAAAAAAATCGATTTAACAAAAAATTCGAATTAAAAACATTTTTAATAAAAGGATTAAAAGTCTAAGGACCAAGATAAATATTCGTTTTAGAGACATTTTGGAATTAAATACGTTCAAATTATCAAAGTTCTACTGTATTTGGTTTAGTAAATTTACATTCTATGTGAAAAAGAGATTGATATAAAACTTGAATCATCAGTAATAAACCTTCTAAGCAGTTTGTGGCCAGTATGAATAAAAAAAATCTAAAAATAGTTTAATTTCTAACAGCAGTGGATCTACAGGAATATCCTACCCCAGCAAGTTAACAAAATGTATTTACAAGTTACGCCAAGCCTAATTGTGTTTCCCTTCTGGCCTTTACTTAAGCTTCTTTCTAGCCGGAGGGAACTGGCTGCTAATCCAGACCCGAATAATACAGACTTGATTTTTATTACATACCACATCTCATCCTTGTTTTGATGGCAACTTCACCATATTCACAACAATATTAGATACAATTAATGTTATCACAAAGAATATTCTAGTAAAAATCTATGCTATATATGTGTGTGTGTGTGAAAAAAACATAAAAAATATATAAAAGGTCAGGTGTCATAATAAAAATAAAAAAAGGTATATCCTGACCAAGAGCACATGTGTTTTTCAGAAGAATTCCACCAGATGGCACTCTGCCTTCTGAAAAGCACATGTGATCCTGGTCAGGATATACCTTTTTCATTTTTAATATATATATATTATAAATAAAGATGAATGAGAGATTTCCTGCTTGAATTTAGATCATGTTGTGGATTATGGTATGGTAATGCAGTCGTGGTCAATAATCTTGAAAGTATGATAATAAAAATAATTTTGATCAGTAATTTAATTGAACTAAAGGAATATATGAAATAACATAATTTGATAGAAGTAATGCCTGGCTTAAGGCGAATAGAATAAGGAAAACAAGAGATTATTTACATAATGTACAAAAGTTTTGAGCCGGCCATTGGGATAAAACAACGAGTTTTTATAGGGGAAGAGTGACCTCTGGCGGTCGATTTAACAGAGTATTTGAATCTATGAAATTATAATTTTAAATAGAATAATATTTTAATATAACATATATATATAATTTTCAATATATATTATTTTCAAAGAGAGAAATGTTTACAGCAAACCCTTGCTATAGCATACACTAAGAGGACCGAACTCTTTTTTCATTATAGCCATGGCACACTATAGTAAAGATAGAGGACATTGCGACTGCTGTGATAGAGATACATGGAGACATCTAAAGCTTTTCATTGGACATGACAACAACACTACAGTAATACCTTATTGAAACGAACTAGAGATATAACCAACTTTCCCATTGAACGAATCTAAAATAGCCCCTAATATTAGTAATACCTTACAGAGAACCCCATGTGGTTATAGGGAATTCTTAGCTATAGTGAACCTTATGTACAGACAATTGGGGTTCTCTTTAAAGAGGTTTTACTGTATAATTAAATTTCGGGATTATTTTAGATTCATTATAAGGAAAGTTTATTTATATCCCTGGTTCGTTCTTACAAGGCTTACTATATATATTGAAGCTTATATTTTAGATATTATATAAGATTACTCAGCACAACACACAACACAACAACAATAGCAAACAAAACACACAACACAAAACAATAGCAAACACAAAAACAAACACAACACACAACATAATAACAAACACAACACATGACACAACACGCAAAACAATAGCAAACACAACAACAAACACACAACACAATAACAATCACAACACACAACACACAACACAATAGCAAACACAACAACAAACACAACACACAAAACAACAAAAATCTCATAGATTGCCTAAATTTCATAATATAAAAGAGTGCTCAAATGAATTTTTATCATTAATCGAAGGTATATAAATATCTAGAAACGAGATGGGAAAAAAGGAAGTTATGTACATCTACTATCATTTATGATAATTATACGTAAAATAAATTTAATATTTGACACTTGTCGATTCGAAAACATAATTGGCTCAATAATTTTATATTTAGATTTTTATTTCAATGGAAAATAAAAATTATAAAAGCATTTGTAAAATTCTATTGAAAGAACGACAGCTTTTGAATCGTTTAAGAAGTTATGAGGTGAAAACCTCGTTTATTGATCAAACAAGATACATCTACACAAATGTCCATTCTAGTCACGTCATTGACAAGACTTGAAATATTATCATTAGCCCTCTGTGTTGCTGAAAAAAATATAAAAATATTTTTTAAACACTACACTTTTCTTCTAAAACAAAAATATTAATTACAGTAAAACCCCACTAATATGGGATAGAGCGAAAATTTTCTTATAACGAACCTGAAATAAAATCCCCATTTTTACTTTATGATACAGTGAACTATGGCTATAATAAACCATGACTATAATGAACCCCAGGTTCAGTCCCATTAGGATTCGCTATAGAGGGGTTTTATTGTATATTTTTTAGAAGAAAAGTAGAGTAATATAAAAATATAGTTATAATTATCAGCAGTATAATACTTAACACAAAGCAATAACGCGCCATCTATACATATAAAATGAAACGATTTAAAAGCTTGTAGCTAGAAGTTTGTATTTTGTATAAAAGAAACATTCGTGCTTTTAAATCCTTTTATTTTATATGTATAGATGGCGCGTTATTGCTTTGTGTTAATTTATGCCTAACTGGCCTTGTCTTTATTGTATGCGGAAGAGCATTGCTCGATGCAAATATTTGAATGTAATTCTACTGTCCTATAAGCTTATATCCATAATTTTCTTGAACACCATTTCTGAGATTCCATCCTTCAGTGCTGCGTATATAAGCAGAATCATCCATTACAGTATTTGAGCCTTAAAATGCTTACCTGATAGCATGTAGAAGGCGGAATAATTGTTACATCCATTACAGTATTAGAGCTCTTAGAAGCGGTCTGGTGAATTAAATTGGCGAAACCGCTGGGAGGGTTCACCACTGATGAGCCAAGCCCTCCCAATATATTTTTCATCGCAGTAAAGACAGTAGAAGTTTGTATTGTGTATAGAAGAAACATTCGTGCTTTTTAATCCTTTCATTTTATAAGTATAATACTTGTTTAACATTAATCTATCCTTATAAATATTTCCTTTTTAATAATAGCATTAAATATAATCTTTACAGACCTTACTGCAATGATAAAAGTTATTGAATGAGAGGGCTTAGCTCATCAGTGGTGAACCCACTCAGCGGTTTGACCAAACCTTGTATCCTTTAATAAATTATTTTTGGATTTGCGTTTATTTTTATCTAAATAATATATAATTACCTTTATTAACATCATGAAACGCGATTTTCCAAACTTAGGGATATTTGCGTCAATACCTCTCTCTACATCACAACAAATCGGCTATATACAATCCAGTTCAATTCATTATTTTACATAATTAATCAAAGAAAATTGTCCGAAGAGAAAAACAAACAACAAAGCAAAACACACAAAGCAAGCATCGCAATTCTTTTCCTTCTAATTTTTTCCCTCTCCCTTTTCCAATTTAAAAGAAAGTTGCAAATAAATTTGCAAAATTGATCAAAATTTTTACATATAATTTATATATAAAATTGATATGGAACATATATACATATGTATATAATTCGTAATATGTAATATGTAATATTCGTAATATGTATATAATTCGTAATATGTAATATGTAATATTCGTAATATGTATATAATTCGATTTGTGACAAAATAGAAAATTTTCTTTTTACACTTGGATAAAAATTCACTCAAACAAAACTTAGACATTTCCCGGTTCAAACATATACGAGTACTATATTTTATATGTACGAAATGAAAGCATGTATTTTTTTTTTATGAATTGATGAAAACATCATATCTCATTTTGATGAGCGATGGGATGATAATAAATCCTAGTCTCCCCCTTTCTACCTGAAACAATAGAATTGTGCATTTTATGTATGCCCGAATTTGCCAATTTTTGATATAGAATACCTATTCTTCTTATCTGATTTCACAAGCTATGCACAAAGAATATTTTAAAATGTATTATTTTTATGCAAATATAAGATTGTTAAATATTTATTTTAGCATATACAAATATAGTAAAACCTCGCTAAAACAAACTTTCCCTTATAACGAACATGAAATAATTCTAATTTTATAATGCAGTGAATTATGGCTATAACGAACCATAGCTATAGTGAACCATAGGTTCAGTCCCATTGGGATTCACTATAGAGGAGTTTTACTGTATAATCTCACGAAGATATATGAGGTAATATAAAGAAGCATACATCAACTATTCAAAAAGTATTGTCAAATCATTTTTAAAATAAATAAATGCTCTCATTCTATATAAGAATATTATAAAGTTTAATAGTAAAAGATAAATTTTACTTTTCAATAAAGCTTCAGACGTAGTCTCGACGTTGCAAAAGTGGCGACTACAACCGTTAGACCGACCAATCGTTATACCGGAGTTATAAAAGTCTATAAAAACCTAACTGACAAAACAGTCAATATGTCTCTTGTACGTAACGGAGGTAGTGATGACCTTGGGAGTGGCCACCCTACTCGCCACATATTGCGCCATATTTCCTAATTACCAATTATTGTCTACACGTCTCGAATGATGTACTACTCGCACGTCTTGGCGAAAAAAAAAAAAAGAATTCCTGAATTATATTATTATATTTAAGATATAACAAGAACTGTAATCAAATTCACAATGTCTCGAAATATTGATAGATTATTAGGTATCTGATTATAAGAAAAACGTCCTTCCCTAAACAATATAAAATATAAAACTCTCTCCGTATGTTGGACTCAACGCTTTTATATTCTCTCAATAGTTTGAAAGGCAAATCAAGGTGTTCATTAACTTTTGAGTAGTATAAATCGTTCTTTATTATTATTTTTTTTAAATTAGAGAATCAATAAATTTTTTCAATATACAGTCGAACTTGGATAATTCGAACCCCAAGGGACCATTAAAAAATTCGAATTATCCAAAATTCGAATTAAAAACGGAAATTCTATTTATAGGAAATTCTAGGGACCAAGATAAATATTCGAATTAAAGAGGTTTTCGAATTAAAGAAGTTCGAATTATCCAAGTTCTACTGTATTACTATGTTCGCCTTTTTATAATGGAGAAATAGTTTTCTATTTTATCTCCAAATATTTTTTAAAATTTCTTTGAACTATATTTAATATATTCTTAAATTTATTTATTGATTTTAAAATGAGCAATAGTCATTGGAACTACTGAATCTTGACACAGTAAAGCTTCGCAAAAGCAAATTCCAATAGGAAAAAAAATTTGGTTCGCTATAGCCATGGTTTACTATATAATATCACAAATTTTGTAGATTATTTTAGAGTCGTTTCAAGGGAAGTTTTGTATCCTCGGTTCGTTTTAGCAGAGTTCAAATGTAGTAACATTTGAAAATTTCAAAATAAATCATAAATTTATATATGTTTATTTATTAGGAATGATAAAAAACGGAATTATGTAATAACAAGACACACACTTGCACATCTATTGCTCTAGTTTCATCAAGTCCTATCATATATACAAGTATATGGAATATACACTAAAAATACTTGTATATGGAATATACACTAAAAATATTTGTATATGGAATATACACTAAAAATACTTGTATATGGAATATACACTAAAATACTTGTATATGGAATATACACTAAAAATACTTGTATATGGAATATACACTAAAAATACTTGTATATGGAATATACACTAAAAATACTTGTATATGGAATATACACTAAAAATACTTGTATATGGAATATATACTAAAAATACTTGTATATGGAATATACACTAAAAATACTTGTATATGGAATATATACTAAAAATACTTGTATATGGAATATATACTAAAAATACTTGTATATGGAATATACACTAAAAATACTTGTATATGGAATATACACTAAAAATACTTGTATATGGAATATACACTAAAAATACTTGTATATGGAATATACACTAAAAATACTTGTATATGGAATATACACTTAAAATACCTGTATATGGAATATACATTAAAAATACTTGTATATGGAATATACACTAAAAATACTTGTATATGGAATATACACTAAAAATACCTGTATATGGAATATACACTAAAAATTCTTGTATATGGAATATACACTAAAAATATTTGTATATGGAATATACACTAAAAATACTTGTATATGGAATATACACTAAAATACTTGTATATGGAATATACACTAAAAATACTTGTATATGGAATATACACTAAAAATACTTGTATATGGAATATACACTAAAAATACTTGTATATGGAATATACACTAAAAATACTTGTATATGGAATATATACTAAAAATACTTGTATATGGAATATACACTAAAAATACTTGTATATGGAATATATACTAAAAATACTTGTATATGGAATATATACTAAAAATACTTGTATATGGAATATACACTAAAAATACTTGTATATGGAATATACACTAAAAATACTTGTATATGGAATATACACTAAAAATACTTGTATATGGAATATACACTAAAAATACTTGTATATGGAATATACACTTAAAATACCTGTATATGGAATATACATTAAAAATACTTGTATATGGAATATACACTAAAAATACTTGTATATGGAATATACACTAAAAATACCTGTATATGGAATATACACTAAAAATTCTTGTATATGGAATATACACTAAAATACTTGTATATGGAAGTTTTCCGAGAGGAAATTGATCTACTCGTATTAAAGAAAAGGTCGCCTCTCCTGTTAAAATGAACAAAAAAACTATATACCATCTATTGACCGTCGCCGCAAACTAGTGGCCTCGGGTCGATGACAAAGCCATAACACCAGCTTTGGTAAACTGAGAAGCGTCCACTTGGAGACTATGGTTTCGGGCTAATGGCCCTCGTTAGTCGTTAGAGGAAATTCTGACTATTAATATATACAGTTATCAGCGTCATAATCAAGCAACAATTCTCAATTCTGTCACCGTTTGCTTTGTGAATGGAATAAATACCCAAATATGGCCATTTCTCATAACCATCGGTGGTTCAGTGGTAGAATGCTCGCCTGCCACGCGGGCGGCCCGGGTTCGATTCCCGGCCGATGCATTTTTTTTTTCTTACAATTTTTAAAACTCATTTATATATTATACAAGAATGACATCCACGGCGCCAATTTATAATTGTAACAAATAGTATTTGAATAAAAGCATTTAATCAGGTAAAACCCGGGCGTTGCCCGGGTCATTCGGCTAGTAATTATACAAATTTCATCCTTTTATAATAGCTCCACCCTCCATATGATCTGAATTAGAGTAAACACAATACCTGAGATACATTGATTTTTAGGCTTTGAAACCTTAGAAAAATTACGCACAAATTACATACGCCGTTGATAATTTTACGATTAACGTTAAGGTAGCTGTTATTGTTGTAATCTAACTATTTAAAGAGCGTGTTTTACTATTACGTGACCACACGAAACAGCTGTTAATGGTTCTTGTAGTGAGTCGTGCATTTCTACTCATAATTAGATTCCTCTCACACTTTATGTCGATTAATTCTTTCTCTGTTGAGAAATTTCAACGATATTTTAAAGTTTGAATTGAAAATGTCTTCGAAATATCCGTATACATTTTCAAGTTACAGAAGGCTGACGTCGTAACTTTTGTAAACTATGAAACCCCAATAGATTTCAAGCAAGCTTTCTTTATCTAAGAATGTGTAAGTTCAAATGGCACGTTTTGAGAGGAAGCTTTCTCGGAAACTACTGACATTTTTTTTTTTGAAAGTTGCGGTGTGACAACTTTTCCTTACTGTAATCATCAAACCCGAAATCCTCGAGATTATGAACATTTTCAAATATTATGATTGGTTTAGAAATAAATTTACACTCTCGCTCTCTCGGCCGTGCGGTCACGTGGGAATCAGTCTCCACGTTTTTCTGCGATAGAGGCGAGAAATATTGAGCTGACCAACCAATATATCTTATTGGCAGAATGCTCCAGTCATGAGCTGTCGACCTATGTATGTCTTGTTGATTAAGAACAAGAAATGACGGAGTTTTCGAAGAAAGTTGAATATTCAAAAATAATTGCAGCTATCTAAGCAACTCTGATGCGAGCGAATAAGCATTTTTTATTCAAATACAAATTGAAATGATCGCGTTGAGGCTTCGGAAATTATGTCTAGAAAGTTTAGAGGTGCTAAAAGAAAGAAACAGGAGCCGAAAGCAACCCACCTAAGGTCCCAAAGGCTGACTACAACGCAGCAAGGCCGTTTCAATTATCAAAAGAGCGACACAGCTGCGGCACAACTGAAGAACAGCCGACGGCGGCAGGCCCTGAGTAAGATCAGATAAGTCCCAACATCTTTTGACCAATGACATTAATCACAGCACTGACTTCAGCCCAGTGAAGTACATCAAGGCACTAAAGGAAATGCTGTGAAAGGGCGCGGTCTTCCAGCTAATGAAGATGTTTGGCCGGGTTCTAGTCGGGCTGAAAAGCATCGAGAAGGCAGATCTTCTTTCTAAGGGGCCCCACCAACGGGAACACCCTCCTCAAAGCGTTCCCCTACAGGAAACGCACAGAGAAAATAGTATTTGGGAACCTTCCCAATCGCTATAAGGGATGAGGGGGCTGCAGCCTTACCTCAGGGTTGCTCCCTGACCTATGAGATAGTGGCGAGAGGTACATCTGGACTACCGGCAACAGGGAGACCTTCGTCCTTCTAAATAAAATATTGAAATTCCAACAGTTCCCTATAAAGCTGATGATTGTCTTGAAAGGAGAATCGACGCCTGCCTACATCACCTACGACGTCAGGTGTAGTAAATACCACCGTCAGGGACATCGGCGAGCCACATGCCCCTTGGGAATCAATGGGGAACATCCGACCCATCTGCAGGACGCCCAGTGCCCGGTGTCAAAGCCTCCCTCCTCCAAACCCATGTCCTCCGACGACTCCGCCTTCCCTACATTAGCAGAGGAGTTATCTACACCCATCGGGCAGACCCTCTTGACACCTTCTAGTCCTTCCACCTCTTATTCCGAGGCGAACTTTCCTGTCTATATAACGAATGAAGACATTTAGAGCGAATTTTTCTTTCCACGAATAAATCAAAATTCTACTGTCCTCACTGCGATGAAAAAAATATTGGGAGGGCTTGATTCATCCGTGGTGAACCCTCCCAGCGGTTTCGCAAATTTAACTACCAGATCGCTTCTATAGATTTATAATACTGTATTGGATCATTATGCTTTTATATGCTACATTGAAGGGTGGAATCTTTGAAATGGTATTTAAGCAAACTACCGACATAAGCTTTTAGGACAGTAGAATTACATTTAAATATTTGCATCGAGCAATGTTTTTCCGTAAACAATAAGGACAAGTTAGGCATAAATTAATAGAAATCAATAACGCATCATCTATATATAACGAATGAAACATTTAGACGCGAATATTTATTTTCACAAATAAATCAAACTTCTATCCCCAGGAGACTCAAACCCTTGAGCCTTCTGCTCTGACACCAACTTCAAGCCCGTTGTCGTCACCACCAGCGCCCTCCTCAACCATCGAAGCGCCAAAATCAGCCGTCGAGATTCCAACCCTGACCGAGAAGATCCAACCTCCCAGTCTGCTGACTCCGAGAAACAGAAATAATCAATCTCCCGAGGAGAATGTATTGCTTTACTGAAATATACCAAAGCCCACAGACAGTATAAGAAGATACTAAACACCCTAGACGTCTTCAGAGATGTCACGGAGATTTATTGGGGACATGAATCGAAGGTAACTTCGCACTGAATGATGGATATTCTCAGCTAGAACTACCCCGAGAAGAAGTCTGTATTAACCAAGTTCCTCAGAAGTGTTATTGCAAGTATTAACGATAATATTTGCACACTTTATAAGAGGCTCGCCACCTTTAGGACGTCTTTCAACCGTGGAAGTGTTTCAGACGATTCTAAAGAAATCATCTTGTGCATATAATGTTCATTCACTGTTTTAAAATATATTTTCATTTTATTTTACAAATTTTCTTTCTTTTGACAAAGATGTCAATTTAATAATTTTAATTGTCAATTGTCTCTCTCTTGCTCTCTCGACTCCGTCTTTGTACAAAAGGTTGTTGTCCAAAATAGTACTTTTTCAAATAAAAAACTTATTCAGTGGTTCACTATAGTCATGGTTTGTTATAGACATAGTTCACTGTATTATAAAATACAAATAGGGATTATTTATAGTTCGTTATAGGGGAAGGTTTGCTATACACATGTTTGTCTTAGCGCCGGCGGTTTACTGTATATTTTATATAGTATTTGATATTTTATCTTAGTTTTGATCTAAAAATGTTTCACCAAATAAATGTAGAATTATTAACGAATTTCTATATAGCTAATATATACTTTCCCGAGGAATAAAATCACCCGTCAAATTTCTTATTGAGATGAATAAATCTTAAGATGAAATGTTTTTATTATTATTATTATTTTAATTTAAGAATAAACCACGAGCTTTCGTGCATAGTAATTTTTCAGCTGGATAAAGGAAAGCGTTTACGGTTCTTTAGCCTAATTAAAAGCTTTGTACTCGAAAGATCTCGGTTTATTGTTAAATGAAAGATAAATTTCAGCACACCACGATATCACTAATATACATAGTGTGATCAATAATTTCCAGAAATGCTAAATATTTAAATAAATACGAAAGTATAATAAGGTTTTATTTGAAATTTCGCAAAATAATCACCGTCCTATCTATACACTTGTTCCATCTTTTTTTTTCCAGATATCAAAACACATCTGAAAATCCTCACCTTTCAGGCTTTTCAAAATATTCTTCGTATTCTCCTTTATTTCAGGTATTGAGTCAAATCGACGTCCTTTTAAGACTTTTTAAATTTTAGATTAAAAGAAAAAGTCGTTGGGAGAAAGTTAGGGTGGCTGGGGTAGCATAGAAATTCCGTGTTTAGCCAAATAGAGTTGTACAGTGACGGCCGTATGTGGCCGTGCGTTGTCATGATGCAAGAACCAATTTTTCTGATGCCATTTTTCGGGTCGTTTCTAACGCACAGCCTCCCTTAAACGTCGCAATACATCAAGATAGTAATGTTGATTAATGGTCTGACCCTCGGGCACGAATTCATAGTGTACCAATCCCTTTACATCAAAGAAAGTGATAAGAAGACACTTAAGCTTCGATTTGATCCTCCTTGCTTTCTTGCATCTTGGTTCTCCAGGCTCTAGTCACTGGCTTGATTGCCTCTTAGTCTCGGGATCATATCCGTACACCCATGTTTCATCTCCCGTGATAACATATTTGAGCCAATGGGGATCAGAATTAAACATTTCTACTATGTTTTTGCACGTTTCTTTGCGATGCTCTTTCTGCTCATTCGCTAAGAGATGTGTAGATGTGAGTAATTTAGCCGAGGATCGTTTAAGATGCAGACCATTCTTTATGATGGTTTGGCATATTCCAAAAGAGATATCTAAGTCTTCTGATAGCTCTCTGATTATTATTCTTGGGTTTTCTTTGATCGATGACCTGATTTTGAGTCTATTTTCGAGGTTTCTTATCGATAAAGGTCTGCCAGTGTGTAGATCATCCTTGACGCTTGTTCGACCACTTTAAATCGTGCAAACCATTCAAATGTCCTCGATTGTGACAATGATTCGGAAATTGTTTCCCTAATTTTCATAGCAAAACTGCATGAAGACTCGCTGTTTTTCAATAGTCCATGCTGAAGTTAGAAAATGTTCTGATATACTCGAGCTTATAAATTCGAAAAAACGTGAGCGCGTGCGTCTGTGTGATCAATTTTTTTCTACGTGTTGATAAATGTTTTATCTATAAGGTCCTTATAAATTTATTTTATTATTTTGAATATTTTACGTGATCCAGTCTCATTCCTGGAAATTATTGATCACACGTTGTATATGCTTCTTATGTGATTTTGCATCACAAGGGAAAGATCTGAAAAGTTAAAATGGAACGCTTTACGTGTCATCCTTGCGTATAGACCATGCTAATCATCTCTGTATCGCTCCAATATCTTAGTATATGTACCATGTCGAACAAGTGGTCACAAAAAACTTGAATGACTAAAAAAGAAAAAAGGATTTAGCAAGGTTGGCGCTTGGATAGCTAAACGTAACTCTCTCGGTAATTAACCCTTATTATAATAAAAATATATTTTAAAGAAAAAACTATCCTGAAAATGATTTAATCACTTTATTCTTATTATCTCTATATTTATATTCTGTAAACATTAAATAGGAGAGAGAAACATATAAAATAATCAATAGTATAATGGTGGTTATATGTAAATAAGTTGATTTGGAATAGAAGAAAGAAAAGAAGACATGAACAAAGTATTCTCCCATTTCTGACAGAGAGGTTACGACCGTCTTGAATCCAAATTCAGGAATTGCCATTTCTCGGACGGCACTTGTCACCTGCTGTCGAAGCCATAAAAAGACGAATGTCGCAATGACGTCTTCAATCGAAAATGACATCTCCCCCTCCTTCCAGTCCCCCCCCCCCCCCCTCCTTTCCATTGCCCAATACAGCGGCGGCCACATGGCAACGACGGCTGGCACATGTGCACAGTGTCCCCCCAATAGTAGAAAAGTGTTCAGACAGGATGGTTCGTTGAGATGCGACCAGCGTTTCTGGACAAAACAATTAAACTGGGGCCAACAGTAGCGGAAGAAGGCTGGCTACCGCTGTCAATTAAAATTCTTTCGATGAAGAAGAGGCAGCCTGAGGAGATGGCAGCTTTGATAGCTCGGGCCCGGTCACGATTCCAGTAGCGGGGGGCGGGGCCGTGTTTACCCCCCCCCCCCTCAAATCGCCTGCGTTTTTTTTTTTACTTCTTTCCCCAGCGTCGTCAGACAACCCCTGCCGCCGATCTACAATGCCAGCCACCTTCTGGGATATTAGTCCAGACTGCGCTGCTCTTTTCCATCAGAATTTCTCAAAACATACCTCTTGTTAAGTATATTAGATATAGTCACTATTAATGAAAGGTGGAAAAAACTAAATACGATAAAACCTCGATCAAATAAACCGAGGTTATAACGAACCTTCCCTTATAAAGAACCTAAACCACAATCCTCAATATATTAATGACATCATATATGGAACCATGGCTATAGTGAATACATGGCTATATTGAACTAAGAGTTCGGTCTCATTAAGGTTCCCTTTTGCGAGATTTCATTGTACAGATGCTTGAAAATAAGGCATTAGCGCGCCATATATGTACAAGAAATGAGACAATTAAACGCGGGTTTTCTTTTTATTTGCAAATATAAAATCTACCTACTGTCCTTACTGCGATGGAAAATATATTGGGAGGGCTTGGTTCATCAGTGGAAAGCCTCAAAGCTACCTGGTGGATTAAATTGGCAAAACTGTTGATAGAGTTCCACACTGAGATGAGCTATGCCACCCTAATATGTTTCACCGCAGTAAGGGCTGTAGGTAGATGATTTATTTGTAAAATTAAAAACAAAGATTACGATAAAATTGTTTAATTTATTCTACAAATTACTTTATTCATATCTACATGTTGCATAATCGTTCTCTTTGAGCTTGATGTACCCGATCTAGAAGGCCGTGTTGCCAAAGCGCTGGGGATGGTAGATGGGGATCTCGTATATCCAGATGTTGAGGGTGTCCAGGAGGGTCTACCATTTTCTATGTCTGGTCTCAGTAACATGGCAGTCTTGCTGTTTAGTTTTACCAAAGACGGCATGATTCAAGACTGTAACAAAGCCCACATATTCATGATATAAACATCAAAGGTATTTTAATAGTTTAGGATTCCAATGATTCACACCTAGTAATTGGTATCTCAACAAAGTAATTTTTTGAAACGAAGGTCACATTTACAGCAAAGTATCAAGGATCAATTGACAGCCATTACTCAATTGGTTCAAGGTGTTTCTGTTTTACTATCCCATATTTGTACAAACTTAATATATTTTTATTCTACTACTGAAGTACCAGTACGATGCATTTTTAGAAATCTTGTACGAATTTGAGATATTAAACAAAAACTCTAAAGAAACCACGATTGTCAATTTATCCTGAGGTCATCTCCTGATGATTAACAAACTTTAAGCTATCTTAGCGCCACACAGCTGATCTACGTGCTCTACAAGATCTCTGAAGAAGAGTCATTTAGATGGAAAGTGCACATTAACACGGTATATAGAGAGAAAATAAGAATAACCCGGGCCCCTGGAGCGCAAGAAATGCCAACTGCCCGGTACGGTATATTCTAAAATAAAGATACAGTAAAACCTCGCTATAGCGAACCTCAATGGAACTGGATTTTTGGTTCACTATAGCTCCACTATATCCATGGTTCATTATGTGGTACCACTAACATTGTGGGGATTATTTTAGGTTCGATTCAATAGAAGGTTCGCTACATCCCGTTTTAGCGAGGTTCTACTGTCATTGATTGAGCGTTATCTCCGTTTTTACAATTAACTGTTTGGTCTCTTGTTAACTAATAGCTGAACCTATTGCCAAATAAAATATTGTCAAAACGATTGAAGAAATTGAATTGAAACTTATACTTTATATCCTTCCTATATATATTTTATATAAATAAATAAAAATGAAGGATAAAAATATAAATAAATTAGGTTTCTGAAAGGATATACATATAAATAGATATTTTTAAATATAAAATAGGCGTTATTATTAATATTCAAAATATTCACACCTATATTTCACAAAAATTATTTTGTCCATAATATAAATATATATATATCAAAATTTTTTCTCCCCATTGAATATAACAAAATATTTTTAAAAACGTAATGCTGTTGACGTTATGTGGCGCTGAGTTTGTTGTTGACACACTTTAAAATGTCATAACACCTTGATAAAGGTTGGCGTTCAGACAACTGAAATATTGGTAAAATAGATGATATTTTGATCCAATACATGCCTTTTTAATTGAAAAATAAATACATATATAATGGGTAAAATGATATATTACAATAAGAAGAATCGCCAGACATATTTCTTAAAAGCTCGCCAAGTTTATACCTTTTTAATAAACAAACTCTTCGCCGTTATCTTTTATCTTTTCTTAGAAAACAATATACAGTTAAACCCCGCTAAAATGACCCTGGGATATAGCGAACTTTCCCTTATAACGAACCTGAAATAATCTCCATTTCATAATACAGTAAACTATAGCTATAACGAACCATGGCTATAGTGAATCACAGTTTCAGTCCCATTGGGGTTCGTTATAAAGGGGTTTTACTGTATATATATGGTATAATATAATATAGATATATATTTTTAAATTAAAAAGACATATATTGGATCAAAATATATGCCTTTTTAATTAAAGATTTATTTATAGATTGCTCTATTTTCAAAAAATATATATATATAAATAAAATATATACAAGTCTTCATTAGTAGTAACTACCGCGGGACAAACTCCACCAACGATAAACTGCCATAGTTCTTTCCCACAGAGTAGACAAGTCGATGTGGTGACTGCCAATGTCTACCTCAAGACCAAGATCTCACATGTAGATGGCAACCTTCGCCACTGCTGTTTTCTCCATTGCCTCTGGAAGGAGGCCGACGCCGAAGAGCAAGGGCTGCAGATCTAGGGATACCTCGCAGCAGATGAACACCTCCCGGAGCAGAGAAAAGAAGAACATTTGCTCAACAGCTATAAGAATTTATTCACATAACATCAACAAATAGATCGTTGCTATGATTCTTAAAGAATTGAAAGAGAAGATATAGAAATGTGTGTAAAATTTTCTGTTTATTACTTGAATCAAGGTTTGATGGCTTGGGCATTAAGGTATATTATCGGTTCTCAGAGAATCTTGCTTTTATATTCACATTATTACTTAATCAACAAACTTCCTCTCTCAAATGGCAACTAATTCTTTTGAAAATCCAATCTCTATAATGAATAAGCTTTAGCACCTTGTAACTGCAATGGTTTAACTGATATTTCTGATATCCTAACAATTTGAAATGTCGCAAGCCTCTCTATCACGATCCATCCTGACTAGGGCCTCCAATCCCGGTACATATTTTCAATCCCGGGATTCGGGATTGCTTTTTTCTCAATCCCGGGATCCCGGGATATCCCGGGATTGAAAAACGTTTTCGTTTTTCTACGCCAAGAGGTATATCGTTTCGTTCGGTATATTTTTATTTTTTTCTTTTATATAGTGCCAATGACGTGGCACTTACTTTGATGAAAACAACCTGAAAGCCATATATTTTGCGCCTGCTTATGAACTAAATCATTGCTTTTGGGTTACAGTTTGAAATTATCTTTCAATTACTGTACACACATCTGAAAAAAAAATTACTGTTCTTGGAACTCTTAGACCACATCTCTTAATGCAGTGTTGGGCAGTAATCCATTCAAAGTAATACATTACCTTGTAATTACGATTACTTTGTGTATGTTTTGTTTGTCTTTGTATCAACTTCGTCTTTAACTTTTCTCTTCGAAGTTTCGATTCCGTGGACCGTCTTCTGGTGTACATGCAGCCCTTTTGTTGACCCACCGACGCATTTCAAAATCCTTTTGCACGCTATACACTGTGCATTTTGGCCAGATCCGTCTCGTAGGTATTAGCACCAGATTCCTTATGATTTAAAAGGAATAAACTTCGCCATCACAATCAAGAAGTGATAAGCTTACCAAAAATGTCCGACCCGTTTTCTATTGAGAAATAACAAGGTCCGATAATATTGTTTTAGAGATTTTGTTTTATGTTCGTATAAGTTGAAAACTACTTTAGGCTTATGCTTGATAGTGACGAAGCATTTAATGAAATGACATTAAATAAATTTAATTTAAATTAAATGACAAAAATGCTAGCGAGGGTTCCACAAAATGAACAGCAGAGCAGTGCGTTCATGATGACCCATGCATACAGAGTACAGGATGGAGAGTATAAACATAGATAAAAATATATATATATATAAAACAATTTGGAGCCCAGATAAGAGGTTAGTGGCGGGTCCATGTTACACGCAGGTCCGCCACAAAAATAAAGGGATGCCGCTACTATCTAAGAAGCCACTATTTGCATGTCAACAAAAACTGGGGCCCCCTCCATGTATACTGCTGCATACTCTCATTCTAGAGGCTGCCATTTTGGAAAGATCTTGCAGAATAACCCTTCGTTATTGGTGCATGAAAATAATTTCAAATCTCTCAGAAAAAAAAAAAGACCCAAAATGCAGCTGTATAAACAAAACGTCAAAAGTGTGCTATCTCATCATCTGTTTGATTACCAAAATGCTAGAGAAGAAAAATATATTTTTGCGCTGGTTTTCATGCACAAACCAGTAATCCCGGAATTTTAGGAGCAGAATCCCGGGAAACGGGATCCCGGGATTGGAGGCCCTAATCCTGACCCGTACAATGTGTATATATACAATGTGTATATATATTATCTATAACAGAGCAAAGATTTGTAATATCAAATTGAGAAACTCCAAACAAAGCATTTCCACAAAAGGTTAGCCTTTTTTCGCAATGCGTATCACACACACATACAGCTTTATTAAGACAAACGGTCTTATACAGATTCACCACAGAAAGGAAGCATAGGTGGAGCTCTTATACTCCAGGTAGCGCAGAGCCTAACCGCCTCTAAGTCCGAAGTCCGACAGGTATCATTTTTTTTTTCAATTTTTATTTGCAATCTTTCAAACGAATTTAAGGTAAATATCTTTCAAAATATATTAATTATAATTTTTTTCCGCAATGAATTTCTTTGACAATACAAATAGCCTTTCCCAAGTTTACCTTAAGAACCTCACAATCAATAACACAATATTATCCAAATTAAGATCTTATTATCTACCATTATTGATTTAAAAAGAAGTGTCGAATGAAAAATTGGAGACGCCATTTCCTATAATATGCCGACATATATTGGAATAGGCAAGAACAATCTATTTAAGGAACTAAAGGAAATACTCAACTGTCTTAAAGAACGTTCAAATCTAAAAGCTTGAGGGATGAGTTTTTTTTGCAAATAAATTTATTTCGAGCTTTCTCTCTCTCGGGCAACGCCCTTCTACAGGAAAATTAAAAATAAAGTAAATTAAATTATATTACACTGAGATTTAATTTACTTTATTTTAATTTTCCTGTAGAAGGGCGTTGCCCTATAAAGCTCGAAATAAATTTATTTGCAAAAGAAACTCATCCCTCAAGCTTTTAGATTTGAACATTCTATTAAGGGATTAGCCTATTAATTGTCTTAAAGAACAATGATTGGTGTGATGAGATGAAGGATAAGGATAAAAAAGAATCAATATCATCATTATTAACAGTTTAACTAGGTTGATTTTTAAGATATCAAAAAGTTTCTTAATTTTAAATTCACATTTCCATACTCTTTTAGTGCGTTCTCCGGGGGGTTCTATACACTTTCATTGTAAGTCCTTTCTCATAATCAATCCATATGTTATTTACTCGCTACTTTTATATCAACTTACTTTTTCGTGATTAGAATATCAGCCTACTTTACCCTGTTCTACAAGGTCTGCCTAAAATTTTTCCCAGAAAGTTTCAATATGTTTTAAAAATGCGAATAATAAAGATTTTCCAACATACCAATTCTAATCAATAAAAGTTTGAGGAATACGGCATTATATATAATAATTCCTCGCGCAACACGTGAATAAAAGAACGCTTTCAAAATATCACTTCAAGTAGACTCTTCGTTTTTAAATGTATTCAAAAACTGAACAGAAAATTTGTAGAAAATGTTACTTCAAAATCGGTGAGTCTGTATTCGAAACTTCAAAATTATTAAAAATATCCTTCGAAGAGAGAAGATGATAAATAAGAAAAATAATCCGTATATGAATGGTATTCACGATTTTAAAATGGCAGAGAATCAGTAGACGATGATCCGCACGTTGACCGGTCAATCCTTCACAGGATTCCAAAATTTTCAAAATGTTGTTTTCACACACTCACAAATAATTTAATATATTTCTCCCAATATCATAAGTATTTCTTCTTCTTCTTTCTTATCTCCACTCAATTATATCAGGGTATCAAGCTTGTAGAGCTTAAGCCTTTTGACAACCATCATGACTGGGTGAAGTAGAATGCGTCTGCCTTTGTCATTAATACTGGAAGCACTACCCAGTAGTAGGCCGACTTAGCTCCAAAAGAAATGGCCGCCTCTGACATGAGGAACAGACCCCATGTGCAGCCTCTCCTAACATGGAGTACAAACGCTATTTAAAATTGGAAATAATAATTTATATAAAAATAGTATTTATCATTAATTTGTTAATGTGATACTACTGTTGAAGGACTGACAAGTCTGAAAGCTTGTAAATAAAAGGTCTACACACAGGATTCCTAAAACACACAAAAATTGAGAATTTAATAAAAATATATCCACAAATTGAGTGTTATATATAATACAAGGTTGTCCTAAAAGTTCGTAAACACTTGCAAAAAATTGAAATACCAATATTATTAGCCGTTATGTATAATGTCTTTGTATTATGTATTATTATGTATTCGCGCCGTATTCTTTTTCTTCTGTCTATATCGTTGTTTCCTTTGTCTCACTGCTTTGTTCTTATGCATACCTCTGGTGAATCCTGTATAGGGTCAGTGACCCTGAATAAAGGCTTTTTGTTGTTGTGTTGTATTCGCGCCGTAATAATATTATTCGCCAAATAATAAGAAAAACAAAGTTTTAAGGAAAACACGAACTTTTAAAACAACTTTATATATATATATATATATATATATATATATATATAAAAGGAATTTCTTGACCACTCATATTAACATTTTATATGTCAGAGCTCCCTCTAGTGTAACAAAAATAAACTAAACGTTATTTCTGTTTTGCTCCATAATATTTGGCCAATCCATTTTCATGATAACTAAAGAAAAGCTAACCACGTGCGCGTTTCGGGCTGTTGGTCTTCGTCAGTGGTGCAGGCTGTACCTCAACGACCAAAAAGCTGATCCTTGAGGTTTCCTGAGAAATCAAGAAATGGGTATTTAGGGCAAAGTTTGCGTAATTGCGCTAAACATGTGAACGAATAAGAAACACATATTTTAAAACATTTTTATTTTTATGAAAAAGAGTATGGCAGTACCAATCAGCGGGTGGATAAAACGGACACCATATATAGGTTTATAGATGGAAATTTTGCCGGGAGGAAATTGATATAAAGAGACAAGGGTCGTCTCTCCCGTCAAAATAGACGTCTAAAACCAGATGCCATCTATTGACCGTCGCCGCAACTAGCGGCCTCGGGTCGGTGAAAAAGCCACAACACCAGCTTTGGCAAACTGAAAAGCGTCCACTTAGAGACCATGGTTTGCCAGCTAAACACCTCTTTGCCAGATTGTGAAGATTCCATTAGATCCCGTGTGAATCTCATGGAATAAAGTCCACCCTAGACTGACGAGGGCCATTAGCCCGAAACCATGGTCTCTAGGTGGACCCTTTTCAGTTTGCCAAAGCTGGTGTTGTGGCTTTGTCACCGACCCGAGGCTGCTAGTTGCGGCGACGGTCAATAGATGGCGTCTGGTTTTAGACGTCTATTTTGACGGTAGAGGCGACCCTTGTCTCTTTATATAGGTTTATAAACCTTACATATATTAGTGTAACTCTTACATATAATTTATTTTTTCTCTTCTCTTTTAATAATAATGATATATGAACTAATTTCGTGGGTAAAACCTTCGATTCCTGAAAGTCATAAACCGGGATCGAATCCCGCGTTAACATTTTGTTTAATAAGTGAATAACCTTCACATATTATTCATTGTTGTAAATATCATAAACTAGGTTGCTCTTGTTGAGCGGTACCTAATAAAGTGATTTTGGAACAAGGAACTAATTTTGTTTTAAATATTTGATTACAATGTTTCCTTTTTCCTTTCTTCCTCCTTGTTAATATCATATAAATATACGGCCTAAAATTATTGTAAAATATAGACAACTATAGAAACATAAATGTATGCCAGTACAATTGTCCCTAAGGAGAACATAGCGCTTTAAAAATTTAAATAAAATACATATATATAAATTTAAGCAGATTAAGTGATCGAGTAATGAAATTTAAAGTTCAAAAAAATACGAAATTATTAAATAAAACAGAATAATTTTTGAATATATAAAGCAGATGATCCGAAACAGTAAAAGAACACATTAACTTGGGCAACAGAATCCTTGACAGAAGACATGTAAATCTATTTAAAATAGCTTTCCATTCAAATCTCGAAGGATTTGCCACAGCCATACTAATAAATTGTTTTAAACCAAAATAAAATTCGGATATTTTAGAATAGCTATACTATATTATCAAAAAGACATTATACGGAGTGAATCAATTTGAGAAATCCCTTTTAAAAAAAGCAACAATAAGCTTTATCTTCCAATCTTTTCAAGCCATTCCGTTACTGTGGAGGAAGAGACACAAAGGCAGCATTAATGATATTGCTTCCAGTATTGTATGGAAAGGATAGTTGGGTCTTAGAGGATCTAAAGAGATTTTTAACGTTCTTTTTTATCGTTCGAAAAATAATTGCGCTTATCAGAAGTTGGGGACAAATATGTGACAAATCATTTCTCAAGGGACCCAAGGGATTGTCGTGAAAATTGACTCCTGGAGCGATCCCCTGGCGACAGGCAATGGGGGATGAATGGCCGAGGAAATAAATGTGTAGCGATCCCTGGCTTGTTTTATTTACTGCATACAATTGACTGACGGCGGGAAAGTGATGAAAGGATGTCTTTCTATTTTACTCTGTAAGTTCTTCATTTATAAATTATAAATTATATTTTTTCATCGCAGTAAGGGCACCAAAAATTTTGTATTATGTATAAAAGAAACATTCGTGCTTTTAAATCCTTTCATTTTTATATGTATAGATGACGCGTTATTGCTTTGTGTTAATTTATGCCTAACAGGCTTTGTCTTTATTGTTTGCAGAAGAGCATTGCTCGATGCAAATATTTGAATGTAATTCTACTGTCCTATAAGCTTATGTCCATAGTTTACTTGAAAACCATTTCTGAGATTCCATCCTTCAGTGCTGCGTATATAAGCAGAATCGTCCAATACAGTATTAGAGCTCTGAGAAGCGGTCTGGTGGATTAAATTGGCGAAACCGCTGGGAGGGTTACTACTGATGAACCAAGCCCTCCCATTATATTTTTTCATCGCAGTAAGGGCAGTAGAAGTTTGTATTATGTATAAAAAGAAACATTCGTGCTTTTAAATCCTTTCATTTTATATGTATAGATGGCGCGTTATTGCTTTGTGTTAAATTATAAGGTCTTAACGGCTCATTTATATATAAAAATGAAAATATTATAGCACGAATATATTTCTTTTTGAATATAAAACATACATCTACTATCCTTACTGCCTTAACGTGCTTTAATGATTCCATTTTTTATATATAAATGGAACGTTATCACCTTATAATATAAATGATGCCTAACTTCACACACAAAGCCTTTATTAAGACGCTAGTCTTATACAGATTCTCCGTACAAGGTGCAATAACAGGAAAAGAGCAGCACAGGAAACCATTAGTTCCGCAACTATATACAATTATAAGTAATAAGTAAAAGTATGATTTAATATGAAAGGTCTATAAGAAGGTCTACTCCAGCACAGCCATCCAAATCACCTGCTCCGCAATCTCATCGTCGACCAACACGAATGATGCCTAACTTGCCTTTACATTATCATATATTAAAAAACGAAAGAAAAAAATAAAAGATAAAAAGATCAGGTGTTGAAATCAATATTAAAAATGGCATATCCTGACCAGGAACACATTTCTTTCGTTTTTTAATGTGCTAAGCGTATTTACGCAAGTTTGGCCTTAAATACCCATTTCTTGGTTTTTCGGGAAGCCACTGGGACTAAAAAATATTTTTTGGTCGCAGTGGTTCAGCCTACTCCACGCTGACGAGCGCCAAAAGCGCGAAACGCGTTCGTAGATGCCTTTTCTTGATTTATCAAGAAATTGGGTTGGCCAAATATCAGGGAACAGGCTAAATCAATGTTTAGTTGATATCTGTTCCACCAGATGGCGCTCTGCCTTCTGTAAAGCACATGTGCTCCTGGTCAGGATCTGCCATTTTTAATATTATATATATCATATATCTTTATTTTTCTAAAAGTAATTCTTCATCATATTTACTTCTGCTCTATCTAATTACAAATAACTACATTATTATTTTGTTCTCGGGTTCTCTCAAGGTTGATAATAATAATTATTATATTAATGCAGACTTCATACACTAATGCCTAATATGTCTCATGAATATCAGAAAAAATGTATAAATAAAAATAATTAAAAAACATATATTTATACATGATTTACATTTATAAATCTTGTAGCATATTGCTTGTTTTTTTTTTATTAAAGCCGAAACAATATTTGTGTCAGCAAATAAAAACCAATTTTATTAATACCATATTTTGATATATATATGTTATTTTAATTAGAATACCGTTTTATTTCCAAAATTATCTCTCCCAAAAAAGATATAGCGATAAAGACAATCATATATGCGAATAATATAACCTTTTAACAAACACCTTTTTTGTGGCTCGGGAATATTTTACAGCAAAAACTTCGCTAAACTGAACCGGAGACACATCAAACCTTCCCTTATAACAAACCTATAGTAATCCTCAATTTCGTGATATCATATAGTTAATTATGTCTATATTGAACCAAGAGTTAGGTCCATTAAAGGGTGTTTACACAAAGTGTACACATTTCTAATGAAATTAAAATCGCTGAGAAGATGTGAAAAATGCGAAGGTGATACGTTTCTTTAATGGTAAATCGTTTCAAAAGATTTCGAACCTTTCGGTCATTCTACTGGTGTAGAATTTCAAGGAACGCTGAGAGATATATAAATATCGCCTTATCCCACAGCAATGATTTTACATAGATTATACAGTAAAACCCCGCGAAAATGAAACGAAGATATAGAGAACCTTCCCTTATAACGAACCTGAAAAATAATTCCCATTTTTATTTTATTATACAGTGAACTATGACTATAATGAACCATGGCTATAGTGAACCACTGGTTCAATCCCATTTAGGTTCGCTATAGAGGGATTTTATTGTATTACAAATATGTAATTTTGAACATATAAAATTATTATCTGCAAAAAGGGATCAAGAGAGCATGTTTACCTGAAATGAAGCAAAAATTACATATGAGGTCGAGTTAATAAAAGAAAATGTATTATCTAGGCAAGAGTTTAAACTGGGATTTTGATGTAATGGTCAGAAAGGCCTATTGTCTGGTTTATGCTATTCAGCTTTTGCTGGACTGAGAATCCTCTCGGTGCTCTTTACTGATGATCGCCCCAGAATAGTTAAAACAGACGGATGGACATGCGAGATTTGCGGGACAAGAATGGAGCCGGGGCTACATCACCATATACTCTCATGTATGGGGCTGAAAGACGAACGAGAAGTGCTCCTCAGTGAAATAGGCCTTGAGGGACTCTCTTTGGAGCTCCTGTTGAATGAGGTGGTGAGAAACAGAGCTGGAGCGTTTGCGTTGTTCAAATTTTGGAAGACGGCTGAAGAGAAAAGAAAGCTATATACATAATCTAATTGATGTAAATAATCATATGTAAATAATCTTTGACAGGATTAGAATGACGAATCCTGTATGGGACTTTGATTCCAGTAAAAGGCTTGTTGCTGCTGTTGTATATAGTCACAGTGTAGAAAATACTATACTATACCTACTACTTATAGGTTTCTCTCTGTATTATTAGTTCTCTTCTCTTCAATTACTCTGTAAACTGGCGAATCCTTTATAGGACGAGAGGTCCTCAATAAAGGCTTTTGTTGTTGTTGTTGTTGCTATTCAGCTTTTGTGGAAACCAAGGCTTCTATATGAAACCATTCTTTGGTTCTTGTTCTCTATATTTAAATTGATTCAAATATTCTTTAGTAATAGGTATTTTGATACGTGACAAATGAAATTTACAAAATTAAAGATTAGAGTATATTAAAAATTTATATTTAATATTTTGAAGGGTGTTTTAATGACAAAATGTTTACAAGATGTTAAAATATGATAGTCATATAAAATATTTTCTGAATATTTGAAATTTAATAACATATAAATTATACCCTCAGGATAAATGAAGTATATCGAGGGAAATCCTCTTTATTTCGTTCTGTAGAAAATATATACAGCGTTATAGCGAACTTCAGTGGGACATACAATTTGGTTCATTATGGCTATGATTTACTATAACCATAGTTCATTCTATTATACAGCACAACCTCGCTAAATCAAACCGAGGATATAACGAACCTTCCCATATAAGGTACATATCTAATATAATCCCCATTGTTAGTAATACCATAGAGTGAACCATGGATATAATAAATACATGGTATAGCAAATTAAGAGTCGTTCTTAATGAAGTTTTCTATAGCCACGTTTTACTGTATAATGTAAATGGAGATTCTTTTTGGTTCGTTATAAGGAAAAATTTGATTTCAGAGGAACTTCAGCAGTTACGGGTCATATATTGGATCTGAAATGTAAGGTTCAAAAAGAAGCAAAGTCAGAACCATCATAATAATTTTCCATAATTTTATTAAAATATAAGGTAAATTTATATACACCAAAACTCCCTAATAAACGAACATGGAGATACCGTCAAAAATACCGTATTTTTCTTAACAATATATCATAGTAGGCATATTTTCGAATTTTAAGCTATTTAATATAGAGATAAATGTTACATTCATGGAAAAAAACTTGAGAAAGTTGTACCTTTTACCATGTATATCGGGATTCAGAGAATAACTACGAAAGATATTTGATACACAGTGACCTTATTGAAGGCACTCGAGATAACCAATGAGAACAAAATTGCCTCTGTCTTCTAAAAAACAACAGAAGATCGACGATATAAAAGAATTTTCACTTCCTAAAGTTTTATCCAAGAGTGTAATTTTGCAGTATAACGTCTTAATTCTTTCAGTATCTTAATATATACCACTTTGAAACAATATATTGTAAGACATTATTATTTTAAAACTGTTAGAGGTATTTCCTAAAATATTATTGCAAGTTTTTACGACAAATAGTAAAAAGTGAAAGAATGCTTCTAACTTTTTCTTTAGTTTCCACAGAGAAATGTTGTCAACAATTTATTATTAAACTATTAAACAAAGCACTTAAATTCCTTTTCTCAAAACATTTATCTTTTTATTTATATATATTTTTTAAAGTTCGTTAATAAAAATTTAATTATATATATATCTATTCTCTTGGTCGATAATTTTTTTCTAGTTTGCTTTGAAATACAGTTTCCCAATTTCTATTTAGAATTTGCTCTGTAAATATTGGAAAATGGAGTTGAATACAGAATAGCTTCGCTTATTTGCCCTCTGATTAAAGTATAAAATTATTGCCTTGGTGCAAATGTTTGAACATTTACTTTCCAGAATGGAATGATAAAAAGAAGACGAATACAATTGAAATGTTCAATACACACAGGAAATACTTTTTATCGATTGACAAATTTTATCTTTTAAAGGTTGTGTAAACAACGTAAATTTTCCTTTTTTTTCCCTTACTCAAACTTAGATATTCAGAAAATTCTTTTGTATTCTATATATATACATTTTATATTAACATAAAGTTACGCTATAAAATTATATTTAAAAAAATTAAAAATAATAAAAAATATATTAATAAATTTATTTATTCCTCCTTTTATAAGAGCATTTACATTTATATTTTATTTTTCATAAAATAAAAAATATAACATTATTCCAATGATTTTTTTCATCAGCAATTACGCGTCATTGCTGAGGAATAAAAGAAAGTAAAAAAGTAAATAAAGAAATTCTTATTAACATGAATATTTTTAAAATGTGTATAATTGAATCTCTCTTATATAGAATTTAAAGATTAAGGTCGCCTCTCCCATCAAAATAAAAGCTTAAATCAAGCGCCATCTATTGGCTGTCTCCTGAATTAACGGAATCCGGTCGATGACAAAGCCACAACACCAGCCTTGGTAAACTGAAACCTACCTGGATACCATGGTTTCGGGTTAATGGCCCTCTTCAGTCCTTGTTTTAGCATCTATTTTGATAGGAGAGACCACATTTTTTTTCATACAGAACCCTAAACTCCAGGCAAAATTTCTATATAATAGAGTATACAGTAAAAACCTCTCTATAACAAGCCCCAATGGGACTGAATCTTTGGTCCACTATTGCCATGGTTTGTTTATAGCCATAGTTTACTGTATTATAAAATAAAAAAGAGAATTATTCCAGGTTCGTTATAAGGGAAGGTTTGTTATATCCTAGGTTCTTTTTAGTGTATTTTTACTTTATTTTAGAGTAATGTTACAAAATAATTAGAGATAGAATTAAATTCATGAATTAAAATTATTTCCTTATATAAAAAGATTCATCTTGTAATCTATTTATTATAAAAATATATAAATATAGGAATATAATTTTGTTTAAAATAGATATATATTTAAAAAATATATCCAATAAATGCATTTATCAAACAAATATTTCGATTTTATTAAAACAATATGAAGATGAATTGAATTAACTTTTACTATAAAGACTATGTGAAGTATAAATTTAAGCTTCTCCATCAAAGAGGTTCTTCGCCTCATGTTTTTTGTTTTTTTGTTATAGGCTTCATTATAGTGTATATCTACAAACTACAACGTTTGATCAATAATTTCCAGGAATGGGACTGGATCACGTTAACTATTTAAAATAATGAAATAATTTTATAAGGACCTTAGAGATAAAACATTTATCAACACGTAGAAAAAATATTTGATCACACAGCCGCACGCGCTCGCGTTTTTTTTTTTTTTTCGAATTTATAAGTTCGAAAAATCAGGACATTTTCTAACTTCAGTTTAAAAACAGCGAGTCTGCATAGAGTTTTGCTTTAAATTATGGAAAACAGCTTCCGAATCATTTCAAATGTTGAAGCAGGCTTTTAAAGAAAATGTCCTATCACAATCGAGGATATTTGAATGGTTTGCACGATTTAAAACTGGTCGAACAAGCGTCAAGGATGATCTATACACTGGCAGACCTTTATCGAATAAGAAAACCCCGAAAATGCACTCAAAATCAAGTCATCGATCGAAGAAAACCCAAGAATAACTATCAGAAGACTTGGATATCTCTTTTGGAATATGCCAAACGATCATAAAGAATGATCTGCATCTTTAACGATCCCCGGCTAAATTTGTCCCACATCTCTTAACGAATGAGCAGAAAGAGCATCGCAAAGAAACGTGCAAAAACATGGTCGAAATGTTTACCTACGATCCCCATTGGCTCAAAAATGTTATCATGGGAGATGAAACATGGTTGTACGGATATGATCCCGAGACTAAGAGACAATCAAGCCAGTGACTAGAGCCTGGAGAACCAAGATGCAAGAAAGCAAGGAGGATCAAATCGAAGCTTAAGTGTCTTCTTATCACTTTCTTTGATGTAAAGGGATTGGTACACTATGAATTCGTGCCCGAGGGTCAGACCATTAATCAACATTACTATCTTGATGTATTTCGACGTTTAAGGGAGACCGTGCGTCAGAAAAGACCCGAATAATGGCATCAGAAAAATTGGCTCTTGCATCATGACAACGCACGGCCTCATACGTCCGTCACTGTACAACTCTATTTGGCTAAACACGGAATTGGATACTAACCCTATTCTCCTGATCTTGCTCCCAACGACTTTTTCCTTCACCCTAAAATTAAAAAAGTATTAAAAGGACGTCCATATGACTCAACACCTGAAATAAAGGAGAATACGAAGAATTTTTAAAAAAGCCTGAAAGATGAGTATTTTCAGAGGTGTTTTGATATCTGGAAAAAAGATGGAACAAATGTATAGATAGTGACGGTGATCATTTTGAGAAATATAAATAAAATTTATTATACTTTTGTATTTCTCTAAATATTTAGCATTCCTTGAATTTATTGACTACACTATGCACTTTTGTATTTCTTTAAATATTTAGCATTCCTGGAAATTATTGATCACACTATTTATTTTAAATGGCCTTCAAATATACCTATTGTAATTTTCATCAAAGAAAAATATTATATTTTTGACAAAATCTTTTAAGTTACTTCTCACATATGCGCGCTATTATTTAGACTATATTTAGAATTTAAAAAGTCAGCGATTCACACAAACAATAAATTCAATATTATATTTGAACATCATTTGATGGTTTAAAGTTTGTTCAATTCAATCATTGTCTTGAGAAGATTGACAGAGAGTCACTCAAACGTCGGAAAGAAAGTGAAGAAAGATTGGTTAATGTAGTTGTATCTTTTTCACAACTGTATATCTAATATATTTGTAAAAATATTGTGACAAAGTATATTTCAGAACTACGTGAAAACTTTCTCCATTGAATATTTAAAAATAGAAATGAAAATTAAGGAGAAAAGATTTTTATTCAGATAAACGTGTGACAAGCTTTCGGGCAGTCACGCCCTTCAACAGGTAGCAAACTAAGGTAACCAAAGACTTTATATAGGAATCTATTAGAGGTATATTTGCATATGTGATGTATATAGTACGGCGAAAATACATCAAATATGCAAATATACCTCTAATAGATTCCTATATAAAGCCTTTGTTACCTTAGTTTGCTACCTGTTGAAGGGCGTGACTGCCCGAAAGCTTGTCACACGTTTATCTGAATAAAAATCTTTTCTCCTTAATTTTCATTTCTATTTTTACAAAGTATATTTATTAATTTTATTATTTTTTATTAACAGATTGGTCATTTTTTAATGTTTATATATTGCTAGTCTGTAAATTTCCCTCGTGGCTTATCTTTTGTTTACCTTTCATAGTTTGTTCTTGCCTGAAATAAATTTTGTTTCCTCCTGAAGTTTTTGTCTTTCCTAATCTTCCACGTGGCAATATAACCCCCGACAATACTATATTGGCAAAATGAATAAAAAAACAAGTATATAAACTTACCCTTCAAATTGAAAAAAAAAATGTTTTCATCGAGTCTGAGTTAAACTTTTGACCAAGTTCAACAGGTGAATTTAGATAGAAATGGTTTGATCAGAAGTTGTGACAAAAGTTACTACTTTTGCGGGTTAACACACAAAAATGGAATAGACTGGGGCCTACAGTAAGAGTGACTTAAACACAGAAAAAGGTACACTCAAAAGTACAACACCAACAACAAAAAGGGGGTAAATAAAAAAACACGATTTTTTAAATAAAAACAGCAGTTATCTTTTATTTGCAGCGTTGATAAGGAACGGACCGGGGTTTCACAGGTATGAGAGGAGGTAACCAGAAAATCTCACAGAGAACGCTTTAAGCGTCTCCACTCGAACACCACTCTACCACACCTCGCATTCCGTTTCAACCCTCTTTTATGTACAAACATGACCACATTCGTCCAATGAGAAGACGTGGGAGATCAGTTCACTTAAAAAATAAACAACATACTTTCCGCATAACTGAGATTAAAACTGCTATGTTTGTCAAATAATTTGACAGTTGTATCGCAACTTTTGATATTATTAAAACAGATGTGTTTATTAACATAATGCATTAGCGCGCCATTTATTATAAGTATTTCAAACCACTTTTAAAGGGTATTATGGTTCTTTTTTTATAATTTTTACAATAATATAAGCAATATTACAGCTGTATGGTAGATTAAACTGGCGAAACCGCTGGGAAAATATATCCCTGATGAACCAGATCATCCTAATATTTTATCATTATGAACAGTAGAAAACTATTTTAATTTTGGGGGGGGTCGGTGGAAGGCTGGTTAAACCGTTTGGTTTTCGACCACTACGACCCGGGTTCGATTCCCGCATTGGACACTTTTTTCTGTTTAAAAAAAAAATGCTCCAATGACCCCCGATTCTTGCAAAAGTCCAACCCCACCAGCGAGTGCAAGTAACCAAACGGGGCTCTGGCACACTTGTAAATGCAAAGTCGAACTGCTTTCACATGAGTAGACATGTGGTGCACTTACAGTAAAAAATCAGTCGCTAACTACCCACCATGATTATCATGGCCTGTACCACGTGTACTAGGGATAAGCAAAAAAAAAAAAACTATTTTAATTTAAAAAGAATCCAACGCGTCAAAAATGGTTAAATTTATTACATGTATTTATTTGAAAATAATTTTTGACATTAACCCTACTCAGTAAGATATTAATTCTTAACGTATTACAACTTGTTAAACTCCTCTGATATAACATTTTTGACAGTCAAATTTATAACTTGTCCACGCGCTTATGATTTAAAAAATAAACAATTCCCTACTGCCTTCAATGATAAACTATTGTGAGGTCCTGGCTCATCAGTGGTGAAACCTACCAGCAGTTTCGTTAATTTAATCTTCCATACTGCACTAATATTTATTTGATTGTTTTGCTTGTATAGTCACCGGTACTAAGGACGAGCTTATGACGAGGGTATTCAATGATACTATGAACATAAGCTTTAAGATCAGTAGAAATATATTAAAATATAGTATAGAGCACAGCTACCAAATAATAGGCCTTTTTGACCTCCTAATATTTCATCATTGCAGTATGAGCAGTAGGTATTTTTTATATAAAAAGAAATCTACGCGTGGAAATAGTTTAAACGTTTAAATACAGAGGTTGCGCCTAATGTGACTGTGTCTGTGGTTCCATTATAGCTATGGTTTATTATAGCCATAGTTCACTGTTTTATAAAAATAAAATGGGTATTATTTTCTATTTCTTCAAATTAAAGATACTTCGGCCAGTATAAATCCTTTTGTCTCCCAGTAAAAAAGATTTACTGGCCTAAGTATCTTTGATTTGAAGAACTATGAATACCGGCCAGGCAGCCTCTATCTTTACGATTTTCTAGTTCGTTATAAGAAAATATTCGCTATATCGCAGGTTCATTTTTGTGAGGTTTGACTGTATATATTAATCAAGGTGACATATCTCACAATTCCTGATACAATCACAAGGTAACATGCCGAATCTAATAACTAAATAGCGTCCCGTCTATTGTTACAAAGACAGTGTTCCTAGCATTAACCTCAGTTCCGACAATTATAACAACACAGTTTTCATAGAAGTTTTATTGAAGCCTATTTTAATAAGGCCATTTGATTCTTTCTAATAGAATTTTTAAAACCTATTTATATAAAAATGGCTACCATTTTATTACTCTTTGCTACTAGATAAATTATCCCATATTATCAAGTGTGCTTTTTTTTTAAAAAGAGTACAAAATATAATGTTGCAACTTGAGAATTGAAATAAAATAGATTTAGTTTTAAAATTAGTTAATTATTTTAAGAGTTTAATATAGCAGAGAGAAAACTAATAGAAAATTGTATAAACTCAAAAGCGGTACTAGCTACCAGTAGTATAAACGATTTTTTATCTTTTTCCATTAATCACACCACAGTTGCCTTCTGTTGGTGATAAGCTGGTGCTCCCACCACGTTGATGCAACAAAATAAATGTGTTTATAACTGTCCCTTATAACATTCAGTAAAACTTTACTATAACCCCCCACTTATTGCGCTTTTATACCTGCACCATGTCTTATATCTGTGTTTAAGGTCTTAAAATTTCTTTTGAAACTTCCCACACATTCTGTTTATAGACTTCTGGAAAAAAACTTGAGAAATTTGTGCCTTTTAGCATGTATATAGGGATTCAGACAACAATTCTTAAAGATATTTTATTGTAGAACGACGTTTGATAATTTTACCGCCAAATGTTTCTTTTGAACGAAAAATCGTAATTTATTTTAAGGAGAAATAACGACTATCCTTATACACATTTAAAAAATTACGATTTTTCGTTCAAAATAAACATTTCGGTAAAATTTTCAAACGTCGTTCTACAATCATAATCCGCATTATATTGTATTATAAAGATATTTGATACACAGTGACCTTTATTGAAGACACACGAGATAACGGAATGTAAACAAAATTGCCTCTGTATCCTAAAAAAAAAAAAAAGATGACCAGCGATAACAAAAGACTTTCAACTTCCTTAAGTTTTGACCATGAGTGAATATATTTATAGACAGGACTCTAGAATAACTATGTTTCAACAAAATTTGACTGTATTATTTAATGACAAGAATAGAGGGTTGACGGAGAATGATGCAAATTGCCGATATACGACAATCACGAGACGGGATCGATTCCCGCATTGTTTTTTTTTTTTTGCAAATGTCCCAAATAGAGCGGGACTTTTATGAGTGTAAAAGTCTAGCTGTTTTCGACAAATGTAAACATGTGGTGTACATTTTTACTGTATATACTTAATTGTACTTATTTTACTGTATGTAAACATGTGTTGTCCATACAGTAAAATCAGTCAATAACTGTTCACTGTTCACTATGTCCTGTACCATGTATACTTGTGGGATAAGTGAAGAGCTGTCAGGAATATGAGCAACAAAACTCAAACATTCTTCTCCAAGTTGTTATTGCATACCGGGGAGAGACATTAGGGGATATTTAGGATGTGAGGGGGATGACAATTAGCCCCCCTCCCTGTGGGGGTGGACAAAATGACCAGATTGGGGGACTGATAGATGACACCCCCCCCCCCCCACTCCCCCGATTGTTTGCTTTGTATTAAGCTTAATTGGCGTGACAAAACTACACTTAAGAAACTGACACGCCGAGAATTATTGCCAAACTTTCCAACTTATTTATACGAATTCTTTTATTCTACATTTTGACCTTTCTCCAAAGCTGGTGTTGTGGCTATGTCACCGACCCGAGGCCGCTAGTTGCGGCGACGGTCAATAGAGGGCGTCTGGTTTTAGACGTCTATTTTGACGGGAGAGGTGACCCTTGTCTCTTTAGATCAATTTCCTCCCGGCAAAATTTCCATCTATATTTTAGCCATAGATATGACCCAGCCACTTTGCCAGTTAAACACCTCTTTGGAAGATTGTCAAGATTCCATTAGACCCCGTGTGGATCTCATGGAATAAAGTCCGCTCTAGACTGACGAGGGCCATTAGCCCGAAACCATGGTCTCTAGGTAGACGCTTTTCAGTTTGCCAAAGCTGGTGTTGTGGCTTTGTTACCGACCCGAGGCCGCTAGTTGCGGCGACGGTCAATAGATGGCGTCTGGTTTTAGACGTCTATTTTGACGGGAGAGGCGACCCTTGTCTCTTTATACCTATATATTTGAATACATTTTTGTTTTTGTATTTATGACCCTTACCATTAACTTTGTTCTTGTTTATGTTTATATTTTTCATTGGATGGCTTCTCGCCCAATAAGCTTCTAATATGTCCATGGCTCACTTGCAGCGCTCGACTTGATGGGTTTCAAAATTAACAAAATCTTATAAAGGAGATATGAGGATTATTCAATCAAATATATTGAAGAGTAAAACATAATTATTTATAATTCAAAATAAGCTCATCTCATTTTAAATATTAACATTATGTTGCTATATACATAGTGTACTCAATAATTTCCAGGAATGCTGAATATTTAAAGAAATACAAAAGTATAATAAAGTATTATTTAAAATTTCTCAAAATAATAACCTTCACTATTTATACATTTGTCCCATCTTTTTTTCCAGATATCAAAACACCTCTGAAAATCCTCATCTTTCAGGCTTTTCAAAATATTCTTCGTATTCTCCTTTATTTCAGGTATTGAGTCATATCGACGTCCTTTTAATACTTTTTTAATTTTTAGGGTAAAGGAAAAAGTCGTTGGGAGCAAGGTCAGGAGATTAGGGTGTAGTAAAGCAATTCCGTGTTTAGCCATATAGAGTTATACAGTGACGGCCGTATGAGGCCGTGCGTTGTCATGATGCAAGAGCCAATTTTTCTGATGCCATTTTTCGGGTCGTTTCTGACGCACAGCCTCCCTTAAACGTCGCAATACATCAAATAGTAATGTTGATTAATGGTCTGACCCTCGGGCACGAATTCATAGTGTACCAATCCCTTTACATCAAAGAAAGTGATAAGAAGAAACTTAAGCTTCGATTTGATCATCCTTGCTTTCTTGAATCTTGGTTCTCCAGGCTCTAGCCACTGGCTTGATTGCCTCTTAGTCTCGGGATCATATCCGTACATCCATTTTTCATCTCCCGTGATAACAATTTTGAGCCAATGGGGATCGGAATTAAACATTTCGACCATGTTACTTTGCGATGCTCTTTCTGCTCATTCGTTAAGAGATGTGGGACAAATTTAGCCGAGATCGTTTAAGATGCAGATCATTCTTTATGGTGGTTTGGCATGTTCCAAAAGAGATATCCAAGTCTTCTGATAGCTCTCTGATAGTTATCCTTAGGGGTTTTTTTTTTGAACGATGACACGATTTTGAGTGTATTTTCGGGGTTTCTTATCGATAAAGATCTGCCAGTGTGTAGATCATCTTGACACTTGTTCGACCAGCTTTAAATCGTGCAAACCATCCTAATGTCCTCGATTGTGATAGGGCATCTTCTTTAAAAGCTTTCTTCAACATTTTAAATGATTCGGAAGCTATTTTTCCTAATTTAAAGCAAAACTCTATGCAGACTCGCTGTTTTTCAATACAGTCTATACTGAAGTTAGAAAATGTTCTGATATACTAGAGCTTATAAATTCGAAAACAAGGTGAGCGCGTGCGTCTGTGTGATTGATATTTTTTCTACGTGTTGATAAAAGTTTTATCTATAAGGTCCTTATAAAATTATTTCATTATTTTGAATATTTTACCTGATCCAGTCTCATTCCTGGAAATTTTTGATCACACGTTGTACTTATTATTCGATTACCATATTTCGCCACATATATCGCAGGTAAACATTTCTAATAAAGACCTTTCAACCATTTTTTCACATATTTATTACATTAAAACCTGACTGAATGACTCTTTTCATAAGTTTGGAAAAACATAGACGTAAGGCTTATATTGAATTGACTATGATTTTATTTTAGGCTCTCTGCCAGAATCCCGAAAAATTCTGCATTCAATATTCCATAAACGAACATAGAGAATAATCAAGATTAATTTCAACATTTAGAAAAATCTTTCTACAAGAAATCAGAGCAGAAAGATTCTCATTTTAATACATTGATAGAATTACATTGTAAAGAATCGCAGGATACTTTTACTAAGAAGAAACAAAATAGAGGTAAAAGCAACGAGTTTATTTTACCTTTGGTCTCTTTTAAAATTTGTATAATGTCTACGCATATTGTACTTTCTACGAAAGTTTTTTCCTAAGATATTTTCATAATAATCATATAAGACAATGAAACTGGAGCTGTCATCAAAAATATAAAGAAATTTTGATTTTTAAAGTAAGAATTTTTGGTTCATAATTGTCACAATTCCTGGCCTTTTAACGATTATAATGCTTATCATCCTAGCGCCCTTTATCGATGTAAATGTATACAAATTTCTAACGGTATTTTTCCATTTAAATAAAAACTATAATTTCTCTCTAAAGATCTTGTACTATAATTATAAAAAAATTAACTGGGAAGTCATGTGTCAATAATGGTGAACTCTTCCAATGATTTCGTTAACTTGGTTGCGTTAAAAAATTGCATTAATTTTAATTTAAATGTAATTCTACTGTCCTATAAGCTTATGTCCATAGTTTACTTGAAAACCATTTCTAGGATTCCATCCTTCAGTGTAGCATATAAAAGCAGAAAGATCCAATACAGTATTAGAGCTCTGAGAGGCGGTCTGGTAGATTAAATTGGCGAAACCGCTGGGAGGGTTCACCACTGATGAGCCAAGCCCTCCCAATATATTTTTTAATCGCAGTAAGGACAGTAGAAGTTCGTTTTATGTATAAAAGAAACATTTGCGCTTTTAAATCCTTTTATTTTATATATATAGATGGCGCGTTATTGCTTTGTGTTAATTAATTTTAATCTCAAGCAACGTATAACAACAGGTAATTATTTTTATTATTGTTTTTGTGGAAATGAGGAACAAACCTCAATACATCTTTTACTAGATTTTCCTGTTTTTTAAGATTACAGAATCGACAATAATTTAATAGTAACAGATCTAAGTATTTTTATTTCAAGTAAAGAAATGTATATTAAATTCAATATTTTTTGTAGATATATTTTAAATTATATAGCAACAAATATCTTTTAAGAAACTGATAATTTATATTATGCTGATTTTACATATTGCCAGACACTTCTTTCTTTTGTACACAGTTCTTTTTTTTATCGTTTTCTTTTCTCTCTTTCTCATTGTTAACATCATATGACTATTCTATTCACGGCCTAAAAGTATTGTATATATATATGTATAGACAAATATAAAGGCATACATGTATGACAGCGCAAGTGTCCCTAGGGGGACATAGCGCTTTAAAGTGAAAATAAAAACAGGTAATTATTTCATATAACCGAAATTATATTGTTTAAGCCAGCTTGAGTTCTCTAATCAGTATAACTCGCTATTTGGAATGTTAACCGGAAAGTTTCAAGACCTTCACTGGCCATAATCTATACAGGAGTTTGATTGAGATACATTATAACCTTGCTATATCAACCCCCCTATGGAACTGGACTTTTGATTCACTATATTAAAAAATAATTATTATTTTAGCTTCATTATAAGGGATAGTTTGCTATATCCTCCAGTCATATTAGTAAGGGTCTTACAGTAGTATATATATACACTGCGTGTCATTGAAAATGGAACACCAAGAAATAGTGGCCAGAAAGTGATAAAACTCGGCAGACAGAGAGAGACAGGGACGAACAATAAGTGATCTTTATTTCAAAATGATAGTCATAATACAGAGCGAGAACGGCGTCGGCTTAGTAGCAAGTAGGACCACCGCGGACGGCGATGCACGCAGCAACACGTCTAGGTAGAGAGTCAATCAGAGTACGGATGGCGTCCTGAGGGATGGCTCTCCATTCCCTCTCAACCATTTGCCACAGTTCGTCTTCTGAACGCGGCTGTGGCAAGGCATGCAAACGGCGTCCAATGATGTCCCAGACGTGCTCGATTGGTGAGAGATCAGGAAAGTACGGTGGCCAGGGAAGCATCTGTACATCTTGCAGAGCTTGTTGGCTAATGCGAGCAGTGTGCGGTCGGGCGTTATCCTGCTGATAAAGGGCATTGGGTACCCCCTGAAGGTAGGCGTGTATCACCGGTCGCAGCACATCATCAACGTATCGTTGAGCCGTCATAGTGCCCTGAATACGAAGTAAAGGTGACTTGGAATCATACGCGATTGCGCCCCCAAACCATGATTCCACGTTGTCGCACGGTGGGGCGTTCCACAATTGCTGCCGGATTGGACCTTTCTCCACGTCGACGCCACACGCGTACACGGCGACTATCACTGGACAAGCAGAAACGCGACTCATCTCAGAACACGACCCTGCGCCATTCCGTCATCCACGTCGATCTAGCCCGGCACCATTCCAAACGTTGGCGCCTATTCGGTGGGGTCAATGGCAGTCTTCTTAGCGGACGGCATGAGTGCAAGCCATTAGCAACCAATCGACGGGAAATGGTTCTGGTCGAGATGGAATGATCTAGGGTGTCTTGCACATGTTGCAGGATGGCGGTACAAGTGGCTTGTGGGGCCGCCACTGCTTGTCGAAGGATACGCCTATCCACACGTGCTGACGTCACTCTGGTTGCACCGACATTCCTATAAATTGCCACATTTCCTTGTTCCAACCATCTTCTCAACAGTCGGTGCACCGTGGACGCACCAAGGTGTGTATCAGCTGCGATTTGACGTATGGACCAACCTGCCCTTTTCAGTCCGATCACCATGCCCCTCGTAAAAGCGTCTGTCTGCTTGAACTGCCTCCGTTTACGATGACCTGGCATTCTCTGTTATTACACGTGTCTTTTGACACAAGAACAAAATTTCTACAATGATTTTCCTTGAAGAAATAACGACACGAATACTGTCCTTTCTGCAAGTTCCTTCCCTTATATCTTACTCCATGTGCGCACGAGAGCTGCGCATTTTACATCATTTGCATAACTCGGTTAGGCGCGTCTACCCTGAAATTTGCATAATTTTCTGGCCACTATTTCTTGGTGTTCCATTTTCAATGTCACGCAGTGTGAATTATAAAAAAAATGAGTGGAATATTCTGTAGTATTCTTGATCATGTTGAGGATTATGGTAATGGAATTATTTGAAATGTTTCTTCTTAGTACTAAATGGTATTGGTAATGCAGTCGTGGTTTAATCTTGAAAGTATGATAATAATAATAATTTTGATCAGTAATTTAATTGAGTTAAAGGAATATATAAAAAAGACCTAATTTAATAAAAAGTAATGCCTGGCTTAAGGCGAGTAGAATAAGGAAAACAAAAGGTTATTTACATAATGTACAAAGGTTTTGAGCCGGCCATTGGGATAAAACAACAATGAGTTTATATAGTGGAAGCGTGACCTCTGGCGGTCGATTTAGCAGAGTATTTGTATCTATGAAATATATAATTTTTTAAATAAAATAATATTTTAATATAATAATTTTAAATAAAATATTTTTATATAACATATATACAGCAGTATAATATAAAATAGAAATATTTTGATGAATAATTTTAAAATGTTCAAAAAATTTAATTTGTTAATATAGTGTAAGTTTAGCTATCTAAAACGGAATCATTAGATTATCATTTTCAATAATCATTAGGATAAATTAAGTGTTTGATTTAGCTAATTCAACTATTAAAAGTTTTTTAAAAATTGAAAGAAAATGTAGAAACTATACGAAGTATAAATATTAGAAGATTTTTCAAATTCTATTCTATTCCATTTGAAATTTCTATGGTTTATATTTCGTATTTTCTGTTTCCCCATTTTCACACTTTTAATCCTTGAACTAGCTAAATCAAACAATTCATACTAATGATTATAAAAATGATATATACCTTAAAGAGCCCTTCTATAGCGAACTCCAATGGGACTGAAACAGTGGTTCACTATAGCCATGGTTTGTTATAACCATAGTTTACTGTATGGAAACATATAACGACTCACTGAACATACGCAAAAGAAGATTACAAGATGGTTATCAAAATAAAAGGCCATAAAACATACTATTCATTTTATTTAAGAATTTTTTTAAATTGTCATCCTTATCTTTATTAACCATTTGCGTTTTTTTACCTACCAATATTTATAACATTTCGAAATATATAATTACTGTGAAGTGTATAAATATTGAATGGTCTTAGCTAATCAGTAATACGGCCGTTTTTCATCAATTTCGATAATTTAAACCCAGGTTTATCAATACGAGGAGGCTATAAACTATAGAGAACACTTGAAAAACGATTTCAGAAAGAAAGGTGCAACAATACATTTAGCGATCTCATCTAAATTGTACATTGATGGAATGGCCCTGTAAGGGAGGGGGGTACATCACGTGATGTCCTCAGATGTAGCTTAATTGAAACTGGTGCTGGGGATCATTACTTAGCTGCAGGTGCTCGTCTGGCAGGTTCCTTTGTCCATCCATTCCTGAAGAGCTTAGGAAATACGCTGTGTATCCATAGAATTGCCATATCTAAAGTGATAAAGATATTAGCCTATTATTCATAGATATTTGTATATAAAACATCGTAATCTATTAAAAGCGTACTTTAAATAAAAGAAGCGTATTTTAGATATTCAAAAAAGCTCTTTTTTTTAATATTTCAATGAGCATCAATGAATTGTCTTGTCAGCGAGCTGTAACACGTGGTTCTTTGCTTTCCGGTATCTTGGGCGTTTTACCAGAGAGAATTCTGGATTACCTTTCTTCTGATGACTTTTTCGGACTATGGTAATTAACGATTTTTGTACTACCCCGTAGTTCAGAGTATGCAAATATAAATTTGATTTTAAAATGTACATAATTACGACCTTTGTCAAAATTTCATAAAAGATCTAACAATATAATACTTTATAATATGCAAATACAAGCCCAAATAAACAAATTTCAAATTACTTATTTATATATATTTGTATTTTATAATATGATTTTTCACTTTATATATAACTACAATCAAATTTTATAATTTGACACTTTCAATATATTTTAACTAATTTTAGAATCTTGGAAATTTGCGTATATACACAATATTCTATTGTATTGATTAAATATATAAATAAGATAAAAGTAGGCGAGATATTTTTATAACTTGTCGAATAATCAATATTAAGTTAAAAATAAGCTGCGATATTCTACCAATATGGTAAGAACATATCTTAATTTTACAAAATATCTTCAAGAATGAAACTAACGATTCATGTCTTCAGCAATCCAAATGAATGCAGTCACAAGGTTTTCTTATCTGATGAGATCCTTTTCTTATTTGCGGAGAGAATCTTTTATGACGCCATTTTTGGATTGATTTTTGGTCTTGTGCTCGTAAAAATGTAACACTGTTTCGTCACATGCTATTACTTTTTTTCTAGAAATCTTCAACTGTTTTAATAGAAGTGTCTCAGTTTTCGACATTCTATTTGTCTCTGTCATTGTTTCGGAATGGAAAATATTGTGTTACATTTTCCAGCATATTATGTTCATAAAATTCATTTTATAGATAAAAAGAGTAACAATTGTGTAATCTTTCAGGAAACAAATTCTATTGTATTTTTTAAAATAATGACGATATCATCCTATTTCTCTTTTCTTTTTACACAGTTTGTTAAATACGTTTATTATGGATGATTTTCATTATTATCGAGATACGGTAAAACCTCGCTATAGCCTATTCTGCTTGAACTAAACTTTGTTTCACTTTAGCCATGGTTATATAATACAGCAAAACTTCTCTAAAACCAGTCTGGTATATAGTGAACCTTATAACACGAGCTTAAAATAATTAGAATTTTGTATTATAATAAAGGGAAACATGGCTATAGTGAACCAATAGTTCAGTTTCATTGCTATAGCAAGGGTATAGTGTATATAATGAGGTATATTCTTTATAAGGAAAAGCTCGCTATATCTACAATTCGTGTCAGCAAGGTTCAACTGTATTTATTTCATTAGTTGGTTGTAAATTGAAGCATGATTTTAATTTTCTTACCTTTATTCTTTAAACTTCTACTAAAACCTTGTAATCATTAAATTGTTTATGAAATATAGAATCTGAATTTAGTTTTGTTTCTTGACGCAAGCATCCCTTGTGAGGATATCACGTCTGATTTGATAATAATAAATAAATAATAAAAAGGTTCAGCTGTATACTATTTCAGAACAATAAACATTTCCATTGTATAAAATATAAACATGTTTTGATAGTTGTTAGTACTGTATCATTATTTATGATCTATTTTTGAAACAATGATAGCCCATGTTTTCGTGCTGGCTCCCTACACACTATCCTATATAATAGTCTAAAATACGTTAATGTTGTTGAAGTACGCGCTTCCATTGTTCTCTGTCTTAAATAAGCATTGTTCCAATGTTCCCCCAAATTACCCAGGTCCCTCGTATATTCATATCAAGAACTATTTCTTTTTACTTCCGCATATCTTGAGGACCATTGAAATGCCATGAAAGATTTCTTGATTTGATGTTCTGTTATTGATTCCTAGATAGCTGACAAAGCGTTACCGTAGAATCTTAAATGAAAATCTGCTTTAAAGACCTGGAGGTGATCTCTTATTATAGATTGTGATGGAATTATTTTTTACAAAAGTATTCTTAGGTTTTTTGTTTTTGTAAATACCAAATTTGATCAATGTGTACATTATATGTAATTAACAAAAAATATTCTTGCTTCTTTTAGTATAGCATTCTAAGAGTTACCAAAAATATTGGTGAATATCTTTACAAGATTTTTTAAATTATAAAAGTCACATTCGATTGATATCTTGCGCGATTTATTATTATAAAACTCGCAAAATTTATTTTATCAATATTTTAAAACCTTTTAACATTTTATTTGATATGACCTTATTAGCTTCCAATACGCTTAAATTCTATTTTCAAAGCAGTCAATAGCTCGAGAAGTTTCAAAGACAAATCGGTGTGGCAAAGTAGATAATTCGACACTATTTGCAATTTAACTCTTAAAATTATCTTGAATATAGCCGCATGACATTATTTGATTAATAAATTATTTAGTAGATATGTTAAAATATGTGCATAAACGTTCATCGCGATGATTGAGGCTAGAAGTTTATATAGGAGGATTTGTACTTTTGTAATGCAGCAGTTGTCATCGGTCTTAAATGATGAAGTTCTGATGGTGGACATGGTGAGTAGAATGTACTCATGCTAGATAGAGGTTGACCAAATATCTTTATACGTATATCCATCAGGTTTCCAATGTATCTTAATAATATAAATATAATTAATATAAAAAAGCATATGTCCATATTTTCCTCAAATAGCATTTCTGAGATTCCACCCTTCAGTGCAGCATATATATGCAGAAAGATCCAATACAGTACTAGAACTCTAAAGAAGTCTGGTAGATTAAATTGGCGAAACCGCTCCCAATATTTTTTCATCGCAGTATGGACAGTACAAGTTTTATTAATGTTTAAAAGAAACATTCGCGACTTAATTTTTTTTTATTTCTTTGTCAAATCTTAATAAGTTGGACATATAGAAATATTCAAGCCAACAAGTTACATTCTTTTTATCGGAACTTTCTTGCATCGCCAATTTGATTCAAATTTTGTTCTTATTTGATAATCCCTTGGATTGTGGTATCTTGTCCAGTGAGTTCTTCTCAACATTCACGCGAATCATGCTCTGATGAACTAGTTGCCAATGGAGCATTACAAGCTGGTGAAACAGACCATAAACATCAGAACCATCCTCGCAATAACTGAAGTCTGTGTCATCGAGAATCGGTAAGAGTCGCCATAGTTATCTACAATATCATCGTACATGAAACAAGAAATTTCAGGGAAGATATTCAATTATTTGCTTGGAATTAGCTACCATCCACCTTACTTCCAGAACTTAGCACCAACAGATTGCCATCTTTTCATTGTCCTGGACCACTACCTCGGTAAGAAATCATTCCAAATGAGACGAATTTGAGAGCAGCTTTTAAGGCTTTCATTACGCCTACCTAAGAAATCCGATTTTAACAATTTGGATTTCAATGGAAAGTATCTTTATTAATAGATATTTAAAAGGTTTTTTTGTAATTTTATTTTAGACTCCTTGGCTTTTTTATTTAACGCTGGCTATCCGAAACGAAAAGAATTGTTTATAAATACTCAATAAGGGGTTATTTAAGTTTCAAATAAAAATTATAGGTGAGTTTTAATCCCTTTGAATATTTAATTATTTCATTAAAATTTTGATGTATATCAGTTGGAAGTTTTGTATGAAGGAATATAAATTTTCATATAAAGTTAAACCTGTCTATAGCGCCCCCTCTAAATAGCGCCTTCCTCTCTATAGAGCCCGAATTTAAACATTAAAATGTAAGCATTTTACATTAAAAGTGACCTGTCTATAGCACCCCCTCTCTATAGCGCCTTATTTTGGTGAGTCCCAAGAGGGGGCGTTATAGACAGGTTTAACTGTATTATATTTATTTCTTTTATTATACGATCCATTCTTTCGCCACTCACTGTCATCTATCCCTTGAGAAAAGTCAATAGTGGTTCATCTTATTGATGCTCTCCCAATTTTCCATAAGAGCGATCAATCCTGTAGGCTGTTGATATGTAAGATCTGTTTGATGTGTTTTGGACTGTTTTCTTGCGTCGTTGATAAGGCAGTAGAGGGTGAGCCATTTATGGTAGTGTACAGAAGTACGATCCAAACCATTCCAGTAGTCCAAAAACGTTGTCAACTAGAGGGCGAGTATTTTTTCAATTATCACGGTTTTGTTTATTATGTGATTTATAGCCAAGTACTATTTTACAGCGTTTGTGTGTTTATGGGGTTTATATACGGTAAAACTCTCTATAATGAACCCCATTCGGACTAAACGTGTGGTTTACTATAGTCATGGTTCGTTATAGCCATAGATCACTATATTATAAAATAAAAATGAGAATTTTTTAATTTCAGGTTCGCTATGGGAATGTTCGCTATATCCCACATTATTTTGAGGGATTTTACTGTGGTACTTTGGTCTTGTCGGAGCAATACGGTCAGAGAGATTCAGGTCATTGAATAAGCCACAGTACCAGCTTCGGAAGATTCGAACAAACCAAACGTTTACCATGTTTTCGGGCTATGGCCGCCATCAGTAATGGGAAAGTTATGACGTCATAATTTTCTACAAAAGGAGTTGTGGAGCGTGTCGATCAAATTTTCCAAAGAGGTTTTTTGGACGCGCGCGCGCGGAAAGTGGTTAGACCGAACTTAGACAAAAATTCATTATACAGTAAAACCCCGGTACAAAGAACCTGAAATATAGAGTACCATCCCTTATAACGAATCTGAAATAGCCCCCAATTTAATTTTATAATACAGTGAACTATGGCTATAACGAACATTGGCTATAGGAACCACAGATTCAAACACTTAAAGGTTATCCCTATAGAGGGTTTTTCTGTAAAAGTACGGGAGGATAGTGTCTATCTGCAAAAATGTATTTGCTACATTTTCTTAAATTTATTAATCAACCAGGCGCTATATTGAAGTATTTGCCCCTATTACAGAGGAATCAAACAAAACAACAAATTAAAGCTTAGAATTATATATTTATATATTTAAACGTATATATTAATCGACAGAGATTTAATGTTTTTAAAAAGTATGGATACCTTTTTTTTCCGCCATCAGTCAAATGTCACTACGACGAATAGAATACTGTAGCGAAGTATTCATTATTTTGCAAGCATTTATGATTTTACACTAAGATCAACAGAGTATCATTTTTATGTTTATATTTTACTACTCTGTAAACTTCCCTCATTCCTTAACTTTTGTTTATCCTTCATAGTTTGTTCTTGTCTTAAATAAAATTGCTGTCTCATCCTGAAGTTTGTCTTCCCTAATTTTCCACGTTGTAATATATCGAACCTTCCTTTATAACTAACCTAAAATAATCTCCAATAATACCATATAGCGAACTATGGCTATAGTGAATCAAAAGTTCGTTACCATTATGTTTTGTTATAATGTGGTTTTACTTATGTATGCATCCAAGTTACAAATGCCAAGTTGTTGCTGAAACTCAAAGAAAGAGTGGACAAATGTGTGTTGCATGTTTCAGACGCCACCACTTCTAGAATATGAACGAAAACGACACGGTAAGTCGCGTGTCGTGAAATGTTAATCCATTATTCATGTATGTCTTATCATAGATGTCATTCGAGCTAATTAAATAGTTAGCAATGAATAGTTAACTTCCTTTAAAATTACTATTTATAAAAGTGTACGACACCAATTCTTGAACTTGTTTATAGTATTGTACATACAGTACTACCGCTTCAATTCGAATTTCAGAGACTTCCGAAAATCTTCTTTAGTGAATAAATGATGCTTTAACGAATTGAAAATGATGAATTTTGAAAATTTTAGATATCCATTTGAATAACTACTGTTTTTTTATATATAAATAAAAAATGAACTTATTGAGTTAATTTAAAAATCCTTTTTGATTTTGTTTACAGATTTGTACCTCTATCAGTCATTTTTTTAGCTTTTGATCAAAATGATCTTTTTGCAACACTGTGAAAATCGAAAAAAGACATCTCCTTATCGGGAAACCTTTTTCAATTAATAACCTCATTCCAGTATAATACCACATTTGTACTATTTTTTCATAGTGAAAAATCATAATAATTGAAAAATGCGAATTATCGTGGTATAGGAAATGATGTAGTATTAAGTATATCCTATTATAACTTGGTATATATCATTAATTGTATATTTATGATGTTTCATTTCGAAGTGAATTATATGAAATTCCTTTTTTCTTCAAATATTTCTACATCACCCAAGTTTTATAATAAAATAAAATACCAGAAATAAAGGTACACTTAGTTGAAATTTAAAAAATCGAAAAAATATTCTTCCTAGAAAACATTTCGTTGTGAAGCTTCATTTTAAGAAATTTATAAATTTTTGTTATACATTATTCAGCTTTTTAGAAAATTAACACAGTATCTCTAGTTGAAATTCAATACCTAGGCAGTGTAAATTTGGAAAGAAAATTTTCTGGTTGATTTTATAAAGTAGGCAGATTGAAAAAATTCGTATTTGAAAAAACAATATTGATTTTTCATAAACACTATCGAAATTATATTGAATCTACTTTAAAAAATTATATTTGCGCGCTCTTCTGATATTTCTAATAAAATCTTTAGACGCTTTCTAATAGAAAATATAGTAAAACCCATCTATAGCAAACCCCAATGGAACTGAACCTGTGGTTTATTATAGCCAATTATAACCATGGTTCGTTATAGCTATAGTTCACTGTATTATATGAAAAAAGGGGATTATTTCAATTTCTCGTTATAAGAAAAAGTACGTTATATCCCAGGTTCGTTTTAACGGGGTTTACTGCATGTTTAATGTAAGATATTAATAAAGAAAGTTATTTTTTTGTTGTTGTAATCAGATCATTCTAAACGCTTTGATTTACCTACACAGAAATTATTTACAAAATTTCCTTTACCTTCTCATTCTAAAATCATTTTTAAAATTATTGATTCTATAGGTCTGTTGCAAAACAATGTTTTAAATGGAAGCAAATGAAAAGATGGGTGAGAAAAAATATTTAAGGTTCTTTAGGAATATTTATTATTATTATTGGTTGTATGTACAGTAATACCTCGATAAAACAAGGCGGACATATGGTGAATCTTCCCGTATAACGAATCTCAATCCTCAGTAATAGTATAACTATTAAGTAATAACCATGGTTATATTGAATATATAGCTATAGCTAACTAAAAGAAGTCAGTACCATTAGAGTTTACTATAACAAGGTTTGGTTATTTATTTTATTTTCTGATTTTTTGGAAAATATCGAGATGAATATAAGACTACATATTAATGAAGTTTCTGTGTGTATATATTTTATATAAAAATATTATTTTATTTAAAATTATTTCATAGATTCAAATATTCTGTTAAATCGACCGCCAGAGGTCACGCTTCCCGTATAAAAACCCATTGTTGTTGTTTCCCGATGGCCGGCTCAAATCATATGTAATTATGTAAATAATATTTAGCTTTTCCTTGTTATACTCGCCTTAAGACAGGCAGTACTTTTATATCAAATAAGTTCAATCTCTTAAGCAATCTATGATTAAAACTATTTTTAGTATTATTCTTTCAAGATTTCAACCACGACTGCATTTCCATGTCAACGATCCTCTAGATAATCTAAATCGACAGAAAATCTCTTTTATTTTAATAACATATATATATATAGAAAAAAAACTCTATAGCAAGCCCCAATGGGACTGAACCGGTGGTTCACTATAGCTATGATTCGCTATAGCCATATGGTTCACTATTATAAAATAAATTGGAGATTATTTCAGGTTTGTTATAAGCGAAGGTTCGCTAAATCCCAGGTTTGTTTTTATCGCGGTTTTACTGTATATACAAACAAGTCACGTTCTACATCAAACATCTATAAATTTCACGAAGAGTTGTGAAACAATCATTAAGCTTCTGGTTTTAAAAGAAGTTATCACTTCCTGTAGAAGCCAGACGTCGCGTGAGAGTAATTGAAAGAGTCAAAATTCAATAATGGAAGGAGAAGAAAGGGTAAAGTTTAATTGGTCTGATAATGGAGATCCATCTAGGAGCACCTGCGACCCTGGAAGAGGCCCCTAATTCGGTCCATTGCGCCATGCCGTCCGTCCGGAAACCTCGGCGTAACTCCGATAGCATCTGCGAACAGACCATTGGGTAACTGCCATGATTGATGAGGAGATTAAAATAATCTTTTCTACATCTGGATCTGATGGATCTTCTATCAGGTGATCCTCAACGTTTAAATCACGCTTGAATTAACCATGTATTACCATTTTTTACATATCTAACGTTTTTTGAATATCTAGTGTTTAGTTTGTTGCCTGATTGCCCATCATTTGTTACTTAGCCTGGATTTATAAATTACTTTGAATTAATTAGATGATCCATTTAAACTTAAAGTACACAGTTCTGTTTTAGCTTTTTTTTCTTTATTATTTTTTTTTCTAGTTTTTTTTTATATTTTCAACCTTTTTTTCAGAAAACAACAATGAATACATTTAATTATTTACAGAAAAAAATGGCTTTTACAGACATCAATGAGACTTAACGTTTGATTTGATAAATATAATATACTAGCCGAATGACCCGGGCAACGCCCGTGTTTTACCCGGTTGAATGTTTTGATTCAAATACTATTAGTTACAATTATAATTTGGCGCCTTAAATAAATGCATATGTTAGTTAATAACTATAGCCTATGTGCTTTATCTGTCTATGTACTGTTGGCTTCCGTAGGCGTCTCTTACTGGGAAAAAGAAAGAGAGGATTCCATTTGGTTATTAACTAATATATGCATTTATTTAAGGAGCGACCCGCTCCAACACAATAGTTACAAATATGGGGGGGGGGGGGGGGGCAAAGGTGGCGTGATCGTAGCCGACCAATAGGAGGGCGCCATTCCAAAAAAAAAAAAAGCAAACCGTGACAGAGGCGACGAAGAATGACGCTCGTAACTGTATATAGAATTGAGGATTATATCCTGGGCATATCCTGACCGCTCACAATAACGGTCGGGATATGCCTTTTCCATTTTTAATATTAACACCTGATCATTTTTCTCTTTTCCACACACACACACACACACAAATATATATATACAATAAAATCTAGTTTAAACGAACCTAGTATATAGCGAACCTTTTAAAGAACCTGAAATAATTACTATTTAAATTTATAATACAGGAAACTATGGCTATAGCGAACCATGACTATAGTGAACTACAAGTTCAGTCTTATTGGGGGTTTGCTTATAGAGATGTTTTACTGTATATATATTTAAGGTTATTTATAAGAGCGAAGAATTGTTAAATCTCTGGTTTTCGTTTAGGCGAAGTTTTACTCTAATAAATAGCATCACAATCTAAAACGATCTTCTAAGAATTCTCCACAATAAAATAATCCCAAGAATTAAAGATTAAATAAATTATCGATAAGAGCGAAGGTAATATCGTTACCTAAAATTGTCTCTCCGGGTCCTCCTTTTAATAATTAATAATTCTTAAAATGGGACGTTCATTAAGATTAAGTCTTAAATAAAGTTCTCTGCTTAGGTTTAATTAGTTTGTTGTTCCAATAATTATTACTGATTTCTTCGTCATAATTAAACATCAATTAATTTAGAACAATATTTATTGGAGTAATTTTCAAAATATCGAATTTTGTCAGAATTTAATTAAATGAACGGTGATAAAGAAATGGATAAATATCAAATCAAGTTAGGATGTATATGAAGAAGAGATTATAGAATCGATCCATTTATTTATATATCATTTATAATTAAATCAGGATTATAATATATTCCATCTCTTTAATTAATCCATATCCTTATTTATAATATTATATATTATTATATATTACAAGAAGACCTTGTCTGGAGGAGGACTCTCTCAAGGTGCGGAAGCCTTCCTTGCTGAAGATATTTGTATATATATTCCCCTACACTTTATATGCCCTTTTACTCTTTTATTTTTCCACCTTTGTTAAATTTGATTGAAAGAATCAATAAAATTGTTTAAATTGTCCATTTCATTATTTATAACAAACAAAAAGAAAAGGTTTATTAAGATCTTTTAATCTTATACAGATTCTCCAAGCAGAAATGTAGGATACATGCAGGAAAAAAGTAATAGTACCTTAATTTATTTTCAACACACAAAACGCGATATCCCGGCTAGGGATAATTGCGTCGATTTACTTTTTTTTTAAAACAGAAACAGTTATAACCATATTATACAAGACTAAGTAATGAAAATAAAAAAGAGAAACAATAATATATATTAGGAGCCTGAACCTTTCAGGTTAGAAAGATAATCATAAATATATTTACAAAAATAGTTAAATCTATGATAATTCTCTCGGCTATTTACAAATTGATATAGATTTACAACATTATTAATTAATTATGCTATTTATATACAGGAAAAATTATATAAAGACAATATCCTTATTTATATTGTAATGTAGAGAAGAATAATTTTAGAAAAAACAAACCTCAGGACGACACAGAAATTTATTGATGATAAAATTGTGAAAAAAATAATAAAAAATTACAAATATATTCTCCAATGAGTATATTTTTTATTTTAAAAAAACGCTAGCTTTCAAGCGTTAATCGCTTTTCAACGGGCTTACTATAATATCGACTTTATCCCTTCAGAAATATTTAAAGTCGATTTTATAGTAAGCCCGTTGAAGAGCGATTAACGCTTGAAAGCTAGCGTTTTTTTTTTAATAAAAAAGATACTCATTGTGAGAATATATTTGTAATTTTTTATACAGCAATTTATATAAAACAAAATCAACATTTATAAAGTACAAGATAAGCAATAAGGGAAGTTTCTAGAGTAGCAAAATATAAATAATATATAGCAAATATTTCTGTGAAAAATACACTTCTGCCAGTTAAGGTTTTTTATTTTCTCAACGTTTCGACAAAAATATTTTTTCTTCGTCAGGAAAAATAAATAATTTTAACGCCTTGCCAAATACTTTATTTTTATTTATTTCTCCTGACGAAGACAAAACGCGATATCCCGGCTAGGGATAATGGCGTCGATTTACAATTTTTTAAACACAAACAGTTATAAACATATTATACAAGACCAAGTTTTTTTTTTCTTCTGACGAAGGCAAAATATTTTTGTCGAAACTTTGAGAAAATAAAAAACTCTAACTGGCCGAAGTGTCAACAAAAACAACAACAAAAAGCCTTTATTCAGGGTCACTAACCCTATACAGGATTCACCAGAGGTATGCATAAGAACAAAGCAGTGAGACAAAGGAAATAACTATATATACAGAAGAAAAAGAAAAAAAAAAACAAGAAAGAGAAAGAGGGAAGCAAGAAAAACAACACAAAAAGAGTAGCAGTAAGAAAGTGAGGAGTGAGTGTCACTTGGCCTTCTTCTGAGATATGGACTTGTGGAAACCATAAAACGCCGTAGCAATATACTTATTCTGGGTCATATTGTCAATTATTGATGGAAGTGAAGCACAGAGTTGCCCAGTTTTGAAACTGGCCGAAGTGTCTATTTTTCACTTAAATATAAATGCTGGCCAGTCAGCCTTTATCTTCAGGATAAATAGAAAAATAAAATCACCAGGAATGAGTTTCTTATATTTAATGCTTTACGTTTCAAACTTTCAGGTATCAACGACCCTTTTACAGCAATGAAAACCAAAGAGTTGGTTTTTATCTTTAGTTTTTATTCCAACTCTGCCTTTGCCGGTCTCAAGCCCGGATGAAAAAGGAGAAGGGGGAGCAGTAACAAGCTCGCTAAAAAACCTGGGCTCAGCTGGCCCACTGATAGTACCCTGTAAGAGCTCCTGATCCAGGGTTACAGGATAAGCAGCGTTTGTACTCCATGTTAGGAGCGGCTGCACATGGTGTCTGTTCCTCATGTCAGAGGCGGCCATTTCATATTGGGGCTAAGTCGACCTGCCGCTGAGTAGTCCTCCCAGTCTTAATGACAAAGGAAGACGCATTCTACTTCACCCAGTGCCTTAATATGATTAAGTGAAGATAAGAAAGAAGAAGAAGAAGTTTTATTCCTGTAGAAGGGTCGTTAATACCCGAAAGCTTGAAACATAAAACATTAAATATAAGAAACTCATCTTTGGAGATTTTGTTTTTCAAATAATTGTCGAAGGATTTTATGTCGATAAATAATATAAATATATAAAAATAATCATCTGTATATAAATAATAATAAATACTTTGCTACAATATATAACATAGGAGAAATTGTTTGGATGCTTTTCCTTCTATTATGTTCTAGTGACTGAACGGATTTGGATAAATTTTAAAATAGAAGGGGTATAAAACACGAATAATTTTATTGTTAACTAATTCTGATATAACGATTATTCTAAATTAGTGTCTCCCATTTTTTAATGCGTTGTTTTGAGGCATTTGAAAAAAATGGGAGAGCAAAGTGAGATATAGCGAATCCTCCAAAGGATAACGTTTGGTTCACTACAGCCATGACTTCACTATTTCCATGGTAGCTTTATGTTATTAATAAGATTGGCAATTATTTCAGGTTTGTTATTAGGAAAGCTTAGTTTTATTCCTGGCTCGTTTTAGCGAAGTTTTACTATAATTATCAATAAAGTATCATATGGACTTTTTTTACGTATTTTCTATTCAATCTTAGCAAAATATTGTAATGTCGCATTTGGCCTAATCATGTTTATATATATAAATCAAAATATAGCACGTTTTTCAACATCTACCTTCACACCTGCAAATTCTACCCCACTCTATTTATGGCAATCTTCAACCTTGTAATACATTTTAATTTCAAAATTAAAGTAAATGATACTTAATTTTCAAGGCCATCAAAATATACAATAGTGTGGCTTTACTTTAAACAATAAATATATTTGTTCCAATATTACTAATTAAATACACTATTAAAATAGTTTAAAGGGTTTTCCAATGGCCCCCGAATCTGGCAAAAATCCAATCACACCAGCCAGTGCAAATAACTAAAAGGGGGTCTAGCCCATTTGTAAGTGCAGAACTAGAATTCCCTTTCACATATGTAGACACGTGGTGCACTTAGAGTAATAGCAGTCGATAACTTCTGTTCGCCATGATTATCATGACCTTTGTCCAAATCAAATAGGAAACAATATAGACAGAAACAATACTTAAAGTTTTACCGCATAAATTTCTTTTCTGTGAAAAATCAATATTTATTTTAAAGCGAAATATTTACTATTTCTAACTTTTTGAATGAAGTATGAGAGGGTGAAAATATGAAGAGTAATGGCGAACGGGAAAAATAAAAGTGTCCAGGGGCGGGAATCGAACCCACAACCTTCTGCTTACCGGGCAGGTGCCATGTCCACTAGGCTACCCTGGACGTATTTCTCCGTTCGTAAATAATACTTAAAGCAACTTATAATACATTATAAAGGACTGCGCACGCCGCAGTCCTTTATAATGTAATATAGATAGAATTAAGACAATGATTATCTCCCTATTACCTATAGTATATGAAACCCAGTTGAGGGAGAAGCGCTTCTTCTCTTAGCTCGTTTTCATATATAATCTCTTCTCCCCAACCTGTGTTTCTCCTTCAATATCAGATAGAAATGGAGAACGACCTTGAAGCTAGGTATGGAAGGCTCCATCAAGAGGATCTGTGAATGGAACGCCGCCAGAAACACTTGCTGTCACTGATAAGAAGGATGTCGAAGCAATGATGTCATGACCTCCAGTCAGGAGGAACAATGGCGAGGCAATCAGACGCCTGGAAGATGTGACGGCCATTTTCTTGCCAGAAATTCTGATCATATCATCACTATATTCCCCCTAATCAAATGGGAATTGTTTTCAGCTCTACAAGGTTTGTGGAAGTGGTCGTGATCAGATATTGGGATTCACAGCTTTGGCCCATTGTCAGATAGAACGTAGATACGTCTTTTGGAATTATCATATCTCTAGCTATGCACCTAATAGGTAACCATGAAATCATGATAAAGAACTGGTTGAGAGAGACTACAGGAAAACATCGCTATAGCGAACCCTAATGGAACCGAACTCTTGGTTAACTATAGCCATGCATTCTCTATAGTCCTGATTCACTTTATGGTATTATTAATAGCGAAAATTATTTTAAGTTCGTTATAAGGTTAGATCGCTATATACCTGGTTAGTTTTAGCAAGGGTTTACTGTATTTTGTTCGGTTTTCATTTATTATAACAAATTTTCACATCAGCTGCATAAATAACATATGCCGCCAAAATTGAAACACATATACGTTATATAATACTTAAATATATATACAAGCAAAATATATATACAAGCAATATATATGCAAAATTTCACATAAGCTTTCATCGACACATGTCTTCGCATCAATTGTTGAATGAACTATAGTTTGTGGCATAAAGAAGACGAGAGAGCGAGTAGTCAAGAAATAATTTATTTATTAAAATACAATTACATCAATTACAATCTAATGACAGTATGAAGAAGAAGAAATATAAACATAATATTTTCCAATTATCAATAATAATTGAGTTGGGAAATATATTATCGATAGTGAAGTAAAATAAGCTATTTTGATTTTACAAAATTGATTAAAGAAATGCATTTAAATTTATACATCGTGTGCTTCACTGTGAAAAATATTGACAGTAGAAGACACTGACATCACGTGACAGATAACTATCCATCCAACTTCAACACAATCCATGACTTCAGAGTATCACGTGACGATATACATATATGGTAATAAGTACGCAATGAAACGTATATTTAAAATACTAATGAAAGCAATCTCAATAGATTTCAGAATTTGCCAAATGTAGATCTCCCGTGAGATTTTTGAAGAGGGCAATCCCCTTATTGCGGTTGTGAGGCCACTCGTTCGACTTCTTGAATCATTCAAAAGAGACTAACACAGGAGTCGTCAATCTTTTGAGTAGGAAGAGTCAAAAATTATAATTTACAAAATTTCAATTTTTTAAACAGATACAACATGTTTATATTTCCAACAATAAATAGTATATTTTCGCATAAATGATATTTGTGTATGGAACTAAAGAGCCACAACTTCACATCCAAAGAGCCGCCTGAGGCTCGCCAGCCGCAGTTTGCCAACCCCTGGACTAGCCCTCCAAGAAGCCCAGAATATCCCAACATCTCACGGTCAAAACAGCATCGACCAAGTATATAATCTCATCCTGTATAAGTACATATTACACCTTTAATGAAAAAAGGAATTAGTTTGAAAGTCATTTATTATCTGCCAAAATCCCACTAGGAACTTGTATGTATGAATAATTTATTGTATATAGTTCATCTATACAATATCATTCACACTGTCTAATATTTTGAAAATAGAGCAATTCATAGATAAATCTTTAATTAAAAAGTCATATATTGGATCAAAATATCATTTATTTTACCAATATTTCAGTTGGCTGAACGCCAACCTTTATCAAGGTATTATAACATTTTAAAGTGTGTCAACAACCTCGACACACTTAAAAATGTTATAACACCTTGATAAAGGTCGGCGTTCAGCCAACTGAAATATTGGTAAAATAAATGATATTTTGATCCAATATATGACTTTTTAATTAAAAACTGTCTAATATGTTTGCACAATAATACTGCCGCGTTTTACCTTTAAAAAAGAAAAATTTAAGAATTAAACCTAAACTGTACAGCGGAATCAAAACGATATCTTCTTGCACCGCTGAAATTCACAATAGAGATCAACTGTCATATCTCCCTATCAGAGAGATATTTTAAATCATAAATATAATTTATTGAGTTAATTAAAAAATATTGATGGAAGGGATTATTTTATTGAAATATAATTTATATAAAATTAATCTCTTTTAATAATCTACAACTATGTTCTTCAAGTTCTTCAAATAAAAGATACTTCGGCCAGTAAATATTTTTAATGTTTCAATATTTATTTCAAATAAATACAAATAAAAATATACAGTAAAACCCCATTAAAACGAATTTTGGATATAGCGAAGCTTTCCTTAAAACTGAAATAATTTCCATTTTTATTTCATAATACAGTAAACTATGGCTATAACAAACCATGGCTATAGTGAACCACAAGTTCAGTTCCATTGGTGTTCGTTATAGAGGGGTTTTCTGTAAATTTATTCTGGCTATGCGCCCCAATCAGATGCTTTTGTTTGGTTTGTGAATAATTGTTTCATATCTTTTTATCTTTATCTCGATTATTAAAATTATTAATATATCTCTCTAAATATAGTTATTTGTAAAAAAATACAATTCTGGTTAATATTTTACGTTATTAATATCTTATAGCTAGAGAGGGTTCTAAAAGCAATTTCAAAATGCCGAAAGTTTTTGATACAACAAAAGAGATCGGTAAAATTGGTAGAACTGGAGAGGTTTGATCAAATTCGAAACATCACGTCTGATTTGCCGAGAAGCAGAAGATATAAACAAACAGCCTAACCTTACTCAACCAAACGGTGAAAATTTGATCCAATGGTGTTTGTTTGTTAACATCGCACAATCCAGCTATTCAGAAGTAGCATTTCAGATTTGACCAAATCTTTTCACTTCTGCCTTGACACATTTCGAAAAGGAAAAAATATATATCACATTTCTATTAAAAATAAATATATTATAAAAATACAATTTATGATGAGATATTCGCGTGAAAAAAATCTTACTTCTAATAGCGTAAATTGAAACTATTAATCTTTTTTTATATTCTGTGGTGGAACATGCAAATTCAGATCATTGAATAAGCCACAACACCAGCTGTGAAAATTTCATTCACAAATAAACCACGGTTTAGGACTATTTACTTGATCAATACAATGCATAGACATATATAGATTCTTTATATACACTCATGGGGAAAACTTAGAGAAGTTGAACCTTTTAGCATATATATCGAAATTCATACAAAATCTCTGAAGGATATTTGATACACAGTGACCTTTATTGAAGACACATGAGTTAACCAAGTGTGAACAAAATTGCCTCTGTCTCCTTCAAGAAACAGACAACCAAGTTACCATCGAAGATATCCACCTCAAGTTTTTTCCAAGAGTGTGTATAAAGATCTTATACCGATATAAAAAGATAAAACATTAATAATCTAAATACACACACAAAGCCTTTATTAAGACATTAGTCTTATACAGATTCTCCGTACAAGGTGCAATATCAGGAAAAGAGCAGCACAGGAAACCAGTAGTTCCGCAACTATATACAATTATTAGTAATATAAGGAAAAGTAAGGTTTAATATGAAAGGTCGACGCCATCGTCCCAAGTCTTCAATTCCATAAGCACGGAGCAGAAATAGAGACTAAGTTATTTAGTTCGCCATAAATATAGCATCCAGACACAAAAAAAGGAGGTTTACTCCAGCACAGCCATCCATATTACCAGCTCCGCAATCTCATCGTCGACCAACACGATGGCCCCTCGATGTTTCGTCATCATTCTGAGGTGTAAGATCAATAGCTTCCAAGTTATCTTTTCTCCCTCTTTACACCTACTGCCTTGTAAAAATTATTAATAATCTAAATAAAAGAAAGAGAGAAAATGGAGGTAACCGGGGCTTCTGGAGCGTAAATCACACACTACCCGGACTGTACAGCTACAGTCTAGAAGTCCAATCATGGGGGAGCTGCGGTATACCTGGTAGCTCCAGGCCTGAGTCGGGAAGTTGAGGGCAGGACCGACAAATATAGGTGAGATATTATTTCTAGCACTACTTTTATTCAAAATAATATTTTCCCAATCCATATGTTGATAAGCAGTATTACTGTCCTCTCAGAGTAACCATTCTATGGGCAAATATTTTAATGGTATCGTAGGGTCTTCATCAAAGTTGTCCATGGATTTCTATCTAAGATTTACTTTCTCTGAGTCTCTATACCATAAACCCATTCAGCAATATCTACTCAGAGTGTCGGATCCCAAGAATGTCGTTTCTTCTCCTCCCAAAATTAAAGACATTTAAAATTAATAGTTAAAATGTCTACACACACATAAACAAAATATTAGGAGATATGTATATAATGTGTACATATGTAAATTTACAAAACTCACTAATGGCGGGAAGCTCTAAATGATTTGGTCGAAAATATGTAGGGCAATTTCTGAGAAAGAACATTAGTGCAAATTAAGGTCTAATTATCTCTTTCTTAATTAGAAAATTTCCTTAATTGGGCCGGCGAGAGCGATCAGCCAATAATATTGAGATGTGTTTTAAACTTATTATTAGTAACATAATTGTTTACTAAATATAGTATATAGTGGTGCTCTGCTGTGTTTTATTATAGTTGGTGTTTCTTAATTAAGGTCTAATATATTAACACGTATGTTGTGTGAAATTATATAAAATAAAGATTATTTCTATTAGCAACACAGTATTAATCCAGTTGAAACATATTGGAGCTATATCGAACCTTCCCTTATAACCTGAAATAATCCTTATTTTGAGTTTATAAGATAGTGAGCAATGGCTATATATAGAATGAACTATGGCTATTGTAAACCGAGAGTTCAATACAAACGGTGTTTGCTATTTATAGGTTTTATAGTAATTTTAATGGCTCATATATATATACATGATATATCTATATTCTTATGTAGTATGTTTAGCTGTTTCGCCCTCTAGAATTTAGAGAATTAAAGTTAAATTTCACTATAGCGAATCCTTATGGAACTGAACTCTTGGATCACTATAACCATGTATTCACTATTGCCATGATTTACTATAAGGTATATCTTCGCAGTTGCCAGTCCCAAGCCCGGATGAATAAGGAGGAGGGGGAGCAGTAACAAGCTCGCTAAAAACCCTGGGCTCAGCTGGCCCGGTTGAAAGCACCTTGTAAAGGCTCCTGATCTAGAAATACAGAATGAGCAGCGTCTGTACTCCATGTTAGGAGCGGCTGCACATTGAGTCTGTTCCTCATATCAGATGCCCTTAGAGCTAAGTCGGCCTGCTACTGAGTAGTGCTCCTAATCTTAATTACAAAAGCAGACAAATTCTACTTCACCCAATCATTATGGATGTCAAATCTCCTTTGATGAGCTCTACTCATCACCAACAGATACCATCTCGAGTTCTACAAACTTGATACCTTAATATGATTTAGTGTATATAAGAAAGAAGCCTCGCTAAAACGAACCCGGAATATCGCGAACCTTCCCTTATAACAAACATAAAGCAATTCCTAATTCCATTCCATTGTATCATTGAGCCAAGGCTTTAGTGAAATAAAGCTTCAGTCTCATTGGAGTTTGTTATAACGAGGTTTTACTCTATTTTGAGGATTATTAGTTTCTCGATATGGGAAAGTTCGCTATATCTGGAATTTTTTGTTTTCGAGCTCGCACGAGGTTTTACTGTATTTGAAATTGTTAGAAAATTGAATAGGTCTTCGAAAATGATGGTTTAAATATCGAAGATGTAATGAACTGTAAATAATAAAAAAAGCTACACACTAGGTACACACTTGTTCGGCGGTACATCTACTAAAATTGGAACGATACAGAGAAGATTAGCATGGCCCCTGCGCAAGGATGACACGCAAAATCGTGAAGCGTTCCATACACACTAGGTTAGAAATGAAGAATATTGAGAAGTTTGAAAAACAAACAAAACCTGTTGAAGTTATTCACCAAAATAACAATAGAATTGGATGGGATATATGTTAAAAAGAAATGAAATGATGAAGAATTTATGTAAGACAGTATGAATAATAAGAAAACTTTTGGAAGAAAAAAAATCGGAATCATGAACTGTATTGTAAGAAGATGACAAAAAAAAAAGCCCTAGATGAGAAAAAAATTGCCATTGAAGATCAAAGAGAAATGGAAGAAGAAAAATTTCAAATATATATATTCATAAAGATTCAACAGAAATTATAGAAAATATTTATTAAAGAGTAACTTTTCAATAAATAGAGTGGATCGTAGAATGAGGTGTCTTTTATTGATGGATAAATTGCAAATTTTCGAACACGCTGCTCAAAGAGAGGGGAAAAGAAAACATTCGGAGTTTCCTCCTTCAGCCAAGTAGAAAATCAGAATGTTCGAAAGTTAGTGATTTATCCACCAATAAAAGGAATACTTCATCATACAATCTAAGTAATTTCACTTAAGAAATTGTGTTCTCTTCAAATTAAAGATACTTCGGCCAATAAATATTTTTATTATCTCGACGTTTCGACAAAAATTTTGTCTTCGTCAAGAGCAAATAAAATCAAAAGATTTGGCAAGGAGTTAAAATTTGAAAAAATAAATATTAACACCTTGCCAAATGATTTAATTTTTATTTGCTCCTGAAGAGGATAAAAGATTTTTGTTGAAACGTCTTCAATTTTAAGAACTATGAATGCCAACCAGGCAACCTTTATCTTTATGATAAAAAGAGAGAGATTATTTCTGGTACAACCTGGAGGTTTTTATATGGGTAAAATGCTTATAGTGTAAAAAGGATCAAATATATTCTAATACAACAAAAGCCATTCACACACACAATGAATACAAACTAATATTCTTATTTGAAGCTATTATTTAGCGCTTTTTATAGCTGATATAGATATACTCCAAGTTTTCATACAATTCTTTAATATATACACTCTAATAAATTATAAATATTTCATCATTATAAAGACAAAGTGTATCTTAGGTGTGCATTTTCGTAATAACGCTATATTCAAATCAATCGTTTATAAATTTTTATTATATGTTTCAAAACGTAATTCTTACAAATCAATTCTATCAAATTTTACAAAACAGAAGATTTATTTTTCTTTTCATTAAAATATTGTAACGTAGAAAATTAGGAAAGACAAACTTCAGGATGACACGGCAATTTATTTAAGGTTAAAAAGAGAATCAACATTTATAAAATACAAGATAAGCAATGAGGAAAATTTTCATAGTAGCAAAATTTAAATTAAATAAATATTTAAAAAGTAATAATATGTAAATATAATAAATAGTTTGCTACAATATAAATAGATATATTTAATTATCAGAATGAAAATTTGGTTGAAAAGTTTTAATTCTATGTTGCCTATACGGAAAATTCCTTTTACAAATTCCAAAGTTTCTAATGAAATGAATGAGATTTTAAAGCATATCATTAAAGTACTTGAGGTGTGTTGGCATCAGGTTACGATAGATCCCAAATTGTAGAGGTCGCTAATAGGTTGACATTCCAGTGGGCGTATGTCTCTTACCTTCCTGACAAATGGCGAGAGAGTCATAAAAAAGAACAATTTACACTTCAGATAGCGTGTAGCCCCCACGTCCTAAATATTTTATTGGCCGCCAAGACACTATACAATTGTTTCTGGAGAGATCCGTTGTGTAGTTATATTTTATAGCTGTATATATCTACCCATCTGTAGAACACAGGTGTTTTCTTCTAGATTTACTACCTTTCTAAGTGACATTAAGTTGTAAAATAATATTTTTTAGGTAGCTTCATGTCCGTTAGTATAGGATGACAGTCAAACTCCACTTCTACTGTGTTATAAACATAGATTTAGAAAGAACACTCGACTTGAGCAATAATGATTCTTTTAAAAGTTCAAATAGATTCATTTAACAATAGGGTTAGCACGTCTTTAAGATATTTTGGAAAAAATAACGAGAATGACAAGCAACAGGTGTTTTATTATATCATTTGATCGACACACACATACAGCTTTATTAATTTTGAAAATAGATCAATCCATATTTAAATCATTAGATAATAAGGCATATATTGGATTTATTAAAATATTTATTCACCAATATTTCGTTATATAATAACTCAGCTGAGTATGTTTATAAAAAAATGTAATGCCTTGATAAAGGTTTGGCTTTCAGCCAACCGAAATATTGGCAAATATTTTTTTTTACTAAAACCAATATATGCCTTTTTATTTTCTAAGCTTTATTAATAACACCAGTCTTATACAGATTAACCACAGGAAGGAAGCATAGATGAACTCCTATACTCCAGGCAGCGCAAAACCCAACATCCTCCAGGTCCGACCCATGTCCAGTGGCCACAGAATCTACAGTACATAAGTTAGCGTATCACTGAAAAGGTGAGTGTGGGATTATTTGATAGGCAAGAATTTTAGCTATGAATTCATATACAGGGCTCTGTATTGAAAAAGACTTTCTATATTGTCGATTTATAGGTCGGCCCCAGGATTTCCTTTCCTTTTAAAGGTTGGAATGACGAAACAATGCATGGCTAAATATTCTTGTTGCAATAAAACTTCACTGAAACGAACATAGATTCAAATATTGGTACAGTAAAATCTCGTTACAGCGAACCCACAGGTTTTGTTCTTAAACATACATTTAATGCGAATTAAAATAAAAATATATAACATATAGGTATATTGTATATATTTTATCTAATAGAAAATATTGTACATCTTGTTATTTAATTAGGTGATGTTTTATATAACGTTAGGTTAATTATGTAAAAGGCATCTCCTTATCGTGCAACTGTAAGTTGCTGATATGGCTTACGCCATCTATCGGAATAAATATGAACTATTCTCGTTGATTTTTAATTATTCAAGAATACCATAATTCAACGAGAATAGTTGATATTTATTCCGTTAGATATCACCAACTTTCAGTTGCACGATAAGGAGATGCCTTTTTTCATTAATGTATGCACCTTATCCTAGTACAATATGGGGGTCGGTGGAAGGCTGGGTAAACCGTTTGGTTTTCGACCACTAGGACCCGGGTTCGATTCCCGCATTGGGCACTTTTTTTCTGTTAAAAAAAAAAAATGCTTCAATGGCCCCCGATTCTTGCAAAAGTCCAACCCCACCAGCGAGTGCAAGTAATCAAACGGGGCTCTGGCATTTGTAAGTGCAAAGTCGAACTGCTTTTCACATGTGTAGACATGTGGTGCGCTTACAGTAAAAGCAGTCGCTAACTACCCACCATGATAATCATGGCCTGTACCACGTGTACTAGGAATAAGCAAAAAATATATATATTTATTTGTACTATTTTTTCACGTTAGGTTAATTGTTGCTATTATACAAGTATTTAGTATGTACATTAGTAAATATTTGTATTTAGTGGATATCAGGGATTCAAGGACAAGTATTTCCGTTTTAGAAGTAATATTGTGATAAGTATTGCTTGAAGTTCCTGATTTTGACATACACGTGTAGAGCGATTTCAAATACACCAGGTTCCTCAAGGGAGTCGCATAAGACTTTCCGAATTCAGCAAAAATATGTTTAGCTTTTAAAATGGCTTGAGTGTTTTATGACAAAAATATAGTTTCAGGTATAGCTGGGAGTAAGAGGTTCTTATAAAAAAGCAAATAACAACTCTCCTGTCAATATAAATACATATATTTGTGTTTTATTATTTCTTTAGAAAACACCACGTATACTTGTTATATTGTAGCTTTTTTTTTGCTTGTTACAAAATCACTTTAAATATAGATAAAGAATTCTTCCTGATTTGAAATTAAACGAAAAAACATGGTGAAGGAAGACGAGTTTCTTTTATTGATGCATAGGTGCAAGCTTTCGGGTAAAAACCCTTCAACAGGCGAGAAATGATGAGCGACTTATAAGGACTATGATACAAATGGTAGGAAAGAATAAGGTACCGCTCAGAAAGAGCAACCTAGTTTATGATATTTGCAACAATGAATAATAAGTGAAGGTTATTTACATTTTAAACAAAATGTTAACGCGGGATTCAATCGCGGTTTATGACTGTCAGGAATCGAGGGTGTTACCTACTCGTCCACCGACTTCTTTTTTTATATTGTAGAAGATTATTTATTATTCTATGAGAAAATATTTTTTATTTCGATATTTGTATTTTGATACACTAAAATTTTCTCATTGCCTCTCTGATATTTTATTAGTTTTAATTTAGTTTTACAATAAATAAATTGCTGTGTCATTCTAAGGTTTGTCTTTCCTAATTTTGTACGTTACATTTTGATGGAGATGCTTGGTAGATTAGGGAAGACAAACTGAAGATCGCCTAAAGGACCTTGATGACATAACTACTATGATCTACATTTTCAGAGACTGGCTCCAGAATTCCTCCTCTGTGTCAAAGCCAAGAATTTCTCCAAGATGATGATGTTCCCATTGACAATACGACGACAATTGCCGTGTAAAATTCTGAAGTTTGTCTTTCCTAATTCTCTACGTTACAATTATATACCAGTGTCAAATTTGAAGTTTATCGTTACAAATATAATGTTTGAAATTTACATATCCAAAGTTTATAGTAGTCTGTAGTTTGGAATATAAATAGTTCTACGCTTTTTTTTTTTCAATCTCAAATGCTAAAATGAATTCTGTTATTACGTATCTATATAATAATAACGTAAACAACAAAATGTAAATGTCAAATCTTTAAGAAATTAAAAATATAAACAATTAAAGAATCTGTTTAGTATCAAATATCGAAAATTGGGGCAACAGATGATCCTAGCTGCTTCTGTGGAAAAGAAAACCAAAACTCAATACATTTATTAATAGAATGTCCGATCTTTCACAACTACAGAAGTAATCCTTTTTATCCCATCAAAGTAGTGTGCGAATTTGTTTATAACAAAGACACTTATGTAAAATTCAATAATTTTTGTAAATTCATTTTAGATTTTATTTTCTGTTTGAGAAAACCAACCTTTCTGTTATAATTTTGTTTTTAGTCCGGTTATTGAATTGTATATAAAATGAATTGAATACAAGTCGATAAAATGTATTTAGGCGCAAGTGCGTATCTCAAATTGGGATATCGCGTTCGATATGTTAAATAAAAAATATATAGTTTAAGAGATATCCATTAAAATATTCGCATAGATGTATATTTTTCTAATCATTAAACTGTATATATCAAATCAAGTATAATAATCATATTGATAAACTTAAAGGGATTTGACCTTCAATATATTTAAATAACCCGTATAAAATATTGATATATTATGAATAATATTCTATTATAATTAAAAAAAAATACCTGTATATAAATATGTTGATCAAATGATTCCAATAGTTATAAAAATGATCACTCTTTAATTATATTAAAGATAGAGATTGCCTGGCCAGCATTAATAGTTCTTAAAAATAAGACAATTCGGCAAAATCTTTTGTCTTCATCAAGAAAAAAATAAAAATAAAAGCATTTGTCAAGGCGTTAAAAAAGTATAGATACATGTTTATATTTTTCGTGACGAAGACAAAATATTTTTGTCGAAACGTTGTTATAAGAAAAACAATTTCTGACCGAAGTTTAATTTATTTTTAAGAGTCATTTTTATTGGTATTAATAAATAAGCAGATTAAATGGAAAGTCCACCTGCTTTTCACATGTGTAGACATGTGATGCACTTACAGTAAAAGCAGTCGCTAACTACCCACCATGATTAATATGGGCTGTACCACGTGTACTAGGGATAATAATGAAAAAACGGATAATCTTTATAAGCTATTGTGATCTTTTGATTTACATATTTTACGATATTACTTATATTACGATACAGACGATTGCTGATATATGAAATACCTTATTTGAGGAAATAGGGTGTGGTATAAATAAGTTATAGTTGGGTGGGTTAGTTAATGGCGGTTATATAAAGAGAGAATGTTATATAGAATGGCATGGTTGCTGCCTATGGGGTAATTCAATCCCAAGAAGTGGTGCTTGCTGACAGTAAAGACGTCGAAGAAACAATGGCAGGAGGCGTCAAGAAGGCGTTCCATGTCGTCGTCCCTTCGCCTCCATAAATCACGCTAGGACCTGGGGCGCTGACTGACCTCACGCTCGTATAATTGCTGTTTCTAGATGACCTCACATTGTTGGATCATTGTTCGACCATTGTTGGATCACTGTTTGGACATGTTTGTAGTACGTTTGGATATTGTTGGTTTATTGTTTGACCATCTTTGGATCCTCGTGATTAGTGGACTGCTTCTCAAACATTGTGTCATCACTGTCTAAGCATGCTTGTGTTTCTTTTTAACTCTGCTATCTTACTGTTTGACAATCGTTGGATCTTTGTAACACAGATTTCAGTATCGCTTTCAGCCATTGTTGGATTACTGCTTGTATTACAATGGAACTATTATTGAGCTAATTTTATTCCTTTGTTGGATCACCATTTGTTAATGTAAAAATTTTTTGATCATTGTTGAATCAGTGTGACATGATTGGGCTATATCTCGATCATTGTTGGATTGTTGTTCGAACATTTTTGGATCACTCTGCAGTATTATTGGAATATTTCTCGATCATTGTTGGATCGTTTTTCAATCATTATTGGATCAATGTGACATGATCATTGGACTATTTCTCGATAATTGTTGGATCCCTGTTAAACTATTTTTGGATCTTAGTGAGACAATTATCAGGCTATTTTTAGAATATTTGTTGGATCACCGTTTTATAAATTCTGAATCACTGTTCGACCATTTATCGACCATTGTTGGAAAGTTGTGATATCATTATATTGGACTATTTCTAGATCATTGTGATATGATTACACAGGTCTACAAAAAACACTTTTTTTTTTGCACAAGAGAACCTGATGGTGTTTCTAGTGTAACTTTTCATGCTGAACTCAAAAATCTAATCAGAAATTTCCCATCAGCCATGGTTTTTGCCTGATGGTCTTTTTTTAGTATTCAGATAAATACAGTAATAAATGCAACCAATGTTACGTAAGCATTTTTAAAGTTACATCATTAACTAAGCTAGCGCTTTATTTTTGACAAGAAGAGTTGGTATGTGGAGCCAAAAGCTTTATTTTATTTGTTATTGATTAAATTTTGCTCTTTAAGAATCATAAATATTAATTTAAATAACAAATTATTGAAATTTTGATTGAATATATATAATTTATTATTATATAATATTATAATCTGTTTTGCTTTCAACTCAAAAATAACGACAAGCTCTTTAATGCTATTTGCTCATTAACAGTTTTAATATATATATTTAAATTGAACCTAACGATTTGTTTAATAGATTTGCAGCAGAAGTGACAGGTAAATTTGAAGTGATTAGTTCATTCTTCTCTATCGATTTGCTTTTATAAATCGTGTGCACTAGACTGTGTCAATATCTCGAGGCGTTGCATTAATATTCCTGATATTTTCTGTTATATTTGTGGGGAATTAACTTTCAAAGTTCAAAGGCGAAACTTTACACCGCTCATCAAAAAGTGCTATGAACTTTATTTTGGCTTTAAAGTCGGTGACCAAGATAAGACTTGGGCTCCTCACCATTGTTGTGTAATTTGTTTTCGACATCTTACAGGGTGGATTAAAGGTGAACGTTATATGCCTTTTGCGGTTCCAATGATATGGAGGGAACCTAAAGACCATTCTTCAGACTGTTATTTTTGGTTGACAAAGACTACAGGTATTACATCCAAATCAAGACATACAGTTGAATATCCATATTTGCCTTCTGCTATGAGACCAGTTCCTCATAGTGATATTTTACCTGTTCCACAGCCTCCTGAAAATGTAATATTTAGTGACGATTATTGGACTATTTCTAGACAATTATCATAGTTCAAACAATGTTAGACCACTGTGCAATGATTATTAGACTATTTCTCTTCCAATTTTTTTGTATCTTCATTCTATATAATTATCGTTGATTGTTGATCGCTATTCTCCATTGTTGAAACACTGTTCATCAATAATTGCAACCCTTTTGAACATTGTAGAATCCCTATTCTACCATTGTCGAATCATTGATAACTTTCCTAATCGTCTTTGTTACCATTCAAATTGTTTCATTTAGTCTTGTTTTACCTTTCCATGTATTTTAATATTCTATTCTATTAATATTATATGAATGATATGATTAGCTATATAGGAGTTTTCTCTATATTTTCTAATCTGATTAATATAAGTACACCGAGAGAGAAATAAGTTTTATAATTAATTAGAAGGATCAAAATTAAAAAAAAAATTATCGGCGAGCTATTTATTGGGATATTTTACCAGGTTCAGGGTTTACAAGGACACTCCTCTTCAATCATCGTTATATTTTGCTAGGAATAAATATATAACGACAAAATTATACAAGTTTAATAAATAATATCATAATTATTAATATTTGTATTCTATATTCTATTAAATAAATCTAAAATTACTAAAAATATATATAAATAAAAGGCGGAAAATTAGCGACATGTTTTTTTATATTAAAACGAGTAATTGTCGAGTTTTTGAACCAAAATTTATCAAGTTACTCGTTTTGATAAAGAACCTTGTGGCTATCTGTTGCCTTTTGTTTTAATAATTATTAAATTAAATTATCAATATTAAATTATAATTTGTATCTCTATCTATGTCGTTTGATATATAAATATTTGACTTTATTAAAATAGTTGCCTTTTTCCTACAAGAAATGAGAATAATTTGGAAATCCTAGTGATCACACACGATGGTAATGCAACGTAAATTCATAAATTCAGAAAAATAGAAAATCCTTTCTGAATTAATATTTATATTTTGACAACAAACACAGGCAGTATACATTAAAATCTCTCTATAGCGAACCCCAATGGAACTGAACCTGTGGTTCACTAAGGTTTACAATATCCTAGGTTTGTTTTAGCGAGGTTTTACTGTATGTTATTATCTAATTACTTATAATATATATATAAAGAGTGGGAGAGAATATATATACATCTCCTTGTTATATATTAATTCGTTTAAAATAGCATGACTTACCGTAAGTTTTAAAAACTTGCGATAAGTCATTCATACATTTTTTCAATATAGTAGATCCCGAAATTTCCAAAATTTCAAATATTAATTCGTATATCGAAAGAGAGAATTCCGAAGATACTTATAGAGAAAAGGGCATATATATAATAGCCAAATTTCAATAAATAAAGTATTCAAATATTATGCTATTAAGTATATTGATAACAGTATGTCTCCAATGATTAGAGGGGGCTCATAAAGGTTGTATCATTAAAGTGTAAAATTAATTTGATAAAAAAAGGACTTAAAAAATTGAACTTTTTTTTTATCCATAGTAGATAAATTTCATAACCCTCAATATGTTTTTTTTTTCGTGAGGAGTCATCAGATTTCACGCACACGCCCATAGCTATGTACCATCTAGGGTGGGAAAGAAATGAATGATGGTTTAAACAACGAGTGTAACTTAAACTTTGTACAATCAATTATGTCACTAGGCCATACTTAGAGTCATTATATAGCTTATTAATTATAGGTAATTCGTCGGTCATGTTGAAATTGTCATATATTGTCATTCGACCTAAATTACATAGCTATCAATATATCTGTGAACCTTTTCTTTTTTTTTTTATTATGTAATTTGACGCCGTGGAAGATCAAATTAATTTTATATAGTTTTAAAATATGCAAATAAGATGAATTTATGAAGAGCTATGTGAAATATTAGAAAGCTTAGATCAATAGTGGCAAATCCTGGGTCTTCGCCAATTCAATCTATCGACCATTGCAACTATTACATTGTTATTCTGTTTATATTGTATGTATTTTTAATGATATTTCTTGGTCTTCAACTCATTACAGATATCTAAATACAGTAAAATCCCACTAAAACGAACCTGGTATATACGGATCTTCTCTTATAACGAATCTGAAATAATCCCAAATTGTATTTCATATAACAGTGAACAATATCTTTAACATACCATATCTATTGTAAAACGACATTTGAAAATTATATCGCAAGTCTTTCAACGAAAAAATCAAAATTTTATTTTTTAAGGAGAAATAACGATTATTTCTAACCTTAGGAATGAGGTATGAAATACCATATCTATAATGAACCACAGGTTCAGTCTCATTGGGGTTCGCTATAGAGGGGTTTAACTGTATTGTTATTTTCATAAAATTTGATCAAAACGATAAACACAAATATTTGTCCAGTCAACATTATTTAAAATAATATATAAAAGTATCCTTTTTTTTAATTAAAAAGAAATGATAAAGATCCCCTTGGTGGGTCTTCAACTTGCATCACGCTGATGAGAGCCAACAGACTTAAATGCGAATGTAGTTGGATCTTTATTTTAAAGATTCACGATAGGTTATTGGTCTAATCTTGGTAAATAAAATAATTAAATGTTAATTTGTATTTATTATTTGATAGATGGCAGTATGCCATCAGCAACCTTCAATTGTACGATCAAAAGATGCTCTTTCTTTCAAGTTACTACCCTCTCTCTCTGATCTTCTTTTCTACTTAAAAATTATCTTTAAACCTATATACAGTTAAATCTCTTTATATCAAACCCCAATGGGAATGAACCATTGGTATATTAAATCCATAGTTTATTATATTATAAAATTTGAATGGGGATTATTTTTGGTTTTTTATAGGTGAAAGTTTGCTATAAATCCAATTCGGTGTTTAACATAAACAGTAAAATCTCGCTATAACGAACCTCAATGGGAACGACTCTTGGTTCGCTATAGACATGTATTCCTTATAGCCATGGTTTACTACAATAAAACCTCTCTATATCTAACCCCAATGGGACTGAACCGTTGGTTTACTAAATCCATAGTTTATTATTTAATAAAATTTGATGGAGATTATTTTTATGTTCGCTATAAGAGAAAGTTTGCTATAAATCCGATTCGGCGTTTAAAATAAACAGTAAAATCTCGCAATAACGAACCTCAATGGGACCGATTCTTGATTAGCTATAGACATGTATTTACTATAGCCATGGTTTTAATGAGGTTTTACTGTTGTAATAGAAAATACCAAATACAAAAATGTATATTCTCTAACTAAAATAATTATTTTATAATTAACTATTTAAATAATAAACTTGTAGTTAAGAAGAATTCTCAGAAAATTTCACAAAGTTCTTTAACTAGAATTCACACACCCAACATTAAGAAATAAAAGAATTAACATAAATTCCTAAAATGAATATGCAAACACAATGGTGCCAAGCCAATCCATCTAATTGCCTTGCATTATTACAAAATCGATTAAGCAATTAGTGGCTTTCACACCAGCTAATTGTCTTTCGGTGTCCTGCACCCACCTGCCTCCTCCGCCTTTAATAATATAGTCCTTGGTCAAATTTTATTTAAACACGCATCACTGAATTTACTCGATTTATTCGAGGCAATATTCTACAAATTAAAGTACAGTAGAACATCCCCGTAAGCGAATCCCAATGGGACTAAACTTCTGGTTCACAATAGCAATGGTTCATTAAACCCATGATTGACTGAATTGCATCACTCTCTAATACTGAGGATTTAATTGGTTCGTTATAATAGAAGGTTCAATATACAGTAAAACCCCTCTATAACGAAACCCAATGGGACTGAACCTGTGTTTCACTATAGCGATGATTCGTTATAGCCATAGTTCACTGTATTATAAAATATAAATAGGGATTATTTCAAGTTTTTATAAGGGAAGGTTCGCTATATCCCAGGTTCGTTTTAGCGAAGTTTTACTGTATCTTTGGTTCGATTTAGCGATGTTTTGCTGTATTTAAATTAGATTTTTCTTCTGTTCGAAAGGTAAAATAGAGTAAAACCTTCATGCCGGATTATCTCCCTCAACCTTTGTAAAATAAACTCAATGAGAGAAGCCCCACCTTCCGAATAAATCAGAAATATACAATTTTTAATAAGTAATTCATGAAAAGTATCACTGTATTTGCATACTACGATGTTGAAGCATGTTAGCTACTGAGACCCCGAGGAAGATTGGAAAGAACAATATTTTCTGTTAATTTACAAGTAAGTTATTAAAAAACACTACAAAATTCGCAACAACGCGTTCTTATATTTTTCATGCGATGACAGTTGAAAAAAATATTTTCTAGATTTTTATATAATAATAATTTAAAAAGTACTAAAACCGATACCCTCCAAAACACGTTCTTATTTTTTTTATAAAATAACTATTTGAAAAAGAATTAAGAGTGGGTTTTTAACATTTCATATATGTACAAATTAAGAAAGACCTATATTTATTGTAAAATATTCGAAAACAAACCACAAAGAGGTGGAAAAATCTTTTCCTGTCCTAAATTTAAAGGAAATCGTAGGAGGTAAAGGAATACATGACTTTTCCCACAAATCACTTTTAAATGATCAGCTTTCGGTCATAAATCTTCCTAAACATTAATATCGGTTTAGGATCAGGATGATCTGCCACCTGATTGGACCCTTGCCATCAATATTTTGTCACATTAATCATGATATGCCTTGACCTCGACGTAAGACATATATATGACATATCAACACTTATACACATGGGTGCGGAAAAGTAAAGATGTTTAAAAACATATGTGGAGTTATTTTTATCATTAATATTTTATAAAATTTATGTTGTTTTGCCTTTTCTGTGCAATAAAAACAGAGAAAATGTCCCTTTTTTAAGTAAACCTTTAAAATAAAACAAATAGGAGATCTTTCATTAAGATTTAAATTATGATATGAGCTTAGAATATATTAGAAGGTATTTATATATAGTTAAACCTCGCTAAAATGAACCTTGGATATAGCGAACCTTCCCTTATAACGAACTTGAAATAATTCCTATTTATAGCTTATAATACAGTGAACTATGGCTATAACGAGCTTTGACTATAGTGAACTACAGGTACAGTCCCATTTGGGTTCGTTATAGAGGATTTTTAATGTATATATACTATGAGATGGTCTTTCACATAAACTATAAGGTCTTCTATAACAGCTAAGAATGAGGTATAAAGCACGAAATGGCCTTCCATTATAATATAAACTACTTAAGATGAGATATGAACCAACTATGCGGTTTCTTTAGGATAAATGAGACGGTCTCAGCGTATAAACTGTGGAGTAATTTTTAATAACAATGGATGAAAATATCTTCCTTCAGAACATATAATATGGCATTAGGATTCATGCAATGTTGTTGTTGTCGTGTCCAACGAAGAGCCTCAGATGTTTCCATACATCTCTATCACAGCAGTCGCAATGTACACTATCTTGGGTGTGTAAAACTGCTGCTCAGGGTCCATTTCAATTTTCTGCAAGGCTGCGGCCATTGCTGGGCATGAGAATATGTGGGTAGGTGTTAGTTCCGCACCAGGACAGTTTTTGCATGTCCTATAGGTTCTTGTGCCATCTGGATGCATTGTCATTCTTTATAGTGTTTTGTTTTGAGTGTTGTTCTTTAGGATATATGCGATGATCTTAGATTATAATTTCCGCTCTTATTTTTATAATACCCAGTTTATAACGAACCATGGAAATTTTAAGGGATTTTTATCAAAAATTGGCGCGATTGAAGACTCTAGCTGTCATTGTGGCAACGAATTCCAGGACTCGAGACTGGAATGTCCGCTCTTCTTCACCGCTAGACAACAGATAATAAATAATGTTGTAGATCTATATCAATTTGTGAATAGCAGAGAGAATTATCATAAGTTTAACTATTTTTGTAAATATATTCATGATTTTCTTTCAAACCTGAAAGGTTCAGGTTCCTAATATATATTATTTTTTTCTATTTTTATTTCGATTATTTTTTTTTTTTGTAAAAATTGTACAACTGTTTCTGTTTAAAAAATGTAAATCGACGCAATTATCCCTAGCCGGGATATCGCGTTTGTGTGTTGAAATAAATAAATAAATAAATCTTAGATTATAGGCTATGAGATGATATTTAATTAGGAAATAAACTAGGAGATGGTCTTTCAATAGGACATAAAATATGGGGTGTTCTTCACAGCTAAGAATGAGATACAAAGCACGAGATGGGTCTTCCATTATAATATAAACTACTATGATATAAGATGATGTATAAAACATACGGTGGTATTCATTGTCACAGGTGGTGTTTGGATAAATGAGATGGTCTTAGAGCATATAAACTATAGAATTATTTTTAATATCAACGAATGAAAAGGTCTTCCTTCAGAACATAATATATGTGCGATGGTATTAGATTCTAAAACATGAGATGATATTAAAATAGGACATACACTATATATTTTATAAACTATATTGTAGCAAAGTATTTATTATATATTGTTAAGAAGAGTTTGAAAGTACATTTTATTTTATCCATTATTGTAAATTTGCCTAACCTAATTTGCATTTATGCTTTTAATTTTCTTTGTTCGCCTGTTTTACATGTTTCTTATTTTTTTTTCACCATTATAAATTCCATCTTAACAATCATTAGATTAGATGTTTCCTCGACTTGTCCAGTGGACGGTTGTAAAATAAACATAATAAACATTTATTTCCCGCTGTCTCCATGTTTCCTCGCGGCACCCCAGAACACCATCGCAACACTGGTGGAGATGCTGATCCTACCATCAAAAATGAAGCTACCTTAAGAAGAAGCCGCCGTCTACGAGGACAACCTCCAATGAGATCCTTCAGTGCCTCTCCAACAAGACGCGCCATTGTGAATCAAGATGACGCTACACCTTGCAGCAACATTTTCTTCTGCCAGCCACCTCCTCCAAGTCTGGAAGTATTTGGCGGATACTCAGACGAAGATCCTTCAGAATGGCTGGAAGAAATCGAGTTGTTAGCAAGACAACAACGATGGCCAGACGATGTCATGCTGGCATATGCCCGGAGCTACATGGACGGACCTGCGAAGAAATGGGCAAAACTCAACAGCCCTCACATTTTTTCGGCCTGGAGTGTATTCAAAAAGGCACTCCTAAGAGATTTCAGGAGGACAGATACTGCCAAATTTAAATTAATAATGGACCTGCAAAACAGAATCCAGCAGCCCAATGAGTCAACTCTGCGTTACGCCGAGGATGTCCTCAACCTCTGTAACAAGGTCAACCCCAAAATGACAACGGACGATAAATTATACTACATGAAGACTGGTCTAAACAAATACCTGTCACTCATTATGATGATAACACCTTGCAGCACGGTCAAAGACTTTTTGGAACTAGCGAGGCGAATAGATCAATATCTAGTGGATTTTGAGCAGCGAAGAAGCTTCAGGCAAAATAACCGCCCGACCAGACCATTCCCTCCTAGGAGAAACTACAACAACCAAACAGACCATAGTCGTGGTTTCGACATACCTCGATTCCAAAAAGGATCGTTCGCAAATGATAGAAGACCAATCGCAAGTGACAGTAGACCAACCTTCGCCCCAGGTAGATTCGAGAGGGCTGGACCTAATGACACAGGGATGGAACCGGTTGGAAACAATTATAGGAGCTCAGCACCAACCCCAACCAGCAGAACCCCCGAGCAGTATCCCAAGAGGCAGACGTACACGACGCCCCCAAGTAACAGGCGTTATCAAAGGCCATTATACCAGGATCGAAGAATATGCTGGAACTGCTCCGAACAGGGACACATATCGAGGTATTGCCCTCGTAACACTGAACGACCAACTTACAATATCAGACCAATACAACGGCAGTTTTCACGGTCCATGGAGAGAGAGAGAGACGAAACCAACTCGGTAAATGAGGACTATTTAAAAAATTGTAGAGGAATCGATGATTCGAGGCAACAGGAACCGGACTTTGATGTGAATAGCGAAGACGATTTTCCTACTTTGGGAGAAGCGTCAAAAAACTAACCCGACTGAATGGATCTCGGGCTTCTGGTGGTCGAATAAACTTGGTGATGAATCTTCAAAGAAATAAAACGACTCAGATAGAAATCAATGATTATACGGTTGAGGCATTAATCGACACCGGAGCGGTGGTTAGCTGTATTGACGAGGAACTCTCATATAAACTAAAATTAAAGGTTGTCAAAGATAATAATCTGAATTTGAAAGCTGCAGGTGATCAGAAACTTAATGCAAAAGGAAGGTCAATGGTATCATTCAATATGGATCAGGAAAAATATACAATTCAGATGATAGTGTTAGAAAAATGTAACCCCAAAATAATTCTGGGAGACGATTTCTTAAGCCATTACAAAGCCTTAATAAACTGCCGAAACAATACTTTATGGATTGAATCCCCAAATAATATGGACCAAGATGATACAAGTTTAAAATATGCTAGGGCGGTTGAAGATAGAATAATTCCTGCATTTAGCCTATGTCTGGTTATGGGCTATTGCGAACCAACTACTGATGACAAGGAAATATTGATAGAGAATCTCTCATCGCTAACATCGAAATATGGCCTGATAACAACAAGATCTTTACTGAAAAATACAAGTTTCCCTGATATTTGGCTTTTGAACCCTTCTTCAAAACCTATAAAAATTCATCGGCACATGAAAATAGGGATAATATCGGAAGTAGACAGGATGTACAAGACAGACCATCGAGCAGTTTCCTCCATTGATCTTAATTTTGACGTAAATCCCGATTTATCTTCCGAGGAACGTAATCAGGTTTTGATGCTACTCTACGAATACAAAGAAATGTTCGCCGCACCAGACGATTACAAAGGGAGAACTCACCTTGTCAGACATAAAATCAAAACAAACAGCGATATTCCCATAAGAAAGAACCCCTACAGAGTGTCTTTGAGAGAACGCGAAATAATTAATAATCAAATAGATAAGATGTTGAAAAAAGGTATAATTTCTCATTCATCGAGTCCATGGGCATCTCCTGTAATTCTCGTTAAGAAGAAAGACGGAACATTTAGATTCTGTGTGGACTACAGAAATTTAAACTCTATCACTGTTAAAGATCAATATCCGCTTCCTCGTATCGACGACTGCTTCGACTCTCTTCATGGATCTAGATACTTCACATCACTGGACCTGTGTTCAGGATACTGGCAGGTGGAAGTTGAAGAACAAGATCGGGAGAAAACTGCTTTTGTGACACCTGACGGACTTTACCACTTCAACGTCTTACCTTTTGGTTTATGCAACGGCCCAGCAACTTTTGAAAGACTAATGGATAATATATTGAGGACCCATAAATGGAAAATCTGCTTGTGCTACCTTGACGATGTGATAGTTTTCTCTGAAGATCTACCATCGCATTTGACAAGATTGAAGACCATTTTGGGATGCTTAAGAAAAGCAGGATTGACACTCAATCTTTCAAAATGTAGATTCGCTTATGAAGAGCTCCTTTTATTGGGGCACGTTGTGTCAAAAGAAGGAATTAAACCCGATCCAGAAAAAATTGCGAGCATAAAGGATTTCCCAGCCCTCAAAACAATTAAGAATGTCAGAGCTTTTCTTGGACTATGTTCTTATTATAGAAGGTTCATTAAAGAATTCTCAAAAATAGCATATCCATTACAAATTCTAACTCGTAAAAACCAGCCGTTTGTATGGGGAAAAGAACAAGAATCATCTTTTCTAACTTTAAAAGAAAAGCTGAGTTCACCGGAGGTCCTAACTCATTATGATCCAAATAAACCCATAGGCCTCCACACCGACGCAAGCGATCAAGGACTTGGGGCAGTGCTCATTCATGTTGAAGACAATGGTAGAGAGCGTCCAATTTCATATGCCAGCAGAACATTGCAGAAGGCTGAGACCAACTATTCAACTACGGAAAAGGAATGCTTGGCTATTATATGGGCAATTGGGAAATTCAGGCCTTATCTTTACGGCCGTAAATTCATCGTTTATACCGATCACCATAGTCTCTGCTGGATGGCCAAAGCAAAAAAATTATCTGGACGTTTGGCGCGTTGGTCGTTGGAATTGCAAGCCTACGATTTTACTATAAATTATAAATCTGGAAAAACACATTTAGATGCTGATGGATTATCGCGGTGCCCAATTCCAGATAAAATTAAAATTTTACAAATTAATTATAACACCGAAGACTACGACGCTTACATTAAGAAAATTAACAACATGATCGACCAACACCCAAACAGCTACGGAGAAAACTTCACCAAACATAACGGAAAAATTTATAAAAATAATCCTACCCCAACAGGCAACCCGTGGTTACTGGTCATCCCAAAGACCAAACAACTAGAACTCTTGGAACAGATGCATGATCATCCTACATCGGGCCACATGGGTATAAAAAGAACATACAGCCGAATAAAAGATAAATATTTTTGGCCTTCAATGTTCAAAACAGTGGAGAAATATGTTTCCAGTTGCCCTGAATGCCAGTTTCGTAAGACCCCATCCCAACAACCATCGGGACAATTGCAACCGATACCACCAGCGTCTAGACCGTTCGAACGAATAGGAATAGACCTTTTGGGTAGATTCCCCAAGTCCATCAACGGAAATAGGTGGATCGTTGTTTGCACAGACTATTACTCAAGGCATGTTGAAACAGCGGCGCTACCTCGAGGAACTGCCACAGAAATTGCCGATTTTTTCTTGAAAAGAATAGTACTAAGACATGGAGCACCGAAAATTTTAATTTCTGACCGCGGGAGTTCTTTCTTGAGCAAACTACTCACACAAGTTTTGAAAATTTGCAATACGATACATAAGAAAACGACAAGTTACCATCCACAGACAAATGGCCAAACGGAAAGAATGAACCGTACGCTGACAGATATGATATCAATGTACATTGACGAGAAGCACCAAAATTGGGACGAGATTCTCCCGTTTGTGACTTTCGCCTACAATTCCTCGGTACAAGAGACTACCGGCTATTCCCCATATTTTCTGATTCACGGAAGAGAACCGTTGACATTTCTGGACTCTACATTTGACTGGCCGGAAGTACCGCCTAAACCCGGAGACTTTGATGACTACATATCAAATCTCCTAACCATAGTTGAAGAATCAAAAAAGATTTCAATGGCTAGAACAATGGCACGGCAAGATAAATCCAAACAAGTATACGACAAACATCGCAGAGAAGTTAACTTTTCACCAGACGACCTAGTACTGATTTGGACACCGATAAGAAAAGTTGGAAGAGCGGACAAACTACAAAAAAATTACATCGGACCATTCAAGATAATTAGGAAGACATCACCAGTAAATTATGAAGTAAAAGAAGTCACGGGAAGAGGCAAGAAAATTGTACATGTGTCAAGAATGAAACTGTACCGGACCCCAGACTTGAGGACAAGTCTTTTTCAAGAGGGAGAGTAATGTTAAGAAGAGTTTGAAAGTACATTTTATTTTATCCATTATTGTAAATTTGCCTAACCTAATTTGCATTTATGCTTTTAATTTTCTTTGTTCGCCTGTTTTACATGTTTCTTATTTTTTCACCATTATAAATTCCATCTTAACAATCATTAGATTAGATGTTTCCTCGACTTGTCCAGTGGACGGTTGTAAAATAAACAAAATAAACATTTATTTCCCGCTGTCTCCATGTTTCCTCGCGGCACCCCAGAACACCATCGCAACAATATTAACAGAATATAATTTTTTATGTTTATATTTTGCTACTTTGTAAACTTCCCTCATTGCTTATTTTTGGTTTATCATTCATAGTTTGTCCTTGCCTTAAATAAATTGTTGTCTCCTCCTGAAGTTTTTGTCTTCCCTAATTTTCCACGTGGCAATATATATATATTAGAACATAAAAACTATGAGGTTTTTTAACAGCTATGAATTAGATATAAGACATTAGATGGTCTTCCATTATAATATAAACAGATATTTATAATCCAGGTTCCTGGAGCGCAGAGCGCTAACTACCCGGGAGTCCAGCTAACTAGTATGGACTAGTGTTGAGCGTTTAACTCGCGTCCTGTTTTGATTGCTGAATTGAACCAGTTGACCAGAAATTTCCATGCTAAAGTTGAGTCTGGGAGGCTGGCTATAGATTTAGGATTGGGGTAGGTCAGTCCAAGCAGGATAGCTGTTTGCATCCTATGTCTCAGGAAATCTGGACAGCTGAAGAGGAGATGATCAACTGTCTGTAGGTCTTCTCAACAGCGAGGGAGAGCTGGGTTTGTTTCAGGTTGCACACGTCTGCCATTACATGGCTTTAGCCCGTGAGGATGGAAGTGGTGGCTTCTTAAAGGCAGAAATTTGGTATAAATTTGGATTGGAGTGGAAGAAATTCTCATAAGATGAAATAAAACTTAAGCGGTGACGTTGGGATAAATGAAATGGTCTCAGAATGTAAATTATGAGATGCTCTACGGATGAAACGAAGTCTTCCTTCAGAATATTGTAACGTAGAAAATTAGGAAAGACAAACTTCAGGATGAGGATACGGAAATATATTTCAATGCAAGCACAAAATCAACATTTATTAGATATAAAATAAGCAATGAGGGAAGTTTCCAGCGTAGCAAATTATAAATAATAAAAAAAACATCTCCTTATCGTGCTACTGAAAGTTGCTGATGGCTTGCGCCATCTATCGGAATACATATCAACTATTCTCGTTGATTTTTTATTATTCCATTATTGGCTAAATACCCATTCTTGATTAATCAAGAAAAGCTAACCACGGACGCTTGAATGACCAGTTTTTTGATCGTTGAGGTACAGCTTGCACCACGCTGATGAGGGCCAACAGCCCGAAACGCGTTCGTGGTCAGATTTTCTGAGTAATCAAGAATGGGAATTCGGCCAATAATGGAATAATTAAAAATCATCGAGAATAGTTGATATTTATTCCGATAGATGGCGCAAGACATCAGCAACTTTCAGTTGCACGATAAATAGATGCCTTTTTAATATAATTTATGCACCTTATCCCAGTACAATATCACATTTTTACTATATTTTCAAATTATAAATAATTTAAATATATAAAAATTAATAATCTGTATAAGAAAAATATAATGGATACTTTTCTACAATATAAACTATGAGATGGCATTAGATATATGTAATGGTGTTATATTATGAACCATGAGAGATAGTTGCTTAAAATTATGATAGGATATTTTATTAGGAAATAAACTATGAGATGGTCTCTTTAACAGCAACGAATGTCGTTATTTAGGACATAAACTACCTTTTAGCAACGGGATATCCCGTGATGTAAGAGCAATTAGAAGTTCTATAACTCTAGAAAAAGTTACCATTAGGTCCACAAACACTGTCCGAACATTCTAACAACTAGATTCATGAAAATGTGACGATGTATATTTTGAGAGAATATTAGAAAGAATCGCCAGGTAACTCGACCAAATTAAGAATGAGTAATCTAAAGATAATGTTTGGATAAAAGCATTTCTGCCATTTTTAGACTGGAGTAATGAGAAATGTTCACAAAATGTCTCAAATAGTTATAATTTATTTAAAGGTTTTTGACCTAACGATCACATTGCCAGCTGCATGCCGAGAAGACGACCAAGACCAACAAGGATGTGATCTATACCCTCAAGCGTCATGAATGAATCCTCTACAGTTTTGATGGTTCGAAACCCAAGATAAATCTGAATAAGCTTAACGGTTGAATACAATAGTATAGTTTTATTGGAAAACAAGCTGAGAGGGTGTTCCATTGATGATCCTGGCCCTTTCATTTAGAATGTTATCTTTTCCCCCGTTAAAATATTCAGTAAAACCTTGCTAAAGCAAACACCAAAAGGACTAAACTTCGGTTCTCTATAGCCATGGTTCACCATAGCCATAAATATATGATAAATGAAATGAAATTTGAGTTTATTTTAATATTGCTATACAGAAAGATTCGAAATATGCCGCATATATTTCTTGCTATAGCGAACCTCAATGAGACTGACTCTATATAGTCGTGGTTTACTTTAGTATATTATTCTAATGTTTGGATTTTGTAGGTTCGTTATAAGGGAAGGTTTGCAATATATCCCCTGTTCGTTTCAGCGATGTTTTTATATTAATATATATAGTCACGACCGTCTTTCCTCATCGGCCACCTCTGTCACGGATGCACGCGCACAGGGAGGTCACGTGCTCGCCGGCAGCCAACGGGCGCGCGCCGCCGGCAGGGGGGGGGGGGGGGGGGGGGGGGGCATTACGTCATAGATTATAAACACAAGGTAATATGGCCAAATAAAAAAATAGTGTGTGATAAGGCACAATTTGGATTATAGATTATAAACACAAGGTAATAAGACCTGATCCAAATAAATAAATAGTGTGTGATAAGGCACAATTTGGATTATATTTAATACAGTTATCAGCGTCATGCACAATTCTGTCACGTTAAGTCACGTGTCAAGTTACGGTAAGTAGAAATTAAAAAATTAAAAAAAAGATGCCGAAACCCGGGATCGAACCAGGGACCTTTAGATATTCAGTCTAACGCTCTCCTAACTGAGCTATTTCGGCTTATTTTATTTATTTCTATAGAAGCTTCTATCTTTATAAATATGTATATTTTCAAAAAGTCAATTCACACCTCTTCGCTGGAGACCATGGGAATACTGACTAATTCATTATGCTAACATAATTATAAATACAAGTATCAGAGTCATCAACAATTCTGTCATCGTTTGCTTTTGTGAATGGAATAAATACCCAAATAGGGCCATTTCTTATAAGCATCGGTGGTTCAGTGGTAGAATGCTCGCCTGCCACGCGGGCGGCCTGGGTTCGATTCCGGCTGATGCATTTTTTTTTTCTTTTTTACAATTTTTAAAACTCATTTATATTATTATCCCTATATATATAAAAGTCAGCGTATGTATGTATGTATGTTTGTCAACTATACACGTCCACAATACGTAACTAATATGACTGATATTTTAACAGTATATAAAGTAGAATCTGGAAAAACTCTTAGTGAAAATTTCAGGTCTCTATCCCGAATATCCGTCGTGTTATTTGCAAATTTGCTCTTTCGCTCGCGCCTCTAGCGGTGAAAATGAGGGGTAATACCAGCTGACCTAATGTACATGTAAAGTTTGGAGCGGGACGTTTCACAAGAGTGACATCCACGGCTCCAATTTATAATTGTAACGAATAGTATTTGAATAAAACATTTAATCGGGTAAACCCGGGCGTTGCCCGGGTCATTCGGCTAGTACTATATATTGATAATAAGGTTTTAAAATAAAATGGTAATTAAAAAACTAGTTTGATTCATGTGGAGTTCACTCTATTGAATTATTTTCAAAAAATAATTATTACTATACTTATGAATCGATATACTCCTTAGAAATAAATATACAGTAGAACCCCTCTTTAACGAACCCCAATTGACTGTACCTGTGGTTCACTATAGCCATAGAGTTTACTGTATTATAAAATTAAAATGGGGGTTATTTTAGGTTTGTTATAAGGTTCTTTATATCCCAGGTTTGTTTTATCGGGGTTTTACTGTTTATTAAATGCTAAACTAAAATATATTTAAGAGTAACGCAAGAAATTCCAATTTATTTATTAAAAAGAAAACAACGCTGTTTTTGACACTATAAAATTGACTGTTAGAAATGTGGTAAAATGAAATCCAATCGCACATCCATAACTCACACAATGAATTTTTCAATTAAGTAAAACTTATCAATTAAAAACTGAACTTTTCACTCACCATCAATAACCTCCATCAATCAATTAGCTTACTCAACCATGGAAGCTTATTTTACCATTGTTAGAGAAAATGTTTTGCCACCAAGTGTCAAACGAAGTGTTAAGGAATTTTAAAAGCTTTCTGAAGTATATTTTAATGCGTTTTAATGCGATTACTTTTAAATTATAAAAAAAGTGTTTAGAGAGCTTTAGGTAAAAGCCAACGAGTGGCATTGTCGGTTAAAACCAGTTTTTGTTGGGGATTAAGGGATTAGGTAGCTATTGACTGGGGGATAAATGAGCAGTTTTTTCCTCTTTCTTCTTCTTCTTCTGTTAGCTACTCGAAAGTCTTGTTTGTTTAGGCGAACTGGGATATAACAATTTACCACTTTGGTTTCTCTTGTGCTTGGGAGTTAACGTTTTTGTATACGCATAGAAGGCTCTACCATTAAAACCTATATTTAAAGTAATTATTTGAAACAATCGATTTTACCCATTAAAACATGTTTTATATTAAGTTTATTAAAACCCTTCTAACTCCGCCGGTTCCAAGCCCGGATAAAAAAGGAGGGGAAGCAGTAACAAGTCCGCTAAAAAACCTGGGTTCAGCTGGTCCGGCTGATAGTACCCTGTAAGGGCTCCAGAGATACAGGATGAGCTGCGTTTGTACTCCATGTTAGGAGCCGCTGCACATGGCGTCTGTTCCCCATGTTAGAAGCGGCTATTTCTTTTGGGGCTAAGTCGGCCTCCCACTGAGTAGTGCTCTTAGTCTTAATGACAAAGGTATTCTACTAAAGACGCATTCTACTTCCCTCAGTCATGATGGTTATCAAACAGACACCATCATGGGTCACAACTTGATACCTTAATATGATTGAGTGGAGATAAGAAAGAAGAAGAAGAAAAAAACCCTTTTATAACAAACCCTAATGGTACTAAACCTGTAGTTCCCTATAGCCATGGTTTGTTATATGTAGCCATATTTGTTGTATACTACTGTAATTTGATAGATCGTTTAAATAAAACTTTTCCTCTGAGGCAGTGTGTTGTAACAATTCCTCACTATATTATAAAATAAAAAAGGAAATTTTTCAGGTTCATTATAAGGGGAGGTTAGCTATATCCCAGATTCCTTTTAGCGATGTTTTACTCTATATTTTATTAAATTAAAATATTAGCTTGCGTTTTTCTTTCAGTCAAATAATGAAAAATATATTAGCCTACAATAAATTCTGTAAATAGCTATTTTTACTGTACGTATTCGCTATAGCGAGGTTTTACTTTTTTGAATGATCTACAAACTACAAAATCAATCTACTAATACAATGTTATGCTCTTATGTACACTCATTGACAATACTTGAAGAAGGGAAAGTCTTTGATGTCGCTGGCTATCTGTTTTTTTTTTTTGAAGGAGACGATACAATTTTTGTTTAAACTTAGTTATCTCGTGGGTTATCCCGTAAAGGTCACTGTAATATCTTTCAGAGTTATTGTCTGAATTCCGATATACATGGTGAAAGGTATAACTTCTTAAGTTCTGTGCATGAGTGTATATTCAAATGAATGAGTTGATTATATTGATATTTTATATAACTTTGTGTGTGAGCCTCAAACTTTCTTAATTTTTAAGTTCTTTTTTTTTTCCGAGATGATATTTTATTTTCTAAAATAATCTATTATTAGGTTATCAGTAAAACCCCTATATAACAAATCCCAATGGGATTTAACCTGTAGTTCACTATAGCCATGGTTCGTTATAGTCATAGTTTACTGTATTATAAAATAAAAAAATGGGAATTATTTCAAGTTTTTTTTTATAAGGGAAGGTTCGCTATATCCCATTATCGTTTTAGTAGGGTTTTACTGTATATACAAATTGATTCGAATTTGAATCATTGATATCTTATTATGCAATACAATGATAATTATATTTTAAATGTTTTTGTTTTATGACTAAATTGATTAATTCCCAAAATATATTAATATGAAGACGTTGATATATTTGATCAATGTATTGAATAACTACATATACACATGCGGACACATTTTATTTAAATATCTAAAGAATTTGCATAATAGCAATTATAAAACTATTTCAAAATGAACGCTTGGTGTGTGTTATAATAGAAAAAAATATTGAACACACCAAAATACAGTATATTAAAGCTATTTTTATCTTATTTCATGTTTGGAGCTGTTTGTGATACCAAAATTATTCTATAAAATCTTGAGAAAAATTAATTATGAAATTTCTATTTACCCGTGAAATTACTTTAAAGGGAACTTGAGCGAAATGATCAGTAATTATTAGATTTTTTACATTCAAGTAGAAAATGTAATTCATTTTAAATATTGATATGTTATTCATTGAAATATGTTTGATATTTATCAAACAACACTATGTAACATTAATGTATACTTAATTGTTTCATCTCAATATGGATTAAATAAATTATGGCTATATATATATATATATACAATTATGTCTGTCTATAGCGCCCCCTCTAAATAGCGCCTTTTTCTCTATAGCGCACGATTTTAAACATTAAAATGTAAACATTTTACATTAAAAGTGACCTGTCTATAGCACCCCCTCTAAATAGCGCCTTTTTCTCTATAGCGCACGATTTTAAACATTAAAATGTAAACATTTTACATTAAAAGTGACCTGTCTATAGCACCCCCTCTAAATAGCGCCTTCTTCTCTATAGCGCACGGTTTTAAACATTGAAATGTAAACATTTTACATTAAAAGTGACCTGTCTATAGCACCCCCTCTAAATAGCGCCTTTTTCTCTATAGCGCACGATTTTAAACATTAAAATGTAAACATTTTACATTAAAAGTGACCTGTCTATAACACCCCCTCTAAATAGCGCCTTTTTCACTATAACGCACGATTTTAAACATTAAAAGGTAAACATTTTACATTAAAAGTGACCTGTCTATAGCACCCCCTCTAAATAGCGCCTTCTTCTCTATAGCGCACGGTTTTAAACATTGAAATGTAAACATTTTACATTAAAAGTGACCTGTCTATAACACCCCCTATAAATAGCGCCTTTTTCTCTATAGCGCACGATTTTAAACATTAAAATGTAAACATTTTACATTAAAAGTGACCTGTCTATAACACCCCCTCTAAATAGCGCCGTTTTCTCTATAGCGCACGATTATAAACATTAAAATGTAAACATTTTACATTAAAAGTGACCTGTCTATAACACCCCCTCTAAATAGCGCCTTTTTCTCTATAGCGCACGATTTTAAACATTAAAATGTAAACATTTTACATTAAAAGTGACCTGTCTATAGCACCTCCTCTCTATAGCACCATATTTTGGCGAGTCCCAAGAGGGGGCGCTATAGACAGGTTTAACTGTATTAAAATCAAAAAAAGGCATATCCTGACCACGTTCACATGAACAGAGCGCCATCTAGTGGAACAGAAATCAACTAAACGTTGATTTAACCTATTACCTGATATTTGGCCAACCCATTTTCTTTCATAAAGAAAAACCAACCACGAACGCGTTTCGGGCTTTTATCCTTTGTCAACGTGGTGCAGGCTGTACCTATACGACCAAATATATATATATATATATTGTTACACCAGGTTGCGGCTTGGCAGACTCTTCAGCCATGATTCTCTCCTGTGCTGGGTCTTGCATCTTACCAGAGCGTGTTTCAACCATCCTACAAATTTATATAAGGGAATAATGAGATAAGTCTACTTTAAGTAGCCTCCAGAATCATTTATTTATTTTCTCACATCAAAGAGAGCAGTGAAGTCACAAGTATACCTAAATACAAATGATGATAATCTAAAAATAATCTGTTTTAAATAAATATCATAGAATATAAAAATAAATAAATATATAATTTAAATTTCAAATATATTAAAAATAATATAAGAAATACGCCCTTAATCATGATGTAACACTTCCCCCTCTCCAGAGGTCGTCACGTCCTCGTGATTGACCTCATCAATTCTTTCAAAATAGGGTTTGATTCTTGAGACATGGACAATCAATGGGTCTTGGCCAGGATTGTCTTTTGGTTCAATTAAATAATTTACGTTGGACAGCTTCTTTAATATTTTATATGGGCCAAAATATTTTCTCAGTAGTTTCTCACACTTTCCTATTTTCCTGATTGGTGTCCAAACTGCTACTAATTCTCCTGGTTCGTAGCTTCTTTCCATGTGTTTCTTGTCATAGTTCTTTTTCATTCTTTCTTGAGTCTTTATTGTGTTGTTAATAACTAATTTTCTTGTTCTGTTTATTTTGTCTAAGTGATGTTTTATGTATTCATCATAATCATCCTTGTCAATGTCCACCGAGATATTCCTGTCGTCCAAAAGAGACGTGGGTTCTCTTCCAAACATCAGGAAAAAGGGAGAATATCCTGTGGTTTCCTGAATTGTAGTATTGTAAGCGTGAGTGATGAATGGGAGTATTTCGTCCCAATTCTTCTGATCAGTGTTCACATACATACTGAGCATATTGATCAATGTTCTATTTAACCGCTCTGTCAATCCATTAGTCTGGGGATGATAGCTCGTTGTGAAGCAATGTTTAATCTTGCACGTTTTCATCACCTCTTTCATTAAATTACTGGTAAATTGAGAGCCTCTGTCACTAATAAGATATTGTGGGGCTCCGTGCCGGAGAAAAATATCCTCTACTAGAAATTTTGAAACTTCTTTCACTGTTGCTTCCGAGATTGCTTTTGTTTCTGCATATCTAGTGTAGTAGTCCGTCAGCACGATTATCCATTTTTTCCTGTTTTTCGTAGATGGCAATGGACCAACAAAGTCAATTCCAATTCTTTCGAAAGGAAAGTTGGCTGGGGGAATGGGCTGTAGTAGCCCAGAAGGTAATTGGTTTGAGCCTTTTCTACTTTGGCAAAGGTGACACGTCTTAACGAACTCTGAGACATCCTTTAGCATGGATGGCCAAAAGTATTTACTCTTTATTCGGTACATGGTTCTGGCGACACCCAGATGGCCATTCGACATATGATTGTGATATTCTTTCATAATTTCTCTCTTTTTCTTCTCTGGAACCACAAGCAACCACGCCCTGCCTTCAGGGTTCGGGTTTTTCTTAAAGAGGCATCCATCTTCTACTTTAAAGTTTTGCGCAATTGATCGCCTGCTTCCATTAAGGTTTTTCTTAACACTTTCGATAAACTTATCCTCTTCGTCTGTTATTTGATTTAAAAATAGCCTTTCAAAATCCTCATCCCAATCAGTTTCTGGTAAGGGTCCCCTAGATAAGCCATCGGCGTCCAGATGCTTCTTTCCTGATTTATGTATTATATCGAAGTCATATTCTTGAATTTTCAATGCCCATCTTGCCAATCGACCTGTTGGATCCTTCAAGTTTTTGAGCCAGCATAAGGCGTGATGGTCTGTTACTATTTTAAAGTGTCTTCCATAAAGGTAGGGTCGTAATTTTGACATTGACCAGACAACGGCCAGACATTCTTTTTCAGTGGTTGAATAATTTTGCTCCGCTTTACTTAGGGTACGACTCAAATATGAGACCACCTTCTCTTCACCACCGATGTCTTGGACAAGTGTTGCACCTATGCCGATGTTGGACGCATCAGTATGAACATAAGTAGGTGCATTTGGATTGAAGTGACCTAAAATTGGTGGACTTAATAGTGCTGTTTTTAGGGTTTGAAACGCTTCCTCTTGTCTTTCTGTCCAGGTAAATGATACACTTTTTTTTATAAGGTTGGTCAAAGGGTCAGCAATTTTTGAGAAGTCTTTGATAAATTTTCTATAATATGAACACATTCCCAAAAAGGATTGTACTTCTTTGACCTTTTTGGGCCGAGGAAAATTTCTGACAGCTTTGATGTTATGTTCCGCGGGTTTTATACCATGTTTGCTCGTTATATAGCCGAGAATCTCCAATTCTTCAAAAGCAAATCGGCATTTTTTGTCGTTTAACCTTAAATTAGATTCACGAAAACATCTAAAAACAGCTTCAAGTCCTTTGAGGTGCGTTGGAAAATCCGGGCTATATATGATAACATCATCCAGATAACACAAACAAATTTGCCATCTCAGGTTTCCAAGCATATTCTCCATATTTCTCTCAAAGGTAGCAGGCGCGTTACAAAGTCCAAAAGGCATCACGTTGAATTCATATAATCCATGCGCTGTAGTGAAAGCTGTTTTCTCTTTGTCTCTTTCTTCGACTTCAACTTGCCAATATCCAGATCTGAGGTCTATTGCTGAGAAGTGTGTAGATCCTTGGAGAGTATCCATAACTTCGTCTATTCTAGGGATCGGATAGACATCTTTCACTGTCACATTATTCAGTTTTCTGTAGTCCACACAAAATCTGTATTTACCATCTCGCTTCTTGACCAATATTACTGGAAAAGACCAGGGGCTAGAAGATGGCCTAATTATGCCTTCTGTAAGCATCTCGTCAATTTGCTCTTTTATAATATCTCGTTCTTTAGCACTTACCCGGTAAGGCTTGTGTTTAATTGGCTTCGCGTCTTCTGTGTCTATCCGATGTTTTGCCAAATTGGTTCTCCCTAATCTCGACGAAAAAAGATCTCCATACCTTTCTAAAACTTGTTTTAACTCCTTCTGTTCCTTCGGTGAAAGATTTTCGTTTATTTGGAATCTAGGTTCTTCGTTCTCTTCTACCTCTCTTTCTCGACTAACATTTATTTTCGCTGGACTACTTCCAAAAGCCAATGTTTGGTTTTTCATTATTTTTAACGGTCGAGGATACGGATTAGTTATCCATATTTGTGTTTCCCTATTTATAACATTGATCAAGCTTCTTGCTAGACGAAGTCCATTTGTTTGAAACATTTTGCTGCTCTCCTCGATAATATATTCTCCATCCTCTGTTTCTACCAATGCCTTGATCAATTTAATGGAACATTCCGGTACAATGGAATCCTTGGCACTCTTTATTTTCAACATTTCAAAATTGATTTCGTCATGATTATTCGTCAAATCGTATTTTATAGTTTCTTGCTTACAATCTATTTTTGCGTTCATTTTCTTAAGGAAATCTCTCCCAAGAATTAATGTCCGTAAATGCGTTTTCAATATCACAAAGTTGTGTGATAATGTTTCGTCATCAATTTTTATATTTAAAAATATACTTCCTACCATGTCCAATTTTTTTCCATCGGGTCCTGCACAAATTTTTGCGAGTTTATTTATACCATGGCCTGTATCGAGGGCCGTTCTGAGGTCGACCACTGAGAGGTCAGCACCTGTATCAACCAAAGCTTCAAAAGTCCCTATCTTGTCCACATTAATTTTCAATTTGTATTTAGGGTCCAACTTCTTGATTCCGTTTATGGTCGACTTGCTTTGATTGACAGATTCAGGCGCGACGCTTAGTTTAAATCTTCCAACACGGAATATCTATTCCGGGTAGGAATATTTGTCTGTGTGCTATGACATACATCAGCATAAAGCCGAGGTCCTGATTTCTCTGATATTTCATTCATTTGGCATTTCTCTTCGACCTTCTCTTGGGTATCTGCTGGATCCTCTTCTAGGATTCTTATAAACTTGACCCTACAATAACGGGCCACGTGCCCTGGCTTGTTACATTTAAAGCAGATTGGTCTTCCATCTTCCGTCCTATTTTTGCTCACTTCTTGGCTTTTATTGTAGGTGTTTCTCTGAAGGTTTGGTTTCGGCACAAAGTTAGGATTATAAGGACGTCTAGGGGTAGAGGGCTGGGGGAAGTTGTTTCGATACTGTCTGGGAGTAGGAGGGGAGTCGTTCTTGTAATTATTGGAAACAGGGGCTTGGGGCCTGGAAGTGGTCTGGTAGTTTCGTGCGGCAGTCGGCGGCACGTACCTCGATTGTTGTTGGGGTCTAGAATAGCGTGGACCGTTATATAGGTTTCTGGATTTCTCCACACGTTCCCGATACTTCTTTTCAAAATAATCCATTTTCTTGCACACGACAAGAAGGTCATCGGTCGTTTTAGGAGGGTTCAGGTAGAGCGCGAATGAGTACTCTTTTTTCAGTCCTCCAATAACATGTTCAATTTTTGTTTCTTCTTCCATTGCGGGGTCAACCTTGTTGCACAACACTAGAATGTCTTCCGCGAACCTGATTGCTGGTTCATTCCAGTGTTGCATTCTGTTGAGCTTCATTCTAAGTTCTTCTTTATTCGCGTCCAAAGAAAAATCCTGAATGAGGCGGATTTTAATATTTTCCCAGCTCGTGAAACTAGCTTTGTGTAAATTCAACCAGGTTTTAGCGCTTCCCGTCATGTTCATGGCGGCATAACGAGAGATAATGTAGTCTGCCCAATGGTACAGGAAGCCAATTTCTTCAAGAGATTCAATCCATGGGCGAGGGTCTTCCGTTCCATCATACTTGGGGATGTCGATGTTGGGATTCAGGACAACTGGGTCGGAACTAGCATCTCTACCAATTGTTACACCAGGTTGCGGCTTGGCAGACTCTTCAGCCATGATTCTCTCCTGTGCTGGGTCTTGCATCTTACCAGAGCGTGTTTCAACCATCCTACAAATTTATATAAGGGAATAATGAGATAAGTCTACTTTAAGTAGCCTCCAGAATCATTTATTTATTTTCTCACATCAAAGAGAGCAGTGAAGTCACAAGTGTACCTAAATACAAATGATGATAATCTAAAAATAATCTGTTTTAAATAAATATCATAGAATATAAAAATAAATAAATATATAATTTAAATTTCAAATATATTAAAAATAATATAAGAAATACGCCCTTAATCATGATGTAACAATATAAGTATTGATGGCTTACACCTATTATCTCACATGATTACAAATCAAAAGGGAGATGCCTAAAAATATCTTGCTTCAAATAAAAACAAACATATTATGTAAAATAATAAATTTAAACTATTTTAGACGCCTGTGGTTCTTTATAAAATAAATCAATTTTCTACTACCTTACTGCATAGATAAAATAATGGGAGGGCCTGGTTCATCAGTGGTGAACCCTCCCAGCTGTTTCTCTAGGTTCAAAAATAGTTTCATTTTTTATAACGGTTGACACGCTAATGCATCATATAAATATGTGTTGTCTAACATTTAAAAATTTTCTTAAAATAAATAAATAAACAATGAATAAGTTTCTTGCACAATTTAGGATTTTTGCAATTTGCACAGTTAGTCATGCCTAACTGTGCTTGTGTTTATTATTTGAGAAAGAGCATTGCTCGATGCAAATATTTATGTGTAATTATTCTGTCTTAAAAGCTTATGTCCATAGTTTACTTGAAAACAATTTCTAAGATTCCACCCTTCATTACAGCATATATAAGCAAAATAGCCCAATACAGTATTAGAGCTCTTAGAAGCAGTCTGGTAAATTAAATTGGCGAAATCGCTGGGAGGGTTAATCACGGATAAGCCATGCCCTCCCAATATTTTTTCATCGAGATTAGGACAGTAGAAGTTTATTTTATATTTAAAAGAAATATTCAATGTTTTAATGCTTCAATTTATTATTATCATTGGCATTAAGTTAACAAGTTAGGAGTTGTTTTGATCAAAATAAATTGCCCTATCATACTTACCTTCAAACATTTTCAATGTGAAAATATAAAATAGTAAGACTTCGATAAAAAGAATGGAGATAGTAATACAAGGTATGTCCCATAAGTTCCCGGAGTGAAGAATTTATTAAAACTTTTCAAAGTAATCACCCTTGCTTCAACGCACCAGCGCCATCGTTTCTCCCAATTGTCGAAACAGTTTTTATATGCCTCTTTTGGAATTCTCTTTAATGCCAACAGCGATTTTTCTATTATGTCATCCCTGGTCTCAAAATGTCTTCCTTTTAGAACTGCTTTAAGTTTGGGGAACAGGAAAAAGTCATTTGGTGCGATGTCTGAGGAATAGGGTGGTTGAGGTAGGATTTTTGTCCCGTTTTTCGCCAAAAAACTCGTCACCAAGTGCGCTGTGTGAGGGCGGGCATTGTCATGGTGTAGGATCCAGTCACCATTAGTCCATTTTTCTGGCCTTTCTTTTTCGAATCGCTTCCCCTAGACGGCGAAGAATGCCCAAATACAATTCCTTAATAACTGTTTGGCCTGCAGGAAGATACTCGTGATGAACAATGCCCTTTTTATCCGAAAAAGCGACCATCAACACCTTGTTTCTGGATTTCAATATCCTGGATTTTTTGGGTCTAGGCTCACCCTGCCCTCTTCACTCGGCAGATTGACGCTTGGTTTCAGGGTCATAGCCATAGACCCATGTCTCATCGCCTGTGATTATCTTGTCTTTCCATTCCGGATCCGTTCTTGTCATTTCCAACATGTCCTCACAGGTTGCAAGCCGACACAGTTTTTGCTCATTAGTGAGGAATCTTGGGATAAATTTTGCAGGAGTCTTTTTGAGATTCAAATCTTCGGTTACGATCCTTCCAATCGTTGTTTTAGAGATGCCTGTGTCTTGCTCTAGCTCCAGCAAAGTGGTTCGAGGATTTTCTTTTATCAAATTGGTGAATTTTTGCACATTTTCATCAGTCCTTTGAAATTTTGGGCGTCCTTGACGAGGATTATCTTCAATGGAAATTCTGCCAGCTTTAAATCTCGAATGCCATTCAAAAACAGTTGTTCTATTTGGGGCGTCATTGAGGAATGCTTTATTAAGCATTTCAAAAGTTTCGGTTGCTAATATTTGAAGTATCACACAAAATTCGATGCAAATCATCTGCTTCAATTTTTGTTCCGTCGTAAAATCGCCACAGCGCTAGATGTAATTTTTAAATAAATTAGAATGACCTTGGCGTGCGCACACGTACCGCCTCGATATTGGTACCACCGTGTTGCCAGATATTTTTTTCTATAATAAACAGTCAAATTTATTTACATTTTTCTTTTATTTATTTTTTTTATGGACCCAGTCCGGGAACTTATGGGACATACCTTGTATATAACTTATCATCATCATTCTGCTGTTGACTTGTAATTTTGGATTTTGCATCCACTCCGGTGTAATATAATAAAAGCCATTTAAATAAATAAGGCCTAAAATTAATTTATACTTTTAATCAACCTAAATACACTACACTCATCATATTTCAAACCTCGCTAAAACGAACCTGGAATATAGAGAACCTTCCCTTATAATGAACTTGAAATAATTTCTATTTATATCTTATAATACAGTGAACTATGGCTATAGTGAACCCCAGGTTCAGTCCCATTGGGGTTTGTTATAGATGGGGTTTTGCTCTATTTGTTCTTTAAAATGAAAGACAATTCGGCAAGAAATTGTCTTTATTTTCTCAACGTTTCGGAACAATTACTTTGCCCTCGTCAGGAAAATATAAAATGAAAGCATTTGGCATGGCGTTAAATTTGATTCTGAGGTTGTAAGGGCGTTCTCATGCAATTTTCAAATTTCTTACATCTAAATGAAATTGTTGTTAATAAGTTGGTGATTTTGTTATCCTCAAAAATTTCATTTTCATTTTTGTCTTTCCCTATTTTTCAACGTGACATTCCGGTGGATATGCTGGTTAGATTAGAGAAGAAAAACTGAAGTTCTACATCGAACCATGGGTGGACCCACGCTGTGGGTGCTGTGATCTATATTTCCACGACTGCCTCCAGAAATCCACCACCGTCATAAGTCAAGATTTTCTTCCAATAAGACTATGTCCCTATTTAACGATAAAGCCGTTCTTCACTCCGCAAGAAAGATACATGTCAGTAACAATGATCATTGTAAGCTGTGGGTCACAGCTCTCATAGGTTAGATCTTTGTAGCATAATATTTAATTTTTAAAGCTTAATTTATTAAAGCTTAATAAGCTTAATTTAGATATTTTGTTACTTAACATATTTCAATTATTGCCTAATTGTTGCTAAAACTTTAGTAATTGGCTTGATAAAATTAAATTGTTTTTCAAGCCTCAATTTTGACTTCTCCATAGCTATAATGAACCGTGACTATAGTGAATCAAAAGTACAGTTCCATTGGGGTTCACTATAATGAAACTTCACTATAAAAAAGACTTTAATGAACCATGGCTAATGTGAAACTAAGGTTCAGTTCCATTAAGATTCTCTTTAACAATTTTCACTATATTTTCACACTTACTCTTTAATGTTGTTGTTGTTGTTGTGTCCAATGAAGAGCCTCAAATATCTCCATACATCTCTATTACAACAGTCGCAATGTCCTCTATCTTGGTTGTATAAAGCTGCTGTTCTTGGTCCATGTCAACTTTCCATTGTTGTTGTTGTCGTGTCCAATGAAGAGCCTCAGATGTCTCCATGCATCTCTATCACAACAGTCGCAATGTTCTCTATCTTGGTTGTATAAAGCTGCTGTTTTGGGTCCATGTTAACTTTCCGTTATTGTTGTTGTTGTGTCCAATGAAGAGCCTCAAATATCTCCATACATCTCTATCACAACAGTCGCAATGTCCTCTATCTTGGTTGTATAAAGCTGCTGTTCTGGGTCCATGTCAACTTTCCGTTGTTGTTGTTGTCGTATCTAATGAAGAGCCTCAGATGTCTCCATGCATTTCTATCACAACAGTCGCAATGTTCTATATCTTGGTTGTATGAAGCTGCTTATTCTTATTTCGTATCTATTCCTAATAACCAAATGGCCATTACAAAACTTTGCTGGAGCGTAAGTTGAAGATAAATTCCGTAGTTAATATAAAAAACAAATAGTAAATGTAAGATGTAGTTGGATAATTTTTATTGTCAAAGAATTTAGTGAAAATGTAGAGAGCTTCATTAATTATTATTCGGGCTGGAGGAGGAAGGTCGTCTACATTTATGAGCTCCGTGAATTTTAGAGCTAGAATGTCTTCCTGAATATATCTCAGTGGTTCAATTTATTATTTATCTATTAATTAAAAGTGTTCTACCATTGTTACTTTTATAATAAAACATCATTTTCTATAATCCCTGATGAGGGCCAACAGCCCGAAACGCGCGTCCGTGGTTAGCTTTTATTCATTAATCAAGAATGGGTATTTGGCTAATTCAGGAATAATTGATAATCAACGAAAATAGTTGATATTTATTCCGATAGATGGCAAAGCCATCAGCAACTTTAGTTGCACGATAAGGAGATGCCTTTTTTATAATTATATATTTTTAATTCTTTAAAAAGTGTAGAAAGACCCGCTATAATGAATCCCAATTGGACCTTTAGTTAAAAATAACCACGATTTCTCTATATCCATGGTTCATACTGTATATTATAAAATATTGATTCAAATCTCCTGGATATATATTTAATAATACAACAGGGTTCTCTGGAGATAAGTTTCTATCATCTTTATTAAGGCCATCTCGAGATTGCGTTAATAAAGATAAAAGAAACCTATCTAAAAACCTGTTGTATTATTTGCTATGAAATATATATAAATGAGGATTATATTTTAGTTCCATTATATATAAGAGAAGGTTCGCAATATCCCAGATTCGGTTGAGCGAGGTTTACTATATACAGTTTGTTGTGTTCTCTACCTAACAAAAATAGCATTTGACGAACACTATAAGGTATAAACTATTTATTTCTATAAAAAAAAGATACCTTCGCTCTCCTCTTCCCTCTATATGCATTCAATCATTTTACATATTTAATTTTCTATCAGAAAACCAATACATATATGCTGCATTTTTTCTTTAAGAATAAAATTTGCATATGGAATCATTACACAGTTAAACCTGTCTATAGCGCCCCCTTTAAATAGCTCCTTCCTATCTATAGCGCCCGATTTTAAACATTAAAATGCAAACATTTTACATTTATTTATTTATTTATTTCAACACACAAAACGCGATATCCAGGCTAGGGATAATTGCGTCGATTTACATTTTTTAAACAGAAACAGTTATAAACGTATTATAAAAGAAAAAGTAATCAAAAAACAATGGTTGCCTGTAAAGTCGGTTTTACGGGCGAAGATTTTACGTGACAACGGTAGAATATTTATTGATATGAATATAATTAAATTGCACAATAGGAACAAGGAATTGAATGAAAATAAGAATTGCACAAATTTTAACTATAGAAATATATTTTGTTTACTAAAACATTGTACATGTAAACTAAAACTTAACTAATTCCTATTTGAGTGATTTTGTTGAGGATAGGACGATGATAGGAGAAATATGAAATGAAAGGAAGTGTTTCTGCTGTAATGTGTCTTGCGAAAGTCAAGTCGATAGTTGTTCCTTTTAACGTATTTGACTTAGAAACGTTTGATACGCAATCAAGATTATACGTATTTTTCATGAATTTAAGAAACGAGTTGTCAGGCTTTACGTTTTTGTTAAAATCACCACACAGAAGAATCGGTATACTAGAATCAACTTGCACGAACGGTGGCACGTACTGGCTGTTGTGAATGTACGGACCGAGTCCTTGCCATAGTAACATTCCAATATCCTGCATACTAGCTCCTGGATGAATATATACAGCACCGAGTATAAACTTGAAGCTAGTATTAGCGGCGAAGCAAGTAACTTCAGTCATGCACATGTCACCCTTGGTTTTAATGACACGAGTTACGTCTGTAATCGCAACTTGGAACACTTCCGCCGTAGATGTCGATGATAATTTACGATAGATCGCCACTCCACCAGCCGCGTTGGTATTTGAAAATCAAAACACTTATTCAGATCGAAGGTTCAAATTTTTGCTAAATAAATTTGAAATTAAATAAAATTTGTAATTGTAAATGATGAAGTTGAAAATTAAAACATTTACTTAAATTAGATGTAAAATTCTTGCTCAACACAGTTTAAATAAAGTTTTCTTATATCTGCCACTTTTTCTTAATATTTGTAATTTTAAAGAATCAATTCGAAAATCAAAACATTTATTCAGATCGAAGGTTCAAATTTTTGCTAAATAAATTTGAAACTATTTAAAATTTGTAAAATAATAATTAATTAATTAATTAATTTTAAACTAATAATTTACTTAACACTATCAACATTTATCAATAGTATGACATAACCTATAAACTCAGTTTCTCAACTTTTGTGTCAATCTAACAATTAATCAATCAATCATAGTTTACGATAATGAAATATCAGTGTACAATTATTTACCTTTATTGTTGTAGTTGTTGTAAATGACGAATCTAAGCACTCCACATTTTCACTACAGACACAGCTGACGATACTTTAACCACACGTGTGAACTTGTATTATGACGCTTTCTTGTTTTTCCAACGCCAAGAACGTTCGAGAAAGACAAAGACAGAGACAAGCATGCGCCGATTCAATGCGCCTAATTCTCTAGCGCTGCGCGCGCAGCACTCTCGTTCGATGACTCATCGTAACGTTACCGGGCGTTACACTTTTTCATAAGTGACTCCCAGCCGCAACCTAATTTAAGACGTTGTCACGTCAAAATAAAAAGAGAAACAATAATATATATTAGGAACCTGAACCTTTCAGGTTAAAAAGACAATCATAAATATATTTACAAAAATAGTTAAATCTATGATAATTCTCTCTGCTATTTACAAATTGATGTAGATCTACAACATTATTCACTGTCTACTGTCTAGCGGTAAAGAACATTTTACATTAAAAGTGACCTGTCTATAGCACGCCCTCTCTATAGCACCCTATTTAGGTGAGTCCCAAGAGGGGGCGCTATAGACAGGTTTAACTGTATTTAGAGAGCTTGATCATCACTGGCGAGCTCTCTGAGTCGTTATGAGTTTTTTTTTTTGTTGTTGTTAATTATTTAAATTCTTATAATAATGTATAACTCTATTGTAGTGTATTTGCATATTTTATTATGGATATGCAAATATCCTGTTTTGCATAATAGTTTTCATAGAGTTTTGTATATAAATAGAGACAGTTTTTAGCTACCAGCAGTCAGTCAATTTATGTAATAAAAGAGATTACTGGAGTCCGTTTGCCTCAGTTAAGCGACACCTCACTCTAGGCTACCTCCCAACCTTCGAGGATAAAACAAATCTGGCGACGAGGATGGGATAACTCTGCCGACGAGGACAAAACATCTATAATATCTTCTAATAATATTTTACTGATTTTTTACGCTAGCATAGTATTTTCAAATTGAGATTTATTTCAACATCCGCTATCTCACTAAAGAACAGTTCACATTTTGAGAATTGAATTTTTGCATAAATGATCCATATGATAACAAAAGTAATTGTTTAATATTCAATCGCAATTATTAAAAAAGCCATAGTTTGTCAAATAACCTGAAAAAATACCGAAATATTCCGTTTCAAGATTTTAAATATAAGAATAGATAGACACGAGATTAATAAACCAAGAAGATCTAGAACCTGATAAGTACCTTCAAAACAGATGCTAACTATTATTATATAAATAACCTTAAATCCCCAATACAGTGATCATTGGAATACCTATATCTTGATGGATGATTTAACGGGTCTTAGACACATGAGAGTAAATGAAATGAATTTTACAGTAAAACCTCGTTAAATCGAACCGCGAATATAGCCAAACTTAATTTATACTGAACCTAATGAAAATTTTTTTTTATATAAAAGGTCAGCTATTGGTATTGAAATCAAATAGGTATATCTGTGTGCTATCTAAAAAGCTCATGTGAGCGTGGTCAGGAGATTTTCTGATTTCATTACCAAGCCTAATATGATACCCAATGTGATGTTGTATATAATCAAGACTATAATTAACAATTTTTATAGTAGTGTGAAAATTTCACTCTCATTGGAGTTCGCTCTTCAGTGGGTTTTACTGTAAAAATTCTATATACAGTTATATCAGCGTCATGCGTTCTGTCACCGTTTGCTTTTGGTGGCGTGATCGTAGCGAGCCAATAGGAGAGCGCCATTCAGGTGTCACCGTTTGCTGCGCCACCACGTGGCGCGACGGTGACCTTGAGTGACGTAATGACAGGGTAGGAACAATAAACCACTTGCTATCATTATCATACCATTTTATGTATATATCAGATTTAAAATATATTCATACAAAAAATCTAAATAATACAATTCTCAAATATCGTTGTGAAAATTTACATTTTTATTTTTGTATTTTAAAAACACACAAAGATTGAAGCGGGACGTTTCAAAAGAGTGCCATCCACGTTGTAAAAAATAGTATTTTAATAAAACATTTAATCGGGTAAAACCCGGGCGTTGCCCAGGTCATTCGGCTAGTAGGATATATATGCCAAAGGAGGCACCTCTTCCTTTAATTTTGCATAAGAACGATGCACTGTGCTCATCAATCTAGTGTAAAAACTTCACTAGTTACGATAATGAATGAGCCCCAACACACACAACACCAGTTTTGTAGCGAATTCAGACAAAAAACGCAACCTTTATAATTTATATGTTATATTGTTGAGATAAGAGGGATTATTTTCTTATTTCGGAATACATGATTATTTATGGTAATTGTATGCAGTATATGAGTATTTTATGTTATTGAGGTATGCAGTCGTGGAAAAGATAATAAAAAACACTTTTAATCACAATTTACTTAAATTGATATGATAACATTATTAAGGATTGAATAATACCTTACTTAAGACGTGACGAATGAAGAAAACAGAAGACGTATTTACATAATTACAAAATATTGAACCGGACAACGGGAAACAACGATGGGTTTATATAGGAAAATCCGCGACATCTGGCGGTCGGCTTTACAGAACAGTTTGTTCTAAAAGTTATAATTTTAAAATAAAATATTTTTTATATAACACATATTGTAAAACGACATTTGAAATACTATCCCTCATGTGTTTCTTTTCAACGAAAATTCAAAATTTATTTCAAGGAGAAATAACGATTATTTCTAACCTTTTGGATGAGGTATTAAAGGGTGAATTGTGAAGAGTAATGATAAACGGAAAAATAAAAGTGTCCAGGGATGGGAATCGAACCTACAGTGTTCCGCTTACCGGGCAGATGCCATGTCCACTAGGCTACCCTGGACATATCATTACTCTTCACAATTCACCCTTTCATATCTAATTCAAAAGGTTAGAAATAATCGTTATTTCTCCCCTTGAAATAAAATTTGAATTTTCGTTGAAAGAAACACATCCGGGATAGTATTTCAAATGTCGTTTTACAATCACAATTTATTGGACACGACAAAAACAACAACGGCATTCTAGAGTAAAATAAATCATCAGAGATAGATGAATATTTTTCAAATTAATTAAAATAAATATAATAGATACTGAGAGAGAGTTGAATTTAAAAAAATAGAAAATTATTATTTTCGAAATATAAATAGCTGAGAGGATTCCAGCAAACCGCATCTAAAATATCAGGTTTTTTTTTTTTTTTGCTACATGTTTTAATTTGCATATACCTATTTTACATATCTCAGATTGTATTTAAAATCGTTAACCATTTCTTCTAACTTTTGGCGAAATGGTGTTTTATTAATTTATCATTTGATATTATTAGGGTTCTTTCCTGGTATTCAAAAAGTAAAAATACGTGTCGTTCAGTTATATTTTTCAATTTATCAAACAATTTGGCCGCTGAATCGCTGATTCTGGTAGGGCGCCATCTCTAGCGAATAAAGTTGTAACTAAAATCAATTTCGAATTTTTCATTATTTGCCATAAAAATCCCATTGCATCCTGAACACAATGGTGTTTACCGCATTGCTCTAGCGCAAATATTCGCGGAGTTATTAATTTTTAAAGTTGTGCGGGACTTTTGGATCACCCTGTATATTGAGAAATTTATATTTATTTATTTATTTATCAGACGCGATATCCCCACAAGGGATGCTTGCGTCAAGCAACAACACTACATTCAGAGAACTATTTTACATAAACAATTGGTGAATTACAAGGTTTGAGTAGAAGTTTAGAGAAGAAAAGAAGGGAAAATGACATTAAAATCATGCTTGTAAAATTCTTACCTAGGAACAACCAATGAAATAAATACAAATATACACAGTTTAGCAATTACGGTTTTTTAACCAAGTGAGAAAATCTTAGATATATTTAAAGAATTTCCTAAATTTTAAATATGAATAATTACTGTTTATGAACATAAAAAATATTCCTGTATTCAATGTTTTCCAGCTTTCTGTATTTGTGTGTTGAAATTTTTATATAATATAGTTATATTAAAATTTTTCTATGAGAGACTGACATAGTCTTCCTCCACACAGTGAGGGAAACTTCACGACCTATCCCCAGGCTTAGATAACATTTATAAATCAACGTCTTAACAGACACACGGAGAGATAGAAGTAGATTAGTTTATAAATGTTTCAAAAACAAAACAGGCACACCTCACTAGGTTAGATACCTGGAGGAACAACCATTGATAGCGCACTCCAACTTCTTGTTTGGATTGATGTTTTCTTTGCCAACTAAGGTGTTATTTCTTCCTACTGTTTTTTTTTTATCTTGTACTGATCTAGTACAAGGGTTTTCATCTTTTATGTTACCTCTTTATCTAGATGATTATAGAAAGTCCTACTTGTTTTTTTTTTTTTTTTGTGTGTAAAATAAAAACATGAATCAAATTCATTTTTATCGCAGTTATTTTTTATTCTTTTATCGAATACTAGACGGGTGACCCGGGCTTCGCCCCGGGATTGACCCATGTGCATATCTACCCGAGTGATATATATTTAGATAAGATTATTTTTATAATTGTTTGTTATTAGCATTATCTATTTGTTTGCATCAGCATAATTTGATCTAATCTTTGATAGAGGGCGCTGTTCGTGAGCTAAGTAGAATAATTTGAATATATAGTTTTATTAATTGATTTATATATATATTTTTAATAGCCTATCGTCTTCCCCGTATTTTTTTTACCTATGTATGGAAATTTGGTTTGAATTAGTGAACTACTGCGAATTTGTATAACGGACATACAAACAAACAAACATACAAACATTGATTTTTATATATATAGATATATGCAAATGTAGTCGCCCAGAATGTGATCGCTTACTATACGAGTCGCTCGTGGGTGGTATACCTGTATAATATTTTAAAACCTAATATTATACAATCCATGAGAAAGAGAGTAACACTAAACTAATGTAATTTTATTATATACACTCATATGAACAAAAGTTATTGAAGTTATACCTTTTAGCATGTATTTCGGGATTCAGACAATAATTATGAAAGATATTTGAAAAACAATGACCTTTATTGAAGACACACGAGATAACCAAGTGTGAACAAACTTATCTCTGTCCGCTTTAGAAAAAATACATTTTCCACATCAAATTTTATCAATAAGTGTAAAGAATCTATTTTTAAAAAACTGTCTTGTCAGTGTATTCCGACATATGGAACATATTTTGCTGACATTGCTTTAAAATGTATTAATTCTAAATCTATAGGGTTCTACACGCGTTACAATATTTTCGCCAAAAATATCATTTAAAAGCGAGAATAGTTACATTTTATAAACTCAAAAAAGAACTTTATTTTTGACAAAGATATTTTAAACTAAAGCTATTGATTGATCATGGGTGGTTTAAGGGTGTTATATCGTATGATAAATGACTTTTTGTAATTTAGATAATAGCTTAGAGAGAGAGATATTTAGATTTTAAAAATATTCCGTTGGCATCATACAAGTCAATTGTAGCATAGATAAATAAATATATATGTATATAAAAAGAGAGATAAATAAAAATAGTAAAAATATAAAATAAAAGAGCAAACTATATACAGTTAGATGAAGTCCAGGAAACTCCCCCAACGACAAAGAGTCCTCCTCCAGACAGTAAGTCACGTTCTCCCCTCATCTCAAGGCTCAGAAAGAACTTCTGTATGTATGACTTGACAGACGCGTAGAGAGCGAGAATTTATATTAAAAATTTCAGTCTGTTACACATGCGACGGAAAACTAGAATTTCTCAAACAGAATGTCATACTTGTCTAAGTCTTAACATTTTCAAACTAAAAATAATCATCTCGAAGAAAACAGCCGAAATTGTAAGATTCCTCCCATTCCCGTGATCACGAAACGGCAAAGAAAGGAAACGAACTGCGCATGCGTCAACATGGCGTTAGGAAGCAACAGCTAGCCAATGAGCGATGAAATAAAACTGATACCATATAAATAAACCTATTAAGGCTTAGAGATATAGAAAAATTATTGAGGTGGCAGATACATCAAAATAATAATAAATTATTAGACTATTTGCATATGTACATACGCTATGCAACATAAAATCTAAGTAATCAACAAGTCTCCACTAAACATATATATAGAGAAAAAAACACTAGGCAAATACCATATGCACCAGAAGGTTGTTTATCTAGAGGAACCGGGGGATCGTGGAAAGTGAGATAGGGAGAAATTCATTAAAGTGGTCCCACGCCAGCAAATATGTGGAAATCAAATAAGAGGAGGCGATATTACGCCAAAACATCTATTGGACTTCCGAGCCATTTAATTTAACGGCCTGCGCCGCAGTATCTGTTCCGTATTGACTGGTCGTCCCGCACAGTCTACATAGACTTGAGGAGAACGTGTCAAAATAACATAGCCACGCTGAGGAAAAATGTTATTTATAACAAACAAAAAACAATACGATTCTCTGATTAATACCTTATTTATTCTGATCAGGATATGCCTTTTTTATTTTTAATATCAACACCTGCCCTTTTTATTTTTTCTATTGTTTTTTCACATGTTAAACGTATTTACGCAAGTTTGGCCTTGGATACCCATTTCTTGGTTTATCAAGAAGCCTCTGGCACCAAAAATCTTTTTGGTCGCGGTGGTATAGCCTACTCCACGCTGACGAACGCCAACAGCGCGAAATGCGTTCGTGGATGGTTTTTCTTGATTCATCAAGAGATTGAGGTCGCCAAATATCATGGGACAGGCTAAATCAATGTTTAGTTGATTTCTGTTCCACCAGATTGCGCTCTGGCATCTGTAAAGCACATGTGCTCCTGGTCAGGATATGCCTTTTTATTTTTAATATATTGGATTGAATAATAGATTTATTTGCCAATATTTTGGTTAGCTGAACGCTAACCATTATCAACGCATTATATTTTCAAAATGTAAATGTATAATTGTAAAAAGGCAAAACTGCAATGCCTTGACAAAGGTTGGCATTTAGCCAACCTAAATATTAACAAATAAATATTTTATTCAATTCAATATATATATTTTCATTATCTACATTATATATATAATAGGGAAAATAGAGCAATTCGCAGGAATAAACATCAGTAATATATTTAAAGGAAATTCTCAATGGGATTATACTTTCGGCTCATTATAACCATGGTTAACTATTTCCATTGTTTACATTTAAGCCAAGGTTCAGTATAGCTATAGCTCATTATAATTGTAGTTCACTATATTATCAACTGAAAAATGAGAATAATGAGGACTGAACCTTTTATTCACTCTATAATGTTACTACTGAACAACAGTTAATTGACATGGATCAAGAACAGCAACTTTACAGACCCAAGAGAGAGGATATTTGCGACTGCTGTGATATATATGCGCGGGGACATATGGGGATCTTCATTGGACACGACAACAACAACAGTAAATTGACATGGACCCAGAACAGCAGCTTTACACACCTAAGATAAAGGACATCGCGACTGCTGTGATAGAGATGCATGGAGTTAATATAGTAAAATCCCTCTATAGCGAACCTGTGGTTCACTTAAACCATGGTTCGTTATAGACATAGTTCACTGTATTATAATATAAAAAAAGGGAATTATTTCAGTTTTCGTTATAAGGGAATGTTCACTATATCCCAGGTTCTTTTAAGCGGGGTTTCATTCTATCTATACGTTATTTTATATTTGAATAGAAATAAACATGCTAAATATTTTCCCTTAATAAAATTCGCGAGAGCTCGATCTTAATTTATAAATTATTTATAAAGATAAATTATCTAAATTTATCGATAGCTATAGATGTTGAAAATACTGGCAAACATTTAAAAAATGAAAATCTTTACAAAAAATCTCTAGAATTATGCTTTTGTGATTACATGGAGACATCTGAGACATTGGACACGACAACAACAACAAATAATCAAAAATCCACCCAGGTATAAGTTTCTATATCCGTTTTCATTTTTACATCAACTCAAGCTGTCAGGCTTACCAGCCCTTCTACGGGAGTAACACAGTTAATATATACAGTTATCAGCGTCATAATCAATTCTTTCTTAATCAATTCTTTCTTAATCAATTCTGTCACCGTTTGCTTTGTGAATGGAATAAATACCCAAATATGGCCATTTCTCATAACCATCGGTGGTTCAGTGGTAGAATGCTCGCCTGCCACGCGGGCGCCCCGGGTTCGATTCCCGGCCGATGCATTTTTTTTTTTTACAATTTTTAAAACTCATTTATATATTAAACAAGAATGACATCCACGGCGCCAATTTATAATTGTAACGAATAATATTTGAATAAAAGCATTTAATCGGGTAAAACTTGGGCGTTGCCCGTGTCATTCGGCTAGTAACTATATAACTAACAAGGTAATGTGGAAAATAGTACAAATTTGTACTTGTACCATGTACATAAATTAAGAAAAAATGCATCTCCTGATCGTGCAACTAAAATTTGCTGAAGGCTTGCACCATCTATCGGAATAAAATCAACTAATCCCCGATTTTTAATTATTCTAGAAATCCAGAAATTGTATTTGGCTAATTCTGGAATAATTAAAAATCAATGATTAGTTGATATTTATCCATATAGATGGCGCAAGCCCTCAGCAACCTTTAGTTGCACGATCAGAATATGCATTTTTCCTTAACTAAGGTATTCTGCTAATCCTGTTGAGAAAATATGATAAACTCAACATCTTGAGTTTATGTAAAAATAATAACCTCTAAAGAAACTTATCCATAGATCTATTTTCGATTTTTTAATTGGGTCCAAGGTGTTAATACAGTAAAACCCCTCTTAACGAACTCTAATGAGACTGTGTTGATGTTATTTATTTAAAATATTAATTTTCATTCTGTGATTGAATTAATCTGCGATTTTTAATTTTTTCTGTGGTGTTGAGTGTATATATATATATATATATATATATGTATTTATTTGAGAGAGGTGTGGGAGAGAGTATATGTGGAGACGTTTAGGTGTAAGAGTTATTTAGCCTTCAATAGTGCCTTCAATAAAGAAAGATTTATGTTTTAATAGAGAGTTATTATTACGATTCTCCCAACAGACTGAACCTGTGGTTCCCGATAGTCATGGTTCGTTATAGCCATAGTTTACTTATTTAAATATATCGTAAAGATATGCAGCCTCTATTCTGGCCGGCATTCATATTTCTTCAAATAAAAGGCACTTCGGCCATTCTTTGCGATAATCAATACCAATTTTGGTCCCGAGGTATTCAAGATGGCAACTAGAGAAGAAGAATCAATAAAAATATTTACTGGCTGAAGTGTCTTTTATTTGAATAAATATTTAAATGTAATTCTACTGTCCTAAAAGCTTATGTCCATTGTTTGTTCAAATACTATTTCTACGATTCCACCCTTCACTGTATACTATATAAAAGCAGAATGATCCAATACAGTATTAGAGCTCTAAAGAAGCGGTCTGATAGATTAAATTGGCGAAACCTCTGGGAGGATTCACCACTGATGAGCCAAGCCCTTCCAATATTTTTTTCATCTCAGAAAGGACAGTAGAAGTTTGATTTATTTGTGAAAAGAAACATTTGCGTCTTAATGTTTTCATTTGCTATATATAGCTTATTCTATTATAAAATATAAATGGGAATTATTTCAGGTTCGTTATAAGGGAAGGTTCACTATATCCCAGATTCGTTTTATCGGGGTTTCATTCTATATATACGTTATTTTATTTGAATAGAAATAAGAACACTAAAATTTCCCCTTTTTATAAAATTCGCAAGTTCGATCTTCATTTTTAATTATTGATAATGATTAATCAACTAAATTTATCGATGTCTATACATGTTTGAAATCCTGGCAAGCATTTAAAAAAAATGAAAATCTTTACAAAACAGCTCTAGCATTATGCTTTTATGATTACCTTCCATTATTAATCAAAATATTCTCTGGAAACCATTTCCAAAATATTTTACAATGAAACAAAAGAGAATACAATTTATTTTTCATTTAAAAGTCTCTAAGAAAGTTAAATATTAAATGACGCTTCAATATTACAATGATATGTATTCTTCACAGAAATGAGGAACACTATCTTCTCAATGTTCAACAGAAGGATTCTTAATTGTTTATCTCTTCATTTATTTTCATTCCTTTCACTCGACCCATTATCTGAAAGACTATCATCTCTCTAATGACTTTTCAATCGCTATGCGTCCATTATTAATAACACCCCCCCCCCCCCCTGTCTTAATTTTTATCAAATAAATCACATCTCTTCTTTTTCTATAGCGATAGGCTCCGGTGACAGGAGTTGAAAGATTTGGCAATCTTTAAAGTAAACTGGGATCAGTAAATAAATTAAGAAACAGGCATTTTTTTTCTTGCTAATATTCAAAAAATCAAGAAATAAAAATACATCTTCTGATCGTTTTGCTGATGGCTAGCGCTATCTATCGGAATAAACAAATTGTTTATTTTGTTTAGTCATCCTAGAATATTGACCAAATACATTTTCTTGACAAATAAAGGAAATCCAACCACGTATGTGTTTTTGGCTGTTTGACCTTAGGCCCTTTTCAAGCTTTACTGCAACGATTAAAAGAAAGATTTTACTAGAGACTTCCTGAAAATCAAGGAATTGGTATTTATGACCAAAGGTACGTGAGAATACAAAAAAATAACAAAGTGGAATGCTTTTATCAATCTTAATAGTGTCTTTCTATGGTAAAAACTGCGACACAATGGGCAGTGACAAATCTAAACTATAGAGGTATTATATATATATGTATGGACCTAGAGGGGCATCACTCCCTCTAATTATGCATCAGAACGAAGTTTATGTTTATCACCCTAGTAAAAAACCTTACTAGTAGGCGTAAAGAATGAGCCACAACACAATATTTTGCTATTGGAGGGCAAGTCTAGTGCCAGCAGCCGCGGTAACTCTAGCTCCAATAGCGTATATTAAAGTTGTTGCGGTTAAAAAGCTCGTAGTTGGATCTCAGTCGCGCTCCCTTCGATGCGTTGCAAAGCGTCTATTGTTGGGGCCGACAGCACGTTGGTGGGCCCGGTTGGCTTTTACCGGTTGATCGGGTTCTCTGGCAATTTTACTTTGAAAACATTAGGGTGCTCAAAGCAGGCTGGTGCCTGGATATTGGTGCACAATATTTTGCTAATTCAGACAAAAAGCCTACCTGTATAACATGGACTATTGATAAAATTTTACGAGAAGAGTTTATGAAATCGGTAGAATATACCAAAAAGGTGTTTAAGGTTGTGAAGTGGCAAGGGCATATTTTCAAGCAAGAATTCAACATAAAGTTGAGGGAGGATATAATTATTAGGACGAGTAAGATTCGGCATCGCCGTGGTAGCTAGCAGGGTCAATTCGACCACATGTGTTTACCCCCAAGAATAGCTGAGTGGAGCGGACGGATCAGTCAAGAGAAAGAAGAAGCCAATTTGTTGTTGTCATGGTAAAGTTGACCTCCCTATATATCCTAAATATTGGTAATATCATTGGTAAAACTCTTCTATAACGAATCCCAATGGACTTTTACCTGTGGTTCACTATAGCCATGGCTCGTTATAGCCATAGTTTACTGTATTATAAGATCAATATAGGAATTATTTCAAGTTCGTTATAAGGTATGTTCATTATATCCCAGATTCGTTTTAGCGAAGTTTTAGGGTATATATGGTTATAGTACACCAATAGTTCAGTTCCATTAGGGTTCGGTAGGCAAAGTTTTACTGTAATTCTCTTATATAATTCCAAGCACTTTTCTTAACAACCAAGCCGAGAGAATGAAGATTATTCAACCAAGAAAACAATTTCTGAAGAACATTAGCAATCTCATTTTAAACCGCCGTAGACAAAGATAGACAAACTAATAGAAATAGAGCCAATGATGGAGAATTCCTATATTCTTCTCACTCTAAAGTTTGATAATATCACATTTCAATTAGGTATACATTTGCGAATAATATTCTACCCTATAAATAAACATCTACGCATTTTCAATTTCTACTTGCTTCATTATTTGTGATTTTGTGGAATTAAATTAAGATTAAAAGAAGTTGCGCTGAGAACCAGGAACATTGATATTAAATTCGAAATGAAAAAATGATTGAATATGAATTAGAGCGCTATAAAATAGGTCGCGAAAATATTTCATTTTCCCTTAATAGATGGAGCTATACATACAATATCTTTAATTAAAAAGGCATATATTGGATCAAAATATCATTTATTTCACCAATATTTCAGTTGGCTGAACGCCAACCTTTATCAAGGTGTTATAACATATTAATGTGTGTCAACAACAAACTCAGCGCCACAAAACGTCAACAGTATTAAGTTTTAAAATTTTTTTGTTATATTCAATTGGGAGAAAAAAATTGATATACATATTTATTTTATAGACAAAATAAATTTTGTAAAATATGGGTGTGAATATTTTGAAAATTAACAATAACGCTTATTTCATATTTATAATTATTTGTACTATGTGTAAAAAGCTGTACTATATCTAAACACACACTATCTTTTCATTAATATTGTTTACATTTAAAATAAAGACGGTGAATTTTTTTCACAAACAGAAAATTAATTAATATATAAAAATGCAGTTTATTAATAACTGTTGATTTAATATCAAAAATATTTTTTTTTATCATTTCCTTCAGTTAAAATAATATTTTAAAAATAATTTTAAATTTAATATCGCTGAATCTTTTTGCGAGCGCTTTCATTGAGGTTAGTTTAATTAAAATTTGAAATAATCACTTATCTTACTACATACGTTGATAGAAATTTATATATATAAAAAAACTTCACTATTTTTTACTAAAAATTACACTCAATTTTAATGCTATTTGATAGCATAAGTAGCCGATAATTATATATTTATAAAAACACTACATCTTCATTATCATTTTCCACCTTTAAGGAAAACTACTCTTAAATGATAAAACTCTACTTTTTTATCCTCTTTTCTTAAGCAATTAACCTATAGTATTAGGAAAGAAGCTTGAGAGGGCAAAAAAAAAAAAATCATCAAGTAGTAATTTGGCTTTCTTTTAGGGCATTTTTTTTATATCAAAAAGTCTCCGCAAGTTGATTACACTAAAGTTTGCTCGTATTGGTTAGCAAATGTTATTATTAAAACGTCAATTTCTAGACAATGGAAAGTTTTCTTGAAGGTAAATTACGTGAGCAAGTCCTCATCAGAAGAAGAAGATAATGATATATAGTTGGACCGCCACTACAGGAATGCGTCGATGCATCAATGATGCCCACGGGACGCTCCATGATAACAACTTGTCAGACGGAAGATGGTCCGACGATAATTCTCCTGAGAAGGGGGGAAGATCCATTAACTCTCCAACTTGAAGAAGTCGATATCGTCTCTTTGTTCTCACCTTAATTAATGTGCGAGATATTCCAGAAGCAGAAGAACTGGTTTCTTTTTTTCATGCTACTTCTCAACCAAATAAGAAAGATAAAAGAAGATGATAACATATTTACTGTCGTCTCCGTGATAAAATAAACCCATCCACCTTAATAAAGTGACTATACATGATTTGATTTTTAAGTTGTCAAACCTTTCCGACTGTTGAAACTGACTTGAATACCGCTTATAACTTTTAATGACTTAGTGATAAAGGATTGGTGTTTTTTTTTTTAAGTTTTTTTTTTCCACTTCGATATTCGTACATCTTTATTGCTTTGGGTGAAAAATTAGATCGGATTCTTTGAAGAAATTATCTCAAGGATTATTTGAAGTTGCGTGATATAGAAACTTAATATCCATCAATAAGCTTCTATTAAACAACTGGTTGAATGAATAGAATAAATAACCCTTAAGACTTCATTTTTTGACTTTAGATATCGCCCTACGCTTAATCCATTCATGTATAAAACGATAAAGCTATAATTAGTATAAAACATTGTTGTATATTCATTTTTTACTTGTACAAATATAAATATCTGTCAATATAAATACTACCATTAACATGAAAGATGTTTATCATGAATGCTAAAGTATACACATGTTTAGTTGCTTTTTGTTCCACTAGATGGCGTTCTGCCATCTAAAATGTCCATGTGAGCGGTCAGGATATCCCTTTTTTGTTATATATATATATATAATATATAAAAAAGATTAATTTTTCTGATTTTGGAATTGTTGAGTCAAGATTTTGCTTTTGTTTCGAATACATGAGTATGTTGTGATATTACAGTCGTGGTAATAAAAATAGTTTACATCAGAATTAGCTTTAATTGAGCTTATGGAATATAAAATACATAATTTGAGAAAGTACTACCTGATTTAGGGTGAGTAGAATAAAGAAAACAAAATACTTATTTACATATATACAAAAGATTTGAGCCGGCCAACGAGAAACAACAATAATGGGTTATACAAAGGGAAAGTCGTGATATCTGGTGATACTTAACAGAGTAATTTGATCGGGGAATTAAAATTTTAAAATTAAATACAATTTTTTTTTTATATATAACATATATATTACAAACCATTTGTTGAAAGTTACAATTCCGGAATATTTCTAGGATAGAATACTCTTGTGATTTGCATAGAACTCTAGTATTGTCTATGCTTATTGTTATCTGCCTATATAGCGCAGCTCTGTTGGATTGTTAGTTAGGCTAGCGGTTAAGTGGATAGAGCAGACTGCCGTGAGATGCTGATGTTTATATAGTTTGTTCTTTTTGCCGTTCTTTTATAGTTTTATACCTTTAGGTAATAAAGGATCTCTCTTTTCCTCTACGACTCCATACATTTTTCTACACCATTTATAATAGAATAATCTACATCACTTTAGTGATACATTTCTTTTATTGACATATGGCTTGGTGTAAAGTCACATTCGCTTTCTCAATCTCTTAGCTAACATTACTTACTGTAGGCTTAATTAAGCCCTGAGAAAGAGCCTGTAGCTTTAAAACTAGAGAACCAAAATTTTAATAGAAGCAATATATCACTATGTTGATGTCTAATCTTTTTTTAAAAATAATTTCATCAAATGACGAAATTACATAAAGAATAATACAAATCAATGAGTTGATAATATTTTAAAAGATTTTCAAAGATGGCTGTTATCTTTAAATCAAAGTAGGGATTAATTCTGGCATGAAAATTTTGCAATTTTAATAACTCATTATTGAAAATGTATTTATCGAAATCATATTTTTGTTTTTATTTTTGTATTTACAAAAATTTACCTTTCACAAGATCAGGCTCTTTTCTTTTTCGAATAAATATCCTCTAACTGCTAAAAGGTTTTCATCTCAAAATAATTCATACCTAAAAATTGTCTCATTGCCAAATTTATTACAATAAATTTCTTCATTCATTACATATATGAGGTAAACATTTGATGTTCATAAACATTTGAGTACCAGAAAGAGTTTAAAAGATAGAATTAACAGTTGTTTGGTTAATATAGAATTTTATATATATTTTGGCTATTTACTTTTTACTTTACTAGCATAAAAATAAATTTCTGGAATTCGAAAACCTCTGCGTATTTGGAATATAATAAAAACATTGTGGTATATTTCTTATACATAAAAATATATTAATATTGTCGCGGAGATAAATAAAGCAAAGGCAAATTTGGGAATAATTAATTTATTATAAGGGGTATTTATAGATAGAGAGAGTGTGTACAACTTACCCCAAGTTAAAGATAATACAAATGAACGACGTCAGCCACCGTCCCGTTTTCCTTATTTGCAGATCAGCTTCCGAGAACCCCTCACACCTGTGGTCCCCCCGGGGTCCAGGGATGATTGACAGGTGTCCCATCTGAATGGAGCTACTTGACATATGTTTCATTAGCCAAGAAAATCAAAAAGAAACCTAGAGTGATATATGTACTCCTATTAAATACAGTTGCGACATCTGTTTCAAACGCAACACTTGTATCAATTGATACAAGAAAATAACACCTAAACCAAATAATTCAATAGTATGTGACGTTTTGGCAACAGCATTGTCACCATCATCAGACAAAAGAATAAATTTTTATATTTAGATTTTATTATATTTAATTTTTATTTTTAATTTATGTATTCTTTTGTCTGATGATGGTGATAATGTTGTTGCCGAAACGTCACACACTAATAAATTATTTGGATTAGGTCTTATTTTTTTGTTATATAATCCAAATTGTGATTTATCATTGTATCAATAGATTTAAATCTCCTGCATATTACTCAAGCAAATGCTACACGTTTTTGGACATAAGTTTCATTGTATTTATTAAACATAACTTCGAGCTTTAGGGCATCTCTGCCCTTCTATCTTTCTACATAGAAACATATAAACGCCGTTAAGATGCTAACTGTTAAAATATACATAATATTTAAATGTATATATTTTTATTTTATTTTATTATTACAGAAGCACGAAGTCTATCAGACTATTGTGCTATATTATAATTATTTACATATATATCTTTAATTATTTACACGATGAATCAGTAGTGATTTATAAATCTGTGTACAAATTACTCTAAACTTGCCAAAGTGTTCATAAGAAATGTATATATAAAGGCAAAGAAGGCCGAAAGATCGAGATTACGTTTATTAAAGACAAAGAAAGGTATGTCCAGAAACCTGTAGCATTTGCTTGTTTATTTATTTATTTAATTTATTTATTCATTTATTGTTACAAAAGCACGAAGTCCAAAGGACTATTGTGCTGTGCTAGTATTATTTACATATATATGATTAATTATTTACACGATGGATTAGTAGTTTTGTAAATTATTGAACAAATAGTTCTAAACTTAACAAAGTTCTCATAAGATAGAGTATATACACAAAGAGAATTTGGTAATGTTTCAAAGTATCTACATACAATTTGATTAGTCAGAGGGCAAGTTAAAAGAAGATGCTCTGGTGATTCAACATCTAAGCAGCATTCACATTTGCTTGAGTAACACTTGTATAGTAATAAATAAAGTAAAATGACAAATAAATAGTGAGTAACATGTTACCTATATTATGTCAATAGTAAAGCGACCTCTTTAGAATCCAGATTAATTAGTAAATCTTGAAAACTTTTCTATAATAATAATACGTTGAAGATTCTAATAAAGATTCACCTACAAGTTCTTCCACTTGAAGTAGAGCAATTGAGATGATTGGATACTGTTATTTCTGTTGATGAGGACAGTAGAAGGGGTTGAGAAACATAGGCTGAAGCTATAAATTGTGGCCAATTGCTATGTCGCAGGAATATGAGGGTAATAAAATAGATGACAGAACAAATTCTCGTTAACTTTCAATACATCCTTTGGCGAATACCCGCTCTACTAACTTGACAATATGGGGACAGATTGTAGTTTTGGTTTTTCTTGTTATTTTATGAACTCTGTCTATAAACAGAGATATGTATTGAAAATAGAGCAACACATAAATAGATCTTTGATTAAAAAGGCATATATTTAATCAAAATATAATTTTATTTACCTATATTTCAGTTGGCTGAATGCCTATCTTTATCAAGGTATTATAATACATTAATGTGTTATAATACCTTGATAAAGGTTGGCGTTCAGCCAACTGAAATATTTGTAAAATAAATAATATTTTGATCTGATATATGCCTTTTTAATTATAGATATGTATGATTAGGAAGGTATGTAACTATGGTTATATATGTGATAAGGTAACAATGTGTATGATATATATGTATCAATTTATATATAACAATGCGATAAAAATGGATATCTAACACAATGAAATATATATTCAGTAAAATATCGCTAAAAATATCGGGGATATAGAGAATCTTCCATTATAACGAACCTTAAATAATCCTCAATGTTGAAAATAGCATATAACAAACCATGGCTATAATGAATACATGGCTATAGCGAACCAAGAGTCGGTCCCATTGAGGTTCGCTGTAGCAAGGTTTTACTGTATATAGTTATGCTCATTCTCTCAGTAAAACCTCGCTAAAATGAACAGTGAAATAACAAACTAGCCTTAAAAACGAATCCGAAAGAAGTTTCAATATATGATATCATATAACAATAGCTATATTGAACCATGAATTTAGTCCCATTGGAGTTTCACTATATAAAGGTTTTAATTTTTTGCGTGCGTGGCTGTGTGAAAGGGAAATTTTTTATTCATAAAGTTGGTGAAAGTTAAAATTCATCGCAACGTCGGATATGTAAATGAAGAATAATTTCGATATTTTTATCTTTGATAAAATTCAGAATAGCATATTTAGCTCTAAGTATCTTGTAAGAGTAATTAAACAAATAAATTGCAGAATCATTCGTTTTTCCATATAAAAATAACATAAAGCATGATATATACAGTATATATATATAGTCACGACCGTCTGTCGTGGCCTCTGTCACGGATAATATACAGTTATCATCGTCATGCGTTCTTAATTCTGTCACCGTTTGCTTTTGGTTCAGTGGTAGAATGCTCGCCTGCCACGCGGGCGCCCCGGGTTCGATTCCCGGCCGATGGATTTTTTTTACAATTTTTAAAACTCATTTATATATTATACAAGAATGACCTCCACGGCGCCAATTTATAATTGTAACGAATAGTATTTGAATAAAAGCATTTAATCGGGTAAACCCCGGGCAACGCCCGGGTTTTATCCGAGTGCGAATATATTTTAAAAACGTTGTCTTGGGTGGTCGCTATAGACAGGGTGGTCTGTATAGACGGGTGTATGTATCACACAGCTGATAACAGGGTTGTCTAGAGTGGCCGCTATAGACAGGGTGGTCTGTATAGACAGGTGTATGTATCACACTGCTGATAACAGGGTTGCCTAAAGTGACCGCTATAGACAGGGTGGTCTGTATAGACAGGTGAATGTAACACACTGATGATAACAGAGTTGCCTAAAGTGACCGCTATAGACAGGGCGGACTGTATAGACAGGTGGATGTATCACACAGCTGATAACAGGGTTGTCTAGAGTGGCCGCTATAGACAGGTGTATGTATCACACAGCTGATAACAGGGTTATCTAGAATGGCCGCTATATACAGGGTGGTCTGTAAAGACAGGTGGATGTATCACACAGCTGATAACAGGGTTGTCTAGAGTGGTCGCTATAGGCAGGGTGGTCAGTGGTCGCTATAGACAGGGTGGTCTGTATAGACAGGTGGATGTAACACACTGCTGAAAACAGGGTTGTCTAGAATGGCCGCTATAGACAGGTGTATGTTTCACACAGCTGATAACAGGGTTGTCTAGAGGGGGGCAGGGAGGACACGTGTTCGCCGGCAGCCAATGGGCGCGCATTCTATCCGTGAGCTTCAGACAGAATAAGGCAATTATATATATAGATTAATAGGTTTTTTTCATGAACAAATTAACAATACTACAATTAATCCTCGCTAAAACCAACCTGGGATAGCGCGAACCTCCCCTTATAATGAATAAAAAAAATCTCTCTAATATTAATCTCAAAAATATAATGAACCATAGCTTTATTGAAATCATGGTTATAGTGAACTAAAGGTTAAGTCCCATTGAGGTTTACTATAGAGGGGTTTTACTATATTAATATACATATACAGTTAAACACCGCTAAAACGAACCTCGAATATAGCGAACCTGAAATAATTCAAATATAATTTTAAATACCATTAACTGTGGTTATAACGAACCATGGCTATAGTGAACCACAATTTCATTCCCATTAGGGTTCGCTATAGAAGAGTGTTTTACTGTATAATATTTCTTATAAGAATATATCAGTAAAAACTATCAACTATAATGGTTTTCAATTTAAAAAGTATATAGAAAGAGAGTGTTAACTTATTAAAGAATATGGCAAAAGAAAAACAGAAGTTTTCAACTTTCCTCGAACCCTTATCTCACTTCCTCCCCAATTTAAAGGTAGATTAAACCCCTATAACGTCGAAATAAAAGTTCAATTTTCAACTTAAGAATTAATATCAGCTAAATGTGGGGATACCTGAGAGGTAATTCTCTTTCTTAATCTTTTTGTTTAAAAAGTCAATTGTCGTCTCAATGAACAAAATTTATTAACGATTTTTCTCATTTTTTAATATATTGATGGTTTTTACTATATCAGAGTTACACACTATAATTATCAAAGCAGTGCAAAACTCGAGTTGTTTTTGTGGACTTGAGGAACAAATCTCAATACATCTTTTACTGGATTGTCCTATTTTTCAAGTATTTTTATTTCCAGTAAAGAAATGTATATTAAATTCAATACCTTTTGTATATATATTTAAAATTATATAGAAATAAATAACTTTTAAGAAACTGATAATTTATATTATGATGATTGTACATTTTGCCAGACATGTCTTTCTTTTGTACACAGTTCTTTTTTCCGTTTTTTTTTTTAATCTCTTTCTAATTGTTAACATCATATGACTATTCTATTCACGGCCTAAATTATTGTATACTAGACGAATGACCCGGGCAACGCCCGGGTTTACACGATTAAATGTATTTTACATATGGAAGATGGACGTAGTTCCCGGAGGTCACCCGCGAGGCTTTTTTGGCACTTGGCACAGCTGTGTCATCAACTCTGCCCCCGCGCGCCAGGACCGCGCGCGGTGGGAACTTGAACCGGCCAACCGGCCGGCAGCCGGACGATTACATTTTCTCAAAGGGGAGGGGGGGCAGGGGGCAGGGAAGTCACGTGCTTCCCGGCAGCTAACGGGCGCGCGCCGCCGTCAGATCGCCCGCGTTCTAGAGGGCGCTGCTCGTGATCTAAGTAGAATAATTCGAATATATAGTTTTAATAATTGATTTATATATTTTTTAAAATAGCCTATCGTCATCCCCGTTATTTTTTACCTATGTATGAAAATTTTGGTTTGAATTAGTGAACTACTGCGAATTTGTATACAGGTCATACAAACCAACAGACCAACAGACAAACATACAAACATTCATTTTCATATATATAGATATATGTATGTATAGACAAATGTAAAGGCAAACATATATGACAGCGCAAGTGTCCCTAGGGGAGTAAAGCGCTTTAAATTGATATAAAATAAAAATAACATATTAATAAAACTGAGAGTTTGGAATATAAAAATATTTATATTGAATATATTGTTGCAACACCAGATTGCGGCTTGGCAGACTCTTCAAACTTGGTCCTCTCCTGTGCTGGGTCTCGCATCTTGCCAGAGCGTTTTTCAACCATCCTACAAATTTATATAAGCGAATAATGAAATAACTCTACTTTAACCCTTTAAGCACCAGGCAAGACGATGTATCGTTTTGATGTGATCGTGTTGATTGTAATCTTTTCTCCTTAAAATAATCTAATGAAAATTAATTAATTGTATTTTAAAGCGTATATTCTGTTGCATTGTGTTTCATATGTTTGTATGAATTATAAAAGGGTTTATTTAAAAAAATAATAATTTGAGGAATAGTTTGATATCTTTTGAAGGCTAACAATAATCAGGAATGACCTTGAAAACGGCCGGCACCTAAAGGGTTAAGTAGCCTCCAGAATAATTTATTTATTTCTCACATCAAAGAGAGCAGTGAAGTCACACAGTGTACCTAAATACAAATGATGATTATATAATACATATATTATGTTTATAATACATATATTCTGTTTAATAAAATAAATAAATATAATTTTGAATTTAAAATATATGAAAAATAATATTACAAATTGAAATAAAATAGGTTCATTGGCCATGATGCAACAATATTTTATAATATTACTTTTAATTACCTAATTATATGAGCTTCAAATAGCTTTACTAGGTGCCTCTAAAAAGAGCAACCTAGTTTATGATATTTACAACAATGAATAATAAGTGAAGGTTATTCACATATTAAAACAAAGGGTCCAATGTGGGATTCAATCTCTTTTCATGGTTGTCGGGAATCAAGGGTTTTAACCACCCCTCCACCGACTTCTTAAATATACGAGCTCATTTACAGTTATATACATTACACAATATTAATTTGTAGGAGAGAATTCTATATACAGTTACGAGCGTCATCAATTCCTCATCTCTTAATCATTCACCTCTATCACCGTTTGCTATTTTTTGGAATGGCGCCCTCCTATTGGTTGGCTACGATCACGCCACCTTTGCCTCCCCCCCCCCCCCATCATGCCCCCCCCCCCCCCCCCCCACTCGCTATTTCGTCTTTGTAACTATTGTGTTGGAGCGGGTCGCTCCCTAAATAAATGCATATATTAGATAATAACCAAATGGAATCCTCTCTTTCTTTTTCCCAGTAAGAGACGCCTACGGAAGCCAACAGTACATAGACAGATAAAGCACATAGGCTATAGTTATTAACTAACATATGCAATTATTTAAGGCGCCAATTTATAATTGTAACAAATAGTATTTGAAACAAAACATTCAATCGGGTAAAACACGGGCGTTGCCCGGGTCATTCGGCTAGAGGTACATAATTACAGTAAAACCTCGCTATAGTGACCTCATGGGGCCAACTCTTGGTTTGCCATAGCCATGGTTTACTATATGGTATTACTAACATTGGGGATTATTTTAGGATCGTTATTTGGGAAGGTTCTGTATATCCTCGGTTCATTATAACGAGAATTAACTGTATAAATGTGAAATAATAAGTAACAAATAGAAATAAATGGGCCAATAGCCCGGAACGCGCTCGTGATTGAATTTTCTCGATTTATCAAGAAATGATTCGCGACAAATATTTTGGAATAGGCCTAAACCAACGTTTAGTTAATTTTCTTTCACTAAATCTAAAAACATATGTGAGCGGTCAGGATATGCCTATTTTGTAAGTCACAGTAAAACCTCCCTATATAGCGAAACTCAATGGGACTGAACCTGTGGTTCACTATAAAACCATGGTTAGTTATAGCCGATGTTCATCGTATTATAAAATAAAAAGGGGTATTATTTCAAATTCTTTATAAGGGAAGGAGCGCTTTATCTCAGGTTTGTTTTAACGAGGATCAACTATATATATATATATATATATTATAAAACGAAAGAAAAAATAAAAGATAAAAAGATCAGGTGTTGAAATCAATATTAACAATTGCATATCCTGACCAAAATCGGGTTGGCCAAATATCAGGGAACAGGCTAAATCAATGTTTAGTTGATTTCTGTTCCACCAGATGGCGCTCTGCCTTCTGTAAAGCACATGTGCTCCTGGTCAGGATATGCAATTGTTAATATATATACATATATATATATATATATATATATAGAAACAGTAAGAGCTGTCACTGAATTTTTCATTCGATTCCAAATTAAATCCTAAAACAGGGGTGTTGAATGAAATTGTTTACAATAAACCTAAAAATTTCATCGCACTAAGAACGGTAGAAGTTTAATTGACGAGTGAAAAAAAACATTCGCGTCTTAATGATTTCATTTGCTGTATATAGATGGCGCTTTACTTATTTTTATCAATTTACCCCTAAAATTATTCTTTCTTATGCAAATTCAATTATACTCTTAATATCGGAATTAAACGCATTGGATGTAGAAAGTTTAGAGAAGATAGGACGCTTGGAAAAACAAAATTAATGGGTTTGCGAACAGTTTACAGTCAAATTCGACTCCAAAAGCAGGAAAACAACAAGTCAAACACATTTTTATAGCGAATATAAAATAAAATTGGTTATTTGAAATATTAATGAAATACATCTTAACATTTAAAAAGCTATTGTTTTCTTTACAATATTGAATATCGTTCTTAAAAAAGAGCAAAGTATATATTTAAATCTTCAGATGATTAAAATAGCACCACATCTCTATAGCATCCTATTTTGGTGAGTCCCAAGAGGGGGCGCTATAGGCAAATAAATATTTTTAATATTTTAATATTTTTATTAAATACAATATACTGTATATGACTTTTTTATTATATAAATGTTCAATTTGAATAATTCCAAGAAATGAGAAGATCAAATGAATTTCTGTGACTGCCAAACAATTAAATGAATTACACACTTTAAAGTTACGAAAAAAAATATGACACTAATTCTAATTTTAACATGATGTATAAGCGCGCCATCTATGAATGAAAATTTAAACTATTTAGACCCTTATATGTCTCTTTTTATTTAAAACAATTTTCTACTTCCCTTACTGCAATAGTAAAAATAATAGGAGAAACTTGCCTTGTTTGTGAACGCGTCCAGCGCTTTAGCCATACCATACCGCTCTATTATTGTATTTGGCTGTATTGATTTGTATACTGATACTGAAGATAAACTTAAGGGCAGTAGAAAATTGTTTTATTTAAAATAAATATTGGCGTCAAAAAAGTTTAAATTTTCAATAACTGATGTGCTTATACATCACTAGCCGAATGACCCGGGCAACGCCCGTGTTTTACCCGATTGAATGTTTTGATTTAAATACTATTTGTTACAATTATAAATTGGCGCCTTAAATAAATGCATATTTTAGTTAATAACTATAGCCTATGTGCTTTATCTGTATATGTACTGTTGGCTTCCGTAGGCGTCTCTTACTGGGAAAAAGAAAGAGAGGATTCCATTTGGTTATTAACTAATATATGCATTTATTTAAGGAGCGACCCGCTCTAACACAATAGTTACAGAAATGGGGGGGCAAAGGTGGATGATCGTAGCCGACTAATAGGAGGGCGCCATTCCAAAAAAAAAAAAAAGGAAACCGTGACAGAGGCCACGCATGACGCTCGTAACTGTATATAGAATGTTTATATTATTTCTAAAAGAGAAACCTCTGGGAGGCTAAACCGCTGGGAGGGTGTACCACTGATAAGCCAAACCCTCCCAATATTTTTTCATCGCAGTAAGGACAGTAGAAGTTTAATTTATTTGTGAAAAGAAACATTCGCGTCTTAATGTCTTCATTCGTTATATAGAGAATTTCACTGTTTCCTCTGAGCTAATAACACATGAAATGCTGATTGGCTAGGGAATTCAAAGCGGAAAGGCTGATTAAGGCCAGTGACAATAAACAGCCAATCAGGGCGCGAATAGAACGGACATATAAAAAAAAATTAAGGCGTATATTATAGCATATATATTTATACCAATAATTCTTATTCCATATATATGCAAATATATTCATTTCATATATATGCAAATATATTTATACACTATATATATATATATATATTCTATATATATATATATTTTTTTCAAATATATATTGAAGCATAGTATAAATTCTTTATAACAGTTAGCGCGCTTAATGCATCAAATCATAATTGTTCTAAAGATACTCTACTTGATGTTTCCGGAAGAGCAATTTCTCAAAGAGCATGTTAAATATTTATATGTATTTTTATTGTCGTTAAAGCTTATGTCCATCATTCATTCAAAATATCTTTTCCAAGAGGTCAGCTTCAGTATTGGTATAAAAGCAAAACAGCCCAATGCAATATTACTGCGGTATGGTAGATAAAACTGGCGAAAGCGCTAGGAGGGTTCACCATTAATGAGTCAGGCCCTTCCATTAATATATCATTGTAGTTAGGACAGTAGAAATTGTTTTATATCATACGCGTCTAAAATAGTTTCAATTTGTTATATATGCAAATTAGACGGGTGACCCGGGCTTCGCCCCGGGATTGACCCGTGTGCATATCTACCCGAGTGATATATATTTAGATAAGATTTTTTAAATAATTGTTTGTTATTAGCATTATCTATTTGTTTGCATCAGCATAATTTAATCTAATCTTTGATAGAGGGCGCTGTTCGTGAGCTAAGTAGAATAATTTGAATATATAGTTTTAATAATTGATTTATATATTTTTTAAATAGCCTATCGTCTTCCCCGTATTTTTTTACCTATGTATGGAAATTTTGGTTTGAATTAGTGAACTACTGCGAATTTGTATACCGGACATACAAACAAACAAACATACAACATTCATTTATATATATATAGAAGATATACACTTGTATTTCTTTCATTCAAAGATATAGGTCCCATTATATAAAAGGTTATCAATTTAAGTAAATATTTGAAAAGAGTTGACCGTTAAATCTATATAATTTTTCTTCAAGATATATGATGACATATAGAGACAATAAATAAAGTCGTATGTAACAATGAAACATTTATTCCTCTAAGAGAAAGATGTGGAATATAAAATTTAAGAGGTAAATGAAGGAGTTGAATTTTTAAATTGTTTCAAGCAGTTAAACCAAATGACTTGTAGTAAAACCTTCAATGGTATGATCGAGGAAGACTCAGGAAGAATATTATTGGCTATGGAAGATAAAACAAAAGAAAATAAAATTTTATCCGGGATTAGAGAAGCAGCCAGAATTTCTTTCTCTCTCTCTCTATTGTGAATTGTTCTTTTTTCCCAACAATTAAGTTACGACCCATTCACCTTTCCAATAGACATAACCAATAATTTGTATTGTGATTAAGCAATAGATTGTTTATGGTACTCATTTTATTCTTTTATTATTGTTGTATACAATATCTTGCAAGAATATGATTGTTCTAGAAATCATAGCGGTTTATTTGGTTTTGAAATTTTACCATAATGAATTATAGAACAAAGATTGACAATTATACCGCAAATGTTTCTTTTGAACGAAAAATCGAAATTTATTTTAAAGAGAAATAACGATTATTTCTAACCTTAGGGATGAGATATGAAAGGATGAATTGTGAAGAGTAATGATAAACGGAAAAATAAAGTACCCAGAGATGGGAATCGTACTCATAGTGTTACACTTACCGGACAGATGCCATGTCCACTAGGCTACTCTGGACATATTTCCCGTTCGTAAATATTATATAAAGTAATTTATAATACAATATAATGAATTATCAGAAAAGGGATTTTGCATACTGAATGACGTACTATTGGTAAATTAGGTACAACCAGTTTATAAGAGATGAAACAAAGTTTCGAAGACAAATGCCATCTTTAAATATATAGAAAATATTTTTTCTGCGAGCGAAGCATATGACGTTCTAAATATCGATGTTGATTGGTTCCGTTGTTAAATATTGTGTTTTATTTTGAATATTTATTTAATATTCGGAACACACACACAGTTTCGCCTCAGAAATGAAACGTATAAATTTCTCTTTAACTAATTTATATATTTTCATAAGTTTCAACTCGTATAAATATCAGAGTAAGCAAACATCTCTGTTTAAAATATATATTCACACACATGTGCTTTTTCAATTCAATTTCATAATAATTTTAATGCAAATTTTCATTTATATATTGAAATAAAAAGGTATCTACTCTGATTGAGAAGCTAAAAATTACTGCCAGCTTGCGTAATCTGTTGAAATAAATATAACTAATTGTTGATATTTAATTATTCTAGAATTGCCCAAAACCCTTTTTTTATTATATATAAAAAAAAAGATTCTACCACGCCAATAAGTCCAACAGCCTAATACGCTTACATAATTAGTTATTTAAGAAAGAGTATTCCTGAAAATTCTGGAATAATGAAAAATCAACGATTATCTGATATATATACCGATAGATGGCGCAATCTATCAGTAAAGTTAGTTGAGCTATCTTAGGAGATACATTTTCTTAATATATCAACTTGATACTAGTATAATTTCACTTTAATATAAAGCAATAGCGTACAATACCAGGTCTATTAGTATGAAACGCGAAAATTTTCAGTGAATTCAAATGTTCACCAATTCCATACAACAAAAGATTTTTCATTCAAAGTAACTGCCCTGATTAGCTATACACTCGGACCACTTTTCAGGCAATTTTCGAATTTCTTGTCTGAACATTTCTATTCCTTTTGAGTCGAACCAGTCAACAAGTCATTTTCGGAGTATGTCTGAGTTCGAAAATTCCTGGTTTTTTAGGGCATGTCCTAAAGATGTGAAAAGGAGGTAGTTCGACGGCGCTAAGTCTGGTGAGTACGGCGGGTGGGGTTAGAGTCCCCAGCCCAAGTCTTTTATGGTGTTTTGACCACCGTAGCGTTGTGGGCTGGAGCGTTGTCATGCTGTAGTATCAGGTTGTTGTGCATTTCACGCCATTCCGATCTTTTTTCATTCAACGCCTCTCTCAAACTGTGCATTTGTTGTTCGTAGCGACTAGTATTGACCATTTTGCCAGGTTTCAGGAGCTCGAAATATACTACGCCGGTCTGGTCCCACCATATGCAAAGCATTGCCTTTTTTCCGAAGCGATTGGGCCTAGGCGTCTGTTTTGGAAATTGGCCGGGCAGGCCCCACGACTTTTGGCGCGTAGGATTGCTGAAGTGGATCCATTTCTCATCAGAAGTTACGATTCGGTGCAAAAATGACTTCTTTTCATGCCTGGCGAGCAGCCCTTCGCAGGTTACCAGACGCCGTTATTGCTGCCTTTCGCTCAACTCGTGGGGGACCCATCTGGAAAGCTTTTGGGTCATTCCGAGGCTATTTAAACGTAGAGAAACAGCACCTTGAGACACCTGGAGCTGTTTTGCGAGTTTCTCCTGCATTTGGGTACTGTCCTCATCCAACAAAGCTTGCAGTTCAGCGTCCTCGAACTCTTGGGGCGGTTTTCCATGTGGTTCATTATCAAGTTCAAAATCGCCACTTTGGAATTTTTTAAACCACCTGTAACACTGCGATTTGCTCAGAGCGTGGTCGCTGTAAACTTCCTCGAGCATTCGGTGGGCTTCAGTGGCACTTTTCTTCCAGTTGAAGGCGAACAACAAACCTTCCCGCAAATGGGCAATTTTTGGCTCGGAAATCGCCATTTTCCACGGGCTCCAGAAAATTTTCACGATTTGAATTTTTCTAAAACTGCACGCATGCTGATGCCATGTTAGTCAAAGAACAAAACGCCTACAACAGCGCCACCGTCGGCTCAAATAAAGTTGCACAGCGGCCTCTGGCGCCCATTTTCGCGTTTCATACTAATAGACCTGGTATATACATAGGAAATGAAAGCACCAAAGCGCGAACTTTTACACATAAAACAAGCTTCTACTTGCATTGCATTAAGGATAGTAGAAGTTTGTTATGTCCTGACAATTTCACTATTGTGCTATTTTTCATATATTTTGGCGTATTCGCCCTTACGGCTTTAAATGCTCAGTTCTTGATTTTTCAAAAAACCTCAAGGATCAAGTTTTTTGTTCGTTGAAGTACAGCAGGCACCAGGCTGATGAGGGCTAACAGCTTGGAACACACTCATTAGATTTTCTTGATTATTCAAGAAGGCGCATTTGGCCAATTTTGATATAATTGAAAATCAACGATTAGTTGGTATTTATTCCGACAGGTGGCGTTAGCCATCATAAACTTTTAGTTGCACGATCAGGAGATTCCTTTCTCTTAATTTATCAACATGATCCCAGTACAATTTCAGTCTTGTATTTTTTTTTCTTCATATACAGTCATAGACAAAACTTGAAGCAAAAACCCGTGTGGAGTAGATCGAGGAGGAAAAAGATCAGGTCCTAGGACCACCCTGGGAACAACTGGTATCGAGACCACCTCGACGCGAACTATGCCCTTGATCATCAAATCCAGCTGCTTTTAAACTGCTTCGAGTAGGATAAATTTTTCCTAAGAGTGGAAGGGAGTGAAGGCTGTACATCTGGTGACCAAGGGGGTTGTTTTGACCCGGATATTTTATCTTCCCTTTCTTCATATACTCCCATACAAGCCATTATATATATATATGTGGTATTTCGGTGGTCTGGTTTGTTGTATTGAGTCGTGGGGAAAGACGATGATTGCGCAGTCGTGATGGTGGTGAGTGGTAAGGCACACAGAGACGAATCACAGGGGAATCCGAGGCATCAGAGAGAGGGAACGCAGAGACCAAGTTGCGGCCGGCGGGCCATCCGCTAACGATCTGCCTGCTGCTGTCCCCTATCTTGCATCCACTGAACTGACTGACTTGGCTGCGGGGCAAGCCCTTTTTATATGCTCAAGTGTTACGTCATCGGACGTCTGGCGCCGCATTGTCGAGACGGTTGACCTCATTGGCTGCGGGTAAGCCCTGTTACGTCATCGGACGTCTGGTGCCGTAGCGGGACGATTGACCTCATTGGCTGCGGGGTAAGCCCTGACGTCATCGGACGTCTGGCGCCGCAGTGTCGCACGGTTGACCTCATGTTTGCGGGGTAAGCCCTTTTGGTTTCTACGTTCCCTCTAGATGTACCTCTTTATTTAATTGAACACATAAAAACGATACATACAAAGTTATATTGATTAAAGGAGGATTGGGTACAATTATTCAAAGTCCATATTAGAGTAGGGGGTGTAAGAAGAGGTGGTGATTATTTACACAGGTGTTTATGATTCTTAAATTACCACATATATATATAAATATTATGGCATATATATGTTATATAAAAGTATTATTTAAAATGTTATGTTAGTGAAAGGCACGCCCGCGCGACGAAGAGATCTTCAGTTTTCAACCAACACCACCGCCGAGGGACGGTGGCGACGTCACGGTCGGCGCGCATGCGCGGCGGCGGCGGTCACGTGGGAAGCACGGGCGTGGGCCCTATGAATTCTGACGGCCAACACGGACTGACTTCCTTCCCAATCCATCCTTTTCAATCGAACATTTTTTAACTTCTTTAATTACTAAAATTAATTTGTAACATAATATTTATATCTATATTTATCCTGAATAAAATTTAAAATATCAAGGATGATTAATTGAATCATTCTTTCAATACCAAACGAACCTGTCATAGTGTACCATTCAAAAAGTGTACCGAACATTGTGGCGAGCCCTTGCCAGGATTTAAGATGGACAAACTCAAGAAAGCTTGTGAGACGAAAAAGAGGACTTTGGAAAGTGTTATTGCAGAAGCAGATGGCGAACTTGGAAAGCAAGAACCAAGCCTAGAAATGTTGATGTCTCTACGACCAAAGCTCCTCAGATGTAAAGACAGGTTCTTAATTGCCAGTGATTGTCTCATCGAACAACTGATAAAGGCGGATAGAGAAGATGAAGAAATTGAAGATGTCGATATCGTTCAAGCGAATCTATTTGGAAGGTCTGAAGGCGTTTTGCAAAAAATGGAACAATTACTAGCAAAACCAACAGTAGACCGAGAATCAATAGTTTCCGGGGGGAACGAAGGAAAGTCAAATCTTCATCGACTTCCGAAGTTGGAACTACCGAAATTTGGAGGAGAAGCACGGGAGTGGCTGCAGTTCTGGTCAGCCTTTCAAAGCGTCCACGATGATGACTCCATTTCGGCCTGTGTCAAGTTCCAATACCTACAAAATTGCATGATAAAGGGATCGGTGTCGGAGGAAATAGTTTCATCCTTTCCAAACTCAGCGGCAAATTATCCACTTGCCATCAGCACTCTTAAGGAGCGTTTTGGCCGTGAAGACATGTTGGTGGAAGTGTACGTAAGGGATTTGATTGCAATCACTTTGGAAAATGCTCATGGAAGGAACACGACACCTTTTTCGACTGTATACGTTCGGTTATCATCACAACTACGAGCGTTGGGATCTTTAGGAGTCACAACAGATAAATGCGCTGCTATTCTGTACCCCATGGTGGAATCAGCTTTACCTGAAGATCTCTTCGTCGCGTGGGAAAGGACTCGTCATCATCACAAGCCTGATGAAGATGGAAAGCATAAATCAAGTGAAGTCCTCCTGGAGAAGCTTATGGAATTCCTAAAACACGAAGTTGAGGGAAGTGAAAGAATGCGTTTGGCTCGTCAACCGTTTTCGAGTTCGTATCCATCACAATTTAATCGAGATAAGCCGCCCAAGCCGAAGACATCTGTCGCCACCGCTGCAAGTCTGGTAGTTGCTGATGGGAAGTCAAATAACGCTTATAAATGTGTATTTTGTGATGAAAAACATTTGAGTGAACAATGCTGTAAAGCCATGTCAATGTCTCTTGAAGAAAGAAGGAAAATAATTCAAGAGAAACAGTGTTGTTATTCTTGCTTGAAGCCCGGACACTTTTCCAAGTATTGCAGAAACATAGTGAAATGTGTCATCTGTAGTAAAAAACACAGGGCAATCTTATGTCCAGTTTCAAAAGGCAGCCAAAAATCTGATGGGATTGAAGAGAGAAGTAAGAACATAAATGCATCCGTGGACATGTCGAATCAAGTTCGGTGCCAAGATGTCTTACTTCAAACAATCATGGTAAAGATTGATGGCGAAAATAAATCAAAAGTTGTTCGAGCAATGTTAGATAGTGGATCCCAGAACTCATATGTATTGGAACAAACTGCTTCCGAAGTTGGACTCACTATGCTCGGGAAAAAGGAAGTTGTACACTTACTATTTGGTGGAGTGAAATCGAGACCACAGCAGCACAAGCGGTATCGAATCTACATTTCTGATGTGGACTCCAAGTACAACTGCAATTTTGAAGTACAAGACTGCTCAACGATTTGTAGTGCAATGCCTTCCGCTCAACCTACCGAATGGATGACGGAACTTCGATCAAAGGGAATTGACTTGGATGTCTATAGGTCGAACACGGAGATTGAACTACTACTAGGAGCAGACGTATACGCCAAGCTACTAACAGGAAAGAAAATAGAATTGGAATCTGGTCCCGTCGCTCTCGAAACGAAGCTGGGCTGGACTGTTAGTGGAAAGGTTTTGGGAAATGTTCAAACAACTAAATCTCAATCATCAGTTCTGTCATGCTTAGTCCGTGATGCAACAATACAAGATCTTCGGAGATTAGATGTTATCAGTATCATGGAACCCATGAAGGAAAAGAGCAAAGAAGAGTTGTCAGTTGCAGCGTTGGAACATTTCAACCAAACAGTGAAACAGAATGAAGATGGTCGATATTCTATCAATTTACCTTGGATAGGAGAACACCCACCACTCCCTAATTACAAGCTAATTTCGGAGAAGAAACTTGAATCTACTACTGCTTTAGCAGGGATTAAACGTGATATGAACTGGTCAGTGTTTGTCGCAGGAAGAGTAAAGAAGATTCGACAAAATTCAAGCATAACTGATTGGAGGCACGTTCCTGGTAAAGAAAATCCTGCAGACATCCCCTCACGTGGAGCTTCAATCTCGCAATTGATTACTACTAGATGGTGGGAGGGACCAGTTTGGCTTAAGAAAGAAGAACAATTTTGGACACAGTCTGTAAAAAAGGAGTCAATCGAAGAAGTCAATAGTGAACTGAGAAAGACAGTCGTCACACACTTCAACAGAAAAAAAAAAAAAAGGGAGAAGGATTTCATGGCCATTAGGAAAAGTGGAGGAGGTGCTACCTGGGGCCGATGGACAAGTTCGAGTCGCAAGAGTGAAGACATCATCGGGAGTTTTTCTTCGTCCGGTACAGCGACTTTTTCCGTTAGAAATAAAACAAATTTAGATTGGCCTCTACTATAGCCAAGAAAATATAGTATTAGAATTTAATTTATCAATTAAATTGGTGGGAGGAATGTTAGTGAAAGGCACGCCCGCGCGACGAAGAGATCTTCAGTTTTCAACCAACACCACCGCCGAGGGACGGTGGCGACGTCACGGTCGGCGCGCATGCGCGGCGGCGGCGGTCACGTGGGAAGCACGGGCGTGGGCCCTTCGAATTCTGACGGCCAACACGGACTGACTTCCTTCCCAATCCATCCTTTTCAATCGAACATTTTTTAACTTCTTTAATTACTAAAATTAATTTGTAACATAATATTTATATCTATATTTATCCTGAATAAAATTTAAAATATCAAGGATGATTAATTGAATCATTCTTTCAATACCAAACGAACCTGTCATAGTGTACCATTCAAAAAGTGTACCGAACATGTTATATTAAGATATTATTTGAAATGTTATATTAAGATATTATTTAAAATGTTATATTAAGATATTATTTTAAATGTTATATTAAGATATTATTTAAAATGTTATATAAAGATATTTGTCGCGTTCAGCGGCGCAGCTCCCAGGCTCTATTTTGCCCAGACGCCCGAAGTCTCTTATTCTGGTCCCGGGGAGGAAAAAATCCGTGGAATCTCAAGGGTAGAGAAGAGCGATTCCCAAGAAGTCAAATCCGCGGAAGTGTCTAAGGCAGGTATCAACCAAGGCGTAGACCTCTCGAGAGCGGGCCGAGAAACCACACGACTCTAACCAGTCAACTACTTTATTTTTTGTCACGAATATATATACATATAAATATTTACATATGGCAAATATGTTTCTTATAATGGATTAAATTTACATATATTTAAAAATATATAAATCTATAAGAAAAATAACATTCTTTTCCCAACATACTCCCACCTTGAGTTTTTCTACAGAAACTCAACCAATAGTTGGGAAACGACCGTTCATTCCAGTTCTTTAGGATTGGGCTATCTTCGTAGGGTCTTTACTGGCTTCTCCTCGGGAGCCTCCCCGGCGTGGTTCCGATTGTATACTCCTCAAGGTACTCCCCAGATCGGCGGGTATCTCTAAATTGTAGAGCCGTTGAACCGGCCTAATCTGGACGCCCTTGCTGGTTCTCAACTTGGCGACCCTCACAGGTCCATCTCGGCCAGGGTAGACCTCCACAACTCTCGCCAAAGGCCAATTGACTCGCTTAGCATTATCTTGTCCAATCAACACCAGATCTCCCACCTTGATAGGTCTTGTCTTCGAGCGTCTTCTAGTCTCTTGCCTTAAGAATCCAAAATACTCTGTCCGGAATCTCTTCCGCAGATCTTCTCTTAACCTTTGTCTAAATCGGTATCTCTTCTGAAGACTAGCCCTTTCAATAGAGTCCAGATCTGGAACTCCTATTTCTTTGAGGTCGTGTAAGAACAAGGCAGGGGTTAATGGACTAAGATCTTCGACATCTTCAGACATGTAAGTCAATGGACGTGAGTTCATCAAAGACTCTGTGTCACAGATAATGGTGTAAAGTTCCTCAAATTCCAAACGAGCTTGACCAAGAATCTTCCTAAGGAGTTGTTTCAGCAAACCAATCAATCTTTCCCACCATCCACCCCACCATGGAGCCGACGGAGGGATAAACTTCCAATTAATATTTTGCTTGGTACTCTCTGATTGGACTGCCGCATTGTCTAGATTCCCTAGAGCTCTGCTCGCACCACGAAAATTGGTACCGTTGTCCGAGTACACTACATAGGGGCGTCCTCTCCTTGCTACAAAACGTCTGAAAGCTTGCAGAAAGTTCTCGGTTGAAAGAGAAGTCACCAGTTCCAAATGGACCGCCCTATATACGGCACAAGTAAATATAACAATCCACACCTTTCGCCTGTTCCTTAAAACAAGTGGTCCAGTAAGGTCTATCCCCACTACCTCAAATATTGAGGCATCCCTTACTCTATTTTCAGGTAATTCCACGGATTCAACAGAACCCGATTTAGCCGTGAACCGTCTACACTTAACACATTGATGTATGACCCTTCTTTCAGTCCTCCTGAATTTCAAAATCCAATAATCCTCTCTTAATAAATTCATCAGAGTTTGAAGTCCCACATGCCCCCAAGTTTCATGCTTCCATCTAATGAGTAAATATACCCAGTCATGATCAGAAGGCAACAATAAAGGCATTCGAAAACTTTCCAGATCTTGTCTCCTACTTATTTTAGTTTTGACCCTCAACAATCCCAAAGAATCGCAGCATAACTTGAAATCCTTCAACCTCTTGTCCTCTGGTCCAGTGAAGGATTCCCGTTGGATAACTCTCACCAGCATCAGTTCCGCCCTTTTAATTTCATTCACAGTAAGATCACCTTTCACTCGCTGACCTATTGTTCTTCTCGCATTTGTTAAAAACCGGTTCATCCAGGCAGTTACTCTCAATATCTTGTAGTAGTTTGAAAAGCGATAGTAGTACTGATCTTTTTCCCTTTCAATACATGTTGATGTTAAAACAATCTTTCTCTTTTCCGAGTTCACAATATCTGGGTCAGGGTATATTTCCCTATGGGGCCAATCTCTTCTTGGTCTTCTCAACCAACTCGGGCCCTCCCACCACTTCGATCTCTCCAGAGAATCGGCTAAGCACCCCCGTGATGGTAAATCCGCTGGATTCAAACATCCTGGTACATGATACCAATCCTCTGTCTCACTGAGAGATCGGATCTCCATAACTCGATTCATTACAAAAGTCGCCCAGTTATCTTTTCCCTTGATCCAATGGAGTGCATTCATGGAGTCTGTCCAATAAAATCGCTCCATGTCTTCAAATTTTAGGTCCCTCACAACGTTGTTCACCAAGCGGGCCCCAACCAAGCATGCCAACAGCTCCAAACGAGGAATGGTAGTCCCCTTCAAAGGAGCCACTCTCGACCGAGCCTGTACTAGTTGACACGTTACTTCCTGTTCGCTCTCGATGCGTAAAAAAATACAAGTGGCGTAGGAGGCCCTAGACGCATCACAAAAGACATGAAGAGTAGTTCCAATCCGGTGTTCTTCTCTATAGCAAAGCCATCTCGGTATGGCAATGGATTTCAGAGACTCCAATTTGGCCAGCCACCTCAAAAACTCGCAAGACAAGTTTTCAGGCAGAGGCTCATCCCACGACAATTTTAACAGCCACGTTTCCTGTAGGATAAGTCTCGGAACGAAGGTCACTGGACAAGTGAAGCCCACCGGATCGAAAATACGGCTTGCCAAGGAGAGTACCTTTCTTTTGTTTATTGGCCCCTGTATTTCCAAATTCTCCAAAGAACAAGCCAAAGTGTCCTTTTCTTGATTCCATGTCATGCCCAACAACCTTCCTCTATCAGACCTAGGACCATCACACATTATACTGGTAACATTGCTTGTCCAATCACGCAAGTTGAAATGAGCAGAAGCCAACAATCTCTGTGCTTCGTCCACAAATTTTTCCATATCTGTGACTTTTGAGAAACTAGCCACACAGTTATCGATGTATAAAGACTCCCTCAATAATTCAGCTGTTTCTTGCCAGTGTTCAGGAGCCTTGTTCAAGTGGTGAAACAGCGTGGCAAGCAGGAGATATGGACTCGTCGTGATTCCGAAGACAACTCTCGCATGACGTAAAACCATCACATTTCCCTCTTTGTCATACCAGAGGAATCTTAGATAATCTCTGTCTTCCTCCCTAATCCCAATTTGGAGGAAGGCCTTCTCTATGTCCGAGGAGACTCCTATCTCGCTCTTCCTAAATTTATTCAAAATTCTTGGGATCGTTTCTATCATATTCGGACCTCTTTCCAGACAATCATTCAGTGAAAGCCTTCCCTTCTTCTTCGCCGAAGCATCAAAAACTGGTCTTACTTTGGTGGTTGGACTATTCTCTTTAAAAACTGGTCGATGTGACAAATAGTGCACGCCTTCACGTTTATATATATTGTCTATAACCCTTTCTATTATTTTATTCCTTAGCCACTTTTCGAGAATATCTTCATATTCTGCCAAATTTCCGGTATTCACAAGATGTTTCCTCACGTTTGCTAATCGTTTTTCGGCAACATCTCTATTGTCCGTGAGTAGTTCTCTTTCGCGAATCCAAGGAAGGGCAACCTGGTAACGCCCCTCACAATCCTGTGAAATAGTACGTGCAAAATATTCTTCCGTTTCTTTTTGTATCGAGTCGTCTTGACGAGCATCTGAAATACCAATAGCCTCTAATCTCCATAAATTCTCCAAATCGCTAGTCAACAGTGAAGTTGTGCAAAGTCCACTAACGCTAGTTTCTTCTTCTGTGGCCGGAATCTTGCCCATTAAAGTCCAGCCCAACCTCGTTTGCACCGCCACAAGCCCAGAAGGAAGTCTTCTATGCTCTCCGGTTAGTAATTTTCCAGCAATATCAGCTCCTATAAGAATCTCAAGAGGTCCCCTGTGTAGATCAGTTAATTCTATGTCATGAGCACTAAGATCTTGCATCCATTTACCCTGATGGACCCTGGGCACGCTGTCGCAGATAACATCTTGGCTCAGTGCTTCAAAATTACAGCCATAAGATCCGTCTAAATTGCTCAACCTGATATCATAAACTCCATGTTCGTACAACTCTGTGTTCGATCCACCAAACAAAGAGTGGCGAAGAGACTCTTTTTTGGAACATTCATATCCCATTTCTTCCGCCGTGTCCTGGAGTACATAGGACCTCTGAGATCCCGTATCAATCAAAATTCGTCCCATTCTTTCTTTACACTTTCCTCTGATAGTCACTCTCAGTGTGGGCAACAACACCACAGGCGTCGTCAGATTGGTCAAAGTCTCATCCCTCATCATCCCTCGGGCTGGAGTAGCATTCTGGTTCTTCCTGGGGCACATAATCCTTGAATGTCTCAATTCCCCACAGCTGGTGCAACTTGTCTTAACTTTGCAGAATTTGCTCAAATGACCATATTTCAGGCATCTGAAACAAGCCCCTTTCTTCTTTAATTTTCCCAATTTATCTTCCAATGTCAAATTTTCCGCGAATTCGCACTTTGTACTTTCATGATCTCTTTCACAAAAGGCGCAATTCTTCCTCTTATTCACTGCTTCAGAGGCATTCAAAAAACCAGCAGCCGTGGGCAGGGGATTCCTCTCATTTCTTCGATACTTCACGATAGAGCTTTGTGACTGAGGGTGCTCATTTGATGGTTGGCCGGCTGTTATTTCGTCCCGCGTACCGAACGTGCTTTCTAATGCAATCAATTGTCTCTCCAAAAATTCAATCAAATCTCCAAGAGAAAAAGCTCCTGTGAATTCCCGGTGTAATTCAAGCTTTAAGTCTGATGGCAATAGCTTGAGGAGTAAAGGGCACAATAAGTTACCGTAGCTTTCAACGACAACACCCAATGACTGCAAACTTCTAATCTGCACCAGGATTCTGCCGTACAATTCTCTGAAAGCCCTCACGTCCTTTGTCACTCTAAGTGGTTTCAAGGCCAAGAGGTTGTTCATATGCACGTCGATCAACCTTTCCCCTTTTCCGAAGCGTTTCTTCAACAATTCAACGGCCTTATCGTAATTTTCCTCAGATAGGCAAAATCCTTCCACAGTTTGGGCCGCCGTTCCACCCAAGTAGGCTTTAAGATAGTTAAATTTATCTATCTTGGTCAAGTGTTCATTCCTATTGATTGATGAATCGAAGGCATTCCAAAAATTTAACCACTGGCTAATTTCCCCGTAGAATCTTTCCATTGTCAATTTGGGTAACTTAACCATCCCAGTTAGAGTCGGTCGACCGATTTCTCCTGGATATTCCTTCTTCGTGGCAGTTGCAGTTTCCCTCTGCATTCCTTCCGCTACCACCAGACTTCTTTTCTTTAACAAATATTTCCACGCCACGGCCTTTTCCCGGTATTCCTCTACCATCTTTAGATCTTTCTCTAGATCTTTGATGTCAATCAGCTTACCGATTTCTTCGTCTACCCGCCTCAGTTCTTCGTAGACATCCGAAAGCTGCCCCAGCAGTTCCTCGTGGTCACACTCCTTGTGCACGTCATATTCCTCTATTCTTTTCCCGTACTTGGATAAAGACGTGCGGAGTATGGTTCTCTTCTTCTTGAGTCTCTCTAGCGCTTCTTCTCTCTCCATCTTCTGATCCAAAAGGGTTCCAAATATAGGCACGGCTTTCTCCTCGCGTCCCGGCTGGGATGCCAAATGTCGCGTTCAGCGGCGCAGCTCCCAGGCTCTATTTTGCCCAGACGCCCGAAGTCTCTTATTCTGGTCCCGGGGAGGAAAAAATCCGTGGAATCTCAAGGGTAGAGAAGAGCGATTCCCAAGAAGTCAAATCCGCGGAAGTGTCTAAGGCAGGTATCAACCAAGGCGTAGACCTCTCGAGAGCGGGCCGAGAAACCACACGACTTTAACCAGTCAACTACTTTATTTTTTGTCACGAATATATATACATATATGTGATGATTTAAGACCATGGAACTGTTGTAAATAGTCTAGATATCTCCTACCACATGTTCCACCCCATGACTGTATATAACTCCTTATGTACTGCACATAGAAAACCTCAACTAACATCAATCTGTACCGCGTAAGGATCTAATAAAGTATTGCAACTGCACAGATAGAAGGAATGGAGAGTCGACAGGATAAAGATTATGGAACTTAATCAGGATAAAGATGGAAATTAGCCCAGGCGCCAGCAAAACAAAAGGCAAATGACAAACCAAGAGAGAAGAAACTGGCAACGAACGGAAAGAAACTGACAACGAAGAAGCGGACAAGAAGAGAGGCGACCAGGCGCCTTCTAGCGGCCATCATATGGCAGATGACCGTGGCCATCCGACGTGTCAACGCCCCACAAAGTGAGACGGAATTCCGGAGCGCCATTCCCCGGGGAGGACGACGGACACAACCCCCGCCAACCCCAGGCGAGTGTCACCAAGGTCGGACACCGACCACCGAGAAGTCATCCACCGCCATGCCGTACACAGTCCCCGAAACCAATCCGCGCGATCCGGGACAACCCAAACGATCCCAAAATGATCTTCCAGTACCGGACTTCACTTCAATTTCGCGGACGGTGCGAGCAGTCCCGAGCCAAGCCAACCATCCCAAACCAAGACGTTCCAGAGGAGACCTGTTGAACTGAGGTAGGCACCCATCCTATGGCGTCAAGAAATTGACTTTGGACTCATAGCTAATCCTACCTACCCCTTTTAACCATATCTAACCTTTGTACTCAATGAATGCACGCACGGGCTAGGCCAAACCTGCCCGAAAGGACTCGCACTACAATCAAATTTATCACACATGGAAACCCTTGCCTGCATTCATTGCCCAAACCTCCAATATTTACATGCCACCATTCTAATCTCACACCACGCAACTTTTCACTCAACCCAATTGCCAATACTTTATGCCCACCACATATAAAGCCCCCACGACTTCAACCTACAATTCCAATAATGCCCAAAAAAGTGTCCGTACACCGACACAGCTCACCCACTTACCACACAAAATCCACACATGACCATACTTCGCAACGCCATAAACACGCAAATGTACCTCACAACATACACGCACCCATACGTCACCACACAACAAACACGCACAATCCGCACAACAAACGCAACACGCGCGCCAAAAGACGACAACCACCAACAAACGCATGCACCGTCGTTAGTAACAATCATCTCGTCTACACAAAACACTAAAAAAATGTTCACCTTAAAAGATGCCATATACACTAACAATAGAAATTTCGATATATGACTTTAATAAATTTGTTGTTCATAGTGAGAACAGGTTAAATTTGGTACAAATAAGGACTTCGCGTGACACCTTTTCATTCACAAAAATTTTTTTTTTTCGATTCGTGTCACAGGTCACCCCACAAAACTTTTCATTTCAGGCCACAGACGCCTTTTCAACACGCCTGTGACACGTCTCCACCCAACACGTGTTCACGTCGTAAGCCTCATTTCCACTCAATTCCACTCTAATATCACTGAATAGCTTTTTTTCTAAAGTCACGACGACCATTCGATTTAATAAATGGATACAACATCCGGCTTTTCAAAATACAAATAACGTCGAACTTACACCAACTTATCTCTTCACAATGTATTGGCAGACCATAACACATGACACAAGACATCGTCAAACAAGTAAAACCCACAAACAAAACAAAATTTCGTACACCAAACATATCACACACGCAACGCAACCAATGCCAAAAGTAAAAGATTCAATTATAAAAAACAAGATCTGAGCCGCACCAAAAATAAATAGGCGGACAGGAAACGTAGTTCCCCCACTCCATGACTCCAATTACGTGCAAATAGTGGGTGGATAAGTTTAGACCGGACCTCGCGTACCCGACACACCCCACTTCCGTATCTCTAATTACAATGAGAAGATCCCCTATTGAGGTCAACTGGGAACCTCGCTACGCCACCGATTTTGATTCCAGTTCGAGTCTACATATCGATTTTTACCACCCAATTACACATCCACGAGACAACACATAGAATTCACTCACACATTTCTTACACAACCGACTTCTAACATTTTTTCACAACACACACACAAAGACAAAAAATTACACATAAAGATTATATAGATTTCCATGTCTCCTGTACACACAGCATAAACGCACTTGAGGGCTAGAATCACGTTTTTCACCTAAGTGTCGCTACAGATGAGACAAAAAATTTATAGGGCATAATTGAGCAAGTAAAACATTTATAGGGCATAATTGAGCAAGTAAAACATTTATAGGGCATAATTGAGCAAGTAAAACATTTATAGGGCAAAATGGAGCAACCAATACATGTAGATCAGGGCATGTAGATACCAAAGGGTTCCAACCAATACACCTTATTTTTCATATCAATCATTTTCATTATTTTCTCTCAATTAAAATTTAAATATTTAATCAATTTATCAATTTATTCAATTTATTAGCACTTTTAATCATCAATTATCACTTTTTTTCCAATTAGTTTATATTATCATTTTTATTTATCAATTTATCCAACTTATTATCAATTTTAATTATCAATTATCATTCTATTTACCACTTAGCTTATACTGTCACAACTCAATTATCAACGAAAACTCACTAGTTTTCGATTAAACTAAAAACATTAAATCACCCTTTGTTGCTGAAACCTTTTTATTTTTCATTTTTCTTTTTTTCCAAGCACTCAACTTTGATTTCGTTCAACTCTTATTTTTATTTTTATTTTGATTTCTCAAAAGGCCTTATGAAATTTCCTCGAATTCCTTTCCAAAATTCAAGCAAAAAAGTAATTAGGCATTTTTCCTTTTTCTTTTCTCACCACTCAACCAAGCACTCAACTTTGATTTCGCTCAAAAACCTTTTATTTTATTTTATTTTGATTTCAAAAGACCTTATGAAATTCCCTCGAATTCCTTTCCGAAATTCGAGCAAAAAGGTAACTAGGCATTTTCCCTTATTACCATGCAACAAAACAATTTTTCTTTTTCAACCAAACACATTCAATTTTGATTTCATTCAACTATTTTATATTATTTTATTTTGATTTCAAAAGCCTTAATAGAACTCCCTCGACTTCATTTCTTAACTCGAGTAGAATTCGTTTAGGCGCATTTTCTTTTTTTTTTTGCCCACTATGTACCATAACATTCATTGATTTCTTACAATTAAAAATTTTTTTCGATTTCTATTAAATATACTCAACCTATATCATCAACACCATGCTATTTTACTTATTATGTCACCAGCAATGCTTGTATATAACCCCTCAATACCCACAACTAATTTTCCCACAAAATTATTTTTCACTTTACAGAATTCTCTCAGGCTAACCCCTTCTTGAATTCTTCACATGTAGGGGGCGCATCTGTCATAATTTGTATATAATTAAATGCAACCCCGACCCACTATGTATGTACCATGTATGATTTTCAAAGATTTAATAAAAGAATAAGGTAACTGGAGGAAAGAAAGTAACAAAAGACATAGGAAGACGTCGCAGTTAACCTTCTGACCCCAGGTCCCTGCGAGCTAAGTTTAAACCGACACTTCCTGGAAAAACAGGACGTATCTAATGACCAGAAGTTATAAATGTTAAAGCTAACATTCAATACTTCCTGACAAAGCAGGACGTATTTTGATAACCGCGGAAGTAAATCGAGTCGAACAAATAAGACACTTCCTAACCCAGGCCGGGCGTAACTAACACCAAAAGGAAGCCGCCGGCCCATCAGAAGACAGCACCTTAAGTAGGTCAACCAATAGGAAAAGAGCATGTGACATCTCTCGACCAATCAAAAGACAACACCTCAAGTAGATCAACCAATAGGAAAGGATCATGTGACATCTCTCGACCAATCAGGGAGAAACTGAGTCTTGGTGTAAAATCGGAAAGCAAGAATGGGCAGTAGTGATTTAGCTTCCAAGAAGGTGACATCTGCTCTAGACCTCTCTCCCTCTGCTCATCCCACAGCTAAGTACAATCACCGCCATGTGATCAACTAATTAATCATCAAAAACCGCTCTGCCTTTCTCAAAAGCTTTCTTTCCTCCAACCCAGTTGCCTTTTAATTTCAAACCCCATCACGTGTCCTGATTATTCCTAACTGTGTGCTTCACTTACCACTCAACGACTGCGCTTCAACCAAATCTCACCATTCGCATCCAACAACAAGAAACCCCGCAACGATATTGCCACAGAACGGTTAAGTCGACAGGATTCTACAACAGTGTAATACATCAAATATTATAGTGTAATAACAAATTGCATCGTATTACATATAAATATTTACATATGGCAAATATGTTTCTTATAATGGATTAAATTTACATATATTTAAAAAAATATAAATCTATAAGAAAAATAACATTCTTTTCCCAACAATATTATTTGAAATGTTATATTAATATATTATTTAAAATGTTATATTAAGATATTATTTGAAATGTTAAAGTAAAATATATTAATTAAAATGTTATATTAAGATATTATTTAAAATGTTATATTAAGATATTATTTGAAATGTTATATTAAGATATTATTTAAAATGTTATATTAAGATATTATTTAAAATGTTATATTAAGATATTATTTAAAATGTTATATTAAGATATTATTTGAAATGTTATATTAAGATATTATATAAAATGTTATATTAAGATATTGTTTTATTTAAAAATTATATATTTCATAGATAAAAATATTCTGTTAAATCGGCCGCCAGAGGTCATGCTTCCCATATAAAATCACATTGTTGTTCTTCCCCGTTGGCCGACCCAAAACTTTGTAATTATGTAAATAATCTTTTCATTTTTTTTTATTCTTACGCCTTAAGCCAGGCGGTACTTTTATCCAATTATGTTTTTATATTTCTCAGCTCAATTAAAGCAATTTCTAATCTTTACTATTTTTATTATTTTACTTATCAATAATTTAGCCACGACTGCACCACCATAGTATAATCATCGGGATGATCCAAAACAAACCTAATCCCATCTTTTTTTTTATTTATATAATATATATATATGTGGTATAAAATGGAAAAGAGAATAAACACTCCGGAAATTACAAGTGGTGAGGAAGGCTACGGCCCAGAAAAATACATGTTAGCACACACCAGGAATGGAGATTCTCGTTCAGAGCGACAATATCCTATTTGTCACCTAATCCCGACTGTCTTCAACATTCCCACCAGGATCCTTTTATAGCCGGGGTTATCCTACCGGGGTCAATAGGTCATGTTCTAGCTATATAGAGTTATATGGAGCCATACTGAATGGTCTATTACTGGTATTTATCAACCATCCTTTGACTTTATTAGCTACATACAAGTTACATTAAAGAAGCTAATAATTTAGTTCCTGGTTGCCTTTATAACGTGACCATCATATAATTGCCCTAACAGATAAAACGTTTTATCATACAACTGTAGAAATGATCCATTACATTGAAGAAGCTATATTAATATACACCTTATATTTGTACAAAGCAATAACGCGCCATCTATATATATGTTATATAAAAGTGTTATTCCATTTTAAAATAATATCCTTTAGAACAAACTACTCTGTAGAGTCGTACGCCAGAGAAGTCGCAACTTTGGTGTATATAAATCTATTTTTGTTGTTTCCCGTTGGCCGGCTCAATCTTTTGTACGTATGTAAATATGTAATCCTTTTTTTTTTCCCTTAGGCCTCAAATATGGTGTTTCTTCCTTAATTATATCTATCAACACTATTGAAGTAGATTGTGATTCAACCTTTGTTTATTATTTTTTTCTTCACGACTGCATAACAATACCACAAACATATTCATATATCAAACAGAAATATCAGAAAGGATTTAAGCGCGAATGTTTCTTTTATATACAATACAAACTTCTACTGTCCTTCCTGCGATGAAAAAAATTGTATATTGGAAGAGCTTGGCTCATCAGTGGTGAACCCTCCCAGCGTTTTCTCCAATTTAATCCACCAGACTGCCTCTTAGAGCTCTAATACTGTTTTGGACGGTTCTGCTTATATACACAGCCCTAACCTTGTTTTAATTCTTTCATTTTACATTATATTTATATTCCAACACACACATACAGCTTCATCAAGACCACCGGTCTTATACAGCAGATATACCGCAGGAAGGAAGTATAGATGGAGCTCCTATACACCAGTTATATTATTCTCATTGAACTAATGTAGATGATAATTGAACATTATCTTCTGGAACACAATATCCCTTTATATATTGATTCCTCTAACAATCATCATTGTAAAGATAGAGGCTGCCTGGCCGGCATTCATAGTTCTTAAAATTAAAGATAATTCGGCCAGTTGATTAATAAAAATATTATTAAAATATTTATAGTAGCCGAAGTATTTTTAATTTTTTAAGAGTTAATAATCATCAATTTAAAACATGTTTTCTTTAGATACATTTTTTATTGACGTATTTTTTTTAAATTTTATATTTTATTTCAATTTAAAGTGTTATGTCCCCCTAGGGACATTTGCGCTGTCATACATATATGCCTTTACATTTGTCTATAAATATATATACAATAATTTTAGGCCGTGAATAGAATAGTCATATGACGTATGATGATTGGAAAGTTTCAAAAAAATATAAAAAGACGAAATATAAAATATCATTTTCAATTCTGTGTAATTATTTTACTGATAATTTATCTGAAATACACATACATAACTTCGGGCTAAACATAAAACAAACAAAAAAAGATCCAAACTCACACAAAAACGACAATAATATCAAATATATATTCTATATAAAAGAATAAAATGTAATTGCTTCCCATTTTGATTTAAAAATAAATTGAGTTATGTGTGGGTTATACCTACCCATATAGAAGCTTGTATTCGTCTGATATAAAAATAATATCTTCTGATTTTATTTATATCTTAAAATGTAAAATAATTCAATATCTAATACAAATTATGAATATTCCTCCAGAAAAAAAAAACACTTGCTTGTAACTAATTTACATAGTAATTAAAATAAAAACACATTTTACCATTAAATATAAACCATTAAGAAATGATTATGCAAAAAAAATATCGTCTTAGTATTTGTTAAATGTAGCACATGTTTTTAATTTTTTTTTTAAATATGGATTATTTTTAACTTGCTTAGCTGCTTTAGATTAAAATTTGTTTTGATAATTAATTATTTTTCAATTATTTAAAAAATAAATATTAAAATGGAAAAATGTATATGTGATTTTTAAATTTTAAAGTTTTAATTCAAATTTATAATATAGCAATCCTGTTAGAATTTTAAAAATCTTTTGATATCTTTAAAAACGACCTAAATGTTTCCAATTTTACATATATTTAAAATATATTTATTCTTTATATCCACGATTGAAAGAGTTAATTTAAAAATTATAAAGTTTATATATATATATATAAACACATACAGTATAATTTTACACAAATAAATTTACTGGCAATGCGTTTCATCATGATGAGCCAAGCCCTCTCATTCAATAACTCATATCATTTCAGTAAGGTCTGTAAAGATAATATTTGATGATATTTAAAAGAAACGCATTGCTAGTGAATTTATTTGTGTAAAATTTTAACGATAGATGGCAATAAAATTTAATTTACTAACATACAGTATAACCTCGTTATAATCAGCCCAATTAGAACTGAACTTTAGGTTCATGATATCCATTGTTCATTATATAGTCAAAAGGTTATTTTATATAATATAAAACATTAAATCATATTGTGAAAAAGGCATCTCCTTATCGTGCAACTGAAAGTTGCTGATGGCTTGCTCCATCTATCGAAATAAATATAAACTATTCTCGTTGATTTTTAATTATTCCAGAATTTACCAATTACCCATTCTTGATTAATCAAGAAAAGCTAACCACGGACGCGTTTCGGGCTTTTGGCCCTCATCAGCGTGGTGCAAGCTGTACCTCAACGACCAAAAAAATCAAATTGAATCGAACGCTAAATCAAACCAGGAATATAGCGATTATAGTGGACTTAAAATTTTCGTAATTTTTATTTGATAATAGAGTCAAGTAAATGACTGCAGTGGATCAAAATTTCAGCCTTATGGGTATCAATATAGTGAGCATTAACTAATTTATACTTTGAGAAATCTATAGAGAAAATATAAAATTTGATAATTACTAAATAAATATGTGTTAGTGTTAGGTTTTTTTTATTATCATTATTATAGTAATCTATATGTTAGGTTTTATTTTTTATTATTATTGTATTTTATTAATTAATTATAATTCATATTCATAGAATTTTATTGTTACTTATCATCATTCTTTTTTTTTTCTTTTTCTGTTTTCTTTTGTGTTATAAATACAACTAAATCGCATTAAATCGTAGTGTAATTCTCTTTTGTTGTTTGAAATAAATCGAATTGAGTCAGCTCGTTCTTTCTAGAAGAAACTTCAAAGAAAACGTGCTAACGGTTAGATTATATAAATATATACAGAAATCTAATAAATATTAGATTTTATGATGCATTAGCGCGCCATCTGTTATGAAAATTCGAAACTATTATAGACGCGTATGATTCTTTTTAAAATTGAAAGATTTCTACTGCCCTTACTGCAATGGAAAAATTATATAGATAAGCCAGGTCCTCCTATTAATTTTTTCCATTGAAGTAAGGGCAGTAGAAATTGTTAAATTTTAAAAGAATCATACACGTCTATAATAGTTTTAAATATTAGATATATTTTGAAATATATGTGTACATTGGTTTAGCGATACTATAGAGGATTAAGTTCAGCCACACAAACAGTAAACGCTTGATTAAACAATTGAGAAATATTTAAATACAATATACAGTAAAACCCTTCTATAGTGAATTCAAATGAGACTGAACCTTCGTTCACTATAGCCATGGTTCGTTATAGCCGTAGTTCCTTGTATTATAAAGTAAAAATAAAATTTATTGCAGATTCTTTATAATAAAATGTTCTTTATATCCAAAGTTCGCTTTAAAGAGGTTTTATTGTATAAATATAGTCAAGAAACTCATTTTTGTTGCCTTTAAAGAAATAACTACAGTGAAACCTCACTAAAACGAACCTGGGGGATAGCGAATCTTTCCTTTTGACAAACCTGAAATAATCCCCTTTTTTTAATATATAAAATAGTTAACTATGGGTATATATTTATATAATGAAAGGGTTTAAGCACTAATGTTTCTTTCATACATATATCAAACTTCTACTGTTCTTACTGCGATAAAAAAAATATATTGGGAGGGCTTGACTCATCAGTGGTAAACCCTCCCAACAGTTTCGCTTATTTAATCCACCAGACCGCTTCTTAGAGCTCTAATACTGTATTGGACGTTACTACTTTTTTACTGAAATGAAGGGTGGAATATTAGAAATGGCATACAAGAAAGCTATGGACATAATCTTATAGGACAGTAGGATTACATATTTGCATCGAGCAATGCTCTTCCGCAAATAATAAGGGCAAGGCCAATTAGGCATATATTAACACAAAGCAATAACGCGCCATCTATATATAACAAATGAATATAGATGGCGCGTTATTGATTTGTGTTAATTTATGGTCATATATAATTAAACATAGCTGTAGTGAACCACATGTTTAGTACCATTGAGTTTCACTATAGAGGGGTTTCACTTAATTTCATTACCAGAAGTCCTAGTGCATGTATTCGGGAGGTATCATAGGAGTAGACTTGCCCCAGTTGCCGACAATATTTCTCAACAGAGTTCATCTCCAAAAAATAAAAGCCTCTATCTACGAAACGGTGAGATACTCATTTCAGTGGACCATCGGTGATTGTATTAATATGCGCTAGGCCTACTCCCGGTATATTAAAATACTTCATTTAAAAATATATAAGTCTAACCCAGTGGTCGACAACCTTTTGAATCGGAAGAGGCAAGAATTACATTTTACAAAATTTCAAAGTTTCTAAAGAGCCATCAAGTTTTTTTCTTGCCAATGATAAATAATTCTCGCCTAAATAAAGTTTTTATTTATGCGAGTACTCTACACGCAGCTTCACATCCAAAGAGCCGCAGGTTAACGATCCCTGTTCTAACCTAACCTAACTTAATTTAATATATCTGAACCTAACCTGACCTAACCTAAATATATTCAGTAGCACCTTGTCATCAGTCAACCGCAGAAATGTGTATCTTACCCTTCAAAAACATCAAAACGCAGTCAATTACAACAACCCAGCAATGTTTACATTCGCGATATCATTAAATAAGTTGAAATTTAAAGAAGATTGAACTATATGAATGAATATTAGATTATAAGCAATCTCGGGCATAGACTCTTGAAGAAAAGCTCATAATCCTTTTAAGGCGTGTGGTCGACGAATAAATCGTTTATATCATTGAATATTTCTCTATTGACTGAATATATTTCTTTCTCCCCACGACATAACTCTCTTCCATGCTCATCAAGAATATAAAATGTGATCGTTGTTTAAGTTTGAAAGGTCTTATACAGTGCTGGTGTTAAAAATGAACGATTCTTGTATTTAAAATTGTATTTTGCCTCGTATTTTAGTCTTATAGAAGTATCAATCAAACATTGGGCATCTAGTTGAATAATATTTTTATGTCATTGTCATCAAATACACTAATAGGTTGGAAAAATCATTTATTTTAGAAATATGTTTTGAATAGGGAAAATACATTAAAACCTCGATAAAAAGAACCGGGGATGTATATCCATTATTTTCTTATAGAAAATCTAAAGTTATCCCATTTTATAATAGAGTGAACCATGAATAAAGTGAAACTTTAGCCATAGTAGACAAAATATTCAATCATTTTGGAAGAGTTCGTTATAGCGAAGATTTACTGTATATACAATTCTACGAATATCTGGTGGTTTAGTTGGAATGAATTATGTTTCTCTGTGTATTACTACTCTTCCACTATACCCGAGGAAAAAATAAATATGAAAATAAAAATATAATATTTGATTTAGATAGAAATATTATTTTTTTATTATTTACAGAGATAAACCTTGTTAAAACATGAACCAAGTTTATAGCGAACCTTCTCTCAAATAACGAACTTCTATACTCATCCCCAATTTCCTTTTGCTAATAGAGTGAGCCAGGGCTATAATTAAACAGTGGCTATAGTAATCCAAATGGCCAGCCCATTGGAGTTTTCTATAGCGAGGTTTTAGTGTATGATTTCCTTCACTAGAATTATCAAAAGAGATATTTCCCATCCCTGGACACTTTATTTTTCCGTTTATCATTACTCTTCACAATTCATCCCTTCATACCTCATCCCTAAGGTTAGAAGTAATCGTTTTTTCTCCTTAAAATAAATTTCGATTTTTCTTTCAAAAGAAACACATGCGGGATAATTTTCAAATGTCGTTCTAAGATATTTCAAAAATGTTTAAACGTATATTTCCGTGATGGAGCACCCAGTCTAAAAAAGACAGTGAAGGGAATGACAATGCTAATTGACATCTAAGGTTCAGAGCCCTAATGATCCTTAACGGATGAAGCCCGGTCAAAGAGGGAGCGTCTGAAATTTGTTAAGGCTCACAAGGCCTGCCTAGAATTTTAAACAATTTTTGTTTTTATTCGGGGGAGAGCTTATTTCAAATTCTGTGGAAATCTGTGCTTTATGACTGGCCGTTTATTTGGTTCGACATGCGGCGGGACCTTGACATGACAGCTGACTTTATGTCGTCCTTATTTACATCCCTGCGCTCGTAAACTATCCGTTCTTATTGATTGCGCTGATCTTGTCTTAATTGGAGATGCAGCTCGTCCTTAGTTCTTGGTGCGTCGTTAACTTTTATTGTGACACTAAAATATTCGTAATGCGACTCACCTTTATAAGCAGATTCTAAATGGTAGACTACACTTGACTAACCTTTAGGAAACTTGGCCAATGATGGAAAGGCACTACCATTATTATTTCACCCCAGTATGGGCATTGTTTATATAATATGTTTTTCATTCTATAAATGTTCGCCAAGTATACAGTAAAACCTCGTTAAAATGAACCAACGATTTTGCGAACCTTCCCTTTAACCGAATTAGAAATAATTTTAGTGATATCATAGTGAACCATGGCTATAGTGAACTAAGATTTCGGTCCAATAAAGTTCGCTATAGCGAGGTCTTACTGCAGTTCTAATTCTTAGATATAGATGGTACGTTTTTACTTTATATCAAATTCTCAATAATTTATAAGAGTGTTCGTATTTAGGTGAACGGTAAATTTTAAGCATTGTACAGCCTCAAAGCTTGTTTTTTATCCGTATAAAGAAACATTTTAGAAATTATGAGACTTTATTTTACATTAGGCAATTGAGATGTGTGTATTCTAAAAATTAATTTTCACAACAAACTTTAGAGTCAGAATTTCCAGCAAACCCCTTTGGTTATTTATAGCCTGGCCTCTTCGTTGGTGATCTTGTTGAGGTAGGGATAAAATTGTTTGGCGGTTTATCTTGTTAATAAGATCATTTTACATTTAGGTTATGTAACACATCCCGATATTGATTCGATCTTTATTGAGTAAACAACAACGGATCGTCAAGTTGTCGCTGGTCCATGGTAAAATTACAACGTTACACTGTTCACTTTGCAGAAATTACAATATAATAAAATATTGATAAAAGACAATCGTCGAGATGATATACCACGATTAAAAGTGCGAAGGCGAAAAGTTTTTTTGTAAAATTGAATATTTATCTTTATAAAACATTTTGATTAATTATAAAACAAGCGCCAAATTCCACATTGGACATGCGTCGGACCAGGAGGCTGTTGTTGGGTGCTGCGCTGCCTGGAGTATAGGAGCTCTATCTATTATTTCTTCCTGTGGTGAATCTGTATAAGACCGGCGGTCTTAATAAAGCTTTGTGTGTGTGGGTATAAATAACATCACCACAACATGAATATAGATGAATGTGAATAATCAATTTTTATGTCATTTAATTGATTTTCTTCTATTTATATATTTGTTAAAACAATAATAAACATTAAGAGGAGCTTCTTGTGTAAATTTCTTTATTACCGCAAGCTTTCGAACAAAACGTTCTTCAACGGGCGTGGATAGTAAAAACGTATAACCACTATATATTTGTTATACAGTTGTGACGATAGGTATGATCAAAATCGTACATACCCACACAGAATGCTAAATTTCTCTTTTCCTCTTTTATTTCAATTTTATCAATACAAGGTTAAAGATATTACATCGAGTGTCATACAAAAAATGACTAAGAAAATCTAAAAAACTAAACTTTAAATATTGAAAGATATGGTAATAAGCTATTTCAGTAAATCCTCGCTAAAACAAATCGGGAATATAGTGAAACTTCACCTATAACACGAACCTGAATTAAGCTCTATATAATTCCACGCATTCCAATTATATAGAATATATAAAAGTTATAATAAACCAAAGGTTCAGTTATAGTGGAATTCGCTATATCGGGGTCATACTGAACGTTTTTAGCTGGAATCTATCAAATTACGGATGAATACATTTAGGTAAGAACTATCTCACCCATCGAATATTTTAAATATTTATTACACACTTCCCACTACATTCTAGATGCAAATTTCCATTCTTTTACTCTTCCAAGCAATCCCTTAATTATGTAAGAGAAATCGCGACTTTTCTCAACTTTATAATAATCTATAAAACTAAATTCAAAGACATTTTCATAAATAATATTAAAATTTTCTTTTTTTGGGACCATTATCCTTTCAGTGAGAGGACAATGTTTCAGTATCGAGGTTCATAGGACTTTTATGAAGATAAATAAAAAAGTTTAATAACACAAAGGATTTATCAGAACGGAAATTCCTTCGGCGGCCTTCGCGGTTGAATTAAATTTAATTTTTATGAAACGTCGTTGAAGCGGAAAGCTTCGGTCTTCATAGAGGATGTATAAATCTCCATTTTAAATCTCCCCGTTTCAATAGACTGACGTCGACAAAATGATTGAGAAGGCTTTAAGGAATTTGTTTATTGCGCACTGAAAGGCTTAAATAATATAAATATGAAAATGTTAGCATGGAGAGAGTGTGGATTTAAAAAAAAATATTAGTTTAGAATAAGAATGACTCTCGTGTACTAGCTATTTACAGAATAAAAAAAAAGAGTTAAAACGGAAATAAAATTTCGCTAAAACGAACCGAGAGTAAAAGCGAACTTTAAAAATATATTATAACCCAGGCTATTTAACGGAAAAGGGCTATAAGGAACTAAAGGTTCAGTTTGATTACTGGAAATAGCTATTCCAAATAATATTTGACGTTGTTACTTAAAAATTAAACTTAACCATATACAGTAAAGACTCGCTAAAACAAACCGGAGGTCAGACTAACTTTACTTTCAAAGTATATAATGGACAATGGATATAATGATGCATTAGCGCGTCATCTGTTATCAAAATTCGAAACAAATATAGACGTGTAAGATTCTTTTTAAAATAAAACAATTTCTACTGCCCTTACTGCAATGGAAAAATTAAATTAATCTGGCGAAACCGCTGGGAGGGTTCACCACTGATCATCTAGGCCCTTCCATAATTTTTTTCCATTGCAGTAAGGACAGTAGAAATTGTTTTATTTTAAAAAGAATCATACGCGTCTATAATAGTTTCGAATTTTGACAATAGATATAGGAGACCAAAAGTTCAGTCCAAATACTGGATAACTATTCAAAATAATATTTGACGTTGTAACTTAAAAATAATCATAGCAATATACATAAAAACCTCGATAAAACGAACTGATAACGAACCTTGCCTTTTAATACACCTAAAATATAATCCCCATTAGAGAGCATGTGGAAAATTTTCATGTAAGATATTGATCTTACATAGTAAAAAAGTATATATTATATTGAAAAAAATATTTATTTGTCAATATTTTGGATGCTGAACGCCAACCTTTATCGAGGCATTACATTTTTGTATACACAAACTTAAAACACTATTCGACGCTGAGTTTGTGTATACAAAAATGTAATGCCTCGATAAAGGTTGGCGTTCAGCCAGCCGAAATATTGGCAAATAAATATTTTATCCAATCCGATATAGGCCTTTTTACTATCTAATGATTTAAGTATGGATTGCTCTATTTTCAGAAAGATATTGATCTTTAAATAAAATGGTAACATCTTCGCTTGATATACGTAAATGCAAAAACTAAGTACCACACACATTTATAGAGCCTATTAACCTCTTTTTAATTGGAGGAAGAACTTTCTTTTACAATATATTAAAATATATAACATAGCTACAAAACACCCATGGCTATAATAAACTTAATGGTGAGTTCCAATAAGTTTCGTGATATCTAGATTTTACTGTATTTTATTGTTAAATGAATTATGAGCTATTAGTGTGTTGAAAAGTAACTAGTAATATATATAATATAATCTAAAATGCAAATATTTTATTTTTTAAAACATATATTTCATTTTCATCATTGACTATTCTTTTATTTTTGAGCATAGATTTAGAACATAACACTTTGAGTGTTGTTGTAAATATGTATAGTTAACCTACCTATTTTTTAATTCACGAATATAGGGGGGGGGATTAATTTTATAAATTCTATATTATTGTGAAAAATATTTAATGCGTAATTATTTTCAAGTAATTGAAAATAAAAACTACTTGATGAGTAAATAACTATCTTTCCCTTTTCACGACTGCACCTTTAATTCTCTATCTTTTCAACAAAATATTATATTCATATCATATATATACGTTGGTTTTGAAGATTTTGGTGTTTTATTAGAATATTTGCTTGCGGTCTGAAACAAGTTCGAACTTGTATTGTATTTTCGTTTTCAAATTAGTAATCTGGACTAGTAGTCTATAATTTATATAAACCGCCTTGTTATTGCACAAATTTAACGTCATCAGCAATTTATTGATAAGTGATGATTTTGTATGGTACGTTATTGTGATAGAATCTCTTGCTTTTATAGTGAAATCTAAGTATGAAGTCGCATTGATTTTTTTCTATTATTCTGGCCAACAAAAAATATTTGTTTAATGTCGACAAAGAAACAGCTGTTCTAGGGTTTTTCGGTGTGTTGATTCCAAATGTGAAAACCTTTTATTTTCATCAGCTCTTGTTTTAGAGGTGCACAGTTACTAAGTCGTATATTGAATATATTTTATCCCCTGATAAACATTGATGATTATCAATATAAAAATTAATAATTTATCAACACACCTGCACCACTGTATACACATTCAATATCAAACAAGCAATAGCCCATTACCAGTACATAAAAAGAAAGCAACAACGATTATTCCTGGAAGCACTGGTATCATCAAAAATAAATAGCATCAATAGAAAAATTGACCTCCCAACCCAATATAACAATTCCCTGACAAATAATATAAATATTAATAATTATTGGAATGTATATATATTTAATCCCAGTATAATTTATTATTTATTTATTTAAGTAACCCATGTTCCTGGAGCGTACAGAAGTCGCCAACTACCCGGACCCAGTATAATATCTATTACTTTAGCTGGAATCAGTCTGATGCACGCCCGCGAGAGCACATGCCAATAACAAAGGTTTTCAATTATTCCGTATAAATATCACTTAGAGATTGTAGATAGAGTATCAGCCCGTTGAAGAACAGTATATTTCTCGAAAGCTTGAAAATATAAAATTAAAAGAAACTTTTTACCCTATATTTATTTTTACTTTTTCAAATAAAAATTATTCTTGAAGAAGGAATAGAAGTTTAGGGTGACGAGTTTCTTTTATTCCTTCTTCAGGATGATGTCTGGCGATTCCTTCTCTTGAAGAATTACTCTCCTATATTACATATTAATCTTGCATATGTTCAATTCAATTCAATGTTTCTTTACTAAAAAATGAAAATTATAAATGGAATTTTATTTCTTTGTGTTTTTTGTGTACCTGCTGATACTGCAGCATGACAACGCTCCAGCCCACAACTCTACGGTGGTCAAAAACACCATAAAAGACTTGGGCTGGGAACTCTTACCCCACCCGCCGTACTCACCAGATTTAGCGCCGTCGGACTACCACCTTTTCACATCTTTAGGACACGCCCTGAAAAACCAGGAATTTTCGAACTCAGACATACTCCGAAAAAGGCTTGTTGACTGGTTCGACTCAAAAGGAATAGAATTTTTCAGACAAGGAATTCGAAAATTGCCTGAAAGGTGGTCCGAGTGTATAGCTAATCAGGGCAATTACTTTGAATAAAAATATTTTGTTGTATAACATTGGTGAACTTTTGAATTCACTGAAAATTTTCGCGTTTCATACTAATAGACCTGGTATGTCATAATAAAAACTAATTCAATATGTGGATTCATCACCCCTCAAAAGATTTCTAGGCATGTCTTGATCGTTAAACTAAAGGTATCTGATAGCTTTCACCATCTTTTTGAATAAATATCAATTAATCGTCGATTTTTAAAAATTATTCCAGAATTGGCCAAATACCCTTGACCAAATTTTTGAAGGTTAATGAGTCACACATTTATCTTGAATTAATCATAACTCAACACAGTGAAACTTTTCGAGTAAAAAATTGATATAGTTTTATAAAACAAATTCTGAATAATTTGTAATTTTCTTTTTTTTATGTAAGTAAAAGGTAATGTTTCCGAGCAGTGTGTGTGTGTGTGTGTGTGTGTGTGTGTGTGTGTGTGTGTGTGACAATTTTTTTTTTTTGACAATTAAACAATATTTATTGTCATCTTAGACAATATTACATCTCACATGAGAGAGAGAGGAAGAGAAGAAAATTATTAAATATATACATAAATGAAACAAATTTACAAGAGGGACAAAGGTAGGAGTCCGCGGCGCTGGAGGGTCCTGGACCAGGCGATGAGCGGGTCCTTCACCGCTTCTCCGAGCCCAACCTGGACAAAGCAGCGATAGATTCGCAACTTTGCCGAGGCCAGGATGGAAAGGGCGTCGTCCTCAAGGCCGGACCCGCCGAAGATCCAAGCCTGCAGGTCAGGGGGCCGCCCTATGATGTTGAAGGCCTCTCTAATTAGAGGCCTGATGGAGGGACAGCACCAGTAACGGTGGCTGAGGGAGCGGTCGATGGACCCGCAGGCAGGACAGGAGGGGCCGACCGAGGCAGGATGGGCCGGATGGGGGAGGGCGTGGAGGGCCAACTTGAGGGCCGCGTCAGCCTCGTGGCCCGAGTAGGCGCAACGCCGCAATGAGGCCCAGTCGATCCTGGATGGTGGATTGATGGTGGGCGTCCATCTCGCCAGGAATCTGGAGATGGGCGTGGCGGCGAGGCGCGGGCGATCCAGGGCCCGTCGGGCTGAGCGGGTCGTGAGGCCGTTGAGGAACGGCGTAGCCGTCCCCCGCAGCACCACGGCCTCAGCTAAGGAGCTAGATGAGGGCGTAGACTCCGCCCCGAAGCCCACGGCGTTCTCGGAGGTCAGCCTCCGGCAGAAGGCGCCCAGGGTCGCGGCGTCAGCCAGGGCCGAGCGCGTTGGGCGGGCGATGAGATTTTCCTCCACGATGAGATCCCGGACTCGGGCTCCGCGCCAGCGAGCAGGGGCCAGGAGGTCGGGAGGGCGGAGGAACCGGCAGCCGCCGATGATGGGGAGGTCCAGCAGCTGAGCCGTGGGGACCGCCCGGTGGTTGAGGCCCAGGATGTTGGAGGCCTCCTCCCATAGCTTCAGCAACCGGAGACGGCGGGGCTGGAGACGGGTACCGTCCGGTGGAGGGTGGATCCAGGCTTCCCCGCTGTTGCCGCCGACCAGCCAGCTGAAGGCATTTCTGCCCCCGCGGAGCGCGACCTGCACCCCCTTGAGGCAGGCGAGCTGGAGTTGGGTCGCGAGGTCGAGGAGGCCGAGGCCTCCGATGGCAACTGGCCTCGCCATGACATCGGCGGGAAGCCACGCCGTGTGGTCTTGTCCCCAGACGAACCTCGCCAGTCGGGCCTGCAGCTTGGCGATGGTTGGGGGTGATGGTAGGTAGCCATGCAGGTGGTGCTGGATGACAGACCCCACCAGCGTGTTCGCCGCTCTTGCTCGCCCGACGAGGGAGAGGCCGCGGGTGAAGGGCGTCCATTTGCGGCATGCAGTCTCCAGGAGGGCCAGGAGATGCTGCTCCCGTTGGATGACGGTGCTCCTGGGGGCGATGTCGAGCCCGAGGACCCTGATGGAGGTGGTCGACCAGGAGGCGCCGAGAGGGGAGTCGCCGCGGTTGCGCCAGGCGCCGCACCAGAGGCCAGCGCTCTTCCCGAGGTTCACGCCGATTCCGGAGGCCTGCCTGTAATCTTCGAAAACGGTCGCCACCCGCTCGAAGTCTCCGTCGCGATGGAATAGGAGGACGATGTCGTCGGCGTAGGCGATGACATTGCCCACGCCGAGGGTCAACTCCAGGCGACGTAGCAGCGGCCCCGTGGCGATGCTGAAGAGTGCGGCGCTTACGGCGCAACCCTGCCTGAGGCCGTTGAGAAGGGGGAAGGCTGTTGTATGAAAGCCTCCGACCCGGATGGTGGCGTCCGCCCCGGCGTAGAGGATGTTAATCCAGGCCATGAAGGCCGGCGGGAGGCGGAGGGATGTTAGCAGGGACTCCAGGAAGCCGCGGTCCAATGAGTCAAAGGCGGACTCTAGGTCGACGCCCATGACGGCCAGCGGCGAGCCCAGGGCGGTGGCCTCCTCGATGGCGTCCGTCACCATGGCGATGTTCCATGACGGGGACCTCCCGGGGACGGCGTAGGTCTGGCATTCCGGCACAAGGGTCCGCAGGTGGGGCTTGAGGCGCCGGTGAAGGATGGCGGCCAGGACCCTGTAGTCGGCCGAGGGCAGCGCGACGGGCCTGTAGCCATCAAGGCCGCGACCTCCGCGGGCCTTGGGCACGAGGCAGATGGAGCTGCGCCGCGTCGACGGAGGCAGGGCACCTCGGAGCCGTGATGCTGCGAACACCCGGGCCAGAGCTTCCGCGAAGAAGTCCTCGCTGAAGGCGACGAGGAGCTCGCACGGCAAGCCATCCCAGCCGGGGGCCTTTCCGCGAGGGAGGTGCTCGATAGCGTTGGCGATCTCGCTGGGGCTGATGTCCGGCCGGTGAAGCGGGTCCTCCTCACTCAGCTCGCGGGTGGTGGTGGGCGCGCTGCTAGCGATAAAGGCAGCTCCCGCAGCTGGATCGCTGGTGGGACGGGCGAAGCGGGGCTGGAAGGTCGCGAATGCCCTCCGCCGAAGCTCGGGGCCCTCGATGATGTTATCCTGCTCGTCCCTGATGACGCTGACCGGGCGTCGGAGGCGGATGGCGCGTGCTAGGTCCGGCAGCGATGGGTAGTCGGCCCGGATGGAGGAGGCCTCGAGCTGCGCCGCGATGTAACGTCTCGCCCTGTAGACGTAGCTGTCGTTGGCAGCGTGGCGTGGGTCGTGCAGGGATCTGGCCTCCGCTAGCAGCCCCGCCTTGATGGAGGTCCACCTATCCCAGAAGGTCCCGTCGTCGTCATCGTGCGCTGTGTCTTCCTCCAACTCCCGGATGTAACCAGCCAGATGTTCGAGAGCAAGGCCCGAGCGGAGCATCGCGGCCAAGCGAGGCTGGGTGGGGGAGGAGACGGCGGTGGTGGGCGGGCCCACCTGGAGCAGCACGAGGCGGTGGTCCGAGAGGTGGTAGTGGCTGGTCGCGTAGATGGACACGCGATCCAGGACTCCAGCAGGGACGAGGATCCGGTCCAGGCGGTTGGATTCGACTTGGTCGCCGTGCATGGAGACTCTGGTGGGCAGGTGGGCGGCGTCGAACTGGGTGGCCACGTCGACCAGCGCGGCCAGGTCCAGAAGAGCGGCGAGGGCATCCGATGATGATGATGATGAGGGGCCCCGATCCCTGATGTTAAAGTCGCCGATAATCCAACAGGCCCCCTCCTCTTCCTGTGCCGCTGTCGCCGCCAGGAGCTCCAGTTGTCGGTTTCTCTCCCGGGGTTCATGCGCCAGATGAACGGCGATGGCCGTCATTTCCTCGCCGTGGACATCTATTGTTGCCAAGGCGATGTGGCCCGGCCACAGGATACGCTGTTGTAGCACGGCTACGCCTGGTCCGAAGACGCAGGCGAGTCCGGATCCCGAGATGGCTACGGGATGGGCCAACACAACAGCACTGTAGCCGAGGCAGAGGTCTTGGCCGCTGCCCGGATGAAATGCGTTTGTCTCCTGGACAAACGCGATGTCCACGTGATGTTGCCTGAGGAGATGACAAAGGGCAAGGCTCCTCCCCCGAGTGGCGAGCCCTCGCGCGTTGATGGTGGCGACGCGGTAACTCATTGGGGCCGTCCTTCACGCAGCACCTTCCTGGTCTTCTGGAGGGTTTTGCGGATTGTGGAGTTGGAGTCTGGGCACAAGGCCTTGATGGTATCGTGCAAATTGTTGAGGGCGGCGACCTGTGCCACGGTCAGCGTGGGCGCTCGCTTCTTCATGGTGGTCTCAGAGGTGAGGAGCTTCTGAGCCTCCTCGCAGTTCAGGTCGGGCAGCTTGTCCCAGTCGATGGAGGGGTTGGGGGACTTCTCGAGGTGCTCCAGCAGCTGTTCGAGTGCGGCCTTTCCCCGGGCAGGCGTGGCGGGAGGTGAGGACAGCTTCTCCACCGACATCTCCTGGTCGAGCGGAGGGATGCGAGGCTCGGGGGGCCGCAGGGCAGCCAGGGGAGCAGGGTGGGCAGCAGGGGCGGGGTGGGTGAGATCCATCTGTTCGGCAGGCTGGTGTGCCGAGGGGATCGCCTGAGCCTCGGCCGAAGTCTTCGCCGGTTGGACAGGGGACGCCGGTGTTGCGGGCGCAGGTGCCGGCTTCCTTGGTCGCTGAGGAGGAGGGAGGGGGGGGCCTTGCGTCGGTGGGAGACGCTGCTTGCCTGGGGCTGCCGTTCCCTTGCCTGGCGAGCGCTGGGCAGTTGGCTCTGCGGTGGCCCTGTTTACCGCATTTGGAACACTTGATTCCAAAGGAGAGGAAGGCCGACAGGGTGTCTCCCTTGGAGTGGATGGTCAGACGGGTGGGCAGCGTCTCCAGCCTTACGCCCTCGCGGAGCAGGATGAACGCCTCCCGGCGGCCGTCGGTGAAGGTGAACTCGCCCATTTTGACCAGGATGGGGGCGATGGAGGTGACGTTCCCAAATTGGCCCAGGGCGGTCGCGATGGTGCTGTCCTCAACAAAGCCGGGCAGGTTGGCCACGATTATGCGCTCCGCCCTTTTGCGGAAGGGGAAGACCCTGAGGGACGTACCCTCGATTTCCAGGCCGTCCGCGACCAGACGGTTCGCAAGTTCCTTGTCCGCAAGACCCACGATGAAGTGGCCGTTCATTCGATGGAACTGCGTGATGCTCTTTGGCCCCCCGAGTAGCGTGCTCATGGCCTTGAGGTAGGAGTAGTCCGGGATGTCTGGGCACAGCTCCACGAAGACGTAATTCTCATGGTTGGTAGAGGCCTGCCTCGCCCTGGCGTCGGCGATGTTGGCGCGCGTCGCCTTGATTTCCTGGGGCGGCATAGACCTCGGCCCTGTTGTCCGCTTCTGCTGCTGGGGGCCGCGTTTCTCAGCAGGCCTGCTTGCCTGCTTTGCGGCCTGCTCAGGTGTTGAAGAGAGGCGCCTTTTCTTGCTCTTCACAACGGTGTAGTCGTCGTTGGCGTCGACCTCCGCCATCTCGCTGTCGGCCCAGTTGAGCGAGGCCGGGTCGGCTAAATTCTCGCTGGAAGAAGCAGCAGTCGGCGGCGCCGTGACGTCACCCCGCGCGGCAGCCAGCGTTCCATGCGCCTCGCGCGCCGGCGGGCTTGCATGTGTTCGATATTCCATAGAAAATTCTAGAGAAGAATTCTCTATGATTCCTTTTTTCGGCGATAACTCCTCGCCTGGTTGAGATCCAGTGCTGGGCCTTTCAGGCACTTGTTCAGCGGATCGAGAGGGTTCTTCTGGTACCAAACTCGTGATGGTAAGCGCCTTTTACACACACTCCAGAGGCGAAAATGGCGGAGCCCGCAAAAGCGTGGCCGCACGCTCGAGTGTGTGTGTGTGTGTGTGTGTGTGTGTGACAATTTTTTTTTTTTGACAATTAAAAAATATTTATTGTCATCTTAGACAATATTATACATTTTCAATCATAGGGAGAGAAAAAGAAAAAAGAATATGAGAAGAGAAGAGAAAATATATACATATATGAAACATATTTTACAAGATGGTGATGGGAGATGGAGGAAGAAAACCTCGGCGCTGGAGGGTCCTGGACCAGGCGATGAGCGGGTCTTCCACTGCTTCTCCGAGCCCAACCTGTACAAAGTGGCGATAAATTCGCAACTTTGCCGACGCCAAGATGGAAAGGGCGTCGTCCTCAAGGCCGGACCCGCCGAAGATCCAAGCCTGCAGGTCAGGGGGCCGCCCTATGATGTTGAAGGCCTCTCTGATGAGAGGCCTGATGGAACGGCAGCACCAGTAACGGTGGCCGAGGGAGCGGTCGATGGACCCGCAGGCAGGACAGGAGGGGCCGACCGAGGCAGGATGGGCCGGATGGGGCAGGGCGTGGAGGGCCAACTTGAGGGCCGCGTCAGCCTCGTGGCCCGAGTAGGCGCAACGCCGCAGTGAGGCCCAGTCGATCCTGGATGGTGGATTGATGGTGGGCGTCCATCTCGCCAGGAATCTGGAGATGGGCGTGGCGGCGAGGCGCGGGCGATCCAGGGCCCGTCGGGCTGAGCGGGTCGTGAGACCGTTGAGGAACGGCGTAGCCGTCCCCCGCAGCACCACGGCCGCAGCTAAGGAGCTAGATGAGGGCGTAGACGCCGCCCCGAAGCCCACGGCGTTCTCGGAGGTCAGCCTCCGGCAGAAGGCGCCCAGGGTCGCGGCGTCAGCCAGGGCCGAGCGCGTTGGGCGGGCGATGAGATTTTCCTCCACGATGAGATCCCGGACTCGGGCTCCGCGCCAGCGGGCGGGGGCCAGGAGGTCGGGAGGGCGGAGGAACCGGCAGCCGCCGATGATGGGGAGGTCCAGCAGCTGAGCCGTGGGGACCGCCCGGTGGTTGAGGCCCAGGATGTTGGAGGCCTCCTCCCACAGCTTCAGCAGCCGGAGACGTAGGGGCTGGAGACGGGTGCCGTCCGGTGGAGGGTGGATCCAGGCTTCCCCGCTGTTGCCGCCGACCAGCCAGCTGAAGGCATTTCTGCCCCCGCGGAGCGCGACCTGCACCCCCTTGAGGCAGGCGAGCTGGAGTTGGGTCGCGAGGTCGAGGAGGCCGAGGCCTCCGATGGCAACTGGCCTCGCCATGACATTGGCGGGAAGCCACGCCGTGTGGTCTTGTCCCCAGACGAACCTCGCCAGTCGGGCCTGCAGCTTGGCGATGGTCGGGGATGATGGAAGGTATCCATGCAGGTGGTGCTGGATGACAGACCCCACCAGCGTGTTCGCCGCTCTTGCTCGCCCGACGAGGGAGAGGCCGCGGGTGAAGGGCGTCCATTTGCGGCATGCAGTCTCCAGGAGGGCCAGGAGATGCTGCTCCCGTTGGATGACGGTGCTCCTGGGGGCGATGTCGAGCCCGAGGACCCTGATGGAGGTGGTCGACCAGGAGGCGCCGAGAGGGGAGTCGCCGCGGTTGCGCCAGGCGCCGCACCAGAGGCCAGCGCTCTTCCGGAGGTTCACGCCGATTCCGGAGGCCTGCCTGTAATCTTCGAAAAAGGTGGCCACCCGCTCGAAGTCTCCGTCGCGATGGAATAGGAGGACGATGTCGTCGGCGTAGGCGATGACATTGCCCACGCCGAGGGTCAACTCCAGGCGACGTAGCAGCGGCCCCGTGGCGATGCTGAAGAGTGCGGCGCTTACGGCGCAACCCTGCCTGAGACCGTTGAGAAGGGGGAAGGCTGTTGTATGAAAGCCTCCGACCCGGATGGTGGCGTCCGCCCCGGCGTAGAGGATGTTAATCCAGGCCATGAAGGCCGGCGGGAGGCGGAGGGATGTTAGCAGGGACTCCAGGAAGCCGCGGTCCAATGAGTCAAAGGCGGACTCTAGGTCGACGCCCATGACGGCCAGCGGCGAGCCCAGGGCGGTGGCCTCCTCGATGGCGTCCGTCACCATGGCGATGTTCCATGACGGGGACCTCCCGGGGACGGCGTAGGTCTGGCATTCCGGCACAAGGGTCCGCAGGTGGGGCTTGAGGCGCCGGTGAAGGATGGCGGCCAGGACCCTGTAGTCGGCCGAGGGCAGCGCGACGGGCCTGTAGCCATCAAGGCCGCGACCTCCGCGGGCCTTGGGCACGAGGCAGATGGAGCTGCGCCGCGTCGACGGAGGCAGGGCACCGCGGAGCCGTGATGCTGCGAACACCCGGGCCAGAGCTTCCGCGAAGAAGTCCTCGCTGAAGGCGACGAGGAGCTCGCACGGCAAGCCATCCCAGCCGGGGGCCTTTCCGCGAGGGAGGTGCTCGATAGCGTTGGCGATCTCGCTGGGGCTGATGTCCGGCCGGTGAAGCGGGTCCTCCTCACTCAGCTCGCGGGTGGTGGTGGGCGCGCTGCTGGCAATGAAGGCAGCTCCCGCAGCTGGATCGCTGGTGGGACGGGCGAAGCGGGGCTGGAAGGTCGCGAATGCCCTCCGCCGAAGCTCGGGGCCCTCGATGATGTTATCCTGCTCGTCCCTGATGACGCTGACCGGGCGTCGGAGGCGGATGGCGCGTGCTAGGTCCGGCAGCGATGGGTAGTCGGCCCGGATGGAGGAGGCCTCGAGCTGCGCCGCGATGTAACGTCTCGCCCTGTAGACGTAGCTGTCGTTGCCAGCGTTGCGTGGGTCGTGCAGGGATCTGGCCTCCGCCAGCAGCCCCGCCTTGATGGAGGTCCACCTATCCCAGAAGGTCCCGTCGTCGTCATCGTGCGCCGTGTCTTCCTCGAGCTCCCGGATGTAACCAGCCAGATGTTCGAGAACGAGGCCCGAGCGGAGCATCGCGGCCAAGCGGGGCTGGGTGGGGGAGGAGACGGCGGTGGTGGGCGGGCCCACCTGGAGCAGCACGAGGCGGTGGTCCGAGAGGTGGTAGTGGCTGGTCGCGTAGATGGACACGCGATCCAGGACTCCAGCAGGGACGAGTATCCGGTCCAGGCGGTTGGATTCGACTTGGTCGCCGTGCATGGAGACTCTGGTGGGCAGGTGGGCGGCGTCGAACTGGGTGGCCACGTCGACCAGCGCGGCCAGGTCCAGAAGAGCGGCGAGGGCATCCGATGATGATGATGATGAGGGGCCCCGATCCCTGATATTAAAGTCGCCGATGATCCAGCAGGCCCCCTCCTCTTCCTGTGCCGCTGTCGCCGCCAGGAGCTCCAGTTGTTGGTTTCTCTCCCGGGGTTCATGCGCCAGATGAACGGCGATGGCCGTCATTTCCTCGCCGTGGACATCTATTGTTGCCAAGGCGATGTGGCCCGGCCACAGGATACGCTGTTGTAGCACGGCTACGCCTGGTCCGAAGACGCAGGCGAGTCCGGATCCCGAGATGGCTACGGGATGGGCCAACACAACAGCGCCGTAGCCGAGGCAGAGGTCTTGGCCGCTGCCCAGATGAAATGCGTTTGTCTCCTGGACAAACGCGATGTCCACGTGATGTTGCCTGAGGAGATGACAAAGGGCAAGGCTCCTCCCCCGAGTGGCGAGCCCTCGCGCGTTGATGGTGGCGACGCGGTAACTCATTGGGGCCGTCCTTCACGCAGCACCTTCCTGGTCTTCTGGAGGGTTTTGCGGATTGTGGAGTTGGAGTCTGGGCACAAGGCCTTGATGGTATCGTGCAAATTGTTGAGGGCGGCGACCTGTGCCACGGTCAGCGTGGGCGCTCGCTTCTTCATGGTGGTCTCAGAGGTGAGGAGCTTCTGAGCCTCCTCGCAGTTCAGGTCGGGCAGCTTGTCCCAGTCGATGGAGGGGTTGGGGGACTTCTCGAGGTGCTCCAGCAGCTGTTCGAGTGCGGCCTTTCCCCGGGCAGGCGTGGCGGGAAGTGAGGACAGCTTCTCCACCGACATCTCCTGGTCGAGCGGAGGGATGCGAGGCTCGGGGGGCCGCAGGGCAGCCAGGGGAGCAGGGTGGGCAGCAGGGGCGGGGTGGGTGAGATCCATCTGTTCGGCAGGCTGGTGTGCCGAGGGGATCGCCTGAGCCTCGGCCGAAGTCTTCGCCGGTTGGACAGGGGACGCCGGTGTTGCGGGCGCAGGTGCCGGCTTCCTTGGTCGCTGAGGAGGAGGGAGGGGGGGGGCCTTGCGTCGGTGGGAGACGCTGCTTGCCTGGGGCTGCCGTTCCCTTGTCTGGCGAGCGCTGGGCAGTTGGCTCTGCGGTGGCCCTGTTTACCGCATTTGGAACACTTGATTCCAAAGGAGAGGAAGGCCGACAGGGTGTCTCCCTTGGAGTGGATGGTCAGACGGGTGGGCAGCGTCTCCAGCCTTACGCCCTCGCGGAGCAGGATGAACGCCTCCCGGCGGCCGTCGGTGAAGGTGAACTCGCCCATTTTGACCAGGATGGGGGCGATGGAGGTGACGTTCCCAAATTGGCCCAGGGCGGTCGCGATGGTGCTGTCCTCAACAAAGCCGGGCAGGTTGGCCACGATTATGCGCTCCGCCCTTTTGCGGAAGGGGAAGACCCTGAGGGACGTACCCTCGATTTCCAGGCCGTCCGCGACCAGACGGTTCGCAAGTTCCTTGTCCGCAAGACCCACGATGAAGTGGCCGTTCATTCGATGGAACTGCGTGATGCTCTTTGGCCCCCCGAGTAGCGTGCTCATGGCTTTGAGGTAGGAGTAGTCCGGGATGTCTGGGCACAGCTCCACGAAGACGTAATTCTCATGGTTGGTAGTGGCCTGCCTCGACCTGGCGTCGGCGATGTTGGCGCGCGTCGCCTTGATTTCCTGGGGCAGCATTGACCTCGGCCCTGTTGTCCGCTTCTGCTGCTGGGGGCCGCGTTTCTCAGCAGGCCTGCTTTGCGGCGTGCTCAGGTGTTGAAGAGAGGCGCCTTTTCTTGCTCTTCACAACGGTGTAGTCGTCGTTGGCGTCGACCTCCGCCATCTCGCTGTCGGCCCAGTTGAGCGAGGCCGGGTCGGCTAAATTCTCGCTGGAAGAATCAGCAGTCGGCGGCGCCGTGACGTCACCCCGCGCGGCAGCCAGCGTTCCAAGCACCTCGCGCGCCGGCGGGCTTGCATGTGTTCGATATTCCATGGAAAATTCTAGAGAAGAATTCTCTATGATTCCTTTTTTCGGCGATAACTCCTCGCCTGGTTGAGATCCAGTGCTGGGCCTTTCAGGCACTTGTTCAGCGGATCGAGAGGGTTCTTCTGGTACCAAACTCGTGATGGTAAGCGCCTTTTACACACACTCCAGAGGCGAAAATGGCGGAGCCCGCAAAAGCGTGGCCGCACGCTCGAGTGTGTGTGTGTGTGTGTGTCAATCTTCGACGCACCATATCAGGTTACAAATTATATTTTTTGTATATATCTTAAATATATGTTATAAAAAAATGAGATTTCTGTTGTAATTAATTATATTGAGGATTATGCTATGTTAATGCAGTCGTGGTTAAAATCTTGAAAGTATAATAATAAAAATAGTCTTGAGATCAGATCATTAATTGATTTAATTGAACTAAAGGAATATATAAATAAAACATAATTTGATAAAAGTACTGCCTAGCTTAAGACGTAGGAATAAAAAAAAAACGAAAAACTTATTTACATAATGTACAAAAGTTTTGAGCCGGCCATCGGGAAACAACAACAACGAGTTTTTATAGGGGAAGCTGACCTCTGGCGGTCGATTTAACAGAGTATTTGATTCTATGAAATATAACTTTAAATAAAATAATATTTTAATATAACATATGTATACAATACTGTTTGTTTTATACTTTATGTAACGTCATACTTATAACCGTATAATTAGAAAGTGGCTCACGAAGAAGCTCGTATAAGTCTATATATTGACTTATTTAAAATAAACCTATGACACATATGTGTAAGATGCCATCGTAAACCAAGTGAGTGTAATAAAACCTTCAAAATATTCATATAAGAGAATAACATTCGAACTCGAATAGAATTTCTTCAATGGGGTAGGGCCTTACTTTTTTTTATCTTTTCTAATGAAATGTGTTTGAGACTTATTTTCATTTATTGAACTCAAAACTCAAGAGATCCCTGCTAGACATATTTGCGTCATTTTATAATTATTCAGAGCACATATATGCAAATATATAAATAAAAAACAAGTAAAAATATTCATCTTGATATTGAATATATAGAAGTAGTAGATAATTAGAAGGCATATATTGGATTTTATTATCTAATGAATTAAATATATATATATATATGGATTGCTCTATTTTCAAAACGATATAGAAGTATATTAAGAAAAAGGCATCTCCTTATCGTGCAACTGAAAGTTGCTGATGGCTTGCGCCATCTATCGGAATAAATATCAACTATTCTCGTTGATTTTTAATTATTCCAGAATTGGCCAAATACCTCTGGAATAATTAAAAATCAACGAGAATAGTTGATATTTATTCCGATAGATGGCGCAAGCCATCAGCAACTTTCAGTTGCACGATAAGGAGATGCCATTTTCTTAATTTATGCACCTTATCCCAGTACAATATTACATTTGTACTATATTTTCACATAGAAATATATACCCGTTGAAGAGCAGAAAATTTGCTCGAAAGCTTACGAAAATCAAAATTAAAAGAAACCCTTTACCTCAATATTGTTTATTTTTTATTTTTCGAATAAATTTAGGTAACTATTACTTACATAAAGTAAAAATATATTATAGTTAAATACTTGATTTTCTTATCGATAAATTAATTAAATCTTTTGTATTTTTCCTTTCTATCACGAAATTTGTTCAATTCATGGATATGAGAATGAATTCCTGCTTTCTATAATTCTTAAATATAGAGTGTCTTGTATATATTTTGTTTCTATACCACAGTAACAACTTGATTTCTCCGCTGTTTTGGATTGTTGACCAAATATTTGCAAAATCGATATACATAGGAGTATTAGAGATTGACACCATTCAGGTTATTCCATAATTAACAAGTGTTGTATATATATCTTATATAAAATAATTAGATTTCTGTTGTATTTTGATTATTAGAGTTATATAGAATTAATACTTGATGCTGCTTATTTTGAGAATAGAGATATTTGTTGAGCAGTCGTGGCAAAGATTAAATAAAATCAGTTATCAAAATAGATTTATTTGAACTTATGGAATATATAAAAAACATGGCTTGATAAAAGTAATGCCTGGCTTAAGGCGAGTATAACAAGGAAAACAAAAGATTATTTACATAATGTACAAAGTTTTGAGCCGGCCAACGGGGAACAACAACAAGTTTTTATAGGTGAAGCATGACCTCTGGCGGTCGATTTAACAATATTTGAATCTATGAAATTATATATAATTTAAAATAAAATAATATTTTTATATAACATATATATATTAATTAATTGTTACCACAGAGTGTGTGTAAGCTCACAGGTAAATAGGCGCTAACCGAAAGAGAAAAAGTTCCTTTGTTTAATATTAGTTTTCCTTTTATATTTTGTTCTCTCTCTTGTAAATCAATAAATATAATGTTTAATTAATAATTCTTGGAATCAGTTTCATTTAAAATTCTAAGCAAAGTCAACAACAAGTTTCTCTTTATCTTAAAGATAGAAGCTGCCTGGCCGGCATTCATAGTTCTTATAATTAAAGATACTTCGGCCAGTAAATTTTTTTATTATCTCAACGTTTCGACAAAAATCTTTTGTCCTCGTCAGGAGCGAACAAAAATTAAAATATTTGGCAAGGCGTTAAAAATAATTTTGAACACCTTGCCAAATGTGAAAAAAATAATACAAATGTGATATTTTAATGGGATAAGGTGCATAAATTATGAAAAAGACATTTCCTTATCGTGCAACTGAAAGTTGCTGATGTCTTGCGCCATCTATTGGAATAAATATCAACTATTCTCGTTGATTTTTAATTATTCCAGAATTGGCCAAACACCCATTCTTGACTAATCAAGAAAAGCTAACCACCAACGCTTTTCGGGCTGTTGGCCCTCATCAGTGTGGTGCAAGCTGTTACAGCGTTTAATCAAGAATTTGATTAATCAAGAATGGGTATTTGACCAATTCTGGATTAAATTAAAAATCAACGAGAATAGTTGATATTTATACTGATAGATGGCGCAAGCCATCAGCAATTTTCAGTTGCACAATAATGAGATGCCTTTTTCATAACCTTGCCAAATGTTTTAATTTTTGTTCGCTCCTTACAAGGACAAAAGATTTTTGTCGAAACGTTGAGATAATAAAAAGATTCATACTGGCCGAAGTATCTTTAATTTTAAGAAAGGTTCTCTTTATGGTCTTTATCAGAACCGAAATAATATCATCAGACTCAAAAATAAACAAGCTCAATCTTCTTTAAATAATGCCTCAATATTATTTTAATAATAAAAACAGATGGATATTTTAAAATGCATTAGAATTATTCTTACACTTATATTGATATTTCGGGTTAATCTTCTTTTTCATAACATCAGAATTTATATAAAATTTAAACATGCATAGCTACCTTTTATATTTCTAGGTAGATTAAACAATAGTACATCTGATCCTACAACTTATTCATTTAAAAATGCATCTGCATAAACAAATATATTTCTGAAATTTATTTAAATTATGAAACGTTTTTTATAAATTTTTAGAGATATTTCCATTTGACAAATTATTACTAAAATATCATTTTGTAAATAGTTTTGAGAAATAATCTTATCTAAGTGAATTATATTTTTCTAAAATGTAATAATTTAAGGAATTGATTATTGAAAGTGCATATGTGATCTTCCCCGAAAGCAAATTATGTAGGGAATTTTGTGTATTGACTTTTTTCGGAATCTATATGAGTTTAAGTGCTTTTAAATATGGCGTTGTATGCTTGCTTTGCTAGCCTTGTCTTGATTGGTTTTACTTTCCTTTACTTTGTTTTCTTTGCTCATTCGGCAAACGATTCCTTCGAATTAGGCTCAATTTTCTAAAACCTTTTTTTGATATCATATAATAAGTCTGAAAGAGGTCGCGCGCGGGGTACTATAGATTTAACCCTTAAAAATTCGAATTATCCCGATAAAATGTTAATTTGCATATATCTATATATATAAAAATGAATGTTTGTCTGTCTGTTGGTTTGTATGACCTGTATACAAATTCGCAGTAGTTCACTAATTCAAACCAAAATTTCCATACATAGGTAAAAAATAACGGGATGACGACAGGCTATTTTAAAAAATATATAAATTAATTATTAAAAATATATATTCAAATTATTCTACTTAGCTCACGAGCAGCGCCCTCTAGAACGCGGGCGATCTGACGGCGGCGCGCGCCCGTTGGCTGCCGGCGAGCACGTGACTTCCCTGCCCCCTGCCCCCCGTCGAGAAAATGTAATCGTCCGGCTGCCGGCCGGTTGGACAGTCCAAGTTCCCACCGACCGTTGGCTGCCGGCGAGCACGTGACTTCCCTGTGCGCGCGCACAGTTTTGTATAGTGTTTGAATAGAACATTTAATCGGGTAAACCCGGGCGTTGCCCGGGTCATTCGTCTAGTATGCTATAATAAAAGACTCAATTTGATATTTGCGGAAGAGCGATTGCTCTATGCATATTATATATTTATAAATCTATGTAATTCTGCTGTCCTCAAAGCTTATGTCCATAGTTCATCTAAAATACCCATTCCAAGAGTCTAGCAACAGTATCACTATAAAAGGAAGATCGAAAAAATGTAATATAAAAGCGGTATGGTAGATTAAACTGGCGAAACCGCTGGGAGGGTTCACCACTGATGAGCCAGGCTCTCCCATTAATTTTTCCATTGCAGTAAGGGCAGTAGAAATTGTTTAATTTCAAAAAGAATCTTAAGCGTCTATAATAGTTTCTAATTTTGATATATATCTTTGTTTAACATAGGATTCGATCGTATTTGACCTGCCTCTATGAAACTCCAATACAATATAAGGTTTGGTCAAAAAGAGTTCTCACAATGATTACGCGCTTCAATTCTGAAAATACTAATCAGCCCGAAAACGATATATTTTGCTTATTCCATTTGTTCGACAGACATATGAGGAATTGTGTAATTTTTCTAGTTTCGAAAATATATTGATAAAGTGTATTCTCAAAAGCCTAATAGATGTAGAAAGAATTGTTTCCAACTTTTTCCACTAAAGAAATATTTAAGCTTGTTTCCTTTTGTATATATAATAGAATTAAATTCATTCTATATTTGAAAGGGGAATTAGCGAGAGATTAGTAGGAATTTCTGATATTATTAATACATTGCAAAATGTTCTATAGTAGCATTAAAGAAGATATGTTCGTATCATTTCTAAAATAAGATACAAATTGATTTCTATAGAATATAAATATCCAATTACACATACTAAAGAAGCATAATACAATAGTTGTAGCTTAGATCTGGTGGATTAAAATTGCGATTTCATTCGAAAAATTCACCACTGATATGCTAAGCCTTTTCAATTCTTTTCCATATTCTGATAATTAATTACAAAAACAATTGCCCTTTATTATATAATATAAATATCGTTTAAAATATATTTATCCTCAACATACAAAGGGCGTTATGTGCATTGTATTACTGTAAATATATAGATTAAAAACTCTTTTAAAAACAGCGCTAAACTTTCTACATGTTTCTTTCAAATTTCGGAATATATTTTATAAAAAAATTCAATAATTCTAAAGAATGAATACTTTACATATGTTATCCCTATGAGAGAATAAAGAAGATTCATAAATCTAAATAATAATGTGGGAATGTTAAGAGAACTGTTTACAAGTTTTATCTCTATTATAAATACAAGGTTCGATCAATAAATAATTCACAATCGGTAATAACATGTTTTATTGACAAACTAGAAAACTGAAACTCTGTATATAATAAATACTCACAGTGCTTTTTATATTGGAATCATTCACTATACTTCCACCTTCCATCTGTACACATTTGAACCAGCGTTGTTGCCAACTTGTAAAATCACTTTGGTAAAACACCTTATCCAAATCTCTAAATCACCCTCTAACAGCTTGGATTAAAATTGTATCACTTTAAAATGTTTTATCATGTAAAGCTTATTTAATCTTCCAAATAAATAGAAGTCGGAGGGTATCAGGTCAGGACTGTACGTAGGGTGAGGTACCAAAGTCCACCCATACCCTGCAATCTTCGCCAAGTCAGGTGCACCCTGTGAGGTATCGAGTTATCCTGATTGAAAAGAAAACTCAGTAGAGTTTCGCCAAATGTATCAATAGGAGGCCACTATACTATTGTATTAGAGAGGGTTTTACCTCTATATAGATTATATTTTACTAAGAAAGGTGTTAGGAGCTAATAGTTTCCTAGTCTACAATCGAGCAGAGTAAACACCAACACCTCTAAGAAAATTAACACCTTTAATTTCCTTTCATAACTAACTAATTTACATCATTAAAAACCAAATATATACATGTAAAGTCGTCCGGTCATCTGGTCAAAATATAAATAAATTAATCTATGAAAAAACAACTTATAAAAATGCTAACAATGCCCCCCATTTTAAAGTTGTTTTCATACGCTCATCGGAGGCCTAGAGTGGTCAAGATCCTGGTTAGGTTTTCGTTTAACACCATTTGGCAAGTCAACATCCCATACTCTGTGCTCCTGAAGTGATGCCATTTCACATTCTATAGATTTCAGCCGATCTTTTGCTTTGGGCATATTAAGCGCTTCCTCGTATGATGATGGTATTTCATCTAGATGGCTCTTATGTTCAATTATCCCATGGTGGAAGGCTGATCTGCAATACTCCTTCTGCCTAGCCGCAATTCTTGAAGATCTTCTTGGGATTATAGTTTCATTCTGGCCTTCCTCGTCTTCCCTCCTTAGTGCTTCGTCTTCATAAGCCTGCTCTTCATCCTCTCTTCGTTCCATGTTATTCAGATTTTTCTCTACCGATATTGTTTCTTCATCAGTCCCTGAATATCCCCTTGGATCGCAGCTTCCTTTTGGCCTTCCTCTTCGTCTTCCTTCTTTAAATCGTCTTTCTGATTCCTTTCCACCAATTTCGTATCTTCCCCATTTACAGAATCATAGTTTTCTTCAAAATTATTATGTAAAACCTGGAAAAAATCAGTTTCAGATGAAATTTGTTTATCGATTTTCTTAGTTGGGAAAACATATTCTCTAAATCTGACATTTCTGGTTACGAAGACCTTATTGTTTCTGAAGTCCCAAACCTTGTATCCCTTGACTCCTTCCGGATAACCAATTAAAACACATTCTCGGCTTCTTGAATCAAATTTGGATCGACGCTGGTCGTTGTATGCCCAGGTCTGACAACCGAAAACTCGGATATGCTCAATCTTCACTGGCCGTTCGGTCCACATTTTTTCTGATATTTTGTTACCTATTGCCTTGATAGAACATTGGTTTCTTAAGTAACAAGCTGTATTTACGGCATCTGCCCAGAACGACTTGGGAATCCCTGATTCAAGTAAAATGCATCTGGCTGTGTTTAGCAATGTCTGATTCATTCTTTCCGCAGTTCCATTTTGCTGAGGTGTTCTTGGAACTGTAAGCTGTCGCTTGATACCATTTTCATTGAGAAATTTATTAAATTCGCCATTAACATATTCCGTCCCATTATCACTTCTTAAGACTTTGATTTTTCTGCTGTGGTAATTCTCAACACTGTTCTTATATTCCTTAAATTTGTCAAGTACCTCCGATTTAGATCTCATAAAATATACTTTAGTGTAATGAGTGAAATCATCTATGAACGTTACAAAATAATTGCTCCCACCCTTCGACATTGGGCTAATGGGACCCACTACATCCGAATGGATGAGCTCCAAGGGTGATGAAGTCCTCTTACTTTCGACAGGTTTGGAAGGAAATGGGAGTCTTCTCATTTTACCTTCAAGGCATACTTCGCACTCAGCTGTGTCACTCACATTTTGGAGATCCCTTTTGTAAATGTGTCCTAGCCTTCTGTGCCAGATATCTGAATTTCGTGACTTCACTTTTGCTATCTTCAGTTCTTCCACTGTATAGATTCTTCCTCTTCTATTAGATTTCAAAATTAATTCGCCATCACTTCCAAAAACAGAGGCCTTGCCATTCTGGAATAAAACCTTGTTTTCTCTTTCCTCAATCCTTCCAACAGACAAAATATTTCCGTCTAATTCAGGAACGTATAATACGTTTTCCAAGAACAAGGTTTCACCTCCATATTCGTGACCGAGTTTGATGGTTACATCACCCATCTCTGATACTTTTATTTTCTCATTGTTTGCCATTTCAACAGAAGTTGAAATACTTTTTGTATTCGTCATTTTCAGTCTGTTCGACGTCATGTGTTCAGTAGCTCCACTGTCCAGAACCCAGATATTCTCTGAGCTATTGTTTTTAAAGTTATTTGCAAATAGGACTTTATGAGTAAGGTCTAACGTACTTTGTTTCAGCATACCTTCGCTAATTCTCCTTGATGAGTTGGCAAATCTGCAATTCCTAGCCATGTGTCCTAATTTGCCACAACTGAAACATCTTATCTGCCTGGAATAATTATAATTTTATTTTTTACCTTCCGTCCACGTATTATGATAATTCCTTGGTTGGTCATATTTAAATTTATTTCGCTCTTGACATGGTGATTTGCATGTATCCTCTTCTCTTCTTACCGCAAAGGCGCTATTTGGATCTTCTTGAGGAATTTGACGCTGTTTCTGTCGTTTTTCTTCTAAAAGTAACTTGGATTTAACCACACTAGTTGATAGCTTCTCTTCCTGCTGTTCTAAACTGAGAATTAGTGGTTCGTAACTTTTTGGCAATCCCAATAGCATAATTAACGCCAATTCGCCATCCCCAAATCCATGGTGACACTTTGCCAATTTTCTATGACATTCCATTATTCTCGCCAAATATTCCTTCATATCTTCGTCATTTCTTTTGACAATATTGAAAAATTCTCTCAGTAGCTGTAATATATGCAGTAAGCCATACTTTGTGTGGATGTCCTCCAGTATCTGCCATGCATCGATCGCTCGTTTACAATCACCGATATCATCCAGGAATGAATCTTCAACCGCTAATAATATGACAGATAATGCCAAGTTATCTTTCCGCTTCTGTTTTTCTGAAGTTTCACTAGGAAAGCCAGGCTCAATCGCATCCCATATGTCCTTCTGAATCAAGATTGATTTAGTTCTTATAGCCCAGGAATAATAATTATTACCGTCTAGTTTAGGTATTCTCAACTCGTCAGCCATTGATTTTTCTAGTTATGCAAATCTGACAAAAAATTATAACTTAAATATTTTCTTCTTCTTTGTATAAAGTTCAGATTTTAAATCGCTCAACTTTCCAATAATCAAATTATTTTCTCTATCTTAGTTAGCTTTATCTTCTTTAGTCGAACATAAGCTTTTCTTCTTTAGCCCTATATTGCCTGGCCTTATCTTCTTTAGCCTTCAGCTTTTCTTTCTTTAGCTCTATCTTCAAATTTTCTTCTTCACCTTTAACTTCAGTTTTTTTTCTTCTTTACCTTCTTTGGCTTTAACTTCTATTACTTTCTACGGCGCAGTGGAAGCGTTCTGCTAGGCCCATAACCTGTTAGGAGCTAATACTTTCCTAGTCTACAATCGAGCAGAGTAAACACCAACACCTCTAAGAAAATTAACACCTTTAATTTCCTTTCATAACTAACTAATTTACATCATTAAAAACCAAATATATACATGTAAAGTCGTCCGGTCATCTGGTCAAAATATAAATAAATTAATCTATGAAAAAACAACTTATAAAAATGCTAACAAAAGGTACATTGAGTGTATTTAGTTTATCTATGGACATAAGCTTCTAGTAATACGGAGGTGTATGCCTTCATAAATACAAATAAATGTATTGAATAAAACTCTTCCGCGAAAAAGTATTTTATATAAAGCTAATTAAGGCAACAATGCAACTTTTAATATGCCTTCTCTTTCTAGAAGAATTATAATTATATATAATATAAACGATAACCGGGCAATGACGACTTATAAAAATAAAATTTGGGATTTTTTTTTTTTTTCAATTTCGATTTTTTTTACTCATGATTAAAAATATATTTCCCCTTGTTTATAGAAGAATTTATTTCAAGATTGTCCATGAATATCAGTCCTTCTTGGTCCTAAAAGACAGAGATCATGATTTTGTAGTTGGAAAGGTAAGTCTTAATTTTTTTTCTTTACTGGTGATGTTTTATGGTACCATTTCATTGATTGACGCTTCATAATGATAAATCCAAGTCACATTACATGTTATCACATCTTCAAAAACCTAAAAAGGTCTCCAGAAAAAAGTCTCCATGAGGTCTAAACAAATATTTATTTCGAATTTGCCTTATTCTTCGTGTTGAAAATTCTAACGCCCATTTTGAGCATAATTTTCGATATCCAAATTTATTAATATGTTTAAGACGGGTAAAGTTTTTATATTTTTTATTAGTCGCCTTTGTCCAGTTATCCATTTATATATTATATATAATTATAATTCTTCTAGAAAGAGAAGGCATATTAAAAGTTGCATTGTTGCCTATATTAGGTTAATATAAAATACTTTTTCGCGAAAGAGTTTTACTCGATACATTTATTTGTATTTATATATGCATATGCCTCAGTAGTCCTAGAAACTTATGTCCATAGATAACCTAAATACACCTAATATGCCTTCCTTAGACAATGCAATCTATATGAGTAAAATCCCTCTCTAATAGTACAATAGTATAGTGGCCTAGAGATCAATTTAGCGAAACTCTACTGAATTTTCTTTTTTCTCATTGCAATAAAGTGTATAGCAGTAAGTTTTGATTGTTTGTGTTCTAAAAAAAAAATTTAAAATTTTGTATGCAAATATATTTAAAATTCTAATATTTTCTAAATCTTCATAAACAAGACTTATTTTTTTAATTTTATGTGTATTACAATGCATTAATATTAATGTATTAATATTTGATTGTAATGTAATGATATATTAAATTACAATGTATTATTTTGATTTGAAAATAGAGCAATCCATAAATCAATTTTCGATTAAAAAGGCATATATTGGTTCAAAATATCATTTATTTTAGGTAAAATAAATAATATTTTGAACCAATATATGCATTTTTAATTGAGCAATGTATTATATCACCATATTAAAAAAATACGATACTTTTCTATAATATATTCATTTTCAATTTTGACTCTAAATAGAGGCTTAGACACATGGTAGAAAAAGTATAATCGTTACTATATCATATGCAAACAAAAAAATAATTTTGAATTATGCATCTACCTAAACGTATTTAAATATTTAAAAAAAAACGTAATTCAAAATGACGTATATTTAGAAAAGAATAAAATGCTATAACAAATTATACAGTATAGGTGTAACAAAGGGTGTAACACAAAAGATAATTTGCAAATAATAGTAGGCAAAAAATGGCGGCTAAAGACAACATATAAGTGCAAATGGCCCATCAGGCTAACAAAGAGAGTTGGTAGACAAAGAAAGTCCAACTAGAAGATGGGAAAGAAGCGGATTGTATCATTTCGGAAATAAAACCAACAATAAATAAGAGGATGGAACATTTTTCTAAGAAAGGGGAAGAAGAATGTAGCCATTTTCTCTAGGGCGTACATTACCTGTCCAGAGGAATGCTACGGGGAGGAACCCTCTTCAATTTTGCGCGGCTTGGAATAGAGTAGGGGGGGCCGATTAAAAAAAAAATCGTTTGGTCTTGTTTTGAAGGGAAAGGGGGGAGGAGACATTTGGCAGAAGTCCAGGATATGACATGTAAAGAATGCTTTTTGTAACTTCCCTAAATAATTAGGGGTTTTAAATCTTTGTCCCTTAACCAAGATGGGAGCAATGCATTTAAATGGCCTCATTAAGCTAGGTGTCTTTGCTTCTCTAAGCTATATGTACACTACTGATAACACATTTTAATGTCCAACTCAAAGACACCGCCTTTTCCTAAGTTCGTCTGACTACCAACAGGTTCTTACTGTCGTCTGCTTCGTGGGAAAGGTACGTCTGATTATTTTCTGATTTAGCATCAATTTGGTTATTTTTCTTCTGCTGCCATTTTAAATTATATAATTATTTTTGAGATATATTTTATCCTTTATAAAATTAATATAATTATTGTATCGTGAGGTAATTATTCTCTTTTTAAGAATTATTCAATATATTTTATTTAAATTACAAAATTGCTATCATGTCTCTATTTTTGTTATTCGGAAATAAAAAAACATTTTTAATATTTGAAGTTAGATATATTAATAAATAATATAAATTTTTAAAAATAATATTGAGATATATTTCGGTTATAATTTTAAAGGATAGGGATTTGGTCCGGATCGTTTATAATTTGTTTGAATAAAATTATATTTTTGCCAAATGGCATTTTTCGAAACTGATGTGAAATATTAATATTAATCATATTTTTTTAGAAAGGAATAAATAAAAATATAAAAGCATTCTTGTAAAATGTTTTACATACGGTAAAACCCCTCTATAGCGAATACAAATGGGTCCGAATCTTTGGTTCACTATATACATTGTTCAATATAGCCATAGTTCGATGTATTATAAAATATAAATGGGGATTTAATTCAGGTTCGTTATAAAGGAAGATTCGCTATATCCCCGGTTCTTTTTTGAAGAACTACTTCTGTATATCATTTTCATATTATCAAAGACATTTCCGAATTTAATAAGTGCATAATTGATTTTGATATTTTCATTCTCGATTTGTACGTATATATATGGTTTTATGACAACATTTAAAGGTAAATGACGATTTTAATATTTAATAATATTTTTTAAAGTTTAATACCGCCTTTTTTTGTGAAATATAACAATATAGTAAAGTGTTAAAAACAGCATCGTGAAATTAAATAACATCACACAAGTTAGACTTTTGGTTTATATATTCTAATCTTCTAGTTGAGATATAACATATTTCAAATTTGAATCTATTAATTATTTTTTTTTCGAATGACAATATTAGTTCTTGAATGAAATTCCAAGTAGTCGAAAACTTCAAGAGAATTTCTAACGTATGTGATGTTTTCATTGAACCCATTTTATTTTTAAAATGCGATAAAATAGCTGAATGTTAAGCTAATTAGCATCTTGTAGCGGGACTATAAGAATATTTCGACACCTTATTTTAAAGACAGTAAATAACTTTGTGTAAAAGGTTGTTGTTATTACAAAGAAAAATATTCTCAATAAAATGTAAAATATATCGTTATAGTAAAGCGTAAAATGTTATTAAAATGTAGAATGTTGTCATTAAAGATTGAAATATTGACTTAGAATTTTAAAATATTGTCTTAAATTTGCAAAATTTCATCTTAAAATTTTAAAAACTTTATGTGCACAAAATTTAAGAAACTAAAAAAAATTAAAATGTCCTTATATTAATTTCAAAATTTTCCTTAATAAAATTGAAAATTTATATTTAAGATAAATAAATAATAATTTTTAAGGTATAAAACGGATAATATTTTATTAAGAAAAATATTTTGCATAGCTAGTTTACACATTTAATTAGAAATTTAAATCAAAAGGTTGCAAATATTTACTTTATGACTGTAGTTAATAAATTCTTTTTACATTCAACACTGAAAAATATAACTACACTTTATCAATTTAATATAATTTTATTAAAGTTGATATTGCCTAAATATTATTTTCATTAATCTTGAATATACAAAATATATATTGTACTATATTTAATTAATCAATAAAAATAGAACTTAATCTCTATCAACGTAATTATTTTCCCCTTTTTTTCTAAATATAAATAACATTTGATATATGATTATTTATAAAATTTATAATTTTTTTATTTTGTAATCTTATTATAAATAATTTAAATATATTATGTCAATGAGATTTAAAAACACGTATGTAAAATTGTTCACCTAAGATCTATATTAATTTTTATATTATTAATTGTTGTTACCATTTTTTAATATATATTTTTTAATATTTCATTTTCTCGTTATATATTAATCGATATAAATAAATAGATTATATTTATTCTAGTGATTAATATTGTGAAAAATCGACAATTCAATATTGTTGTAAGATTTAGGTACTTACAGCTTGTAGGAAGGCATGAGGACGTTGAGGATTATATGATAATAATCTTTATTATCCATTTAGCAAGAAAAACAAAGTTATGGTAGCGAACAGTTATTGTAATATAGAGAAGAAAAGTAAACAAACAGTTGTGATGATGATAGGTCCAGTGTGGCGCTAGCTGTCGTAGCATTCAGTTATCCAACAAATCCCCGGCATGAATGTGGAGACATCACGAGGTTGTAGCGTAACTTCTCAAATGTCGGCCTTGGTAGCGGCTTGGTCAGAATGTCCGCCTTCATGTCGCCAGTTGGGCAGTAGATCATTTTTATCACTGTCTTCTTCTGAAGATCCTTCAGGTGATGGATCTTGGTTGCGATGTGCTTGGTTCTAGAAGACACTTTTTCGGATGAACATATCTTGAGACATGATTGATTGTCTTGGTGGAAGTAGATTGGAGCTTTCTGTTCCAGTTCGAGATCCTTTAGCAAGTCGAGAAGCCATAACAGTTCTTGTGAGGCTTCAGCTGCGGAGATAAGTTCCGCTTCGGTGGATGAGAGAGATACGCAACCTTGTTTCCCAGTCATCCATGAGATGGGGTTTGATCCCAGTAGGAACAAGTTTCCGCTTAGTGATTTTCTGTCGGTGTTGTCGCTTGCCCATGTGGCATCACTGTATGCTTCCAGTGTGGGAGGTTTTTGGTTAGATATGCGTAGCTCGAGTTCTTTAGTAGTTTTTAGATATCTTACGATTCTTTTTGCTGCATTCCAGTCACAATTTCTAGGATTCTGGTTTCTGCTGCTGAGTATGCAGACTGGAGCTGCGATATCTGGTCTGGATACTACGCTTAGGTACAATAGTGAGCCTATCAGTTGTTGGTATTGGACGTTGTTTGGCAGAAGTTTTTCATCAGATATACCGGGGTATCCGCTTTCCATGGGAGTGAAAGTAGGTTTCGCTTCTTGGAGATTGTACCTTTCAACAAATTCTTGGATTTTATTCTTTTGGCTCAGAAGGAGTTCACCTTCTCTGTTCCTTGAGATTTCTATACCAATGAATTGAGTGGGGTCTCCAAGGTTCTTTATTTCGAATTCTTTTTCGAGAGTTTTTACAGTGTTTTGGATGATTATCTCGGAATCGCTTGCGAGGAGCATGTCATCCACATATAGAATCAAGTAGATGGAATGGTTTTCTTCATTCTTGGAGAATAGGCATGGGTCTACAATGCTCTGTTTGAAGTTATTTTTCCCTTCAGCGGTCGCAATGGGTAAAAATTACCCAGAAGGAACTTTTCGAAAATATTTCTATATTAAAAAATATATATATTTAAAATATATTCTCAGTACCTTTCTAAATCTATCTAAAGAATATTATAATAAACCTATAATTTTAATTTTATGACATATATTCATTTTATTAGCATGTTTGGGTCAATTTTACCCAGTGCGACCTTTTGAGTTCTCGTCAATGGGTAATTTTTACCCAGCGCGACCTTTTAACGCTTTTGGTTTGGGTTTGCGTAAATAAGTTTCGAGTTACTTTCTGGCTTCTTGTTGTTTGGTTTTGCTGCCCCAAGTGCAATAATACAATCATTTCTTCCAACAATAAGGTAGGATTTATATTTTATTTCCTCTTTTTACATTATTTCACATAAAATGCTTTCAAATGCTGATTTTCTCCGTTATGATAATAATATTCCAAATCCCGATGATGAGGAATCAGAAACTGATGATCATATAGAAGAGAGGAATTGGAGTACAGACACTGAAAAGTATACATTATCAGAAGAAGAAAACAATGAGGATCCAAGCTTCAATTACTATATAGGAAAGGACCAAAAGACTAAATGGAAGAAAGCTCTTCCCCCAAAAAATGTTCGAACTCGCAGTGAAAATATTATCACCCATCTACCAGGGGTAAAGGGTGAAGCAAAAAATGCTAAATCGATGTTAGATTGTTGGAATCTCTTTATAGATGACAATATACTTGAATGCATAGTTACAAATACTAACATTTACATTAGGAATATTCAGCAGAACTATAGCAGAGAAAGAGATGCTAATTTGACAAACCTACATGAAATTAAAGCTTTATTGGGAATTATTTACTTTCTTGGGGTCATGAAAGCGAATAAATTGAATACAGATGATGCATGGGCAAGAGATAGTACTGGATTTGAATTGTGTAGAATATCTTTGAATATATTTGAATTGTGTAGAATGTCTGAAAACAGATTCCGTTTTCTTCTCAGAGTAATTCGTTTTGATGACAAAGCTACAAGAAATGAAAGACTTCGTCAAGATAAATTAGCAGCTGTGAGATTGATTTTTGATACTTCTGTAAAAATTGCCAAAAGCATTATTCTCCTTCGGAATATACACTGCGTGACATTGAAAATGGAACACCAAGAAATAGTGGCCAGAAAATTATGCAAATTTCAGGGTAGACGCGCCTAACCGAGTTATGCAAATGATGTAAAATGCGCAGCTCTCGTGCGAACTTGGAGTAAGATATAAGGCAGGAAATTGCAGAAAGGACAGTATTCGTGTCGTTATTTCTTCAAGGAAAATCATTGTAGAAATTTTGTTCTTGTGTCAAAAGTCACGTGTAATAACAGAGAATGCCAGGTCATCGTAAACGGAGGCAGTTCAAGCAGACAGACGCTTTTACGAGGGGCATGGTGATCGGACTGAAAAGGGCAGGTTGGTCCATACGTCAAATCGCAGCTGATACACACCTTGGTGCGTCCACGGTGCACCGACTGTGGAGAAGATGGTTGGAACAAGGAAATGTGGCAATTTATAGGAATGCCGGTGCAACCAGAGTGACGTCAGCACGTGTGGATCGGCGTATCCTTCGACAAGCAGTGGCGGCCCCACAAGCCAATTATACCGCCATCCTGCAACTTGTGCAAGACACCCTAGATCATTCCATCTCGACCAGAACCATTTCCCGTCGATTGGTTGCTAATGGCTTGCACTCATGCCGTCCGCTAAGAAGACTGCCATTGACCCCACCGAATAGGCGCCAACGTTTGGAATGGTGCCGGGCTAGATCGACGTGGATGACGGAATGGCACAGGGTCGTGTTCTCAGATGAGTCGCGTTTCTGCTTGTCCAGTGATAGTCGCCGTGTACGCGTGTGACGTCGACGTGGAGAAAGGTCCAATCCGGCAGCAATTGTGGAACGCCCCACCGTGCGACAACGTGGAATCATGGTTTGGGGCGCAATCGCGTATGATTCCAGGTCACCTTTACTTCGTATTCAGGGCACTATGACGGCCCAACGATACGTTGATGATGTGCTGCGACCGGTGACACTCCCCTACCTTCAGGGGGTGCCCAATACCCTTTATCAGCAGGATAACGCCCGACCGCACACTGCTCGCATTAGCCAACAAGCTCTGCAAGATATACAGATGCTTCCCTGGCCACCGTACTCTCCTGATCTCTCACCAATCGAGCACGTCTGGGACATCATTGGACGCCGTTTGCATGCCTTGCCACAGCCGCGTTCAGAAGACGAACTGTGGCAAATGGTTGAGAGGGAATGGAGAGCCATCCCTCAGGACGCCATCCGTACTCTGATTGACTCTCTACCTAGACGTGTTGCTGTGTGCATCGCCGTCCGCGGTGGTCCTACTTGCTACTAAGCCGACGCCGTTCTCGCTCTGTATTATGACTATCATTTTGAAATAAAGATCACTTATTGTTTGTCCCTGTCTCTCTCTCTGTCTGCCGAGTTTCATCACTTTCTGGCCACTATTTCTTGGTGTTCCATTTTCAATGTCACGCAGTGTATAACGGTGGATGAAAAGTTTGACGCTTTCAGAGGGAAATGCAATTTCAGGCAGTATATTCCGAGTAAACACAATAAATATAGAATAAAATTATTTGCTCTCGTGGATTCAAAAAATGTTTTATACTTGTAACTTGGAGGTTTATTCAGGAAAAAACCCTGAAGGTCCTTACAATGTCAGCAAAAGTCCAAGTGACGTTGTGGAACGATTGTGTGAGCCAATCAAGGGAACTGGCCGCAATGTAACAATGGATAACTGGTTCACCAGTTATTCTTTAGCTCTAAAACTTTTACAACAATATAGACTAATAATTGTTGGTACCTTAAAAAGAAATAAAAAGGAAATCCCCTCAGAGTTTGTCATCAGCAGAGGTAGAAATGTACACACTAGTGTTTTTGGCTTTCAAAGTGAAATGACACTTCTTTCATACAAGCCTAAAGAGAATAAAGTTGTACTTATGCTTTCAACTCTGCACCACGATGCAAATATAGATGATTCAACGGGAGAATTTAAAAAGCCAGAGATGATAATGTTTTATAATATGACAAAGGGTGGTGTAGATATGATGGACGAAATGACAGCTACATATAACTGTGCTAGAAATTCAAGAAGATGGCCCATGGTTATTTTTTATTCACTTTTAAATATTGGGGCAATAAATTCCCAGATAATTAATTCTGCAAATGGCAACGCATCAAAGGTTAAATCAAGACGTCATTTTTTGAAAACCTTATCCTTAGATCTTATTGAAGAGATGTCAAAGTTCGCACAGTAAGCGGAAGAATGCCATGTGAAATAAAGGAAAAGGCATCCGATATTTTTAATTTGTTAGAGCCTGGTCCATCTAAAAAGCCAAAAATAGGAGAAAGACATCGATGCAAGAAATGCCAGAAAGAAAAAAAAGGACAGAAAAACTATTCAACATTGCCAGTACTGTTTTGCTTTTTTGTGTAAGGAACACTCTGTAATAATTTGTCAAGAATGTCATAAAGGACGAAACAAGTCCTAATTTCTATGAAAGGAAGTGATAACTTTCATACAAATTTATATTTTATAACCTATCTTCAATATATATTTTTATTTTCATAAAATAGTTAAATATATCATAAATATTTGATATTTTGATTTGTTATTAATAAAATAAATAGAATATGATTTTTATATCTCAGGATTTTATGTAAAGTTATTTAATAGACAAATCATTATTCTAACATAGAAAACAATAAAAATATTGGAAATAATATTTGATTTATTTAGGTTTTAAAAAGTGGGTAAATTTTACCCACCGCGACCTTTCAAGGTATAAAAGAGGGCGCGACCGCTGCCGGGTTAATTAGAGTGCTTGCGATTTTTGTGTTCCAAGATCTTCCGGCTTGTTTTAGACCGTAAATTGCCTTCTTTAGTTTGCAGACTTTGTTTGTTTGTTTTGTATGGAGTCCTTCTGGGAGTTCCATGTAGAGTTCTTTATCTAGGTCGCCGTGTAGGAACGCTGTCTTCACATCGAGGTGGATCACTTGCATCCCTTTGTAGACTGATGCAGCTAGGAAGGCTCTAATTGTAGAATGCTTCACAATTGGTGCAAAGGTTTCTTCGTAGTCTCGGCCAAATTTCTGATTGAACCCTTTTGCTACGAGTCTGGCTTTGTACCGCTCTATTTCTCCTTTGGAATTGAGTTTTTGTTTATAGGTCCATTTACATCCTATGATCTTTTTGTCCTTAGGTAGAGGGGTTAGTTCCCATACATTGTTCTTCTCAAGAGAATTTAGTTCTTCGTTCATTGCTTGTAGCCATTTTTCTCTTTCTATTTTTGGTAATTGTAGGACTTCCGAGTAGCTGGTGGGTGTCGGAATGTCTTGAGCTTCAGTTTTGTACAGCATGTAGTCATTTCTTATGGGAGGTATTCCCTTTGTTGGTCTCGTGGATCTTCTTTGTGTGACCACTTGTGTTCCTGTGCTTGTACCGGGTTGAAGGTAATCCTCGGTTTCTGAGTCCTCAAGGTTTTCGGATTGTGTTCCTGGTTCCTGACTTTCCTCTGCATTGCCAATATGATTGGAGGAAGTTAGATCTGTACTTAGTACTTGTGGTGAAGTTGTTTTTGTGGAAGCGAGGTGAAACCCATTTTCTTTTTCTATAAATTTTACGGATCTGCTGATTGTGATGTTGTCTGTATCGTGCAGGATTCTGTATCCTTTGCTTCGATCATCGTATCCAAGAAAGATCCCTTCGATAACTTTGCTATCCAACTTGTTTCTTTTTATCTTGGGAATATAGGCGAAGGCTTTACATCCGAATCTTTTTATATGCTTCAGACTGGGCTTCCTGTTGGTCCATAGTTCAAATGGAGTCTTGTCTGTAGCTTTCGAGGGTATTCGGTTGTGTAGGTAATTAGCTGTGGTAACCGCTTCCGCCCATAGAGACTGTGGGAGTCCTGAGTCAAACAGCATGCATCTTGTCATCTCCATTAGTGATCGATTTTTCCTTTCGGCTACTCCGTTCTGGGCTGGTGAGTAGGGGACTGTTAGCTGATGTTTGATTCCGCTTTGGTTCAGGAAATCTTCGACTTGTCGGTTTACGTACTCACGACCGTTGTCTGTCCGTATGGTTTGGATATTTTTTCCGAATTCCGTGTGTGCTGAGATGACGTAGTCTTTTATTTTTTCATAGACTTCGTCTTTTCCTTTCAGGAGGTAGACCTTCGTGTATCTGCTGTAGTCATCAGTGAAGGTGATGAAGTATCTCTTACCGCTGAGAGAGTTAGTTGGTAATGGACCGCAGATATCACTGTGGACAAGTTGAAGCGTTTCAGTTGCTCTGTACTCTGTCTTCTTTGGAAATGGGGTTTCGGTGAGTTTTCCTTGAATGCACTGAACGCAGTCTGTGCTGTGCGAACAGTTATTTAGACTTAGTCCTCTTGCTAGGTTCTCATTTTGAATTTTCTTAATTGATTCTATATTTCTGTGTCCTAGTCTGTCGTGCCAGAGCATGAGGCAATTTTTGTTCTTGCAGTGGTTTTGTTTTGCTACATTTGCTTTGAATGTGCGAGTTTGGGGGTTGTCATCCAGGTGGAGTCGGTACATTCCATTGTCAAGTATACCGTTCGCGAGGGCTGTGTTGTCTCTTTCGATGGTACACCAATCTCTGTTGAACGTTACTTTACATCCGTTGGAGGTGGCCGCACTCACTGACAGAAGGTTGTCTGTTAGTTCCGGGATGTAGAGAACTTTTGTGAGAAGTAAGGTGTCAGTCTTTCCTTGGGGTGTGATGACTTTGATTTCTCCTTGTCCTATCCCTTTGACCTGCAGCTTATTGCCATTAGCAACCACAACATTTTGTGTTTGTTCTCTGTTAAGTTCAGTGAAGAAGCTTTCATCGTACGCCATATGAGATGTGGCTCCAGAGTCGATGAACCAGTTGTGTACACTTGCTTCTCGTTGAGTGCAATTGAGAGTTTTTGGGTTAGGTCCTTTTGTTGTTCTCTGATTTGTTGATTGTTCTTGGGTGACACTCGACTGATTTGTGTACTTTGGTACGTTTCCTCTTCTGAGGTTTTCATATTTGTACTCTTTGTTGCTGTTGTTTCGCTTTTGATAGTGCCAACATTCTTCTTTGGAGTGGTTTGGTTTGTGGCAGAAAGAACAGAATTTCTTCTCTTTTTCTCTTCTTTGGCTTGAAGCTCCGTGGAGGCTTTTTAAGGCTTTTGATGCGGTGCTTTCGTCTTTCGAGCTTTCTACTCTGCTTGTGTGTTCATCAAGGAGTTTGTTCTTGGTGAATTCAAGCGTTAGCTCGTCATCAGGCCTTGATTCCAACATCGTGATGAGATTGGAGTAGCTCTTTGGAAGCGAGCAAAGCAGTATAGCCGTGATGTGAGAGTCCTTTAGTGTTTCGCCAATGGTCCGCAGTTTGTCAACAAGTTCCATCATGGTAGTGATATGCTGTTGCATGTCTTTGTCTTCTTCGAGTTTTAAGCTGTATAGCTTCCTTAGCAAATAAATTTTTCCTGAGAGTGTTTTTCTTTCATAGATATTTTTAAGAGTGTCCCAGGTAGCTTTGGCTGTTGGTAGGTTTTTGACATGCACTATTTGTGAGTCGGCGATGCTTAGATTAATGATAGCTCTAGCTTTTGAGTCTTTCTTTTTCCATTCGACTTTAGGTTCATCTGGAATATTTTCGGTGACAACTTCCCAAAGATCTTCCTTTTGCAAAAGCATTTCGATTTTGAAAGACCATAGTGAGTAGTTATAGCCGTCGAGCTTATTTAGGGTTACATCGTGGCTCGGGAGTGACGCCATTTTTGCTAAGCCTTTTTTCTTTGTCTTAACTCGTTAGTTGAATTTCATGCAATATTCAGTCTCATAATCTAATTGTTGTAAGATTTAGGTACTTACAGCTTGTAGGAAGGCATGAGGACGTTGAGGATTATATGATAATAATCTTTATTATCCATTTAGCAAGAAAAGACAAAGTTATGGTAGCGAACAGTTATTGTAATATAGAGAAGAAAAGTAAACAAACAGTTGTGATGATGATAGGTCCAGTGTGGCGCTAGCTGTCGTAGCATTCAGTTATCCAACAAATATTATCGATATGTGTAATGATCTACCAATTACTATTTCATAAATATATAAATGATTATATGTTTTAATAAATTAAAAGGTTGGAAAATTTTAGCAGTGGTATTTTGATTAACATGGCACATATATATGTTTTGCAATTTTAACACATTTTGATACACTTTGATAAACAGAATTTCATTTTTATTTAATATTTTATAATATATTCATATTTCGAAATTTCATATTTATATATTATATTTTGCGAATTAACAGTATTATTGGTTGATTTATTCAAGTTTATACAGAAACATTTTATTTTTTAAATTAATTTTGTTTCGGTTTAATACTTTTTTAATTTTATCAAGGACAAATTTTATTTCAATGTAAGGAATATTTTTAATTTTTGCTTCTAATGTTGTTTACAAAGAAATTTATTCATTGTAAGTTCACCTCTTTTAAGGTAAAAATGTTAATTAAAAAAAATATCAATAAAATGACCCGAAAGGTAAAATGTTGCAACGCTCGGAAGGGGATCGATCCCTGACGGACCATGAACGTTATTTTACCTCGAACGCTTCCGATTACATATTATTAAGTATCAAAAAGGAATGTGAGAAATAAAATTAGGAATCCACCTGCTCTAGCCGATCCCGTCCTTGGACGGGCTTTTCTACTAGTGTCTTAATAAAATCAAATACGTAAAGAAATAGCTAAAACTTCAATTAAAATAATTGCTTCAAACTTTCAAATAATCGAAAAATACTAACTAAAAAGAAAAATGTTATTATTAAAGAGTAAAACATTGCCTTAAAAGTGTAAAATCCATATATTTTCGGGAATATATATATACACTTCAATAAATACCATATTTATATCAGATATATGGAAAATGGTTTATAAAATAAAATTGGATTAGGGAAATATAAAATAGCTTTTTGAAAACCTGTTTTATAGTTGCAGTATCTTAAAATCCTTCGGTGAAAACCTAATATTTTGTTTCTTCAAAATATAAATTATGGATATAAAACCTTTTTCCAAAATTTTATAATATTACCATTTTTCTTAAAATATTTTCTATGCATAAATATATTCATATTTTCAAAATTCCATAATATCAGATTGTTTAGATAAATTTAAAAAATAAAACTTATTCTGAGAAGAGTAGAAAAATAAATATTTTCAGTGAACGTTATATTTAAAACAATTTGACCAAGAATTCAATAAAAGGTTGCAGTTAGAATATTTTCGTATTTTAACTTCTGATTCTAGAGAAGCGGTGTGTTGAGAACAAACAATTGAAAAGTATAAAAAAAAAAAAAGGTTGTCACATTGGCATGTTGATTATGTGGGGTGATAATCAAATTTTGTACTTTGACTCTGTGTACTTATTCATTACACACATCAATATTCATGAACACTTTTTACTTCTTCCCCACCAATATTTACTCATTCAGACGACATGTCGACTTTGAATTTTTAAGTGCTGATTATAAGATTTTTTTTTACTAATTTTTAAAATTAATTACTTAGACTTAATTAAATTTCTGTCATCTGAACTACATAAAGAGAGTGATACAAAATACACTTCAGTTTTTAGTTACCATATTAATTATATTTTAATTAATTGAAAACTTTATAATCGGTTTTTGAGAGAATTTTAACACACTTGCATAGTTGAAAAGTTTGAGGGCAAGGAAAAAGTCATGTAAATAATTAACTTGTCATTCAACTTTTTAAAAGTGTTATATATTAATATTTTATGATTATATATTTGTTATATATATGGTAAAATATTATTTAATACCATTTAATGATTAATCAATGATTTTTTTTAAATCTCCTCGACATAAATTAAATAATTAAAAAGGTTTCTGGAATTGAGGCTCTTTTCTTTTTATTGAAGCATTCTCAAGCTTTAGGCATCTCATCGATATACACTCATAGACAAAACTTAAGAAAGTTTTACTTTTTAGCATGTATATCGGGATTAAAACAATAACTCTGAAAGATATTTGATACACAGTGACCTTTATTGAAGACATACGAGATAACCAAGTGTGAACAAAATTACTTCCGTCTCCTTAAAAAAAACATTTGTCCGTGAAATCAAATACTTTCCAATTCATTAAGTTTTGTCCATGAATGTAGTAAGCACCATTATGTTGAAGAATGATTATAAAACAGCTTATCCTATAAGAAATGTCTAACATATAAAAGCAGTTTGCATTTGCATTCATTTTATTGACAGGACTTCTTTATCTTCTTTAGTAATGATAAACATATGTAAATTAATTGAATAATTAAAAAGGTTTCTGAAGATGAGTTTCTTTTTATTTTATTAAAGCAGTCTCAAACTTATATTGTTCAGATTGTTTAGATAAATTAAAAAAATAAAACTTATTCTGAGAAGAGTAGAAAAATAAATATTTTCAGTGAACGTTATATTTAAAACAATTTGACCAAGAACTCAATAAAAGGTTGCAGTTAGAATATTTTCGTATTTTAACTTTTGATTCTAAAGAAAAAGTGTGTTGGGAACAAACAATTGAAAAGTATATTATTATTATATTATTCATAAATAAAATGAATAAAACGCCGCTTGATGCCAAACTTCGCCAAACAGTTTCGCATCATGCGGTGTTTTTTTTTTTCGTTTATTTATTGGGAGTACAAATAAGTTTTGAGGGATTTGCAAAAGAAGCCACAACAAATATTATATAAATAGCATCGGACCTTGTAAGGTTTCATGTTAAGGCTTCATCATTTCCCCAAAAAAATCAGAAGAAGTCTTTTCACTCAAGTGTAAGGAACTTTTTTTTTTGGTGCTCTAACCATGTCAACCTTTTTGCCAACAAAACACAATTTGCGGGAAGCGCTGCTTTTTTGTTTTAATTTGAAGAAAAGTCCAACTGATAGACATCGATTGCTGTGTGAGGCATATGGTAAACATGCTCTATCAATAAAATCATGTGAGTACTGGTTTCGGCGTTTCAAAAGTGGCGATTTTGACACCAGAGACAAAGAAGGCGGAGGGAGGCCAATAAAGTTCGAAGACGCTGAGTTGGAGGCTTTATTGGACGAAGATTCAAGCCAAACTCACGAGGAGCTCGCTGAAACCTTGGGAGCGACTCAACAAGCGATTTCGAACCGTCTCAAGGTCATGGGTATGGTGCAAAAACAAGGAAATTGGGTTCCATATGAACTCAAGCCAGGAAACATCGAGCGCCGTATTTGCACGTGCGAACTACTGCTCAAAAGACAAATCGGAAGGGTTTTTTTGCATCGAATCGTGACGGGGGAAGAAAAGTGGATTCACTACGACAACCCAAAGCGCAGAAAATCGTCGGTTAAGCCCGGTCATGCATCAACTTCAACGGCCAAACCGAATATTCATGGCAAGAAGCTAATGCTGTGCATCTGGTGGGATCAGCTCGGAGTGATCTACTATGAGCTACTTCAGCCTAACGAAATCATCACTGGAGAACGTTACCAACAACAATTGATGCGATTAAGCCGAGCATTGAAGATTAAACGCCCATTATATGCCAAAAGACATGACAAGGTGATCTATCATCACGACAACGCTCGGCCACATGTTGCAAAAGTTGTCGAGGAGACTTTGGAGGCGCTTCAATGGGATGTCCTACCCCACCCGCTGTATTCACCAGACATTGCTCCTTCAGACTACCACATGTTCCGTTCGATGACACATGGCCTGGCCGAGCAGCACTTCACTTCTTACGAAGAGGCGAAAAATTGGGTCAATGTTTGGATCGCCTCAAAAGACGAGGAATATTTTCGACACGGAATCCGTATGCTGCCTGAAAGATGGGAAAAAGTCGTAGCTAAAGATGGACAATACTTTGAATGAAATATATTGTACTGATTTCTCTGAATAAAGCTTAGAAATTATAAAAAAATCCCTCCAAACTTATTTGTACTCTTAATATGTTCTCCTGTAGAAAGACAGAGATTCCAGAAGGCTTAAGACTGCTTTAATAAACTAAAAAAAAAACTCATCTCCAGAGGAACCTTTTTAATTATTTAATTAACTATATTTGATGATTATTTTGCTATTCTTTATTATTAAAAACAGAGATATTCGCACATAGCAAGCTGTTCAACTGGTAGGAGGTGGCCCTCCATTCACGCTATTGGCCTACTATCTTTGTAAAATGTATGCTTATTTTCTGCATCAGCTGGACTTCTTGTCTACTTTAATATTTCTATTGTATTTTCTTGTATAACTCTTGTCTACTTAGCGAAATTGTTTCTATTTGAATCATATGTATACATTTATCAGTCTATATAAACAATTTAGAACATTCGAAACTATAAACGCGTATGATTCTTTTAAAAAATAAAACAATTTCTACTGCCCTTACTGCAATGGAAAAAATTAATGGGAGGGCCTGGCTCATCAGTGGTAAACCCTTCGAATTTTCATAACAGATGGCGTGCTAATGCATCATAATTTAGGACATAGTTATAGTGCAAAAAAACAGTTAAGACATCTTGTTTATACTGATCAGAAGAGTCCTGGTTCCAATCTCGGCAGGCTCGTTTTTGTCAATAGTTATACGGCTATCTTCGTAAGGCAGCCCCATGCGATATTTGCATGACATAATTTAATGACACATTTTCGTGATATGTTGACATAGTTTATCGACTAGTCAACTTAAAGATATGCTGTTAGACCTAATTAGAATATGATAGTTAATAAATGTTTTAATTGTGACTAATTTATATCTGAGCATTATGCCTATAGATCCGTTAAATACCTTAACCAAGAAATCATTTCAAATGTCGACTTTAACAACAGAATAGATCAATACAATAACAGATACGCATGCATGTATTCCCATAGCGGTGTAGTGGATTAAAATGACGAAACTGCTGAGGGATCACCACTGATGAGCCAGGCCCTACTGATATTTTACCGCTGGGCATTAAAGACAGTAGTAGGTTTTATGGTTAAATAAAAATCATGCTGAAAAACTCCATTTATTGAATTATGTTTGAAAGCAATACACTAAAACGAAGTGATCTTCTTCTTTCTTATATTGACTCAATCATATTAGGGTATCAAGACGGTCAATAAAAATTCCACCTTTGCTGGTATCAAGCCCGGACGAAAAAAAGATGAGGGGAGCAGTAACAAGCTTGATAAAAAAAAATCCTGGGCTCAGCTGGTCCGGCTGATAGTACCCTGTAAGGGCTCCTGATCCAGGAATACAGGAAGAGCTGCGTCTGTACTCCATGTTAGGAGCAGCTGCACATAGAGTTTGCTCCTCATGTCAGAGGTGGCCATTTCATATTAGAGTTAAGACTGCCTGTTACTGAGTAGTGTTTCCAGTCTTCTTAATAACAAAAGCAGACGCATTCTAATATGCCCAATCTTTATGGTAACGAAGTGATTAAAAACACCAATATTTGTTCAAATTATCTTAAGAAATCTCAATAATTAAACTTCGCATTTAATAGTGAATAAGAATATTTCAGCTCACTGACTATTACAAGAAGAGGGGTAAACTGGGCCTTATTAGTGTCTATGATATATCCATTTTATTTCAATAGAAAATATATTTCTTGGCTGCTTTCTAGATGCACTTAAACAAAGTTTGTTTACTCTATTGTTTATTCTTAAAATATCAGGGTTACAAATAGAGGCAGTAACACATATTGGCGGATGTTTGAAATCTCACTCAATAGCAATATATGCATCGTAGGTTACCGAAGGTATAGCGAATCTTTTAAAGAATCTAAATTATGATCCCAATTTTTAGCGAATACCAAAGAGTAAGCCATAGCTATAGTGAAAACCTGGCTATAGCAAACCAAGAGTTCAGTCCCGTTGAGGTTCGCAATATCGAGGTTTAAATATATTCTCGCTATAGCGAACCACAATGGAACTGAAATTATGCTCATTCTATTCATTGTTTTTCTAAATATCCGGTTCGTTTTAGCGATGTTTTACTGAATATTCAAACTTAATATATTTAGGTTATACCTAAGCTGCCTTCTTAAGATAAAAGTTTGAGCTTTGATTTTCATCAATGCTTGCGAACAATTTTCTTTATTTGTTGACATTTTGTGAAGAGTTTGATTTTCACTCTTTCTATATAGGTGTATCAAATTGCTTGGGTTCGATCAAAATCAAAATCAAATGAATGACAATCTTAATGTGAGGTCAAAAGAAGCCGTTGTTCTTATAGGGGAGCATCAACTACATTATAATTAAAATGACACTAAAGACAGATTTCCTCGTGTTAAACCCATAGATCTTCCATGTAATTATCTCAAGCCGACAATAAAAGAGTGTAAACCAGTAGACATTCTGTAAGAACAGAAGATTCCAAGAAGCTAATCATACAAGTGACAATTACCTTTGCTACGTCTTGTGAAATTGGTCACATTCCACGCGCGGACATGCCACCCTTATAGGAAATAACTTGCTAGATGACTATGCTCTTTTTATTTAAAGGCCTCTTCAATTTGATGAGAGATTTCATAGAAGCCTCTCAATCTATATGGTAATTGACTTTTGAGGTAGTTTTTCACGAGTCAAAACAGGCTGTATATTAGAAAATATATCCTTTGTAAAGATTGCTATAAAAGAGAGCCAGTATATTTGCTTAATAAATTACATTTTTAAATACTTTTTCACACTGAAATTACTCAAATTATCAACCTGAGTTTTAGTGTTGTAATTTGCTAGTTCTATTTATATATTTACTTCAGAAGATATTTCAAAATTTCTTTGTATTTTTAATTGTGATGTATGCTATATATGTGTGTGTGCTTTGAAAGAGCCAGTATCTGCTTTAACAAATTACCTTTTTTTACTACTGTTAAAATACTGATATTACTCAAAATTTTCAATCTAAATTTAAGTGCTGTAATACGCTAGTTCTATTTATATGTTTACTTCAGCAGATATTCTAAAAAGTCTTTCTATTCTCAATTGGAATGTTTGTTATAAATCCGTATTTTTGAATCGAAACGGTTTTGACATTCAAGTCCAATCGATAAACTTTCAAGATGAAACATCGTTACAATCAAAATATTAAAATGATTATACGTATAAATTATTATTTATTCTTTTAATGTAAAACTTTATAGAAAATGAAGAATTGGGGATTGAACTAAATCTACTTGGAAGTCACAGCGAAGTTATCGTTTTGGGAAACAATGTCCAGACAATGTTGATTGATCTAACGACCCTGTCTATACCAGTGGTTATCTCCAAGACAAAGAAGATGATAAGAAAAAGAACAAAGTGGATTGATAAAATAAAAATATATACGAACTCATATGACAAGAAACGAAAGTCAAAATACTACCAAAGACAACGATTACAAAATTTAGTAAGAATCTTTCATTTGAACAACAGTTTTGATTGGATTCTGGGTTGAAACCACTAAAATTTGTGCACTTTCAAAGAGAGCTTTGTACCAAATTCCATAAGGCTCAAATGACCATATTCTCCACTGCATTGGTGCAGATAAATGTCTTTACACCAGCAAAGTCTACACAAGAATGGACCTCACAAAAACTCATCGCCTTTACATAAAGTTGCCTGATTTCCAGTGAAGAGCACTACAAATTTTATTATTATCCTTAGTACACGTAGTACAGGCCATGATAATCATGGTGGGTAATTTGCGACTGCTTTTATTGTAAGTGCACCATATGTCTACACATATAAAAAGCAGTTCGACTTTGCACTTACAAATGTGTCAGAGCCACGTTTGGTTACTTGAACTCGCTGATGGGATTAGACTTTTGCAAGAACCGGGGGCTATTGGAACATTTTTTTAATTAGAAAAAAAAGCCCAATGGAGGATTCTATCCCGGATAGTAGAGGTCGAAAACCAATGGTTTAGACTTCCACCGACCCCCTGACACTTCCAATATATGTATTTCACCTCACTTATTATAGTAATCTACTGTCTACGGAATGTATGAAATTATTTCGGTGCAAGTTTTGTAAATTCCTCGTTGAACATTTAATTTACAACTGTTTATTCAAGTATATATATTTTAAAATTTTCAATATAATTCATTTTAAAATACCATTCCCATATTAAAAAATGCAACATTTTCTATATATTTTCAGAAAAAAACATGCACTCATGAACAAAACTTAAAGAAGTTGTAGATTTTAAAATGTATATAGGGATTCAGACAATGACTCTGAATTATTTGATACACAGTGACCTTTAATGAAGACATACGAGATAACCAAGTGTGAAAAAAATGGCTCTGTCTCCTTCAAAAAACAGGCGACCGGCGACATCAAAGACCATCCACTTCTTTAATTTTAGTCAATGAGAGAGAGTATTTTAGTAATTTAATTATTCCTTATAATTTTTTTGCATATGAAAACTTTTTCTTGCTCAAATAAGTATGGACTTGACCTATTTAATTCTAAATAAGATGGTAGTCAATAGATATTAGGCAATATGTTGTTAATGCTTTAAAATAGAAATAAAGATTATATCTCTCTTCTGATCGATTCTGCTAGCAAATCATCCATTTTCAGAAAGCTACCGTCTTAAGATAAAAATTCAAGCTTTCATTTTCATCAATGCTATTATCCTTTTAATTGTTGTTATATACCAACCTTCAGAACAATTGGAATACTTCTCTTGATTTATTGACATTTTAAAGATTAAAGTGAAATCATTAGGCTTCCTGGGATAATTTATGGAAAAAAGGCATCTACTTATCGTGCAACTGAATGTTGCTGATGGCTTGCGCCATCTATCGGAATAAATATCAAGTATTCTCGTTGATTTTTAATTATTCCAGGATTGGCCAAATACCCATTCTTGATTAATCAAGAAAGCTAACCACGGACGCGTTTCGGGCTGTTGGCCCTCATCAGTGTGGTGCAAACTGTACCTCAACGACCAAAAACTGGTCATTCAGACATCCTGAAAAATCATGAAACGGGTAGTTTCAAGTTAGTTAAAAATCAACGCGAATAGTTGATATTTATTCCGATAGATGGCGCAAGCCATCAGCAACTTTCAGTTGCACGATAAGGAGATGACTTTTTGCATAATTTATGCACCTTATCCCAGTACAATATCACATTTGTATTATTTTTTCACATTCCTGGAATAAGTTGATAAAAAAAAGAAGCTTATCTCTGGAAGCCTGATTGATTTCACCTCAATATTGAGATACAAGGAATTATTTTATTGAACATTTAGAAGAGTTTGTGTGTTCACTCTTGCCATTATATATATGTATAAGTTATCGATAGGTATCTAATGTCAATATGAGTATGGTGGTGTTGACAGCAAGGTCACCAGAACCCGAAGAATCGACTCTCTCCCAAGGTAAGATTTAATCCATTTTTACTCTATTGTTGTTTTATTTACACAATTCCCTTCTGTCTATCTCACTATATTTATACAGTAAAACCTTACTATCACCAATCACAAGAGGAATGGGGGTCGGTGGAAGGCTGGTATAAACCGTTGATTTACGACCACTACGACCAGGGTTCGATTCCCGCATTGGGCACTTTTTTCTGATTAAAAAAAAAAGCTCCAATGTCTCCCTATTCTTGCAAAAGTCCAATCCCATCAGCGAGTGTAAGCAACCAAACGGGGCTCTGGCATATTTATTTGTAAGTGCAAAGTCGAACTGCTTTTCACGTGTGTAGACATGTGGTGCACTTACAGTAAAAGCAGTCGCCTTCTACCCACCATGATTATCATGGCCTGTACCACGTGTACTAAGGATAAGCAACAAAAAAAAAAACAAGAGGAATGCCCTATTGGTTCACTATAATATAGATTTGAAAATAGGGATTATTTATAGGATCTTTATATAAGAGAATATTCGAAACTATTTCAGACGCGAATGATTCTTTTGAAAATTAAACAATTTCTACTGCCCTTACTGCAATGGAAAAATTGAAGGGAGATTCTGGCTCATCGGTGGTGAACCCGCCCATTAAACTGGCGAAACCGCTGGGAGGGTTCACCACTGATGAGCCAGGTTCTCTCTTTAATTTTTCCATTGCAGTAAGGGCAGTAGAAATTGTTTAATTTTCAAAAGAATCTTACGCGTCTAAAATAGTTTCGAATTTTCACAACAGATGGCGCGCTGATGCATCATAATATAAAAAATGCTCGCTATACCTCTTCGGTTTGTTTTTGCGAAGTTTTACTGCATTATATCAATTTTTTTACTTCATTGATATAGTGAAATTATTAAATATTGACCATCATTTTTTATTTATAGAGACGTCACAATGTTTGCATTCAATAATATGAAAGTTTATGAAAGTTTCTGTACAAGTAGTATGCATATACTTGTAGTTACCTTTCTTCTATTTTACCTGAATAAGTAACACCATTATGATATTTTATATTCTTTTTTCTTTTGCCCATCCCTAGTACACGTGGTACAGGCCATAATAATCATGGTGGATAGAAGTAGGCGACTGCTTTTACTGTAAGTGCACCACATGTCTACACATGTAAAAAGCAGTTCGACTTTGCACTTACAAATGTGCCAGAGCCCCGTTTGGTTACTTGCACTCGCTTTTGGGGTTGGACCTTTGGAAGAATCGAGGGCCATCGGAGCATTTTATTTATTTTTTTAATCAGAAAAAAAGTGCCCAATGCGGGAATCGAACCCGGGTCGTAGCGGTCGAAATCCAATGATATAGACCATCCTCCTATAAGAGACCACTATATCGTGATATACAATCATGAACATAACTTAAGGAAATTTTATATTTTAATGTTGCCGATGGTCTGTTTTTTTTTTTTTTTTTTTTGAAAGAGACAGAGCAAAATATATTTGTACACACTTGTTTATGTCGTATGTCTTTAATGTGTATCAAATATCTTCTAGAGCTATAATCTGAATCCCGATATACATGCTACAAGGTACAACCTACTTAAATTAGGTCCATGAATGTTATTATGGTGGATAAACATAGGAGAGGCCGCGATTATAGGAACTTTACTATAATTATAGTACACTGTTGTTGCTTGGAGATTTAATTAAATATTAGAATAAAAGCTATTGTTATGCTGCACTTTTTCTTATTTACATATTAGATGCTTTCGAGGAGTTCTTCATCTATATATGCAACTATCGTCAAGTGATCAAATAAAAGTAAGGCTTTGATTTGTATACAAACTCAGGAAATCAAATGGCGCATAGAGTTGAAGAAGGGTTTCTTTGAAGATAATGATACGAATAAAGAAAGAGTTGCGATAAGAATTAATGTCTTTTATATCTACACGCATACCAAAAAAAAAAAATCATGTAACAACATATTATGAATGATTCTTTAAATACTTTGCAGCTATTGATGGGGTTAGACAAGAAGTAGCACGGGTCGTGATAGCAGTAAAAATGTTTTCAAATGAGATTGAATATCCTTCCTTTTATGCAGGAAAGTAGGCTTCAATTATAGATCAGCATTGGTCTTAATGCAATGATACATGGCTCCTGTTTGATGGATCATATGCTGGCAGAGAAATAAATCATCAGACCGGCTATAATAAAAACCATCCGAAGCTCCATTACGAAATTGGAAGCATTCGAAGCTGTTGCTGCTACGTATGGGATAATGACAATAATAACGCTGTGTGTCCTTGTGCAGGACAAATCTCATAAATATATTCATAGCAGCCGATCAATTAGAGGGTCTCAGGATTGATTCCTTCCTCGGTGATGGAGATGGAAGACTGGGCCTCCATTGTCTTTACCGCCCTCCAACTTTCTGGGGAGTCGTTAATGTCGACAACTGCTGTTTCACAAATGTAATAGGTCGCTCCGTTCACAGTTCATTCTGATGGCTCTTCATTACAATAAACCTTGGAGATACATTCAAAGATCCTTCTTAAAATAAATTATTGGTCTTTCCTCCGAATAAGTCACTGCACGAATGTTTAAAACTCTCAATTCCCGACAGCCATGAAACAGGATCGAACCCCGCATTAGACTCTTTGTTTTAATATTTGAATAACCTTCAAGTAGTATTCATTGTTATAAATATTACAACAACAAAAAGCTTTATTAAGACAATTTAGTCTTATACGGGATTCTCCAAGCACAGAAATGTAAGGTACATACAAGAATAACAGTAGTAACAACAACAAAGGTCCCTGTTATGACCCTTTGGTCTTATACAACTTCTCCACGTAGAAGAGGGTATATACAGGAACAATAGTTACAATAATTAGCAATGCTATTTACAATGTGTCAAGGGGGAGAGAATCAAGAATGGGCTTGCATTGTTGTAAATATTATAAGCTAGGTTTCTCATCTTAAGCGGTACCTAGTAAAGATATTTTGGAACCGAATTTTCCTCCGAATAATATTTAGTAATCAGTTAGATATAAACAAAGTATAGTGAATACAAATGTGTGATTTATTGAGTATTAGTCCTGTTTCAGGCTTCCTTATTTTACCATGATATATTTACATATATAGATGGAAAATATGCCGGGAGGAAATTGATCCATAGAAGCATAGGGCGCCTCTCCCGTCAAAATAAACGTCAAAACCGCCAAAGCCGTCAAAGTCCGCCCTAGACTGACGAGGGGCCATTAGCCCAAAACCATGGTCTCTAGGTGGACGCTTCTCAGTTTGCCAAAGCTGGTGTGGTGGCATTTTCACCGACCCGAGGCCGCTAGTTGCGGCGACAGTCAATAGATGGCGTCAGGTTTTGACGCTTATTTTGACGGGAGAGGAGCCCTATGCTTCTATGTTATTAATAATGATTGTTGGTGCGATAAAGTAATTATTATTTGCTTGATTTTGGAAAAAAAAGTATTTCGCCAATAGTATGAAGTTGTGAACTTTTTTGAAGAAAATCTAATAAAAATTTTAGATCACACTGGGTGCTTTTACATTTCAAAATACATTTTAAAAAATCAATTCTCAATCTGGTGGGGGTCGGTAGAAGGATGGTTTAAACCGTTGGTTTTCAACCGCTTTGACCCGGGTTCGATTCCCGCATTGGGCACTTTTTTCTAATTAAAATTAAATGCTCTAATGGCCCCCGATTCTTGCAAAAGTCCAACCCCACCAGCGAGTGCAAGTAACTAAACGGGGCTCTGGCACATTTGTAAATGCAAAGTCGAACTGCTTTTCACATGTGTAGACATGTGGTGCACTTACAGTAAAAGCAGTCGCTAACTACCCACCATGATTATCATGTATCACGTGTACTAGGGATAAGCAAAAAAAATTCTCAATTTTCTATGTGCAAAGCATGCAGATAGAATAATATACCACAGCACTAGCTTTTGAGAATTTACAAAACTCTACCTGTATATCATGATGGTATAGATATTGTTGCACCAAGTTGCAGCTTTGCAGGGTCGTCGACCTTGGTTTCTTCCTTCTTGGTGTTATACACGTTTCCCGAGCGGGTTTCCATAGTCAAAGCAAATAAATTAAATTAAATAAAAATAAATTACCTTTTAAAGTTATTTCGTTTATTTATTCGTTGTCGTCCTCGTAGGTCGTGATCCGCAGTCTTGGTCTAGGTCCTCTCTCGCTCCAATAACCAATCAAGATATATGTACAATAAAATATTACAGAAGGAATAAAACTATTAAAAAGAATGATGATAATCTAAATAATCTGTTTTAAATAAATATTAAATACATACAATATTTTGAATAAATGTAGAGAGCATTAAAATTAATGCAACAATAAATGTTAAAATTAAAAAGGCGCATATCCTGACCGCTCACAATGAGCATTTTAAATGGCAGAGCGCCATCTATTGATAAAAAATTCAACTAAACATTGTTTTAGGCTATATCCATAATTTTTTTTCTTATTTTTCAAATATATTAATGAACAACGAAAACAGTTTTGGTGTACAGGTTAACTTTTGAATCAATTTGCCTTAACTGGTGTTGTAACTCATTATTTATCACCACCTTTAAGGGTTTTTTTTTTACTGAGGTGATGTAAAAATGTATTTTTACAATGCATATTTAGAGGATGATGCCCTTTTTGGTACAGGAATGCCATCCTTCCGGCTCTTTGTATGGCAAATATTGAAGAAATATACATGAAAATAATAATATTACAAATATATATGTTATTTATTTCGACTTAGAGCGCTATGTCCCCCTAGGGACACTTGCATTTTAAAGATAAACAAAAATTTTGAAAGAAAAAATATATTTTAAATATGTACAAAGGGTTGGTATGCAAATTTAGTTAAATGAAATCAAATTGTTAAGTATTATGTGTGTGTGTAATATATATATATATATATATTCAATTAAATAAATGGATAGATAATCTAAAACACACACACAACCAGAAATATAAATTATATATAAATAAACCAAAAATAATAGTCAAAAATCAATTATATAGTAATACAAAAAACTCCCAATCCACTCTCTCTAAGGTAGTCTGAAGACAAAAGCGTAGCAGCAATCCATTTCTTCCAAATATTAAACGGTTCCATATCTTGGATTTTTTAAATTCCCCCAAAGTTCCCATTGATCGAAGTGAGTGAAGGAAGAAGGCGATGGAAAATCAATAAATGGAATTCCCAAGGGAAGAAATTGGTCCATTTTGTCAGCGACAATCGGAAATCCACCTGTTAGGTCCTGTGGATCGGTAAAACTGCCTGCAGTGTGGTTCCTCTTTTTTTCAACGATGGAAACAATCTTTTATACAATGGTTGTCTCAAAAGTCCGTGAAAACTTGCAAAAAATTTGAAATACTAATATTATATTATATACTAATATTAATCATTAATTTTTCCATTGCAGTAAGGGCAGTAGAAATTGTTTAATATCAAAAAGAATCTTACGCCTTTAAAATAGTTTTGAATTTTGATAACAGATGGCGCGCTAGGGCATCATATTATAAATGTTCTAAAAAAAGAAACAATTTGATATTTGCAGAAGAGCGATTGCTCGAAGCATATTATATATTAAAAAATGTATGTAATTCTGCTGTCCTCAAAGCTTATGTCCATAGTTCTTCTAAAATACCCATTCAAAGAGTCTATCAACAGTATCACTCTAAAAGGAAGTTCCAAAATGCAATATAACAGCGGTATGGTAGATTAAACTGGCGAAATCGCTGAGAGGGTTCACCACTGATGAGCCAGGCCCTCTCGTTAATTTTTCCATTGCAGTAAGGGCAGTAGAAATTGTTTAATATCAAAAAGAATCTTACGCCTTTAAAATAGTTTTGAATTTTGATAACAGATGGCGCGCTAGTGCATTATATTATCCATTATATTATTCGACGTTATGTATAATGTATTATGTAAAGATAGAAGCTGCCTTGCCGGCATTCATAGCTCTTAAAATAAAAGATTTACTGGCTGAAGTATCTTTTATTTTAAGAGCTATAATATCTTTGTATTATGTATAAAGAGTAATTCTAATATGTATTATTATGTATATTCGTCGTAATAGTATTATTCGCCAAGTCATAAGAAAAACAACGTTTTAAGAAAAACACGAACTTTTTGGACAACCTTATAATATAGGACTTAATCTTTCTACATATCTATACAACTATAGTCTAATGTTATAACGTTTGCTAACCAACGAAAGAAAATACAATAAGATCCATACAAATTGATTAATTCATAGCTCTTTTATTTTAAATTAATGTAATGTTGAAGGTTTTATAAAACTTTCAATTAAAAAAATTAAATATATAAGATATTTTTATTGGGACCTTTTGTTCACCAGTTTCCCTGTTGCTGAACAACTTGGGTTGTATAATTTTGTGAAGTTTGCCTACCAAACGAAATAAAATACAATAAGATCCATACAAATTGATTCAATTCAGAACTTTTTTATTTAAAATTAATATTGGGTTAAAGGTTTTATAAAACTTTCAATTAAAAATGTTACATTTTTTCATTGAGACCTTTTGTTTACCGGTCTTCATGTTGCTGAACAACACCGGTCCCATAATTTTTTAAAGTTTGCCTACCAAATGAAAGAAAATACAATAAGATCCATAAAAATTGTTTTAATGCATAGTTTGTGTATTTTAAATTGCTATTGTTAAAAGTTTTATAAAACTAAATAAAATTTTAACAATTCTACATATTTTTTTGAGGTTTTTTGTTCACCAGTTCAGATGTTTCTGAAGATCAAACCAGATCGAGTTCTCATTCGAAGGTGAGTCTTTATTAACAAAATAACAAAGTAGACAGACACCGCATCATTTAGGTATCATCCGGGAATGCCGCAACAATTGTACTTCGCAAACAGTTTGATGATTCAATGATTATCTAATGCAGTATTATCTATACATGATTCTATGTCAGCTCTGGGGCAATATCTATATATATATAAATGAATGTTTGTATGTTTGTTTGTTTGTATGTCCGGTGTACAAATTCGCAGTAGTTCACTAATTCAAACCAAAATTTCCATACATAGGTGAAGAAATACGGGGAAGACGATAGGCTATTTTAAAAAATATATAAATCAATTATTAAAACTATATATTCAAATTATTCTACTTAGCTCACGAACAGCGCCTTCTATCAAAGATTAGATTAAATTATGCTGATGCAAACAAATAGATAATGCTAATAACAAACAATTATAAAAAAAATCTTATCTAAATATATATCATCCGGGTAGATATGCACACGGGTCAATCCCGGGGCGAAGCCCGGGTCACCCGTCTAGTATTCATATAAAATAACAAAATATCTCATTACAAATATATGGAACAAATTAGATATAGAAATAACAACATTACCTTATATTAGCTTCTCCGTGATCTCTTAAATTCACATATTTCCTTCGAACCAATATTTTTAGAAATCTTCACACTTCAAGGATTTGAATGTTCTTGGCCAGGGTTGGCAAATTGCGACTCGTGAGCCACATGCGGCTCTTTGGACGTGAATGCGGCTCTTTATATAGTTCCATACGTAAATATTATTTATGCGAGTGCTATTTATTGTTAGCAAGAAAATATTTCGTGACTCTTTGAAAACTTTACATTTTGTAAATTGTAATTTTTGACTCTTCCGACTCAAAAGTTTGCCGATCCCTGTTCTTGGCTATAGTTAAAATATCTTAGTTGTGAATTGGATTCATAATATTATATATTTATTTTATACCAAAAAGCTCCTGAGTATATATATTTATATGTACGCGTGCGCGCATGTTCTAGTGAAAAACACAAACATCCTCGATAAAGAGAGGCGAGTTGCCCCTCGACATATTGGAACAATAAAAATAATTAGAAATCCAATATATGCATCTTTTTAAAATATATTTATATATGATTAAAAAGATATAACTTGAATCAAAAAATAATTTATTTACCAATATTTCAGTTGTATGAACGCTAACCTTTTTCAAGGTATAACAATGTATTTATGTCAACAACTTAGCGTCACATAACGTCAATAGAATTAAGTTAAATATATATATATTTATATTTTAAATATTTTATTAATATATTTATATATTTTAAAACTAATTCTATTGATGTTATGTAATGCTGATTTTGTTGTTGACATAAATACGTTGTTATACCTTGAAAAAGGTTGGCATTCAGCCAACTGAAATATTAGTAAATAAATTAATTTTTGATCCAATATATATGCCTTTATATTAAAGATCTCTATTTATGTATTTCTTTATTTTAAAAACAATATATTTATATAGTCATACATTACTTTTACAAAAGAGTTGTTGACTAGAGAAACTTCCAATGGTGTTAGCAGCAAAATAAAAAAAGAGGATCCATCCAATCTCCTAAGCCTAATTACTGGAGACTAACCCTAACGACACTAGAGCAAAACCAGTCATAAATGGCCCCATAGGGAACATTACTTGCAATCTAAGGTAAAAGAAGAGTTGAAGACGCTCTTCCCATAAATAGGGAATTAAGTATTTATTTGTCTAACTACCTCTGCAATCATTTGATTTTAAACTCAATTTGGCTCATTACAATATTTCTCAACCATTTTTTAATTATCCGATAACCTTTTTTCATTTTGCGAATAATATTTTAGCCTAATTTTATTATTTTTCAAATTATTAACAAATAACAGTTTGAAATAATATTGTAACGTGATAGTCACAATTTGGATTATAGATTATAAACCCAAGGTAATAAGATTAAATCCAAATAAATAAATAGTGTGTGAGGTGTGTGATTCTGTTCTTTTGTCTGAGATGGTAACAACGCCCTTACCGAAACGTCTCACACTATTTATTTGGATTTGGTCTTATTACCTTGTGTTTAATAATGCAACGTGTTTAATTTGTTATTTATATAATTTTAAGTTTTATATTGTATTATATTTACATAGAATATAGCTTGTGAATTGTGTCATTGCTATATAAATGTGCGTAGCTACAATTTTAGACCGTTGTTACAGAGAATAAAGCTTCTTTGTGTTTACCTCTCCTCGCGTCTATTTTTCAACGCAACATGATTGAAAAAGTGAATGGAATCAGTGAATAAATTAGGAAAAAGATATCTTTTGATTTTGCAAATGAAAGTTTTTGATAGCGCAAACCACCAAAATAGGCTTATTTCTTCAATATAATTTTATTTAATTATTATAATAGCAATAAGATATTGTGTGGAGATGCAATAAGATAGCAATAATAATAGCAATAAGATATTGTGTGGGCAAAAAATAATAAAATATATTGAAATAACATGAGTATATTATGGAGTTTTCGAGTTTACATGAACCAATCAATGGTGATCAATTTTTAGCGCAGCGCATTTTCACAATAGCAGCAATTTAGCAACAATATATAGTTGTTGTTGTCGTGTCCAATGAAGAACCTCAGATGTCCCCATGCATCTCTATTACAGCAGTCGCAATGTCCACTATCTTGGGTGTGTAAAGCTGCTGGTCTGGGTCCATGTCAATTTTTTTCAAGACTATATACAATATACGGTTGTTGTTGTTGTCGTGTCCAAAGAAGAGTCTCAGATGTCTCCATGCATCTCCATCACAGCAGCAGCAATATCCACTATCTTGGGTGTGTAAATCTGCTACTCTGGGTCTAAGTCAATTTTCTGCAAGGCTGCGGCCATTGCTGGGCATGAGAATATGTGAGTAGGTGTTAGTTCCACACCAGGACAGTTGTTGCATGTCCTATAGGTTCTTGTGCCATCTGGATGTATTGTCATTCCTTTATATTGTTTTGTTCTAAGTCTTGTTATAGTTTTTGTAAGTTTACTCTCTGAGTTTATTTCACATATTTGATCTTTTCTCACTTTTTGTTTGATTATCTTGTATTTTGCCAAAGCATCAGCGTCAAATACTGACATTTGTTCTTTCCTTTGGCTCAGCTTTCTGGCTTCCTTTGCCAATTCATCTGCCATTTCATTACCCTCGATCCCAACATGGGCAGGAATCCATTGTAGAATGCAGTTCTTCTCCAATGTTTCCAGTTGGGTAAGTAATGAGTGTATTTTCTGCGTGATTCTAGTATTGCTCTTCTGAATTGCTTCTAGAGCGGATCTGGAGTCGCTGTATTATTGGGAATAGATTATGGCCAAATGTTTACATATTCCCACATGATTTTTTTTCTTTTCGTTTATAGCATAGTTAGCAGATTCATAAGTCTTTAGGATGGAATTCCAAGTTTTTACAGATGATGAAATCAAAATATATTAAGTATATTAAGTAATATGAAAAAATAATAGAAAAAAAAATAAAATAAATGGGTCGAGTGTTGATATTAAAAATAAAGGAAGCATTATCCTAACCAGGAGCGCATGTGCTTTTTAGATGGCAGAGCGCCATCTAGTGGAACAGAAATCAACTAAACCTGATTTAACCTGTTCCCTGATATTTGGCCAACCCAATTTCTTGATGAATTAAGAAAAGTCATCCACGAACGCGTTTCGCGCTGTTGGCGCTCGTCAGCGTGGAGCAGGCTGTACCACTCCGACCAAAAAGAATTTTGGTCCCAGAGGCTTCTTGAGAGACCAAGAAATGGGTATTTAAGGCCAAATTTGCATAAATACACTTAAAACATGAAAAAAAAACAATAGAAAAAAAATATGTGGGTCAGGTGTTTTTTCTTTCAAATATTTTTCTATTGTATTTACATGTGTTAAGCGTATTTACGAAAGTTTGGCTTTAAATACCCATTTCTTGATTTCTCAAGAAGCTTCTGGGACCAAAAATCTTTTTGGTCGCAGTGGTAGAGCCTGCTCCACGCTGACGAGCGCCAACAGCGCGAAACGCGTTCGTGGATAGCTTTTCTTGATTTATCAAGAAATTGGGTTGGCCAAATATCATGGAACAGGTCAAATCAATGTTTAGTTGATTTCTGTTCCACTAGATGGCGCCCTGCCATCTAAAAAGCACATGTGCTCTTGGTCTGGATATGCTTTCTTTATTTTTATTAAGAAATATGTTATCATTCTGTTGATTTGCTGATTTGCGCAGAATGAGGTTTCAAATGTTGAACCTATAAGTTAGCAAATGATTCACATTTTGTTTATTCACAATCGCTTTTTTAACATTCAGGAGGTTTCTTCCTTATTTAGTTTAATATCTATAGAGCGTAATATATATGTTATACAAATATAGAAAGAAGTGTAGAATATATGACACGAATAAATATTAAACAATAAAACAAAAGGTTATTGTTTTTAAGAACAAGATAGAATCGTTAAAAAAGATGTTCCATTGTTCCTAATCCAAATAATTGAATAATAAATATAGTAAAATCTTGCTAAAGAGAATCCTGGATATACCCACACATACATCTTTATTAAGAACACCGGTCTTATACAGATTCACCACAGGAAGGAAGCATAGATATGAGCTCCTATACTCCAGGCAGAGCAGCACCCAACAGCCCCCAGTTCCGATGCATGTCCAGTGGCCACATAATCCACCGTGCATAGGTTAGCGTATCACTGAAAAGGCGAGTATGGAATCAGCCGCGTTTTAGTCTTCCTTTTTCTCTTCCAAATGGACCACGACATTCGGCGATTCTGTTAATCTCACTCTGAATCGTGGATATACCGAACCTTCTTTCTTAACAAACCTGATATAATCCTTAATATTAATAATACCATATAGTGAAAACCTTGGCTATAATGAACCAAGTATTCGGTTCCATTAGGGTTCGTAATAGCGAGACTTTCTTGTATATGCAAATAGGATTTTAATTATTGTCATTAATTATCATTCTTTTTTAAAACACTATAACTAATAGAGATTCATTGAATGTATTTATATAAAAAAGGCGTATCTGCATCTGAGAGAAATAAAAACAATTTTTTCTCTAAATATTTCGAGAGATTTCTTGTAAAGAATTTGTAAATTACTTTTGAGTTTATCGTGCAATAAATTAATAAAGAGGAAGCAATCCCTCTCTCTCTAAATATTTTGAAAAGAATATGTTCCTTGGTTCAAATCACATTAATAGGTACCGCTCAGCAAGAGCAACCTATTTCATGATAATTGAAACAGTTGTTAATATGTGAAGGTTATTCACATATTAAAACGAAATGTTAACGCGGGATTCAATCCCGGTTCATGACTGTCGGGAATCGAGGGTTTTACCCACTAGTCCACCGACTTTTTGTAATATGTTCCTTAACAGATCCAGCTAAGCCTTTTTTATATAAATTATAGCTAATCAGTTATTTATTTCAATAAAACTGGGTGAGCTTTCTACCCAAAGGTTTTTCCTTCAAGGCCCTAATACGATAAATCATCTTTTAAGGAAATCATCTTATAAAATCATCTACTTATAAAATATAAAAATATATATCCTTTATTTTTTAACGTGGTACTCCTGTTGAAGGTCTGACAAGTCCAAAATCTAGAAAATATAAATTATTCAAGAAACGTAGCCCTTGAAGCATTATTTAATTTTTTAAACATCTACTTATGTTATTAACATCTCAAAAATATGATTACAATTATTTTAAAACTTATTAAAATCGGAAACTATTAAATGATCTGAAATTATCTTTAATTTAAAATATATGATAAGATTTTCTAGTTACGTATTAATCCGAGCTAAACCACTATTTACTAATAATCCACATTCCCATGAGAGAATTCATAAATTTTGCTACTTAATAACACAGTGGAATTCTTATATTTCCATATTGGACATGTAATTCTATTTACAGTAGAAGCTGCGCGGTTTACCACTGACAACAAGAGCTTACTAAACCAAACCTTAATTCGATATGTAGCGGAATATCGTTTCCTTCAGATTAAATCTATTCATCTTTGCTCGATATATGAATAAATAAACGCTTCAATTTACTTCTTGTATTTCAAATAGCATCAACGATATATGTTTATTATACACACACACACACACACACACACACACAAAGCCTTTATTAAGACATTAGTCTTATACAGATTCTCCGTACAAGGTGCAATAACAGGAAAAGAGCAGCACAGGAAACCAGTAGTTCCGCAACTATATGATATATGTTTATTATAATATTATTATAATAAAGATAATCATATCTAATGGCTGCAAGAAAGAATAAATCGTATTCTATTATTTCGACTATACCTCATCCAAAAGATTGGAGAAAAAGCCTGTTGAAGTTAATCCGAAAAAGAAAAAGGAATTAGATGAAAAAAATAGATAAAAAGAATTATTAATGTTAAGAAAGTTCTGGAGGGTAGATTGAATGGAAATAGAACTGTCGGAAGAACTATACTGATGAACTAAATGAAAGGAGACACTTTGAAGAATTGAAAAGTTTGAAATAAAGCATAATCACGCCACTGCATACCAAGACATGTTCAAGATCAGGGGCACTTGGAGAAGAACCTATAACCAAACCTAACTTCAACTAACCTAACTAAATTTAGAATATTATTCAATATAATTATACAGAACGATTTGTCCCTCTGCTAAAATTATAAAAGAAACAATTTTATCTCGATATCTGCAAAGATATTTGAAAATATTTTTATTAACGTTTAAAAATAAAAACGCGATATTTTAAACCTATATGAAAATAATATCGATTCTCCCACATAATATTATATAAAGAACCAGACAAAAATACATATTTGTAGAAACAGTAAGGCATCTCTTATAATGAGATAAAAATAATTCCAATATTAGTAATACCATATAGTGAACCATGGCTAGAGTCAACCAAATTTTCAGTTCTATTTGGGTTCTCAATAGCGAGGTTTTACCATAGTGAAACCATGGCTATAGTGAACCAAAACTTAGACACATTGGGGTTTGCCATAGCGAGTTTTAACAGTAGTGATGTTGATCAATATGTGAAGCTCCAATACAATTTACACTCAAATTATTGTTCATACGTACATTAGAATGTACCATGAAAGACCGACTAAAACCTTCCTAAACTCTGTATTATCCTCAATCAGTTTAAGTGAGGTTTTACTTTATAAAAATAATATATAAATGAAATCAAAAATATTTATAAAATGGACAATTAAAATAGATATTCATATAGTTAATATTCTTATGTATTATTATTTTTATATGGTTATAAAATCTAATCGTAAACACTAATCATCGAATCATTAATGAAAACTACACTCAACACTACACATATATATATATATATAGAAAGATAGAGAAAAAAAAAGGTATTTTTAAAAAGAAATATATTTCCGAATGTAAAATAGGCATTTCTCTTCCTATAAAGAAGACCTATTTTGTGGAGAGAGAAAAAAGCTAAGCCTACTACTAGCAGATAGATATATCTGTCTGAAACTTGAGGGGTAGAATTTCCTCTCAGTCTGCCTTGAGCCATTTGTTCTCACAAATATTCCCCTCTAAAATCCGCAAATAAGAAAAGTATGGAAATATATGATTTGGTGGGCAGCCGATCTTTCTGGCAGGGCTCATTTTTTAACTGGTAAGAAATCCACCTCGAAAATGCATTAATATAAACTCTTTTTGAATAGCTGCATTAGTTTTATTTATAAATTATATGTATATATAATACTTTAAAATTTATATATTAATATTCACATGGTATACCATATATTTCTATTTATAATTTATTATGTTATTAATATTAGGAATTTTATTTTTGGTCTTTTATAAGAGAAAGTTCATTTTAACGAGGTTACACTGTATACGTTGTTGTTTTTTTTTTTGTCTGGACAAGTTTATGACGCCCTGAAAGCCGATTTATTAGAATGTTAAATCTTTTCTGTTAAGACTTTTAAACATTTTTGTCTATACTCATTCTATTTCTCTTACGTATAACTTGATTAATCTCAATTTATATATGTATATATTAATATACCAAAAAAAAGGAAAACGCCATTCCGTTAAATGTAACCATTGCAATAGTGTATACGTTGGAGAAACAGGCAGGTTAGTCAAGGACAAAATTAATGAACACAATAGAAATATAAAAACAAAGACAATAGATCACTTATTTTTCAACACATTGAAACAACAGGCCATACTTTTAATTTAGCTGAACCAAAAACCTACTACACCAACATAAATAATAAACATAAAACCTAATCCTTGAAGCAATAGTATCCACGAAACACCAGAGCATTAATAGACACATAGATATCCCAGAAGTATACGATAGTTTGATACACAACCCTGATACATAAAACTACATTCCAGATAAGCAATAGTATATTTCTCGCTTGTTTTGTATATATAAAATTTAATTCAGGCATAAAATATTCATGTTAATTTAAAAAATTTGCACATCTTTAGATATGTAAATAGCATACCATATATAAATAATAGCTGAAAATTGTGATTCATTACGTCTTATACACTCCTGTCGAAGGGTTTACGATACCCGAAAGCTCGAGATATCATTTATGAAATAAAGAAACTTATCCTCGGAGTTTTCATGTGTTACTGCAAATTAAAACTCTTCATATTAGGTCATCACCCTACAATACAGAAGGTTAAAATGGTGATGAAAAATAGTCTATAAGACCAGTTTCAGCATATTCAAACAAGAGACCAACTTATAAACCATGGTTCAAGCTATGTGGTTCACATCGGTACAAGTCCGACATCGATCTCATAATATGCTACGAGAGGGTATATAAAATATTTGTCTTTTAAATTGTTTGAACTGGTGTTGAGGCACATTCTGTATTATCGCTTTAACGTTCTGAACTCAGGTGATGAATTAAAATGGATTGTTTTAATGCACATATAGAATACAGTTACGAGCGTCATTCCTAATCAGTCGTCTCTGTCACCGTTTGCTTTTTTTTTTGGAATGGCGCCCTCCTATTGGTTGGCTACGATCACGCCACCTTTGCCCCCCCCCCCCCCCCCCCCCATCATGCCTCCCCCACTCGCTCTTTCGTTTTTGTGACTATTGTTTTGGAGCGGGTCGCTCTTTAAATAAATTCATATATTAGTTAATAACCAAATGGAATCCTCTCTTTCCTTTTCCCAGTATGAGACGCCTACGGAAGCCAACAGTACATAGACAGATAAAGCACATAGGCTATAGTTATTAACTAATATATGCATTTATTTAAGGCGCCAATTTATAATTGTAACAAATAGTATTTGAATAAAAACATTCAATCGGGTAAAACACGGGCGTTGCCCGGGCCATTCGGCTAGTCTATATATATAAAATTGAATGTCTGTCTGTCTGTTTGTTTGTTTGTACTCTATAGATTCAAAAACCATACATCCAATCGCCGTGAAATTTTGGGATATTATTAGGTATATCACCGGGAAGGTTTTTGAAAAATAATTTCATGAATATCTTGAATATCCTTAGAGTTATTTGCAGATTTGTAGATTTAACTCGCAAGCAGCGCCCCCATTGTGACGATGATAACAAGTTTTCTTATCACTAAGTTTGTTATCTTAAATATTATTTATCAAAAGTAAGATTATCTCAGGATGACACGGCAATGTGACACGGGAAAAAATGTTCACTAGATAAAACTATGATTTTCTATATGATATAAAAAGCCAACAATGAAGAGTGAATGTAATATAAAAAGCCAACAATGAAGAATGAATGTAAGATAAAAAGCCAACAATGAAGAGTGAATGTAATATAAAAAGCCAACAATGAAGAATGAATGTAAGATAAAAAGCCAACAATGAAGAGTGAATGTAAGATAAAAAGCCAACAATGAAGAATGAATGTAAGATAAAAAGCCAACAATGAAGAGTGAATGTAAGATAAAAAGCCAACAATGAATAGTAAATGTAATATAAAAAGCCAACAATGAAGAATGAATGTAAGATAAAAAGCCAACAATGAAGAGTAAATGTAATATAAAAAGCCAACAATGAAGAATGAATGTAAGATAAAAAGCCAACAAAGAAGAGTAAATATATTATAAAAAGCCAACAATGAAGAGTGAATGTAAGATAAAAAGCCAACAATGAAGAGTAAATGTAATATAAAAAGCCAACAGAGTGAATGTAAGATAAAAATCCAACAATGAAGAGTGAATGTAATATAAAAAGCCAACAATGAAGAATGAATGTAAGATAAAAAGCCAACAATGAAGAGTGAATGTAATATAAAAAGCCAACAATGAAGAAGGAATGTAAGATAAAAAGCCAACAATGAAGAGTGAATGTAATATAAAAAGCCAACAATGAAGAAGGAATGTAAGATAAAAAGCCAACAATGAAGAGTGAATGTAATATAAAAAGCCAACAATGAAGAAGGAATGTAAGATAAAAAGCCAACAATGAAGAGTGAATGTAATATAAAAAGCCAACAATGAAGAATGAATGTAAGATAAAAAGCCAACAATGAAGAGTGAATGTAATATAAAAAGCCAACAATGAAGAAGGAATGTAAGATAAAAAGCCAACAATAAGGAATGAATGTAAGATAAAAAGCCAACAATGAAGAGTAAATATAATATAAAAAGCCAACAATGAAGAATGAATGTAAGATAAAAAGCCAACAATGAAGAGTAAATATAATATAAAAAGCCAACAATGAAGAATGAATGTAAGATAAAAAGCCAACAATGAAGAGTAAATATAATATAAAAAGCCAACAATAAAGAATGAAAGCAAGTTAAAAAGCCAACAATATGAAGAGTAAATCTCTATCTCTTTATATATATATATATATATATATATAAAAGTCAATTTCTGTCTGTCTGTCTGTTTCGCGATAAACTCAAAAACTACTGAACCAATTGGTACCAAATTTTGCATGTAGCTTTTTATAAACCTGAGGAAAATTTTCGGCTGCATTTTGATTAGTATTTTTGGCTATTTCTTTTTTTCATTTGAAGAACTTTTTTTACGCGGACTAATCCGGAATGGAATGAATACCTAAATATGGCCATTTTTTTAAGCATCGGTGGTTCAGTGGTAGAATGCTCGCCTGCCACGCGGGCGGCCCGGGTTCGATTCCCGGCCGATGCATTTTTTTTTACAATTTTTAAAACTCATTTATATTATCTTATATATATAAAATTGAATGTCTGTCTGTCTGTCTGTTTGTCTGTACTCTATAGATTTAAAAACAATACATTCAATCGCCGTGAAATTTTGGGATATTATTAGGTATATCACCGGGAAGGTTTTTGAAAAATAATTTCATGAATATCTTGAATATCCTTAGAGTTATTTGCAGATTTGTAGATTTAACTCGCAAGCAGCGCCCCCATTGTGATGATGATAACAAGTTTTCTTATCACTAAGTTTGTTATCTTAAATATTATTTATCAAAAGTAAGATTATCTCAGGATGACACGGCAATTTATTTGCGACAAGAATAATGATACAATTCCAATGCGAAGATACCATTCCTTTAACTTCCAATTACCGAGGGAACCAATTAATATTGATTTTATTCAACTTATCGAGTATTTCTCAAGGGACCGGGAAAAAATGTTCACTAGATAAAACTATGATTTTCTAATGTAGAAAATTAGGAAAGACAAAATTCAGGATGACACGGCACACAGGGACCGGGAAAAAATGTTCACTTTATCGAGAGATTCAAATTTACGAGTTTCAAATTATCAAAATATATATTTTTTATTTTTTAATAAGTTTTTAGAGAATTTTTTTAACATATGTTCGCTAGACAAACCTTTACTCGGGTAAAACCCCGGGCGAAGCCGAGTACGTTTTATAAGTTTAAAGAGAATTGTTTTAACAAATGTTCGTTAGACAAACATTCACTCGGTTAAAACCCGGGCGAAGCCGGGCACATCCGCTAGTAATACATAAGATAAACTCTAGTCCAGTAACCTGAGAGGGCTTTATAAAAATGTATTATATATGATTATAAAATATCTATTTTATAGTGTTTTAATGATTATATATTTTTATACTATATTATATATTGTGAATATACAGTGTACTCCGCTTATAACAAAGTCGGTTATAGCGAAATTCCGCATATAGCGAATGAAATTGTCTGCACGAAAGAAAAGAAGGGCTTAAACCATTAAAAGAACTCTGGATATTGCGAAGTCGGATATAAAGAATTTTCGCTTATAACGAAGTGATTTGCATGTATAAATTTTTATTTTATCCGTTTATAACGAAGTTTTCTCATTTACCATTATAATTGACTAATATATTATGCATAATATATATCAAATTACAACGTGTTAATGACACAAATTTAATGATACACAACAAATAAGTTAATAATATACAATTTTAAAATATGCAAACATATTATAAGTATTTTTTTTACATTATTTAAACAAAATTAAATTGTTTAATAAACGCTTATATTTTATTAACGTTAGAGATGGATTTCGATTCTTACGCTGACAATGACGTCGTTACAAATGCCATGTTATCCGATGTAGAAATTGTCGAGAGCATTCTTCAAGCAAAAGAAGAAGAAGAAACGGACCAAGTTGATGAAGAAGTAGACCCAATTGTCCACATTCCGCATCCAAAAGAGGTCTTGGAGAGCATTCAAACTCTGCGATTGTTTCTTCAATGTCAGGATGAGTCCAAGTCTCTTCATAGGCATCTGTCAGACTTGGACAACATCGAAAAGAGTGTTCAGCACTTGTTACTGACTTCTAAATGTCAAAAGAAAATCACAAACTACTTCTCCAAAAACACCTGATGAGGTTGTTATTGATCTTTGTGTTGCTCTTTTGAGTTGAATAGTAAATAAAATTATTGGTACAAAACATTTTTTTTTTCCAACTGCGGATATAACAAACTTCGGATATAACAAAGTGATTGTCATGGATAATGCGACTTCGTTATAAGCGGAGTACACTGTATCATATTATATATTCAATTATATATATTTTTATAATCGTGCGTATGTGATATAGAGTAGTACTCTTCTAGCAAACCCCAATGAGACTGAACCTGTGACTCACTATAGCCATGTTTGTTATAGCCATAATTCATTGTATTATAAAATATTCAAGTTCGTTATAAGGGAGGATTTTCTATATTCTAGGTTCGTTTTAGCGAAGTTTTGTTCTATAAGCATTTATATTAAAAATAGGAAAAATGTAATGCCCCTTATTTTTAAAATCTGAATCAATGTACTCTTCTTGAGTAGAAAAAAACATTTTTCCGAAAGTATCGCCATATTAAAAATAAATGGTGTTACATATTTCCTCTTCTCTAATATAAATGCTTAAACATACAACATGTAGAAAAGTCTGTAACTCGAAAGCTCGAAAAATTTTATAAATTATTAAAGAAATATTTTCTGAGGAGTACCTTTATTTGGATTAATTTTCTTTAATTTCTCCTACGAAATGGAATATAAATCAATAGTATGCAAATTTAATTTGTTCACACATACAAATAATACGATATTTTATATTAAAAATTTCAGATAGTTTTTGAGAATAAGCATTGCAATAGCTATAAACGCCTTATAGATTTAACTAGCGACATCTCTCCACACACAAAGTGCTGATGAACCAGGCCCTCATAACTTTCTTTCGCTTTCCGCTAATTATTGACGATAAAGGTCAATATTGCCACGTGGAAAATTAAGGGATAAAAACTTCAGGTTAACAAAGAAATGTATTTAAGGTAAGAACAAACTATGAATGATAAACAAAAGTAAGCAATGAAGGAAGTTTACAGAGTAGCAAAATATAAACATAAAAAATGATACTCTGTTAATAAAATAATAAATACTTTGCAGCATAACTCCTTCCCTATGGGAGCTGTGACCCACACCTAAGCAATTATTGTAGTTACTGACATGGATCTGACGTTCTTCTGCCAAGGATTCCATCGAAGTCTTGGAACTTTGTCCCTAGTATCTTTGCGTCCTTTTTCTTGCGGCGTGAAGAGCGGCTTTGTCGTCGTATCGTCAATAGGGACATCGTCATCTTGGAAGGAAGTCTTGGCTTTGACACAGAGGTGTAATCCTGGAGCCAGTTTCGGAAAATGTAGATCACAGCACCCATGGCTTCAAAGTCTTCTCGCCGATCTTCAGTTTGTCTTCCCTAACTTACCCAGCATCTCCACCAAAATGCCACGTAGAAAATTAGAGGAGAAAAATTCCAGGTTGACACAGCAATTTATTTAAGGCAAGAACAAACTATGAATGATAACAAAAGATAAGCAATGAGGGAAGTTTACAGAGTAGCAAAATATAAACAAAAATGTATACTCTGTTAATAAAATAATATATACTTTGCTACAATATTGTGAATAAAGATAATTGTTGTGGATAAATTGCATTGTTGGAAATAGAATTTATTGATGTGAATAAAGTTTATTGCTGTGAATAGATTGAATTGTTGGGAAGAAATATCATTGTTATAGATAAGTTTCACACACACATTGTTGGGAATAAAATTCATTGTTGTGGATAAAGTTTATTATTGTGGATGAATCTTTGTGAATTAATTTCATTGTTTGAATAAAGTTTCATTGTTGGAAATAAAATTCATATTTGTGGATAAAGTTTAATTGTTAAAGATAAATTTCATTGTTGTGGATAAAGTTTCATTTTTGTGAATAGTTTAATTGTTGAAGATAACTTTCATTGTTGTGAATAAATTTCAATTTTGTGAAGAAAGTTTCATTGTTTTGGATAAAATTTGATTGTGTTGTGAAGTTTCTTTGTTGAAGATACATTTTATCGGTTAGTACAAATCTCATTTTTGTGTATGAAACTTCATTGTTGTATATAAATACCATTGTTTCGGGAAGGTTTCATTGTTGTGGTTGAATACTTCATTAATGTGGCTAAATACTTCATTGTTGTGGATAAAATTTTATTGTGGGGAATGATTTTTTATGATTAAATTGTTGCGAATAAATTCAAGCGCATTTAAATTCGTAATTCGTTAAATAAAAAAGATATATATATAGAATAACCAATTGGTTATAAGGATGATATTTTTCTAAATGATGGTAGACCGTCTTATGCTCGTCTGAAGAAATAGATGAGAAAAGAACTGAGTGACAGATCCCAAATACTCGCCCATTTTTTCAAATAAAAAAATGGGTCAATATCTGAACAAAATTTTGAATCTGTTGCTATTCTACTATCGAACCTGCTTTCAACAAAATGCTAAAGAAGACATTATTTTATGATTATTTCATAATAAATTACATTAGAGTCAAATATTCCAACACAACAAACTGTTTATAAAATTAGAGGAAGCAAATTACAGTTTCATTACCGATCAATTAGTCCTTCGTTAAATTTAAAAAAAAACAGAAGAATGTTAATAGACTTATGTTAGAAATTAGAGTTAAGCTTTTTGTGTGTCGCTTCAGTGACAAGTTGACAGAATGAAATTAATAAGAGGATAAAATGTAAAAGAAAAAAACAATTCAAGCATTGCCTTTAACGACATTTATATATGTCGTTAATAGAAAAATGTGTTTTACTAATTATTTAAAATATTTTTTTGTTTTTATTCAAATAATACAAATTTCTATTAGAAAAATAAATAGATGACGAACGAAAAAGAAATTTGTGTAAATTCTTAATTATTATTGCTTAGGTATTTCTTAATTCAAATATAGATTTGTACCATTTTATCGTTTTTAAAATTTTTCATCGGTTATAGGTATATACCTTTTTTACAATTTTATGTTGTGGGTATTTAGATCAAAATGATTTTTCAGATGAAAGTATGCTGATATACTTTTGTTATTTCCTTTATTAATAGTTTATCGTAGAGTCGTTTTTATTTTCAGAATATAGGTATATTTATTCAATAGTGCCGTTAAAGTAACACACACCAGTACTGTATTGAGGCCAAAGATGAATGACATAAAAATGTTTCAAGCTACAGGCTTGAATACAGAAATAAAGATGTTTTCAACATAATTTTTAGGCATTACTATCATATTGAGGGAAATTTTCTGCCGTTGTATCTTTTCAATTTTTTTTTTCTGTCTAACTTGAATTCACCTCTTCTTGTTATTTTTTTTTTCTAAACTCTCTTCCTCTCCTTCCCTGGACCCAGAGATACTCACTTGTGTTGCAGTTCTGGTGGTTTACTGTTTACTTGGTTCATTGCCACAATGATCAGTCTGATTGGTGCGGCCTTAGGATTAGAACTAGAAGACCATGTTTCAAATGGCCAATTAGTCGAGGTGTATCATTTATTCAACATAATTGTTGGATTCAAATGTAAATATTCATTTATTCATTTATTTGCATTTGTTTTATTCATTGGTTTTCATTAATTTATTTATTTCCTTTTAATCTGTGAGTTTTATTTTTGTTATTTGGCACTGTTGGTTTTTTGTTGACATAATCTCCTCGCATAGTTGGGATGTATTGTAATCCAATTTCGTGGTTAATAAAAACCTACTCTATTCTTTGCAAAGTATTTATTCATTCATTCTTATTAAATCAAATCTAAATAAACTACCAAAGAATCTAAATCTACAAGAATTTCGAACAATAATATTTGGTTAGGTTTATTTGACAAATCATATATATTATAGATGCATCAACCATTTTTAAAATTTAATTTCCAACGTTTCATTGATTCTCTGTCAATTTCCTCAAGAGAATAATTATTTCTGAATCTGAGAAAAGATAGGATTCAGAAATAATCATTCCCTGAGGAGAGTAAAAGAGCCACTGAAACGTCGAAAGTTATTTTTTTTAAATGGTTGATACAGCAATATCTTTTCCAATATTTATTGCTGTAGTACTGGAATGCCATCCTATCTAATGGCAAATTCCCAGTTACCTTCAATAATGATGCTTTTCCAAGTCAAGAATGGCTACAAAGGCATCTTTTCCTTGTGTTAAAGGCGGTTACAGTCTTGAGAAAAGTAGAATTGCCACAGCATGTGGTTCTAGATCGTTCCTTCATGATCTAACTGCAAATGCTTCTTATCTTTTGCTCTTTAACTAAAAAGTATTCAATGAAATTAGATGCCCAGTACTATTTTATATGAAGAGTAATCCGCCAGTATTTCCTTAAAATAAAGATAATAGACTGATGGACAGAACTTACCTTTTAGAAAACTATGAACGGATCATTTTAAAAGTTTAAGATTCTTTGTCTGATCTACTGGTTATAAGATATTCTATTCAAATTCTCAACTACTGTCAATTCATTATAATTTAAATACTGGTTTAAAGATCCTTTGTCTGATATAGTGATGTAATACTGATAAGATCTGCTATTCAAAGGTACAATGGCTTTCGATTCATTATATTGTTGAGTTTTGTAGATTTCTGCCCTCTTTATAATTGTGTGAGATTCTTTGTCTGATCTACTGATTATAAGACCTTTTATTCAAATGTTCAAATACTGTCAATTCCTAAATTATAATTCTGGTTTGTAGATTATTTGTCTGATATACTGATTATAAGATCTTCTCTTCAAAGGTGCAATGGCTTTCGATTCATTATAATACTAAGTTTTGTAGATTTCTGCCGTCATTATAATTGTGCGAGATTCTTTGTCTGGTCTGCTGATTATAAGATATTCTATTCAAAATTTTAATGACTGTCAATTTAATATAATTATAATACTGAGTTTTGTAAGATTTCTGTAGTCATTATAATTGTGTGTGATACTTCGTCTGCTCTACTGGTTATAAGATATTCTATTCAAAATTTTAATGACTGTCAATTCATTATAATTATAATGCTGAGTTTTGTAAGATTTCTGTAGTCATTATAATTGGCTTATATATATATATATATATATTCTTCCTATTACACGTAGTACAGGCCATGATAATCATAGTGGGTAGTAATTGGCGATTGCGTGTACTGTAAGTGCCTCACATGTCTACACATGTTGAAGCAGTTCAACCTTTCCACTTACAATTGTGTCAGAACCTAATTAGGTTATTTTTACTTACTGGAATTTTGAATCACTTGGGATTTTGAAAACATCAGGGTCTATTTGAGCAATTTCTTTTTCAGGAAAAAAGTGTCCAATGCGGGATTCGATCCTGGGTCTTGACTGTCGGTAATCAACGGCTTATTCTACTCTTCCACCGACCCTGTCAAACTCCGCCCTTGCCGGTCCCAAGCTCGGATGAAAAAGAAGGAGGGGGAGCAGTAACAAGCTCACTAAAAACCTGGGCTCAGCTGGCCCGGCTGATAGTACCCTATAAGGGCTCCTAATCCAGGGATACAGGATGAGCAGCGTTTGTACTCCATGTTAGGAGCGGCTGCACATGGCGTCTGTTCCTCATGTCAGAGGCGGCCATTTATTTTGGCAGTCGGCTTGCCACTGAATAGTGCTCCCAGTCTTAATGACAAAGGCAAACGCATTCTACTTCACCCAGTGTAGAGATAAGAAAGAAGAAGACCGACCACGTCTCATATTTTGAAATTCGAAAACTCTATTTACCTATATGCGCTTTCATTTCATAAATAATATATTTATCATTTAAACAAATCTCTATGAATATTTATTTGGAAAAGTGACATTTATTTCTATTCTTTCACCATTTCTATTGTAAACCTATTCTAATATATTTATTATAATATGATTTTGTCTAATATCACAACATATATATAAAATATGAATTATTTATTTCTTCAATTTTAAATTTTAAAATATTACGTTTGACAAATGCAGTATTAAAATTTAATTTTGTTTTTATAAATGGGGTTTAAAGCTGGAAATTTTATTTTCCACTCTCTTCCAAATAAATTTAAAACTTTAATATATTTATGCGCACAAGATTATTGAAATGTATTTAAATTATTCAACGTGCGCGAAATAAAACTTTTCCAAATATTATAATTATATATTTTAAACATTCCTTACTTATATATATATAAATAATGTTTATTTATTAAGAATACTTTCTCTAACATTAAATATAAATTTAATATTCAAATATATATTTTATTCTTTACACACACAATATTATTTTAAAGCAGAGATTTTTCAATTAAAAAAATATTACGTTTGACTCCGTGCACACACAATTCTAACACAGAATATCTAATGATGGTTTTAGATATGTATATTTTGCCAGAAGAACAATTAATCTTATATGTGAAAAAAATTACAAATGTGATATTTTACTGGGATAAGGTGCATAAATTAAGAAAAAGGCATCTCCTTATCGTGCAACTGAAAGTTGCTGATGGCCAATTTTTTGGTCGTTAAGGTAGAGCATGCACCACGCTGATGAGGGCCAACAGCCCGAAACGCGTCCGTGGTTAGCTTTTATTGATTAATCAAGAATGGGTATTTGGCCAATTCTGGAATAATTAAAAATCAACGAGAATAGTTGATATTTATTCCGATAGATTGCGCAAGCCATCCGAAACTTTCGATTGCACGATAAGGAGATGCCTTTTTCTTAATTGATCTTAAGCCACCTTTTCAGTCGAATTAAAGTTGTAACTATGCGAGTCGCTGAGTACATTAAAACCTCGATAAAACGAACCGACGATATAGCGAACCCTCTCTTCTAACAAATATAAAATGACCCCTGGGTGTTAGTAATACAAGTATCATACATACTCGTAGTTAGTAATACTTGTACCATATAGTAAACCATAGCTATAGTGAAAACCTGTCTATAACGAACCAAGAGTTCGGTCTAATTGAAATTCTCTATTGATATGTTCTACTGTTTTTATGGGTAAAAGAAGGGCGTCGATGGAGGGATGGTCTAAACCGTTAGTTTTTGACTGCTACGACCCAGGATCGAATCCCGCATTGGGAACTTTTTTATAAATAAAAAATACTCCAATGGCTCATGATTCTTTCAAAAGTCCAGCCTTATCAGAGAGTGTAAGTAACCAAACGGGGCTCTAGAATATTTGTAAGTGCAAAGTCGAACTGCTTTTCACATGTGTAGATTTGTGGTGCACTTACAGTAAAAGCAGTCGCCAACTTCTACCCACCATGATTATCATGGCCTGTACTTTGTGCATTAGAGTTAATTTAAAAAATGGGTTAAAGAAACATTCGTGACTTGGTGTTTCTGTTTCATATATATAGATGGTAGTTATTGCTCTATATATTTCACCGTTTTCACCATATCTGCACTCTAGCAGAATTAGGCCAATAGTAAAATGCTAAACGGCAAATTTAGTTAGTTCAAAAAGTACATTTGGAGATCGTGGTTTCATATTTTGTCATTTCATGGCAGTTATAATTCAATGCAATTAACAAAGAATTCCTGAAACACTCGAATTTAACAAGGAGATACTCAAACTGCAAAATCCCTATGTAAATTATTTTGCATAAATCTAGATAGCCATTTTTTTCTAAGAGAATATTGATCTCAAGAAATTGTATTCACCTCTACCATCAAAATTAACTCAGAATCCGTGCACATTCTGTTGAATTTAGAAAATATTTTTATTCTATTTTGACAAGGGTGTTGACACGCTCTTTTATTTATTATATTTTAAAATATAATATTGTTCTATTTGTGTGTAATCAGTAATAATTTGCATGACGAACCATAATGAGACTGAACTATTGTGTGTGTGTGTGGTTCACAATAGCCATGGTGTATTATAGTTATTGTGATATTATATATTAAAATGACGTGTGATTTTTCAGATATGTTTCCTTAATAAGTAATAGTTATCTCAAAACTACATATATTGTTATAATATAGTTTTGAATATAGTGAACATATATATATATGCGATTTTGTCTCCCAAATATCACCTGTCGTGTGTAGAAATTTGGATAGGTAATACCATGATATCATTTTAACGGAGTTCCAGATTAAAAAACTTATTTTTATAGTACCTTAACATTTAATAATACACACACAATGTCTTGCTGTATTTATTATGAAGTACAATAAAACCTCACTAAAATATCATGGGATTTAGCAAACTTTCGCTTATAACGAACATGAAATAATCCCCAGTTTTATTTTATAATAAAGTCAACTATGGCTATTGTGGACCACAGGGTTAGTCCCATTGGGGTTCGCTATAGAGGGCTTTACTGTATACAGTAAAACCACGTTAAAACGAACCGAGGATATAGCGGACCTTCCCTTATAACAAACCTAAAATAATCCCCTTGGTAGTAAAGTCATAGAGTAAACCATGGCTATAGTGAACCAAGAGTCAGTCCCATTGAGGTTCTTTATAACGAGGTTTTACTGTATGTCACATAATTGTTCAACCTTCATCAATTTCAACCTTGTGTCCACTATCAGTATGTCGCGAAGTTAGGCCATCGTTTCGAGCATGTTCACCGTATAAAATGATTCTGAAGTCAAATCTTCTATACTTTGTGAAGTCTTCCCACATTTTTATTCCTTTATACACTACACCAATAGTGATCACTAACCATATATTTGAAGTTCTAATTATTACAGGCAAATACGCATTAAACATATCGAGAATTTCATCTCGTTCCCTTTATTTTTTATTCCCTTCAAATAAATAAAGACATAATCAGTTAATTTTCAAAATGATTTTACTTAATTTGCTTCCATGTCTGTCTTTCTGTTCATAAATATTGTAATCAATTTTTGTATATACTTAGAAAGCACGTAGAAATCTGAAATTTGATCCACTTGTTTAATCCTGATGACAATGCAATTTGACAAAATCCCAGATTTCTGGGTGATCGAGGTTTTCGTGAATGGATTAATTTCTATATTTCCCCCTTTCAAATTTTATTATTAACTTTTAATATACTTCCAGATCACGTATAAATTTGAAATTTTGCTAAATCACCTAATTCATCTGACTAAGCGAGTTTACAGTTTCTGATGGTGAGAGGGGGAGCTCAAAATTAACCAATTTCTATATTTCATTTAAAATATTCTGATCAAATTTTAAAATACTTCCACGCCATGTATTACTTTTTTAAAAAATAAACTTTTCCTGAAAACCTGATGTTTTTACTTTAATAATGAATTTTTATATAGACATAATACAGTAAAACCCCTCTATAACGAACCCCAATGGGAGTGAACCTGTGGTTTCACTATAGCCATGGTTTGTAATAGACATAGTTTACTGTATTATAAAATATAAATGGGAATTATTTCAAGTTCGTTATAAGGGAAGGTTCGCTATATCCCACGTTCGTTTAATAGGGTTTTACTGTATTATTATAACTGATAATAATAATAAATATTATTATTCTAAACCTTTCATACGAAGAATATTCACACACCCGGAGTTTATTTCTTAATATAAAAAGAGTGGATTGTAGGATCGAATTTTTCTATTGGTCCCATCTTTTTTCATCATTAAAAAAGGTACGCTTCACACGACCTACAGCCTTTATTTTAACAATAATCCTTCGTTATTATAATACACCCGTTGGACTAACATTTACTCTGAAAGAAGGAACATAGCCGGGGAATTTGCTTGGTATCTACAATATTGAATAAATAAATAAGAAAAATGTTTATTCGTGTGTAAAAAGAAAACATTTATTGCAGGATTTGTAAAAATATGATATCTGATGAAATTTGATCTCCCACTATATCATAGAATACAAATATTTAGATGAAGAAAGAGGGAAAACTCTTTAAAAACACCTTCTGGAGATTTAGCAACCCACTGCAGACGCTGAGAGCTATTTCAGAAAAGAAAAATATAGCAATAGAGCTCTATAATTTCTACAGATCAATTGTAAATAGATTCACACGCAAAAGAGGTAGTGAGGAAAGTTTTAGAACAGATGTGTAAATAAATCCCTTTTCAAACAAAGGCTCACGTGCACATGGGGAAAGGGAGTAAACATTACTGTATTATTTTGTTGTATTAATATTTATTTAAGTAACCCAGGTTCCTGGAGCGTACAGAAGTCGCCAACTACCCGGGATGTCCTTCTGACCTAAGTCTTCTTGGATTTATATACAATGCCAGTGGAAGTCCAATTAATGAGGTGTCGCCAGGCAGATTTCTTTCTTGGGAGATTTTCTAGGGATGCTGGACATATGTTGGTGATACCTAGGAGAGTGGCTGTCTGGAATCTTTGGTATTGGAAGGTTGGGCAAGTGAAGAGGAGGTGGTCTACGGTTTGGTCTTCATCTTGGCAGTGGGGGCAAATTGGATCTTCTTTCGATACCTTTGCAAGGTCTGCCAGAATGTAACCATGGCCGGTTAAGATGGTTGTGGAGGTAGATCCATACAGAGCAATGGGCTCTAATAAAAGGCTTTTTGTTGTTGTTGTTGTTGTTGTATTCGTGTGTTTGTTCCGCATGTTTCCACAATATTTTTACTTAATTTGTAGTTTTAATTTTTTAATTATTGGTGTAACCTCTGATCTTATTCTGGCCTTATTTTGATCTGGTAAAAGTTTATAGAATTTTCAATGGCAGCTAAAGTCCTAGGTATATCAATCTTTTGAGACGAAACATAATTTAGTCCTTTTGATAGAAGCCTCGTAGCATTGGGTGTAATTGATCGGTTAGAAAGATTGACTACAGTGTTTTGATATGTTTGTGGATTTGTTTTTTGTTGCCAATTTTTTTTTTTTTTGTTTAATTTTTTAGATTGAATAAAGTGGATAGCTGTAACTTTGTTTTGACATTTGGTGTCTAAATATTGATTTAATCCTTCAATTAAATCATTATTTAAAATATCAAAACGATATCAAACATTTTTTTTACTGTATAGTAAAGAGTATTAATAAATAAAATTGTATTTATAGTCAATTTTTACACTAGTTTTTTACTTTTTTGATGAACCATTACCTTTACCTTCTTTTCATTTATTATTTATAATCAGTAGAGTTTTAAATATTGTATAAGATTATTTAATATTCTATGAAAAGATTTTTTAAATTCGATATTTGTATTTTGATATACTGTAAATTTTTCTCATTGCCTCTTTGCTACGTTAATAATTTTAATTTTGGTTTTACAATGAATAAATTACTGTGTCATTCTGAAGTTTGTCTTTCCTGATTTTCTACGTTACAATACAGTAAAACTTCGCTTAAAGAAACTGGGGATATAGCGAATATTCCTCTATGTTGTTCTTCTTCTTCTTTCTTATCTCTACTCAATCATATTAGGGTGTCAAGTTGTAAAGCTTGAGACTTTTGATGGTGTCTGTTGGGTGAAGTAGAATGCGTCTGTCTTTGTCATTAAGACTGGGAGCACTACTCAGTGGCAGGCCGACTTACCTCCAAAAGAAATGACCGCCTCTGACATGAGGAACAGACGCCATGTGCAGCGGCTCCTAACATGGAGTACAAACGCTGCTCATCCTGTATCCCTGGATTAGGAGCCCTTACAGGGTACTACTATCAGTCGGGCCAGCTGAGCACAGGTTTTTTAGTGAGCTTGTTACTGCTCCCCCGCCTCCTTTTTTATCCGGGCTTGGGACCGGCAAAGGCGGAGTTTCTATGTTGTTGATATTGTCCTATCCAATGAAGAGTTAGATGTCTCCATGAATCTCTAGCACAGTAGTGAAATATTTTCTTATAACAAACATGAAAGACCCTAATAATAGCGATACCATATAGTGAACCATAGGTATAGTGAATTTATGGCTATAACGAACCAAGAGTTTGTTCCTATTAAGGTTCGCTATAGCGAGGTTATACTGTATTTTATAATAATAAAGCCTAAATCTAAGATCACTTTTCTTATAAATATAGTATTAATTATATTTAGGTATTTTTATAACAAAATAATATAATCAAATTTAATGTTTTATCTAGAAAAAGTTACATTTCTATCTATTTGAAAGAAACCTTTCATATTTTATAACATTTTGTGAGAAGAAAGGGAGAAGAGTTTTGTATGCATAACGATGTAAGATAGAGCGAAATTAAAAATATTTTTCAGAAAAAAAAGGCAGAAGAGGAAACATAATTTCCAAACAGGAAGTTCTCTTCAAAATTAATAACAGCAGATCCGGAAATGGCGGGAAAAGTTACACAGAGTAGTTTGCTCCGTCCGCCATATTTAATTGCACAGAATGTGTAACAGAAGATTGGAAAAGAACTGAGAGATGACATTTTTCTCTTTTAACGGAAGAAGTTTTAAATAGAAGCAATTTTAATAATTTCCAACTTTTTCTTTTTTACACGTGTGAATATATTCATTAATCTTAATAAATATTAAATATGTTTTTTTATATATATTTAATAATTTAATTTTGATTAAATATGTATCTTTATGAATACATATATTTTATATTTTAATAAAATTAGATGGTATTTTTTATATATTTTATTTTAATATATATTAGATTTATTTTAGTTATTTATTCGTTACAAAACACAGAATGTATTCTATGTAGATATTTGTGTGTATAAATGTTCGAAATTTTATATATATTGTCACGTTTGTGAATTTTATAATTAATTATTTCTTTTTTTTTTCAATAAATTTTGTATATTTATTTAAAATGTAATTTTTTATCATCATCACATACAATGTAAATTTTTGATAAACAAATGATAATAAATAACAACAACAATGAATTTGCATTTTCATTATTAAAAAACAAAAAATAAATTAACAATGTAAAAACATATTTTAACTTACAACATTTCAACATTTAACACAAAAACGTTACAATATATTTTTCAAAATATATATACAGATCACATACATTTATAATAGAGAGAGTGAGAATAAATATTTAAATTTTAAGCAATTTTTTTATACAAGATAATGTAAACATATTAGATAAAATTTTATAGATTTTGATATCAAATAATAATATTTAATATTTGTTGTATATATATTAATTAATTGTTACCACAGAGTGTGTGTAAGCTCACAGGTAAATAGGCGCTAACCTAAAAAAAAGAAAAAAAGTTCCTTTGTTTAATATTAGTTTCCCTTTTATATTTTGTTCTCTGTCTTGTAAATCAATACCTATAATGTTTGATTAATATTCATGGAATCATTTTCATTAAAATTTCTAAGCAAAGCTAACAATATTACAGTAATTAACCATTAAGTTAATTATGAAAAAAGGGGCATCTCCTTATCGTGCAACTGAAAGTTGCTGATGGCTTGCACCATCTATCGGAATAAATATCAACTATTCTCGTTGATTTTTAATTATTCCAGAATTGGCCAAATACCCATTCTTGATTAATCAAGCTTGCACCACGCTGATTAGGGCCAACAGCCCGAAACGCGTCCGTGGTTAGCTTTTCTTGATTAATCAAGAATGGGTATTTGGCCAATTCTGGAATAATTAAAAATCAACGAGAATAGTTGATATTTATTCCGATAGATGGCGCAAGCCATCAGCAACTTTCAGTTGCACGATAAGGAGATGCCCTTTTTTCATAATTATGCACCCTATCCCAGTACAATATCACATTTGTACTATTTTTTTCACATTAAGTTAATGTTAGAGAGAAATGTATATTATTTACAAATAATAAATAATAGAAATTGAATTTTCAGTTCATTAGTGTCGTTTAGGTTCACGGTAGTTGAGATTGGGTCTTCAGAACTCTTGTTGAATTTTATATATTATTTTCTTTACTGGAAACCATTTAACTCTCTCTCTCTCTTAAACTGCAACAAGTAGGCACGGGATTGAAATATCTTCTTGGTTAAATAAAAATAGAGAAGAATTTAACCAATTCTATATAAGTATACGGTAAAGTGGCCATGCTTCGTGAAAATTTGTATATTATAAAATTTGGTTAGATTAATTTTGCTTTTCTTGAATTTTTTTTTAATTCTCTGAAATATCATTAGAATATTCATAGCATTTTTGTATTTTTTCATTTATAAAATTGGATGATATTCTTTTAATTGTTTTGCTGGATCATTTATATTTTAATATGTTTTAACTTCAAGTATTTTTGACAATGAAATCCGTATGTTTAGGTATTCTGGCAAGAACATTTTTAGTTTTTAATTTTTTAATTTTTAATTAGCATCACATCCTACTTTCGTCAAAGATTTCTATAAAAAGCCTTATTTCCATAACTTAATCTGATATTGTTAACTCATATATGGTTATGTATGCAGATTCTTCACATATCGATACTATATATAGCGTTATTTTCTCTCAATATGTTGTACCCGTCGAAGGGCGTGAAGCCCGAAAGCTTGTAGCCCATGCATTTTAATAAAAAAAAATTTTTTTCTCTTCGTTTTATAACTATTTACAATTCTATAAGAGAAATTTTCATGATTCATGTTAAAATTAAAAATCTTTTACGTTTGCTCTAACTTCTAATATTCGATGGCAATTGGCCTTGAAGCACAACTATCCTTGAACGCTATTCGTCGATTTACCAACCTCAATCCTGAAGTAATCCGCCTCCTAACGCATCTGTGTCGAAAGTCGCTGCAGCTGGCCAGATGGAGATTGCACCTCAACTTTAACAAGATTTGCCAAAGGGCCCGTTTCATCCCCCCATCTCTCAGAGTCGCAGATCCTGTGGGAAATTCTCATTCGAACAGGGTTATCCTCCGATCCCAACGCCAATTACTATGGGCTAGAACCCAGGGATGTTATTCGCGAATACGCTGCTTGTCCAAGACCATTAAAGGCATCATTTCCCAAGTCACCAATCTCATATCCCAATCCAATATGGTTGAATTCCTTGGTCTCCTCACCGCCGACATCAGACAGCAGGACAGCATCATTAAAGGGCGTCAATACAGGAAGCTATCCTTTTGGATCAGCAAATATGGCTTCCCAGAGGAATTTCACCCCGACAACCAACCGGTTCCCACTCTTCTCAATCTGTCATCTACAGTGTTGGCTCCTTCGCAGACCGAGGTTCTTTCCTTAGGCCTCAAGTACCGTCCTCCCACAACGCCTGACATTCCCAGGATTATTTCTGGTGTTGAGCCCGCCATCAGCTCCCTTTCCCACACAGCCCAATATGACATACGGAGTTCCATAGCCCATATCCTCCGGAAACCCACCCCTTCTCAGTCCCAATCTCTTGGTAAGTACCGCTCCCTAGCTACAATAAGGCGAAACCCTAACATTATAGTCACCAGATCGGATAAAGGTTCCCAGACCGTCGTCTTGGACACGGCTGACTATGCCTCCAAGATGACGGAGATACTCAGCGACCGCAATACATTTGTTCCCATTGCAGAGTCTGATGCATCTGCCTCAGCTAAATCTTTCAGATTGGGGTTATTGCGTTTGAAAAAATCGGGTCACATAACACCGGATCAATATAGTACTTTCATCTCCGACCTTAATAATATCCCCTATATCTATGGTCTTCCTAAGACCCATAAGCCTGGCATCCCCCTACGCCCCATCATAGCCTACCATCTTTCACCTGCCTATAAGCTGTCCAAATATCTGACTAGCTATCTCACACCTTGGGTGAAAGCCAGTCCACAATCCTCTGCCATTAGGGATATCCCTTCTTTTGTGCAATCCGTTAACTCTCTCTGCCCTGTCCCCAACACCGTTATGGTGTCTTATGATGTAGTTGCCATGTATCTTTCCCTCCCCCATCAGCTTATTATTAGGCACTTGACTAATTTCTTACAGGATAACCAGGTAGATCCCCGTACCGCAGAATCCATAGTCTCACTATCCTCCCTGTGTTTGGACTTCACTACTTTCACATTTAACAACCAGTTGTTCAAACAAATCAGAGGCTCGCCCATGGGCAGCCCACTATCCTCCCCACTTGCAGAAATAGTCATGGCCAACATAGACCACTGGGTCCAACAGCAAATTGCACCGGGCATTCACATGTGGCGGAGATATATTGATGATATCTTCTGCATATGTGATACCGGACAAGAAATCAATATTTTAAATTCTCTAAACTCCTATCATCCCGAGATCTCATTCACCTTAGAATTGGAAAACAGGTCCGTATTGCCGTATCTTGATATACTGGTCATACGTACTACCTCTCATTACCACACCACCGTATACCACAAGGTTAACAATCCCACATTCTATACAGACTTCAAATCTTCATGTCCCCTATCGCATAAAATAAATACTGTCCGTACTCTTACCAAGAGATTGTTCACCCACTGCTCCCTTCCACTGTTTAGAACCATTGAATTTTCCCTAATCATTAAACAGTTGGCCCGGTCCCAATACCCCCCCATTTCATACATAAGTATAAATTTGACCCTTCTTCCGTTAGACCTCCTGCAATTACCAGAAACAGTTGTTTACTTCCCTTCTCCACCCAATCAGTCGCCATCTCCCGCATCCTCAGAACGCACGGAATTAACACCCATTTTACTAATAGCAATAGTATCGGCGCCATCCTCAGACACCCTATCACCAGATTACCTAGATCTACCGTTGCTCGGTCCTCTGGTGGCTCGGTCTACTCAGTCTCTTGTAACGATTGCAGTGCATCTTACATAGGCGAGACTGGTAGGTCCGTGGCCATCAGGATGACCGAACACGGTAGATGCATTGCCAATAGAGACAACAGGTCGCTTATTTTCAACCATATTAACACCACCGGCCATTCATTCAACCTTTCCTCCCCTACCACCCTGTACTCTAATGTCAATACCAAATACCAAAGATTGATCATTGAAGCTATTTTATCCATCAATAACCATAGCATTAACAGACACATCGACATACCATCGCAGTATTTAGATATTTGTAATAACCTATAGGCCGTTCACTTCTTTTCCCTGATCTTACTGTTAATCCCACCGCAAACAAACCACCCCCCCACCCAGACACCTACCCCTATATAATTTTTTCCTATGTCCGATGATCGCGCTGATGGCGGGCCATGCCATAGTTCCTCACTGTTGTTGGTTTTTTAATATAACATCACATTGGTTTAAGTTGATTGACATCCATAGATGATCATATGTTCTCCTATAAATTGCAATAGTCTTAGTTATGTTAAATCTGTCATAAAAAAAAAAAAATTTTTTTTTTGTTTTTAATTTTTAATTAGCATCACATCCTACTTTCGTCAAAGATTTCTATAAAAAAGCCTTATTTCCATAACTTAATCTGATATTGTTAACTCATATATGGTTATGTATGCAGATTCTTCACATATCGATACTATATATAGCGTTATTTTCTCTCAATATGTTGTACCCGTCGAAGGGCGTGAAGCCCGAAAGCTTGTAGCCCATGCATTTTAATTAAAAAAATTTTCTCTTCGTTTTATAACTATTTACAAGCATGTATACAGTGTTCGAGGATTTTATACTGTAGTGAATCCAATGTGTTATTATGTGGTTTATATGTGGGTACACCAGATTGTTGAACCATAAGCTATTGTGTTTTAAAATAAGGTCTTATATAATTTTATTGATCGCTACTATCCAATCCCCACGATTTATTTGTTAAACCGAGGAGATAACAACCAGCTCTATTTGTTTTTTTTTTTTAAATAATATTATCGATTTGAGGCATATAATCTCACTTGTTCTTGTTTCGATAATTCTTTAAAAGTTAAATCTAGTATTTTAAAGTTTTAAACAGGTTTAATAAAATTGTCATGCAAGTTATATCAACAACAACAACAAAAGCCTTTATTGAGGACCTCTCGTCCTATAAAGGATTCGCCAGTTTACAGAGTAATTGAAGAGAAGAGAACTAAGAATACAGAGAGAAACCTATAAGTAGTAGGTATAGTGTAGTATTTTCTACACTGTGACTATATACAACAGCAGCAACCAGCCTTTTACTGGAATCAAAGTCCCATACGGGATTCGTCATTCTAATCCTGACAAAGATTATTTACATATGATTATTTACATCAATTAGATTATGTATATAGCTTCCTTTTCTCTTTAGCCGTCTTCCAAAATTTGAACAACGCAAACGCTCCAGCTCTGTTTCTCACCACCTCATTCAACAGGAGCTCCAAAGAGAGTCCCTCAAAGCCTATTTCACTGAGGAGCACTTCTCGTTCGTCTTTCAGCCCCATACATGAGAGTATATGGTGATGTAGCCCCGGCTTCATTCTTGCCCCGCAAATCTTGCATGTCCAACCGTCTGTTTTAAATATTCTGGGGCGATCATCAGTAAAGAGCACCGAGAGGATTCTCAGTCCAGCAATACACCGTTTGACCCGGAGCGGGAAATCGCTGGACAGATAGTGTTCCGGTAACGGAGTTGAGCAGATGTTTTTATAGTGGGGGTATAGTCTTGAATTTATTATTCTTGTGTGATCGTTTTGCAGAGATTGATCTATTGCAGTCCTGATTATGTAGGGAATTTCTCTTTGTAATGTTCTATAGTCTGTGCAGAAATTCAGCCATTGAAATCCGGTGGTGTTTAAAATATTAACTATACTTCCTGTGAAACCTATCATGCAAGTTATATCGTTTTTACAATTGAATAAATTCAAAGTCTTTGTTTTCAGTGATGATATTTTAAGAGTTTATTGTTTTCTTTAAATAATTTATTTTCCCAATTGGATTTTCAATTGTGTTCTAAGATTTGTTACATCTGTATTCCATCATATTACCGTTAGATCATCTGCATAGCCAATAATTTTGTTATTAGATTTCCGAAAGTTGGGGCTAAATAATCATTTATTATGATGTTCCAAATTAGTTATTTCTATTTGTCTTTTAAATCATATTTATTTTTATTTTGGTAATACACCTATCCCCCGATTTACACGGTACTTGTTTTATACGTTTTCGCTTTTACACGGTTTTCCAAATAAGTTTTTTTTTTTATCGCACTATGCTAAATGCTACTGTGATTGAACACATGCGCTGTGTACACATCTCACGAAGAATCCCGAACTTATGTGCCGACTACATATTTTAACCTGTCAATGCATTTTATTTTTATTTCTGTGTACACCTATCCCCCGATTTACACGTTTTTCTCAGGAACGTATCTACCGTGTAAATCGGGGGATAGGTGTATATTGTTACGTCTTCCTATACGAATGGTTTTGTTTCGACTGTAGACTGATCCATTGCTGTATTGTAAACAAGACCAGAGCGGCAAGTCATAAAATAATTTCTATTTATTATGTATATTTTTGGTCCCTATTCACAGAAAACTTAAAGTAACATAGCATTTTATAAATGATAAGCATGCTATACATTAAGATTGTATTAATCTGTTTGGTGAATAAATGTTATATTCGATTATTAATAAATTCTTTGACAATATCGCCTTTAGCTGGCGTCACCAACACCTACCTCCCCCCTCCCACAGACATACACCTATGCAAATAGGTGAGGGGGGTATATGCAAATAAAAAAACAATAAAAAGGCTTCCATTGTACGTTAAGATTGTGTCTCTGCATCGTCTGATCCTGACAAGAATCTTTTACAGTACAAATATACGATAAAACCAAACTGAATAGAAACGATTGTTTTAGAAGTTTTAAAAATTCAGAATTAAAATTGAATGTTTTTAATTGGTTCACACACAAAAAAAGAATGCGAATATTTAAAATATAAAATTAAAACTAATTTCTATAACATAAAAACTATCAAATATCAAAAACCGAGAAGTTTTTCATATGGAGCTTCATTTTAAATACGTGTATTAAAATCGGTGTTAAAATAAATGTATAATAATACTCTCGAGTTAGTGCTATATTATAGATTTATTATAATATTTTAAATTTTATATGATTAGAAAAAATTATATACGCATTTATAAAACTGAAAATATTAATACTACATTTGTACTTTTAAAAAAATCAGAAATAATCAATATGATAATCTAATATTTTTAGAATTAAAATTGAAACAATAATTACATTTTAATACCTTTAAACTAAGAATTACACTGAATCGTTTTTTAGAATATATTTTTTAGTTATTTTTGTCAATAAGGTTTTGTAAAAGAGAAATTCTTAAAAATATATTTTTTTTTATTTTAAAAGATTTTATACCAAACGCGGTCAAATATAAATAAATATTTATTTCAACAATCATAGATAACACATCCAAATTAAAATCTGTTTTGTTTATATACTGTATATTATTATACAGAAATCTTAATGTGAATTTAGTGAGGTACCAAATAAAATGTATGTTTGAGAACAGAATGTCTGTTTAAATATTAATTATGGTGAATTTAATATATTAATGTTGTTTTCTCCTTCTCATCAATATGGAACAGTATTATGAAGATGTATTTAACACCATAGATAAAAACACAAATATGGAAATTCAATGGAGCTGGCAAGTACAATAAGACAGATAGTTTGGTGACAGCTTTGACTTGGTCGCCATCAAAGAGCAATTAGAAAACTGTACTAATTGTATAGGCAGGTTTTTCTCAGCCTCGGGTAATTGCTAAATAATTACCAATTTACCTAATGAAGACAAATCACCCGGGATGCATTTTAATACGAATGAGATGCTAGTCTAATGTAGTGATGCTAGTAATTAAATTTTGCATTCCTCATTTTGTCTAAATTTTCACTGAGATTTCTTAAATGGATGGAAAATGAGAGAAAGACTACAAACTCTTCACCAGCAAAATTTATTCAAAATACACACCTTCACAGATGTCTTCTAACAATATACCATCATTATATACTCATTATGAAAATATTATATTTATATTTTATTATACCTCTTATATATAATCTAATTATAATATATATTTAATTTCTAATTATTGTTAATCTATAATTTATCCATTAAACTAAATAGAATATTACTTATAATCATAAAGAAAAGTGAAAATTAGATGTCAAAATAATTATTTTCAGAAATATTTGAAATTTATATAATGGCTCATGGTCAAATTTATTTTTATTTTATTCATTGAGAGATCTAATATAAAATAGATATAATGTATTCAATATTTAAATTTCCTTATATTTTTTATTCAAACTGAATATAGTGTTATTTTTAAATATACATAAAAATGATTTAAATAGATGTCAAAATAATTTAATTTAAAAAGGCTTAAAATTATGTAATGGCTTGTGAGTAAAATATATTTTATTGAGTACATTTAAATGTTTTCCTAAATATAAAATAATATTCATGAAAAGCTATTTTGTTAACGAAAATAGTTTATTTAATCGTGAAATATGTGTACAAAATCTCAATTTAAAATGACAATATGCATTACTTATATATCAACCTATTTATTAGTATCAGTACTAATTATATTAGTTAAGAGTGGTAGAAATAATTAAGTTAGTGTTCAAGTGAGGTGTAAAGAATATTAATATGTATTAATTATATTTATTTACATATTTACCCTTTTTACAATCTTCAAAATGTTAAATAAATCTTAATTTGTGCTCTAAATATTCTAAAATTACAATTCATAGCAAATAAAATGAAGTATTTTTAAAAATGCCAATTTTTATATTCAACAATTTTAGATTGTATTCAGATGAAAATATTAGTTTTATATTAATCAAAAATAAGATTTGAGCATTGAGTGTTTGTTTATTTTATCACAACAAATACAGTAGAACCTCCCTTTAGCGTACATCCCGCTAGCGGACACCTCTCCACAAAGGACAGTTTTCATATGCAAAATTACCATTTTTACAATTTAGCAACTCTCCGGTAAGAGGACACCTCTCCCTAAAGGACACTTTGGTTCTGCAATTAGGTGTCCTTTACAGGGAAGCTCTACTGTATTATTGAATTTTATTCGTGGTAAAATTATAATGGTAATATAAATAGGAGTTTAATTTTTACGAAATTGAGTTTTCTTATTAAAAAAAAAGGGGGGGGGGGCTTTCTTGATCACACGATTCTACGTGCGTCAGTATAAATCAGGTATTATGTTATTTGTATAATTTGTAAATGTGCACTATAAATAAAACACACGTATAATATAATGCCTTATTTATAATACTGCTTGTGTAAAAGCGTAATCTCGAAAACTCGTCCTTTTTAAATAAAGAAACTTAATTGAAATGCGCTTCCAATTTTTCAAAGATTTAATTGCTACTATTGCCCTCATCCTAGAAAAAGCCCAACCCTACCAGTGAGTGCAAGTAACCAAACAGAGACTTCTGGTACACTTGTAAGTGCAAAAGTCAAACTGCTTACTACAAGTGTAGACAAGTGATGCACTGGCAGTAAAAGCAGTCGCCAACTATTGCCCACCATGATTATAATGGCTTGTACCATGTGTGCACATAAACTACTAAATTCTATTGGAACGCTTTTACTTAGTAATTAATTCTTTTTAGTATTGTTTTAATTGAATAATTCTCTAATATCTAGTATATTTTCATTCAAAAATATTCCTTAAAACCTTTTTTTTTTTAAATCTGTAAATTGCTTTTCTCGAATACACACAATACTTTACAATTTGATTTCATTTAACTAAATTTGCATACCAACCCTTTGTACATATTTCAATTGTGTTGATATATATATATATTTTTATCTTTTCATCTAACTTGCATAGTAATTCTGTACATATTTAAATATCTTTCTTTTCTTTTCTTTCAAAATTTTTGTTTATGTTTAAAGTGCAAGTGTCCCTAGGGAGACATAGCGTTCTAAGTCGAAATAAAGAAATAATGGATATTAATAATAATTTAAAATTGTTAAATTTTAATAGAAAGCTCGCAATATCAAGGAATGTAGATTGAAATTCTCTGTAGCCCTTTCATTATAACAACATTTTTTTAGATTGAACTGGCGGAATTACCACGAAGTCGGTTTATCACTTATGAGTCAGGCCCTAGCTAATAGCTTCCTCATTAAAACATATATAGCAGTAAAAATTTGTTGTTAAAAGAATTATTGATGAAGGCTTTCAATCATCATTTAAAAGATTTGAATTTGCAATAATTAAGTTGGGAGGCGTTATTAATCATAAAGAAACATCAAATGGTATTTTTACATAATTTTAATTATTTAAACTCGACGAGCTTTCAGGGATCAACCCCTTTCTTCAAGGTAATAGTCGAGACATGGCAAAACGAGATGACATAGATAAAAGCTAGATTCAATCTTAAAAAAAAACGGAGTGAAATAAAAAATCGAATTCAAAACTATAATTTGATTTTAGTTTTTTTAACGTTTTTTAGTTTTGAACTTCGTTTTTATCTTTTATTTTACTTAAAATTTTATCTTAAATCGCAATTTTTATCTGTTTTGTTAGCTTTACTTTGTCTCTATATTGGTGACCTGAAGAAAGAGGTTCTGAAAAATCGCTGAGTTCTAATGAAATAACTATTAGGAGATAACGCGCACCTGTTGATTGTTGAAGGAGTCGTATAAACTGTATGTTTTCGACAGAGACGACCTGGTATCGAATCCCGCATTGGGCACTTTTCTTTTTTTTTTTTTTAAGAAGAAGAAGAAGAAAATTTGCTTTAATGGCCCTCGATTCTTGCAAGATTCCAACACCACCAATAAGTACAAATACAACAACAATAGCTTTTATTGGGCACACGTGCCATACAGGATTCTCCCGGTAGAACAAAATAAATAAAAAACAAATTAGCATCATAGTTATATACAAATATTGGGTATTGACCTCGACCAATTATCGAGTTGGATCCGGTATCTGTTCTAAACATTTTGATTGATCTAATTTCCAGTATTTATAAAAAGCGAATATGCAAAGGGTCTAGATTTTACGACTTTTGCCATTAAAACACAAGGCGAATTGCTATTATAGCCGGTCTCTTGACGAAGAATTTCTCTTTCTTCTTCCATTGCCGTACAGAAGAACATGTAGTGTGGAAAATCGAAACTAAATTCACCGTTGCATAAGGTGCATTTTATGGTCTTAGTTTTCAATAGTGAAACATGATTAATTCTCTGTACTACAAAAAGGCTTCTTACTTGTGCAATGATTCTCTTTAAGGTTAGGGGGATATTGTCATTCATCAATGAGTACAAATAACCAAACGGAAAGTTCTGCCTCACTTATAAGTGAAAATGTCTAACTTCTTTCTACATGCGTATACATTAAAAATGAATTAGGCATATCCTTTCCGTTAACATGAGCGTTTTTTTTTTTTTTTTTGACATTACCAATGGCGTTCCTAATTGGCTTGCCGAACTATTATTAACCATCTAAAAACACTCATGTTAGTGGTTAGGATATCCTAATTTATTTTTAACTAGCCGAATGACCCGGGCAACGCCCGGGTTTTACTCGATAAAATGTTTTATTCAAATACTATTCGTTACAATTATAAATTGGCGCCGTGGATGTCACTCTTGTGAAACGTCCCGCTCTAAACTTTGTGTCTGAGAAGCGATATTTTTATAGAAAGATGATCTGGCTTTTGTTTTCTGCTCGAATGAATGTTTTTTTCTGTTAGAATTTTGTTCCTGCGTACAAAATAATGAACTGGTTTCACCCGTGGTCTCGGCTTTTTGGAATTTTTCCCGATATAATTTTGTATCTGATAATCAAACATGATACAGCAATATCGTCATCATCATTTTCTGACTAAAAATATATAGTTTTAATAATTGATTTATATATTTTTTAAAATAGCCTATCGTCTTCCCCGTATTTTTTTACCTATGTATGGAAATTTTGGTTTGAATTAGTGAACTACTGCGAATTTGTATACCGGACATACAAACCAACAAACAAACATGCAAACATTGATTTTTATATATATAGATATCAACACCTGACCTTTTTAGCTTTTTTTCACATTTGTAGACATGTGATACACTTACAGTAGAAGTAGTCGCTAACTACCCACCATGGTTATCATGGCCTGTACCACGCATACTTGGGATAAGAAAAACAAATGTTATTTCATTGTGGTTATTGAAAATACTATATCAGATTGATTGTTAGTTTATAAACAGATTACTAATATTTCAATATGTTTTGCTACATACTAAACTTATATTTTTGCTTCTTTATACTTTTATATAAATAAGGTAGAAGTATTTTGGATTTTAATATGAATTGTCTTATATCACTTTGATATTTGTATTTCTCATTTTCTATGTGACAATATTACTTTTCATTATGACTACATTTTAAATTTGAAATAATTTTTCATATTAAAATAATGTCGTCATCAGAATTTTTATTTATCAATATATTTATCATTTTTTTATAATATTTCGTCACACGCACACAACATGTATCAGACAACTTCTAAAGAATAACCTTTTCACTTTTGAAAAAATAAAATTTATTTAATTTTGATAAATAGAGATAACAAAAGAGTTATAGTTGTACTGGTATTGGGTAGGTGAGTAATGATGGAAGAAACATTACCATGATTAGTGTTGTATTCCAATTGATTACACACAGCGCTCAACGTTAATTATACTTTAATTAACTACAAGGTAAAAGGAATATATATAGATTAAAAAGTAAACATGGGGAAAAAGAGAAAAGAATAAGTCTCGTGGCCACGCGGCCTCGCCTGGGTTACATCCACAGGTAGTGACGTCAGAGCTCCAGGGTTGCCGAGCCAGCAATTAGGAACGATAATAAGTTAAAAAATTAGGCTTGAACATACAAAATCACATAAATATATCTATTATTAATACCTCTGAAAGATATTTGATACACATTGACCTTTATTGAAGACACACGAGATAACCAAGTGTGAACAAAATTTAGTCTGTTTCTTTATTCTTCCACTTCCTTAAGTTTTGTCTATGAGGGTATTAAAATATACAAGTATCAGAGTCATCAACAATCAATTCTATCATCGTTTGCTTTTGTGAATGGAATAAATACCCAAATATGGCCATTTCTTATAAGCATCGGTGGTTCAGTGGTAGAATGCTCGCCTGCCACGCGGGCGGCCCGAGTTCGATTCCTGGCCGATGCATTTTTTTTTTACAATTTTTAAAACTCATTTATATTATTATCTTATATATAAAAGTCAATGTCTGTTGTCTGTTTCGCGATAAACTCAAAAACTACTGAACCAATTGGTACCAAATTTTGCATGTCGCTTTTTATAAACCCGTATTGCTATTCTATTGCACTTATACCATTTATTATTGATGTTATTTCAGTATGAAGGAAATTGCATTCGGGGGAATTCTCGGGCGAAGCCGGGTCATTCGTCTAGTAAGTTATATAGAAGAGTATTTTGATCTGTTCCATTCTTTACAAAAGGTTGGAAGGCGAGTACCACTTCACCACCTAAAACACATCTTGACAAACTCGTCTGATTTGATAATTCTCTAAGCAGGATACCTCTGTACTGATGAAAACCATAGCCCGAAAAACCATGGTTTACGATTGTTGGCTTTTGTTTACAATCTAGAGGTTATTTTTATATGAATATTAAATATAATTAAGGTGAAATCATCAGGCTCCCTGTCTTTCCCCTTCCTTAAGCATAAAAGACCCAGTCAAAAACCCGTTCTCAGCGAAAGTGATTAAAGAAACTCAATACAAGTTTTATAGATAGATATTATATGTATAGATGACGCGTTATTGCTTTGTGTTAATTTATGCCTAACTGATCTTGTCTTTATTGTTTGCGGAAGAGCATAGCTCGATGCAAATATTTGAATGTAATTCTACTGTCCTATAAGCTTATGTCCATAGTTTTCTTGGAAACCATTTCTGAGATTCCACCCTTCAGTGCTGCGTATATAAGCAGAATCGTCCAATACAGTATTAGAGCTCTTAGAAGCGGTCTGGTGAATTGAATTGGCGGAACCGCTGGGAGGGTTCACCACTGATGAGCCAAGCCTCCCAATATATTTTTTCATCGCAGTAAGGACAGTAGAAGTTTGTATTATATATAAAAGAAACAGTCGTGCTTAAAATCATTTTATATGTATAGATGGCGCGTTATTGCTTTGTGTTAATACAAGTTGTTGAAAAATATTTTTAAAAAAGAAACCTATCTCTGGAGGCTTGTTGATTTCACATTTATATTGCTACATAAATTATCTTATTGAATCAAATATAATATTATAAATAGAGAGAGAGAGTCAAAAACATATTTACATATATATGACATCATGTATATATATTTTCCTCAGAGATTTATATCTATATGCAATTATCTTTTCATATTTAAAACGTATCTTTTAACGCAATATATATTCCCAAAGAGAGAGATTTAAATGAAATATTTAAAAAATAAATTTATGTGGAATATAATATTTATATCAAAGTCGTAAAGAGTTTATTAAGCTCCCTCCCCATTTACATCTAGTCCAGATGGTAGTCAAGAAGTTATTCAGATCCTTGAGGTATTAAGAAGGGGACTTTTTCCGCGCCATTTCTATAATGCCCTTCATATTTCACAGCAAAGAAATCTTATTTAATTTGTAAAATATTTTGTTAGAAATACCCCTAAAAAAACGGATTTACATAATGCTAGCCATTAAATCTTAGTTATTAAGCTTAACCTTTTAGAAAATGTTCTGTTTCGTAGATCGACCCATTTTTATTTAGGCTTAGCGAATATTTATAGGATGATGCGTATATTAAATGTGCAGAGGATTAAAGGCTGAAACCTAGAAAGATGGCCTAGAAAGTTCTTCTTGGTTGCTAGATTTATCAAAATGGTTTTTATTTTACTACAAGGCGAAATATAAAATCTATTTCTTTCGTGGCTGCCAACTTAATTTTATCTTCCTGGATTTGGCGGGAAACAATTGAATAAATTTTGGCGGGAAAATGCGGCCAGAAAAATGGCGGAAAATAGACGAATTGGCTTCTTTTAAAAGAAAAAAAAAAAAGAATATAATTTAATTTACCAATTTATATTATCAAATTGAGAAAGAATGCCATAAAATAGTGAATTATAGCCTTCTAAAAATAAAAACTTCAATAAACTTTTATCTCTTTATTGTCATTTTAAATGTGCGACTTTTCCCAGTCTTCCCCTAAAATTGAATTATATAAAAGATATTTTTAAGAAAAGAAATTTTCATATTTTATACATTGAAATAATATTATTGTAATATTCATGCTAATTTTTCAACGATAAACAGTAAGATCCCTCTAAAACAAACCTGGAATATAGCGAATCTTCCCTTATAACGAAGTTGAAAGGCTACTTTTTAAGGTATAGGTGCCATTTTTGGTACATAAAGAGCATTCTCCCGCACACTTTTACATGGTTTGATATAGCCTTGTATTCACTATATAACCATGGGGTTCACTATATGGTATCACTAATATCAGGGGTTGTCTTAGGTTCGTTATAAAAGAGAGTTCGTTATATCACCGCTTCGTTTTAGCGAGGTTTATCTGTATTTAGGTCAATTTTGGGCGAATTACATGTGGGCGTTTATTTTATTTTCAAGGATATACAGTAAAACCTCGCTAAAACGAACTAGGGATATAGCGAACCTTCCCTTATAACGAACCTAAAATAATCCCCAATAATGGTGATACTATATAGTGAGAACGATGACTATATTGAATACATCAGGTAATTTGGTATGTGAGATAATCTTCAGTTCCAAGATAGAAAATGTATTAAAAGAGGATTTTTACTAATGAAAAAGATTAAAAAGTCGCATGAAAGACATTGAAGACAAAGAGATAGGACTTATAAAATAGGACGTCTTTATAGTTAATCAACTTTCCCTCTAGGATTAACTATACTTTTTTACTAGTTAAATTGAAAAAAGAGAGAGTAGTTAAATCAAACTAGAGGACTCGTCACAATGGAAGGATTAACCGGTTAATTTTATGGAAATTAAGTTGGAATTCTGGTCCCATATAAAATGGCCGCCTTTGATTAACATGAGGTCTAGACGTGGGGTCTAGGGATTCGAGAATAGTTAAGTTAACTAAACTATTTAAGAGAGATAGTTAGGAAAGTTTGTACTAAAGTTTCCAGAATAACTTTATATGGGATCATTATAAAATACATTATATTTATATTTTTAAAATGAGATTTTAAAGAATTACGCTATCAATAAAATAGTATTTTATTAAATATTATTTGCATATATATATTTATATAAAGAGGAGTAGGTGACGCTGCAACTTTTTTTATTAAAGAAGAAATTGAAGTAGCTTTCGCGTGGACAATTCATCTCTTTCTCTCTCTTCTTCCAGATAAAAACGTGAAAGTTTGAACAAGTTCACGGGCTTGTTCGAAAACTACTGTAATTTCTTTTTAAAAAAAGTAGCTACTTCGCTTACTATAATTGTCAAAAAACTGAAAATTTCATGAATATTATAATTATTTCTTTTTAAATTATATTTTCATACTAAGTACAGTTAAACTTCACTATAGCAAACATCAATAGGACCGAACTCTAGGTTTGCTATAGCCTTGTATTCACTATATAGTCATGGTTCACTATATGGTATCACTAATATCGGGAGTTGTTTTAGGTTCGTTATAAAAGAGAATTCGTTATATCACCGCTTCGTTTTTTGCGAGGTTTATCTGCATTCAGGTCAATTTTTTGACTATATTTTTCGGGCGGGTTTTGTTGTTGTTATGGGTAAACAGTAAAACCTCACTAAAACGAACCGAGGATATAGCGAAACTCCCCTTATAACGAACCTCAAATATTCCTTAATAATGGTGATACTATATAGTGAGCGTGATTACTAAAGTGAAAACATATAAATATACTAAATCTACCATTATAGGTAATGTAAAGTAGCTGTTTCAAATGAGAATTTCGAATTAAATACAGTAAAGCCTCTTTCTAAAGGACACATTGTTACAAAGCTAATGCGTCTTTTAGAGAGAGGTGTCCTCTTATTGGAAGACAAATAATTAATTTAATGGTAATTTTGGTGAAAGAGAGAGAGAGATGGAAATTGTCCTTTTAGCAGGAGTGTCCTCTCATGGAGGTTCTTCGCATAACCTGTTAAAAAATGTTAAATACAAATTTAAAAATAGAGTAGAGCCTTAATAATAGATCAACAAAAACGTGGTTGATCTTTAAAATAAAGGTCACCTCTCCCGTCAAAATAGACGTCAAAACTAGACATCATTTATTGACCATCACCGCAAACTAGCGGCCTCGGGTCGTTGACAAAGCTACAACACCAGCTTTGGAAAACTGAGAAGCGTCCATCTGGAGATCATGGTTTCGAGCTAATGGCCCTCTTCAGCCCAGAGCGGACTTTATTCCATGAGGTCCACAATGGATCTAATGGAATCTTCAGACAATCTGCCCAAAAGGTGTTTAGCTGGCAAAATGGCTAGGTCAAATCTTTGGCCAAAATATGTATGCAGAATTTTCTAATGAGGATATTGACCTAAAAAAATAATGATCGCCACTTACGTCAAAATGCCTCTTTGGTATATTGTCAAGATTCCATTAGGTCCTTTGTGGATCTCATGGATAAAGTCGGCCCCGGGCTGAAGAGGGACATCCGCCCAAAACCATGGTCTCCAGGTTGAGGTTTCTCAGTTTGCCAAAGCTGGTGTTGTGGCTTTGTCATCGATCCGAAGTCGGTAGACGATTGGTTTTCGACCGCTACGACCCGGGATCGAATCCCGAATTGGGAACTATTTTCTAATTTCAAAATGCTCCAATGACCCCCGATTCTTGCGAAAGTCCAATCCCAATAGCGAGTACAAGTAACCAAACAAGGTTCAAATACACTTGCAAGTGCAAAAGTCGAACTGCGCGCGCTTTCACACGTGTACAGTAAAACTTACAGTAGAAGCAGTCGCCAACTTCTATCCACCATAATTATCATGGCCTGTACCACGTGTACTTAGGATAATTTGAAAAATTCTCTGATACTTTTTAAGATTTATATGAGAGTAAAAATAAAAAGCGGCGGGACATGATTATCATGAATTTCGAACTTGTGATTCGATATGAAGTAGCTAACAAGTTTTTATGTTTAGAAATTTTTAAAAAGTATTTTTATTTAATATATTTTTTAACCGCCCCCGCAACTTTTACACTTTCTTATGTAAATCAAATTGTTCGATATAATGGAATATCTTAAATATTTATATTCTGCAAAGTATTTTAACCAGCGCCATATTAAATTGAATGGTTGTTCTCTCCCTATATAACTTTTACAAAGCAGTAAGTAGGAAAAATAACTTGGATTCATCGTTTTCCCATCCTCTACATGATGGTGATTCGATCGCTACGACCCGAGTTCGATTCCCGCATTGGGCACTTTTTTTCTGATTAAAGAAAAAAATGCTCCAATGGCCCCCGATTCTTGCAAAAGTTCAATCCCACCAGCAAGTGCAAGTACCAAAACAGGGCTTTGGCACATTTGTAAATGCAAAAGTCAAACTGATTTTCATATGTTTAGACATATGGTGTACTTACAGTAAAAGCAGTCGCCTACTTCTACCAACCAAGATTATGATGGCCTGTACCACGTGTACTAGGGATAAGCAAAAGAAAAAGTAGTGATTGATCATCGTGGGGATATCGTTGCAAGCTGGAAATTAGACAATTTATGACAATTAACAACTTTATTGACTCCTAGACAATAGCAAAATAATAAATTTGAGATAAAATACAGTATTGTAACAAAATTATTTACACCAAACGAAGCCTTCTCTGTAGAGACGTCTGGATCAGGTGCTACAAGCCGCCCTGAGTGTGGACCTTGCTTATTGCGTTGTCACCAACATGCTCAATGGCAATGTTGAGTAATTCGAACAGAATTTTCTTGTGTTCAGGCAGCTAGCAATTAGAGAGGAGAATCTGTATAAGACTGGTGTCTTAATAAATGCTTTGTGTGTGTAGTATATTTATATTCTCATTTTTAGTTAATTTTTAATAGTCTCTATTTACAAGAGAGGAAGAATCACAGTATATCATTTCTAAGAAGTAATAAAAGTTAAAGGAGACGAGGTTCTTTATTAGTAATATAAAGAGCTAGTCGCCGTTATATAGCTATTATATCATCTTAGAAAATTAGCTTATTAATTAATTATTCTATCAATAAATGTGAACTTTATTATTAATATCGTTTTGTATATACAATACTATTGTTAAATAGCAATAACGCGTCATCTATATTCAGCAAATGAAAACATTAAGACGCGAAAGTTTCACGCATCATTCAAATTCAAAACTTCTAAATTGGCGAAACTCCTAGGAGGGTACACCACTGATGAGCTAAGCTTCCCAATATCTTTTATTGCAGTAAGGACAGTAATATATAACAACAACAACAAAAAGCCTTTATTTAGGGTCACTGACCCTACACAGGATTCACCAGAGGTATGCATAAGAACAAAGCAGTGAGACAAAGGAAATAACGATATATACAGAAGAAAAAAGGAAAAAAAAAACAGGAAAGAGAAAGAGGGAAGCAAGAAAAACAACACAAAAAGAGTAACAGTAAGAAAGTGAGGAGTGAGTGTCACTTGGCCTTCTTCTGAGATATGGACTTGTGGAAACCATAAAACGCCGTAGCAATATACTTATTCTGGGTCATATTGTCAATTATTGATGGAAAGGACAGTAATATATTGAATGATGCGTGAAAGAAATTTTCGCGTCTTAATGTTTTGATTTGCTACAACACTATTGTGTTTATTCTATTACAAAGACATTGTGTGGGATAAAAATTGAGGCAAATTTAAACGCTACATTTGTATCATCGAATGTATAAGGTCTATATAGAAATAGAGTTTTTATTTTTGATTTTAAAAGAGAGATATGAAGCTTTGTATCAATTTTCAGCTATAGATGATGCTAATCTGTTGATCATAATAATGATGTGGTGTAGTTTGGATAAAAACGAGCTCTTTTAAAATAAATGAAATAGATGAATATTGATATGATTGTCTGTCCAAAAAGAAGTCGGTGGACAAGTAGGTAACACCCTCGATTCCCGACAGTCATGAACCGGGATCGAATCCCGCCTTAACATTTTGTTTAATATCTGAATAATCATCACATATTATTCAATGTTTCAATTATCATTAACTAGGTTGTTCTTTTTGAGTGGTACCTAATAAAGTGATTTTGGAACAAGAAAAAGATTGTCTGTCTGTTTGATTCTAATAGAAATTGATAATATTCGATCAATCGGGATGACATGTTATCAGATCATAGAGCTGTGTTTGTAAGAAATGTCAATCATAGTTTTATCTCCAGAATATAGAAATTTGCCAAATAGAAAATAAATATGATATTTTGAAAGAGAAAATTATGATTAAACTATTATTTTATTAATATTGTCAAACTTTTCATTTAATTCTCTTTTTTGAACCTTAGAATAGTTTCGAAATTGTATTTAGTTTATAAATAATATTTTAATTGCAATTTCCTAAAATTCTAAAACAAACTATTAAACTACAAGACTTATGACCCTGTTTCTCCTCGAATGAATATTTACCAAAAAAATATTGTTTTAACCAAAAATGTTATTAATTATTATTATATCATTTTAAAACACACACTCTCTCTCTCAAAAATGAAATTGTCACTTTTAACTTCAATAGGATTAATTCAGGAGACTGTGAAGGATGGTTTGCTCGCATTTGCAAAAATGGCTTCTTGGCCACAAGAACACCAGTTTATCCAATAAAATCTGTTTCTAATTTATTTCGTGGTTATTTGCTCTTATATTAATGTTTTGAACTTAATGTCAAATGTATTTAATTAGTATTTATGATATTGTCTTTTGATATTTACACATAACAATCTTATTTCAAAAAGGTGACGATTTCACTCTCAAAATGCTATATAATAAATTGAACAAGTCGATGAGAGGGTAACACGCTCGATTCCCGACAGTCATGAACCGGGATTGAATCCCGCGTTAAAATTTGTTTAATATGTGAATAACCTTCACATATTATTCACTCTTTCAATTATCATGAACTAGGTTGCTCTTGCTGAGCGGTACCTATTAATGTGATTTTGAACCAGATAATAAATTGGAGTAATTCAATCAATTGATTCAAATCTCCTGAATATAAATTAAATAATGCACTATATATAGGTTTCTGGAGATGACTTACTTTTTATTTTATTAATGTATTCTCGAGCTTCCGGGCATTTCTACCCAACTACAGGAGAACATAAAAGCGAATAAACGCCGGATTTACCCTAATATATGAATGTTATATAATTAGATAGAAACTTAACAGAGTTTATTCGTTTTTATATACCCCTATAGAAAGGCAGAAATGTCCGAAAACTTGATATTGCATTATTAAAATAAAATATAAATTCATCTCCAGAAACCTAGAGCATTATTTAATTGAAGTAATTCAAGTTGAAAAGATTTCGTCAACCCTTTTATAAACGTCAAATGACAATAAATGTTTATAATAAAAGTCGATAAAGTCTTCAAATTGAATTAATAAACATCCAACCTACAATTATGGCATTCTCTATAAATTGAAGTGTATACAAATTTTAATAATTTGAAGAGTTTCCATTCGGAAAATATGTTATAATAAAGATACTATTCATTAATTCTCAACATCACGTTTACTAATTAAAGTGATAATGATATATTCATAACAAGTGACATTTTAAATACAATGATGGTTTGGCAAACTTAAAATTCGGGGAGAAGCCGTGTCATTCAGTTAGTGAATAAAATAACTTGATTAAGCGACAATTATTGTTGTACACTGCTTGTCTGACGGTACCTATACTAAAATAGGAACGTTTTAGATATATTAAAACCTCGCTAAAACGAATATTGTATATAAGTAGGTAAAGTGTGAGTATTACAATATCCAGAGAGTACATGTAGTTGGATAGTGTAGTGGTCAGTCTACTCCAGTAGGACGTAGGTAGGGGAGGTGACCACGCCATAGTTGTTGTCCTTCTGGCTCATCAGCACGTAGCCGTTAATCTGGGATATAGCAAATATTACTTTATAACGAACCTGAAATGATCCCCTATTTTATAATACATTAAACTATGGCTATAACGAACCATGGTTATAGTGAACCACAGGTTCAGTGCCATTGTAGTTCTCTATACTGTCATATTCCTCAAGAAGAATTATTGATCAATATTTCCCTCAGTAGAAGACAAAAGCAGCCGTCAAGAATCTAAGAAGTTGGATCCTCTACAATGTACCAACTTATAAGAATATTCCAAAGAGTTTGGCCTCATTATAGTTGAAAACGGAGGGACTGTCTTCGTTTAATAAATCACTTCGCTTTCATTAACAATGCATACCACGATGCCACGTGACTCCCTCCAGCCAATCAGAACCATTCCAATTAGCATGATCGGCTGCCAGAGAAAGTTTTCCCCGACACGCCATTAAACTAACTCCTCTCTCACTCTAATGTTTATTACCGTTGCACCAGAGAGAGGAAGACTAATTGTGCAGACGACCATTCAACTACCTCAATATGGCCGCCATATTTAAACTTCATTTTTATTGTGTTCGACATGCTTGTAAGTTTGAATGTTATGGAAGGATATTTTGTTTTTACGATTTTTGAATTACATCGTTGTGCTGTATTGATCAATTTTAATATAATTATAACCCGTTGTTTGAGCTATAAAATTGTGTAATTAGGGGGAATGGTTTATACTCTTTTAAACAATATTTTACATAATTCTATCTGAATAAAAAACGGTGTAGAAATATATTAGAATATATAGGGGAGATATATATAAGTAAAAGAGGTAAATATAAAAATGCTCATGTTAGATATGTCAGGATATGCCCATTATATAAATACTAGACGGGTGACCCGGGCTTCGCCCCGAGATTGACCCGTGTGCATATCTACCCGTACAAAAGCTACATACCTATACTTTCGATATTTGCGGACCTATAATGAGGTATTGTTAACAATAGATTATTTAAGGAGCGACCCGCTCCAACACAATAGTTACAAAACCCAAAAAGCGAGTGGGGGGGGGGGCATTAATATTAATTAATAAATGCTTTGTGTGTGTGAATATTTATATTCTCATTTTTTAGTTAATTTTAATTAAAAATCTCAATTTACAAGAGGGGAAGAATCACAGGATATCATTCCTAAGAAGTAATAAAAGTTAACGACGAGGTTCTTTATTAGTTAATAACTATAGCCGATGTGCTTTATCTGTCTATGTACTGTTGGCTTCCGTAGGCATCTCTTACTGGGAAAAAGAAAGAGAGGATTCCATTTAGTTATTAACTAATATATGCATTTATTTAAGGAGCGACCCGCTCCAACACAATGGTTACAAAAACCAAAAAGCGAGTGGGGAGGGGGGGGGGGGGCAAAGGTGGCGTGATCGTACCCAAGCAATTCCAAAAAAAAAAAAGCAAACGGTGACAGAGATGAAGAATTATTAAGAACGCATGACGCTCGTAACTGTATATAGAATGGAAAACAAACTAGGAATACAGCGGTGTTTAGCAAAGTACCATACGATGGAGCGATTAGAGAAGTGCAAAGTCTATCTATAAAATAAATAGGAAGGCATCTCTTGATCGTGCAACTAAAAGTTGCGATGGTGTGCGCCATCTATTGGAATAAATATCAACTAATTTCTGCTTTATACTTATTCCAGAATTGGCCAAATACGTTTTCTTAATTAATCAATAATCATTTTATATTTATTCCGACGCCATGTCGCGAGCCATAAGCAAATTTTAGTTTAGAATATGCATTTTCATAACTTATCAAACTGATCCTCTAGTACAAATTCCCTTTATACTATTTTTCATGTTATCTATAGAAGTTAAATATGTTTGCAACGCGTTTCTTTATTGTGTATTTTAAAGAGACAAGGAGATATCGAACCAACAGGATTCTTGTCTAATTACCTTTCAGGAATTGGTTCTTTTTGTTTGCTGTCTTCCTGGATGGTGTTTCAACAACTGGATCAATACAGTCGTTAGAAGCCTGGAATCTATTCTAATTTAGGTTAAAGAAGAAAGACGATTGTACCAATGTATGTAGGGCTAGATGAAGACATCAAAGTGAGAGTGGTCATGCCCCCCCTGGGATGGGAATTCCTGTGTAATTTGTACCCCGGTGACATCACCTCTGCTCTGATGACCGTCCCAATTGATGTCCTGAACAAGTTTCTGACGGCCATCAACATCCATACTCTCTCTCTGCCCTGACGTTTATAGGAAAATAAATGTTTTGTTTACCTCTACATTTTGTACAAACCATTATTTTGTAGCGGTCATGCAATATTGAGTGATATTTTTCACCTTTCGTCTTTTGTGAAATATAGTAAATTCTGGCTATAGTGAATCTTAATGGATACCTGAAAGAGGAACGCTATTTGCATAGATTTTAGGGGAGTAATGGATCTTGGAATAACTTGATTGGGAATATATTCACACGATCAAGCAGATCAAAAATTTAATGTTAAAAGCTGGTATGCAAATTGAAACAAAACGGATAACCCAAAGTCAAATCCTTGGTTAGATCATGATTGCTACACAGCGAAAAAAAAACATGAAATAAACTCTGGAAAAATAGGATAAATCGAACAACATATTGCATGCAACAAATTGCATAATTTTGAACAGTCCTCGCAAAGCTCATGTCTATAGTTTTTTAAATTACCTTCACCAAGATTTCTTCAATAGTGTCGAATGCATATATGCAAAACACTCCAATACAATATAAGAGAGCAGTGAGGAAGATTAAACTGTCAATACGGCTGGAAGGGTTCACCAGTGATGAGCCAGGTCCTCCCAATATTTTTTCCATTGCAGTAAGAGCAGTTGAAAGTTGTTTAATTTATGAAAAAATTCAAGTGGATAATAGTTCAAAAGACTTTTTTGCAAAGAGGTGTATGAGATTTTATACTTATATTTACAAATATGACAGCTTTTCTTATTTAAAAATGCATTCCAAACATTTGTTCATTATCTATCGATATAGTTCGATGGCTGATATACCAAACCCCAGTTTTAGCCAGTTCAGACAAAGGACAACCTGGCTTCGGGTTATGAACCTCATCAGTATATACAGTAAAACCCCTCTATAGCGAACCTCAATGGAACTGAACCTGTGGTTCACTATAGTCATGGTTCGTTATAGCCATAGTTCACTGTATTATAAAATAAGAATGGGGCTTATTTCAAGTTCGTTATAAGAGAAGGTTCGTTATGTCCCATATTCGTTTTAGCGAGGTTTCACTGTATATGAATCTATAAATAAGGGATTTGTGCAGCTTTAAATGCCATTCTACAATCATTGAAGAAATGCAATGTGGAGGACGGTGGTGTATAGACAAAATAGGACTTAAGACTAGAAATATTTGTCCCTTGAATCGGTCTTAAATAAATTACATATACAGTAAAACCCCGCTAAACCTAACCTGGGATATAGTGAACCTTCCCTTATAATGAACCTGAAATAATTCCCATTTATATTTTATAATACAGCAAACTGTGGCTATAACGAACCATGACTATAGTGAACAACAGGTACAGTTCCATTGAGGTTCATTATAGAGAGGTTTTACTATCTGTTCCATACTATGCAGTCGAAAGTAAACGTATCTCTTTAGACCACATGTCTACAAAATCCCAATAAACAGAAGGTGTGAATGGCTATAACAAACCAAGGCTATAGTGAACCACAGGATCAGTCCCATTGAGATTAGTTATAAAAGGGTTTTTAATGTCTGTTCCAATCTATAGAGTTGAAAGTAAACGTATCTCTTTAGACCACATGTCTAAAAGATCCGAATAGACAGAAGGTGTGAATGGTTATAACGATCCATGGCTATAGTAAACCACAGGTTCAGTCCCATTGAGATTAGTTATAGAAGGGATTTACTGTCTGTTCCATACTATACAGCCAATCAGTCGAAAATAAAGGTATCTATATAGACCACATGTCTACAAGATCCGAATAGACAGAAGGTGTGAATGGCTATAACAAACCATGACTATAGTGAACAACAGATTCAGTCCCATTGAGATTAGTTATAGAAGGATTTTACTGAATGTTCCACACTATACAACCAATCAGTTTAAAGTAAACGTATAGACCACATGTCTACAAGAATCGAATAGACAGAAAGTGTGAATGGCTATAACGAACCATGACTATAGTGAACCACAGTTCAGTCCCATTGAGATTAGTTATAGAAGAATTTTACTGAATGTTCCACACTATACAGCCAATCAGTTGAAAGTAAACGTATAGATCACATGTCTACAAGAATCGAATAGACACAAGGTGTGAATAGCTATAACGAACCATGGCTATAGTGAAATCACAGGTAAAGTCCCATTGAGATTAGTTATAGAAGGGTTTTACTGTCTGTTCCATACTATACAGCCAATCAGTCGAAAGTAAAGGTATCTATATAGACCACATGTCTACAAGATCCGAATAGACAGAAGGTGTGAATGGCTATAACGAACCATGACTATAGTGAACCACAGTTCAGTCCCATTGAGATTAGTTATAGAAGGATTTTCACACTATACAACCAATCAGATGAAGGTAAACGTATAGACCACATGTCTACAAGATCCGAATAGACAGAAGGTGTGAATGGCTATAACGAACCATGACTATAGTGAACCACAGTTCAGTCCCATTGAGATTAGTTATAGAAGGATTTTCACACTATACAACCAATCAGATGAAGGTAAACGTATAGACCACATGTCTACAAGATCCGAATAGACAGAAGGTGTGAATGGCTATAACGAACCATGACTATAGTGAACCACAGTTCAGTCCCATTGAGATTAGTTATAGAAGGATTTTCACACTATACAACCAATCAGATGAAGGTAAACGTATAGACCACATGTCTACAAGATCCGAATAGACAGAAGGTGTGAATGGCTATAACGAACCATGACTATAGTGAACCACAGTTCAGTCCCATTGAGATTAGTTATAGAAGGATTTTCACATTATACAACCAATCAGATGAAGGTAAACGTATAGACCACATGTCTACAAGATCCGGATAGACAGAAGGTGTGAATGGCTATAACGAACCATGACTATAGTGAACCACAGTTCAGTCCCATTGAGATTAGTTATAGAAGGATTTTCACACTATACAACCAATCAGTTGAAGGTAAACGTATAGACCACATGTCTACAAGATCCGAATAGACAGAAGGTGTGAATGGCTATAACGAACCATGACTATAGTGAACCACAGTTCAGTCCCATTGAGATTAGTTATAGAAGGATTTTCACACTATACAACCAATCAGTTGAAGGTAAACGTATAGACCACATGTCTACAAGATCCGAATAGACAGAAGGTGTGAATGGCTATAACGAACCATGACTATAGTGAACCACATTTCAGTCCCATTGAGATTAGTTATAGAAGGATTTTCACACTATACAACCAATCAGTTGAAGGTAAACGTATAGACCACATGTCTACAAGATCCGAATAGACAGAAGGTGTGAATGGCTATAACGAACCATGACTATAGTGAAGCACAGTTCAGTCCCATTGAGATTAGTTATAGAAGGATTTTCACACTATACAACCAATCAGTTGAAAGTAAACGTATAGACCACATGTCTACAAGATCCGGATAGACAGAAGGTGTGAATGGCTATAACGAACCATGACTATAGTGAACCACAGTTCAGTCCCATTGAGATTAGTTATAGAAGGATTTTCACACTATACAACCAATCAGTTGAAAGTAAACGTATATACCAGATGTCTACAAGATCCGGATAGACAGAAGGTGTGAATGGTTATAACGAACCATGACTATAGTGAACCACAGTTCAGTCCCATTGAGATTAGTTATAGAAGGATTTTCACACTATACAACCAATCTGTTGAAAGTAAACGTATATACCAGATGTCTACAAGATCCGAATAGACAGAAGGTGTGAATGGCTATAACGAACCATGACTATAGTGAACCACAGTTCAGTCCCATTGAGATTAGTTATAGAAGGATTTTCACACTATACAACCAATCAGTTGAAGGTAAACGTATAGACCACATGTCTACAAGATCCGAATAGACAGAAGGTGTGAATGGCTATAACGAACCATGACTATAGTGAACCACAGTTCAGTCCCATTGAGATTAGTTATAGAAGGATTTTCACACTATACAACCAATCAGTTGAAAGTAAACGTATAGACCACATGTCTACAAGATCCGGATAGACAGAAGGTGTGAATGGCTATAACGAACCATGACTATAGTGAACCACAGTTCAGTCCCATTGAGATTAGTTATAGAAGGATTTTCACACTATACAACCAATCAGTTGAAAGTAAACGTATATACCAGATGTCTACAAGATCCGGATAGACAGAAGGTGTGAATGGTTATAACGAACCATGACTATAGTGAAGCACAGTTCAGTCCCATTGAGATTAGTTATAGAAGGATTTTCACACTATACAACCAATCTGTTGAAAGTAAACGTATATACCAGATGTCTACAAGATCCGGATAGACAGAAGGTGTGAATGGCTATAACGAACCATGACTATAGTGAACCACAGTTCAGTCCCATTGAGATTAGTTATAGAAGGATTTTCACACTATACAACCAATATGTTGAAAGTAAACGTATATACCAGATGTCTACAAGATCCGGATAGACAGAAGGTGTGAATGGTTATAACGAACCATGACTATAGTGAACCACAGTTCAGTCCCATTGAGATTAGTTATAGAAGGATTTTCACACTATACAACCAATCTGTTGAAAGTAAACGTATATACCAGATGTCTACAAGATCCGAATAGACAGAAGGTGTGAATGGTTATAACGAACCATGACTATAGTGAACCACAGTTCAGTCCCATTGAGATTAGTTATAGAAGGATTTTCACACTATACAACCAATCTGTTGAAAGTAAACGTATATACCAGATGTCTACAAGATCCGAATAGACAGAAGGTGTGAATGGAAGAACACCATGGCCAGATAGAGAGAGAGAGAGCATTGATCTGTAGCCAATTAACCAATTAGCAACTTACACGTCTGGCAACACTCCAGCCATTTCCCATTAGCGGCCATTAAACCTGGCCCTCATTAATGGCTTTTAAATATCGCCCAGAAATTTTACCGGGTAGAAAAACAGGAGTTTTCCTTCCCCAGGAAGAAAAATTTAGAGTCATCAATTTAATCTCTTAATCCTTTTTCCTGAAGATGCTCCCTTATCTTGAGAGTTGGGTGGCACTGAAGGCGATGATAATGGATTGAAAGACCAACTTATTTCGACTGTATACATATGGATTAGAGTTTTCTTTCTTTTCATTCACTAAGCGACTTTTTTTTTTTTTTTACTTTTTCATATTAATGTGTCAGCTGACTTTTATTTCCTTATTGCCTTAAAGAATTTAATCTCTGCAAATTGCTTTAAGTGGTTGATAATGCTACTTTTTATTATATTTTTTATTAATATATTATTATCTCTTTCTTAAAGATATATATTTCTACATGTTTTGAAAAAAGAGCAATCCATAAATCAATCTACAATTAAAAAAAGCATATATTAGATCGAATAATATCATTTATTTGGGTATTTTTATAAATAAATGATATTTTGATCCAATATATGCCTTTTTAATTGAGAATTTCGGTATTTGTGTCTTTAAAAAAAAGATTCGAAAATATTTATTAAGAACTTTATTTTTGCATTAACGAAAATAGTCACTAAACACAAGGTAATAAGACCAAATCCAAATAAATAATAGTGTGTGACGTTTCGGTAACAGCGTTGTTACCATCTTCAGACAAAGGTACTGAATGAGAAATTTTACCACAGCCAGTGTGGTACTATAATCCAAATTGTGCCTTATCATAGCCAATAAGCACAAAAAAAGTGTAAATTATATTGTATAGAATTGTTGAAGTATTTTTACCACAAACTACTATAGAAAATTTACAATGAGCTGATTTTATTAAAATAAATTGTTAAAAATGGAAATGATTTTTAATTATCCATATAACTAAAACATAGGAGATAGAAAAGGAACTGACGAACAATCTTTATTATGATATAAATTGTTGCACCAAGCTGCGGTTTGGCAGATTCTTCAGTCTTGATTCTCTCGTCAGACGCGTCTTGCATCCTTCCCGAACGTGTCTCAACCATCCTACAAGGTTAAACCAGTCAATAATAAGACAACTATATATTTAGGTAGAACCTAGAATCTCTCTTTATTTATCACATCAAAGTTTAAATCAGGTGATGTATTCAATGTATCAAAATACAAATGTTTTATAGTACATAATATTTTATAGTAATAATCTGTTTTTTATAAAAATAAATAAATATATAATTTAAATTTTAAATATATTAAAATTAATATTATAAATAATTTTTAAAATACGCGCATTAATCATGATGCAACAATACGAATGTAAACAAAAAGGGGAATGATGATGGTAGTGTTTTGTTGTCGAAGTATCATTCTGTGGTACAAATTAGAGTATTAATTAATATTTATATACACGCATATATATTACAACTGAACTGAGCAGACTGACTGACGAGGGCCATTAGCCCGAAACCATGGTCTCTAGATGGACGCTTCTCAGTTTGCTAAAGCTGGTGTTGTGGCTTTGTCCCCGACCTGAAGCCGCTAGTTTGCGGCGACGGTCAATAGATGGCGTCTGGTTTTGACGTCTATTTTGACGGGAGAAACGACCTTTATCTTTATAGAAGACTATCCCCTCTCAGGAAAATTTCCACATATATATATATATATAAACTTTATATATTTATATATTTTTTCTTTCATTTTAACCTTTTTAATTGTCAACTTGGCTAATTTTCCCACCTCGTATGTTGTTGTTGTCGTTTCCAATGAAGAGCCTCAGATGTCTCCGTGAACCTTTATCACAGCAGTCGCTATGTTTTCATCTTGAATGTGTAAAGCTTCTGATCTGGGTCCATGTCAATATCCACCTATAATTTATTATTATATGCCAATTTTGAAAAATGGCATATAAATATGAGCTCGTTCAATCGACGAACGGGTCTCTTGAATGACAGTTTTGGTCTTATTTATATTTCCAAAAATACTCCAGTATACTGGATGTAATGAAAGTAAGATCTCAAATATACAAGTGTCTATTCTAATAAGAGATAGCCATTCTATAAAGTGGTTTATAAAGAAAGACCCAAACCTCATTAGAATACATTCAAATAAAATATGTTTAGGTTTTTCATCTTTCTCACTCAGCCGTGTGATCACGCGGCTTGAAAACTCCGCGATATTGGCGATAGAAGCGGGGAATATGGAGGCAATATTTGGTATTGTCGGATAGACAGGATGACAGCCAACAGATGGCGAGAGTGCCATTGAAGTACAGCGAATGAACGTCGAAATGGCGACGGATGAATGTACAAATATAGAAAATAATTGTATAATTTTATATATATATATATACAATATTTAACACTAAAAGGACTTGTAAATTCGTCTTTGAAAGCAAGTAGCTATGCAAATTAGTCTGCGGGAAAAATGGAACCAATACAAATTGGGAAGAGCAAGTTAAGGCCTCGAAAAAGGATGACAACGTTGAACCTCTCCAACTTGTAAACTAGAAAAAGATAATAAATGATATCCTAAAAGTCAGCTGGTCAAGATTGGGAGACCTAAAACTAGCTCTCCAAAACAACTGGACAGCTTCGAAGGACTACGTGGGATTCCGTGAACTTCGTCAGGAACATCAGATAACAGCAGACGCTGAACAAGACTAGATCAGCAGCAGCATCGTTCGACCAATGAAGCTCGGACGTCCATTCCGTGCACTACATGAAGGCCTTGGTGGAATTGCTGGGGAAGGGATCCGTTTATTAGTTAATGCAGATGTCCGGACACTTTCTGGTCGGACTGGCCAGCATTGAGAGGTCGGATATCCTGTTGGAGAAAGGACTCACCATCAGCAACAACTTCCTCGGGAATTCCCGTACAGAAGGAAGGCGGGGAAGATATTCATCGGGAACCTGCTCATCGCAGTCACGGAATAGAACGTCATTGAAGCCCTGAGACCAAACTGCCTGTCTCCCTAGCCTAGGAGTTGATGCCCTGTAATGGCTGCCCCTGGACCACCGACAGCAGGGAGGCCTTCGTCCTTCTGAATGAAAGATTCAAACTCCACCAGCTTTCTACCAAGCTATTGAACATCTCCAAAGGAAAGTCCAGACCCGCCTACATCACCTACGGCGTGATGTGTAATAGATGTCACCGCCAGGCTCTTTTATCTGCTATGGCAAAATGAACAAGCTTCTCGCCAAATCCAACAATGAGCAGAAGAAAGCTTATCGACACCCCTGGCCAGCACGCTCATGGCTCCTACAAAGGAGACAAGTAGCACCCTGTATAAGAATCTGTTACGTGCCAGAACTTCTGCTAAGCAGACTAAATGAACTATCGAATTGCGACCCTGAATGCGTGCAGCATCGTCACCCTTCACCGAAGAATCCAAATATGATGTTTTCTCAAGGAGTATCTAGTTTACATCTGCTTCCTGCAGGAGACGAATGTCATGTCCCCGGACAACTTTGAGACATCTGCCACGGCTACAACGTCAACGTTGTGCCCACAACGACTGACGTGGGATAAGGTCTTGCCTGCGTATTCGCGCCTGGGGTCGTCGTCCGCCGGCAGAAGAGTCTGTGGGCTGTCAAGGTTTCTGTCGCGACCTCGCCGTTCAGGGAGTCTCTATGACGTGCGCCAACGCCCACGTCTTTATACTCCTGAAGAGTGAGGCCGCCAACTGCAGACCATCGCAGCAGTGGCATATGAAGAAGGTGCGTGGAACATCTCCGAGGAGTCGCCAAAGGACATGGTATCTAATTCAGTAGAAGCCCTTATTGAGCTATTGGACCAAGCCGACCTAGTCAACGCTGCCACCTTCTTCGAAGCTGCGCTGGAAAGCACCAGAGTCGCCACCATCAGAATCTGGGTCGACGAGGGTCGTCTGGACAGAATCTACCTCCATCAGGCTTCTGCGACCGCGTCACCCAATATCAAACCATCGACTACACCTACTCGGACCACCGTGCCGTCCTGATCCAAGTGGGAGAACCAGCTCCTACAAGACTTCCCTGCATCGGAAAGTTGCTACGGTAAAGCCTGTTCGTCGATCGATTGGAAACGCTCATCGATGAAATATTGGAAGACCTGGAAAATCTTTCACCCCGATGCTATGGGAATATTGGACTGCAATCAAGACAGATGTGGTCACGGAGTTACGGTTCCTCGCGCCTGCCGTCGCCGAGTCCGGCGGTCGATACTTCGAGAGAAAAAGCTTCTTCCTGAGGCGGAGATTGAAAGACGACACTACCCACTCCGACTATCATTTCTAATCGGACCTAGGGCGTTCCCTCCGAGCCAGACGTCGCCCTCCCTCTACCTTCACCGACGACGACGGAAACGCCATCTCCGGGGGACAGCTTAGACTTTTCATTATGTAACCCTTGAGGAATCACTTCGCCCAAACTCCTAGCTTGACTGAAACCAGAGCTGACTTCTTCGCTGAAGTGACCCCCTTGGAGTTCGATGAGTGTAACCAGATCTTTCTCACCAATATCTCCTGCGACCAGATAGCGGCAGCCATCCACTGCATGCCAAACGGCCGTTCCTCGGGATTGGACGGATTACCCAGCAAATTTTCAAGGCCTTTGATTATTTCTTCGCCGAAATTCTTTTTCAAGTCTTCTGAGGCTTCTCTGCTCCTCGGGGCCTTGCCCTTTGGAGACGCAGCAAAGTCACCCTGCTGCCGAAGCCACACAGAGGGTCATTCTCCCGGCACTCTGGCCAATCAGATTCCCAACGACTGACTACAGGATGCTCAGCGACGTTCTCATGGGTCACCTGCGTAGTCATCTGCCAGACCTCGTGCCTTGAGCTTCAGGCGTACGCCGTTCCGGGACGTCCATCCTCCTGGGATAATGCGCAAAGTTTCCTCAGTGTAGACACATGATACGCCACTGGCTGTCATATCGCAGGACCTGAAGTTGGCGTTTCAGAGTCTAAACAGGAACTACCTATGTGCTCTTTTGGAGAAGCAGGGCCTGCCGTCTGCCTACCTCGGGTGGGCTGCTGTCCTCTACAGGAAAGCAGACGTCGCCATCCGAGTCGTAGATATCCACGCCAGAGGCTTGACGCTTCTCAATAGGGTAAGGCAGGGCTGCCACCTCAGCGCCGCTCTTTTCAGCATCGGAGTTGGGCCTCTGCTACGCCGCCTCGAGAGCATCTTGATCGCCGATGCGTGTTCGCCTATGCGGATGACATCGGTTTCTTCATCAGGGACGACGCTCAGTTCGAGCTCGTGTCCCTGATCTTCGAAAAGTTCCGCATGGCCTCCCGGATGACTGTAAACATCGACAAGAGCGGTTGGCTCTGGTTCGGTTTCTGGAAGCTCAGGACGGATTCTCTTCTTTGGACATCCAAGTCGCTGACTGTCCTAGACTGCACAATGTCCAGGCATCCCACTTGATGGGGCTGCTGGAGCGAGCTAACGCGAGGTGGTCTCCCTTCACCCGCAGCCTGTCATTGGTGGGTCGTGCCCGCACGGCCGAAAGCTTGGTCCTGGGATCCGTCCTGCACCACCTCCACGCCAACGTTCCACCTGAAACTCCTATCCTCCGGCTGCAGAGCGGCTGGCGCGCTTCGTTTGGCGCCAAGCCGAGTCTCGTGGCGTCCTGGCGCGTCCAGTCTACAAAAGTGGTAAGGGGCTTAGACCTCACTGCGCGGCGCCGCCAATGGCTACTCTTGGCTGGTTCGCCGCGTGGCCAACCCCGCCGGCCCTTGACGTCTGGCTCTCACCGAGAAGGAAGTTCCTGAGCCTCTGGAAGGCCGTCTCTAGCGTCTATGAGCTGGACCACCGGTTCTTTACCCTGCCAGCCTGAGTTCCTTGCGTCTTCGAGGCGACAACAAGTTCCTGCGGCTGGCAGACCTGCAGGATCTCAAGAGGTGGTAACTGTCAACTTTCAGAGACTTCTCTGATGGCGCCCCTGCCCTAGCGCCATCAACGCATGCTGCGCCTCTAGAATGCGAGGCACCTAGAGGCCTTCAATCAGCGTCTACTGTAGGAAAACACCATCTTCAGATATCATGCGGAGTACGAGTCGGAGACCATTGTCCTGCTGGATTCGGCAACGCCCATTACCCGCCTCACCAGCCAGAGCGGGCGCCAGGCATTGGACTCGGCACGCTACAGCCGCATCCTGTTGGCGCGCTGGGCTACTACCGTGAACGAGTCCCGTTTCATCTCCTGGGATGACTTACCTCGCAAATGCTTCTCGGGACACGACGCAGATGTCGCCCTACGACTGGCCCTCTACGCCCTACCACATCCTGTGGGTCGCTGACCCACAGATATTGTAGTTGTCGAGACGTGCGACTCCTGCTCCGGGAGGTGTTCGCTCCTTGCGAGGTGACCCTGGATCATCAGGCCTTGCTCTTCGGCATCGGCCACCATCCCGCGGTAATGAAAACCACAAGTGTGGCGTAATCTGACATCTAGATGTACCATCTTGTTCGTGAGTTGAACAAAGCCAGCCACCTCATCGGCCTATCCACATTGTGGTAAATAACTCTTGTAGTAATCAGTGGCGGAGACTTCCCCGCGGTGGACGTCACCGATGAAGACTATGCTCTGTCATCTAAAATGTTCATTTAAGCGGTCAGGATATGCCTTTTTTATTTTTAGTAAATATATGTATATAAGAATATATTTATACATTATTTTATTTACACATATACAGTAAACCCCACTGAAACGAACCTGGGATATAGCGAACCCTCCCTTATAATGAACCTGAAATAATTCCTATTTTTATTCTATAATACAATAAACTATGACTATAACGAACCATTGCTCTATAGTGAACCACAGGTTCAGTCCCATTGGGGTTCGCTATAGAAAGGTTTAATGGCGGTTTCGCCGATTTTATCTACCACAACATTTTTGATGCCCTATTCAAACAAGACTAATAAATGTATTCTGGCAAATGTTGACTGTTTCCTGGACTTCGGAGAAAGAAGACCCTGCACCAAGTACTGGCCTGTTAGGTCGGGAAAAGGTAGAGACGCCCACACCCTTGGTGATGAGGGAGTGTAGATGCGACTCCGCGTGAAGACCCTCGTGCCAGTGGTTTCACTGACCGTGGGTTTGCCATGAGTTCTTGAAACTCTTGGGTCTTCGTTCTGTGTGTGCGCGATTGGGAGCGTTCTTGCCGAGCGCGTCATGGAAAACCAAGGAGTACATACAGTGGTAGCACCCATGTGTCAATCAACCTCGTACCTCAGAGGTCTTTGATTCGTCGGCAGATTCAGGGAGTACTAGGAACTAAGGGTACGAGGGCCAAAGGGAGGGGGGAGAGTCTTATTGGGGTGTAGGACTTGTTTAACCAAGTCCAAACGAGAGGGCTCGGACAGCAACCTGGCCATGAAACTCTCGTAGACGTCTGTGGGCTGATTAGTCGAGCCCATGGAGCTAGACCATAAAGGCGGGCACCAATCCAAATGACCGCTCGGTGCATGGAGAATGCACCAGTTCCTAAGTGGCTGGAAATCTGGATGTCAGGGGTGCAGCTTCTGCTGCAGGCGTTCAAGCAATACTAGCTTAGGTAGCCATTCCATCCTACGATGTTTCCTGGACTATTCATCTATCTATTTACATCAGAGTATGTATTTATTATCCTTTTGTTGTGTGTTTTTAATTATTAACCTATGTCTGTGGTCAACAAAAGCATTTAATTTGTCGTCTATTTGCATAACTTTAACGATTATGGGAGGAGTGGGCTCAAAGCACGTTTTGCAACATGTAGGACGTTGAGGCATGCTTTTTTGGAGAGATTCTTCATCACCTCAAAGAAGGAATAAATCCAAAAATTCAGGTATCTATTCAAATTCCTTTTAGAGTTAAGGGACTAAAATCTATCATAATCAATCTATAAAATACTATGATTGCTATATTTTCCTTTTTTTTTATTAAATATTAATGTTTTTAAGAATAAAATTAATAGGTTTTTAATTGTTCAGAATCGCGTCAATATTTATATTTATTCCTACTTTGAGGCGATGAAAAATCTCTCCAAAAAATCATGCCTCAATATCCAACATGTTGCAAATTGAAAACGTGCTTTAAGCCCACTCCTCCTTAAAATCGTTAAAATTATGATAATAGACGACAAATTAAATGCTTTTGTTGACCATAGACAGCACTTAAAAAGATAAATAAAATTTATACAGAAATAATTGCATTGCCATTGTGAGTAAGCAAGCGTAACTAAAACCCTACATACAAGTATGTACTTGTATGTGTATATACTTGTATATGTGTGATTTAAAATATCTAAAATTTTTAATAATAAAAATTTGAGTAGTAGGATGCCGCATTCATCGTTTATATATCGTGATCTTAATAATCACCTAATTATCGTTGGGTTAGCCAATGATCGAGCATATATTTAGCTCAGTGGTTAGAGCATTAAATGTAGAGAGAGATATTTATAACCCAGGTTCCTGGAGCGCAGAGCACACACTAAATGTACTAATTAAGATATTTCAAATAAACTGACATAGGTTCAGGATTCAATCTTTTTATAATATATTCTTGTAATTTAATTTTCTCACAAGAAAAAAAAAAACTAAATGAAAAGTAATTAGTAGTAGTAGAGTATAAAATTATTTTATGTTGTCATCACAATCTTTATTGTCGACTTTAATACAGTAAAACCCCTCTATAGATAACCCCAATTGGATTTAACATGTGGTTAACTATATCCATAGTTTACTGTTTTATAAAATGAAAATAAGGATTTATTTCAGGTTCTTTATAAGGAGAGGTTTGTTATATTCCAGTTTCGGTTTAGCGGGGTTTTATTTTATATAATTGTATGCCTAATCTATTCTTTAAAAAAGAAAATATAGTCATAGAAGAGAATGAAATATTAAAATAACTCAAATAGTATAAAATGAACTGAAATAGTTATATAATATTAATCAATCCATACTTCAATGTTTTATAGCTATGTTAAAATATGCATTAGTTTTCAAACTGATATAAATCCCCTTTTTAATTTAGTAAATTAGAAGAAACTCAAGGGGTACGATAGAAATAAGTTTTCCATGTTTTGTGGAAAGAAATATATAAGACAGGAATTTCTTTCACTGTCTCTCGACAAAGACCCAGGTCGAAAAGTTCTGGAGCGTTTCCAAAGAGAGGCACAAAAGATAAATGCAGCTTCCAGAAACAATGATTTATATTCCTTCGCTTCTTTGGTCACCCAAAAAATCACGTTGCTGCAAATAAATGATTCTCATTTGTTTAATAAAAGTTTAATAATGTGTAACTTGGGTAGACAAAAGACTCGGTCATTGAAAACCTAATAACTTGGCGTCGGAAGTCAAAAATGGTCCCAAAGTTTTTTTTTATATATATAAGTTTGTATTTTTACTTTTTTACAAATTGGTTTTTTTTTTTGTAATCAAAATTAATTGAAGGGAAGTCTATATCGGTGCTATTAAGATTTGAGGGAAGTTTAGAAATGACTGTGTGGTGAAAGTTGATGAGGTTGAAACTAATGACTGCTTACTTTAGCTTGAAAAGATTTGGTTCTTTATTAATGAAAACTTTGTGAAAGAGTTAATAGCTGGATCAATATGTTTTTATAATTATCTCAGTCGTATCTCTCTGATAGATGAGATGAATATTAAATAGAATGTATTTGAAATATTATTTTATAGATAATCTGTCATATATATTGTAACAAAGTATTTATTATTTTATTACCAGAGTATTATTTTTTATGTTTATATTTTGCTATAATCTGTACACTTTCCTCTTTTGCTTATTTTTTGTTTATCATTCATAGTTTGTTCTTGCCTGAAATAAATTGTTGTCTCATCCCGAAGTTGGTCTTCCCTAATTTTCTACTTGACGATATTTATACTGAGATCTTGTCATTGGGTTTATTGTGGTTGGATCTTTCGAAGAAATTCTAGTATGAGCTTATTAAATATTTATATATGATTTTTCGTCTCTTTATTGGCTAGTCAACATCACGTGACCTTAATCAGCCAATCAGAGTGTATTATTTATTTAGCTCAGAGGTATCATTATACAACGAAATTCTATATTGAATATAAGATCGCAAGTTCGATTCTAAGAAGCTTTTTTTTTTTTTGGGGAGAGGGGGATGTAAATTTTTTTTTTTTCATTCTATATATCTTTATAAACAAATTTATTTCATAGTTATATAGGTGAATTATTTTGATATATATTGGACTTTTTAACTATTTATTCTTTGTGAATTATCGGGACCTGACTCTTGATTTCTTTATTATGTGATAATCAATTTTAGCGGTGTGAGAACAGGTCCCATTGAGGTTCGTTATAGAAGGAGTTTTACTGTAAATATATGAATATTATTAATTAAATTTTAGCATTCATATTAAAATTCGCGACATATTTGGAAGACTTCTCGCGACACATGACACAGTCGCCTAGAGAAATACTTCTTCTTCAAAAGTACAGTAGTGAATCAATTCAGTTTTAATCGTAGTTGCATAAACTAGGGTAACACTTCGCTGATGTGAATCTCAATGAAACTAAACCCTTGATTGAATGAAACCATGGCTCTATATAAAGTAAAACTCTGTTAAAACGAACTTGGGGATATAGAGAATCTTCCCTTATAACAAACCTGAAATAATTCCCATTTTTGTTTTATAATACATTGAACTATGGCTATAACGAACCATGTATAGTAAACCACAGGTTCAGTTCCATTGGGGTTTGCTATAGATGTGTTTTATTGTACTACCTCTAAAAATAGGGCTTATTTTAAGTTCGCTATAAGGGAAGGTTCGCTATATGCCTGGTTCGTTTTAGCGAGTTTTACTGTGTCTATGCTTGAATTACTTAATTTTTACAATATTTTATCTCTATTCACTGCAAAATTACATGGGATTTAAGGTGCTTTTGTATAAAAGCTGCTAAAAAAAGTTCTTTTTTTTTTTGTCAGTGGACACGCATGTGACAAGCCTCGAAACAGAATAGGTAAAGATATAAAACTGATTATATAATACTTTGAGATTATAATTGAAAAAGCACTATTTTATTTCTCTTTATATCCCTCAATATTCGCCCTTATATTTATACATATTTTAAATCTATCATTTACAAACGAATCTAAAAGTAGATAAATGTTGTGGTTTCAATTTCAGTTAATATTAAAAGACAAAATGTATAAAGAAATGTGGATTTGAATGTTCCTTTCACGCATAAATCAAACTTCTACTGTCCTTACTGCGATGAAAAAAATATTGGGAGGGCTTGGCTCATCAGTGGTGAACCCTCCCAGCGTTATGCGTGAAAGAAATCTTCGCGTCTTAATGTTTTCATTTGCTATATATAGATGGCGCGTTATTGTTTTATATGTAATATGTAATATAGCGCGTTATATGTAATATTATAGAACCAAAAATAAATATATTTTACTGAATAAATATAACTGAAATAACTTTATAAAAGATGATACGACTGAAATTTTAAATATGTATTGTCTAAAAAGTATATGAATAAATATTATTCAATTTATTTATCCATTTTATTTTCAAAAAGAGACAAAAAAATGTCTATAAAAAGGAAGATAGGTAACTCCCTAAAGAGAAACGTGTGATATAAGATCATAACAATAGTCAAAAGTTATTTTAAATCTTCGTCTGTTATATAACTGTATTTTGAAGAAGTTCATTATTCTCCAGTAGCAACAGACGTGCTGAGCTGATTGGTAACGATGAGCTTATGAAATTTATTAGCAGTAGATTCAATTAACAGAGGTTTACTGCTGTGGAATGTAGTAAATTAGAATTACCTGCCGTGGGTAATCAATCTGCTGCTAGTAAATATCGTCTGATATTTATTGCCAACGTCTCCAGCCGCCAATTGAGTTATAGACCAGCCCACCTGTCGAAGGGGCAGTACCTGGTCAAAAAATAACGATTCATTTAATTTTTATGTGAACTCGTACACGATCCAGTTTATCGCATCTTTTGAATTGATCGATTTTGTTTTTTGTTCGTGTTTTTTATTTGTATTTTTACCATTATTAATAAGAATATCAGAATATATATTTAAAAAATTATATTATTAGCGTTTTTTTTTTTTTTTTAAGTTTGACTCTTTTTATTTTATAACTTATTTTAAATGAAGAATGTTATTTTAAGAAAATTCTAATTTAATTATGAATTAATAAGTGCTAGTTTTAAATTCAAAGATGCTTTAAAGATTTATATTTTTGTGTAATAAAATAAAAGAAGCTTTCTTCAAAAATTGTGATATCAGTGTTTCTTATGTCCTTGTGTAAAGATTACAAGAATTCCATGAGTTAATCCTCCTCGAGCTAAAATATATAAAATATATAGTATATATAAATGTGTGTGCATATATATATATAGATTTATTTTTTACTTTTAAGACATTTTTTTTACACTTCAATGACAACACATTTTTCATTTTAATAACAACTTTCTAAAATATGTAATAACAATTTTTTCAAGTTTAATCGATATTTTTCAATTTTTAAAAGTATTTTATCTATAATAAACTATAAATATTTTTAGTTTTTGTCGAAATACCTTTATTTTATTTGATATTGGTCAATTTTAGATTTTTTTATATCTGTGAAAAATAGTACAAAAGTGAAATTTCATTGGGATCAGGTGAATAAATTAAGAAAAAAGGCATATCTTGATCGTACGACTGAAAGTTGCTGATGGATTGCGCCATCTGTCGGGATAAATATCAACTAATCGTGGATTTTCTTATTACAGTAGAACCTCCCTTTAGCGGACACCTCTCTATAAAGGACAGTTTTCATTTTGAAAAATTACCATTTTTACAATTTAGTAACTCTCCGTTAAGAAGACACCTCTCTCCCTAAAGGACACTTTGGTTTTGAAATTAGGTGTTGTCCTTTACAGGGAGGTTCTACTCTTTTCAAGAAAGGGCTAACAGCCCGAAACGCGTTCGTGGTTAGATTTTCTTGTTTAATCAACAACAACAAAAAGCCTTTATTTAGGGTCACTGACCCTATACAGGATTCACCAGAGGTATGCATAAGAACAAAGCAGTGAGACAAAGGAAACAACGATATAGACAGAAGAAAAATAAAAAAAGAAAAAAAAAAACAAGAAAGAGAAAGAGGAAAGCAAGAAAAACAACACAAAAAGAGTAGCAGTAAGAAAGTGAGGAGTGAGTGTCACTTGGCCTTCTTTCTCAGATATGGACTTGTGGAAACCATAAAACGCCGTAGCAATATACTTATTCTGGGTCATATTGTCAATTATTGATGGAAGTGAAGCACAGAGTTGCCCAGTTTTGAGCATAAGGGTTCTTCTTTCAGAGCAGAGCAATCAAAATTTTTCTTGTTTAATCAAGAAAGTGTATTTTGCTAATACTGAAATAATTAAAAATCAACGTTTAGTTGATATTTATTCCGATAGATGGCGCAAGACATCAGCAACTTTTAGTTGTTCGATCAGGAAATGCCTTTTTTCTTAATTTTTATATCTATTTCAATCAAGCATTAGAAATAAGCCATTTAAAATTTATTCGAGTAAAGTTAACCACTGTTTAATATGGTGCTGATATTTTCCTATATTCCCGCTTCAAGTTGCTTCCTAGTTAAACTTCAGCTGTTTTCATAACAATTGTTTTGAATAACTTTCTCAAATTCAATCAAAACATCACACAAGTTAGAATTTCGGTTTAGATTTTTATCTATCGCTTGTATGTCGAGCTAATTTTTTAGTTAATATATATTTTTAAATTTATTTATTAATTAATCAGGCGCGATATTGAAATATTTGCGCCTAATACAGAGGAAACAAAACAGCAAACAAATTAGAACTTAGAATTAAATATTTAAAAATTTACATGTGTTATTATACAGAGTTCATAAAATTTATATAGACAAAGTGGCTGAGCTAAAAGAGTTAGATCATTTAAATCAGGGAACAATCAATGCCTCACTTCTGTAAAGTTCGGACAGTCGTAAATAAGGTGAAGAGTAGTTTGTTTAGTTTCTCCGCAGGAACAATTTGGTGTAGTTAATATAGAATCACTCAAAATTGGAAATTTTTTATTAGTTTTCGAATGGCAATATATGGTTTTTATTCCTGAATTAAAATCAAGCATTCTAGGGAAGTGCTAACTTACGTGATGTTTACTTTGAAACTATAAGATTTTTTTTTCAATCACAGTTATGTATATTGATAATGGTTACGCTTATAAGCATCTTGTAGTGTAAAATATAGAAAATTTTAACGTCATAATAAACAATGAATAACTTTCTGAGAAAAAGTTTTAAATACACTATTTCCCTATTGCTTGATTAAAGTGGACAAATAACTTGCATATTAATTCTTGTACATATTTCAAATATCATTCTTTCTTTAATTTCAATGTTTATTTTACCTTTTAAGTGCAAGTATCCCTAGGGGGACATAGCGCTCTAAGTCAAAATGAAATAAACAATAAAAGCGGATATAAAAGTATCTAAAAATATATCAATTTATATTTAATCAAACTATTTCTATATATTAATACTTAAATAATTTTAGAAATATTGTTAAGATATCAAATAAAAGCTAAAAATATCGATTAATAAAATTATTAAAGCATAAAATTTATTTATTACCAGTTGCAAATAAGACGCCCTATATCCAATCTGGATAATTGCGCGTGAAACTATTTACAATAATTCATATTGTAGTAGAGTAGGTAACAGAATTGTCAAAAAGAAAATAAACAATTGAGAAAAAATAATTAAATAAACATAGTTGATTTCTGTTTCACCAGATGGCGCTCTGCCTTCTGAAAAGCACATGTGCTCCTGGTCAGGATATGCTTTTTTATTTTTAATAAGCACATACATCAAACAAATAAACAACAACATAAGAAAGATAGAAGAAACCGCAAGGTAGTTATTTACAATATGTTGAGAAATTATGGAAGTTGATTTAATGAAGTTATCTGTAATAATTAGTATTGTGGAGAGAGAGTTGATCAAGTTGAGCTATTTACAATGAGTTATAATTAAAGCGTAATATGTTATATTTAAAGTGCAAAAGGTTATGATTAAAACTATAAAATACAAGAAATTTAAACTCTTATTGACGAAGATGTATTTTTTTAAATAAAATAAAATATTCGACTGCTCTTACTGCAATGATAAATTAATTGGAGGTCCTGACTCATCAGTGGTGAACCCTCCCGGCGGTTTCGCCAGTTTAAACTGTAAAATGTTATTAAAATTAAAAATGTTATCATTAAAGAGTAAAATGTCGTTATTAAAGTATGAAATGTTGTCATATTAAAGAGTAAAATTTTTCAATAAAAAAAATTGTAAATAAAATGTCATTCAATTATAAAATATTATCCTAACAATGCCTGTGTGCAAAATCTATGAACGAATATTCAAAATACCTATAAAATAAGATATGGAAAAATAGATTTCAACTTTTATTAAACACTAGCCGAATGACCCGGGCAACGCCCGGGTTTTACCCGATTAAATGTTTTATTCAAATACTATTCGTTACAATTATAAATTGGCGCCGTGGATGTCACTCTTGTGAAACGTCCCGCTCCAAACTTTTAAAATATAAAAATACAAATGTAAATTTTCACAACGATATTTGAAAATTGTGTTATATAGATTTTTATATGAATATATTTTAAAATTGATATATGCATAAAATGATGACAGCAAGTGATTTCTTGTGAACGTCCCGCTCCACCAATCCCCGTCGCCCCACGTGGTCCATCCTTCCCCAACTTTACTTCACGCAGTCACCGCAGTGAGGCGCTGGTTGAGAGTAAAATGGGGGAAATTTTTCAATAATTTGTTAGTAACTCCAAGGATATTCGATATATAAGCCTGAAAAATTGCCTATAAGTTTTTCCAGATACAACTCTATATATTGTTAAAATTTTAGCCATATTAGTTACGTATTGTGCAAGTGAATAACGGACAAACATACATACATACATACATAAATACATATACTTACTTTTATATATATACTAGCCGAATGACCAGGGCAACGCCCGTGTTTTACCCGACTGTAGATGTTACAACGGTGATCCTTAGGTCGCTGGTTCAAATCCGGCTCGAGGGAGCCGGCGAGCACGTGACCTCCCTGTGCGCGCGCATCCGTGACAGAGGCCGATGAGGAAAGACGGTCGTGACTATATATATATAATAGGAATTTTTGAATGATAATATTGTATTGAATATACACGTATTTTTAAAGGTTTTATACATGAATAGATTTTAAAATGTGTATTTAATTTCAAAATTGAAATATATTCAAATGAAAATCATAAATATTTATAAAAGGTGAAAGGTCTATGTGTGTACATATTTATTTCTATAGACTATATTGACACCCAGTTTCAAACATCATAGCTATAAGTGTAATTAATTTCAACGTTATCCTGGGGGCTCCTTCAACTAACTATATTGGTGTGAAATCAGAGTCACTCTCTTCACTAAATATAAATTAATATAAAGGATGTAAAATATTAATAAAATAACGAGGCTTAAGGATGTCAGGAGTTTCCAGGAAGTCGTTAAGAGTGTACAATGACCTCTCTTCCGTGATCCATGCCCTTTTTGCATCCGCTGAAGGCCCAGTACCTTCTTCATCGGTAGGATATATAAACCTCCGCAACGCCTGAAATTGATAGCCACTTCTGAGTCCCCGGAAGCCCTCGTCAGTTGTCTCCAGTAAGACCAGAATAGACCAGTAAGAAAACTTCTTAACTCTCCATCTTGCTCCTAGCCAGCTCTTTCTGTTCACGGAACTTTCCTAGTATAACTGTGAAACTTCGTTTTTTTTCTGTGGACAATCCCAAGTCTTCCATTCTGCCTCGTCCACGACTGCCTGTACTCTGCGAGAAATGTTAAAGGTTTTCCAAGGTGCATAGAGGTATTGGAAAACTCTCCACACACTGACTGTCCCTCTCGGTTACTACAGGATTGGCCCTCTCAGTTACCACACACACATATATATTTATTACTAGCCGAATGACCCGGGCAACGCCCGGGTTTTACCCGATTAAATGTTTTTATTCAAATACTATTCGTTACAATTATAAATTGGCGCCGTGGATGTCACTCTTGTGAAACGTCCCGCTCCAAACTTTGTGTCTGAGAAGCTATATTTTTATAGAAAGATGATCTGGCTTTTGTTTTCTGCTCGAATGAATTTTTCTGTTAGAATTTTGTTCCTGCGTACAAAATAATGAACTGGTTTCACCCGTGGTCTCTGCTTTTTGGAATTTTTCCCGATATAATTTTGTATCTGATAATCAAACATGATACAGCAATATCGTCATGATCATTTTCTGACTAAAAATATATAGTTTTAATAATTGATTTATATATATTTTTAAATAGCCTATCGTCTTCCCCGTATTTTTTCACCTATGTATGGAAATTTTGGTTTGAATTAGTGAACTACTGCGAATTTGTATACCGGACATACAAACAAACATTCATTCATATATATATAGATATATATTGCCACGTGGAAAATTAGGGAAGACAAAAACTTCAGGAGGAAACAAAATTTATTTCAGAAAAAGACAAACTATCAAAGGTAAACAAAAGATAAGCCACGAGGGAAATTTAAAGAGTCGCAAGATATAAAACAAAAATGAACACTCTGTTAAATAAAAAATAATAAAATTAAGAAATACTATGTTACATAAATAAAATTAATGAATACTATGTTACATAGCTTCTTCCCTAAGGGAGCTGTGACCCACAGCTAGCAATTATTGTAGTTACTGACGTGGATTTGACATGCTTCTGCCAAGGTTTCCATCGAAGTCTTGGAACTTTGTCCCTAGTACCTTTGCGTCCATTTTCTTGCGGCGTGAAGAGCGGCTTTGTCGTCGTATCGTCTATAGGGGCATCGTCATCTTCGAGGGAAATCTTGGCTTTAGCACGGCGGTGGAATCCTGATGTCAGTCTCCGAAAATGTAGATCACAGCACCCATGGCTTCAAGATATTCTCGGCGATCTTCAGTTTGTCTTCCCTAACTTACCCAGCATCTCCACCAAAATGCCACGTGAAAAATTAGGGAAGACAAAAACTTCAGGAGGAAACAAAATTTATTTCAGGGAAAGACAAACTATCAAAGGTAAACAAAAGATAAGCCACGAGGGAAATTTACAGAGTCGCAAGATATAAAACGTAAAAATGAACACTCTGTTAAATAAAAAATAATAAAATTAATAAATACTATGTTACATAAATAAAATTAATAAATACTATGTTACAATATATATAGAAGCATAGGGCGCCTCTCCCTCTCATACCACATATATATATATTCCTTTAGTAATTACAGTATAACCTCCCTTTAGCGGACACCTTTCCACAAAGGACAGTTTTTATATTTGCAAAATTACCATTTTTACAATTTAGCAACTCTCCGGTAAGAAGACACCTTTCCCTGAGGACACTTTGGCTCTGCAATTAGATGTCCTCTGCAGAGAGGTTCTACTGTACCTGAAGATGTAGAGATTGTAATGTTTTATTTTGGTGTGTGTATAGTACTTCATATTGATGAAGATGTTTCTTTTTTAAATTATCTTGGAAACTACTTTTTTAAAGTATTTATTTCTTGATCATATTGTGTGTGATTTCAAGATTTCAGATTGCCCTTGACACTTCTTTATTGGTTCTTCATCTCACCGCCGTGCTCGCTGCTCCGCATCCTTGCCAGGTCCGCTGCTCCGTCTTCTTGCCATGCTCGCTGCTCCGCCTCCTCGCCGTGCTCGCTTTTCCGCCTCCTTGCCAGGTCCGCTTCTTCGCCTCCTTGCCATGCTCGCTGCTCCGCCTCCTCGCCGTGCTCGCTTCTCCGCCTCCTTGCCAGGTCCGCTTCTCCGCCTCCTTGCCATGCTCGCTGCTCCGCCTTCTCGCCGTGCTCGCTTCTCCGCCTCCTTGCCAGGTCCGCTTCTCCGCCTCCTTGCCATGCTCGCTGCTCCGCATCTTTGCCGTGCTCGCTTCTCCTCCTCCTTGCCGTGCTCGCTTCTCCGCCTCCTTGCCGTGCTCGCTGCTCCGCATCCTTGCCAGGTCCGCTTCTCCGCCTCCTTGCCGTGCTCGCTTCTCCGCCTCCTTGCCGTGCTCGCTGCTCCGCATCCTTGCCGTGCTCGCTTCTCCTCCTCCTTGCCGTGCTCGCTTCTCCGCCTCCTTGCCGTGCTCGCTGCTCCGCATCCTTGCCGTGCTCGCTTCTCCGCCTCCTTGCCGTGCTCGCTGCTCCGCCTCCTTGCCGTGCTCGCTACTCCTCCTCCTTGCCGTGCTCGCTTCTCCGCCTCCTTGCCGTGCTCGCTGCTCCGCATCCTTGCCAGGTCCGCTTCTCCGCCTCCTTGCCGTGCTCGCTTCTCAGCCTCCTTCCCGTGCTCGCTTCTCCGCCTCCTCGCCGTGCTCGTTGCTCCGCCTCCTTGCCAGGTCCGTCTTTCCGCCTCCTTGCCAGGTTCGCTACTCCGCCTCCTTGCCGTGCTCGCTTCTCCACTTCCTTGCCGTGCTCGCTGCTCCGCATCCTTGCCAGGTCCGCTTCTCCGCCTCCTTGCCGTGCTCGCTGCTCCGCTTCCTTGCCGTGCCCGCTGCTCCGCCTCCTTTCCAGGTCCGCTTCTCCGCCTCCTTGCCGTGCTCGCTGCTCCGCCTCCTTGCCAGGTCCGCTTCTCCACTTCCTTGCCGTGCCCGCTGCTCCGCCTCCTTGCCAGGTCCGCTTCTCCGCCTTCTTGTCGTACTCGCTGCTCCGCCTCCTTGCCAGGTCCGCTTCTCCGCCTCCTTGCCATTCTCGCTGCTCTGCCTCCTTGCCAGGTCCGCTTCTCCACTTCCTTGCCGTGCCCGCTGCTCCGCCTCCTTGCCAGGTCCGCTTCTCCGCCTTCTTGTCGTACTCGCTGCTCCGCCTCCTTGCCAGGTCCGCTTCTCCGCCTCCTTGCCGTGCTCGCTTCTCCACTTCCTTGCCGTGCCCGTTGCTCCGCCTCCTTGCCGTGCCCGCTTCTCCGCCTCCTTGCCGTGCTCGCTGCTCCGCTTCCTTGCCAGGTCCGCTTCTCTGCCTTCTCGCTGTGCTCGCTTCTCCGTCACCTCCTCGACGAACGCTCTGTAGTAGAGATACTCTCGGCAGGGATAATTCCCCATGGTATCATGTCTGAAACTGATTCTGGACAGCTAATTCCTTTGTACATTTTTGTAAATATCCCATTCTTGGGGAATGACTTCATCAGATAGCCTGTTTATGGTGCCAACAATGGGTACTCTTTCTTAGTTACACTTTTCTTGACCTAGCATCTTTATGGCACCTTTTTGGACTTGGAAATCAGCCATAATATAGGCTAATAATATACATAATGTGTCAGAAAATGTCAAGCAAGGAGAAAATAGTCCTCTATTTATACACACTCAACAATTTAAACTCTGTCAACCTTTTTTTGTCAAACATTAAACATTTAAGTATTATTTTAATATTCATTTCAATCAATATTTTTTTGCGTAATTACTACTCTAACGTTTTTAAATAGAAGAAAAATAAATAACAAAACAAGGTTGTCCTAAAAGTTCGTAAAGACTTGCAAAAAATTGAAATACCAATGTAATGTATAATGTCTTTGTATTATGTATAAAGTAACTGTATTATGTATTAGAGTAGCCGAGTGACCCGGGCAACGCCCCGGGTTTACCAGAAAGGCCCGCAGAGACATTAAGAGTAGAGATAGTGGCTTAAATATTGCAATGGGTGTAATCTTATTTCCAAGAAGCATCATTTCAAATATAAGGGTGAGTAAAAAATACTTTCTAAGTATATTCATTCGGTTTGATCTTATATATTTATACATCAAAATGAGAATGGAATAATATCATTCATAACAGACCTTATAATCAATAACATATTAGACAGCACAGTGCAAAAATGTAGGAAAATAATGTATAGAGTAGTGGGGGAAATAGGTAAATAAAGAGAAGACCGATAATCAAAATAATTGATAATAAATAGTTTATTATATAGTGAACAAATAATACAAAAAAATCCTTTCAGGTGAGAAACTATAGGCATTGGTACCTATGCCTAAAAATATTATTCAAAATGAAAAAATAAAAATTTTACCAAATCAGAAAATGAAGTTGCAAACACAACACAACTATATTGAAGATAAGACAATATATAAAAAGAATGAATTAATTTAAAGGACCTCATAAAAAACTACATTTATATTTTTATATATATACAGTATAACCTCGTTAATTCGACACATGATATTTCCACCATGTTTGGATGTCCTGACCTACGGCCTATCATATAATAAAACTGTAATTCGACACTAACGATAATTCGACACTTCCGATAATTCTGCCATTTTAAAATTCAAATTCAGACAGTTGTTTAAATACAACCTTACCGCTAAAAATGTATTACAGAGGCGACGGCAGCCACTGAAAATGTACAAAATTTATGTATAGAGAAGTGGGAAAAATTAGTAAATAAAGAGAAGACCAAAATAATTGATAATAAATAGTTTATTAGCAAACAAATAATACAAAAAAAAAAACCTTTCAGATGAGAAACTATAGACATTAGTGAAATGTTTATATAAATATATTTGAAATTAAAAAAAGATAAGAAAATAAATCAGAAAAAAAAAGAATTTGACAATTATATTGCAGAGGAGACTACTTATAAAAGGAATTAATATAAAGGACTTATTAATAATAAAGGTATAGTTTTATTTATACATGGGTTCAACTTTATATGTATGCTATCCAAAGTTCGCACATGTGAAAAAGCCACATACAGCTGTCCATGCGTAAACACAGGCTTTTGTAGCAAGAACCCAAAGATTTGGTCTTGACCTTATTTATAGTCATAGCTAAAGACAACCCTAGTGGAAACTTTTGCCTCTTCAGAATGAAGGGAAGGCTGATATCTGAAGGAGCCAAAGATATTTTTGACACCAATACAGTGTGTCTAACATTGGTCCCTGTCAGTATTTGAACTTCAAGGACATGAGAGCACATGCACTGTATCATCATACGTGTACCATTTGCAGAGACCCTACTTAGAATTAAAACTTCTAAAGAAGAATAACAATAGCACCATCCTAGAGTATAACTGGTGTGGAGGCATTCCTCTGGGAATAAGGCTATTGAGAAATTTAGTAGGGAGTTATTTTGCTCCTCCACAATCTTACACTCCATACTGTTAACACTGAGGAAACACTGACTCATTGGTAAGAAATTTCAGGAAAGAAATATAGGCATTGGTTTAAAAGTTTAAATAAATATATTTAGAGTGAAAAAAAAAGGAAAATTGAACAAATCAGCAAATAAAATTGCAAACAACACAACTCTATTACAGATAAGACAACGTATAAAAGGATTGAATTCATTCAAAGGACCTTATTAAAACTACACTTCTAGATTTATATATACAGTATAACCTGGTTAATTTGACACATAATAAGAGATATATAAACCTCCAATTTTCGATAATCACTACCTAAAATCGAATCCTGTATTAGGATTTTTATTTTTCTGAATAAAAAAATTCTTTAATATGGCCCTCGATTTCGTCAAATGTCCAACCCACTAGAGAGTGCAAGTAACCAAACGGAGCTCTATGAGACACTTGTAAGTGAAAAAGTCGAACTACTTTCCACGCGTATAGACATGTGGTGCACTTGTAGTAGAAGCAGTCGCCAATTACCACCCACCATGACCGACATCATTGACCTCTACCACGTGTACTATGGATAATAAAATAAGTTAACACAAAGCAATAACGCGCCATATATACATATAAAATGAAAGGATTTTAAAGCACGAATGTTTCTTTTATAACCAATACAAACTTCTACTGTCCTTACTGCGATGAATAATATATTGGGAGGGCTTGTCTCATCAATGGTGAACCCTCCTAGCTGTTTCGCCAATTTAATCCAACAGACCGCTTCTCAGAGCTCTAATAGTGTATTGGACAATTCTGCTTATATACACAGCACTGAAGGGTCGAATCTCAGAAATTGACTATTGACTTTAGAAATGTTTTTCTATCCGTTTGAGTTCAAAATAATCTTTAAACGTATTTTTCAAAAGAGTAATTAAATAATTTCTCATTCTAAAATACATAAATAACGTAATCATTCTACATTCTGTACAAAAGTTCTTACACAATGAAGAAATATCTCGTTTATGAACATTGTAACTCATTTGCAAATAAAGGTAATAAAAATATATAACAATGTTAGACGAAAAACATGGTGAAGGAAGACGAGTTTCTTTTATTGATGTATAGGTGCAAGCTTTCGGGTAAAAACCCTTCAACAGGCGAGCACGACTTATAAGAACTTATAAGTCGCGCTTCAATGCTCGCCTGTTGAAGGGTTTTTACCCGAAAGCTTGCACCTATACATCAATAAAAGAAACTCGTCTTCCTTCACCATGTTTTTCGTCTAATTTCAATCCAGGAAGAATTCTTTATCTGTATAACAATATATTTCAGATAATACCGAGTTGTTTTCTTACACTTTTGGAGAACATATGGTATATTATCTATATGTGTCCTTATCTATTTTTTACACCCTTTCTTAAAAAGAACTTTGAAATCAATCTTCGTGATGATGTGTGTGAAACTAATAGAAAGGATCAACAAAACTTACAAAAGAAAAGTCAAACAATTAACTTCAAAACCGTCTGTTGTCGTTTAAAAAAAAAAGAAGCTTGAAAAGAACGTCTGTTTGTGTGGAGGTTAATTTGTTTTGGTGTCATCGGTGGATAGATTCGTTCTTTAACTATGAGGAATGTGCCATGAAATACTGCGCGAGGAAATGAGTTTCACCTCGAAATTGTTTCTCGCAGTATAAATCAGTCTAATCGACTTTTGTTCGTCTGTCCCATGATAATCATGTGGTCACGATGTCATGTGATTAACATGGTGTCTCCCCAGATTTCTCATTTGTTTGACAAGGTGATAAATACAATCATTAATTAGATAGTATCGCTTTCCTATTTAACATATGGAGATAATGGCTGTCTATCTAGTGTGGATTCTATAGAGATAGGTGATATTCTATAAATAGAGAGAGAATTGATGATGAAGTGTTGTCCGTATCAGATCACACTGTCTTGTATGTGATAGAATACATTGTACCACATTTAAATAACTCTTATTACCATATTCAAAGACATAAATATTCCAGAAGTGCCACAATTCTTTTTTTTAATATCGCAATCTATAAAATTCAACATCCAAATAAAAAAAAACGGTATATCTCAATTGAAAAATAAACAGGGTTTATTGCATGATATTTCGAAGATCAAAACATTCGCCTCTTTTAATCTTCTTTTATCATTATAAACGAAAACAAGCTAAACTTTTGGAGATGTTTTCTTATTATGCACTCATGGACAAAACTTAAGAAAGCTGTACCTTTTAGAATGTATATTGGAATTTATACAATAACTCTGAAAGATATTTGATACACAGTGGCCTTTATTGAAGACACACGAGATAACTAAGTGTGAACAAAATTGTCTGTCTCCTTCAAAATAACAGATAACGGGCGACATCGAAATATGAAACTTTCTTGAGTGTATAGCTAAGAAATGGCCATGCCATCTCTTTCTCAGCTTTATATTAAAGTTACTCCTCAGAAATTTCAGCTCTTGTTTTGTGATCGTTTAAAATAATAAAGACAGTGGCGCTCTCTCAGTATATTGGTGTCCTTGATTAGATAGAATAAAATTTACATATTTGTAATTGCGAATGATGGAACACACAATCCATATAAGATATATTAAACATAAAAAGCTTGGATACAAATAAAATGCATTATGGGCATGATATAGCAGCGTCATCTATATTCGAAATGATAACCTATTTGCACATGAGTGGGTTTCTTTAAAAATAACAACTTCCTACTGCCCTTACTGCAACAACAAAATATTTGGTGAGGTCTGGCTCATCAGTAGGGAACACTCCATTTTACTCCAGAAACACATATATGTAAATATGGTATTTTTAATAAGATTCTTTAATAAAAATCTTTCATTATTTCATCGCGGCTCTGGTCGCCGCAGGTCTTCTTCCAGAACTTCGCTATTAAAACATTTCATCAATAGAACTCCAGTTCCGGCTAATTAAATATACCATTAGAACTTGCAGACATTTTATATTAAAGTATTTCACGATTTTTTAAAAAGTTTATGTTTTATATATTTGTAGAAGCCAACTAATAAAAATGAATTGATTTTGAGCAGATCTCTCCAGCCAAGCAAAACTAATGTACTTCGTAATATTTTTGTATATATTAAGAGTATATATAATATCATTTTTTATGTTTTCAGATACGCCCATAGATGAGTTATAAAGCTCTAAAGTTAACGTTTATTGTTTTAATGTAAATAAAGAGGAAAATTTAAGAATAGTGAAGTATTCGAATATAGAGCTAATGAATTTTATCGGATTACAAATATTGGCTGTATTGAAATATTGGACGTGTCGTGTCACGCTGAGCCACGAAACAACTCTTATGCTTGAACAATTATTCTTTATTGCCAAGCCAAAACTACAGTTGAAAAGGTATCTCAAGTAACAAGACTACTCCTAACACTGGACTGGAATCAACTTAATCCATACGTTCTATTTATATCACCAAAAAGTTAAATTAAAACTATGCAAATTGTGCCACAACAAAGAATAACTATCGTAAAGATAGAGGCTGCCTGGCCGGAATTCACAAAATTTGAAATACCGCGTGAGAACGCCCTTGTAGCCTTTTAGAATAATTTCTAACACTTTACCAAATGTTTTAATTTTTGTTCGCTCCTGGAACAAAATATTTTTGTCGAAACATCGAGACAATAAAAAAGATTTACTGACTGAAGTATCTTTAATTTGAAAAAAAAAAAAAAGAATAAATATTTTTTTTAAATCAATAAGGAATCTAGGTTTTGGTTTCTTTTTATAATTATTTATTTCTCGAGTTTTCGGGCTAACATGCCCTTTAACACAGAGACGTAGAAGTATTACTTCTGGATCTCTGTGTTAAAAGGGCATGTTAGCCCGAAAACTCGAGAAATAAAAGAAATGTAAAAAGAAACCAAAACCTAGATTCCATAATGATTTAGTCAAAGGGTAAAAGCAGGGAATAATATTCATTAAAGAATAAATATGCAAAAATATAACAGGACGGTTTTATATTCTTTTGTAATCCAAGCGTCTAATGAAAAATATTTTAATTACAAACAAATATACTTCAACTTGAAGATAGAGGTTGTATGATCGGCATTTATAGTTCTTTTGTTAAATAAAAGACACTTCGACCAAAAAAATCGGCTTTATTTTCACAACGTTTCGACAGAAATTTTTCAAATTATGTTTTATCATAGATTTAGATACGTAGTTTTATGTATTTTTTTTTTAACCGTGCTAATGAAAGATGGTTCGGCTATTAGAAAAATATGTGTTCGTTTTCTCCACAAATAACATGTTCCTAAGTCTAGATGTTCACTTTAGCCGGGTATTATTTGAATGTTGAATTATTTCTAAAGAGATATCCCTATATATATATATAAGTCAGTGTATGTATGTATGTTTGTTTGTCGGCTATACACGTCCACAATACGTAACTAATATGGCTGCAATTTTAACAGTATATAGATTTGAATCTGAAAAAACTTATAGGCAAATTTTCAGGCATCTATCTCGAATATCCTTGGAGTTATTAACAAATTATCAACAAATTTTCCCTATTTCACTCGGAACCAGCGCCTCACTGCGGTAACTTCGAGAAGTAAACAACCACGTGAAGCCCTCACACAGCGCGACGGGATTGGATAGTGACCTTGAGTGACGTAACAGCCCCTACAGCGTAAGGGCAAGAAATCACTTGCTATCATTTTATGTATATATCAAATATAAAGTATATTCATATAAAAAATCAAAATAATACAATTTTCAAATATCGTTGTGAAAATTTACATTTTTATATTTTAAAAACACCCAAAGTTTGGAACGGGACGTTCCACAAGAGTGACATCTACGGCGCCAATTTATAATTGTATGTGTAACGAATAGTATTTGAATAAAAATACTTAATCGGGTAAAACCCGGGCGTTGCCCGGGTAATTCGGCTAGTAAATATATATTGAGAGGATTAAGCAAAATCTTATTGAGTAGTAACATAAAGGTAACCCAGGTTCTTGGAGAGTATCCATAGGTCGCCAACTACCAGGCAACTCTATTGATTACTATAAATATATAACTGCATATATTTGATTTTAAAATATTCATTCATTCAATATTTCTATATATAAATATTTTAAAATCCAATATATGTAGTTTTATATATTTATAAATACATATATGTGTACCAGATATTTTTACTTTAGAAAATTTCCATTACTTTTAAAACAGGTTAATATTATATAGACAATGTAGAAATAAAAATATAATTGAAAGAAAGTTAAACAACTACCAAAAATAAATACTGAAATATATGAAGATAACTTTATAAAATAAACTGAACTTTATTTAACGTGAAAAAATAGTACAAATGTAATATTGTACTGGGATAAGGTGCATAAATTAAGAAAAAGGCATCTCCTTATCGTGCCATCAGCAATTTTCAGTTGCACGATAAGTAGATGCCTTTTTCTTAATTTATTTAACGTGTTTACACCTGGTCCTACCTTGCCTTGTTTTTCTTCAATATGAATCCATTATGCAAATTGAAAAGTATATAACAGAATACTAGGGCCTGTCAATAATTAATGCACAATTACTCTTATAGAAAATTATTTGAATAATTTATCACCATAAAAAAAATAATTTTTACGATTAAATAGGCATTCCTGTTTTCATATCTGCAAACAGAATTAAGATATCTATTGTATTTTCAGATATGCAGTTTAAAGTAAACACAAGAATCCGACAATGGTAAGTGATGGAGTCCATGTTTAAATCCGGAGACATTTCAGCCACTGTAATTGACCCAAAGCTAAAGTCTGTGTATGGAAACGAAACCATGGATAGAATCACAATACAAAGATGGATTAAGCGTTTTCAGACTGGTGATTTTGATATCAATGATAAAGAAAGGCCGGGTAGACCAACCTCTGTAGTGATGGACCAAAATTTGACTCTAACTGGGGAATCGATCTAGAATAACCGGACACACAATGACGACTTGTCAAATGAACGAAAAACTTTTCTAGTCTAAAGGAAGTGTTTTCTTACTTATTAATGTTCTTGTATATCGAAAATTATGTTCAAAATGGGTGATAAAACTTCTAACACGAGAAATGATGCAAATTCAGAAAGAGATTTGTTTATACCTCATGGAAACTTTTTCTTGAGAACCTTCTGAGGTCTTTAAAGGTGTTATAACATGTGTGGGACTTGGATTCATCATTATGAACATTCTTCAAGGCGCCAATCATACACACGCAATGCAATAAACACATAAAACATCGCCAGTAAATAAAAACCAAGGATTTCCCTTTCCAAGGACAAAATCATGATCTCTGTCTTTTAGGACTAAGAAGTGCTGATAGTCATGGAAACTCTTGAAATAAATTCTTCAATCAACAAGTAAAGGTATTGTACATCATTAGAAAAGCTAAAAGAGCAATTGAAACAAAAAGAGCCAACTTAAAAAACACAGAAATCAGTTTCATCATGACTTTGGCGTTAATTGCAGGGTATAGGTAGAATTTGATGCCTTTCCCTAGGTACAGCCCTGACCTGGCATCCTCAGACTTATATTTGTTTGTAATATTAGAGTTTTTACGTAGTAAAACAATAGAAAGTGTGATGAAATTTTACTCCAAGCTCTTAGAGGGTGGTTCAGAGAGTTGAATAAGGCATTTTACCAAAGTGCTTTTTCAATTTGGTAACAACGCTGGTTCAAATGTGTAGAGAAGGGGAAGGTAAATATATTTTTGTTGTTGTCGTATCCAATAAAAAGCCTCAGATGTCCCCATGCATCTATATCACAGCAATGGCAGTTTCCACTATCTGGTAAATATATTGAATGATGCAAATATATAGAGGACTGTAAGGATTTCTTATATACAGATTTTCAGTATTCTAGTTTGTCAATAAAAGGTTATTACTGATTATGCATTATTATTGACCAAACCCTGTATATTATAATGTTGCAGTGAATTGACATTTATGTGAAAAAATAGCTTCTCTATTTATTCGAAAAATGCAATAGGATGTTACTAAATTGAAGACACCCATGTACTGATTAGAGACATAGACCGAAACCATTGTATACAGGTTTGCTTTTTGACTGAATCTGGAACATTCAGATGTTCTGGAACAACGTGTTGTGATTCATTCTATATCACCACCCATTACGTGTTTACTGATGTGCTTGACTAGATTGACTCGATCCTACAGGAACTGCAATAACTGTTACAGCACCCAACTCACTCCGGACGATATATACCCGGCCATACTTGCAGTCCTTTATATGACAGACAACAATCCAGAATAGGAAATCCATATGGACAAGGCACCTCGATTGGCCGGTATTGTGATCAGGGTGCACGGACCGATATGATCTGTTCCGTGGACAAGACACCACCACCACTGGGGTGTTAAATAAAAAGTATTTTAATGCATTTTATAGAGAGAATTGCTACTTTCAGTACATCAAATGTTTTCAGATATTTATAAAAAATAATAATAATAATTCAATAATAAAAAGCGGCCACGAGGATAAGTTTCTTGCTTTCTATATGCATTCTATTAAGCCCTCCGGCACCACAAACTCTTCCCACATGTCATATACTCATATGGAAAGGTTTATAATACCAGAAAGCTTGGAGAGAATGAATAAATAAATAAAGCAACTTATTTTCGGAGGCCGTTTTTTATTATTGTTTACATTTCAGAGGATTCTATCTCTCGAAAATATATTAGTACAACAACAAAAAAGCCTTTATTTAGGGTCACTGACCCTATACAGGATTCACCAGAGGTATGCATAAGAACAAAGCAGTGAGACAAAGGAAATAACGATATATACAGAGTAAGAAGAAAAAGAAAAAAAAACAAGAAAAGAAAAAAAAAGAGGGGAGCAAGAAATCAACACAAAAAGAGTAGCAGTAAGAAAGTGAGGAGTGAGTATCACTTGGCCTTCTTCTGAGATATGGACTTGTGGAAACCATAAAACGCCGTAGCGATATACTTATTCTGGGTCATATTGTCAATTATTGATGGAAGTGAAGCACAGAGTTGCCCAGTTTTGAGCATAAGGGTTCTTCTTTCTTCTTTCAGAGCAGGGCAATCAAAAATATAGTGAGTGATTTCATTTTTTAGTTTTGAATTACAGAAGGTACAAGTCGGGTCCTCACCGCAGAGCATCTTGGTGTGGTTTTCTCTAAAAAAAACTTGAAAGTATTCTAACTTGTGCGAGTAGTCTTACAACCGGGAAAGGAAAATCTCCTAAAAGGTATCCCTCCGTCGAAAATATATTAGTATTAAAATTATGTATACATTTTCAACTGTGGTTTATATCAGCAAACAATGTTTTTTTTTTTTCTGATCTCGATATAAAACGTACATCTTCCATTCATAAGCCTATATTGCTATCTTGCTTAGAGACGAAGCTATGCTCAATTTACCTTCGAGTGATTATCATCGTGATCAAGAAAGACAATGTGCTATTAACTAGTTTTTCACGTTATGGGTCATTGTTTGTTTTAACTCATCGTGCACAATGGGATCAAAAAAGTGTAGTTATGTGATGTGTGGTCACGGGGAATAATTTTTATATCAAGATGATAATAATGATTCACAATCACGATATGGGCTTTTTTTTTTGTCTTTAATTATTAATTATTGCTGTCTATAGTAAATTGTGTTATCGAATTTTTCTCAACTCTCTCTTCGATTTTATCTCTTTTTTTGAGAAATTGTTTCTCCTCAAGATATGAATACTTGTAAGAAATGAAATTAATAAAGCCGAATGTTTCTTTAACGCATTTCTACTGTTCTTACTGCGATGAAAAAATATATTGGGAGTGTTTGGTTCATCAGTAGTGAACCTTCCCAGTGGTTTCACTAATTTAATTTACCAGACCGCTTTTTAGAGTTCTTATACTGTATTGGACGATTTTGATTATACGTATATTGTTGCATCATGGCTAATGCACCTATTTTATTTTAATTTGTAATATTTTTCATATATTTTAAATTTAAGTTAATATTTTATATATTTTTTTATTTTTTTAATAAACAGAATATGTGTATTATAAACATATTATGTACTATAAAATCCCCATTTGTATTTTGGTAAACTTGTGAGTACATAATAACTCTTTAAACTTTGATTTGAGTAATAAATAAATTATTCTGGAGGCTACTTAAAATAGAGTTGGATAGCTTTTCTTGATTAATCAAGAATGGGTATTTGGCTAATTCTGAAATAATTAAAAACTAATTAAAACTAAAAACAATATTAAAAAACTAAAAGGTTGCTTTTTTTTCAAACAGAAAATAAAATCTAAGATGAATCTACAAAATTACTGAAATTTACAAAGTTGCCTTTGTTATATACAAATTCGCACATTTCTTCGTTTGGAAAAAAAAAGATTACTTCTGTAGCTGTGAAAGATTGGGCCCATCTACGTAGATATTTAGCGAATCTCAAAGAGAAATGAAAGTTAATTTATTCAAATTTTTCACCTTAAACAGGATGTAAATATTACAACGCTAAGATTAGTTCCTACTCGAATGAAACAGTCATGTCTATATTTGGCTTATAAAGATTTCATTAATGTGAATAGTATTTTTTCAATTATTTATCCTTTAAATTAAATAAAACAACAATCAGACCTTTACACTCATAGACAAAACTTAAGGAAGTGGAAATTCTTGGATTTTTTTTTTCTGAAGGAGACAGAGACAATTTTGTTCACACTTGGTTAGCTCATGTGTCTTCAATGAAGGTCACTGTGTATCAAATATCTTTCAGAGTTATTGTCTGAATCCTGATATACATACTAAAAGCCACAACTTATTTTTGTCTAGCTGTAAAGCTTGAAATTTTCACGGAGTAAAAACTATTTGTAAAAAAAAAGACTTCAATGGTTATTGTGCAAGGATCTTCTTTTGGAAAGGAAGGCAGTTCCAATCAGTGTTAGTTCATATTCAGATACGCTGACGATAGTGAAAATTTGTGGTCTTATATTGTATAAGTTGTATTCCGAATCTCTCTTGGCCCGATGTTTCAACTTAATATCACATGTTTAATTTTTATTTCTTTACGTTTAATGACTTTATCTACTAGGTAATCTTCACACTATTAAACCAGATGTTCGTGCTGGAGTGTGATATCTTTGGAAGATATGCAAAGGAGCTCTTTCTCTGTCTAATGAATTGGCTGGATGTTGGAATGGCAGCCCCCTCCTACATTCTGGCTTTCAGCAATCACTTTGGCCGGGAAAAAAAAAGGGTGTTTTTCTTATCCCTGGATGATTCTGATTTCTAACTTAAATTTATATAATCGAAAAAATAAACATATTTGAGAGGTTGGATTGTTAAGGTGAACCTAGCACAACAATTAGAATTCAATATAATCAAAAAGAAGAAATGTCGTTTTTTTTTCTTTCAGATATAGTTATTGACATTTTTAAACTTCAATTATAGAGTATTCAGAAATAGAAAAAATATTGAATCTAATCCTAAGATGATTTTTTTTAATTAGCCCTATAAAATAATTGCCACTGATATATTATAAGCTGCTCTTTTTTGACTAGGCGCAAGGAATTGATCAGGCCAAGGAAGAAGATGCAAGATCTGGCCGTTGATTTTAGATCCCGCACGTTGCTAAAGCTCAAGGAATTGATCATCGGCACCACGGCTCGAGATCTATTCAGTGGTTTTAAGGCCGCGATTTGCGAAGGCACAAGGATTTGATCATGGCGGCACCACGGCTCAATATTTATTCAGTGGTTTTAAGGCTGCGATTTGCGAAGGCACAAGGATTTGATCATGGCGGCACCACGGCTCAATATTTATTCAGTGGTTTTAAGGCTGCGATTTGCGAAGGCACAAGGATTTGATCATGGCGGCACCACTGCTCAAGATATATTCAGTGGTTTTAAGGCTGCGATTTGCGAAGGCACAAGGATTTGATCATGGCGGCACCACTACTCAAGATATATTCAGTGGTTTTAAGGCGGCGATTTGCGAAGGCACAAGGATTTGATCATGGCGACACCACAGCTCAATATTTATTCAGTGGTTTTAAGGCTGCGATTTGCGAAGGCACAAGGATTTGATCATGGCGGCACCACGGCTCAATATTTATTCAGTGGTTTTAAGGCTGCGATTTGCGAAGGCACAAGGATTTGATCATGGCGGCACCACTGCTCAAGATATATTCAGTGGTTTTAAGGCTGCGATTTGCGAAGGCACAAGGATTTGATCATGGCGGCACCACTACTCAAGATATATTCAGTGGTTTTAAGGCGGCGATTTGCGAAGGCACAAGGATTTGATCATGGCAACACCACAGCTCAATATTTATTCAGTGGTTTTAAGGCTGCGATTTGCGAAGGCACAAGGATTTGATCATGGCGGCACCACGGCTCAATATTTATTCAGTGGTTTTAAGGCTGCGATTTGCGAAGGCACAAGGATTTGATCATGGCGGCACCACTGCTCAAGATATATTCAGTGGTTTTAAGGCTGCGATTTGCGAAGGCACAAGGATTTTATCATGGCGGCACCACTACTCAAGATATATTCAGTGGTTTTAAGGCGGCGATTTGCGAAGGCACAAGGATTTGTTCATGGCGGCCCCACGGCTCAAGATCTAGTCACTGGTTTTAAGGCCGCGATTTGCGAAGGCACAAGGATTTGATCATGGCGGCCCCACGGCTCAAGATCTAGTCACTGGTTTTAAGGCCGCGATTTGCGAAGGCTCAAGGATTTGATCATGACGGCACCAGGACTCAAGATCAATTCAGTGGCTTTAAGGTCGCGATTTGCGAAAACACAAAGACTTTAACATGGCGGCACCACGTCTCAAGATCTATTCAGTGGCTTTAACGCCGCGATTTGCGAAGGCTCAAGGAATTGATCATGCTGGCACCACGGCTCAAGATCTATTCAGCGGTTTTAAGGCCGCGATTTGCGAAAGCTCAAGGGATTGATCATGGCGGCACCACGGATCATTATCTAGTCCGTGGTTCTAAAGCCACGATTTGCGAAGGCTCAAGTAATTAATCAGCGTGGCACCACGGCTGCAAGATCTGGCTGGTGGTTCAAGAGGCTGCATGCTGAGAAAACTTAAAAATTGATCTGGGAAGTATGATGACTGCAATATCTTGCTGATGGCTTTAAATATTACAAGTTGTGATGCCAGGTAATCTATCAGCGCGGCACCATTACTGCAAGATCTTGCTGGTGGCTCATGAGGCCGCACATTGTGTATATATAATTAAAAGTTACTATGAAAACATGACTGCGGCGGTTCTTGTAATAATTATTATTTAACAAATATATTAAAATTCGTTCTGGCGTACTACAGGGTGAACAATTATCTCGATGTTTATCTTTGCTCTTCGTAATTGATCTAATTGATATCTTCGATAATTCGAATTTGACAGGAATATATTTGCCCAAATTTGAATGCATTCACCTTCTCTTATACTCTAAAGATTTTTTACTTGGTTGTTCTAAAATTAACCTCTCCCGCAAATAAAATCAATATTTCGGAAAATTATTTAGAATTTAACCTCTGTATTAAATCTTAATGAAATCAATTCAAAAATGGTGATTTATCGAAATGGTGGAAAGGCAGCGCGTTCTGATAAATGGCATTGGGGCCAGCGTTCTTTAAATGTATCAAAATATACATGTTTAGGATACCCGCTTACCCCTTTAATTTCTTTCGCCCAAGTTGCCTTGAATTATAAGGGTAAGGCCATGGCGGCAATGAGTGCAGTGGATGATATTGTGACGAAGAAATATTTTATTATTTAATTCAATATTATTCAATGAAAATATTCAACAGATTATAAAAATATATATTAATCTGTTTTTGTGAAATCATCTTTAAAATATTTCTTTGCTTGCTTGCTTAAGATTCTCGAGCGGTAAATAGTTTTTGGGGGCTGACCTGTTAATAATTGTCGACTCGTAAAAGTATTTATTGATGACGTCACAGCGACGAGTCGACAATTATTAACAGGTCAGCCCCCAAAAACTATTTACCGCTCTAGAATCTTAAGCAAGCAAGCAAAGAAATATTTTAAAGATGATTTCACAAATACAGATTAATATATATTTTTATAATCTGTTGAATATATTTTCATTGAATAATATTAAATTAAATAATAAAACATTTCTTCGTCACAATATCCTTTTAAAATCCAAGAAAAAATATTTTCACGCAAGTTTGAAATTGATGGACTCCATTATTTTAGCAGTTTTACTCTATGCATCTCCAATCTGGCTACATGATCAGGCCTTAATAGTAAATAGAATTCAGGATACCTTTCTTAGGCAACATTTGAAACCTCCAAACTTAACCCTGGGCTATATTTTGAAGGCAGAAACAGGAAGAAATTATCTCGATTACATGGTGAAGAAATTAACCTTAAAATTCTGGATTAGAATACTAAAAATGGACCAAAACAGGCTGCCTTTAATGTGTCTGGCGCACTTGTGGGATATATCAACCTCTGAAAAACAGAATATCGGTTTGGTAAAAAGCGTGACATAGATAATTAACACCGTTTCTCGTGGCTTGTTGGATGCACAGATTTCAATGCTTTACAAAGAAATATTCCTCTGGTTATTAGAACTGCAATATATCAGTCTATACAGTTGAATTATGTAAGAATAAAAAAACCTCTGTGCTTTATTCTCACCATAAACATTTTAATATCAACTACTATGATGTCTTACCTCAATGATGATATTCCAATGATTGCAAAGCATTCTTTTTTGTGAACATAATAAAGTTTTATTATTGAAATCTAAGAACTTATTTGACTAAAATTTTTGTCAAGAGAGTTTTATCTCCAGTGCCAAAATTATCCAAATGACATATATATACAATAGCATGTTTGATTTTAAGGTTGTAACATTAACATTTAAAGGATGAAGGAGAATTGTATATTTAAAATGTCAACGAGAAATTTTATTTTAATGTAATAAATGTAGTTGCATAAAATTTCACACAGAGCCAGAATCTAATTCATAAGAACAAACAAAAATATATACAAAAAACGGTTAGAGTAGAAAATACAGAACGATAATGACATTTCATAATGAAAAATTCTGTTCTGTCTCTTTATATCATTTCCTACTCTACTATTATTTGTTCCAATGCATCTATTATGACACCTAACTACTGAAGCCTTCAAATAGAGTCAACGTTGTTTAGGGTTTTATTTATTTTATTAAAATTCTCTCTCTTTTTATCTCTTAAATTTGTAACTTTTTATAAAAAAAAATAATTTTCATATTTTAACCTTTCTTATTTGGAAAACAATTAGAAATTGAATATTTTATTATAGTTAATATATAGCCTTCACTTTATAAAATATTTTTGCTATTATTTATTTGCTTTGCCACCCAAAAACAGGTTCCTGGAACTTACAGAAGTCGCCAGCTATAGGTTTTTAACTTTTATTAGACAATTTGAATTCATATTTAGACATTTTTCATTTAAATTTAGACATTTTTCATTTTAATTTAGAGATTTTTCATTTTAATTTAGACACACATGGATTTTTCTATAAAAAGCCCATGTGTCTAAATTAAAATGAAAAATCTCTAAATTAAAATGAAAAATGTCTAAATTGAAATGAAAAATGTCTAAATATAAATTAAAATTGTCTAATTAAAAGTTAAAAACCTATATCTGGACATTATTGTTTTTTTTCGAAATAAATACCCATCAATAAAATTTTTCATTCTGTATTCACAATCAATTATGTTATTTATATTGACAAACTGTGTCATTTTTAGAAACTTTTCAAACGTTTATAATTCTGTAACATCTGTCTTGAATATTTAAGCTCTCAAAGATTAAAAAAAAAAAGTTTAAAAGTAAATCTGGAAACAATGGATGTTTACACACAAAGGAGATTTCAAATCGCGTTTTTTCTTATAACTGATCTGCACTTGTAATTTTATATTTATTTAACTTATCTATGTAAAAAAAAAAAAAAATCAGAAAATTTATAAATTCATTCATTAAATATTCAATCAGTTTCTATGCATTTGCACCAACATTTAAAATCACCCACTTTACGTATATAACCCATATTTTTTTAAAATTGAAACTTTAAATTGATTTTAAAAATGTACCATGAAAATATTAAATGGTGTTCACATTCAAAGGTCATGTCATAATGAATCATAGATAAATTTATTATGAAATAATTATTTTTGATGTTAAACCAAAACAATGAATGACCCTAATTTTTCACAATTAGTAAAATCGTATTTGCATAATTATAAAAATGATCAAGATCCTTCTATAAACATAAGAAAACTTTTTACTTTGGTCAAACACAATTGTAAAACCACCTCATTGAATCAAAAAGTGTCACTAATGAAGCAACTAAACATAGCCTTTAAACATTTGAAGAAGAACAAGGAAATCAAAGATTCTATTACTCTGCAGAAACAATGTTTGGCACTCACCAATCATTTGAAAAGCTCTTACACTTTCATCAATAATTCTTTAAGTTCCTGTCCAGTAGAAATATCTAGAGAACAATTAGAAGATTATGTTATTGATATAGTTTCAAGTTCAAATATGGAACTTATTAAAAAGTTATCAACACTTGTTATAAATGATTCAGATTTATTTCAACATTCTGTATCCTTATTTCTAAATATATGGATCAGATCTCATGGCAATGAATTATTCCATAGTTTTCTAGTGGAATATGTAAAGTTGGTAGCAACTAGGTGCCAAGAAAAGAAAGTAGATTTTATCAGGTTATTTCCTCCAAATTTGCATAGTGTCCTATTCTGGTTGACACTTGCTGACTCCACAGAGTACAAGAGTCAAGTGTTATCTGCGGTGAGACTTGCACTGAAGGAAGGCACATGTTTGGCTGAAGATATTGCATCAGTTCTGTTGTTGTTTCCGCACTATATCCCAGAAGTTAACATGTAAGTATATCTTCAACTATACATAGCTAGAATTCTCTCCAGTGTATTTGGGCAACTTTTCTTGAACAACCATTATCTCCTTCTTCTTCTTCTTTCTTATCTCCACTCAATAATATTAGGGTATCAAGTTGTGACCCTTGATGGTGTCTGTTTGACAACCATCATGACTGGGTGAAGTAGAATGCGTCTTCCTCTGTCATTAAGACTGGGAGCACTACTCAATGGCAGGTCGCAGGTCAGAAAAAAAGGGCAACTGGTTCAATGGTATATTGGCAGATAATATACACGCATGTTCGGTGGTACATGTACTAAAATTGGAACAATACAGAGAAGATTAGCATGGCCCCTGCGCAAAGATGACATGTAAAATTGTGAAGTGTTCCATACAATTGGCAGATAACATATTAAGGACTCACCTCATTGTTTACAACTCATAATTAAAAACAGGTTATAATAAAAGAAAACAAGACCTAATCCAAATAATTTATTAGTGTGTGACGTTTCGGCAACAACATTGTCACCATCATCAGACAAAAGAATAAAAGTTTTTATTCTTTTGTCTGATGATGGTGACAATGTTGTTGCCGAAACGTCACATACTAATAAATTATTTGGATTAGGTCTTGTTTTCTTTTATTATAATCTATAATCCAAATTGTGCTTTACCATTAAAAACAGGTTGTTTTTAGATAATTTTTGACAATTCAAAATATAATATTGACGCTTAGTCAATTAAGAAAAAAAGGGGCATCTTCTGATTGCACAACTAAAATAGCTTGTACCATCTATTGGAATAAATATTAACAAATCATTAATTTCAATAGATAGTGTAATCCATCAGCAACTCACGATCAGGAGATGCCCTTTTTCTTAATTTATCCACTTGATCCAAGTAAAAATTCACTTTTGTACTATATTTCACTCAGTTAATTGTTAAAAATATTAATGAGGTTGTTTTTAGAAGGTTGGATAGGGTAGAAAGTTAGGTGGGATTAACACTGCAAGACTTCTTCCTATACAGTCCCCCTTATTAGAACAGCTGATATTATTAAATCATTTTATTTGCTATCGAACGTTGTGGCCCACTGTATGTATTACATCTCAAACACGATGCAACGCCAGTCATCTCTGTCTTGAGCACAATGTACTATCTTGGCGACCATTAAGTCAGTTTTTTTTTTTTACTTATCCTTTTAGTCTAAATGAGACAAGATCTTGGAGGTCGTGCTCGTAAAGAAGTTCAAGAACTCTTCTTGGTTCTCTGTACAGGGATCTTTTGTCCTTTCCAATGCAATTTAGTAAATGTTGGGGAGTGGCCTCTTCGGTTTTGCACCTAGTGTACATGGGGAAGCTTTTGGCTCCCTCTTTATAGACTAGAGGGTGCAGGTGACCAGATTTCCATCTGGCCAACTGTGCCAATTCCCTTCTGTTTAGTTGGAGGGTCTGTTTTTTGGGGGTTTTCTACCTGGTACCAAGAATGATGGAAACTATCTCTATGGTTCTTTATTAGTTGTAGTTTCAGTTAAGTCAGTGAGTTCCTTTAACTGGTCAACGAAGCGTGTCAGCAGGAGTCCAGGTATGTGTCTCTCAGACAGTTTTCCAATAAAGGAGCTTCAAAGGTATGTTCAGGAGGTCTCAGAACTGAGTCATCCATCTCTAACCTTAATATGATGCATTAGTATCAAAGCATATTATATATTTATAAATGTATATAATTCTGCTGTCCTTAAAGCTTATGTCCATAGTTCATCTAAAATACCTATTCCAAGAGTCTAGCATCAGTATCACTATAAAAGGAAGTTCCAAAAATGTAATATAACAGCGGTATGGTAGATTAAACTGGCGAAACCGCTGAGAGGGTTCACCACTGATGACCCAGGCCCTCCAATTAATTTTTCCAATGCAGTAAGGGCAGTAGAAATTGTTTAATTTCAAAAAGAACCTTACGCATCTAAAATAGTTTCGAATTTTCATGCATTAGTGTACCATCTGTAATAAGGAATTGAAACTATATTCTCTATGATTCTTTTTATAATAAACTAATTTTATACTTCCCTTACTGCAATGATAAATTAATGAGAGGGCCTAGCTCATCTGTGGTGAACCCTCTCATGAAACCACTGACAGAGTTCACCACTGTTTGAGTCAGGCCCTCCCAATAATTTATCATTGGAGTAGGATTGATAAGACACAATTTGGATTATAGATTATAAACAAAAGGTAATAAGAACAAATCCAAATAAATAAATAGTGTGTGACGTTTCGGTAACAGCGTTGTTACCATCTTCAGACATTGGTATAGGGTAACAACGCTGTTACCGAAACGTCACACACTATTTATTTATTTATTTGGATTTGGTCTTATTACCTTTTGTTTACATTGCAGTAGGAAAGTATTTTATTTTTAAAAGAATCGTATGCATCTAAAATAGTTTTTTTTTTATTATTATCCCATAGGTAAGATTACACCATGTCATGAAGGTTGATATCAATAATTTTTTCTTCTATAGTTTTGGGGTTCTTGTGTAGGTCTAAAATAGTTTGATTTTCCCTAACCTTAATTTAGGGTAAACACAAGGTAATAATATAGATGGAAAATTTGCCGGGAGGAAATTGATCCATAGAAGCATAGGGCGCCTCTCCCGTCAAAACAAACACAATACCTGACCAATGATTCATGAATGATTCAGCACTTTTGTCTGAAGATGGTAACCACACTGTTACCGAAACATCACACACTATTTATTTATTTGGATTTGGTCTTATTATCTTGTGTTTATAATTTATAATACAAATTGTGTGCCTTATCTTAATCTAGGGTAATATGTTTGCAAACTATGACATTAGGGTTAGAGTAAACATGGGACCTTCTAGTATCATTGTGATCTACATCTTGGCTACAGCTGCTGACCAGCCAATAGCCATACTGTAGAAAAACTTGCTAAAACAAACTGGGGATATAGCAAACCTTTCTACTATGTTTTAGTACAGTAAACCTCACTATAGTGAACCTCAGTGGGACTGGGCTTTTGGTTCACTATAAAGACAAAGGTTACCTCTCCCATCAAAATAGACATCAAATAGATGGTGATCTAGCTTTGACATCTATTTTTACCGGAGAGGTTTTCTTTTTTTTTTTTTTTTTGTGGATCAATATCCTCCCAGCAAAACTTCCTTCTATATAGAGTTTACTATATTTAAAAATAAAAATTGGGGATTTTATCAGGTTCGTGATAAGGTAAGGTTTACTATATTTCTGCTTTATTTCTGCCAGTTTTTTACTGTACAATTTATAGCCTGGCTCTAATGAACCATAAGTCCCTTCATGATTTGCTATAATAAAGTTTCACTGTATATTTTATTTTGTAAATTTGATTATGTTTTAAGTCTTCCATTTTTGGTTTTTATTTGGATATTGTGGGTGCCATTGAAATTTTAGCAGAGCTTCAAATGCAATCAATCATGGCTGCATTGGCAAGCTTCACAACACTTGGCTTCCACAGTGTGAAAGCTTATCTTTCTCAGCCATAAACATTGATTAGGATAAAGAGGTCAAGATAAGTTGTTTGTGTTGTTACAGAAGTGGTTGCTCAAGGAAGAACAGTAAAACCTCACTATAGCAATTCCCAATGAGATTCAATATTTGGTTGACTAAAGTCAGGCAAAGTTTGATCTATCTCCGGTTCATTTTAGCAAGGTTTTACTATTTCTTGGAATTAAAAAAAAAATCACAATAATATAAATCCCTGATAAGGCACAATTTGGATTATAGATTATAAACAACAGGTAACAAGGCCAAATCCAAATAAGTAAATAGTGTGTAATTAAATAAGTAAATAGTGTGTTATTTGGATTTGGTCTTATTACCTTGTGTTTATAATAAATCCCTCTATAGCAAACTCCAATTGGACTGACCCTGTGATTCACTATAGCCATAGGTTACAATAAAACCTCACTAAAATGAACCGGAATTTAGCAAACTTTCCTTATATGAACCTGAAATAATTCCCATTTTTTTATTTTATAATACAACTCCGCCTTTGCCGGTCCCAAGCCCAGATTAAAAAGGAGAGGGGGAGCAGTAACAAACCTGGACTCAGCTGGCCCAGCTGATAGTACCCTTTAAGGGATCCTGCTCCAGGGATACAGGATGAGCAGCATCTGTACTCCATGTTAGGAGCGGCTGCACATGGCATCTGTTCCTCATGTCAGAGGCGGCCATTTCATATATGAGTTACATCGGCCTGTTACTGAGTAGCGCTCCCAGTCTTAATGACAAAAGCAGACACATTCTACTACACCCAATCATGACTGCATTAGGGGGGTCAGTGGAAGGGTGGTCTGAACCGTTGGTTTTTGGCCGTTATGACTTAGGAGTGAATTGGGCACTTTTTTCTAATTAAAAAAAAAAAAAATGCTCCAATTGTCCCCGATTCTTGTAAAAGTCCAACCCCACCAGCGAGTGCAAGTAATCAAACGGGGCTCTGGTACATTTATAAGAGAAAAAGTTGAACTGCTTTTCACATGTGTAGACATGTGGTGCGCTTACAGTAAAAGCAGTTGTCAAATTCTAAACTCCATGATTATCATGACCTGTATCACGTGTACTAGGGATAATAATAATTTAAAAAATGACTGCATTGGCTTATCCATTGATGAGCTCTAATCATCCCCAGCAGATACCATCTACAGGCTTGTTTCCCTGATATAATTGAGTGGATATAAGAAAGAAGAAGCTTTATAATACAGTGAACTATGGTTGATAAGGCACAATTTGGATTATAGATTATAAACACAAGGTAATAAGACCAAATCCAAATAAATAAATAGTGTGTGACATTTTGGTAACAGCATATTTACCATCTTCAGACAAAAGTACTGAAATGTATTTCAGTATGGTAACAACGCTGTTACCGAAACGTCACACACTATTTATTTATTTGGATTTGGTCTTATTACCTTGTGTTTATGAACTACTAGCCGAATGACCCGGGCAACGCCCGTGTTTTACCCGATTGAATGTTTTGATTCAAATACTATTTGTTACAATTATAAATTGGCGCCTTAAATAAATGCATATATTAGTTAATAACTATAGCCTATGTGCTTTATCTGTCTATGTACTGTTGGCTTCCGTAGGCGTCTCTTACTGGGAAAAAGAAAGAGAGGATTCCTCTTAGTTATTAACTAATATATGCATTTATTTAAGGAGCGACCCGCTCCAACACAATAGTTACAAAAACCAAAAAGCGAGTGGGGGGGGGGGCAAAGTCAAAAACAAAGTGTCTCGCGTAGTGGCGGCGCCATCGTAGCCACGTGATCCAACCAATAGGAGAGCGCCATTCCAGAAAAAAAGCAAACGGTGACAGAGATGATGACGCTCGTAACTGTATATAGAATGGTTATAACAAACCACAGATTCACTCCCATTGGAGTTTGATTTAGGGGGATTTTACTTTATATGTAATAGTTATAATAAATAAGAGCTTTCTCTTTATCTTCTCTACTTGTTTTTGATACTTGATCAAGTTCCAATGATATTGTAACAAAGTATTTATTATATTTTATGCACAGATTATTATTTTTTTTATATTTATATTTTGCTACTCTGGAAACTTCTCTTGATGCTTCTCTTGTATCTTATAAATGTTGATTTTGTGCTTGCATTAAATAAATGCCATGTCATCCTGAAGTTTGGCTTTCCTAATTTTCTATGTTACAATATGCAAATCAAAACGATATGCAAATGTAGTCAGTTAATTATTCCCTTTATACCTTCTCTTGTAAATCCTAACTCTTGTGTTGTGGAATTGTTAGATTTGAGAAGATGCTCCCGGAGTTATGATCCATCCCCCCATCATCCCATCTACAAGCCGAGTTCACAGGATGCAGCATCTTCCAAACCAAAGAAATAAGAGTGGATTTCTTAATTCCTCCAAGGAACTCATCCAGAAGCAAGGGATCCATTCTTCCAAGTAAAATATTTTAAATGATATTTCTTGAAAGTAAAGATACTTCGGCCAGTGAATTTTGTGATTTTTGTCGAAACGTCGAGGTAATAAAAAGATTTACTGGCCTAAGTATCTTTATTTTCAAGAAATATGAATGCCGGCCAGGCAGCCTCTATCTTTACGATTTTAAATGATATAAAGACATTTTATTACAGTAAAACCCCTCTATAATGAACTCCAATGGGACTGAACCTATGGTTTCACTATAGCCATGGCTTCTTTAAATAAAAGACACTTCGGCCAGTAAATCTTTTTAATATAATAATAATAATAAAAAGATTTACTGGCCGAAGTGTCTTTTATTTAAAGAAATATGAATGCCGGCCAGGCAGCCTCAATATTTACGATATAGCCATGGCTTGTTATAGCCATAATTTACTGTATTATAAAATATAAATAGGAATTATTTCAAATTTGTTATAAGGGAAGGTTTGCTATATCCCTCCAGAGTCGTTTTAGCGGGGTTTTACTGTAATTTGAATTTGGTCTTGTTACCTTAAGTTTCTATGATATTTTATGAAATATATTTGCTTTTAGAAATAAGAAAGAGAAGAAAGAGAGAAGCAAGAAATCAACACAAAAAGAGTAGCAGTAAGAAAGTGAGGAGTGAGTATCACTTGGCCTTCTTCTGAGATATGGACTTGTGGAAACCATAAAACGCCGTAGCAATATACTTATTCTGGGTCATATTGTCAATTATTGATGGAAGTGAAGCACAGAGTTGCCCAGTTTTGAGCATAAGGGTTCTTCTTTCAGAGCAGAGCAATCAAAAATATAGTGAGTGATTTCATTTTTTAGTTTTGAATTACTGAAGGTACAAGTCGGGTCCTCACCGCAGAGCATCTTGGTGTGGTTTTCTCTAAAAAAACTTGAAAGTATTCTAACTTGTGCGAGTAGTCTTACAACCGGGAAAGGAAAATCCCCTAAAAGGTATCCCTCCGTCATGAAAGATATGTGAATGTCTTTGTAGTGAGAGTATAGCTTAGATTTATCCATTCTTGTAAGGTCGTTTTGTATAGATTGGTCTGCCGCTGTTTTTAAGAGCCCTGTAATCGCGCTCCTCAGCGTTTCAGGGTCATCACAGGAAACAAGTGCAGGGGATCCATTATTGTTAAGCAGATTGGTGAGCTTTTTAATGAAACCGATGGGTGTGCCCGAAGCAACCACCTTGGTATATATTCTAGCACTCATACACTGCTCATTGCTTCAACTGTTTCAACTTTAGTGAAGAATTTATAGTAAAACTCGAACAGTATTACGTTAAAAATAACCTGAGATATAGCGAACATTCCTTTATAACGAACCTGAAATAATCCCCATTTTTATTTTATAATACAGTGAACTATGGCTATAATGAACCATGGCTATAATCAACCACATGTTCTGTCCCATTGGGGTTCGCTATAGAGAGGTTTTACTGCATTTATTCCTGTAGATGCTCATTTGAGCAATCAAGAAAGGCCTCTTTTTCTCATATTACTACCTGGCCTTTTTCCCCTCATTTTTCTTATTTGTTCTTACTTTTTCTATTCTATTTACAATAAAAAAAACCCTCAATAGAGCGAACCCCAATGGGATTGAACCTTTGGTTCACTATAGCCATGGTTCATTATAGCCATAGTTCACTGCTTTATTGCTTTGTATTAATTTATGCCTAACTTGTCCTTATTGTTTGCAGAAGAGCATTGCATGATGTAAATATTTGAATGTAATTCTACTGTCCCCTAAAAGCTTATGTCCATAGTTTGCCTGAATACCATTTCTAAGATTCCATCCTTCAATGTAGCATATAAAAGCAGAATGATCCAATACACTATTAGAGCTCTAAAGAAGTGGTCTGCTAGATTAAATTGGCGAAACCTCTGGGAGGGTTCACCACTGATGAGCCAAGCCCTCCCAATATTTTTTCATCGCAGTAAGGACAGTAGAAGTTTGATTTATTCGTGAAAAGATACATTCGCATCTTAATGTCTTCATTCGTTATATTTAGATGGCGCGTTATTACTTTGTATTAAGTTCACTGTATTATAAAATAAAAATGGGGATTATTTCAGGTTCATTATAAGTGAAGGTTCGCTATATTCCTGGTTAGTTTTAGCAAGGTTTTACTGTATATAAAAAAAAAAAAATTAGCTTCCACTCAGGTTTGAACCTTTGTCCTTGTTGTTGCAAACTCTAATTAAATTCAATAGTCCAATCATGCAACCATTGAAAAAAAATTCTCAATTTAAGATCTAGTGAATTCAAGAATAAATCACACATTTCAAATAAAGTTTTTTTTAATGCTTATCCCTAGTACACGTGATATAGGCTATGATAATCATGGTGGGTAAAGGTAGGCGACTGCTTTTACTGTAAATGCACCGCATGTGTACATATGTGAAAAGCAGTTCGACTTTGCACTTACAAATGTGCAAGAGCCCCATTTGGTTACTTGCACTTGCTGGTCGGGTTGCAAGTATCACGGGCTATTGGAGAATTTTTTTTTTTAACAGAAAAAGTGTCCAATGCGGAAATTAAACCCGGGTCGTAGCCGTCAAAAACCAACAGTTTAGACCACCCTTCCGCCGACCCCCTTAAAATAAAGTAAAGATTCCAAATACAGTAAAGACTCACTAAAATGATCCAAGGATATAATGAACCTTCCCTCAAAAACTATACAAATACCCATTCTTTATTTTATTACAAGTTAACTATTGAAAACCAAAAGTTCAGTCCCACAAGATTTTATTGTAGCTTTCTCGGCCAAAATACAGTAAAACCCCTCTATAATGAATCCCAATTGAACTGAACCTGTGGTTCACTATAGCCACTGATAGTTATAGCCATAGTTCACTGTATTAGAAAATATAAATAATAATTATTTCAAATTCATTATAAAGGAAGGTTTGCTATATCCCAGTTTTGTTTAAGCGGGGTTTAACTGTACTAAACTTGCTTATTATACCTTTATTTTTTATCTCAAAAAGAATGATATGGCAAAATTTGGATTATATAATAGAAAAACATAAGGTAACATGACAAAATCAATTAATTGTGTGTTAGGTAACCTTATGCATCCCAAAAATTGATAAGAGAAGTAGTAGAGACTCAATCAGCAGGTAAATGGAATCTTATTACAGTGAAACCTCGCTATAGTGAACCTCATTAGGAGCAAACTCTTGATTCACTATACCCATATTTCCACTATGGTCTTAGTTCACAATACGGTAACACTATTATTCTGGATTATTTTAGAAATTTTATGAGGGAAGGTTTGCTAAATCCCTGGGGTCTTTTTAGCAAGGTTTTATTGTATTAATATTAAAATGATTAATGATAAGGCACAATTTGGATTATAGATTATAAACACAAGGTAATAAGACCAATGATTCATAAATGATTCAGCACTTTTGTCTGAAGATGGTAACAACAGTTACCAAAACATCACTCACTATTTATTTATTTGGATTTGGTCTTAATACCTTGTGTAAAGATTACACAAATTCCATGAGTTCATGCTCCTCGAGCTATTTTATGATAAACAGCGGCCTCTCCTAAAGGTCCTGCTTAGTGCATCTAATGCAAGCCAAAATGTGCTCTGGAGCTGCAGGTGCCAAGCTACATTTTGGGCAAGTGGGGTAGATTTTGTTATTATTTTCTATCTTCAATGGCTTGAGATGGCCTGTTCTAAATCTTGTTAGTGTTGTTTGGTGCTGTCTATTTTTGAGGTTCAGGGCTCCTCCTGGGTCCATTCCACTGTACCAGCTGTGCTTAGGTGGGATCCTCCAGTTCTTGTTTATTTTTGTTTTGGCTACTGTCTCTATTTCTTTAAAAGTAAGTTTATTTTTCCATGATTAAGATGTATAATACAGTAAACCTCAATAAAGTGAACCTCAATGAGACAATATCATGTTCACTATAGCCATGGTTCACTTTAAACTCCGCCTTTGCCGGTCCCAAGCCTGGATGAAAAAGGAGGAGGGGGAGCAGTAACAAGCTCGCTAAAAAACCTGGGTTCATCTGGCCCGGCTGATAGTACCCTGTAAGGGCTCCTGATCCAGGGATACAGGATGAGCAGCATCTGTATTCCATGTTAGGAGCGGCTGCACATGGCGTCTGTTCCTCATGTCAGAGGTGGCCATTTCATATTGGAGTTAAGTCGGCTTGCCACTGAGTAGTGCTCCCAGTCTTAATGACAAAGGCAGACACTTTCTACTTCACCCATTCTTGATGGTTTGAGATAAGAAAGAAGAAGATGGTTCACTATATGGTATCTCTAATATTGTGGGGGGATTATTTTAGGTTTTCTATAAGAGCCAGTTTGGTATACATTTTCGGTTCGTATAAGTAAGGTGTTTTACTGTAACAATAAACTTTCATTTTGTTTAATACCAATAATTTATTTTACAGCATGCAGCAATACAATCTTACTAAAGCAAATCAAGGATATTGTGAATCTTACTTTTTAATAAATATCTAATAATCACAATTTTTACATTATAATGTTGTGAACTAGGACTATATAGTTGATAAGGCACAATTTGGATTATAGATTATAAACACGATTCAGTACTTTTGTCTGAAGATGGTAACAACGCTGTTACCGAAACGTCACACACTATTTATTTATTTGGATTTGGTCTTATTACCTGAGGACTATATAGTGAAACCATGGCTATAGTGAACGTGAAATTTGTCCCATTAGGGTTTGCTAGAGCAAGGTTTTACTGTAACTGGATGAACCAGTGGAATCACCTTCCTACCATGGACAAAGCCACTTGCAAGGTACAAAGAGCCTTTTTTTCAGAACATGAATGTCATCACATATCAACATCAAAAAAAGAACTAATCAATGAAGATTTTTCCCATCAAATTGATAGATAGAATAATAGAATACATGAACAAAAAATATGAGAATAAAACTTTGATTCAAAATCTAAATTGTAAAAACCAGGAAGCCAAATCCATCACATTACCATTTATAAACCAAAAGTTTGCAAGATAAATTTTACTAATATATTCAAAAAATATGAAAAGATGAAATTTTAATAGAAACCATTAACCCTATTTCATAATACATCAACAAACACAAGAACACCCTATTACCAAAAAGAGCAGGGGGGGTCGGTGGAAGGCTGGTTAAACCGTTTAGTTTTTGACCACTACGACCCGGGTTCAATTCCCACATTAGACACTTTTTTCTGTGTAAAAAAAAAAAATGCTCCAATGGCCCTCGATTCTTGCAAAAGTCCAACCCCACCAGCGAGTGCAAGTAACCAAACGGGGCTCCGGCACATTTGTAATTGCAAATTCGAACTGCTTTTCACATGTGTAGACATGTGGTGAGCTTACAGTAAAAGCAGTCGCTAACTACCCACCATGATTATCATGGCCTGTACCACGTGTACTAGGTAAAGCAAAAAAAATAAAATAAAAAGAGCAGGTTTAATCTATGAAATGTGAAAAGTGTGACAAATGCTATGTAGCACAAATAGCCAGAACTTTACAAATTATAAAAAATTATAAGAATCTGCAATTCTTTTTATTTGCATTAATTAAAGGAAGCTTTCGGGCAGGTCTTTCTTCATATAACTAAAACATATACCAGGAATTTAAAAGAAAGAATGGAAAGTCATGAATATGCTCTAAAATGGGATACAATTGAGAATTCTATTCTTGTATAACAGAAAAGTCACAGGGAATAATAATTTCAATCTAAAAGAAACAAAGAAACTAGTGGACATGGCATCTGCCAGGTAAGCGGAACATTGTGGGTTCAATTCCCATCCTTGGACACTTTTATTTTTCCGTTTATCATTACTCTTCACAATTCATCCTTTCATACCTCATCCCTAAGGTTGGAGATAATCGTTGTTTCTCCTTGGAATAAATTTTGAGTTTTCGTTCAAAAGAAACACATGCGGGATAGTATTTCAAATGTCGTTTTACAATCAAAAGCCACATTATATTATATTGTATTAAGTTATCCCATATCTTTTAAAGTGATGATTTTGGTCCTTTCCTCTCATGTGTTTTTTCAGCATTGTTCTAAAAGAGTTGTTGTCAAACTTTGCTTGCAGATAGTTCCCCAATGGACCAAAGTTCCCCACAATTCGAAGAACACTTCTAAGAAGATGCACCCATTGAACAGTGAGACTTGATGGCACAAGTTGAACTCCTTTGGATGTTTTTATTTAAAATTCTTTTCACCCATTCCCCATTTTATAACAGCTATGTTTATCTCAATTATTGTTGATTACTCTTCCCTGAATTAAAAGAGGATTAGAGATGGCATATATTATCTAATTTTATATTTAATAAACTATTAAATTTCATATAATTTCATGATACAGTATGTGTCTATTTGTTCACATGAGAGTTATGTGTTGCCTGCAACTGATAAATTAAACTGGGGCGGTTGCAAAGCCTTCCTTTTATTACAAACCTAAAATAATTATATTTTTGTTTTATAATATTGCCACGTGGAAAATTAGGGAAGACAAACTTCAGGATGACACAGCAATTTATTTATGGCAAGCACTAACTATTAAAAGTCGGCCAAGGCAAAGTCAGACTTTCACCAAAGTGTGCCTGGATCATGGTGCCATGATCAACGAAAGCTGCACCCCTACACCCCATTCCATGAGATCATGGAATTCGTGCAATCTTTACACAAGGGGATAAGAAACAACAACAACAACAACTAACTATTAATGATAAACAAAAGATAGGCAATGAAGGAAGTTTACAGAGTAGCAAAATATAAACATAAAAAATGATACTCGTAATAAAATGAAAAATACCTGTGTTACAATATTGTGAACCCTGGCTATATATATTTTGAACCAAATAACATATTGGGGTTTGCTTTAGCGATGCTCTACTGTATTATGTATTTTTGGTTTATTTTACTCTATTATACTGCTTAATTTAAGCAGAGAAGATGAAGCAGATTTATTTTTAATGCAAACTATTTTTAGCTTTCTCTCTAAAGAATAAAAAATTCAAATACAGTAAATCTCTGTTAAAACGAACCAGTGATATATATACATACAGTTAAACCTGTCTATAGCGCCCCCTCTTAATAGTGCCTCCCTCTCTATAGCGCCCGATTTTAAATACGTAGAACGATGCAATTTACATTAAAAGTGACCTGTCTATAGCACCCCCTCTCTATAGCACCCTATTTTGGTGAGTCCCAAGGGGGGGGGGGGGCGCTATAGACAGGTTTAACTCTATATATAGCCAACCCCTTTCCTCATAAAGAACCTAAAATAATCTCCAATAATAGTGAAACCATTTAGTGACCCATGACTATAGTGAATACATGGTTAACCAAGAGTTCAGTCGTAGTGAGGTTTGCTATAGCAAGGTTTTATTGTTTTTTTTTTCTCAACCATTCCCAGATGTTCAAATCTGTGACTGTAAGTCAAGTTGACAAATTAGACTTGAGACAAGAATAGAGTGGAGACCTACTAAGAGGATGTGTTCCCAGCTAACCTCCTGTGAGTGACCCATCTGATCAAATTTGACTTTTGCTTCACTCTATTGAAAAATGAAAATGATACAGTCGAATTTGGATAATTCAAAGACCAAGGGACCAAAAAAAAAAAATTCAAATTAAAAATGGAAATTCTATTTTTAAGAAATTCTAGGGACCAAGATAAATATTCAAATTAAAGACATTCAAATTATCCAAGTTCTACTGTATATATTTTAGGTTTGTTATGAGAGAATTTTAACTATTTTCTTGTTTATTTTAGCATATACAGTAAAACCCCTCTTTAGCGAACCCCAAGATGTGATTCACCATGGTTCATTATACAGTAAAACCTCTCTATAGCGAACCCCAATGGGACTGAACCTGTGGTTTACTATAGCCATGGTTCGTTATATATAGCTATAGTTCACTGTACCATAAATTAAAAAAAAAAAACAACCTCTATAAACAACCGCCTTTATAAAATAAAATAGGACTTTGTTAAACTTAATCCAACCTCCAATGAGAGACAACCTACAGGATAGACATGTCATGTCTATGTTATTGGATGGTCTTTCCTCAGAGGATCTACTGTACTGTTGTGCACTAAGATACCCAACAGACATTGGTTTGTGATTACAACTGGAATTCCCAGCTGACTTGGACTTGAGTTTGGAATTCTTGCTCAGTTATTCCAAATAAACCTCCACTTTGAACTCATGGAATGCTGCATGTAATCTTTGCACAAGAGGATAAGAAACAACAAACCTCCACCTGGGGGATGAATGGATAAATAGACATTGATAATACAAACGTACAAATCTAACCTCAGTTTTAGGCATTGCCTTTGAAGCAGAAATTTCCATTCTTAAAAATGATTTCCAATTCCAGTAAAACCTCGCTATAGTAAAGTCTCAATGTAGAGTGAACTTCTGATTCTTTCTAACCATGGTTCATTATAGTTTTTTTGTGCTTAATCCTAGTACCCGTGGTACAGGCCATGATAATCATGGTGGGTAGAAGTAGGTGACTGCTTTTACTCTAAGTGCACCACATGTCTACACATGTGAAAAGCAGTTCAACTTTGCACTTATAAATGTGCCAGAGCCCCGTTAGATTACTTGCACTTGCTGGTGGGGTTGGACTTTTGCAAGAATCGGGACCATTAGAGCATTTAAAAAAAAAAATTTAAAAAAGTGCCCAATGCAGGAATCGAACCCAGGTCGTAGCGGTCGAAAACCAACAGTTTAGACCCTCCTTCCACCGACAACCTTCATTATACAGTAAAACCCACTAAAATGAACCTGGAATATAGAAAACCTTCCCTTATAACAAACCTGAATTAATCCCCATTTTTATTTTATAATACAGTGAACCATAACTTTATATAATCAAACTATGGTTATAGTGAACCACAGGTTCAGTCCAATTGAAGTTTGCTATAGAAGGCTTTTAATGTATTTGATAAAATAAACAAAATATAGTTAAAATTATCTCATAACAAACCTAAAATAAATCCCAATTTCACTTTTTAATACAGCGAACTAAAAGTCAAGTTTCATTGGGGTATCTGTAATGAGTTTTTAATGTATTGGGAGCGGTTTGTCTCATAAGGAAATGTTTTCTATATTCCTGGTTTATTTAATGAGGTTTCTGTTTATTTAATGAAAATGTAAATAGAGAAACAGAAACTTATAGAAAGCCTCCTTTACAAATGAGTAGTGTCTATATATGCTGTCTAAAGCTGGCACATTAAGGCCTGATATTGTAAACCCCAATGGGATGGAACTCTTGGTTCACAACAGCCATGGTCAGCTCTATAAGTGCAAAGTCAAACTGCTTTTCACATGTGTAGACTTGTGATGTACTTACAGTAAAAGCAGTTGCCTACTTCTACCCACCATGATTATCATGGCCCGTACCACGTGTACTAGGGATAAGCAAAAAAAAAAGCTCTATGATATCACTAATATTGAGGAATATTATAAGTCCATTATAAGGGAAAGCTCGCCATATCCCAGGTTCACTTTAGCAAGGTTTTACTGTATAAGGTTTACAAAGGGTATTTAACTTCTAGTTAGTTCAGTTGGTTTCTTCCAGAAAAGAACTTCTGTGAATGCATAATATTTTTCTAAAAAGTGCATACAGTAAAATCCTGCTAAAATCAACTAAGAATATAGAAAACCTTCCCTTATAACAAACCTGTAATAATCCCTATTTATATTTTATAACAAAGTGAACTATGGCTATAACGAACCATGGCTATAGTGAACTACATGTTCAGTTCTATTGGGGTTCGCTATAGAGGGGTTCTACTGTATATATTTGACAGGGATGACCTATAAAATTTTGAGAAGAAAGTACAGTAAAGCCCCTTTATAGCGAACCCCATTAGGCCTCAATCTGTAGTTGACTTTAGCCATAGTTTATTATAGCCATAGTTCACTGTATTATAAAATTAAAATGGGAATTATTTCAGGTCAGGCCATGATAATCATGGTGGATAGAAGTTGGCGACTGCTTTTATTGTATGTGCACCACATGTCTACACATGTGAAAAGAAGTTTGACTTTGTACCTACAAATGTGCCAGAACCCCGTTTGGTTATTTGCACTTGCTGGTGGGGTTGGACTTTTGCAAGAATCGGGACCATTAGAGCATTTAAAAAAAAAAATTTAAAAAAGTGCCCAATGCAGGAATCGAACCCAGGTCGTAGCGGTCGAAAACCAACAGTTTAGACCCTCCTTCCACCGACAACCTTCATTATACAGTAAAACCCACTAAAATGAACCTGGAATATAGAAAACCTTCCCTTATAACAAACCTGAATTAATCCCCATTTTTATTTTATAATACAGTGAACCATAACTTTATATAATCAAACTATGGTTATAGTGAACCACAGGTTCAGTCCAATTGAAGTTTGCTATAGAAGGCTTTTAATGTATTTGATAAAATAAACAAAATATAGTTAAAATTATCTCATAACAAACCTAAAATAAATCCCAATTTCACTTTTTAATACAGCGAACTAAAAGTCAAGTTTCATTGGGGTATCTGTAATGAGTTTTTAATGTATTGGGAGCGGTTTGTCTCATAAGGAAATGTTTTCTATATTCCTGGTTTATTTAATGAGGTTTCTGTTTATTTAATGAAAATGTAAATAGAGAAACAGAAACTTATAGAAAGCCTCCTTTACAAATGAGTAGTGTCTATATATGCTGTCTAAAGCTGGCACATTAAGGCCTGATATTGTAAACCCCAATGGGATGGAACTCTTGGTTCACAACAGCCATGGTCAGCTCTATAAGTGCAAAGTCAAACTGCTTTTCACATGTGTAGACTTGTGATGTACTTACAGTAAAAGCAGTTGCCTACTTCTACCCACCATGATTATCATGGCCCGTACCACGTGTACTAGGGATAAGCAAAAAAAAAAGCTCTATGATATCACTAATATTGAGGAATATTATAAGTCCATTATAAGGGAAAGCTCGCCATATCCCAGGTTCACTTTAGCAAGGTTTTACTGTATAAGGTTTACAAAGGGTATTTAACTTCTAGTTAGTTCAGTTGGTTTCTTCCAGAAAAGAACTTCTGTGAATGCATAATATTTTTCTAAAAAGTGCATACAGTAAAATCCTGCTAAAATCAACTAAGAATATAGAAAACCTTCCCTTATAACAAACCTGTAATAATCCCTATTTATATTTTATAACAAAGTGAACTATGGCTATAACGAACCATGGCTATAGTGAACTACATGTTCAGTTCTATTGGGGTTCGCTATAGAGGGGTTCTACTGTATATATTTGACAGGGATGACCTATAAAATTTTGAGAAGAAAGTACAGTAAAGCCCCTTTATAGCGAACCCCATTAGGCCTCAATCTGTAGTTGACTTTAGCCATAGTTTATTATAGCCATAGTTCACTGTATTATAAAATTAAAATGGGAATTATTTCAGGTCAGGCCATGATAATCATGGTGGATAGAAGTTGGCGACTGCTTTTATTGTATGTGCACCACATGTCTACACATGTGAAAAGAAGTTTGACTTTGTACCTACAAATGTGCCAGAACCCCGTTTGGTTATTTGCACTTGCTGGTGGGGTTGGACTTTTGCAAGAATCAGGGACCATTGGGGCATTTTTTTTTTAAATTAGAAAATAGTGTCCAATGCGGGAATTGAACCCGGGTCATAGCGGTCGAAAACCAACGGTTTAGACCACTCTTCCACCGACCCCCCCGTATATATTCTTAAAAATATTCAAGTTTCAATTAGAAAAGGCACAGACAACAAGAGGGAAATGGATATATGAAAGTGTGATTGGTAATGAAACTGCAATAGTGAACTTACTGACAAGGGCTCTAAGAGGAAATTTTTAAAATAAATCAAGTTGTTTTGGATGCGATATGTTGTTGTTTCTTATCCCCTTGTGTAAAGATTACACATATTCCATGAGTTCATGCTCCTCGAGCTGTTTTATGATAAGCAGTGGCCTCTCCCAAAGGTCCTGTTTAGTGTACTAATACAAGCCAAAATGTGTTCTGGAGTTCTGGATGTGATATATGTATGGATGGACATAAAATACAGAGTTTGTGAACATGAGCATGAGATACATTGGCCATGGCATTGCTGCAGCTAAATGACAAAGGTGTTTGATTAAAATATTATTATTTTTTGCTTATCCCTAGTACATGTGGTACAGGCCATGATGGGTAGTTAGCGACTGCTTTTACTGTAAGCGCACCACATGTCTACACATGTAAAAATCAGTTCGACTTTGCACTTACAAATATGCCAGAGCCCCGTTTGGTTACTTGCACTCGCTGGTGGGGTTGGACTTTTGCAAGAATCAGGGACCATTGGAGCATTTTTTTTTTAAACAGAAAAAAGTTTCCAATGCGGGAATCGAACCCGGGTCGTAGTGGTCGAAAACCAAATGGTTTAACCAGCCTTCCGCCCACCCACCTGATTAAAACATAACCCTTTGAAAGTGCTTTGAACTTGTTGACATGAAAACAAAAACTATCAAGTGTGATGAGGCTTGTGTTAATAGGTTGATAGTGAATGAAACTTGCTGGAACTAACACATGTGGGGAAGGTTGGCCTCATATTGGCCAGATGTCTTCTGATGAACTAAATACAAATTTTTACATCTCTTCTTCTTCTTCTTTCTTATCTCCACTCAATCATATTAGGATATCAAGTTGTGACCCTTGATGGTGTCTGTTGACAACCATCATGACTGGGTGAAGTAGAATGTGTCTGCCTTTGTCATTAAGACTGGGAGCACTACTCAGTGGCAGGCCGACTTAGCTCCAAAAGAAATGGCCGCCTCTGACATGAGGAACAGACGCCATGTGCAGCCGCTCCTAACATGGAGTACAAACGCTGCTCATCCTGTATCCCTGGATTAGGAGCCCTTACAGGGTACTATCAGCCGGGCCAGCTGAGCCCAGGTTCTCATTCTCATTGTAGAGATTAAAATGAAGAATAAAATTTATGGTTGGTGAGGAAGAAATTGTCACGTAAACTTGCCTGTATGTCACTGTGCAAAGAAAAGAATTATATTTACAATGAAACCTTGCTAACCTGGGATATAGCAAACCCTCCCTTATAACGAACCTGAAATAATTCCCATTTTTATTTTATAATACAATTAACTGTGGTAATAACAAACCATGGCTATAGTGGTTTTGTGTATGTACATTTGTTGTTGTTGTTATGATCAAATAATTAATAACTTTCCTAAAAATGTAATAACTATCTATACCGATGGTAGTAGAGACGAGTTGGGACACACTGGCAGTGGCTGTCTCATTAAACCCACAAATGGCATTGAGAAAATGAACAGAAGAAACCCAGATTTTTGCTCAGTCTTCAGATCAGAACTTATAGCCATCTTGGAAGTCTTAAAATCCATCAGAAATACTAATTATCAAGATATCTTGATTCTTACTGATAGTAGAAGTGCCATACAACACTTGAGTCAAACAGGAGAACTTAGAGACAAAGTATTCGGGAACATACAGTAATTGGTTATCTCCAAAAACTCTCAAAAACCTCAAAAATTCACCTTCAATGGATACCCTCACATGTTGGCATTGAAGGCAATGAAGCTGATGCGCTAGCGAAAAAAGGCACAAAAGAACCCTTGCCACAGAAAAATAAACTTACTCTTAAAGAAATAGAGACGGTAGCCAAAACAAAAATGAACAAGAACTGGAGGATCCCACCTAAGCACAGTTGGTACAGTGGAGTGAACCCAGGAGGAGCTCTAAACATCAGAAATAGACAGCATCAAACAACACTAACAAGATTTGGAACAGGCCATCTCAAGCCATTAAAGATAGAAAATAATAACAAAATCTACCCCACTTTCCCAAAATGTAGCTTAGCACCTGCAGCTCCAGAACACATTTTGGCTTGCATTAGATGCACTAAACAGGACCTTTGGGAGAGGCCGCTGTTTTATCATAAAACAGCTTGAGGAGCATAAACTCATGGAATTCGTGTAATCTTTACACAAGGGGATAAGAAACAACAACAATTCTAATACTGTATTTGAAAATATTAGTATGACCAGAGATTATGATATAATGTCAATTTGATTACTGAGTCAGTGGAACCTCTCTTGAGAAACTGGTTTTGGCAACTTGTCGCTTGGTCACAGGTTCTGGGCCTGATCCAGCCTCTCATCAGAGAGTTCTTCTTTCAACGGCCATCAGACTTACAAGGCATTTAGATGAAGCCTGAACAAAGAAGAATTTGGAATCACTACCTTGGCAAAAGCAAAATTATAAAGTTTTTCATGACCTTGGAAATGAGGCAAATAAATGAGGATCCTTTCATTACATGGAGGCGGACTGTTCATCATTGGGGGAGTCTCTTTGAACCTGTGTGACGACTTTCAGATAAGGACTCAAAGAGAAAATGTTTAAAACAAATCTACAAGTTTTGTATGCGCGACGCGATATATTTAGGATTGGACAAAAAATACAGCGTTTGCGGATATTGGTATGAGATTCTTGGGCCATGGCATTGCTGCAGATAAGAGACAAAGATGTTTGATTAAAACATGACCCTTTGAAGGTGCATCCTCCCTCTGTATCATTGATTAGATGTCAATATTGTTTGGATGATCTCTTTGTAGATTGGGCTTTATACACACACACACACACAAAAGCCTTTATTAAGACACACTGGTCTTATAGAGGATTCTCCCCGAGATTACAAGAGAGATAGGCCTGTGAAAGTGGGGAATATACAGAAGAAGAAAAAGAAAGATTATGTAAGTATGATATATACATACACATACCCATATACAACATAACAACAAAAGCCCCCATTAAGACCCAAAGTCTTACAAAAGACTCGACTGCAGGATCCAAGAAGCAAAGAGATAAAGAAGTGAACAAAAAAAAAATATATATATATACATATATACACATTCACTCAATTCAAGGTAACAGTAACGATGCCTTTTTATTCACTGCCTTGTAAAACCCACATAGATCCAGTGAAAACTTTCTATCTGTTATGTAGTTTGTTAAGATATCCTCAACTGTGTCCGGGAATCTATTATCCTGTTTCGAAATAAATGTTTTTCTTTCATCTGAAATACTTGTACAGTAGAAAAAAGCTTTATAACCTTGAGTCATTTTTAAATTCCCTAAAGTGGTTACTCATGAGTGGTTCTTCTACTGTATTAAGCCATTTTATATCAGGTCAGTATTTGGACATATGTAAATATTGGATTCTTCAAACATATGCAGAAAGCGCACCACGAATATTTAATTAACATAGAGATTTTGATATATTTGAAAACTAAACTAAAAATAATGTATGAAAACGCGTAATTCAACATTTATGAAAACATCCAGTTTAATAAAAAGTTTTATTGTTTATTATAATGAGAGAGAGATACATAATTAACTTCAATGTGTCCATGAGTCAAGGTTGATACTGTCCTCTGATTCTAGCCACTATATCCCGGGCAGTTTGGATCCCTGATTGAAGCGCCCCATGCACTGAGCCAAAATGTTTGTCAAGGGCCTCCCCAGCGAACCACACCGAGTCCCCGAGCGGTGCCCTGAGAGCAGCGGCGTGGAGGTCCGAGGCCCCTGGTGGTCTGTAGCTGAAGGATCCACGGACCCAAGGCTCGGACCTCCATCTAGTCCGGATCAAGTTGTTGGGCAGAGGTCCCTCAGGTCGGAACCGCTGCAACAGGTCGCGACAACCTTCCAGGACCTCGGCGTCAGAAAGGCTCTCCATCTCTTCAGCCCCGCGACCTCCCAGCCAAGCCAGCAGCCTTCTGGGCTGTCCCACCACTTCCTCAAACCCTGACACGGAGCTCTTCCAGTCTTCTGGTACCCTGCTCGTCCACAACAACTGCACCCCAGGACCTGCCTCTTCCTCAAACTCTAGAAATATCTTGTTGATTGTTCCAAATCCCAGCGTTTCAATGGCCTCACGTTTTTCAACGGGTAGCTCTGGTCTAAAGAGATCCGAATTGTCTTTCAGAATTCCCAGAGAAACAGTGACAATTACAACATCACAAGATATTACGTCCCCATCCTGACATTCAATTTTTACCTTATCTTCGTTGTTCCAATAGATAGTACGAACAGCCTTATTGAATGCCATATCAACTACAAATTTTCCCATGATCCGGTCCAAGAAGCCCTGATAGCCGTTTCTGAACACCATGTGGTAGTCTCCAGCACAGTACTGGAACTCTGAGTAGTTTCTCGGAGAGACCTTATCAATCGAAGGACAGGCATTGTCAAGCAACTCTCGTAGAAGAAACCAATTAAGGACACCATTCAACTGCCTTCTTTTGTTCGGGTCTTGGTATTGGTCAAGCAGAATCTGGAAGTCACGACGGAATTCGTTACCACATATAGGGTTGTCGTCGAAAGTCGAATTCAACCGGTTCTTGGTCTCTTCCAACCTGGCTACAGCCACATCCACCACTTCCTGAGGTACCTCATCCCCTGTCTCTGTGCGGTAGATGAAGGCTTCTACATTCTCCTCAGAAGGAACGAGAAGATCCTGGGCCATTTCAAACACAATGTTGTCTTCCTGGCCGTGGACAAACTGAGGTCCAAAGTCCAGTACCGAACCTGTACACACAAGTGGTTTAACAAAAGTTACTATTACGGATTAATATAAAAAGTGAAATTTACTAGGGCCTAAATTAAAAGTAACTCAACACAGAGAAAACGCGTACGCTAAGAAATATAACACAATAAAAAAAAAGGTGTAAATAAAACCACTCGATTAGTCTTCCCAAAACCAATACTTATCTTTTATTGCAGTATTGATAAGGAGCGGGCCAGGTATGCGAGGAGAAAGCAGACAAAAACACAGAGAACGCTTTAAGCGTCTCCACACGATCACGACTCCCCGCATCCCGTTGCAACCTTCTTTTATGTACAAACATACCCACATTCGTCCAATGACGTGGGAGATCAGTTCACTTAACAAATAAACAACATTCTTCCCACAAAGACTGAAAAAAAAAACTACATATGTTTATCAAATAATTTGACAGGTTTCTTATTTCTAGAATAAACATATCAGTAACGTCTTAAAGCATAGGCTAGCCCATCCAAGCCTAAGGAAAGAAGTCTTTGGATTCAGGATTTGGACTGCGAGTTTAAATGACAGAAGTCTTAACGCCTCAGTTCTTGGCGTAAAGGCTCCTAGATTGGGGTGATACATTCCACAGAGTTCACAAACCTTGTGATGTTTCTACCATTAAACTTCAAGGGGATTATGTTTCTATTTCAAGGATCATGGATCATCAGGAGGGAGTCCAGCTCGCACCAGGAGGTCCGAGGATCGTGGTGGTTGGAGCTGGAGTGTTCTTTGGCGCAAATATTCCTTGTTGAAATATCGCGTCTGATTTGATATATATATAAATATATATATATATATATCTATATACAGTAAAACCCCGCTATAACGAACCCTGGATATAACGAACCTTCCCTTATAACGAACCCACGCCGATTCCCAATTCCATTCCATTGAAAATACCATCGTTATAACGAACTTTGCGATTTTTAGAATAACGAACTACCCCTATAACGAACCTATTTCGGGTCCCAAAATGATAAAATCTATTAAAAATACTATGCTTATAACGAACTTAGAATTGTAATTAAAAAAAAAAAAATTAAAAAACAAAATTTTGAGCATGTTTAAAGCTCGCGGATCGCGATTTCAAAACAATAAATTTAGCGGCATTGTTTGTTTGATTTTTGCACTTTATTTTTGCTGTATGTTGTATAAATTTTTACACATTATACTTTTTATTAATTAGAATATCTTTGCATCCATTAAATTTGAAATATAAAAAATGCAAATGGCTTCCAAAATGAAGAAAACAAAGGCATTTTAAAAACAAAAGCATTATTTCTTTTAAAAAAAAAAGGCCATTTTCAGAACTTTTCAAAGTGAAACAACATAGGCAAAATGTTAAGAACATATTATAATAAGAGAATATAACTTTTCTATTATAAAAGATAAAATATAAAGTTATTAAAAATTGTTACAAAGAGGAATAAACTTCAACTTTTGCCGCGATCGCGATCGTACGTTTTAGGGCTAAAAAAAAAAAAAGTCCAAATAAACGGTCCCGTGATGAAACAAAAATTATTTTTATGCCATTAACTATGGTGATTTTAAAGTCAGCAATGTTTTGCATGGCAGGTTAAAAAAAAAAAAAAACGAAATCTAGACCTAGAAGAATATGGGGAAACATGAAATGGAAGAAAAACACTAACTTTGTTTGAATGGTGCAATGCTTGGAAGAATGCTTTGAAACAACAAGGTATTAGAGCCATTTTTTCAAGTAAAAATTGTATTAAATAATGTGATAATGATGTTTTAAAATCATTTCATATCTTTGAATATATCTATATATATAAAAATGAATGTCTGTCTGTCTGTCTGTCTGTGTGTGTGTCCTCTATGGATTCAAAAACCATACATCCAATCGCCGTGAAATTTTGGGATATTATGAGGTGTATCCCCGGAAAGGTTTACGAAAAAAAAATTCTTGAATATCTTGAATATCCTTAGAGTTATTTGCAGATTTGTATATTTAACTCGCAAGCAGCCCTACCATTGAGACGGAGATAGGCTTAGTTTGCTGCTCCTGATGACCTTGGGTCATCGTGTGAGTCACAGCATGATGCTACAAAAACACTCTCTCTGGGGATTTTACAGCGTCGACAACCTGTAAGATTGCCTCTCTCATATATTATACTTTAAACATCTGCTTAATTAAAGCATTTTTCATTTGAAAGAGACTGCTCTCTTAGCCCACTTTAGACAACATTAAATGATATCCCGTGTCGATGATTTTGTAATGTATAGAATTAGGAAAGACAAAATTCAGGATGACACGGCTCACAGGGAACGGTAAAAAATGTTCACTTTATCGAGGAAATACAAAATTCGGGATGACACGGCACACAGGGACCGGGAAAAAATGATCACCTTATCGAGAGATTCACGACCATGATTTTATTCAACTTATCGAGTATTTTTCAAGGGACCGGGAAAATATGTTCACTAGATAAAACGATTAATTTGTAATATAGAAAATTAGGAAATACAAAATTCAGGATGACACGGCACAAGGGACCGGGAAAGAATGATCACTTTATCGAGAGATTCAAATTTACGAGTTTCAAATCATCAAAATATATCTTACTTTTTTATATGTTTATAGAGAATTGTTTTAACAAATGTTCGTTATACAAACCTTTACTCGGGTAAAACCCGGGCGAAGCCGGGCACATCCGCTAGTATTTAATAAAACTTTGCCTAGGATTTGTCTTGATTTTTAACTTAGACATAGAGGTACATGTATGTTAATCATAAGAAGAACCTATTATCTAATGATTTCTATTATTATTCAGTATTAATATAAGGAAATTAGTCAATTAAGGGAATTAAAATAAAGTGACCACTATTAAGAGGCAGCCTCTACTTGTGTGTATGGCTGTTTTTTAATTATACAGTCTAAAATTTTTGAAAAGTAAAAAAAAAATAGCCAAACCGTGGCTATAGTGAACCGTGGCTATAGTGAACCAAAAGCTCTGTCCCATTGGGGTTCACTATAGAGGGGTTTTACTGTATATAAAAATGAATGTCTGTCTGTCTGTGTGTGTGTGTGTCCTCTATGGATTCAAAAACCATACATCCAATCGCCGTGAAATTTTGGGATATTATGAGGTGTATCCCCGGAAAGGTTTACGAAAAAAAATTTCTTGAATATCTTGAATATCCTTAGAGTTATTTGCAGATTTGTATATTTAACTCGCAAGCAGCGCTACCATTGAGACGGAGATAGGCTTAGTTTGCTGCTCCTGATGACCTTGGGTCATCGTGTGAGTCACAGCATGATGCTACAAAAACACTCTCTCTGGGGATTTTACAGCGTCGACAACCTGTAAGATTGCCTCTCTCATATATTATACTTTAAACATCTGCTTAATTAAAGCATTTTTCATTTGAAAGAGACTGCTCTCTTAACCCCCTTTAGACAACATTAAATGATATCCCGTGTCGATGATTTTGTAATGTATAGAATTAGGAAAGACAAAATTCAGGATGACACGGCTCACAGGGAACGGTAAAAAATGTTCACTTTATTGAGGAAATACAAAATTCGGGATGACACGGCACACAGGGACCGGGAAAAAATGATCACCTTATCGAGAGATTCACGACCATGATTTTATTCAACTTATCGAGTATTTTTCAAGGGACCGGGAAAATATGTTCACTAGATAAAACGATTATTTTGTAATATAGAAAATTAGGAAATACAAAATTCAGGATGACACGGCACAAGGGACCGGGAAAAAATGATCACTTTATCGAGAGATTCAAATTTACGAGTTTCAAATCATCAAAATATATCTTTCTTTTTTTATATGTTTATAGAGAATTGTTTTAACAAATGTTCTTATACAAACCTTTACTCGGGTAAAACCCGGGCGAAGCCGGGCACATCCGCTAGTCTATATATATAAAATTGAATGTCTGTGTGTCTGTCTGTCTGTGTGTGTGTGTGTCCTCTATGGATTCGAAAACCATACATCCAATCGCCGTGAAATTTCGGGATATTATTAGGCATATCCCCGGAAAGGTTTACGAAAAATAATATCTTGAATATCTTTAATATCCTTAGAGTTATTTGCAGATTTGTAGCTTTAACTCGCAAGCAGCGCCACCATTGAGACGGAGATAGGCTTTTTCAAGAGGGGGAGTAATGTTAGGAGAGAGGAGCGCGTCTCGAGGCGGGTGCTCACGTGTCACTGTTAAAACCTATTTGTTTTGGCTACATCTTTTCCCGTGGACTTAACGATAACTTTTCTAAAACTTATATCAAATTTCATGTATAATTATTTTTACATCATTTAGTTTAGTATAATTATTTACTATAATTTCCTATCGTTCAATTATTATACTTTTTGTTCTTAAAGATTATTTAAGACAATAATCTTTAATTAGAAAGTGCTTTGCCAAAAGTTTGGAGTGGGGCAGACCCCTTGCGAGAATGGATTCGCCCGGCCGCCGGCCGACAGTCAAAGTACCCACCGACCAATCAGGGCAGAGTTGGCAACACAGCTATGCCAAGTAGACAAGAAAAAAAGCCTCGCGGGAGCTTGCCCAAGATGACCTCCGGGAACTTCGTCCATCTTCCATAAACGACCATGAATTTATTCAACCTTATCGAGTATTTTTCAAGGGACCGGGAAAAAATGTTCACTAGATAAAACGATGATTTTGTAATGTAGAAAATTAGGAAAGACAAAATTCAGGATGACACGGCACACAGGGACCGGGAAAAAATAATCACTTTATCGAGAGATTCACGACCATGATTTTATTCAACTTATCGAGTATTTTTCAAGGGACCGGGAAAAAATGTTCACTAGATAAAACGATGATTTTGTAATGTAGAAAATTATGAAAGACAAAATTCAGGATGACACGGCACACAGGGACCGGGAAAAAATGTTCACTTTATCGAGAGATTCAAATTTACGAGTTTCAAATTATCAAAATATATCTTTTTTTTTCAAGTTTATAGAGAATTGTTTTAACAAATGTTCGTTAGACAAACCTTTACTCGGGTAAAACCTCGTATATATATAAAAATGAATGTATGTGTGTGTGTCTGTTTGTCCTTTATGCCTGACCAAACCACTCATTGGAACGCCATGAAACTTTGGGAAGTTATTTAGTATAGTACTGGGAAGGTTTCTAGCAAATAAAATTTTTGAAATAACTTTTCGCCTAAAAATAATCAAGGTAAATATTCTAATTTATCTGTAATAATTCAACAATCTGCTCTAAATATTATCATGATGATACGATGATTTTGTAATGTAGAAAATTAGGAAAGACAAAATTCAGGATGACACGGCAATTTATTTTAGACAAGAATAATGATACAATTCCAAGGCAAGATACTATTCCTTTAACTTCCAATTACCGAGGGAACCAATTATTATTGATTTTATTCAACTTATCGAGTATTTTTCAAGGGACCGGGAAAAAATGTTCACTTTATCGAGAGATTCGTTAGAAAAACCTTTACTCGAGTAAAACCCGGGCGAAGCCGGGTACATCCATACAAGAATAATGATACAATTCCAAGGCAAGATACTATTCCTTTAACTACCAATTACCGAAGGAACCAATTAATATTGATTTTATTCAACTTATCGAGTATTTTTCAAGGGACCGGGAAAAAATGTTCACTTTATCGAGAGATTCGTTAGAAAAACCTTTACTCGGGTAAAACCCGGGCGAAGCTGGGTACGTCCGCTAGTATATATATATAAATGAATGTGTGTGTGTGTTTGTGTGTGTCCTTTATGCCTGACCAAACCACTCATTGGAACGCCATGAAACTTTGGGAAGTTATTTAGTTATAGTACTGGGAAGGTTTCTGAAAAATAAATTCTTGAATATCTTGAATATCCTTAGAGTTATTTGCAGATTTGTAGATTTAACTCGCAAGCAGCGCCACCTTGCGACGGAGATAGGCTGCCCCACCCCCTGTCGAGATAATGTAATCGTCCGCCCCCCACCCCCTGTCGAGAGAATGTAATCGTCCGCCTGCCGGATGGACAGTCCAAGTACCCACCGACCAATCGGAGGGGCAGAGGGGTCAAGACGTCCTGGCGCGCGGGGCAGAGTTGGTGACACAGCTGTGCCAAGTAGACAAGAAAAAAGCCTCGCGGGGGCTTGCCCAAGATTACCTCCGGGAACTTCGTCCATCTTCCATAAACGACCATGATTTTATTCAACTTATCGAGTATTTTTCAAGGGACCGGGAAAAAAAGATCACTTTATCGAGAGATTCAAATTTACGAGTTTCAAATTATCAAAATATATCTATTATTTTTTTTTATAAGTTTATATAGAATTGTTTTAACAAATGTTCGTTAGACAAACCTTCACTCGGGTAAAACCCGGGCAAAGCCGGGTACGTCCGCTAGTTAATAATAAAAAAAAGATGTTTTTACCATTAATCAAGTATGGTCTTTCGCTATAGTTTATTGTTTTATGGGTGTGTTTGTTGATTTTTTCTTTTGTAATATTGTTTTTTTTTTTAATTATTATAACGACAGAAATTCTGTGATTGTAGAAACATTAGATCGATGTATCTGTTACCCTGTAGGTTTCACCCATACAATGTATTTTTAAAAGCTTTTATTTAACTTGCTTTCGTGTATATTCACATATCTTGTGATAAAATTTGATGTTATTCTCCAAATTTCTCCAAGCCGCGTATAATATCTGGAATTTTGTACACTCGTTCAATTCTGCTAATAATGTACTTCTTTTCGATGTATTCCCGGTTCGTGTTTTCGAGGTTTTACTGTATTTATCCCCCTTGTGATTTGATTATACTTTTAACGTAAGCTTTCAGTTTTATTTCAGCTGTGAGACTTTGTCTTAATACCTGACAGTCCGCACACGGCGCCCAGGATGGGACGAGGCCTCCAGTACCAGGAGTGGTAGACAGGGAACTAACCATCCTTAGTTCTAACAATCCGTACACGGCCCCCAGGACGGGACGAGTCCTCCAGTACCAGGAGTGGCAGACAGGGAACTTACCATCCTCAGTTCTAACAGTCCGTACACGGCCCCCAGGACGGGTCGAGGCCTCCAGTACCAGGAATGGTAGACAGGGAACTTACCATCCTCAGTTCTAACAGTCCGTACACGGCCCCCAGGACGGGACGAGGCCTCCAGTACCAGGAGTGGTAGACAGGGAACTTACCATCCTCAGTTCTAACAGTCCGTACACGGCCCCCAGGACGGGACGAGGCCTCCAGTACCAGGAGTGGTAGACAGGGAACTTACCATCCTCAGTTCTAACAGTCCGTACACGGCCCCCAGGACGGGACGAGGCCTCCAGTACCAGGAGTGGTAGACAGGGAACTTACCATCCTCAGTTCTAACAGTCCGTACACGGCCCCCAGGACGGGACGAGGCCTCCAGTACCAGGAGTGGTAGACAGGGAACTTACCATCCTCAGTTCTAACAGTCCGCACACGGCCCCCAGGACGGGACGAGGCCTCCAGTACCAGGAGTGGTAGACAGGGAACTTACCATCCTCAGTTCTAACAGTCCGTACACGGCCCCCAGGACGGGACGAGGCCTCCAGTACCAGGAGTGGTAGACAGGGAACTTACCATCCTCAGTTCTAACAGTCCGCACACGGCCCCCAGGACGGGACGAGTCCTCCAGTACCAGGAGTGGTAGACAGGGAACTTACCATCCTCAGTTCTAACAATCCGCACACGGCCCCCAGGACGGGACGAGGCCTCCAGTACCAGGAGTGGTAGGCAGGGAACTTACCATCCTCAGTTCTAACAGTCCGCACACGGGCCCCAGGACGAGACGAGGCCTCCAGTACCAGGAGTGGTAGACAGGGAACTTACCATCCTCAGTTCTAACAGTCCGCACACGGCCCCCAGGACGGGACGAGGCCTCCAGTACCAGGAGTGGTAGACAGGGAACTTACCATCCTCAGTTCTAACAGTCCGCACACGGCCCCCAGGACGGGACGAGGCCTCCAGTACCAGGAGTGGTAGACAGGGAACTTACCATCCTCAGTTCTAACAGTCCGCACACGGCCCCCAGGACGGGACGAGGCCTCCAGTACCAGGAGTGGTAGACAGGGAACTTACCATCCTCAGTTCTAACAGTCCTCACACGGCCCCCAGGACGGGACGAGGCCTCCAGTACCAGGAGCGGGCAGTACCCCAGCCGGCACAGCTCCCAGGCCGCTCCCAGCCCAGCCACTCCAGCTCCAACCACCACGATCCTCGGACCTCCTGGTGCGAGCTGGACTCCCTCCTGATGATCCATGATTCTTGAAATAGAAACATAATCCCTTAATATTAATTATAATCAACTTCGAAGTTGAAATAAAGATCGCTACCAATAATGCTAAGTAATTACAAATGGTAACCCTTTTCCCTATTGTAGCGCTTCCTTAAAGGTTGTGCTGCATTACAACATAAACAAAGATTGCGATCTAGTGCTCACACACTGCGATAAAGATCTAGCCTTCAAATTCTAAGTCTAATAGCATGTAGAAGGCGTAACAATTGTTCATCATGCGATAAAGATCTAAAGACTGTGACATGTGGCACTACGACATAGAAATAAAGGTTATGTGCTGTTGACATCCGACAAAGAAATAAAAGATTGAACGAATAAAGGCAGTATAATAAAGAAATAAATAATGTGCCATGTTGTTGCGCGATAAAGAAATATTGATGGGTGGGTATTGAAACATAGGAAATAAATTCAACTTATGATAGCTGTTGTATCTTGACAAAACATGTTGCACCATAGTCTCGTTCAAGTTGTTCCATTACAAAGAAATACCGTTCCAAGTTGTACCATTACAAAGAAATCCCGTTCCAAGTTGTACCATTACAAATAAATACCGTTCCAAGTTGTACCATTACAAATAAATACCGTTCCAAGTTGTACCATTACAAAGAAATTCCGCTCGAAGTTGTACCATTACAAAGAAATCCCGTTCCAAGTTGTACCATTACAAAGAAATCCCGTTCCAAGTTGTACCATTACAAAGAAATCCCGTTCCAAGTTGTACCATTGCAAAGAAATCCCGTTCTAAGTTGTACCATTGCAAAGAAATCCCGTTCCAAGTTGTACCATTACAAATAAATCCTGTTCCAAGCTGTATCATTACAAATAAAAATCGTTCCATGTTGCACAGTTACAAGGAAATATCATTCCAAGTTGTGGTTTGCAAAATAAATCTCATTCCAAGTTGTTTTCGCAAAAGAATCTCATTGTATGTTGTACTGGGATAAAGAAATTCAAGTTCTTTTATGTTTTTAGTGACAAAGAAACTAAGTGTTTCCATATTCCACAGAAAGTTTGTTGGGAATTTGTAACATGGGGGGCAGGATTAAACCATATTGATTATGGTGAGAGCAATAAGTTACATGAACTCAGACCGATCTGCGTATGTAAATATCGAAAGCTACCATTGTATTGAAGAAGAAACAAGACGGGAAGAAGAGCTTCTTCTATAAGAGGACAATCGATCAAGATTTCGGGTAAGACGCTTTTCTACGGATACAAAAAAAAAAAAAAAAAAAAGAAGTAGAAAAGCGTCTTTCCCGAAAGCTTGTACGAACGCTCTTTCCCGAAAGCTTGTACGAACGCTCTTTCCCGAAAGCTTGTACGAACGCTCTTTCCCGAAAGCTTGTAAGAAGCTTTCTCCCCGACCAGAGTTTCTTCTCTACCGAATAGTCAGAGTACCGTTGTCTTAATAACATTTTATTTGCTGTTCATAGCTCGCCTATACGGATCATATACTGATTTCTTGTGGCCTTTGTATTTGGAGAGATATGTGGGAATAAAGATTATTATTTAACCAAATTTATACAGAGGAATTGGGTAGACCACCATTGTAATCGGCGTGTAACTTCACAATGGTGTGCAGCTTGTTAACACCTAAATTACAGAGGATTACGTTTTTTTTTTAAATGCGTTTACCTAATTCTGCCTATCCTTAAAAAAAATAAATATATATATATATATTCGGTAGATTAAACGGCAGGGATAAATACCACTAATGTGGACACAACTTGAGGAAGTGGAAAGTCTTATATCGCCAGTCTCTCTCTCTTTTTTTTTTTTTTTTTTGAGGAGACAGGCAATTTTGTTCACATCTGGTTAATAAAATTCACTGTATATCAAATATATTTCAGAGTTATTGTCTGAATCCCTATATACATATTAAAAGGTACAGCTTCTTTAAGTTTTGTCCATGAGTTTATTTAACTACACTAATAAAACTACACAGTGTTACCGCCAGAAGGAGTTAAAGGCAAAAACGTGATTTATCTCAAAATAACTTGCTGTGGCGTGTAATAAATTATTTAAAATTTGGATGCAAAACGTCTGCAAATTGTGGAAAATTTATTTTAGTTTTACTCATTTGGTCTATGTAATATCCTGTATACCAATTTTTGTTATGCCAATTTATATTATTCCAACAGTTCTTTTTGGGTACAACACTTTCTACTTCCACACAGTGGTATGGTAACAATGATGATTCTTTATATGAATAGATACAACAAATACCAATGGTTACAAGGACGAAAAGTCGGTCAAAGTTTGAGTACTGTTTTTATTTGTATATTTATTTAAATACATAGAAGGAATCCATTGAGAAAAAGTTCTTATGATGACCGTGAGAAGAAATATTCAGGATTTAATTTCTTTTATCACATCATTGAACCAAAGAAAGGTAGAAGAAGGTATCTTCAAGTTATCCGAATTGACTGACATGTAAATACCGAGTGATATTATCTAGTTTGGTGATTACCTGTCTATTGATGACATTCTTGAAGACAGATTGAAGTTTATTGGAAAATTATCCTAAAATATATTGCATAGACATCAACATATTTTATATTGAATAGAACACGTTATAAAGTTTGAGGAGAAAATACTATTAACATGATGCATTAGCGCATTTAAAAACTATTTTGGTAAATTTTTGTAGATTAAACTAGCCAAATCGCTGGAAGGGTTCACTACTCATGGCCAGTCACTCCCACTAATTTTTCAATATGATTGCAGGAAGGATAGTAAAAAGGTGTTGTATTTTAAAAAGAATCATACGCGTCAAAACTAGCTTAAATTTCTTATAGAAAATACAATTGTTGATGTACTTAGGGAGTACCAAGTTGGAGATCTTACCTTTGAGGTTTGATTCTTGCAGTAAACTCGGTGAACTTAACACAACGTCTTGCAATTCTTAGCAACACAGACGCCATTCACACTAAGGTTGTCTGCCTTTGTTCTCTGCCGCCAGCTGTAGCTCCCACTTGTACCTGGTGGTCTTAGAAGTTTCTATTCCTTCTTGTTTGTGATCCTATAGTGTTTCATCAATGTAATACTGGAGTCTATACAGTAAAATCTTGTTATACCAAACCACAATTGGACTGAAGTTTTAACTCGCTAATGTTTAAGGTACAATTAATTGTATTGGGATTTTTAGATTTGTTATTATGAAAGGTTCGCTATATTCATAGTTTATTTTAGTGAGGCCTTTGTTTTACTTGTACTTTTGGTCAGTGTCCTTGAGAGCCTCTATTCAATTGTCTGTTCTCCTTCAGGGTTTCGTCAATGTATATTCCACTGAAGTGTACTGCTGGAGTCAATACTTGGACCTTTAGTCATTGTCTTTTTAGAAGTCTCTACTCATTTATCTGTTCTCTTTCAGGGTTTCGTCAATGTATATTTCACTGAAGTGTACTGTGTGCTGAAGTCTATACTTGTACCTTTGGTCAGTGTCTTTAGAATTCTCTGCTTATTTATCTGTTCTCTTTAAGGGTTTCGTCAATGTATATTCCACTGAAGTGTACTACTGGAGTCTATACTTGTAACTTTGGTCAGTGTCTTTAGAAGTCTCTACTCATTTATCTGTTCTCTTTCAGGCTTTCGTCAATGTATATTTCACTGAAGTGTACTGTGTGCTGAAGTCTATACTTGTACCTTTGTCAGTGTCTTTAGAAGCCTCTGCTTATTTATCTGTTCTCTTTCAGGGTTTCGTCAATGCATATTTCACTTAGTGTACTGCTGGAGTCTATACTTGGACCTTTGTTCAGTGTCTTTAGAAGTATCTGCTTATTTATCTGTTCTCTTTCAGGGTTTCGTCAATGTATATTTCACTGAAGTGTACTGTGTTCTGAAGTCTATACTTGTACCTTTGGTCAGTGTCTTTAGAAGCCTCTGCTTATTTATCTGTTCTCTTTAAGGGTTTCGTTAATGTATATTTCACTGAAGTGTACTGTGTGCTGAAGTCTATACTTGTGCCTTTGGTCAGTGTCTTTAGAAGTCTCTACTCATTTATCTGTTCTCTTTCAGGGTTTCGTCAACGTATATTTCACTGAAGTGTACTGTGTGCTGAAGTCTATACTTGTACCTTTGGTCAGTGTCTTTAGAAGTATCTGCTTATTTATCTGTTCTCTTTCAGGGTTTCGTCAATGTATATTTCACTGAAGTGTACTGTGTGCTGAAGTCTATACTTGTACCTTTGGTCAGTGTCTTTAGAAGTATCTGCTTATTTATCTGTTCTCTTTAAGGGTTTCGTCAATGTATATTCCACTGAAGTGTACTGCTGGAGTCTATACTTGTACCTTTGGTCAGTGTCTTTAGAAGCCTCTGCTTATTTATCTGTTCTCTTTCAGGGTTTCGTCAATGTATATTTCACTGAAGTGTACTGTGTTCTGAAGTCTATACTTGTACCTTTGGTCAGTGTCTTTAGAAGCCTCTGCTTATTTATCTGTTCTCTTTAAGGGTTTCGTTAATGTATATTTCACTGAAGTGTACTGTGTGCTGAAGTCTATACTTGTGCCTTTGGTCAGTGTCTTTAGAAGTCTCTACTCATTTATCTGTTCTCTTTCAGGGTTTCGTCAACGTATATTTCACTGAAGTGTACTGTGTGCTGAAGTCTATACTTGTACCTTTGGTCAGTGTCTTTAGAAGTATCTGCTTATTTATCTGTTCTCTTTCAGGGTTTCGTCAATGTATATTCCACTGAAGTGTACTACTGGAGTCTATACTTGTACCTTTGGTCAGTGTCTTTAGAAGTATCTGCTTATTTATCTGTTCTCTTTAAGGGTTTCGTCAATGTATATTCCACTGAAGTGTACTGCTGGAGTCTATACTTGTACCTTTGGTCAGTGTCTTTAGAAGTATCTGCTTATTTATCTGTTCTCTTTCAGGGTTTCGTCAATGTATATTTCACTGAAGTGTACTGCTGGAGTCTGTTGTGATATGTGATGGATATGCTATGAATTTTGTCTATTTGATATGTTGTAACTATTTTTATGTAAATATTATTTTATCTTTCAACGCTATGCAAATCCATGGCGATCCTTCAATATGTAAAACTCCTCGCTGTATAAAAGAGAACTAAAAAATGGTGAAATAAATTCTTTCAACCGGACAATGAGTGGTTGTCACCTCTAGTATTTTTAACATAAATTATAACATGGCGCAGACGACAGGATGAATATTTTGTTTTTAAGCTTTGTCTAGGTCTCTAAAAAGAAAACAGCAGAATTACAAAACTTGGAAAATATTAAGCCACCTGCCGAATTTGTGCCATATAATGGTGAGAAGAAATGGGAAACTTGGCGTGAAGCATTTGAAATTTTCTCTATAGCTGCAGACTTGGAGAGCATGCCATTGGTACGTCAACGAGCCATCTTGAAACATATTCTTGGTGAAAAAACGATTTCGATATATAAAACATTCAGAGTAACAGAAAATGAAGCTTACCCAAGTATTAAAGAGATGCTCGACATGTTGTCAAAACATTTCAAACCCTTTAAAAATATAATTCAAATTAGATACAAATTTTTCACATGCGTACAAAAGGAAGGGCAAGGTATAACTGAATTCGTTACGGAATTAAAACAACTTGCCCAGGAATGTGAATTCGAGGAATTGGCTGAATCTCTCATCAGGGATCGTTTCATAATTGGAATGATAGATCAGGAAGTAAAAAAGAAGTTGTTGGAAGATCCCCAGTTGACCCTACCAAAAGCAATTTCTGTAGCCACGATTGCCGAGTCTGTTTGCTTACAAATAGCGTCATGGGAAGAAAAACAGGCCATGATTGAAAAGATTAACAAAAATACCTGGGAGAAAAATAGAAGTCGAGTAGAAAAAGCTAAAGCAGGACCCAGTATTGCAAACACTAGAAATGAATGCAAGTGGTGTGGACAGCAACACACATATGGTAATTGCCCAGCATACAGAAAGACATGTAACGCATGCGGGAAATTAAACCATTTCGCAGCAGTTTGTAGGACCAAACGCATAAGAAACCTTATAGCGGAAAATGAAGGCGACGAATCCTTCGAAGGAGGTATCAATGTAAATAAGGTTCTTGTTAAGACCGTTCGGTCGGACAAATGGTCCGCTGTGATAAGTATAAATGGCAACAAGACGTCTGTACATTTGGATACTGGTGCGCAGATTAATGTGCTTCCTCAGAAAGTGATAAGCTTGTGGCCAGCAAAGCCAATAATCAAGCCCACGTCGTTAAAGGCATATGCATATGGACATTCGGAATTACCTATCGTCGGGAAATGTGAAGTGTTATGCCAATATGGTGAAAAGAAAAGCTTGTGTGAATTTATTATTGCTGATGTCGATGCGCAGACACTCATCACAGGCGACACTTGCGAGAAGCTTGAGATTTTGAAACGAATCAATCAAATAAACTCGCATGAAATGATTTTACATGATGAAACGAAAAAAATACTCGAACAATTTCATGAGGTGTTTCAAGGAGTTGGAGTGATAAACTCTGAATGTAAAATGTATACAAAACCTGAGTATCCGCCTGTACGTGCCCTTCCAAGACGCATCCCGGCAAGCCTAGGAAATGAAGTTCAGTCTGAATTGGAAAAGATGGTAAAACAAGGAATAATTACGAAGATTTATCATGAAACAGAGTGGTCTCACCCTATGGTCGTAGTGAAGAAAAAATCGGGCCAAATTAGAATATGTTTGGATCCACGCAAATTGAATCAGGCCCTGGTGAGAAGACACTTCCAGACTCCGGCTCCATCTGAATTATTGCATCAGATTCCAAAGGCTGATTATTATACCGTGTTAGATGTAAAATCGGCCTATTGGCATGTTCCGGTTGCCAACGAATGCAGAGATCTGTTGGTGATGGCTACACCATTCGGAAAGTTCAGATATAACCGATTACCATTTGGTTTGAATATATCGGCGCAAATATTCGTGGAAATGATGACAAATATTTTTAAGAACAGTTTTTGGAACGTCACATATGTAGATGACTTGCTGATATACGCAGATAGCATTGAAGAACATAATGAAAAATTGAAAGGTATACTAGAAATAGCAAGGAGAAATAATATCAAATTCGACTTGACTAAAGCTCAAATATGCAAAAAGGAGGTTAGTTTTTTGGGCCACATGTTTTCGAAAAATGGAATTGATCCAGAGCCAAATAAGGTCGACAAAGTGATCAACCTCAAAAAGCCAGAAGATAAAAAATCGCTTCAGAGAATCATGGGTCTTTACAACTATTTAGGAAAATTTATTCCGAATCTAGCCGCGTCAACGTCCAACATAAGAGGAATATTAAAAAAGAATGTGGTCTGGCACTGGGGCCCTAGACAAGACATCGAATTCCATCACATTAAGGAATGCGTTCGAAACGCTCCTTCGTTGGGCCATTACGACAAAACTAAGACGTTAGTTCTACAATGTGATGCCAGCAAGGATGCTATGGGAGCTGCTCTGCTGCAAGAGAATCGACCGCTGGCATTTGCATCCGCATCATTCAAAGATTCTCAAAAACAGTACTCAAAGATTGAAAAAGAATTATTGAGCATTTATTATGGATGCAAAAAGTTCGAATATTTATTATTAGGACACACGTTCATAATCCAGACGGATCATCAGCCTTTATTACCACTTATCCAAAAACCGTTAACTGATATATCGCCTCGACTGCAGAGAATAGTTATGAAACTCTTTGCTTTTGATTTTAAATTGCAGTATCGGCCTGGAAAATGCTTAATTGTCGCAGATACCCTATCCAGGGATACTCATCTCATAGACGAATTCCCAACTCCCTTTCTCGAGGACAGAAGAATGGTCAAATTAATATCTGCCAATATCTCGGACGAAAAACTGATTACTCTACAGAAGGATACCCAAGAAGATACAACGCTGTTAAAAATAATCCACTACGTTATCGAAGGGTGGCCAATAAGCAAAAAAGATGTAGATGAAGATGTAAAACCCTATTATGATTTTAGACACCGTATTTACCTATGGAATGAGTTATTATGTGTCGGATCGGCAATAGTGGTTCCTGGAACACAAAGAAACTACATGCTCGAATTATTACATAAATCTCATCAAGGGATATCAGCAATTCAGGGTTTGGCACGTGAATCTCTTTTCTGGCCAGGAATGTCCATGGACATAGCTGAGAGAGTTAAAAGTTGTGACATTTGTCAAAAATACCAGAAGTCTAAAACACGGGAGACGTTAAGATCTTTTCCAATTCCGGATTATCCTTGGCAGACAGTCTCTATGGACATCTTTTAAATTGAAAGAAAGCCTCATTTATTAGTTGTGGACAGATTTAGTGGTTACCCGGAAGTTTATGCATTAAACCCGCCTACTGCCACCAATGTGAGAAACAAATTGAGAGAGTCATTTGCACGATTTGGAATTCCGGAAACTATTATGTCCGACAATGGACCCCCGTTCCACTCAGAGATAATGACAGACTTTTGTACAAAATGGGGCATAAGGCAAATTTTCTCAAGCCCACACCTTCATAGATCCAATGGACTGGCAGAAAGGAATATCAAAACAATAAAGACTTTATTGAACAAATGTAAAGATCAAGGATCCGACGCATATCTGGCCCTGTTGACCTACAGAAATACTCCAAAGAATGACCTACCGTCCCCGGCACAACTATGTTTGTCTAGAAGTCTCCGCTGCCTCATCCCAAGAATCACCCCGCTATATGGCCCGTGCAAAACCAATCAAAGACATAGAGAATGCAAAGAAAAGAAGACAAAATTCGATGAAAAAGTATTACGACAGAAGCAGTAAAATCTACCCTAAAGTCAGCGTGGGAGAGGAGGCCTGGTGCCAACTGTCTCCAAAACAGGCATGGACACCAGTGAAGATTACAGCTCACGGGAATTCGCCTCAAAGTTTCAGAGTCGAAACACCATCTGGAAAGGAATTCCTCAGAAATCAACAATTTCTAAGACCAAAAAATGGACCATCCGGAAAAGGGGAATCGCCCTCCTTGGGGACCTCGTTCTCAGGTGAATCGTCTCCAGTAGCGGCGGACTCCAGCAGTTGGCAGAGAACTACTGAAGAGGAGCCAGTCGCAGGACCATCTACAACTCCAATACAACGACAACCAAGTGATGGGATGGCTGTGCCCTCTGAGAACTCATCTGTAATGCCCCGGTTCTCTAGGTTCGGTAGAGAGCTGAAGAAACCACAAAGGCTTGGGTTTTGAGGAAGGGGAAACGTGTTGTGATATGTGATGGATTATCATATGCTATGAATTTTGTCTATTTGATATGTTGTAACTATTTTTATGTAAATATTATTTTATCTTTCAACGCTATGCAAATCCATGGCGATCCTTCAATATGTAAAACTCCTCGCTGTATAAAAGAGAACTAAAAAATGGTGAAATAAATTCTTCCAACCGGACAATGAGTGGTTGTCACCTCTAGTATTTTTAACATAAATTATAACAGAGTCTATACTTGTACCTTTGGTCAGTGTCTTTAGAAGCCTCTGCTTATTTATCTGTTCTCTTTCAGGGTTTCGTCAATGTATATTTTACTGAAGTGTACTGCTGGAGTCTATACTTGTACCTTTGGTCAGTGTCTTTAGAAGCCTCTGCTTATTTATCTGTTCTCTTTCAGGGTTTCGTCAATGTATATTTTACTGAAGTGTACTGCTGGAGTCTATACTTGTACCTTTGGTCAGTGTCTTTAGAAGCCTCTGCTTATTTATCTGTTCTCTTTCAGGGTTTCGTCAATGTATATTTTACTGAAGTGTACTGCTGGAGTCTATACTTGTAACTTTGGTCAGTGTCTTTAGAAGTCTCTGCTTATTTATCTGTTCTCTTTCAGGGTTTCGTCAATGTATATTTCACTGGAGTGTACTGCTGGAGTCTATACTTTTACCTTTGGTCAGTGTTTTTGGAAGCCTCTATTCAATTGTCTGTTCTCCTCCAGGGTTTCGTCAATGTATATTTCACTGAAGTGTACTACTGGAGTCTATACTTGTACCTTTGGCCAGTGTCCTTGGAAGCCTCTGCTCATTTATCTGTTCTCTTTCAAGGGGTTTCGTCAATGTATATTTTATTGAAGTGTACTGTGTGCTGGAGTCTATACTTGTATCTTTGGTCAGTGTCCTTTGGAGCCTCTATTAAATTGTCTGTTCTCCTTCAAGGTTTTGGTCAATGTATATTCCACTGAAGTATACTGCTGGAGTCTATGTCCTTGGGAGCCTCTGCTCAATTGTCTGTTATCTTTCAGGGTTTCGTAATGTATATTTTATATATACAAAATTATACTTGTACCGATGGTCTGCTTAGAGTTTCGCCAAAGCCTTGTCTTACTGGGGTGTGAACTTGGTTTTTATGTTATAGTACGAGGTGTGTTCAAAAAGTATCGCGACCTTTGCATTTTCGCGGGTTACGTATATTCGAATTTCGATCTTTTTGTGGCTTTATGTTGGTACTCATGTCTCTCACTTATGCCCACAAGCTCGGTCATTTTGAATGTTCACTTAATTGTTGACAGCTGCTTTGCTTGCAGGTGTTTTGGATCGTCTCCTGATTTTTACCTATTAAAAAATGGATCAAAGAACCTGTATCAAATATTGTGTGAAAAACGAAATTAAGTGCGCGGATGCATTCCGAATGTTGACTGTGGCATACGGAGAAGCTACCTTGGACCGAAGCAACGTTTATCGGCGGTACAAAATGTTCTTAGAAGGCCTAGAAGATGTGACGACGAAGATCGTGCCGGACGCCCGAGCACTTCAACAACAGACGAAAAAATTTATGAAGTGGAGAAAATGATATTGGCCAATCGTCGAATCACCGTTAGAGAAGTTGCTGAGGCCCTAAACATATCGATTGGCTCGTGCCATTCGATTTTTATCAATGATTTGGGCATGAGACGGGTCGCCGCGAAATTCGTACCAAAATTGCTCAATTGCGACCAAAAACAGCATCGCATGAACATTGCTAATGAGATATTGGACTCTGTCCGCGACGACCCAAATTTGCTCCAGAGCGTCATAACTGGTGACGAAGCGTGGGTTTATGGTTATGACGTGGAAACCAAAGCTCAATCATCTCAATGGAAGCTGCCGCACGAACCAAGACCGAAAAAGGCGCGCCAAGTTCGGTCGAATGTGAAAGTTTTGCTGACAGTTTTCTTCGATTGCAGGGGCGTTGTGCATCATGAGTTCTTGCCACAGGGTAGAACGGTCAATAAGGAATATTACCTGCAAGTTATGCGCAATTTGCACGAAGCAATCCGCCAGAAACGCCCGGATTTGTGGAAGAACAAAAATTGGCTTTTGCACCACGATAAAGCCCCTGCTCACACATCGTTGCTTGTGCGCGACTTTTTGGCCAAAAACAACACACTAATGATGCCGCAGCCACCGTATTCCCCAGATCTGGCCCCCTGTGACTTTTTCTTGTTTCCTAAACTAAAGAGGCCCATGAAAGGACGACGTTACGCTATGCTTGACGAGATAAAGACGGCATCGAAGGAGGAGCTGAAAAGATAAAAAAAAAAGATTTTTTGAAGTGCTTCGAAGATTGAAAAAACCGTTTGCACAAGTGTATAATATCTCATGGGGATTACTTTGAAGGGGAAAAATAGGTATTCATGAATAAATAAATCATTTTTGAAAAAACACAAAGGTCGCGATACTTTTTGAACACACCTCGTATATTCATGTAGATCAGAGGGAAAAATCAACCAACAGCACCCAAGTTAAGAAATTAATATACAGTAAAACCCCGCTAAAACAAACCTGGGATATAGCGAACCTTCCGTTATAACGAACCTGAAATATAATTTTTTTAAAAATATTTTAAAATAGAGTTAACTATATCTATAATGAATATGGAGCTATAGAAACCTCTGGTAATTGACTTTTGTTTAGGTTGAGAAAATAATTCAATCAAACATATGCAGAAAATTTCAAAAGTACACACATTTTAAAATATTCATTAGAACATTTTACTTTTTTATTTTTCAGATGACACACTGGTCTGATACCATTTCAACAGAAGAACTAAAAAAAGGCATGTATTCTCACACAAATTTTCCGTGTTCTCTTTTATAAATATACGCACAGAATTTATGAACAAAGTTTTGTGTGTTGTGTTGAGTGTGTTTTAAACAAAACTTTCATTTGAGAATTCAGGTTTTTTTCTGTCAAAATATCTGCTAGAACAAATAGGATCTCTACTTTCATTCTAAGACATTTCCTAGCAACGTCTTAATACCTATGTTAGCGTAACCCCAGAAACTTTATATTGCTCAGCCGAAAGCACAGGTGAGACGTGTCATTTTCAATAAAGTGAAATTCTGGACGATATTATCGAATTGCATAATAAACTAATGGTACGGAGAAATTTTAAACCTTGATAATTATTCCTTTTAAAAATGTACCAAAACAATGTACAGTAAACCTCACTAAACCCAACCAGGGATATGGCAAACCTTCCCTTATAACGAACCTAAATTAATTCCTAACTTTAATTAATTATATTGTAGCATATTAGAGGCAGGATGGATAATTAGGAAGAATAAATAAAAGATATTTATATGTGACGTAAGCACAGCTCGGCGACTGAAAATTAAAACTATATACTACAGTAAAACCTCCCTCTATAGAGAACACCAATGGGATTGAACCTGTGGTTCACTATAGCTATGGTTTGTTATATAGCCATAGTTCACTGTATTATAAAAATTGAGATTTTTAATATCTGGATCGTTTTAAGAGAAGGTTCGCTATATATCCCAGGTTTGTTTTAGCGGTGTTTTAGCGGTGTTTTACTGTACTATTAATTGTGCATAACCTGGAGCCACGTACAGAAGTCACCAACTATTCGGGTTGGGAAAAAAACACACACAACAACGACACACACACAATACACCTCACTAATAACACTGATAGACAAAACTTAAGGAAGTTGTACCTTATACAGAGGGTGTTTCCTTTCAAATGAAACGATTTCAAACGTCCGTTAGAACTTTATTTTTCGAACGTGAATTTTTTTCATGTGTTCTATGTGCTTCCCCTTCTTCTTGGCTATCTCCCTGCATCGGACTTTCCAAGCTGCGAACACTTCCTTGACTTTGGAGAGCGAAACATTCGACCACTCCTCTTGTGCGGCTTTCCAAAGTCCGGCCTCAGTTTTGGGACGTCGGTTGAAGAGCCGTTGTTTCAACATACCGAACCCGTAAAAATCCAGTGGGCTGGCGTCGGGAGACTTCACTGGAATGTCCGAGTTCCTGATAAAATTTAGGCCTAGGGTGTCCTTCATTTCTTGTAGGAACTGTTGGGTTTTGTTGGAGGTATGGGAAGAGGCTTTGTCGTGATGAAGGAACACTTTGTCCATTTCCCCTGGGTAAAGGTCCTTCAGTTGTTCGATGACAGGTTTCAGAACGCATTCTATATAGAATTCTGAGTTCACCTTCACCTTCGATGGAACCTTTATGAGCGGAAGGACTCCACGGCCAGTCATTACCCCGATAACCATGAAACCTTTAGGGAAAGTTTCGGAGCATTGGTGAACCCAATTATCCGGGACCTGATTGCCTCTTTTGATGTAACAGATCTTCCGGATTCCATTGCAATACGTCACATACATCCATGCTTCGTCCAATGTTGCAGTATATTCCGATCTGGAACCGGCCAGGTGTTCCTCGTAGAGCTTCCGGGCATTCGTTGCACGGTTTTTCATGTGGAAAGGGGTGAGCTTGTGAACCTTGCCTTTTCGTCGGGTATCCAGTTCCAAATCTTTGTGAATGATGTTATTTATCGTTTTTAGCGATGTTCCACACATTCTGGAAAGTTGGCGCTGAGATGGTGGATTTTCAGTAGTTGCTAGCCGCTTTACCTTGGAAACCGTGGCGGGGGTCCGCACCGGACGTGGTCGATCGACTTGAAATTTTTGCCCATTGGATTCAGCTTCCCTTTTCTTTCCGATGCCATTTACTACCCTACATATTGTAGCTTTGCCAACATCTAGTCCTTCTGCTTTTAGCTTTTTCACTATGACGCTATAACTGTTTCCTTCTTTGGAAAGGGTCCGAATTGTTTGTTCGACTTGGAGCGTTAGTCTCTCTCCCCCCATGTTGCAAAAATCATGATACCTGATGAAAATGAATTCTCCAGAAGATTCTAGATCTATTGGAACCAGTGTCGTGTGCAGCATGCCTGCACGTGCAAAACGCGAGCGCTCGAAAATCGTTTCATTTGAAAGGAAACACCCTCCGTAGCATATATATATCTGGATTCAGAAAATAACTCTGAGAGATATTTGAGTGATATATATCACTGTGCATCAAATATCTCTCAGAGTTATTTTATGAATCCAGATATATATATATATATATATATATATATATGCTATAAGGTACAACTTCCTTAAGTTTTGTCTATCAGTGTTATTTGCATCAAAAAGGTGAAGGTAAGATGTATGGTGATATATTTTTGTGTGTGTTTTTGTATGTTAAAATCTGTTTATAAATAGTTAAAAGAATTAATTGAAATACAAATATTCAATTATTTCGTCACAATATTGAAAACCTGTCTATAGTAAACTGGTTATAGTAAACATCAAAGGTTCAGTCCCATTAGGGTTTGCTATAGCGAGATTTTACTACATTTTGTTTATAAGATCTGTGCCCTGAAGGTATATTACGATTAGAGAATAAGCAACAACATTAGTTTTGATAAATTCCAACAAGAGCCAAATGATTGTATACCGCGGTGTCGGGCTATGTCCTTCATCAGTACAGAGATGGGTTTCCTACGAGTGACTATGAAATCAGCCCAATCTTCTAAAACCGCGAGTATACAGGTCAAGAATTTCAGCTGATATTTCTGAATATTATAAAACTGGTGTTAAGGCAAATCCTCTCCATGTGAACTTGTGCATTATGCTCAGAGGCTCTCAACAAAATGAATTGTTTTATATATTTTTAAAGGGAGAGGTGCCTTTTTTAGCACGAATATCATCTTTCCATAAAACTTTGATTACATATTGTATTCCAAAGGCACTCAAAAAAAAATATATATATAAAATCAATGTACTTATAGAGTTAAACTTTTGTACCTACACTCATAGAGAAAACTTAAGGGAAGTTGTACCTTTTAGTATGTATATCGGGATTCAGACAATAACTCTGAAAGATATTTGATACACAGTGATCTTTTTTGAAGACACACGAGATAACCAAGTGTAAACAAAATCGCCTCTGTCTCCTAAAAAAAAAAAAAAAAAGACGCTCAGCAATATAAAAAACTTTTTACTTCCTTAAGTTTTGTTTATTCTACAGTATATACAGTTACGAGCGTCATGCGTTCTTAATAATTTTTCATCTCTGTCACCGTTTGCTTTTTTTTTTTTTGGAATGGCGCTCTCCTATTGGTTGGCTACGATCACGCCACCTTTGCCCCCTCCCCCCCCCCCCCATCATGCCCCCCCACTCGCTTCTTCGTCTTTGTAACTATTGTGTTGGAGCGGGACGCTCCTTAAATAAATGCATATATTAGTTAATAATTAAATGGAATCCTCTCTTTCTTTTTCCCAGTAAGAGACGCCTACGGAAGCCAACAGTACATAGGCTATAGTTATTAACTAACATATGCATTTATTATAATTGTAACAAATAGTATTTGAATCAAAACATTCACAATCGGGTAAAACACGGGCGTTGCCCGGGTCATTCGGCTAGTGAGTGTATATATACCATTCATCTTTTAAAGAAAAAGGATATCTTGAAGTAAAGAAATGACGTAAGAATGACTCAACTTGGAATTTGATTATGACAGCCTTCCAGATAGCAGCCACAAAAGGATCCATTTGTCCATATAATCTCCTCCAAAATGATAAGAAGTTTTAAAAAATGTTCTTCGTTGCTTATCACATGTTATCCTCATCCACTTTAGTGCATCCAGATAAACTCATATCACGTCATTCGTTTTTTATTTAACTCGGGTAGAATCCTGATTAGCAGTCAACTACTCTTAGCAACACAACCGTCATCGTTCTGTTGTAATTAGAAACTGCCCCGAAAATTAGTTTTGAATGTAGTAAGTAGAACTGCTCTTCACTGAAGGTTAATAACGAGTTTACAAAGTGGGAAGAGGAGCTTCTTTTTATTGGCATGCACACAAGCTTTCGGACATATCGTCCTTCATCAGGTAAGAGTAATAAACGCGCTGAGGATCCATATATACACAAAGCTGAAAAGAAAATTTACATAATTGCAAAAGATAAAAGTATTTAAAGATAAAAATAAGAACAAATATGCTAAAAAGATTATAGGGATTAAATGCTAATAAATCTGGACTAAGTACATATGCACTATGAATGGTGTTAATCAAGGGCAGGTAAATGCAACTTATGGCTATTCACATAACATATGGTATTGTTCCGGTATATCTATATGCCTGTTGATGCTGTTTGTTTTTATTGACACAAATGCCTCTAGTAAAAGTCTCTGGTACTTATTATTGATATTGTTGTATAGAATGGATGGCTTTGTTAAATTAAATGTATGACCGGTTTGCATAGAATGACTGTAAATAGGGGAATTTAGGTTTTTATTAGAGATGTTTCTGGAATGCTCAACCATTCTGATGGCGACGGATCTACCCGTCTCCCCGACATAAGTGGCATTGCATTGGTCGCAAGAGACGGAATAGACAGCACCACCAGAACGGAGAGCACTCGCATGAAGGGAAGATCTGGTAATGGGGTGTCGGATTAGTGTGGCGATGTTAGGTGGGTTCTGGAAGTATGTTGTAATGCCATGTTGCCTTAAAAATGTCTTTATTTGAAAATTCCATCATTCAGCTGTTAAATTGAAAACTCTCTGCTTTTATATATAGTATAGCCATCTTTGTAATGGTATAGACGATCTGGTAGATTAAAATGGCGAAACCGCCAAGAAGGCTCACCCGTGATGAGCCAGACCCTCTTGATCCCCCCCCCTATTTTGTTTAGTTAACAAAATTGACTCAAATAAACTTTATGAAAATGTTACAAAATAGTTTAATTTTAAAAATTCTGAAGGTTCCCCATATGTGTTATTTTAAACAATGTTGTCTAAATAAGCTATTGAGTTTTTAAAAGTAATTGTGCTCGAAGCAAATAAATGTGTCAAATATTTAAAAATTACAAAAACCTATATTTATATATATAGTATTGCACTATATAATAAAACTTACCGAAAATAATCCTCAAAGTGTACAGTGTAATTGTTTATATAGCGGAATGGTAGATTAAACTGGCGAAACCGCTGAGATAGCTTACCACGGATGAACCAGACCCTCACAATAGTTTCCTTTTCCATTTAGTCATTCTAGAAATTGGCCTCAAGTAATTAAAGTAATATTTTAAAATGTGTAAATAAATTTTCATATTTGAGTAGGCATTCATATAAACATTTTGTATATTCACCTACAGTAAAACCTCGCTATAGCGAAACCCAATGGCGACTTAGTTCACTATAGTCTAGGTTTCACTATAACAATTATAGACCATGCTATAACCATTATAGACCATGCTATAAGAGAGAGAGAAAAATAAAAATTGAAGTTTTTTAAGGTTTGTTATAAGGAAAGGTTCGCTTATACGTCCGGTTCGTTTTAGCGGGTTTTACTGTAAATGTTTTGTGGGTAGAATTAGGCGACTGCTTTTACTGTAAGTACACCCCATGTCTACACATGTGAAAAATCCAAAGATCCAAATTGTGCCTGCAACGTCCCACAATCAATGTCCCATATACTAGACGACTGCCCGCTGTACAAATTCAATGGAGGAATCTCCAATCTCCACTCTGTCACCCCGGAAGCCCTGAACTGGCTGAAGGCCTTGCCTCTCAGACTTTAATGACCGATATGTCCTCACTTCTTTTTTCTAGATTTGGTTCATTTTGTCTCCTCTCTAATTGTAAAGATGTTGCTGTATCACCTCATAAGCATAAAATAAATAAACATGTGAAAAGCAGTTCGACTTTGCACTTATAAATGTGCCCGAGCCCCATTTGGTTACTTGTACTCGCTGGTGGGGTTGGACTTTTTCAAGAATCGGGGGCCATTGAATATACAGTTACGAGCGTCATCAATTTTTTTTTCATCTCTGTCACCGTTTGCTTTTTTTTTTGGAATGGCGCACTCCTATTGTTTGGCTACGATCACGCCACCTTTGCCCCCCCCCCCCCACTCGCTTTGTTGTTTTTGTAACTATTGTGTTGGAGCGGGTCGCTCCTTAAATAATCTATTGTTAACAATGCCTCATTATAGGTCCGCAAATATCGAAAGTATAGGTATGTAGCTTTTGTACTATTAAAGTGTATATATATATATACACATACTTTATGTATACATACATTATGCTGATGCAAACAAATAGATAATGCTAATAACAAACAATTATTTTTAAAATATCTTATCTAAATATATATCACTCGGGTAGATATGCACACGGGTCAATCCCGGGGCGAAGCCCGGGTCACCCGTCTAGTATAATATAGGAATAAAGAAAGCGGCGGAAATTCCAGGCCTGGGCGTTGTCGTGTTAGTGTAATGGCGACTGTGATTCCGCCACCTGTGTACCCTTTCCCCTGGTTTCTCCCTTTATATTAATTTCAACTTGAAAATCATTTCTATATTTACATTGATAAAATTGTATAGTAATCAAAATATAATATCAAAATATATTTATACGGAATAAAACTCTTACTTAAGAGTTTTTATAACAATTTTATAACAATGAGACTTATAATAGTTTCTCTAACTAGGAAAAAAGTTGGAATTCCAATAGGATTTATGAAATCAACCATAATTTCGTTTTGAATTTATTTCATAATGCTCTTATTTTATTCTAAAAATAAATTTGTGAAGAAAAAAAGACGAATTGTCAATCAAAGAATATTATTCAATTTCGAAGATGGGAAAGAATACCAGATGAAAACAATTTAGTATTCTCAAATATTTCATAAGTTTTAAACAACAAACTATTTTTTTGATAGAAATATGAAATTATATTTGATAATAATATTTTTATTTGACCACACAAACACGCTATGGAAAGAATTCCTCATAACGACAAGATCAATGCAAAGAAATTTGAACAAAATGAAAATTTCTAAAGTTGAAAAAGCAAACAAAATATGAATATTTAAGAATGAGATAAAAAGTACCTAAAATCTGCCGAAAAGAAATCAAAACTAAAGAATTAATTAAGTGAATATTAAAAATAATGAAGCATATCCTGACCAGGAGCACATGTGCTTTTTAGATGGCAGAGCACCATCTAGTTGAACAGAAATCAACTAAACCTTGATTTAACCTGTTCCTTGATATTTGGCCAACCCATTTTTTTGATAATTCAAGAAAAGCTATCCACGAACGCATGAGTTGAAAATGAGGAGAACATAACAAGAGATTTATTTAAATTAACTATTTAATAAATTCCAAAAGACGCTGGCAAAATGGAAATGTAAATATGACAAGAAGCAGCAATATGATCCAAACAAGCGACTAACTTCAACATGAGTTCATAGCAAGTATGTTGAAGACGTCAGGTAGGATTGAATCATAAGAAATGAAAACATATTAAGATACGAATGTTTCTTTTGAAATATAAAACAAATACTGTCCTTACTGCGATGAAAAAATATTGGGAGGGCTTGACTCATCAGTGGTGAACCCTCCCAGCAATTTCGCCAATTTAATTTACCAGATCGCTTCTTAGAGCTATATTACTGTATTGGACGATTCTGCTTATATATGCTACAATGAAGGGTGGAATCTTAGAAATGGTTTTCAAGCCAACTATGGACATAAGCTTTTAGGACAGTAGAATTACATATAAATATTTGTATCGAGAAATGCTCTTCCGCAAGCAATAAGGACAAGGCCAGTTAGGCATAATTAATTATAAGGCAATAACATGCCATCTATATATTCTATCATTGACGCACAAAGCCATTTCTGCCTCTGCTAAACCAGAGGAATCCAACTCTTTGGCATTAATCCCGTTAGACAAGTTTCTGATAGCTTTCTATAGAGTATTTGGAGCAAGTTGGTGTCTTAGATTATTAGATCCACTAATAGATATCAATTCTCTTTGCTCAATTTAATAATCGAAGATCTATCCGGGAATAAGTTACTTTATCAGTTTTTATATACTCAAGCTTTTAGGATTATCAGCTCTTCGACGTAGTTATTGATAAAGAAACTAATTCCCGGATGTATCTTTGATATATTTATTTGTTTCACTGTTTTGTCTTGTGGTGCGATGGGTAGAATTTTGGTCAGCTTTGGTAACAGGTATACATATTGTAACGTAGAAATCAATCCTTGAAATATCCTAAGATGTAAAAGTATTTATTGATGACGTCACAGCGACGAGTCGACAATTATTAACAGGTCAGCCCCAAAAACTATTTACCGCTAGAGAATCTTAAGCAAGCAAGCAAAGAAATATTTTAAAGATGATTTCACAAATACAGATTAATATATATTTTTATAATCTGTTGAATATATTTTCATTGAATAATATTAAATTAAATAATAAAATATTTCTTCGTCACATAGCCTCCTCCTATAGAGAGCATCGACCCGATGCTCAGCAGGAGACTTACGTCGTCAGTCTTAAGAACTAGTACTATGGCCAGGGATATTTTCGGGTGACTGCAGTGGATGTCTTCTTTCAGTTGAGATATCTTCTTCATGAGGACTAGGTAGGTCTATGTTCACGTCAAGGTAGCTTTTTCTCATTTCTACTGTGGTCGGTAAGGGAGAATTTTATAAATTTGCGGCCCTACCTCCCATATGGTCTATCATCTAGTTTTAATGGCGGGGCGTCCAGCTAGATCTTCTAGCAGGTGAGAAATGTTGTCTGTTTCGACCGGGATATGAGGTAGGGCTTCGGTAGCGAGTGAAAATTCTCCTCGATGATTCGTCATTGGGGTCCTGAGATTCGGCTCGAAAGTTGTAAAATACCATTGCGTCTTGCTTTCTTTGAAAATATTCTTTTCTCCTTTCCTCATTGTGTCTCTTCCTGTCACGGCAATAGCGGACGACGTGACCTGGGCGTCCGCAGTAGAAACAGATTGGCCTTCCCTCAGTTGTCCGCCATTCATTGGTGTCGCGTCTTCTTCCTTGTTTCTGATATTGAGATGTAGGATGGGGATTTCTAGGTTGAGCCTCGAATTTAGGATTTGATACCGGCCTGGGTGCTTGAGGGGGACTTATTGTAGGTTCTGATATAGGCGCCAAGGTCTTTACGATCTCTTCCCTTACTAAATCTTCATTGGCAGCGATTTTAGGCTCCTCTTGAGGAGAGTCCAATGCTTGCTGTATCTCTTCGCGGACAATTTTTCGGATCAGCGATGACAGATCTTCTCCGTCATCCTGGTCACAGAGAGAGGCTACATTTGGTAGGCGCTCGTACCTGGTTGGGGAAACTCGCCTACAACGGAGCGCTTCGACACGGCGACATTCTGTAATGAATTGCTCGGTGCTCTGTACATCCCTCGGTAGGAGTGCTAGATAAAGCTCCTCAGCTATCCCCTTCATGAGGTGGGAGATTTTATCTTCTACGCTCATTTGAGGATCAACCTCTTTGCACAAGCACAGGACATCCTGGATGTAAAATTCGGTACTTTCACCTTTTAATTGTGCCCGTGTTTTAAGTTTCTTCTCCTCTTGCAATTTTGAATTTTCTTTTTTTCCGAACACATTCTCTAATTGAGATGTGAACTCCTTCCAAGTCTGGATGCTTTCTTCGTTGTTCTCAAACCATTTGAGAGCAGTTCCAGACAGATAAAAATAAACTTTAGTAAGACAAAGGGTTTCGTCCCAATGGTTGTACCTTGCAACACGTGCATACCCTTTTAACCATTTTTGGAGATCTTCACCATCCTCCCCGGAGAAAATGGAAGGGTTCCTTGGCAAATGTTGAACAACGTAGTTGCTTACCTGAGTACCTTCCTTCTTTACATTCATAGAAGTTTCTTCTGGTTCAACAGAATCAATTTTTCTTTCATTTCTTAATGGGTATCGGACCAGTCTCTCCACCAGTTGTAACGTAGAAATCAAGCCTTGAAATATCCTAAGGTGTAAAAGTATTTATTGATGACGTTACAGCGACGAGTCGACAATTATTAACAGGTCAGCCCAAAAACTATTTACCGCTAGAGAATCTTGAGCAAGCAAGCAAAGAAATATTTTAAAGATGATTTCACAAATACAGATTAATATATATTTTTATAATCTGTTGAATATATTTTCATTGAATAATATTAAATTAAATAATAAAATATTTCTTCGTCACAATATTTTTACCCAAAAACTATTGCATATTTATATAAATTATCTTTTATACATTAAAAATAATTTTAAACCACGTGAAGGTCGAATACAATGTTTCTGGTGACATCGCCGATCAATTAACATAATGTCTGACTTCTAGGCTACTATGTGTAACGTAGGTTGCAGATGTCTGATTGCGTAACCTTCCTTTGGCCAAGTTATATTGTTGCAGGATCTAGCTAGTGATCAGTTAGTATTAGGACATGACGACAGTGGGTCGTGATAACGTTATGATCATTAGGTAAAACATAACGTCAGTTGCCTAAATTTAAGGAATACAGTCTACATCTTTGCACTTCATATACCGTGAAACGAGCATGAAATAAGTAACAGAAAGAGACAAATACATAAAACTAAAAACTAACTAAAACATAACTAACTAAAAGAGATGCGCTATGTGTAACGTAGGTTGTAGATGTCTGACTACGTGGTCACCCTTTGTTCGAGCTGTGTTGATCTGTCTGGGACATGATGACAGTGGGTCGTAATAGCGCTATGACCATTAGGTAAAACATAACGTCAGGTGGTATGTTTAAGGAATATAGTATACACCTTCGCACCTCATATACCTCACAAGTCGCAAAGAGCACGAAAAAAGTCACAGAAAGAGAGAGACAAAGACATAAAACTAAAAATCATAAAAGAGATAGAATCCTTATATGGGGAGCCGTTACAGCCCCCACAAGCTCTATTCCTTAATCGCTGGCGATCTAAGTTATCGGCCTATCCACGTTGGGCAGGTGGCGACCTCACTACTCTAACCCTGTGCATACAATTAACCTACACTAGACTTCCCTTTGTTCGGCGGTACATATACTAAAATTGGAACGATACAGAGAAGATTAGCATGGCCCCTGCGCAAGGATGACACGCAAAATCGTGAAGCGTTCCACTAGACTTCCCTCCTCCGATAACTTGCTCGCTCCACAGGGCTAGGTAGTGATCACTTGACGTATTTGATAGTTCATGTCCGTAGAGAGTTGTCGGAATCAGCACATGAAGTCTTCAGTCTAGTTCGCTACATTCAACTTGGTAGCAATAGGGAACTGCTCCCAAGTGTCGAAATGGGAAGTTGCGGTCAAAGTCTCTATCTTACATGGCACAGTTTCAGATAATACAGTCAGCCTCTAACCCTGTCTGTATACCATTTATTGGAGCTTCGTGACCTTTAAGCCTTTAAGTAAATGTCTATCTTAAAGCTTTATCCTTAGGTCACTTAGTTATACAGTAGAACCCCTTTTTTTTATAGCGAAACCCAATAGGACTAAACCTGTGGTTCATTATAGCCATGGTTCGTTATATCCACATTTCACTATATTGTCAGGAGGACAGAGTTTCCTTGTATTCCCTCCTATCTGGACTGGTCAGGGAAAACAGGGGCGTCACGTGGAAGGAGATAAAAACTCAGTTCTCCCCTCTTGCTCTAACGGCTGGGTCGATTTGGCTCATGTACATAGTAACTTTTATATTTAAAATCTATCATATAACTAACTAAATAAATATTTAAAGTAATTCGGAAGCCTATTTAATTATTTTTCTTCGCGACAATATTACAAAATAAAAATGAGGATATTTAAGGTTCGTTATAAGGCAGGGTTTGCAATATCCCGGGTTCGTTTTAGCCTATAATCTGTTCTACTGTATATTTTCGCGATATCAACTCTTATGAAGTAAGATGAATGAATCATATTATTTCTCCAGCTACCTGAAGACCTTTAACCAATCCTGCCGCTAGGAAAAGCTGACAAGTAAGAAGTCAACCAATCGTGTAATACAGGGAATGTGAAGTTAGTCTGCTGAGAGAACCATCATGGCGTAAATCTTCCATCAAGCTATTGCTTGGGATCATACATAAATTGTTGATATATTTCTTTTACATCACAGAGAAGGGTGGTCGGTGGAAGGATGGTCTAAACCGTTGGTTTTCGACCGCTACGACCCGGGTTCGATTCCCGCATTGGGCACTTTTTTCTGATTAAAAAATGGCCCCCGATTATTGCAAAAGTCTAACCCCACCAGTGAGTGCAAGTAGCCAAACGGGACTTTGGCACATTTGTAAGTGGAAAAGTCGAACTGTTTTCACATGTGTAGACATGTGGTGCACTTACAGTAAAAGCAGTCGCCTACTTCTACCCACCATGATTATCATGGCCTGCACCACGTGTACTAGGGAGAGAGAGAGAGATATAGGCAAAAAAAAGGTATATAGTTTGTGCCTCAACCATTCTTACATTTTTTTGTTCCAAAGTTTCGGTGACTCCCTGTTATTTGCATTCCCCTGAGGAAAGTTAACATGAGTCACTGAATCATCAGGGAAATAAAGAAATTTAAGAACTGTTGATTCATATATGATACATATGTATATACTAGCCGAATGACCCGGGCAACGCCTGGGTTTTACCCGATTAAATGTTTTATTAAAAATACTATTCTTTACAATTATAAATTGGCGTCGTGGATGGCACTCTTTTGAAACGTCCCGCTTCAATCTTTGTGTGTTTTTAAAATACAAAAATAAAAATGTAAATTTTCACAACGATATTTGAAATTTGTATTATTTAGATTTTTTGTATGAATATATTTTAAATCTGATATATACATAAAATGATATGATAATGATATAGCAAGTGATTTCTTGTTCCTACCCTGTCATTACGTCACTCAAGGTCACCGTCTCGCCACGTGGATGGTTTTTCTTGATTCATCAAGAAAATGGGTTGGCCAAATATCAGGGAACAGGCTAAATCAATGTTTAGTTGATTGCTGTTCCACTAGATGGCGCTCTTCCATCTATAAAGCACATGTGCCCCTGGTCAGGATATGCCTTCTTTATTTTTATTAATCTGTATATTAGAGATGAAACTCTTTGGCGCGATTTTATTCTTTTTAGAAGAATATTCTACTATTATTATACCACAAGAAACTTACTTCTGTTCTTACTGGTATAGAAATATTGCGATGCTTGGCTCATTAATGACGAACCCTCAAATTGGTTTCGCCAGTTTAATCTATCAGACCGATCTAATATTGTATTGGAATAGATGAAGAAACCCAAGTCAGGAAGAAATGCTTCTTTTATAACAGGATGATCGTACAAAATGACACGAGTAGCAATGGTTTATGTATATACACTTCACGAAAACTTTCATGAAAGTCTATATATTGTTGCACCAGGTTGCGGTTTGGCAGACTCTTCAACCTTGATTCTCTGAATCTTGCATCTTACCAGAGCGTGTTTCAACCATTCTACAAATTTATATAAGGGTAAAATGAGATAACTCTACTTTAAGTAGCCTCCAGAATTCTTTATTTATTTCTCACATCAAAGAGAGCATTGAAGTCACACAGTGTACCTAAATACAAATGATGATTCTATAATACATATATTCTGTTTAATAAAATAAATAAATATAAAATATAAATTTGAATTTAAAATATATAAAAAATAATATTACAATTTAAAATAAAATAGGTACATTAGCCATGATGCAACAATATACATATGTATATGTCATAATATATGCTCTTCCAGGATTAATAAAACAAACCTAGAGTCAGCCAGAGAGAGATGGGATGTAAAGTCCGGTCAATTGAGAAAGAAGCGACATTCCAAAGGGGAGGCAAATGGGGCCCGCCCGTCAACACCTGGGGACTATTTTTGGATAGTCGGGGGGTGGTGACCACACAAGACAGTCGTTCAGCGGAACATCGCTCGCTCTCCCTCTCTCTCTCGGATGGCTTCCAGATTCCTATTCCAACTCGTCGTGTGATTATTTCTCTCCTCACCACATTATTACCACTATATTGTCACATTGAAAGTCGACAGGATCATATCACATATATGTATAAACCATTGTCACTCGTGTTATTTTGTACCCGTAGAAGAGCGTCTTGCTAGAAAGCTTTTACGATCGTTCTATTATAAAAGAAGATCTTCTTCCTGACTTGCATTCCTTCTTCTATAAGTGAATAGGAAGTTTATCGTTGTCTTTATTTTATTGGTTTGTAGTTACCGACTCTCTCTGTTGACACTTGATGTAGTTGTACAATCTTGGAGAACTGTCTGACCTCCTGGGAGATAGTGACCGAGGGACATCGAGATTTTACCCGACGTTCTGTATGGCATTCCTGGATCCACCATTTCCATACTCCTTACACAGTAATAAACATTATCCAGATACGTTACTATACTGACGCAAAGTCCGATACATTCTGGCTCCTCATTTATTTTGCACGAGACATGTCTGAAGGTATAATGTCTGTGAAAAAAGGAACATCAATAAAAATCATGAAGAGCAAAGAAGAATGTTTTGACATGAAGAAAAAAGGATGATCTTTAATTTTTAAATAACCTTTTGTTTATATATATATAATCTTTTGCATTTATTCATTTCTTACTTTTATAATGTTGTGCTAAGTATATAAGCCAATAAATATATTTTATATCGAAATGCTCCAACTCTTCAATCAAAAATTAACAACAATGTCAAAACCTTTCCACAACCAACCTCAATGTAAATATTATTTATATGAGAAATTACCTCTATATACGTTCTGGACTTTTATTCAAACTGTAGATGGCGTTACCACTACTTGCTTTGCATATTGGCTTTATAATTCTAATCATTTGCATAACCATACATGTTGTACGTTTCAAAAATTATAATCTCTTGTGTATATTAATTAGAAAAATTAATTAAAGAAACATATCACTAAATTATATTTTGCTAATTAATGTCCGTTTTATGTGAATTTGTGTTTAAAGTGTTATTTCCTTTATGGTGTAGCAATATTATTGTGACCAGTAGTGTATTTTATATCTTATATTATGAAAGAGTCTTATCTATTTGCCTTATGATGAAATAATGAAAAAAAAAACAAGGTAGGTTTCCGTTAATTCGTTATTAATAACAAACAACAAAAAGGTTTTTCTTAGGGCCCATTGCCCTGTATGGATTCGCCATACAACAACAAAATAACACAGTATTTTTTTCTCCCTTTCCCCATGTGCACGTGAGCCTTTGTTTGAAAAGGGATTTATTTACACATCTGTTCTAAAACTTTCCTCACTACATCTTTTGTGTATGAATCTATTTACAATTGATCTGTAGAAATTATAGAGTTCTATTGCTATATTTCTCTTTTCTGAAATATTTCTCGGCGTGTTCAGTGGGTTTCTAAATCTCCAGAAGGTGTTTTTAAGAGTTTTTTTCTCTTTCTTCACCTAAATATTTGCAATCTCTGATATGTTATTAATAACTGATTTTTAGTTATTAAAACAGATCAAAATATGTATTTTTGACACTAAGGATTCGAATGAAGATCCAAATGTTAATTTTTCAGATGATGATTTTCTTAGCAGTTTTGATAAGAAGACTACAATAATTCCGAGTGTTTCAGAAGAAATCAACAAGATAACACTTTATTTAATAACGCTTAACAAGTTTTACCGCAAATGTTTCTTTCTACAGAACGAAAAATCGTAATTTTGATTATTTAAGGAGAAATAACGACTATTTCTATCCTTAGAGATGAAGTATGAAAGGATAGGAATAGGCGTTATTTCTCTTTAATGAAAATAACGATTTTTCGTTCGGTAAAAAAAATATTTGCGGTAAAACTTGTTTAACATCGTTCTATAAGCATAACCGCGTTATATTGTATTATAACACTTTATTTCTTTGCATTTATCTAAGATGAGTATAAAATTATATATCAGAGATGATATGATCTTATACTAAGAGAAGAAACCAAATGTTTCAAGATAAATATTTATAAATCTTTTCTAATTTTATAGCTTTTTTGATATAATTATTGAACAAAATACGTGTGCTGTACGGAACACAAGTTCACCTAGATAAATCAATAAACACATACCAGATATACAATTGAAAAGTATATAGGTAAATAAAGAGAATGAATCATAAGGTGAAGTGTGTCTTTATTGACGGATAAGTCGCAAGCTTTCGTGCACAGTACTTTTCTACAGGCTAAAGGGAGGGGGGACAACGCTATCCTCTAGATAGCAACAACCGGAGTACATGAACTTCACTACCTGTTTCTTATCCTTTCTAACCTATAAAACCATTCGTAGAGTTTTTACTAAAAGCATGTTCCATGTAAGCTGTTTGCATCAATACTACAGTTTACGCTATGTTCTGTCGAGTATAAACATCAAAGTCGAAATGTTCTTCGTGAGAATCATCTTTTGTCCGTGTCACGAGTAAACTAAAGACGTCCACAAAGAACTGCCACGTGCTAGTCGCTGTCACTTCTTGGAAGGCCGACTCAGGAGAGGTCCTGCAATCGCTCCATAGCGACACCTGGTTGGTACAAGTACACAATATGGAGTGTTAGAATTACGATTCCGGTTATTTCTGTGGATTCCCCTCTTATTTATTTTCCATATATCTCTTTTATAAATTCATTTTTTTGCCGTATATCAATAAAACTTGCAATAATTATTTTTGGTAATAGGTTGCCTAAATACCCCTAAACTGTCTTCCTTAGTAAATGCGCGGTATACACGAAAACAACCCAATACAATAATAGAGAGAGCGGTCTTGAGATTAATTTGGTGAAATCACTGATAAGATAATCCCTCTCATAAAAAAAAATTATCATTGAAATAAGGTCTATAGAGAGATAATATTTAATACTATATCATAAGAAACACATTGCCAAAAATAATTATTACAAATTTAGGGAATTAAATTTATAAATTTAATTGCCATCTATCGTTAAAATTTGTAACAAAAAAAAAAATTACTACAAATAAAAACACCAAAACGCGAATTTTTCTTTTCACAAATAAATCAAATGTGTCTCTTTTCAATAATATTGCCACGTGAAAAATTAGGGAAGACCAACTTCGGGATGAGACAACAATTTATTTCAGGCAAGAACACACTATGAGTGATAAACAGAAGATAAGGAAAAGAGGGAAGTTTACAGAGTATATCAAAATATAAACATAAAAATTAATACTCTGCTAATAAAATAATAAATACTTAGTTACAATATTATGGAAATTATTGAATTAATATATACAGTTATCAGAGTCATCAAGCAACAATTCTTAATAATCAATTCTGTCAGCGTTTGCTTTGTGAATGGAATAAATACCCAAATATGGCCATTTCTCATAACCATCGGTGGTTCAGTGGTAGAATGCTCGCCTGCCACGCGGGCGGCCCGGGTTCGATTCCCGGTCGATGCATTTTTTTTAAATTTACAATTTTTAAAACTCATTTATATATTATACAAGAATGAAATCCACGGCGCCAATTTATAATTGTAACGAATAGTATTTGAATAAAAGCATTTAATCGGGTAAAACCCGGGCGTTGCCCGGGTCATTCGGCTAGTTGTATTATAGAAAAGAAACCCATTGCCAGTAAATTTATTTGTTACAAATTTGAAATATTTCTTTGTTTTCAAAGGCTTTTTAATATGCCCTAATTAAAATATAGGAATATTTAAATTATATTCATGCAGCTTAAAAAAAAAAAAGGTTATGCTACTGTAACATCAAGATTTATCTGTTTTGTGTGTTGTAATTGTTTATATATATTCTTCATTAATGCATAGGTTTTGCATATATGATATATTTTTTTGTAGAAAGCCTGAGAATATTATAAAATATATTATTTAAAAACTTTCTCTTATATTTATATTTTAAAGCATAATTAAAAGCATTTTTTGGCTTTTAAATTTAAGAAAAATGATACGAAGAATTAAAGTCGTATGTGATTCACTAGACTCGTAGAATGTTGGGGGAAATTTATCTTAATGAATGGAGATTGTGTGAATGAGAATAATAGAATTTATAGATTTTACACTTTTATTTTGTTCTAAAATAATACACAAATATGTTATTGCGGAACACACGTAATTACATAATCAGCATTATGTTGTAGCTAGACTGTTGCCGTTGTGATGGCATTTAGAGCTCCGTTCCTTAATTCTAGCCACGATATCCTGGGCGGTGTGGATCCCCGACTTCAGCGCCCCGTGCACCGTAGCGAAATGACCTTGGTCCGTGGCCTCCCCAGCGAACCACACCGAGTCCCCGAGCGGTGCCCTGAGAGCGGCGGCGTGGAGGTCCGAGGCCCCCGGTGGTCTATAGCTGAAGGATCCACGGACCCAAGGCTCGGACCTCCATCTAGTCCGGATCAAGTTGTTGGGCAGAGGTCCCTCAGGTCGGAACCGCTGCAACAGGTCGCGACAACCTTCCAGGACCTCGGCGTCAGAAAGGCTCTCCATCTCTTCAGCCCCGTGACCTCCCAGCCAAGCCAGCAACCTTCTGGGCTGTCCCACCACTTCCTCGAACCCTGACACGGAGCTCTTCCAGTCTTCTGGTACCCTGCTCGTCCACAACAACTGCACCCCAGGACCTGCCTCTTCCTCAAACTCTAGAAATATCTTGTTGATTGTTCCAAATCCGAGCGTTTCAATGGCCTCACGTTTTTCAGCGGGTAGCTCTGGTCTAAAGAGATCCGGGCATTCTTTTAGGATTCCTAGAGAAACGGTCACAATTACAACATCGCATGATATAATCTCTCCATCTTCACACTCAATATTTACCTCATTTTTGTCGGACTTATCCCAATGAATGGTACGTACTGCTTTGTTAGTGAGGATGTCAATTTTAGATTCCTTCATGAGCAGATCCAGAAAGCTCTGGTAGCCATTTCTGAGGTGGTTGAAGTACTCCCCCGGGTAGTCTCTGTACTCGGAGTAGTTACGTGGGGACATCTCGTCCATCGATTGGCAGGCGTTGTCAACCAGCTCCCAGCGGAGGAACCAGTCCTTCAGTCCGTCCAGCTGGATTTGGGACTCGGAGTTTGGTAATCCATCTAGGAAATTCTGGAAATCGCTTCGAAATTTTTCACCACACAATGGAAGATCTGAATTCTCTGATCCTAACCTCTTCTTTGTGGATTCAAGAACGACTAGGGCATTGTCTACAAGCTCCTTTGGCAAGTCGATACCGTTTTCTGTGCGGAAGGTATTTCTTGATTTACTCTTCATTGAAGGTAGGAGTAGATCATTGGCTTTGGCCATCTCGAATACAATGTTTCCTTCTTGCCCATGGATGAACTGGGCTCCAATCTCCAGGAGTGAACCTGCAAATACAATTCAGATGATACTGTTCTTTTTTTTATATATTTCTTGAGGTCCATTGATATTAGCTCAATATGACGGAAAACAAAAATGCTGAAGCAAGCTCGAAGTTAATAAAATGTGTCGAAATTTTTTTATCGTGTAGGGTGAACATCAACTTATATAGACTGAGAAAAGAAAATATGTTAAATAAGGTAGGGGGAAAGTACACTATCAAAAATAAAACACATTAATGCAGATAATAACAATATATTATAATTTAAGATATATGATCCAAATATCTATAAAAAATTATTTAAATAATTTAATTCCTTTGTACATTCTAAGACCTTCTCATACCGAGTCTAAGTGTCTTTGGTTCAATATATTCGAGAGGAATTCCGCTCTTCTTTGCACCTATTTGTATTTGAGGCGTATAAATTATTACACAATAATATTCTTTGAATGTTCAAAGGATGGTTAATAGGTCGAAATATATAATTTCCGAGACCTAGATAACCAGAAGCGGTTTATGAGGAACTCCCTATCTCCAGTTCTAACAGTCCGTACACGGCCCCCAGGGCGGGACGAGGCCTCCAGTATATGAAGTGGTAGACAGGGAACTTACCATCCTCAGTTCTCACAGTCCGCACACGGCCCCCAGGACGAGACGAGGCCTCCAGTACCAGGAGTGGTAGACAGGGAACTTACCATCCTCAGTTCTCACAGTCCGCACACGGCCCCCAGGACGAGACGAGGCCTCCAGTACCAGGAGTGGTAGACAGGGAACTTACCATCCTCAGTTCTCACAGTCCGCACACGGCCCTCAGGACGGGACGAGGCCTCCAGTACCAGGAGTGGTAGACAGGGAACTTACCATCCTCAGTTCTAACAGTCCGCACACGGCCCCCAGGACGGGACGAGGCCTCCAGTACCAGGTGTGGTAGACAGGGAACTTACCATCCTCAGTTCTAACAGTCCGTACACGGCCCCCAGGACGGGACGAGGCCTCCAGTACCAGGAGTGGTAGACAGGGAACTTACCATCCTCAGTTCTCACAGTCCGCACACGGCCCTCAGGACGGGACGAGGCCTCCAGTACCAGGAGTGGTAGACAGGGAACTTACCATCCTCAGTTCTAACAGTCCGCACACGGCCCCCAGGACGGGACGAGGCCTCCAGTACCAGGTGTGGTAGACAGGGAACTTACCATCCTCAGTTCTAACAGTCCGTACACGGCCCCCAGGACGGGACGAGGCCTCCAGTACCAGGTGTGGTAGACAGGGAACTTACCATCCTCAGTTCTAACAGTCCGTACACGGCCCCCAGGACGGGACGAGGCCTCCAGTACCAGGAGTGGTAGACAGGGAACTTACCATCCTCAGTTCTAACAGTCCGTACACGGCCCCCAGGACGGGACGAGGCCTCCAGTACCAGGAGTGGTAGACAGGGAACTTACCATCCTCAGTTCTAACAGTCCGTACACGGCCCCCAGGACGGGACGAGGCCTCCAGTACCAGGAGTGGTAGACAGGGAACTTACCATCCTCAGTTCTAACAGTCCGTACACGGCCCCCAGGACGGGACGAGGCCTCCAGTACCAGGTCAACACAGTATCCCAGCCGGCACAGCTCCCAGGCCGCTCCCAGCCCTGCCACTCCCGCTCCCACCACCACGATCCTCGGATTGCCAACCTCCCTGAGTCACACCAAACTCATGCGGTGTTACTTCAAATGTCGTTTTGCAATCACAGGCCGCAGTGTATTATATTGTATTATAAGTTACTTTATGTATCATTTACGAACGGAAAAATACGTCCAGGGTAGCCTAGTGGACATGGCATCTGCCCGGTAAGCGGAACATTGTGGGTTCGATTCCCATCCCTGGACATTTTTATTTTTCCGTTCGTCATTACTCTTCATAATTCACCCTTTCATACCGCATCCAAAAAGGATAGAAATATTCGATATTTCACCTTGAAATAAAAATTTTGATTTTTCGTTTAAAAGAAACTCATGCGGTGTAACTTCAAGTGTCGTTTTACATTCTATACAATTTACAAAGGAAGTGGAATTAAAAACATAAGTTTGGCTAACCACCTGAAATTACCTTTTTGAATCGTATAAAAACACTTTAAAACTTGCACATGTTAAAGCTTCTAGCGTCCGTTATGATTACTGATTGTATTTTATTATTTTAAAATACGTTTTTCCAAAATTCCAACCAGTAAATGATAAACGCTTTTGTCGCTCTTAACCTGCTATTCCTAATTATATCATTAACACTACATCGTCTCATCCTTATAAGAATTCCACCCATTTTAAGTAGAAAATCTGAATATAGACTTAACACTCCTATATGATTGAGCTGAGAGAGTGTGATAAGAAACCAGAATAAGAATACAGTAAAAACTCACTAATACGAATCGAATATATAGAGAACTTTCCCTTTTATAATAAACCCCGATATCAGTAAAACACATAGTATAGATTTTGAAAAAGGCATCTCTTTATCATGCAACTGAAAGTTGCTGATGGCTTGCGCCATCTATCGGAATAAATATCAACTATTCTCGTTGATTTTTATTGACTATTATTGATAGTTGATATTTATTCCGATAGATGGCGCAAGCCATCAGCAACTTTCAGTTGCATGATAAGGAGATGCCTTTTTAAAAATTTATGCACCTTATCCCAGTACAATATCACAATTTTACTATTTTTTCACATAGTACAGAGTTTGAGGTTCTTCTTATTTTGAGGAGTGCGTCAGGAGCAAAAGCAAAACCAAATGCTTGTCGTTAACCGTTATATTTGTTATCAGGTTACGACACATTTCTTATCTTCCAGTCCTTGGTGCCATGACAGGACAAGTCCTTCAAATAGCCTCTTTCTGTCGCATACATTTCTACATTCACATCATTGCATTCCTTAGCGCTTTTTAGGACAGAGAGTAGAGAATATGCACCTATCAAATTTGTGCATGAAGACATATATGATGAAAATTATCATTTTATACATTTTTACCATAGATTTATTCGTGTTTTGCACAAAATGTATACAGTTACCAACTAACTTGCTATATATATTTATCTTCAATCATCTGTATGAAGAAAGAAAATTACTTTTTTTAAATACGAGCGCTAATCATTTATCACTCTGCAGTCAGAAACGGTGAAAAGTAGACATAATGCAATAGATTTATATTAATTTTGTGAGAAGGCGAGAAGGATGAGAAACAGGTGTAGATAGTTTTCTTTTTTTGGACTCATGTTAATACTGAATTGTATATAGTACTTGATTTATGTTCAATTAAAACCATTGCTATACTGGGAGAATCCTGTATGAGGCTTTATCCCCAATAAAGGTTTTGTGTGTGTGATACAGTTACCATATGCTAATATATGATTTTACGATATCTTATGCAATAATAAGCATTTCTTTTTTATAAATGAATAAAACAAAGCATTGTTTTATTCATTTATAAATCGTACAGGGCTTTTTCAATTGATATCAAGATACGTTACCATGAATTTTTCGCCATCTAGTTTGGAATTTTATATCAGGAATCTTACAAATTGTTTTATTCATTTATAAATCGTACAGGGCTTTTTCAATTGAATTTCTTTTTTATGTTTGTGGTGATGGCTTAATCTTTCTTTCCATTACCGAATTAGTAATCAGATTAAATTGTTTTGATCATTGCTAAGAATTAATACAAAGGGATATTTTAAAGACAAGTATCATATCGAACAATTACGATTGAAGTTTTTTGTCAGAAGTAAATTACGAAATTATGTTGCTGGTTCAGGTAATTATCAAGCAGAAATTTAGTTTGTCATATAGGTTTAAAAAGGTTTTAAAAAGGTTCTGAATATCTATCTCAAGAGATCTATCTCATGCATATGTTGTTCCTTTAATTTTGCGGGCCAGTGTACATTGAAGAAATGTATTTTGCGGATTCGTTAAAAGGAAAATATACTTTTGGCATATGTATAACATTAACCCGAACTTTTAATATAATATACACGTATAATTTAGCATGTATATTAGCATTGTCTGCATTCTACAGTTTTACTACGAATACAAAGAGAAACATTGGGGAATTTGGAATAAAGAATAGCTGTATCGGAAAACTACTTTGTTACTCATCAAAATATCGTATATAAAGCATTCCTTCTAAGATACAACAGGCACATCTTGTAATAAAATTATACAAGGTATGATCAAAAAGTTCGGGGAATTAGGCAAAAAAAATTCTGAATGAGTTTTCGAAAAATAAAAATTATCATCATAATCACGAGACCTCGTTCTAACTAGAAAATATTTATATCTTTCCGATATCTCAAAGATTAAGAATTTTATGAACATACCTTGTATATACAATTAAACTTCGATATAGCGAACACTAACTGAACTGAACTTTGGTTTCACTATAACCCTGGTTCATTATACAGTAAAATACCGCTAAAATGAACCGGTGATATAGAAAACCTTTCCTTATAACGAACCTAAAATAATCCTCAATATTAGTAATATCACAGTAAGAACCATGGCTATAGTGAACCCAGAGTACGCTCTCATTTGGTTTTGTTATAGGGATGTTTTACTGTATTATGAAATTTAGATATTAAGATTTTTTTGGTTGGTTATAAGAGAATTGCCACTCTTGGAAAATTAGGAAAGACAAACTTCAGGATGACACAGCAATTTATTTAAGGCAAGAACAAACTATGAATGATAAACAAAATATAAGGAATGATGGAAGTTTACAGAGTAGCAAAATATAAACATAAAAATAATACTCTGTAAATACTAGTGTAAAATAATAAATGCTTGTAAAATAATATATAATTCGCCACAATATAAATAAAGGTTTCTTTCTAAACTATTTTAACATAATTTTTTTAACTATGTTAATGTGCACTAACATTTCATATTTATAGCTTACTGAATGTACCCAGTTCAGCTAATCAGAATAATGTCAAAGAAAAAATATATAGCGATAGAATTGTTTAATTTTCATAAAGCGTTAGAGAACAAGGCAATCTCTAAGAACTAAAATTACAGAACAATTTACATCCATAGTTAATTGGTATAGTTATGTTGAATACTTTGATTTCCTTTCATTTTCCCTTCTCTCCTTTGTTTATGTTTTTCCCCTTTCTTCATGAAATGTTCATTATGTCGTTTTCATATGTCGTTTTCTGTCCTTACAGGACAGAAATGTCCTAATAAAGCAGTTGTTGTTGTTGTAGCTTGCTAAATGTAAATAAATAAAAGAAACAAGGTGAAGAATAGAAGATCAATTAACAAAGGGAGCAAAGTATCACCAAGCCAAATAATAAGGGGAGTATAACTTGAGAGAGGTACTGTACAAAGAATACCTACCAGGACATGATGGCGACACTATGTGATACTCAGCGCGACATCTTATCTCCCAGTTGTCACCAAGGGAGGCGTGCGACATTTCAACAAAAACGACCAGATATTGGTCGACATCATATCACCTGTTTCAAAAGCGGTTTTTTCTTTCTTATTGACACCCAGCAGTTTAATAATTGTAAGAATTACGGATTACGGTATTTGCAAAAAATAGAGATTACACCGCATCGTTTTTATTCAAGAGAAATACAAAAGACTTTCGGACATGCTCTTCATCATGACTTGAGGAAGAACATGCCCAAATATTCTTGTAGTTCTCTTAAATAAAAGAAAAAATGTGGCAACTCTTCATTTTTTTGTAACAAAGTTAAGAAAAAGCTCACTATATATGTCAAACCTATTAGGACAGAAATCTTGGTTCGCTATAGAGCCATGTATTTTATATAGGTACGGTCTCTATAGAGTATCACTAAATTGAGGTTTTTTTCATGTTCGTTATGAGGGAAAGATCGCTATATCCCAGGTTCATTTTAGAGATTAGATCTATATACATAATACAGTAAGACTATAGCGAACCTCAATGGGACAAAACTTGTGGTTCAATATTTGTCCATTTAGTCACCAAAAGTTGAACATGACTTGATGGATACTAACAACTCATATTAAATAAATAATTTATTTCTAGATAAAATATGGGTGTGAAGTAGTTCTCAATTTGATGAGCCTATTTGACAAATTGTTTATTCTCTCTCTTTCTCCCATTACTGAAATTCCGTAACCACATCTTAGTGTGGAGCTGCTAAGTAGGGAAGTGGGGTCACTCATCCTTCTCCACTGGCAACAGTCATCTAACTCTACAATTACACTGGACTCTCGATAATTTGAAACTTAAGGGTTCAGAGAAAAATTTCAATTTATCAATTTATCTTGTCAATACATATGAAAAAGTTCGCAGTCTGCACTCTTGCAAAAGTCCAACCCCACCAGCAAGTGCAAGTAACCAAACGGAGGCTCTAGCACATTTTTAAGTGTAAAAGTCGAACTGCTTTTCACATGTATAGACATGTGGTACGCTTACAATAAAAGCAGTCGCCAACTTCTACCCACCATGATTATAATGGCCTTTATCATGTGTACTAGGGATAATAATTAAAAAAACACAGTCTGCACTATGTACAATGAATATGGCGCCTTTGATACCGCTGCAGAGTTTGGCAGAGAATCACCAGCGGGTCTCCAGCGACCCCACGCATTTCGCGATCTAGAAAAGGTAAATCGCGTGCTTCGCTCCTGAGGTGATGGCGTGGTCCTTGAGACCAACTTGATCTAACTAGATCTTCGCTGTCATATGATAACTATTATGATAGCTCCTTAATTTTTTGAGGACTATATTTTGTTCCTTAATAAGGCTTCACTCTGTTGCTGCCTACCTCGTGTATTCCCATCAAGCCAACACACCAACACTATGAGACACACACACACTTTATTTAAACAACAAAACTATTTATACACCTTGGCCCGTGGTCAAAAGAATTAACACAGAATAACTTATTTTACAAACAAAATTATGCAAAATAGGCAGTATTAACAATTGATCTAGACACAGAATAAACAGATTAATAACAAATAAATATTCACAGATATATACATTTAATTCTCAACAATTATGATTCCAGACGATCCTTCTGCCTTTGTTGTTTGTTTGGCCTTCTGTCAGAACAGATATGTGACTTTCAGATATCCTTAAAAAAAGACGTTGAATTAAAAGAAAACCTGACGTTGCACTTGCACCCATTATCGGCGTTTCAAACTGTAGAGAAAAAGATACATAGAGGCAGAAGTTGGCCATCTTGTTTCAAAATCACTTTATTAGGTACCGCTCAAAAAGAGCAACCTAGTTTATGATATTTGCAACAATTAATAACATGTGAAGGTTATTCACATATTAAACAAAATGTTAACGCGGGATACGATCCCGGTTCATGACTGTCGTGAATCGAGGGTGTTACCTACTCGTCCACTGACTCTTTTTTTTTTTTGAAGTTGGCCATTTTGAAAGGTTCTACATATAAAAAAATATAAAATATAGTAATGCTGTTTTTCGAGACAACAATGAAACTTTTTGAATATAGCTAGTAATTCTATATATTTTCATAAATAAATACATATATTGTTCTGAAAATATAGCAATCCATATTATAATCTTTAGATAATAAAAAGGCATATACTGGATTGAATAAAAGATTAATGGCCAATATTTCGGTTGGCTAAATGCCAACCTTTGTCAAAGCATTACATTTTTGTATTAACAAACTCAACACCGCATAATTTTATAACAGTTAAAAGTGTTTTAACTGTGATATTATAACACTATGCGACGCTGAGTTTGTTCATACAAAAATGTAATAGCTTGACAAAGGTTGGCGTTTAGCCAACCGAAATATTGGCCATTAATCTTTTATTCAATCCAGTATATGCCTTTTTTATTATCTAAATACATAAATTTTATGGAAATTGGGATTACGCTGATAAACAAGAAAATTCCTAAATATTTAGATAATACTTTTAGAACCCTTTTCATTGCTTTCCGCTCGTAACCTACCTCGACTGTACTCTGTGTTATGAAAATATATTTACAGTAAATCCCCGCTAAAACGAACATGGAATATAGCGAACCTTCTCTTATAACGATCCCAAAATAATCCAAAATTATCATTTATAATATAGCGAACCATGGTTCGCAATGACTACAGTGAACCAGTCCCATATGGGTTCGCCTCAACAAGGTTCTAATAACTAATAACTTAAGCAAACTAACATCTAATAACTTAAGCAAAACTAACCTAATATTTCTTAAAATTATAAATATTAGAGGCTTAAACAAGGAATTGGACTCTAAAGGTATATTCTACCCGAAATAAATGTGAATTTAATTATAAAATAAATAACAAACATTAAGTAAAATATGTTTTTCAAAATGACAAGAAAATATAAAACACGAAGCAGGAAAGAGGAGATAGGAAAGTTCGATTTCTAAAAAAGTTCTAGGAGATACCGATAGAGGGCAGAGCAATGCTGTAATGACTGAAAGTTGAGATTTTTTTTATTAATTTACTTCAAGTTAAAGCGCTATGTCCCCCTAGGGACACTTGCACTGTCATACATGTATGCCTTTACATTTGTATATACATATATATACAATAATTTTAGGCCGTGAATAGAATAGTCCTATGATAGAAAGAGAGAAAAAAAATCGAGAACAGAGAACTGTGTACAAAAGAAAGAAGTGTCTGACAATATCTAAAATACACATAATATAAATTATCAGTTTCTTAAAATATATTTGTGTGTTGCTATATAATTTAAAATATATCTACAAAATATATTGAATTTAATATACATTACTGGAAATAAAATACTTGATTCTGTTACTAATAAATTATTGTCGATTCTATAGACTAAAGAAAAACAGGACAATCCAGTAAAATATGTATTGAGGTTTGTTCATCATGTCCGCAAAAATAACTCAAGTCTTCCACCGCTTTAATTCTTTTTTAAAAGCTTCCGAAATTTCCATAATTAGAAATGAATTGAGAATTATGAAAGTTTGGCCGGAAATAATTTGGTATGTTGTTATGGAAGAAGCTTTGAAAAGTTTCATTTGTGTTGTTCTTTAAAGTAGCCATTTTAAATTCAATAAAATCCGTTATTATGCTAGGGACATCTAATTTGTATTTTAATTCTAAAGGTAATTTATTTCATTCATATTTCATAACTTTGAATTCAATAAAATCGTTAAGCAAAGGTATCTTGGCTATGCTATGTATAAAATTAGAACTCGCCGTTTTATATATAGATAGGAAAGTTCGATTTCCAAAACAGTTCTAGGAAATACCGATAGAGGGCAGAGCAATGCTGTAATGACAGAAAGTTAAGAGTTGTTACCTTTATCTCCATAAAAATATTTATTTACACTGTGTGCTTGCAATAACAATCTTTAAGTATATATTTATAAATATAGGGATTTTTAAAATAACGTTTTTAATATAATACACTCTCTCATTACACTTAACTTCTCTTAAGGGAAATTAACTTCATTACACACACAAATAAATAAATGATTAATAAAATAAGGATTTTTTGAAATTAATCATATCTCGGAACTCAAGCACACAATGGATATATTCTGAGTAACTTTCTATTTTTAAGAGATAGATGTATATATGCTTTTGTTTGAAACTAGTTTAAATTCCATCCGAGTTGAGAAGGGTTAGATCCACAGTGAACTTCAGAATTGATTCTATTGAAGCAGTTTCCATATTTTGAATTTCGATATCGCATCAACTTATAATAAAGAATCTTTCCATCAATCAGAGATCCATTCCATCAAATCAGAGAAGTTGTCACAATAACCACCTCATTTAGAACCTGTATTCCCATAAACAACTTCACTTTGACAACCATATAAATACACCCATGGACAAAACTTAAGAAAGAAGAAAGTCTTTGATGTTGCCAGTTGACTGTTTTTTTTTTTTTAAAGGAGACAGAAGAAATTTTGTTCACAATTGGTTATCTCGTGTGTTTTCAATAAAGATCATTGTAATATCTTTCAGAGTTATTGTATGAATCCCGATATACATGCTAAAAGGTACAACTTCCTTGAGTGTAGTATTTAACAACAGTTATGGGTTTCCCGATGGCAGTTCCTTATCATTAATAACAGTTTGGTTAATGGAGTTAGACAAATGGAATTACAGCTATGAAACATTTCTGAATGATATTATGGATGAGATACATTGATCGAAAAGATAAGCCGTTGATTCTAGATATATATAAAATATAAATCATATTTTACCATTAAAAACAGATACTAGTACAGTATTGAAAAATGGTACTAATAATATGAGAATCAAAAGTAGAGTCTAAAATATAGATGGCGCTGAGTTGATATTGAGGTTATAAAACACAGTACTGCTATACCTGGACGCCTTCACAAACCCCAATTATCCCACTAACCACAGTGTCTACTCTCAAATACTTGCAGCTTTCATTTATTGTCCATAAATCTGATAGCTCCTTATACCACAGAAAGAGAGTAGCCAGAACAAAGAGACAAGAGAATTTCCACTGTTCACACTCCAACGAACAAATATTCATTGCTATCTTCAGAGAGAGAGAGAGAGAGAGGTAGAATACTCCGCTTCCCAAATTTATAAATAGACAGACATAGAATTCGTCTTTGTCGAAGATTGATATAACCCACAGGTCCAATTGATTCAGTCAATGTTTACCAGTCACTGAAAATATTACATTAAATTTGAAACGGTATGGAAATGAATATATCTTTTACAACCCCCCTCTTCCTCCTAAGAAACTTGTGAACAGATTCTGTGGCACTCAATAAGCAAATTAGGGAGAAACCTCATCTCCAGGCAGAATAGTAATGCCATCTTTTCAATTGATGGTCATGATTGTAATGCCGTCTAAACAGGAGAAATCAGCAGAACTTTAGATATGAGCAAATGTCAGAACACTTTAACAAGAATAAAGATAATAATTAACATATATATACCAACTTACTTCGGAATTCAGCCATAATTTCAACCTTGCTCAATTGCAAATACAAGATACACTATAGTTAGCTGAAGAAGGGCTTGCCCGAAAGCTTCCTTTAATCGCGTTAATAAAAATAGTTGCGGCGATATATGATCTCCTATTTCTAAATTGTCGAAATCCGCAATCCGTTTACCATGAATTTACCATGGATTATCCATAGTACATGTCAAAACCTGAATACTTATCTGGAGAATCCAACAGCATTAACAAGAAATTCGATCTCTTTCAACAGTTTCTGCATATACGACGCTTCATCATTTAGCGCTTTGTGATTGCAGTTCGGCCTGTTAAAGCGCGTGTGAGTGAAATCTTGCCTTCTCGACACATAATAAGATATCTACGTTGCTAAGATTTCTATGTATTTATAATGCTTTACAATTTTTAAAATCTTTTACATTGTTGATCACTAATTCGAATAATAGCCTTATTTTACTATTTGTTAGGGGTTTGTATAACATTGTTGTTTGAAATTTAACTCAAAATGTGAATTCTTCACAGTACCATCGAACATGTAAATTTCACACACCAATTTCACACAAATGTAGCAACAAATGTTTAAGAACAAGAATGTCCAAGAAAATCCCCAAATCAGCACCAAAATCAGCGCCCATGCACCGAGGTCAGAACTGGGGTTTGGGGGAGGACGGTATGTGGTCGGAGCCATAAAAGTCGTGCGTCACCCCGGACCGTGACTCAGCCACGTCACCTGTGGACTTTGGACCGACTTCAATGGACCTGGAATCTTGTAGAGTTAGTTGTGGAGTAACTACATCAAGTATGCCCTTGTATCTACTCCTGTACATGTAGTTACTGCCTTCAGAACTTACTGATTGTTCTTGTGCCGAGTACCTAACGGTTAGGAGTCGAGTCTATTGTTGCTTTCAATGGAACTAAGACAATGTTAACTGGTAGAGCGACCAGGATTTGTAGTACACTTGAATTCCCTTTTTGTAGAAAATCCCTTAGGTAGGTATACCTCTCTCTCTAAATATGCGGAGTATCCTATAAATTGGGTTTTGTACACAGTGGTTTAATGTCTAACCCAATGGCGCAGTTAATGGAAACAGACAATGACACTACAGCATCTACCCTGGGTCTTTTTGAATATATCCTTACACAATTATTTTATTTTAGAATTTACCGATATATTCTCTACACGATTACTCATCATAGTCTTAGAAGCTACTTCTACTTATTTCACATCGCTGTTTCTGAAGCTACCACTACACGGCTACTCCGCTTTGTTTCTGAAACTACTTCTACTCGGCTACTCCGCTTTGTTTCTGAAACTACTTCTACTCGGCTACTCCGCTTTGTTTCTGAAACTACTTCTACTCGGCTACTCCGCGGTGTTTCTGAAACTACCTCTACACGACTACTCCGCGGTGTTTCTGAAACTACCTCTACACGGCTACTCCGCTTTGTTTCTGAAACTACTTCTACTCGGCTACTCCGCTTTGTTTCTGAAACTACTTCTACTCGGCTACTCCGCTTTGTTTCTGAAACTACTTCTACTCGGCTACTCCGCGGTGTTTCTGAAACTACCTCTACACGACTACTCCGCGGTGTTTCTGAAAATACCTCTACACGGCTACTCCGCTTTGTTTCTGAAACTACTTCTACTCGGCTACTCCGCTTTGTTTCTGAAACTACTTCTACTCGGCTACTCCGCGGTGTTTCTGAAACTACCTCTACACGACTACTCCGCGGTGTTTCTGAAAATACCTCTACACGGCTACTCCGCTGTGTCTCTGAATACCTCTACACGGCTACTCCGCTTTGTTTCTGAAACTACTTCTACTCGGCTACTCCGCTTTGTTTCTGAAACTACTTCTACTCGGCTACTCCGCTTTGTTTCTGAAACTACTTCTACTCGGCTACTCCGCGGTGTTTCTGAAACTACCTCTACACGACTACTCCGCGGTGTTTCTGAAAATACCTCTACACGGCTACTCCGCGGTGTTTCTGAAAATACCTCTACTCGGCTACTCCGCGGTGTTTCTGAAAATACCTCTACACGACTACTCCGCGGTGTTTCTGAAAATACCTCTACACGGCTACTCCGCGGTGTTTCTGAAACTACTTCTACTCGGCTACTCCGCTTTGTTTCTGAAACTACTTCTACTCGGCTACTCCGCGGTGTTTCTGAAACTACCTCTACACGACTACTCCGAGGTGTTTCTGAAAATACCTCTACACGGCTACTCCGCGGTGTTTCTGAAAATACCTCTACACGGCTACTCCGCGGTGTTTCTAAAACTACCTCTACACGGCTACTCCGCGGTGTTTCCGAAACTACCTTTACACAGCTACTACGCGGTGTTTCTGAAATACCTCTACACGGCTGCTCCGCGGTGTTTCTGAAATACCTCTATACGGCTGCTCCGCTGTGTCTCTGAAATACCTCTACATGGCTACTCTGCTGTGTCTCTGAAATACCTCTACACGGCTACTCCGCTGTGTCTATGAAATACCTTTACACGGCTACTCCGCTGTGTCTCTGAAATACCTATACACGGCTACTCCGCTGTGTCTATGAAATACCTCTACACGGCTACTCCGCTGTGTCTATGAAATACCTATACACGGCTACTCCGCTGTGTCTATGAAATACCTCTACACGGCTACTCCGCGGTGTTTCTGAAATACCTCTACACGGCTACTCCGTGATGTCCCTGAAACTACCTCTACACGGCTACTCCGCTGTGTCTCTGAAATACCTCTACACGGCTACTCCACGGTGTTTCTGAAACTACCTCTACACGGCTACTCCGCTGTGTTTCTGAAATACCTCTACACGGCTACTCCGCGGTGTTTCTGAAATACCTCTACACGGCTACTCCGCGGTGTTTCCGAAACTACCTCTAAACGGCTACTCCGCGGTGTATCTAAAACTACCTCTACACGGCTACTCCGCTGTGTTTCTGAAATACCTCTACACGGCTACTCCGCTGTGTTTCTGAAATACCTCTACATGGCTACTCCGCGGTGTTTCTGAAATACCTCTACACGGCTACTCCGCTGTGTCTCTGAAATACCTCTACATGGCTACTCTGCTGTGTCTCTGAAATACCTCTACACGGCTACTCCGCTGTGTCTCTGAATACCTCTACACGGCTACTCCGCGGTGTTTCTGGAATACCTCTACACGGCTGCTCCGCGGTGTTTCTGAAATACCTCTACACGGCTACTCCGCGGTGTTTCTGAAACTACCTCTACACGGCTACTCCGTGGTGTTTCTGAAATACCTCTACACGGCTACTCCGTGGTGTTTCTGAAATACCTCTACACGGCTACTCCGCGGTGTTTCTGAAATACCTCTACACGGCTACTCCGCGGTGTTTCTGAAATACCTCTACACGGCTACTCCGCGGTGTTTCTGAAACTACCTCTACACGGCTACTCCGTGGTGTTTCTGAAATACCTCTACACGGCTACTCCGTGGTGTTTCTGAAATACCTCTACACGGCTGCTCCGCGGTGTTTCTGAAATACCTCTACACGGCTACTCCGCGGTGTTTCTGAAACTACCTCTACACGGCTACTCCGTGGTGTTTCTGAAATACCTCTGCACGGCTGCTCCGCGGTGTTTCTGAAATACCTCTACACGGCCATTCCGCTGTGGTTCTGAAATACCTCTTCACGGCTACTTCGCTGTGTTTCTAAAACTACCTCTACCCGGCTACTCCGCTGTGTTTCTGAAATAACTCTACACGGCTACTCCGCTGTGTTTCTAAAACTACCTCTACACGGCTACTCCGCTGTGTTTCTGAAATACCTCTACCCGGCTACTCCGCGGTGTTTCTGAAACTACCTCTACACGGCTACTCCGCGGTGTTTCTGAAACTACCTCTACACGGCTATTTCGCGATGTTTCTGAAACTACCTCTACACGGCTACTCCGCAGTGTCCCTGAAACTACCTCTACACAGCTACTCCGCGATGTATCTAAAACAACCTCTCTACGGTTACTTCGCTGTGTATTTGAAACTACCTCTACACGGCTACTCCGCGGTCTATTTGAAACTGCCTTTACACGCTTACTTCGAGGTGTATATCAAACTACATCTACACAGCTACTCCGTGATTTCTGTGAAACTATTTATACACGGCTACGCTGCGGATTTGTGTGTGTGTGTGTGTGTGTGTGTGACGATGCATAATAAATATTCGCTGATTACTATTTTGATCTAAAATCCTGCCAGACCTTTACATTCAGCGCAAATATTCCTGAATATTATTGACAACTTTCCAACGTAATAATGGAAATACTCTTTTCATTTTATTTCAGCAACATAAATATGAAAAAAAGTTAAAGCTTGTCGACAAACTTGTGGAAAAGCCTTCGACATACACAAGTTAGCTGCAAGATAAATATCTTTGGAACAGCTGCTCTAAGTGTACAGACGTTCGAACATTTCAAAGGTCACAGTTATCGACTGCCAAGTTAAACAATGTAAGGGGAAGTGTTACGGTCAAAGGTTCCTCACTATACCTGTCTAGGAAATCTTGAGTCCGTTCACTTCCCCCCCCACACACAGAAAGAGAATAATAGCCCCCTTCCCCTCTCCCCACACATCCCATTAAACATCCAGTATTTCGTCATAACCAACTTCTGTTGATTATTTCCGTTGACGGAATTCTACCAAAAGTGATTCCAATACAATGGAACTTTCATAGCTACCGAACGGCAATTTAATGAGGAATAACTTCATTTTTTTATCGTAAATAATTACCATGATTAAATATGAACTTTCTTACATAGAAAACTTTTTAAATTGAACTTTTTTTTTCTTTGAGAATTCATTGAGAGATGAATTTTGATGATGAACTTTCCGGATAGTGTCAAGTGCTTATTCTACGCTACTGCTTAAATTTAGATTTGATTATCATTGTTATACACAGATCACAAAAATTGCATTCCCTAGAAATACTTATATGAAATTTTTGAAATTGGTAAACTATATATTGACAAAGTTAAATAGAATTAATTCAAATAAAATGGGGATGTACATTTATTGAGATAGACATACTTTATCAATATTTGGTGTGTCCTCCTTTGAAACGTATACAAATAGCTATATGGAGAGGTATACTGTTATGCAGTTTTTATGACTTCTTCTGGGATGCTAGACCAGGCCATTTCAATTTTTTTTGCCGAAGCTATTGAAGATACTTAGTTGTGGGTATTGCCATATTTTCCTCCCCATCATGTCCCGTACATGCTCAGTTGGGGAAAATCTGTGGAACATGGGGCCAGGGAAGGATGTCAACATTTTGAATAAAGGCTCGTGAGATGTTGGCTCTATGTGGTCGAGTATTATCTTATTTGAAAATAACATTATTAGTCTATTCAAAAAATGATAACACAACAGGTTGCAACACATCTGCAATGTATAGCTGAACAGTCATTGAGCCTTGAATAAAGACTAAAGGGGTACTACTTTCATAACTGATGCCACTCCACAGTATGAGGCCAAGGGTTCTTGCTGTATTACTTTCCACATTACAGTTCTAGTGGGATATTTCTTGGGACCTACGTCTGCAGTATATTCTGCAGTAATGAACCCTCAAACTGAATCTGGATTCGTCAGAAAAACGAAAGAATTTCATTCTTGAGTCTAAAGACGCCTCTCTTCACACCAGCTGACCTGTTGCTTCTATGCCTGGCATAGAGTGGAATTCTTAATAAAGGCCTCGACTACAAAGTTATGCTTCAATAAGATGGTTGTTAATGGAGCTGAAATATGTCCAGATTCATTTTTCACACGTGGAACTGCTTGAATCATTGGTTCAGTTGTTGTCCTGTCTACTACAACCATTCTTCGAGTCCTCCTATAAACTCTCTATGCTATTACTCCAGGGCGACCTGAGCCAGGTTTTCTTGAACTTTTCTCTTCCTCTGACCACCGAGATCAAACCCTTACAACAGTACTTTGATATCAACCTACCTTTATAGCAATTTATCTAACAGAAATTCCACCTTCTCTGAGGCATTTAATTCTTTATCTTGTTAAATAATAAATTTGCTTGTATGACGCCCTTTATTCTGCCTTCGGATTCTATATATTAAAGTTGGGGGGTTTCAAGAAAAAAAAAACACAAAACGTAATAACTTTAATTATTGATACATTAGGAAGCTTTTTTTAATACCCTTTCATAAATAAACAAGGATGTTTTTATGCACTTATATTCTAGTTACAGTTTCAGAAAAAATGATAATTTACATGTTTTTATATTCTTATTAAGAATTCGAATTTTCTTAAAATTTGTCAAAGTGCTTATAGGCTATGTAATTTATTTTTATGCCCAGTGTATCATAAATAAGTTTTATTCTTAATGAATGTCGTTTCTGTATATTCAAGATATTGTATGTACCTATAACAACAATAAAAAGGCTTTTATTAGGGCCCCATTGCCCTGTATTGGGTTCACCATACAACAACAAAATACAGTAATTTTTCTCTCCCTCTTCCCATGTGCACGTGAGCCTTTGTTTGAAAAGGGATTTATTTACACATCTGTTCTAAAACTTTCTTCACTACCTCTTTTGTGTATGAATATATTTACAATTGATCTGTATAAATTATAGATTTCTACTGCTATATTTGTATGTACCTATACGTCGTACCACAAGGACTAGAAGTAATGGGGCCAAGTGGTTTAAGGCGTCTTTGGGTAACACAAAGGACGAGACAATTTGGATGGCAGCTAAAAGTGAAGCCAGCAGGGTGTAATCTGCACGGGTGGGAGATATGATCTATTGTCGTCCAGCGACGACTGGTCGTAAAACTCACGACTTATGGAAGTTCCACGAGGGGAAAGAACATAATCGTGACTAAACTGGACCTCGCTTTTCCTTAGGTGTTCTACCTCTCAATAAAACTTTGTCTTGTTTGTGATTACATGATTACCAAGCTGGCGCGTTGAAATTTATCTAAATTTAAAGGCTGTTACATCTATATATATATAAATCAATGTTTGTATGTTTGTTTGTTTGTATGTCCGGTATACAAATTAGCAGTGGTTCACTAATTCAAACCAAAATTTCCATACATAGGTAAAAAAATACGGGGAAGACGATAGGCTATTTTAAAAAATATATAAATCAATTATTAAAACTATATATTCAAATTATTCTACTTAGCTCACGAACAGCGCCCTCTATCAAAGATTAGATTAAATTATGCTGATGCAAACAAATAGATAATGCCAATAACAAACAATTATAAAAAAAATCTTATCTAAATATATATCACTCGGGTAGATATGCACACGGGTCAATCCCGGGGCGAAGCCCGGGTCACTCATCTAGTTATTTATAATTGTGATATAAATGAACATGTTGTGCATATTGTGACATATATCAATACATATATATTTGTGTTAACAAATATCATATAGGCTTGTAAGCAGTTCATATGATTACGAACTAGATTTTTCGAGATAAAAACAAATAATTTTATTAATACAGATCTATTGATACAAGTCTATGTGCAATTATGTACAGTCGAAGAGGCTCCCCAATGGCGAAGAATTCTCCAGATAATCAAGAGGGTCATCGTTATCTCCCCTCACTTCGAGGCTCAGGAAGAACTTGTAGATGGACACCTTGGTTGACGCGAGAATGACGTTGTCATCCATCCCGAGTCCGAAAAGCCAGTCCAGCAAATCGGTGGGTCGCGGAAAGATTACGAATGAGATAAAAAAAAGATAAAATTAATTTGGCAGTATAAGTGAAATATAACACACACATCATGTGTGTCATATATATAACTGATAAAATTAAGTTAAAAATCTTAACTCCGCCTTTGCCGGTCCTAAGCCCGGATGAAAAAAGGAGGAGGCGGCGCAATAACAAGCTCACTAAAAAACCTGGGCTCAGCTGGCCCGGCTGATAGTACCCTTTAAGAGCTCCTAATCCAGAGATACAGGATGAGCAGCGTTTGTAATCCATGTTAGGAGCGGCTGCATATGGTGTCTGTTCCTCATGTCAGAGATGGCCATTTCTTTTGGAGCTAAGTCGGCCTGCCACTGAGTAGTGCTCCCAGTCTTAATGACAAAGGCAGACGCATTCTACTTCACACAATCATGATGGTTGTCAAATCTCTTTTTCAAAAGTCTCAAGCTTTACAAGCTTGACACCCTAATATGATTGAATGGAGATAAGAAAGAAGAAGAAGAAGTTTAAATCTAGCTCTATACATGGAAGCTATTAGGAATTCCTGGGTGTTAGTACAGTGTCCTCTTGCTGTGTTTCGTGGATTTGTTCTAGAGAAGGGTTCCCAATAGTTGACCTATCCCGATGCGGCAACAGAATTAGGACTGAACAAATCTATATCATAGATCCGACACCGAGATATATATAGAATATTATGACAACTAGTCTACAAAATAATTTTACGCACAAAAAAAAAAGATTTAGAATAATATAATTATCTCACATTTTGACGTATTGATTTCAAATCCTTAGCACTGCATACTCTAAGCTAACTATCAGAGTGATTAGAAATGATCTCACCATCAGTAAAACCTTTAAAATTATAAACTAGACCTAGACACCAAAATATATCTAATTTTTCTATAAATATATATGATGTGATATTCATTTTGTAAAATTTAAGTGTTTTACGAGAAATATATGAAAATATATGGTTGTCAAATCTCTTTTTCAAAAGTCTCAAGCTTTACAAGCCTGACACCCTAATATGATTGAGTGGAGATAAGAAAGAAGAAGAAGAAGTTTAAATCTAGCTCTATACATGGAAGTTATTAGGAATTATTGGGTGTTAGTACGGTGTCCTCCTCATTTTAGAAGATCTTTATTAAAACGTATATTACATTTTTTCACAGAATCCTTTTTTACTTGAATGATCAAAATGATGATGTACTATAGTTGTCTCCTCTACGTATATATTGATTGATATAGAAACAAAAATTGAAACTTCTGAAGCATAAAAGAACTAGTAATGGAAAAAGAAGGTCATACAAACAAAGAAATTCGACCTTTATAATTTCTCGTGAAATCTCGGCAGAATTTCAGACAAAAGTTGACGTCACATTTCCGGTTGACTTCCGGAGGTAGCACGGGCCAATGGACGGCCACGAGATAACTCTTCTTCTCTCTGTGATAGACAGATAGACACTCGGGGTTTACTGATGGATTACTTGGACTTCTATTACGTCTTGATAGGATAGACAAGCTGAGACTTTCAACCACTTGTTTGCTGTGCCAATAATCATACTGTATATTGATTTAGATAGAATCGACAGTTATTCTTACTGAGGGACTTATGTACTGGGTTATAGTTTAGACAAGAGAGACAAACATTAAAACTGAGGGAATGAAATAATGTAATAGACGGGTTAGACAATCATTCGAAATGATGAACTCACGTACTGGTTTAGACAAAATAGACAAAAATTCTATCTGAGGGACTCATGTACTGGTTTAAAAAGGAAAGAAAACATTAAAAGTGAGAGACTCAAATAATGGTGTAGACGGGAGATAGACAAATATTAGAACTGAGGGACTCGCGTAGTAGTTTAGATGGGAGATAGACAAATATTAGAACTGAGGGACTCGCGTAGTGGTTTAGATGGAAGATAGACAAATATTAGAACTGAGGGTCTCGCGTAGTGGTTTAGATGGAAGATAGACAAATATTAGAACTGAGGGACTCAAATAATGGTGTAGACGGGAGATAGACAAATATTAGAACTGAGGGACTCGCGTAGTGGTTTAGATGGAAGATAGACAAATATTAGAACTGAGGGTCTCGCGTAGTGGTTTAGATGGAAGATAGACAAATATTAGAACTGAGGGACTCAAATAATGGTGTAGACGGGAGATAGACAAATATTAGAACTGAGGGACTCGCGTAGTGGTTTAGATGGAAGATAGACAAATATTAGAACTGAGGGACTCGCGTAGTGGTTTAGATGGAAGATAGACAAATATTAGAATTGAGGGACTCGCGTAGTGGTTTAGATGGAAGATAGACAAATATTCGAACCGAGGGACTTGCGTAGTGGTTTAGATGGAAGATAGACAAATATTCGAACCGAGGGACTTGCGTAGTGGTTTAGATGGAAGATAGACAAATATTCGAACCGAGGGACTTGCGTAGTGGTTTAGATGGAAGATAGACAAATATTCGAACCGAGGGACTTGCGTAGTGGTTTAGATGGAAGATAGACAAATATTATAGTTGAGGGACTCGCGTAGTGGTTTAGATGAAAGATAGACAAATATTATAGCTGAGGGACTCGTGTAGTGATTTAGATGAAAGATAGACAAATATTCGAACCGAGGGACTTTGGTAGTGGTTTAGATGGAAGATAGACAAATATTCGAACCGAGGGACTTGCGTAGTGGTTTAGATGGAAGATAGACAAATATTATAGTTGAGGGACTCGCGTAGTGGTTTAGATGAAAGATAGACAAATATTATTGCTGAGGGACTCGTGTAGTGATTTAGATGGAAGATAGACAAATATTAGAACTGAGGGACTCGCGTAGTGGTTTAGATGGAAGATAGGCAAATTTTAGAACTGAGAGATTTGCGTAGTGGTTTAAACGGGAATAGACAAATATTAGAACTGAGGGACTCGCGTAGTGGTTTAGATGGAAGATAGACACATATTAGAACTGAGGGACTCGCGTAGTGGTTTAAACGGGAATAGACAAATATTAGAACTGAGGGACTCGCGTAGTGGTTTAGATGGGAGATAGCAAATATTTGAACTGAGGGACTCGCGTAGTGGTTTAAACGGGAATAGACAAATATTAGAACTGAGGGACTCGCGTAGTGGTTTAGATGGAAGATAGAAAAATATTAGAACTGAGGGACTCGCGTAGTGGTTTAGATGGAAGATAGACAAATATTAAAACTGAGGGTCTCGCGTAGTGGTTTAGATGGAAGATAGACAAATATTAGAACTGAGGGACTCGCGTAGTGGTTTAGATGGGAGATAGACAAATATTAGAAACGAGGGACTCGCGTACTAGTTTAAAGAGAATTTAAAAAACGAGGGACTTGTGTGTACTGGTTTAGACAGGATAGCATTCGAACTGAGGGTCTCGCGTACTGGTTTAGACGATATAGACAAACATCTTAACAGAGGTATTCGCGAATTGGTTTAGACAGGATAAAAATATTCTATCTCTGAGGGACTCATGTACAGGGCTTGACAGGTTAGACAAACATTCCAGCTCAGAGACTCATGTACTGGATTAGACATAATAGACAAACATTCTTTCTGAGGGACTCGTGCACTAGTTCAGACTGGACAACAAACATTCGAACTAAGGGAATCACGTTTTGGTTTAACGGAACAACTCTTGTTGGATCCTGTGATATAATTTTGGAAGTCGGATTTTTCTTTAAATTAAATTTTGTATTAAGCAATTTTTAATTTTTATTCTTATATGTAAATAATTGTAAATCCTTTAAAATTTCAATTTTTGTATATTGTTGATGATTCAGTAAGATATGTAAATTTCTATCAGGCAAAAAAGAGACTCAATTTAGATAACTAATGTTGTAGCTACTCCTAACTCTAAAACTCAAATAAATCAAATAATTCAAGTCAAGTGGTAAAATGCTTCTTTATATCATTTACTGAACATTCAAGCCACAACAGTATGGTCCCTCGAGCCGGATTCTTTAAAAAATTAAGGTAAGCCATTTGAAAACTTAAAATTATTAAAATAAAGTCATGCCTAAATCAGAAGTTAAAATTCGGCATAAATTCAACTTTATTATTCAGGAAATAAAGGATCTGGAATCAAGGAATAAATCTATTGTAGAATCCAAAAATATACATAGATTAAAGCTATTCCAACAAGAAGTTAATGAAAGGAAAATTAGCCTAAATCAAATTGTCAACACATTATTAGAATCAGAGTTAGATGAGACACAATATGAGGATTATTCAAAAGCCAAAGATGATATTTTTAATATGTTGGTGTCTATTGAAGAAGCTTTATCTTTGATTGAAACCAAAGAAAATACTCATAGTGATAAACAACTGCCCGAATCCAATGTCAATTTACCTAAGATAAATTTACCCATTTTCAATGGTGATTCAGCCAATTGGCTTAGTTTTAGAGAAATATTTAACTCCACCATTAATTCAAATCAAACACTAACTGAAATACAAAAATTTCAATATCTAAATGCATCAGTTAAGGGTCCTGCGGAAAAGTTGATTCGGGGTTTTCCCATTTCTGACAGAAACTACCAGCAAGCATGGGATACCTTATGCAATAGATTTAATAACAGAAGAGAATTGGCTTTTTCACAAATCAACAAAATATTCTCCATAAGGCCATTAAAATCTATTACAACTGGTTCTCTCTATGAAATCCTTGATGTTTGCAATGAAGGCATTAGAAATCTCTCAGTGCTAGGACTTGAGAAAAACACATTAACAGATCTAATCCTGATCAATTTTTTTGAAAAAAGAATTGGTGAAGCCCTCAGGAAAGAATGGAAATTAACCCTTCAAAATGAAGAATATCCAACATTTGAAAACTTTGTGAATTTTTTAGAAAAACATGCTAGAAGCCTGCAAGGTATGAGAATTCCTTTGTTCCAGGAACAAAAAACCTCTAGCAAAAATATGATGGCTCACGGCCTTTATGTCAACAAAGGTCAAAATTGTATTTTATGTCATCAAATTCATAAACTAAATGACTGCCATAGATTCATAAATCTTCCCTTGCCTAAAAAATGGGAATTAGTTAAAAAACATAAACTTTGTCAAAATTGCCTTAGAGCAAATCATGAGATATCCAAATGTCTCATCACATCAAGATGTAAAAACTGCAAGCAGAACCATCATACTCTTCTGCATGAATACAACTCTGAACCATCCATTCCACAACCAACAACCTCTCAAGAGATGTTGATTTCAACAAATACCATCTGTAATGTGATGCCTTTGGAAACGGAAACAAATATTCTACTGTCAACAGCCCTTATTAAAGTCAAGGCGAAGGATGGCTCATTTGTGCTATGTAGAGCATTAGTGGACAATGGGTCCCAAATATGCCTAATTTCAGAACAATGTTGCCACAAGTTGGGACTTGAAAAAATGAAAAATTCTTATACACTAAAAGGTGTAGGTGACATTGTTATCAACAGGACAACATCGCAGGTTGAAATAGAGTTCACCCCAAATCATAATGATCAATTATTTTCTGCCAGAGCATTTGTTGTTGGGAGGGTAACTGCAGACCTTCCAAACTTCCAAATTCAGTCAGCAGACTTTCCTCATTTAGAAAATTTGCTCTTGGCAGACCCAGAATTCTATGTCACCAAGCCCATAGACCTAATTTTGGGTGCAGATACCTTTGTAGAAATCATTCTAGGTCATAAAACAGATTTAAAGCACCATCCTATAGCACTTAATACCAAGTTAGGTTGGCTTGTTTCTGGGAGAATCCATTCAAATATTAAGTCGAATACTTCGGTAATCAATCACTGTACCACTGAACTTGATTCCAGCATAAGAAAATTCTGGGAACTTGAAGATGTCCCAATTTCTAAGGCCCAGTTGGGTACAAAGAATGCCTGTGAGATATTATTCAAGTCAAACCTCAAAAGAGACATTGAGGGCAGATATTCAGTCAATCTCCCTTTTAAATCAACACCCAATTTAGGTGATTCAAGATCTCAAGCATTGAGAAGGTTTTTTAATTTGGAAAAAAGGCTACAGGCTAATCCAAGTCTCAAATCTCAATACATCAACTTTATGAGGGAGTACATGGAGCTGAATCATATGGAGTTGATACCACTCAAGGAGTTGAAAAAACCTTCCAACCAATGTTTTTATTTACCATATCATGGAGTCCTAAGAGAACAGCTTTGGAAGAGGAAAACTTCATGGGATGAACCAATTGAATCAGATATAAAGTCAAATTGGAATAAATTCCAAACTCAACTATCGTGCCTAAAGGAAATCAAAATACCAAGATACCCGAACAGCTCATCTTCTGAAATAGAAGAATTACAACTACATGGATTTTGTGATGCATCCCTTAATGCTTATTCAGCAGTTGTTTACTTGAAAACTAGATTCAAAAATCAAAAGATCAAAATTATTCTGATAACCTCAAAAACTAAGGTTGCACCATTAAAGACCATTACAATTCCAAGACTTGAACTAAGTGCAGCATTGCTTTTGGCTCAACTGAATCAAGTCATTCTTGAATCATTTCCTTTTCAACCTGACAAAACCTTTTTGTGGACTGATTCACGAATCTGCATAGATTGGATAAGATCAGATGCCAGCAGATGGAAAGCCTTTGTTTCGAACAGAGTGTCGTCAATTCAAAATTTGACTCAAACACTGATTGGTTCCATGTATCCAGTCAAGATAATCCAGCTGATTGCGCATCCAGAGGAATCATGCCTCAAGACTTGGTCAATCATAGAATTTGGTGGCGGGGTCCTATTTGGCTTCAAGAAAATAATGTTCGATATATTCCTTCTTCACCAACCCAAGTAAACCTCAATATCATTCAAGAAGAAGTCGGTGAAGGTCAAGTGTTGGATCAAACAACCTTAATTCAAAATTCAGAAACTATTTTAAATCTAGAATTCATTGAAAGGTATTCCACAATGACCAAATTGATCCGAATAACAGCTTGGTGTTGGAGATTCTACTACAATTGCCTCCTCTTTGATCCAATTCGTCAGAAAGGACCTTTGACAACAAGAGAATTAACAAAGGCAATTCAAGTCTTAGTCAAATCAATCCAGCAAGTTGAATTCTGCACGGAAATAAAATTACTGAAGTCAAACAAGCAACTACCTCTGTCCAACAAGCTAACTTCTCTAAATCCCTTTTTAGACACTCAAGGACTTCTAAGAGTTGGAGGTAGACTCAAGTATTCCTATTTAAATGAAAATCAAAAATTCCCTCTCTTACTACCGAAGAATCACCACATCACCAATCTTATAATCGATGATATTCACAGGAAATACCTATATGCAGGACCTCAACTTGTATTGTCAATACTTGGATTTTGGGAGCAAGAGATGCAGTCAAAAAAATCATTAAAAAATGTCTGATTTGTTTAAAATTTAAATCTACTACCATTCATCAAATCATGGGAAATCTACCTCCGGAAAGAATCATCCCATCAAGGCCATTCTCAAAGACTGGCATTGATCTTACAGGACCATTCTTAATAAAGAGAAGTCTGGGCAGATCTAAAACAATAAGCAAATCTTACATTGTACTATTCATTTGCTTTACTACTAAGGCCATTCATTTAGAATTGACAACAAGTTTATCAACTGATTCATTCATGGCCTCGTTGAGAAGATTCATGGCCAGAAGAGGGAAGCCCTCTGACATTTACTCAGATAATGCTACCAATTTTAAAGGAGCATCCAATTTTTTCCGCACTCAGTTTCAATTATTGAACTCTCAATCAGTGCAAAGATTGGTTACAGAGGAATTAATCACTTGGCATTTCATCCCCCCAGGTGGACCTCACTTTGGTGGCCTTTGGGAAGCCGGAATCAAAAGTGTGAAATCACACCTGGTCCGAACCTTTAAATCAACAACCCTGAATTATGAAGAAATGAACACTTTGATTATTCAGATAGAATCTTGCCTAAATTCAAGACCACTGGCCCCTCTAAGTAGTGATCCCAATTATTATGAGGCCTTGACACCAGCTCATTTCTTAATAGGATCTTCGTTTTCAGAAATTCCAACCTCAAACTCTGAAGTCTTAAACTTACAGACAAGATGGAAGCTGATTCAAAAACTAAAAAACTCATTCTGGTCAAGATGGTCCAAGGAATATCTGAGCAACCTCCAAGGCCGTGGTAAATGGCGAATCAAACAAGACAATATCCAAATAGGTCAACTAGTTTACCTCAAAAAGGCTCAAATATCTCCACTTCACTGGCCTTTGGCTAGGATTCAAGAGATATTTCCAGGAGAGGACAAGAATGTCAGGGTAGTCCAGATAAAGACTTCAAAAGGAGTCTTCAAGAGACCCATTACAAAGCTGATTCCATTACCTTTCAAACAATGAAAATTGTAATCTTAGCTACATAGTCGGAATCAATTAGTCCAGCATCTATACTATTGGAACTCTTTTTTTTAATTTTTATTTTTTATTTTTATTTTCTGGTCATCTCTTCCCAGCCGGGGGAGTATGTTGGATCCTGTGATATAATTTTGGAAGTCGGATTTTTCTTTAAATTAAATTTTGTATTAAGAAATTTTTTAATTTTTATTCTTATATGTAAATAATTGTAAATCCTTTAAAATTTCAATTTTTGTATATTGTTGATGATTCAGTAAGATATGTAAATTTCTATCAGGCAAAAAAGAGACTCAATTTAGATAACTAATGTTGTAGCTACTCCTAACTCTAAAACTCAAATAAATCAAATAATTCAAGTCAAGTGGTAAAATGCTTCTTTATATCATTTACTGAACATTCAAGCCACAACAACTCTTTTAATCGTCAGGAACAGTTTGCACTAAACTGACGAAGACCAAGGGCCTGAAACGTGTACTTTGTTGGATTATCTTGCTTCATCAAGAAATGACTTTTGATCAATATTGACCGTTAACGGAAGATTTTCGCATTTATTT